>CM052368.1:20112787-22512787 GCA_028551485.1 Casuarina cunninghamiana | reverse complement strand
AGTTGAAAGCTTCTAAATTTCACTCAAAATAATATTTTCATGTAACGATTTTATATTTTGAAATAAAGAAACTCTCTCTCATATAATTTTCCATACTTTAGCTAACATGATTGGAATGTCAACTTTCTATTATGAAATCATCTTTTATTTTGTTTTGCCTATATACAATAAATTTAAGTTAAAAAAATATCTTAAAAATCTTTGTAGCCAAATATTTTCTTTTAGTTGCTTTGATCATCTATTACAGTTTTTCATTCCATCCTCTAATGTAACGTTAAATTCTATTCTAAGTAAAGATAGTTTTCTAAACCATCATTATCCATGAACATTAAAAAAAAGAAAAGATAACTTTGGTTTTAACCTAAGATTGACAAAAATCACAGTATAAGTTAATTGAAGGGAGTTCTCGTACCATTCCTTCTACTATAAAAAATCGATATTGACAAACTAGTCATTTAATGAAATTATGTTTATTGATGACATAAGTAGAAATTAAGTCATACCAATCTACTTTGTCATTAATTGGTTAAAGGTCTTGATAAATTCCTTTGCAACAATAGGCATACTTATAAAGAACTAAGGTAAGTGTGAGCTTTAGTTTTAGAAGACGTCTTTAACTCCATGACATAAAATCTTTAATATCAAGTTACATTATTGAAGCTTTTTTACATTTTGTACTGTGAATCTACTTACTTCTTAATGAAGTATGATTAGTCTTCCTAACCACTACTTCCATTGTGGAATAATAAAAGTTGAAATCATCAAAATTATATGTGGAGTTAGAAGTACTGATCGATGTTTCAAAGCAAACATATTGTTTAAAATTACTTTCTTAAATAGCATCCCATGTGTCACATATTCATTTGAATTAATAGCACATGGAGCGCACCGATGATTCCACAAAATGGGGATATTATTTTTTTATACCAACATGCCCTTGCAAATCGAAAGCTATGTCATGGAGTGTAATCTAAAAGATATTTCTAATTTCGAATGGCATTGATTCTAGACAAAGTAACCTTCTACTGTGTTTTACTTATCTATCATAGTATCGTTTGGGTTTTAGGCGATTTGTCAAAACAGGTACTGGATTACAAAATTCGGTAAGTCAAATTTAAGTTTTGGCCGTATTTCAAACCCTCCCTTCATCAAACCCCCATGATATCATAGGGCGGTGATTTGAAATCATTTCAAATCTACAAATGAACCATGACTTTTATTCCTCATTGATGACTAATCTTGCTATTATGATTACAAGAAAGAAATAAACATAAAAATTAGAGAGTCCAAAGTTGGAATTCTCAAAGAGATATGTTTTCGTTTAACTTTGATTTGATAAGATATGCTTACTGTGTGGAAACTTTAATTTTACTTTATTCTACTTTGGGCCCAAAATATGTGAAGAAATGTTAAGGACAAAAGTTTCACATGAGAAATGAAAGATTATTGAGTGATGTTTAAATATAAAAAATATCTCAGTAATTCATGAGTTAGCTTTTAGATCAGGCCTTCTAATATGATATTAGAGTTTAGATCAAATCTCTTTTATTCCATGTGTTATTGGGTCTAATAATGCTCATTGCATGAGGAGTGTATATAAGATACTAGTTTTACACTGAGAATTAAGATTTTTGATGTAGAACTTAAATAAAAGAAAGACTTTTTAATTTTTTAGCTAACTTTTATGTTAAATCTTTAAACTTTCCTATACGAATTGGTAATATCTAAAACTTCTAATTCTCACAACCCAACTTCTTTCCCCCTTTATCACAAATCAACTTCTCTTCCTATCCGCGGAGTTCTTTAAGTGAATAGGATTGAGCTCAAAACCTGCAGTACTCAAGCGCAAAGGACCCATCAGAGTGTTTGCTCGGCGCCAGACTCCTTTCTCTCTTGCAAATGGCGACCACAGAGCCCCTGCTCGCCTTTCTTAGGTCTTTCAACCCCAAAATAACGCTTCACAAGCTGCTAAGGCTGATTGCCGAGCAGATACAGTCGCAAATCAATCTCCAGGGTGACTTGTGAAGATGACCTCTGGCTCTTAACTCCTTTTTTTTTTTTTGGTAAATGAGGAAATGTATGGGTTTTAGGGATGTGGAAATTCGAACACCTGGTCAAAAGATCAAGTGTCAGTAACTTTATCACTACGTTACGGGCCTACGTTTATTCCCCCCCCCCCCCCCCTCTTTTTAAAGGTTTTAGGTTCGTAAGTTCTTGTGCTCCTATTTTTTTTTTTGTTGGTATTTCATAATATGTTAGTTCGGACTTCATAGCCTAAAAACTCTTGTTATAAAATTTGAAACTCAACGAATTCTTAGAAATTGGCCTAGACCTCATAATGGTGTTATGATCTTTTCCTTGTATATGTACTTCGGAATTGTTTTTGGCTCTGACTAGTTGATTGGAAGACTAATACAGAATATCACAGACAAGGCACTTGGCTTCACATTGCTTATCAGACCCATTACTATCTAAACTAGTTTAAGCATTCACTAAACCCATAATAATAGAAGTGGGTTTTGGACGCTGGGCTTAAATCTGAGTAAGTTTACATTTACATGAGAAATAATAGTAATGATGCAACGAAATTTAGTTGGATCCCTAAGTTTTCAATCTTGGGTTGCAAAAATTGTAAGGCCCAAACATTTTAAACTTTGGCTGATTATCGAAAGTTAACACTAAATAAACAAAGAAGTTTGATGCGCATTACTCATAATAAACTTTGGTTAATGATACAAGAGGAGATTATTACTTAAACACAATCATTCTTGGGAATCATTTGGCAAAAATAGAGACATAAGTGTACGGACAATACTAGAGACAAGAGTAACGGACAATCCGTGTTGAGTTGATTTATTCGATTTATTCTAGCCTACTGGAGGCAGACGAGATCACAGTAGGTCAGTTGTAAAAGCCACAATAGCAAAATAGTTGGAGGACTTCATATAATATGTTCGGTTGAATTAAGAAGTTACCTATGCATTTTTACCCACATGATGTCATTTTATAATAATCTGTTAATTAATTGATCTGTTGATTATCAAGCTAACCATTTGGTTAAACGTATCTATCATCTTCGAAATATCACAACTCAATTTGAAGGAAACTTTTTCTGAAGAAAACATTGTCCTACTAATTAGTACGTGTCATCTTTGGACCGCATTTAACCTAAAACAAAAAGAAAAAGATATTAGGCCAAGTCACGTCTTATATAATAAGAATAGTTGTTACGTTTTCAACTTATATAGTTGTGACACTTTCAATTTATTTAAGTTTAACTGTTTGTGATTCTGCATGTAGAAAATATCTGATTTTGTTTTGCATTATGGCGTCTCCACCGAAAAAGTAAAACAGGAGCATGATGTCAAAAATTATACATCTATATTTATTTCCATATTCCAAGAATGAATTTCGTAGCTTATACTTTCTGGAGTCAATGATTTTAATAAACTCATTTTTGTGTTTGGGCTTTTTCTATTGCACATGGTGATGTAGGACTTCACACTTATCAAGAAAACATAGATAGTTATCATTAAATTTGCTATCAATTAAACGAGCTATACTGAAAATTTATTCTCCTTCAATCATCTCAATATTTAATTTTAAAAGAAACCATTAAAAGAACAATAAATGTAATGCTTTCATATTTGTGTAGATAAATGTAATGCTTTCATATTTGTGTAGTTATGCAAAATAACTGAAAAGTAAACTTCGCAAGGTTTATCAAGAAAAAATTTAACTTTGTATTTTCAAAATTTTTAAATTACATTTGAAGAAGAAACAAAAAATGATTGAAAAGGTTATAAGTGGCCACTTACCACGTATGTGATTTAGTTTCACCTTAACTAACTTTTTAAGGTGTTGAACTATTGCATTGAGTTGTAGGGAAAACACAAAAAAGAAGGGGAAGAAAAAGGTCAGACCATACTTTCTATTTGAAAGATGATTCGATGAGAATTTTAAAGATGTTTTCATTGATTAAACCATTTTTTAATATTACAAGTGCTTTAGATGTTTCTTGTAGTTATCTTTTAGGATGAGTAAATATTATTTTCAGTTCAGAAGAGTGATTTGACCATTTTTATCAGTGTTCTCTATTGCATCACCTTTATGGGGTTGGTGAGAGTGTACCCCCTTTAGGTGACTAAGGTTTGAGAGCAACATTTCACTTGTCAAAGTTGTGCGGTAGTAAACATCGTTTTTCCCCTTGTTCCTTAACAAGGGAATTCACTTTTAAAGTACATTGCTTATGTTCAATTGACAGGGACATGTGACATACTTTTTTTTTTTCATGTCTCACCAATTGGTTTGACCTAATTATGTTGAATATTGATAGATTCTTAGTCAATAGACTAACAAGAAATTAAATAGTTTGTGTCACTTTTATGAAATTAGAAATTAAAGTATTAAAGTTAGAAACCTGAGTGATTATCTATAACAAAAGTAAAACGCATGCCCTTATGGAATAACTTTTTTTAATGGAATATGCATTATGTTCTATATAATTAATTTCTCCTTTTTTCTATCTTGTTAGAAATAATTAAATCCTGACAATAGATTTCTTGATGCGACAAAGTCTTGAAATGAAGATATCCCTTGTTGCATTGATGGGTGACATAATAACAAAGTAAAACAGGAATGAGTTAAGGATAACCGGTCACAAAGGAAACGCCAATTTAAAGTAAAGGCTCTTAGCCAAAACAACTATTCATAGAGAGGGATATAAAAAGACGTGAACAATACTTTCTTCCATTTGCCATGAACAACTAATCATAGGTAATTACCAACATATAACCCGTACAAACCATAGGTTTCTTCCGGCTTTTGAACCTTTGGATGCAAATCAGTCAAAGCATCCAAATTTTTTGTTATTATTTTGCTTGGAAAAGAAATAATAACAAAAAACAGTAAAGAGTAGATGAAATTTAAGATGTTCCAACTTTCAATTGAAAATATAGCTTTTAAATTTTTTGAATTTCATAGTAAAGTAAAAAATCCGATCAATTGGGGATACTGAAACCTGGATTTAAATGACTACGTTCTGCAATTATTGATGAGCACCACCGATATCTATACAGAATGGAAAACTCATAGGGTCCAGGTATATTCTTCCAGCCATGATTGATCTTGCTAATTATGGAAGTTCTAGGTAAATTAAGCTAATTATAGAAACCTAAAGAGGGGAGAGCTTTGTTTTATGAAAGGTGGGGACTGTTGTGATGACGTTCCACTTGGTAGTCTCAAAAGTGATTAGAGACGGGCACTTAACTATGATAAATTCTTGTCATTGGCAAGTATACCTTATGAAACCTCTGAAAGAGATCGACAGCCTAAAAGATTGCTAATTTGTTTCAGTAGATGCTAGTTCTTTCATTGTTAAGTCCATGTGGTGACTTGTCCACTAATTGATAGACATGGCAGATTGCTTTATACTACCCCAGCATATTCAGCTAAGTTTAAATGTTTACTTGAAATCTTGTTCATCTAGACGGATTTCCAGTTCCATTGCATTTGGCCATTAGGCTAAGGACAACGGATAAGACAAGTTTCCCTCCTTTCTAAGCGAAAGCTCTGGCAGTCCTCAACCACTAGCAGGCTGCTTATCAGATGTAGTCAAATGGCAGTCTATTTAAAGCAACTACAGTGGGACAGAGTGGTAGTCTATTGGACGCGTATCACCAAATTGTTTGGAGGTTTGGATTGAAGACAAGCCGGTAGTGACTTCTTGAACCGAATCTTCGGTTGATTTGTCATGACGAGATGGTCCCAGCTAACAGGTTGGTTTTTAACTCCGGTCTAGGTTTTGTAACAATGAGCTCTAGTTTTGGGCACACATTTTCTGTCTTGTTAGGCGTCACTAATTGAGTTCAATATACTATTAGAGGAAGGATGAAATATCTCATGCAACGACAAAACAACAAAGTGTTGTCGGTGTAATGTAACTCTACCAACCAACTGTGCTACAAACCAGTTTAATCTGATGAGTATTCAGATGGCATAGACATCGAATGGAGAAGACAACAATGGAAAAGTTGGAAATGTGCCTATTCTAACAATATTAGTAGTCCATAGATGACTCTATATGTTAAAATACATGGACTTCTCTCCTATATGTTAAAATACATGAACTTCTATAGGAAATGGTTTGCCGGGGGACGAATTATTGCAGGTTGCGTCTTACGCCTGATCACTCTGACCCCTTTTAAATTTCCTTTTGTCTCTGATATCATCGTTACATTTGAAGCATCACTCTCTTCCATTGGATTTTGAAAAAAATGATCTAAAGTATCGAACGAAGCCATTACATCACATGGAACTCCGACATACTGTCATGAAAAAGGACTCAATTAAAATGTTTCAATAATGATCAGAGAGGGGAAACAAGAGTGTCTCCCAGTTATTCCTGAAGTAAGTGACGAATCTTTTCCGCACGATAGGGGTTTTGAGGAATAACTCGGGTTTAGTGAATGACTGACATGTACTGTATTCCAGTTGTGGAAAGGTGAAACAAGTTTGCAGAGTTCATTCCTATAAAGTTTTTCTTAACTTGGTGCGATCATTGTAGCTCTTCTAGATGATTGCGAGTAATCATGCCGAGATTGTTTTGATCGTGAGGAATCCTAAACTCAGGAATGATAAAATCAGCTGGGTGATTAACGGATGAAAAGTCATCAATTTGAAGTGCCACAGTTGGTGCCATGCTAGTGTCCATGTCCCCCGGAGACCAAGTTGAAGTGCCACAGCAGCACAACCACATCAGCTTCGTCTTTCCTACCAAAATCAGTCCAAGGCGGTTTAGAGTTAGCAGGAATAAGAACTCTGTCATCCAACTGGTTCAATTACAAATTAATTTTGCCCATATATATATATATTGGATCCCTTGTAAAACTATTCAAACTAATATTTTATTGAAAGGTAATAATTACAAAGCTTCGACTTCTCTAAATCTTATATTGTCATCTCTTCAATTTTGATTTCTTTTAGATTATTAGTTTTAGTTTATATCAAAGTTACAATAGGCAAAAGCCATTGTCTCCTGTGGAAATCAACAATGGCATTTTCTTCCTCCTCCTCAAATGGTTTCAGTACATCACCTTATTCCCTTCAATCCTTATTTCTTTCTTCCCCACTAACCTTCTCTCTCCCTCAACCATAGGCCTTCACTTTGATCAGCCCCAGTTTTTTGGTCTGGAAAGCTCAGATTTTTCCGTATCTTTGAGTAAGCTGTCTGCTTTCTCCAATAGTTCTATTTTGGATCTTTGTTTTTTGAAAAAGAGAAACTAGTTGGTTCGAGTTTCTTTAAAAAAAAAAAAAAAAAATGAAGGAAGAGGGCTGAATCTCATCAATGCTTTCTTGTACATTTTAATTTGTCAACAACACATTTTATTTTATTTTTCTCTATTCAGCTATTGTTGAGAGTTGCACTGCTTAGGTTGATCTTTCGTGTGAGTAGAAAAAGGCCCATGCCATAATTTTTCCAATCCAACTATTTTATGTGTTTAATCTGTTTCTCACTTCTTTTTCCAAGGCTTTTTGAAATAGAATATTTACCTTTTCTTTCCCTTTTCTTCTCATAGTTATCTTCATCAAATCTCTCTCTTTTTAATCTCTTTCTTATTTATCTTTCCAAGGCTATTTAAAATAGAATATACACTTTTTATTTTAAATACAGTTATCACAAGCAAGTCTCTTTGCTATTAATCTCTTTCTCAAAATGGAAAGCATGCGTTTCCTTTCCCAAGATCACCTCAATCAAGTCTCCTTTTCTTATCTTTTCATTACTTGTGAAAAGAGAAAAACAAAGATAACTAATTTTTTCTACCAACTCACTCTTACGATCGATGCTACCCTTCTTTCATCTCATTTCCTCCATCTTCGTGGGGACATTTCGAGTACCAAAGTTTCTCAAGATTTTCTTAATTTAATTTTATTCTCTTTCTTTCACATCATCTTAATCTAAAAATTTAATTTTTTTAATTTTTTTTTATGTACGCTTTCCAAATCTTTTTATTGTTATAAAGAGACATACAAAGAATTGAGTTAACTTAATCTTGAGGTTGAATGACATAACTCAATATGGTTAGATAAAACAAGTAAACACAATTTCATGAGATGATTCATATTTAAGAACATATTTCTTATAAGAAAGAGTGATATTTTAATGAATCTCTTCAATTGACTTATATTATAATTTCTATGATTTTTAATTTGAGAGTAAATGACACTTCTTTTTTTGGTATACTTGGACAAAATAATTTTCTTTCTCTCTCTTACCCCATTTCGTCCAAGGCATCGCCATTTTCTGACGTTGACTCTAGCCTCCTCATCAAGGCCTCTATGCCTCCTTTCCTCATTAAAGCATTGAACTATTCACGAACGCATCACATGCAAGCAACTTCTTATCCATCTTATCTTCTCTGAGGACCAAATAACTGACAGTTTCACTAAAACTTTGAGATTCCATTTGCTATAACACAAGTTTAACTATGCTACCCCCCCATCAACTTGCAAGATGATGTTAATTAGTTCTACAGTTGGTACTATGTCAACGTCCAGGTCACTAGAGACCAAGTTCGCGTGCCCAACATCGTCACATCAACTTCATCTTCCCTAGCAGAACTGATCCAAGACAGTTAAGAGTTTGCAGGAATGTGAATTCTGTCATCCAATTTGATTTTGATTCAACTTCTCAATAAGTTCAGTTTATCTTTGATTTAATTGCTCAATAATTTTGCCTATATATACAAACGAGACCAAATGTAAAACTATACAGAAAAATATTCTTTTAATGGGCAATAATATCAATACTTTGGCTTCTTCAAGTCTTTCATTGTCATCTCTCCAATTTTTGGTTTCTTTAACATTACTAGTTCTAACTTGAAGAACTTTGGGTGGAAAATTCTTGAATTGAATTCTCCCCGTGATGTATTTAGTAGAAAGTAAGTACGTTTTTCATTTTAAAAAGGATATCAAAACAAGTTTTAAGAAATGTAAGATATACATCTTTATAACAGATCTCTTAGATTTGAAGGTAAAAAAATAGTTCTTATAAGGATTCTTGTTCATAAGTGAAGAAATGCTGTATTTGAATTTGGGTTTTGATGTCATATTAGAAACTTATTCCATTTAAAAATTTTTAAAGAGAATATTAGCATAAATTTAAGGAAAAGTCAAACACACACTGTTTCTAAGATACTTGGTAATTTGATTGGTTTGGTAAATTTTTTTAAAGGTGGCAGATGGTAGCAGATAGATTAGCTCACTTATTTTTGGTTAATTGTGAATGTTATCATCGATGGTAGTCTGTACCACATGTTAGCTGCTTCATCTGTTGCTTTCGAAGTCTTGGTTGAACAACATTATTTACATAGCCAATGCTGATGAACGATCGAGGAACAGCTTTCCTTCTCTAATTACAGTGTTTTTACGATTACGGTACTATGATGTTTTATTATTATTTTCTCTACCTCTACAGCTGACGCTGGGCTAGAATATATCCTGACAAGTCATTAAACTATTCCAGGATTTGCACTTCAATCAGACGCAACTAGTTCTAAATTAATGATCTGTTTACGCGCTTGTCGTTCTTTTTGTCTTTTGCTATAACACTTATATAAACTTGGGGCTTAGAAGGAGGAATAATTCTCTATACCTGACAAAATGATCACATCACAAGTCCGGAAACTGATTGTGCCGTTACCAGTAATATGCTTCCACCGTCTTGGTGGTTTCATCAGATTTTGTTGTCTTTCCGTCTAAAACACTTAAAAATATTAACAAAAATAGCAGACTTATGTGGACTTGCACATATCCATGTGTCACGCAGCAGCATATTCTCTTGGTACCTATAAAGCTCAACCTTGATTGCTGGCCTCGACAGTTAACCAATTCACTCCATTTTATATTTGTAGCGCCTGACTTGCGGCTTTGAGTGGTGAGATTAAGACTGTAATTTCTAGATTTAAGATTAATTGGATGCATGATAATCCTCTCTTTTAGTCCTTGGGCACTGTTTGGCATTCCATTTCAAAGGTGTACTAATGGTGGGCATTAAAGCCTCATAAAATGAGCTAGAATTATGATGGAAAAGAGTTTCCACATCGGCAAATATGCATTACATCATGATTAATAAGGATATTAGGCTTGAATTCCCTATAAAGGATTTGGTCTAAGTCAATTGAGTTAAGACTTAACGAGCCCTTTCATTCAAGAGATCAAAAGCTAAGTATTTTACTATTTAGGCTTAAACTCTCCTACTTAGAAGAATCCAAGTGTAAAGGCAATGAAAATTTGGATGCCTTATAGAACAGATATAACGCCAACGAGGAGGAATCAAAAAGATATGCCGGCAACTGCTTTAGTAGTCAGCAATGATGGGTCAAAAAAGTGGTAGGACAACGACACTGTGGCTAGCACCACGGACAAGCCATTGTTATTGTGGAGAGAATTCCAAAAGTCCATATTTCACAATCGAACTGAAACATCGCCAGGACCACGAACCTGACAACTGTGTAAGGAGAGATTAGAAGTCAATACACAGATAACACAAGATCGGCAGATATTTTACCATTACGGTAAATTTAACTTATGCAGTGAGAACTTACTCAAATGTCGTTCTCCTAAAACTTTTCAATTGGATAAAAACAAGCGTGTAGATGTCAGGGTTGACCTTACAGTAGCAGCAACAACGATTGAAAAGAATTGGGACCAATGGCTCCCTTTGCAAACGAAACTAGCAAAAATTGGGCATTTTCATTTATTTCGCAAGGTCCGAAGTTGTGAATCTAATTCCCAGGCTAACTGCATTGAACATCCACTTTTGGCGATAATCATAAGCATCTACTCTAGCCGGTATACAGAAAGGTGGTGGATTTGGTACAAATAGATTAGTATTAAAAAAGAGATTGGTCAAATATCAATTTTTCCATAATGCTAGGTTATTCAAATAAAAAGAAATGTCTAAATTCATGCGTTAGAATTAGCTTTTACATGGGCAATTACTGAGTTTTGGATTTAATTTACATGTTATACATGAAGGGAAAAGATATGCTAAGTAGGCATTTAATAAAAAGGAGGATGATACGTTTTGTGGGAAGGATGAGTTTACTTTTACATGACATTCTATTGATAAGATATTGGAAAGCTTAATAATGATCACTACAAACATGTGCCCGTGATCCTTGTTTTATATTGATTTTTTTGTAAGAAATTATGATATTATAGATTAGTCAAAAGAAGTGTACAGACATAAAATCTAGCTTGGATTATGTGGACTAGAAATAAGATTTTCAATACAAGCATTAATATTTTTTTTTTAGCAAATTAGGTAAAGATGTGACATTAAACATGTAGCAAAATTTTGATGTATTTATGCAGAATGATTGCCCGACAATAGGAACAATCATATTATATTAAATTCTTCAATGATCAAAAAAATATTTTGTTAGCACATTCGTCCTCTATTTCTAGTTTAATTTTTGTTTTCAATATTGTTGCTATGTTGGAATTACTGAAAATGAAAAAAAATTATTGCTTACTCAACTATGAATGTTGTTTATAACTTTACCATTAACCAGTGAAACAACATGCTAACAAGGCATTTAGTGTACAAAATCCCACTCTAAAAGAAAAAAAACTAGTTAAAAACCAATAATAAAGCACAATATTGTCTAATTTTGTTTAAGTAATGCTATCATTACAATGACTAATGTAAAATCATATGATAATTTTTACGTTTAAATTAACATGTCTGCAAAAGAGAAAATATGGAATACGTTGAGGAGACAAGACAAATTTTTTGATAAGTAGACAAGACAAAACCTAGATATCAAAGTTCACCATAAATAGGTTTCATAGGATTCCATCATACGGTGGTGATACAAAAATATAATTTGTTCACTCTTTATTTTCTTCTATAATATGGATATATTTATTTTATTATAGTTAGAAGTATGTGCTTTGTAATACTTAATTAAAATTTGTAGTTCTTATAATTGGGATGTGAGAAGTACAGGGTTTGGTCGATGAATATTTACCTATATGCACATAAGAATGGATTGCTCCTAGTGAGATATGTTTATGAAATTCATATCAACACAAGAGTTAGACATGCTAGATATTAAAGTTGGTGTCAACACAAAATTTTATGTGTGGATAGTGATTCTTTAATTCCCGTAAGTTTTGTAAAAGTATCACTTTCAAATCAAAAAATTGTCATTTGCTCTCTATTAGTTTCTTTGACAAATTTAGATAATAGACTAAATGGGAAAATGTTACTGAATATGACAGTCCTCATGAAGCTTGGTTGATTAGACGTGAAAAGTGGGAGATCCATATATTAATGAGGCGTTAGTTGAGGGTGAAAAATTCATTCAAAATTGTTAAGAAGAAAGAACCTGTATTAACTTATCGTTGATGATGTTGCCGGGTTAAATATTCTTATTCAGGAGTAGGTAAGGAGTAAAAGCATATATTAATATATGGTTAATGTTGTCGTCGGGTTAAATTGTCTCAAAGGAATACGTGTAGTAACGAAACCTTGAATTGCCTACCAAAGAGAAGGCCATCTATATTCAATTTGTTCTTTGCCAGTCAAAAACGTTTCTAATTTGGATATTCTTGTGGTTTCGTATTTTCTTATTGTCAGAGTTATAATTTACCTTGGATACCAATTTGAGAGTTCAACTACCACGGGTCCATCCTGTGGCTTCTTATCTACACCCAAAGTGCGTTACTTTATAAGTACGGCGCCTTAGCTCTTGATGTCAGAATTCTTTTGCGTGAATTCACAAGCTTTATCAGCTCCATGGACTCCATGGAATATGAGCCAGCTGATTACCTCTTTAACCCAAGTTGCATTGAAGAACTCAATCAATGTAGCTTGGAAAGTGTTTTTTCGTTGGAAAGGGAAGAAGATTTGTTCTCCCAGAACGCCATCCAAGGAAGTGCAATTGACGATGCCTGCCTGGAAAGATTGCTCGAACTGGAGCCAGAGCTGGTGGACTGCGATTCTATCTGTCAAGGTACAGTTCTGGATCCTGAGAGTGCTTTAGAAAGTGAATCAGATCACGCAGTGAATCAAGAAAATCAAGAAAACATGAGCGTATCGACATATGGAAATTCCCCTCTCAGGAGACTCCAAGAAGAACTGATGCAAGAAAGTAGCTTGACCGATCTGCTATTGATGGGAGCTGAAGCTGTTGAGGCGCAAAACTGGCCTCTTGTTTCAGCTGCAGTTGAGAAGCTGAACAACCTCTTTATCGATATAGAGAATGGGGATGACTTATTCAAGAGGTTGGCTCTTTTCTTCACTCAAGGCCTGCATTGCCTTAGTATTAACGCTTTCAAAACGCATCCCGAGCCTGAAGATGATCGAAATAACATTATTTCTACCTTTCAGATTCTTCAGGAACTCTCTCCATATGTGAAATTTGCGCATTTCACAGCAAACCAAGCAATCCTTGAGGCCACACAAGGCGAACCTGTGGTTCATGTCATTGATTTTGACATCATGGAGGGGATCCAATGGCCACCTCTGATGGTTGAGCTCGCAGTGAGGAAGGATACCATCCTCAGAGTCACGGCCATCATGGTGGACCCGAAAAATGCCTTTCAGGTCAAAGAGACAGGAAGAAGACTTAGAGAGTTTGCAGATTCAATCGACCTGCCCTTCATATTTGATCATATGGTGATGACCAGAGAAGAAGACTTTGAAAGCGTCAAAGTTGGTAATACTTTCATAGCCAATATCATGATTCACCAGCTTCACATGCCCAGCCGACGTTCTTCATCTCTCAAGACTTTCCTGGATGGGATTATCAAACTGTCCCCTAAGATTGTCATTCTAGTCCAGGAAGAATTATTTAATTTCGCTAGAGTCCCATCTATGTCCTTTGTGGAGTTCTTCTGTGAGGCCCTTAACCATTACACTTCACTGACTGAGTCACTGGTCAGCAGCTATAGTGGTGTGCACCAAATGGGTCTAAGACTAATAGAGAAGGAGTTTTTGGGGACAAGAATCCTAGATAGTTTAAAGCAGTTTCCTCGCGATAAGAAGGAGAGGAAGTTGTGGGGAGAGGCAGTTGCTTCCCTGAAAGGATATAGGAGAATCCCACTGAGTTCTTGTAATATTTGTCAAGCCAAGTCCTTGGTAAGCTTGTTTAGTGGGGGGTACTGGGTACAGCATGAGAAATGCAGGCTGGCCTTGTGTTGGAAGTCAAGACCAATGACAACGGCGTCCATTTGGGTGCCAAAAACAAAGACATCCTGAGCAAGGTCAAAGCCTCTTGTATTCTATTTGTTCAAATCTGTTTATGTTTATTGATAAATCAATAGAAAAGTTTGAACCAACTGGTACCTTGATTAGGACGTGTTATTTGAAAACTAGCTCTGAAGTGGATTTGCTTGTCATTTTTGTTTCCTGATCGCTGGGGCTGTCCTATTTCGACCATCTAGGGTGAGGCTCCGACTAGACTAGGCAGCGTCCTTCACCATAACTAACCAATTTGATAAGAGGATTGAGTACCGTGATTTCAGTTCACATGCATGGCACTGTCCTGAACGGGTGAAAAGGAGCTCAGATATTGTTCTTTAATGTTAAATTTCTGCAACGCATCCTGCCCATGAACACTAGCTCTGGAGCAAGATCCTAAAGTTTCCCATTACTTAATAAAAGAACTTGAATGCTTCCCACAAATGGTCCTGAATGTTTTAGGGCTCATCCTCGCAAAAGACCTTCATTTATGAACTTGCTCAGTTGAAAGAAGTTACCTGTGCTTATTACTGTTTCCATTATTCAGTTTGCTGAGTAGGGGTAGTGAAATTCAGTGTTCCGAACACAATGGTTATCAAAGTCAAAATATTCTTCATTGTTGTTTTGGTTACATATCGCTATTATTGTTGTTTTATTCCGATCATCATAAGTACTATTATTCTAGTCAAGCAATTTAGGATAAGCAAAAACATTATGAATACAACTCACATATTCATACAAAAGAAATTAGGATAAACACTTGGAAGAAAAAGAATAAAGAAGAAAAATTTTCTGGCATTTTCCAAAACTGGAGCATTGAGATTTTCATTGGTTAATTGGGAAATTATCTCTACTAGTCCAACGAACTCAGAATTTTCTAGTCATATTATATTATAAAGAGTTCGATTTTTTATTTTTTTATTTTTAACTTGGTAGAAAAGAAAGAGATGAACATCGAACTTGGAATCTGTTGGATCTTAGGCAGCTTACTCTAACTAAGCTGAGTTCTTGTTTCACAAGTAAAAATCAGATCTCATGACTTCGTAGCTCTGGTGGCTGTAAGGACTAGGCTAACTACAAAAGAAAAGTTTCCTCGATGGGGTTTCTAATGTTATCACTCTCCGAATGTTTAGTCTAGAAGTCAGGAGAGTTGAGAGAGCTTTTATTTTGAATTAAGCTTTCTAATCGAAGATGTAAGAGAACTATGTGAAGGTGCTTAGCTTGAAGAAAATAGAGATTGGAGTATGGAACTACAATGCGCAGACACGTTCTTTTGGGGAAGTGTGTTGTCCGTACTAACTTTGGCTCTCCCTTTCCGTGTAACACTCAATGTTTGAGTGCAGCACTCAACGGTGCACTGAGAGAAGTGGTCAATTAACATAATGACTCAGGTTACCGATTCTTGTTTTGGGGATCTGATATGGTGATAATCAACTAACAAAATTATTAATTATGCTTTCAAATAAACAAATGAATGTTGATCATTTCGTAGATAAAAGAGAAAAACAATATCATAAGAGATTATAATTTGTGGCCTTTTTCCTTTGTACTAGAGTTGGGTGAATCCTCTCCCAACCAGAGAATTTTACTTTGTATTAGGTTAAAAGAGAAAAAGTAAAGATCGGTTTGAATTACATTATTTTTTTACTAAATTAAGAAAGATTACCACAATTAGCCGGGGGGTTAGGATTTTTCTCATTTTTAAGCTGGTGCAGTTGCTAAGAATGTGGTCCATTACTGTATGAAAGGGCAAGTGGCTAAAATCTATGCAAATAAAGGACGACTAACTATGTGGCTTTCTCGCATAATTAAAAGAGATTAGGGTGATCGATTCGAACATGGGGGTTTAAGGACAAAGTTCCTGAGGTATTTGGCCTTTTGATGGTTGTGATAGCGTCGCTGTCCATGTTTTTGTTCATTCTATTTGGGACGACATTGATGCTATAGTATTTGCAGTGAGATTTGTATGAACAATCTTTTTTTTTTCTTTTCTTTTTTGTGAAAAGTTAAATTGTATTAATAAATGTTAAAATAAAAAAGCATAAAGACATACCTCAATATAAAAAAAATATAAGTTGGAAGCCTTCAAATTTCATTCAAAATACCATTTTTTTGAAATTTTTTTTTTATTTTTAAACAAAGTTCTCTCTTATACTACTTTTTTTTTTTTTAACTTTTACTAAGATAATAGGAATATCAGTTATTTTTCTTTAAAAGCATCTTTTATTTTGTTTAGCCTCTAATACAATAAATGCAAACTAAAAAAAAATCTTAAGAAGTTTAACAATCAAATCCATTCTTTTAATTGTTTTGATTATCCATTATAGTTCTTTATTCTATTCTCCAACGTTATATCAGATTTTACTTTGTCCATGCACATTTAAAAAAAAAAGATAACTCTATTTTTTATGTGGGACTAACAAAAATTACAATATATGTTTATCAAAGGGAGCCACTATACAATTTTTGTTGCCATAAACAATTTGTCTCTACAAATAAGTCATCTAATAAAATTGTGTTTGTTGATGCTGCTAGTCTAAGTTAGATCCTATCAATATACCATTTCATCAACTTTCCAAAGATCCTCATATATCTTTTGGCAATAATGTTTAGAATTAAAGAGAATAGAGGTAAGTATGAGCCTCAACTTGAAGAGACTTCTTCAACTCCAAGCCATGATACCTTTTAAGTTAAGTTGTATCACTTAAGTTCTTTTAGACTTTGTAATATGAATCTACTAATTCCTTAATGAAGACTCTAGAAGATTTATGAGATTTCAAAGCATAAGTCTCAAAAAGACTTTATTTTAGATTTTAGATTTGGTAAACCTAATCCCTCATCTTTTTTTAGTGAGCAAATAATTTGTTAAACTACTTTGTGAGAATGATGTGCATTTATATTACTTTCATACAAAAATTTCCCTATGAACAACCCTTTATGTTAAGGTTATAGCTGGGACAATTGATTATGTTGTTTTCTATTCTCTATTTAGACTGTTATGTGATACTTCTCGTAGGAAGATGGACCCTACTGTTGTTATGTTAGTTTTGATGCGTATGGACAAACATGATGATTGGTTCGAGCTCATCGAACTCTGCACACCAAGAATATGCTGAACGTCTTTGTTTTTTTATTGTCTTGAACAATAATGAATGGTAATGGGTTGAACACAGGGGCAGAATAATTAGGATTCTGATCTTGAAGGTCCGGATATACCACATTATTTATCACCAACTTTTAGTGCTTAGCTTCAGGCAACTTTGTTTCTTTGCATATGCATTTCTTGAATAAATAAATGTTCTAGGGAGAGATTAAGGGTGTTCATTAATGCATAGACTAAATGCAAAAAGTAACTGAACGGTAATAGAATTCATGTAATGGTTTTGATCATTACTTAGATCCCTTCTATGTTTGGGATTATCGCTTTTGTGAATACCGATACTTTCAAGTAAAATAATCAAGGGACAAAATATTAACAGGCGTTTAAAGTGATATATCGAATTATATATATATTTCTACGTTTCTACAAAGGTGGATGTCTTGATAGGTGGGAATTCCTTTGTTGCAAAGTTGCAAAGTTGCAAAATTGCAAAAGGGTTCGTTGTGACAAAAGTTTCTACCCATATATCATGTCTTTGCAGTGCTGATATGATGAATCAACACAACCGTTTTTTTCTTTGGCTGTCTCCCTCATTCTGTGACACTACGCCCTACAATGAAAGTAGCAGAAAATCTGCAGCTCTATTACCCCTTCACGACTCACTGGTTGGAAGTGTTCGAGCAACTGAAGTAGGTTGGGAAGTAGATCAAGATATACAAGGAAAGGTGGATGTCTTGATAGGTGGGAATTCCCATTTGAAAGAAATTCAATTGGGCCTGATGGAACACCGCAGATTAATTGATTTATAATTAGTGGGAGCTGAAGTTATAAAAAAATGGCCTCTTGCTTCTCGATGATTATACAGCTTAACAATCTCCTATACAAAACAATAGAACTTATTTAACAGCTCGTCCCCGTTCTTCACTTGGTGGATCCATTACAAAATCATTAATGTTCTTGAGATGAATGATGAGCTTCTTCCTTGTCGAAGAAGCACTTTGTCAAAGATTCAAATGTTTTGAGTATTAAAAAATCTAATTTAAAAGTTAACTTATAAGTTAAGAGACAATTTTTATAGTTAAATATTACCCAAAAGTCATATATGTTAGAAAGTTCAAAGCCTTAATTTAAAAATTAGCACGATTTAAAGAGTCATTTTATTTAAGCTTCACTTTAAGAACTATTTTTTCTAGTGTAGGATTTTCATCCTGCATGAACTCTCCTACAAATAGAGTGTCATTGGTCTAAAAGTTGCATAGGTGAAGCAAATTTAACTTAGACTTTGATACTATATTAGAAATAAGTCTAAAGTTTTTTTTTTTTTTTTAAAATATTCAAAACACTATCTAAAGATCTTATCTTTTTAGTGTGAGTTTTTTTTTTTTTTTTTTAATTTTGAAAAACAATTGCCTACAAATTGATTATACCTTGAGCTCAAAGTTGAATGGGGTAGAGTGGATGCCCTTCACTCATTAAATATACTTTGGAAGAATCAAAGTTGAGCGAGAGTTATAAGAATTAACCTAGGCTCTTATACTACATTAAGAAGTCTATTATCTAATCTAAAAATCAACTTAATAGTTGATAGAACTCATTATCTTCAAAACCAGAATTGCAATATATTTCTTAACAACATGAGACTTATTATCCATATCTTAACATACACCTTCACTATAATAGATCAAATTATTAGATTATTAGGTGTCACATGTTAAGAAGAAAAGATCTTTCAAGTGAAGCTTAAAAAAAAAAAAAAAAAAGATTTTCCAACCCATGAGCTAGCTTTTGAGTTGAACTTTGAATCTATTTCTAGTGGTATATTGTTAATGTAATACTTTTTCCTTAACATTTTCACACACATCTTTCACACATATCAAACATATTTTGGGCTTACGGTTAAATAAAGTGGAATAGATATTTTCTTACACACTAAACACATCTTAAAGGCTTAGAGTTAAACTAAAGTTAGAGCAAAAGCTAACTCATGAGTTAAGATTATAATTTTCATATTTAAATATTACTCAAAGATTTTTTTTTGTTTTTTTAATGTAGAATTTGTGTCTTCAACACCAATAACTCTCACGATACGTGAAATTGGCACATTTTACAGCCAACCAATCGATCCTTGAAACTACAGAAGCTGATCAAGAGGTTCATGCAATTGATTTTGACGTTATACTAGGGATGCAATGGTCAGAGAAACATCCTTGGTTTAGAGTATTGGCTACGGAAATGGACCAACTAAATCCAGTTACCGTTCAAGTGACTGTAAGGGCTTAAATAGTCTGCAGATTCGATCAGTTTTCCCGTTCATATTTTTATCAGACTGTGAAAAGTGAAAGAAGAAGACTTCGGCAGAATTGAAGTGGGCCATACGATAACAGCCAGCCAATTGAGTGATCGAACTAGCTTCAAGTGCCGACCAGCTTCGCCGAATCATCGCCAAAGATCATTGTCTCATTATAAGAAGATTTGTTTAACCTTGCTAGGACCAATGCATTTCCTTTGTCACGTAGTTCGTGAGTTGTTTACGAAGGGAATACAATACAAGATGGGGCTAAGACTCATAGAAAAGGAGTTTTTAGGCATTAGAGACTGACACTTTGGAGCCGTTCCCTTCTGAAGAGAGATTTCACGGGAAGCGGAAAATAACAAAATGATAGACAGAGACTGAGTTTAGCCGTGCAATGCAAAGTGAGAAAGAAAGCAACAACTTTGGGAACGCCTCAATGCTCACATCAACTGAATATTATAATACAAAAGCTTACAATGAAAAACACATATCTATAAGTGGACTCAAACTTTGGGAGTACCAATCATCCTTGTCATTAGCCATCCTTGGTGTGAACTTCTCATGTATTGATGACTTTTAACAAGCTTTCACAACTTATTTGTTTTGTAACCCCTTTACAGCACTAGAGGGCGGCTGCAGCTGACGTTAAAAGTTTTGTCAAGAACCTTCCATGTACTTGACGAAAGTACACATATATAGGCACGTCTATTTTGGCTGCAGGCTCCAAGACAGCTAGATACGCCACCGAAAGCATCAAAGAGGGTTTTGATTGGCAGCAAGATGCAAATAAACTATCCCACCAAAAGCATCATCACTGATTGTGGACAGCAAAGATGGACAAGAGCTAAATATTAAGCCCTTTGTTTTACATCATCATAGTAGGACCATCAGACAACGATAACGCCACGCTTGTTTATCTTCAGCCTGGCTTTGCTCTGGCCAAGGCAAACTTCGCATTGAAAGAAACGATGTTTCATCTTCTTTCTGAAAACCAGTATTATCAAAACAGTAAAAAAGTAAAGTGATTAAGCTGTGTAATATTGACAAAATCTAATCTTTATGCAACTTCAACCTATTTATACATATATACGCTTGTGTGGAATATCCAAAACTTATTATTCGTTGACATGTTTGGATTCCTAGTTTTAGTGGGAACAACGTGTTATTCATTTTTGGGTGCATTTCATCAGTTAATTTTCAAGTCACTAATTCTTGATGTGTGTAATTTCCGAACCCATATGTCTTAAAGTTTTCCATTGTCAATAAAACCCCCAAGTTAGAAAATTAAATTAAAGGCTTGATCTTGTTGGACCTTGGTCCTTGATTAGAAAAGGAATACATATTGGGCTTCAATTTAATAATTGGGCCCAAAGGACCAGCCCAATTACATATAATATTGGATCAACACGTATGGAGTACAATGGGCCTTAGGCCCATCATACACTTTTCATCCATAACAAAAAGGGTAAAAAAAAAAAAAATTCTCAAAAAACCGAAATGATTCTTTTATTCAACAAAAGAGTTTAAAGAAATCCTCTTTAATCTAAAAAAAAAAGTTTAAAAATAAAATCCATACTTAGCTAAAAACTCAGGAAAATCCTTCACTATCCAAAAATGGAAAAAAGAAATTATAAAAATATAATTACATAAATAATTATATAAAACCATTTAAAAATATTAATTATTTCGTCCTCTATAATGCTGAAGAATAACCTCCTGAACCAAACCAGAAAAAACTAGCATCCTGTTTCTGTCCACATGACACGTGTAGCTAACGACTCCGACAATAGGCGAAGCCGGAACCTTGGATTCCCGAAACGTCCCCGGTGGTCGTTGGGCTCCGAACGCAAATGGAGACTGTAACTGCTATCTATTACCCGGAACCTATCAAAGTGGGAGACTACGTTCTAAAATCAGTGCTGGGAGAGGGTTCCTTCTCCACCGTTTGGGAGGCGGAGCACAGATTGAGCGGTCGGGTGGTAGCGTTGAAGCAGGTCTACCTGTCGCGGCTGAACCGCCACCTCAGGAGCTGCTTGGACTGTGAGCTTGGCTTCTTGTCCTCCGTGAACCATCCCAACATCATTCGTCTTTTCGAGGTTTTTGAGGTTCGTGATATCATCTTCTTTTGCTTCAAGTTCTTAGCTCTCACCGCACATCTCTTTTCTTTTATTTCGTTGAATCTGAGGGTCTCGTCCGTAATTATGTGTTTTTGACCTTCTTATGTAATCTTGGTTGGCAGTGATTATTATCCAGTTCGTTAATTTTGATTTTTTGATTTTTGGCGTTTATGTGACATTAAGTTTTGTGATGTTAGTAAGGTGCTAAGATTAGTTTTAGGGAAAAACCTTACATTTCAGTAACAATTGAGGACAAAAGCGTTTAGTTAGGGACTCGGTAGCATGTATATAACCTTACATTCCTGCTCCTGAACCAAAGTACGACCGTACAACTCAGAAGTTCAGAAGTCCCAGAGCTCAAACCCCCTTCGACTAGCTAGGGATAGTTCTAATTTACCTTATTCTAGGCTTTGGTAGAGTTCTTTCAGTATGTCCTGTAACAGTTGTTCAAGGGTCTGTAATGCATATCATTTAGGTTGTTGAAAATATAGTCAGCTTATTTAGAAAGTTTGTTTCGTTAAGACGGCGTTGTTGTCATGAAGAAAGAAGATTGTGAAGATGGATTGTTTGGCTAGTTGAAAGCAGCCTTATTTATATAAGAGTGGAAGGATCATCTTGAAAAAAACGCTCTATCCATTTTGCCTCTATAAATTTCTTCTCTGTTTTCACTTATCCCTATTTGGGAGTTACAAAGTAGTTGATTTCGAATAAGCCCTTCTGGAGAAGTTTGGTTGTGACTGTTGTTATGGAGGAGGAGTTTCTGAGGAGATTGCTGGTGGACATGAAGGCAGTCATTTTTGATGAATACTGTTGCCAACTCTAAGAATTGGCAATAGTCCCATAATCATTTTTCACATCATGATGTATGGTGCTGTAATTAGTTTTTGACAGAAGCTCTTTTGAGTTTACTTGGTATATCTCTTTTTAAGTAGTTTAAGGTGGTTGGTAACTTCAAACATTCTAATGACACATACGATGGAGAATCAGTTTTCTCAAATCAATATATGATTGGGAGGCGAATTCAATTGCTTGCTTTTCTAATCTTCTGTACTTCCTTAGATTGAGAAGCTGTGGTAAGGATAGCCTTGGTCCGAATTTCTCAAGAAAAGCGAAAATGGTTGGGAAAGGGAAGGGTTTAAGAGCAGATATTTCAATAATGCGCCAATCTCTCTTCCCACTCTCAAGCATGAAAATCATTTTTCCTATTCGAAAGTGTAATTCTTGTTAGGTGGCAACTCTACGAAGGAGTCTTGCTATAGCCAATATATATTAAAAAAAAGAAAAAAAGACATTCAAATGATAGATTGGCGTTGTATGTGCTAAAAGAGCAGAGAATCTTGAGTTTTGATTTTCAAGCTGTTTGGGATAGAACAGGTTATGCTATAATGAATAGTGGTTATGTTGGTTTGTCAGAGACAGATAACTTAGGAAAATATTGCAACATAATAGTTTGGAAGATGACTCTATTATGGTTAATGTGATGTTTGGACAGAATATAACACCGGAAACTTCAAACACAGTGAGATAATGGTGATAGTCTTAAAAACTTTCATGTTCAAATCTCTACTAGGTGGTTGTCAAGAATTGTGTTTTCATGCTTCAACTTTTGCCAATTCTTAGAGTCGTCTTCTTCTCCTTTTCTCACTTTTCTATGTTACTACGTTGCATCTTTTTCTGTTTTTAATAATATTGGGATACTAATAAAACCAATAAGTGAAAATAAGAAAATATAAAAGGAAGAAGATTTATCTGATGCAATTTGACTTAGATGGATTTACCTCAAATTACAAGTTTTCTGATTATACATCTAAAATCAAGGAAGTAATAGTGCGTAAGAATGATAATCCCACATCAGTAAGGTTGCTGAAATAAATTGCAGCTGATGGGTACATGTAGACCCTATTGTGAAGGGTTTGTTGCCTTTGGTACAGAAGGGGTTTCCATCCCAAACAAGTTGCCATCTTTTATGGGAAGTTGTTTGGCTGTCTTTTTGAGATTGAAAGATCTTAGCGATAGGAATTGGAAGATACCTGCACATCTATATTTGTTTTCTTTATACTATGATGGCACTATAGGGCATATGAGGTGTTGAGATTCTGAGTGTTGAATTTTTCAATAGTACTTGAGAGTTTGAGTTGGTGAAGCAGGATCCCTGTCTTGGTTTGTGCGTATTTTTGTGTGGGTTAATGAATTATTTGTGATAATTGTTCAAATGCTTGGAATTTTGTTGTCAATAGTAGATTGGTTGGTGTGTGCTATGGTATATGATTTGAATTGGTTGAATCACGTCAAATCTTGTTTGCCTTGTATAGACTCTTCTTTATCAAAATTTTTATTTTATATTTGTGTGAATAAACTTCCACTATTCTTCAAACAAGCAGTAGCTTTACCTTTTGTTCGAGAGTTTAGTGGTCTTACCAACGTTTGATTAAAATGGGGGATAAAAAGAGAGCAATAGCTCAATTCTTTGAATGGCAGAAGCAGAACTCATGTGGTTATATACATGATACTTTCTTATCCACTTGTTTTGATGGCTGATCTTTGTCAGATGCTTGGTTTACTAACCTAGGCTGTTTGTTGCTCATTGCTTCCGTTCTTCTTTCCAAGAGGCCATTGCTGGCCACGGACAATGTGGAAAGAAGGCCAAAGAAATTGTTAGGGCGCCAGCCACTGAAGGTTCTGAACCTTTCAAAAACAGATAGTTCTCATTTGTACTAGAAACTAAATGAACTTCCTGTTGATTCCCTAACTCCACATTTTAACTATTGACTTCTCTAATTTTTGTTTTTCCTTAGTTGAAATTGGAAGGGTCGCCAAAGAACTTTTCAATGTGACACAGATATCAAATGCATTTCTATCAGTCTTGATTCCATCTCCCTTCCCCTGATCCAGTTGCTACTTAAATTTTGTTCAAGAGTCTGGTGTGCCACTCATCTCTATGGATTAGAGACCCTCTTTCAGTCGTTGATCAGTAAATAAAATCAAAGTGTTTTCAATTCATTGAGATTTTAGATCCAAGTGGAATATTATCTGGTCTAGATGTTAAGCTTCCCTGCAATTGAGTGGAATGGGCACAAGCAAATCACTTTACCAGTATGACACGGTTCTTTAGAAAAGGGGGGGGGGGGGGGGGGGGGGGGGGGGGTGCGGTGGGTGGGGAGAGAGAAGTTGTACTTCTTTTCAAAACAACCAGTTCCATTGATCATACTTTTCTGTGACGACTGGAGAACTCCACAGTCCAGTAGAGAAAATGGGCTGATTTCCTTACTCGGGATTTCTGATAGTTGCACTAAGAATCCTAGTGACTGTAGTTTACAAAACTAACCAATATTTTGTGTGGTTGTGACCTAGAGCACCTACCTTCTTTTATATTTTGAATGGGGACGTTGTTAGAGCCATAGCTTTTAGAATGGGTACTGAAGTAAAATATATGCTCACATGAACTTTGGATCAAATGAAACTAGAAATGTTAGTTTACACACAGGAAAACTGAAAAACAATTTGCCCTACACTCTCCTTTGTCTCATCCCCAGGCTGAAGGTTGTGTATTTCTTGTCCTGGAATTTTGCGCTGGTGGAAATCTTGCTTCATTTATTCGACACCATGGGAGAGTCCAAGAACAGATAGCCAGAGGATTTATGCAGCAGCTTGGTAACTCCTCCTTTGCTTTCTTATCAATAGCTGGACTCCTTAGCTGCTGCTGTTGCTTCCCTGCTTTTCATCCAATCACTATAATGCAAATGACCTCTTTTCTACAGGAGCTGCTTTGGAAGTACTGAACTCTCACCACATCATTCACAGGGACTTGAAACCAGAGGTAAAGTACTTCTTCATTGGCAAGTAGATAGTAAAAAGTAGGTCAGAGCTCATGTTGCTGTTTTGCATTTTTGAGCTACCTAGTCGTTATTCTGTTGCTAAGCTTATATGTATTGTTTTATTTATTTATTTATTTTTTTGGTCTCCTTTGGCGAGTCCCTCTTTTCTTGTTTGCTATATTAATAAAGCATGCATCTTCTGTCTGATCTACAACTATCCAGTCTACAATTAGATAGTTGGTATATGATAATGATGTTCCGTTATCTGGAATGAAAAGCTGTCATAACATTTTAGTCGTATGTTCTTTACTAAAGCATCATATCTTGGACTTAACAGATTCCAACTTGGAAAGTTTAAGATGTAAACTTCCAAATAAGAGGCAATTCTAAACTTTATAGACATTGGATGGGGGAATAACTAGATTTTTGTATTATCTTGCAACTTACAGAAGTTGGTAATTTTTCTAGGCCTCTTTATGTTTCTTCTGACCACACAATAATTTTTGGACAAAAGGAAATAAAAGAAAAGGAACAATTTTGCTAAAATTGGAAGATATTGCAATCTGAATAGGTAGCTACAGAAGTGGGGTAGTATTCCAAACTGTTTTGTGTTTGCACTTCATAATTATTATTATTATTATTATTATTATTATTATTATTATTATTATTTTATTTTTTATTTTAACGTTAGAAATTTCATGAGATCTGAGTTTCTAATAAATTTTTTGTTATGGTAATTATATCTGGGCAGAATATTCTTCTCTCTGCCCCCAGTGGCGATGCTATCCTAAAGGTATCTGATTTTGGACTTTCAAGGTAAATAATTAGCAGAAGGGCACCAATGCAGCTTCCCATTTTTCATAATCTTCTTATTATGAAAGGTTTCTTGAATTTATAATTATTCCTGGCATGAATTTTAAATTTTCCATTTGGAGGACAGATCTGTACATCCTAGCGATTATGCTGAAACAGTTTGTGGAACCCCGTTATACATGGCTCCTGAAGTTCTTCTATTCCAAAGATATGACGAAAAGGTAAGGCGATTACTTAATCTTGTTTTCTTTATTCTGACTTAGGAATAACTGCCATTCATTATCCCCTGTAGGTTGACATGTGGAGTGTTGGTGCCATTCTTTTTGAGCTTCTGAATGGCTATCCACCTTTTCGTGGTAGGACAAATGTTCAGGTACCACCACGGTCCTAAACTAAAGGTCCTTCTGATGTGCCACCTTCAACCGCGATTAAAACTTTTGTTTCCTCAGCTGCTCCAGAACATGAAGACATGTACATGTCTTCCATTTTCTCAGTTAATCCTACCGGGTCTTCATCCAGACTCTGTTGATATCTGTTCAAGGCTACTGTCTTTAAATCCAGGTTTGGCATATTGCCTTAATAAAGTTATGTCTATTTTTATTCATGCATTTCTCTTGGACTTGTTCATTATGCATTCATGTAATCTTGCAGCTGACCGTCTCTCCTTCAATGAATTTTATCGGCACATTTTTTTGAGAAGAAAAGGATTAGGAACTTGAATACCAGCTCTTTGGAACTCTGCGCTGCAGGATTTTCCTTGTGGGAGATGAAGTGTAAATATGTACGCACCCTTTCCAGTATCAACAGCTTTAACATGTCTTTCAATAATTATCTCTGATCGTACCCTGTTGCTCTTGCCTGCATTTTTGACCTCAGAGATGCGGCAAGTCCAGGATTTATTCTTGATTGTAGCTTGAATTAGTGAAAACCTGATAAGCTGATGTGACCTTGGCCATTATTTCACTAATATAGTGATTCATCTTTACATCTCTATGTTTTTCTTGAGATTTGTTTTCGTTGCCTATCAAGACAACAATTGATTGTTCTTGCCCAGTTCGGTTCGTACTAAAATATCTGGACAAGGTGAGATGTTATCCATTAAGGGTTAGCCACTGTTACTGATCAAAACATATTTCTTATCTGAATTTTCTGTCAGATGAGATAATTTGAGTCCCATCCTCTCCGTGACACTGTGAAGGGCGTGGAGAAAAGCCGTGAAAGCACCCTTTCCATGTGGAAAAGAAAATGACGGAAGACGTGAATGTTTCTTGGGAAAACGGAGGAAATAATCTGTACATGCTGCCTTACTAAATTAGTGACATCTAGATCTTAGTCGCTAATGTTACAAAATTTTATACAGATTCTTCGTGAATTATCAAGTTAATAAACTATGATTTACCTTTATTTTATTTAAATGTATTTCTTTCTACAATTTTTCTATGTACATTTCTATGTTTTTGCAGATCTATAATAAAAAGCTTCGCTCCCCATCTCCTTGTACCCTTTGAATTTCTTCCCACTTTCCTCTCTTCATCTCCCTATTCTCTCTGCTCTGTAACTACAAGCCTCTGCTTAATCAGATTTTTTTTATTTTTTATTTTCCCTGTTACCCGTTGCTTCTCTCTTCGCCGTTCAATTATCTCCGTTTTTCCACTGCAAACTAAAACAAATAAAGGTGATGGCCTTGGATATTCGACATCCAAGCTTGAATGGTTAGATCTAAATGAGTGATTATCAGAACTAAACGTGATTGAGTGATTTTACTGGACCTACTATGTAAATAGTTGTTCAATATCAAAATCTAATTTAAAACCCCAAGGAATTAAGTGTATGGACATCTATCTTTATAAACTACCTTTTTATATATTTTATATATATATATATATATATATATATATTTTCATGTGGGACATAACACACTTTCTTGTGGGATATGGGACAATGCTTTTTACAAGAATTTTTGCCTACAAGCAAGGTAGTAAAAAATAGAAATTGGATTTTAATAAACTTCTTAACAACTAAGAGTAACTTCACATCATTTATTTAACATGTTTTTAACTTAATAATGTTGGATTTTTTTTTTTGTGAAACAATAAATTATATTAATAAATATTAAAGTATAGAAGCACATAGACATATCTCAGAATTACAGAAATCATCATATCTATGAAAAGATGGAAGTTAAAAACTTTCAAATTTTACTCAAAATAATATTGCCTTGGGAGGATTTTATATTTCTAAACAAAAAAACTCTTATTCGTACTATTTTCTTTATTTTTGCTAAGAGAATAAAGATATCTATTGTTTTTTCTTGAAAATATCTTCTATTTTGTTTAGCCCATATTCAATAAATACAAGTTAATAAAGATATCTTGAGAAGTTTGGCAGCTAAATTTCTTCTTTTTATTACTTTGATCATCCATTATAGTTCTTCATTCTATCCTTTAATATCATGTCGGATTCCATTATGAACAAGAATACTTTTCCAAATCATCATTGTCTATGCACATTCAATAAATGGTAATTTCTATTTTCTATATGAGATTGATAGAAATCATAATATATATTTATCGAAGAAAGTCATCGTACAATTTCTATTGTTATAGAAAGTTTGTCCCTACAAACAAGTCATTTAATAAAATTATATTTATTAATGTCACTTGTCCAAATTAGATCATACCAATCTACAAAAGTGTTAAGTAACAATATGAGTTTTGATATTGTATTAGAAATTATAAAAGATGGTTCATATCTAACTTTAAACTTAAAATCAATTCCTTTATAAACTACTTTTCTAAGTTTTATATTTACGATGTGGGGCTTAACAATATCAGTTAATTACCTCAGAGTAGGGAGCGGGTATCAAGCCGAACCCGAGGATAGTTTGGTTTTTATTGACACGATATATGGGGACATGTCTTGTTTGTTAGGCATGTTCCAGGCAGTTGAAATTATTAGAATTAAATAGTATTAAGAAAGCTGTATTTGTTTATCCTTTATATACTCATTCCTGTTGTTTCCCGACTCGTGTCATTCCCGCTATTAATTTTGACAAATACAAATGAATGTTAGTCATACAGAAGGTGGTAAGAAAACCCTTGTTAACAACTTGAACCTCAAAAATAAAGCAGGGTTATGTCTTAAAGATCACCTTATTTATTTATTTTGAACTTATTATAAAAGGATCTTTAACTCTTTCCGTTCTCTTAACAAGAGGAAAGAGAGTTACACCAATAGTTCAAGTATTGTTCGCTACAAAGAGGAAAAACAAATGGCTGCAGACAGAGATGAACTCAAGGTTGCGTTTATTCGATCTTCTAGAAGAGTAACCTCCACTTTATTTATGGTCTTCATTTACTGCATAGAAGAAAAGGAATCGTCATATTGTGAACCTACAAACTGTTATTACGATATGATGCCATTTTTCTATTTTAGAACCATGTTTGACTACGTTCACGGTTGAAGGAATAATACTTTTAGGAACGGTGAAAATGGAAGGAGTATTAGTTTGCTGGTGAGCGCTCTGTTCAGAACCTAGTGGGTGGAGGAGCCGATGGTACTGGTGGCGTGCACCCAGTTGCATTTGGTGGTGGCCCGGCCACAGTTGGAGTCCCTGGCGCATTTGGCGTCGATGGTGGCGTGATCCCAGATGGAATACTTGGCGTATTTGGCGTCGATGGTGGCGTGATCCCAGTTGGAGTACTTGGCGTGTTTGGAATCGATGGTGGCGTGAACCCAGTAGGAGTATATGGCGTATTTGGCGTCGATGGTGGTGTGAACCCAGTTGGAGTACTTGGCGTATTTGGAATCGATGGTGGCGTGAACCCAGTAGGAGTACATGGCGTATTTGGTGTCGATGGTGGTGTGAGCCCAGTTGGAGTACTTGGCGTATTTGGAATCGATGGTGGCGTGAACCCAGTTGGAGTACATGGCGTATTTGGCGTTGATGGTGGTGTGAACCCAGTTGGAGCACTTGGCGCATTTGGCGTCGATGGTGGTGAATTACCACAATTAGGGGACGGCGGTGTGACCTGCTGGTATATATTTAATCTATGATGTTGTGGGTGTTGGTTCAATGATGAACGCATAGGTGACAATGGCGGTTGGTCTCTAGGGGCCACACGATTTGTGAGAGATGGGACAAACTCTCTCGCTGTGGCTTGGGGAGGAAAACTAAGAAAGGCAATTGCTACAAAGAGACTGGTAATGGCAGAGGAAGTCGTGAAGGCTATCTTCCCTCTCGCCATTTTTTTCTTGCTTATGATCCAAAGCAGCACTGCTCAACCGAATTTATACATCGCCAGTGGAAATAGACAGCCGTAGCATGCACGTACTTTTGCGTCAAAGAAACTTCTTTTTGGCTCTTCACGAGGTCGTTTAAAGTATAGATAATGATAATGAGTGCCATTAATGGCGTTAAAAGTACAGATGATGATAATGAGTGCCATTGATTTTCATCTTCATGAATACAGTTGTAGAAGTTTCGCTTTATCAAAGTATTTAATAAACAAGAATCGCCCTCCGAGGGTCGACCTGGAATTGACTGCCAATGCAGTCAAAGTGAAGGATTTTAATCATAATGTCCCCAGCAATTTAGTTGAAAAAGTTTCAATGCACTTCTTTCCCTCCGAACTAGGGAACTAGGTTACTTAAATCGCATTTGATGAGTCACCATTTTTTTTTTTTTTTTTTTCTGTTTTTCCGAAGCAAATAAAGGTAGAAAGTTAGAACCTCCCACTCACTTTGTTTTATCGTTCTTGTCTATGGTCTTTTCAAATACAGGTTATAGAAGTAGGTCAGAAAATGCAAATTTGGGGTAAACGGAAGAGTGCCCTTTGTAACCATTTTCTTACAACTAGCTTAAGAAAGCAACATATGGCTCGCAGAAAGATCTGCTGACCTTTTGTACTATTGATGAATAAAATATATATATATATATATATATATTTCTTTTTGTGAAAGGTCAAATTATATATCACTTGTAAAAAAGTTTACAAGATTGTTCGATTACAAAATATCATTATCTAAGCTCAAATATTGCACTTGACAAATTCCAAAGCTCTTGTAAAAATTTATTACAATTGGTAAGCTTGACTCCTTTGGTAGATAAAATCTTCCCTCTCACATCCTTCTTGATTTTAGCAATAATGGTTGAGTTATCTAGACTTGTATCGCTGATGAATAAAATATATCGAAAGGGAAGAACACTATTTTCCTTAAAAGATTAGAAGAAATTTATTGAAGATGCCAAATGGAAATTTTAGGCTGAAATAACCATGAAGATACAAAGTAATTGAAAAAAAAAAAAAACTTGGTCGATTGTTTAGCTTCCATATTGAAGCTTCTTCCATGTGGAAAGCCACATCTTTTCTCTTCAAGACTAGGGTACATCTCATTTGTAAAGATAGCGGATGTGACTAAGGGAACCTCTTAACACGTGTGCCTACACGTGCACACGCGCCCCGTGCACTCAGTTTAACTGAACTTTTATATGAATGAAAGATTATGAACTGCATAGATGATAAAGATGTCTAATTTTTGGTTGGGAAAATATGGACTTCTTCATGACCCCAGAAAGAATGGAATACCTTAGTTGGCTTGTTTTGCAGTGCTACTATTGCTTGCTTTGTCATATTTTTAGATGCCTTGCTGAGTTTTTGTGAAGAACAGCTGATTGTTGGATTTTTTTTTTTTTCTTTCATTAATTCGATTACCATTCATCCGAAGGAAAAAAAGATCGTGAATAAGATGAATTATCATTGGCTTCACACGTGAGCAGTTACCCTCCCCCAACTAGGTATACCAAGGCAACCCCGACGAAGGGGTCAATTATGTGACACGTGAAACCCTGAAAGGGCCATAAAGTGAACAGCATTTCGTGGCTATTTCGTTTTGGGGGACAACTTGACCACTCAATCAACAGAGAAACAAAGATACTTCTAATCGGAAGAAGGTGGCCAGAGGTCCGCCGGAAAATCAAATTAAAAGTTTAAAATTTGTGAAAACTTTTGTAGATTCAATTGCTTGAAATATTCGATAATGTATATCAATTTATAAGCAGAAATTGATGTAGCCCTAGGCAATCACATGGTGGTTGACCCGCAGCGGTTTGGATTTCCCATGATACTTCTGTTGTAGTGTTATATTTACCGCATAATCAGAGCTTGCTTAGTTTTTGGTTTATTGGAACAAATTTACTTCTAGTCATAAAAAAGTGTGCCCTATCATCGAACCGTGTACGCTACGGGCAAAGTCCTTTCACTTGCTGTCGACAGAAAAGTTGGGTGACACAGCGGGCCATTTATGTCATGCACGAACCTTATGATGACGACAAAGTTAACTCCACGTAGCGGAGGACTTTGAAAGCGAAGTCTATGACGAGACTGCCAACCGTAGGGAAGAAAAATCAAGGGTGTACGAAATTTGTCCTCCCAACTCATAATATATGGAACAACGTAACCACCGTGACCTAGCAAAATGGCCCCGGGCTCTTCACTCTCTCCCGCTATTTGTTTTTTTTTTTTTTGGATTATTCAATTGAAGTCAAAGAAGTCGATTTTAAGAGACGAGCCAGGAAGTAGTCATCGCTGATGCAACAAACTCCGTCAGCCATGCCAACTAGATGATCAAGATTACTGTAACCCTCCTAGCCCATCCCTACCTATTACTTATTTTATGAGTTGAAAGTGAGAAATAATTGAAATTGATTAAAATTATGTATGATTAATCTTTCATTTTACAATATTCTATATAATACTAAACTAATAGCAAATGCATGCAAAAATGTATTAGGGTTACAAAATATTTATAAAGCACTCTTAGCTCAGTTTGATAGAACGTGGGTGTGCAAAAGCCAATGTCATAGGGTGAAATCTGACGTAGTGTGATTCCATTCTTCTAGGATACCATTTAAGAAGCGGGCCTAATCCCTTTAAGAGACCTTGTAAGGGGTAGGGATAATGCTACTAATAAAGCCAATGAACTTGGCATTCGAGACTGATGTTGGACAGTCTCCAACATTCGATGTAAGACAATTCCAAATGGTGAAAATTCAATCATTTCAGTTCGTTTGAAAGGGGGAAAAAGAGCTAGTATCTATTCTGAAATATTAATTCAAGTTGCACATGAATCTCAAATGACCAAGAATTGAAAATTGACACAGTAAGAAACTATAAAATATATGGAAAACCATAAAAAGATATTTTTTAAGAATCATTCATTTAATTAGTTTCAAATAACTTGTATCTAGTTTTAAAATGATAAATAGAATAGCTAGTAGAAATCCGAAATAACTAATTATTGTAAGAATAAGGAGGCTAAATGAAATATTCTATTTTTTTATCCATATGTTTATAAAGCACTGCCCTAAATTTAAATTTTGGTTTTGAAAGTTACAAGTAAGGATAAGTAAAAATAACAATTGAAAAAATAAGTTCACTTGAAAGTTCTCGATTCAGCAAACTCGAGCAATTTTGTGCCCTATAACAAGCATTCCAATTTGCGGAGTTTTGAATACTATATGTTTTAGAGAGTGTGATGTCAGTAAGCAATGCCACATCAGTAGGGGCCACGTCAGCAATATAATGCTAAGTAGCATCATGTTAGTTGCATAGAGCCACATCAGCGCTAGGTGACTTGACCCATGCAGCCGAGGAAGTTGGAGATGACTTGGGCCATGCACCTGAGGATGCTAGAGATGACTCGACACATGCACCCAAGGAAGTTGGAGATGACCTAGTTTGTGTACCTAAAGAAGATGTTGAGAGAATCTTTGATTTGCTTCAATGTTATCTATAAACTTAGGCAAAAGATTTATTGTTACAAACTGAATCTAGTGCTTATATAAACAGATAATGTATTGATTTTTCACAATTTTTCCATATTAACGATCAGTTCTCCAACCAACCTTTGTCCAACATTTCTCAATTTGGTATCAAAGCATAAATAGTGAAAGCCTTTTGATCTTCATAGCTTTTTCAAGCTCCACAAATCTGACCCTAATAACCACCGTTGCCACCCCCACATTGCCGAACCTGACCCATAAGTTCAATCTTAGTTCTTCTCCAATGATCAAGGTTTGACTAGACAACAACAATTACCTTATGTCGCAGACACAAATCCTCCCCTACCATACTATTAGTTGTCTCATGTTGATTGTCAATGGCTCTTTACTGCAATTGCGCGCCATGTCAATCCACACAAATGAGGATGGCACCAAGACTCAAACCCAAAGTACAACGATTGGGTGACCCAGGACCAAACGGCACTCGGCTGGATTCTAAACACCTCCACCCCATCGATCATCATTGGCTTAGCTCGCTTCTCCACCTCCGCTGCCGCCTTGGTTCCCCTAGCCACGTAGTATCCAAAGGCACTGCCCGAGAAACATTACTCTGAATGGAGCTCTAAAACTTGTTGAAGGGGACTCAATGAATCTTATATTTACTCCATCATGACTATAGCCTTCTCAACTAGCTTCTAGCCACTGGAGAGATTGTCACTAGGGCCAAAATCCATAACTACCTATTTAGACGACCCAGACCCAAATTCAACCTAATTTTCACCATGAACTAGGTGTGTTCTTGGACCCAAACCTAACCCTGGATGACCTCCACAACCTCGAACTCACCCATGAAGCCTACCTCAATCTTGTCCATGCCTCCTCTTCCCCATCTCTGGCCACCGTTGTTGCCTAATAGCCCCAAAATTGCCTATTTTCCACCCGAAAATCCTAAACCGAATCAATTTTCACCCCTTATGTTGTTGCATGCACCGAACTAAATGACATCACTCTGATTTTCTCACGCGCAGTCGTATGATGGGCAAAATGGTGGTTATTGATTGTCGATTTGCCAACTTTGCAAGTGGTCCGGCCACCACGTGATAAACTACCAAGAGAGATACAATTTCAATTTTGCCTCTCCCTTCCCACCCCAAGCCCAAAATCAAGCCTATCTCACTACAAGATCCAATCCAACTTGCGAACAAACTTTTGCCTAGTAGACTTTTCCTATAGGTGTTTCCTAAACCCCAAATCCCCATACCTTTATACCATAGCCTCAAGTCCAATAAATTGCACTAATCACACCACTAACCAGTTATTTTAGCTCACCAATTTTAGTCCCTATCTAGGTAATCAACAAGTAATTGTAGGTGATGATGTTGATCTTCCTATTCCTCGTACATGTAATATAGTCATGTCTTTTGATGCTAAATTCAATATTGTCTTTTTTTTTTTTTTTGGTGAAAGGTCAAATTATATATCACTGTAAAAAATTTACAAGATTGTTCGGTTACAAAATATCATCATTTAAATCAAACATTACGCTTGGCAAATTCCAAAGCTCTTGTAAAAATTTATTACAATTTGTAAGCTTGACTCTTCTAGTAGATGAAATCTTCCCTCTCACATATTTCTTGATTTTAGCAATAATGGTTGAATTATCTAGACTTGTATCGCTAAATCTTCTTCTATTCCTTTCTCTCCAAATGTGATACAATACAGCCTTGAAAGATATACTAAGCAAAGTTGCTGCAAAACTCTTCCTCTTGACAGTCTTGATCATCCAACATATTTCAGCTCTCCAATGTTCAATCCTTCAAGTTAATCCATTCATGCCTAATAGAGCCTTCCAGATGTAGTTTGTGAACCTGCATTTAAAAAATAAATGTTCTTGTGATTCTTCTTCTTGTTGGCAGAGGTTGCATTGTAGATCCACTGAACTATTCCATTTAGCCACTCGATCTGCTGTGGATAGTTTGTTTTTCAAAGTGATCCAACAAATAAAATTATGTTTTGGTACTCCTTCTTTCCATATAAGTGTTGCCCATTCAATATCTTCTCTGTTATCTCTTAGTGCTACATAACTTTTGGCAATATTGTATTCTGAGTCCGTCACTAGTTGTGTGAGTTCACTTCTTACTTGTAAAATATTCCTAAAACTCCAAGCTAGTGATCCTTTCATTTCAACTTCTAATACATTCCTTCCCTTCAAATTTTCTGTTATCATCCATTTAACCCATAAAGAGTTTAAGTTAGGGTGCACAAGAGACCATAAGAGTTTTCCAATTGCCGTCTTATTCCAAGTATGAATGTCTATCAAACCCAGTCCTCCAGAAATTTTAGGCCAGCAAACTTCTTGGTATGCCACTTTCGTTACACATCGTCCATTAGATTTACCTGCCCAAAGAAAAGTTCTAATCCTTTTTTCAATTTCATAAAGAGTCTGTTTTGGCAATAGAAAAATTTGCATCCAATATGTTTGCAATAAGAACAGAACACTTTTTGCTAGCTGCAGTCTCCCTCCATAACTAATATGCTTAGACTCCCAACCTTCAATTCTCCTCAATATCTTTTATGTCATGATAGTACAATCTAGGTTGGAGAGTCTTTTAGTAATCAATGGAACTCCCAAGTATTTTATGGGAAGTTGACCTTCTTGGATCAGAATATGATTAAGTATTAGAGCCTTTTCCTGTTCAGACAAACCTAAAAAGAAAATTTGACACTTTTGTGGATGCATCTTCAGACCTGTGATATCTTCAAACTCTTGCATAGCATCTAGTAAACACAATATAGACTCAATATCTCTATGAGCAAACAAAAAGAGACCATCAGCAAAGCATAGATGAGTGGTCTTCTCTTTAGAGCATTTCCAGTGAAATTTGAACCTTCTAGAGGATACTTTCTTTTGTATAATTCTGTTAAGAATCTCCATCACAATAACAAAGACAAAGAGAGAGGGTTTCCTTGTCTAAGTCCCTTAGCCCCCTTAAAAAAACTTGTATGAGAGCCATTGATGTTCATAAAATATCCAACAGTAGTGATGCAGCTTTCAATCAGCAATTTGAATTTGTCTGGGAACTTTAAGACTTTTAGAGTATTTAGGATTGCATTCCAATCTACTGAATCATATGCTTTCATAATATCATCCTTAATTGCCACCCTTTTCCCATGAATACCTTTGTGATAATTGTGTATTAACTCTTGACATAACAAAATATTTTCTTTAATGTTCCTTCCTGGCACAAAAGCTGTCTGACAAGGATGTATGAAATGAGGCAAAGCTTTAATTAATCTTCATGCTACAATTTTAGATATGATCTTGTATAACACATTGCAATAGGAGATAGGTCTAAAATCTTTCATAATAGTGGCATTAACTTTCTTAGGGACAAGGGAGATTATCGTTGAATTTATGCTTCGTAGTAGCTGTCATTTTTGAAAGAAAGCTATAATTGCGTCTTCTATGTCACTCCCTATAATACTCCAAGCTTTCTTGAAGATGAAGCTATTATATCCATCAGGACCTGGAGCTTTGTAATCACCAATAGAATTAAGGACCTTTTGTATATCTTCTCTTTGAACATCTGCTATAATGCTTCTCTTTGTCTCTTCTGGAATTTCAGTGGGAAATAACTCTCTTAATTTTGTTTCTGATGGTTGAAGTTGGTTTGCCCTCCCTAACAAGTTTTGATAGTAACTTAGAATTTTGTTCTTTATCATTTCAGGATCTTCAGTAAGTTGCCCATCATCTATTTTTAGCTTGACCACGTGATTTTTTGCTCTCCTCTTCATCATGCTTCTAAAAAAGACTTTACTATTATAGTCTCCCTCTTTCAGCCAAGTATTCCTTGATTTTTGCTTCAGAAGTATTTCTTCATGCTTACTATGTATTAATAACTTTTCTAACTACTCCTTTTCTTCATTGCGCAATTGGGTATTTGAAGGGTCATCAAAAAGCTTTCCTTGTGCTATTTGTAGCTGTTTCCTTGCTATCTTTATTTTCCTTGGTAGTTCTCCAAATTCCTCTCTATTTAGCTTCCTCAACTCTTTTTTCATTTCCTTCAACTTTATCATTATTCTATACATTGTAGTGCCCTCAACCTTTTTTTGCCAAATATTCTTCACTATTGTCATAAATTGGGGGTTCTCTTGCCAAAAGTTAAAAAATCTAAAGGCACTTTTCTGTCTTGGTCTATTATTGCCCACCTTGATAATGCAAGGACTGTGATCTGACAATCCAGGAGTACTAAATTCAATGGAGAAATCCACATTACTTTGCAGCCTTTTAAGGTTTACCAAACATCTATCTAATTTACTGCCTTTGAACCCTATTCCCTTACCTTTGTTTGTCCATGATAGAAGAGGTCCTACAAAGTTTGGTTCTATAAGTTCTGTATCACTTATGAACTTGTTGAAATTTTCTATTCCTTCTACCCATCTACCAGCTACACTAACCCTTTCATTTAGATTCCTCACTGTATTAAAATCTCCTACTAGTAGCCATTGAGTGTCCTTTCCATAACTGTTATAACATTGCATGAGGTTGCTCCAAAGATCCTTTCGTTCATTTGCTACATCTGCTGCATAGATGGCAGATAAGTACCATACGTCATGCCCCTCTTCCACTTTACAATTCACTACCTGTTTAGAACTAATAAGCACTGTGATGTTAAGCTGTGGCTTCTTCCATACAATCCAAATCCTTCCATTTTCATTATCTCTATAATTGTGGACAAAACCCCATTGGGGAAAAAGAGAATCTATCACCCATTGTGCTTTATCTTCTTTTATTTTGTGTTCTAATAAAATGACAATATCAACTTTAGCATTCTTGATAACTTCATGTACCTCCTTTTGTTTAGGGCTTTTATTCATGCCCTTAACATTCCATGAGAATATGATCATTTGTCTGGAGGTATAGTGTTTTCTCCTTCAACACCTTTAAAACCTACAATATCATTGCATCTTGCTTCATTTGGTTCCTGATGATTATTTATCAACACACTAAACCTATTACTGGTGTTATCCTCCTCACCTATATTCCTTTTAGGGCTCCTTTTGTTTCCCCTTCCATTTACACTTGCTTTATAAATTTGTTCTAATTTGGCCTTGTGGTGGATTCAACTTCATGTGTTATTGAATTTGCAATCTTATCTCTTATATCCTCATGTCCTTGGTCCTCATGAACTTGATCTTCATTACCTTTATCCATATGTTCTTTATCCCCACGTCCTTCATCATAGTTCTCTGTCTGACTTAATGGCTTTTGCACTGGAACCCATATCTCTTTTTTCTTTGTAACACACTCCTTATGTCCAAAGCAATCACATTTCTTGCATATTTCAGGCAACCAACAATACTCCACTCCTACCTCAAAAATAGCACCATTTCCCATGTCAATTTCAAATGAAGTTGGTAAAGAACACTTTGTATCTATTTCAACACATACTTTTGCATATGATATCCTCTGTCTATGTTTAGTAGCCTTATCCATGTATAATGGCTTTCCAACAGCACTAGCTACATAGCTCATACCAATCTCATCCCATAGAGCATGTGGGACATTATACAACTTTATCCAAATTGGTATTGAAGTGATTTTTTCTTTCTGCAATCTAATAGTATTATGCCATTTTTGCAGAAACATTGGTTTTCCTAGCACATCACATACTCCAGCTTTTAATACTTCCTCCATCTTTTGTTTATAAAAAAATCTAAAGAAGAAGAAACCACTATCTGTTGCAGAAATATCTATTAAACTTTGTTTTCCCCATTGCTTTTCCATAATTCCTTTTACTACATAGAATGGTAATTTTGATCCCAATAAGAATCCCACAACACAATTTTCATAGAATTTACTACCTTCTTCAATAACTTCCTTAGGAGGAGCAACTTTAATTTTCCCATCATTTAATACTGGTGGCTGGTATTTCATATGAGCACTTTGTGCTAATTCTCTTACTACAACCTTACTCCAAGATTCATGCTTTCCTTTATGTTCAAAGCTCTCCTTAAAGATAATGTTGTTTGTCTTTTCTAGCCTTTCCTTTTGCTCCTTATTTCTTGGAAGCACTTGGAATAAACTTTCTTGGATTTCTTTTTCAATTCTCACCTTGTCTTGTTGAGCTACATTATCCTTAGTCATACTTCCTTTAGCCATGTCTCTATTTGCAAGGGTTGTTCGTCCAGATTTCATTATTTTAACTTATGTATCATTATTTTCTCCTAAAGATTTCCAACAATCTTTAAGTTTCCTTTGTTTTCTTTTCTTTCTTATCTCAAACTCTACACTATCTGGGTTTATTCTCTGGAACAAGTTGACCATCACCAGGTTACCAACTTAGTAATTAACTAATTTGATAGGTAAGATTTTGGTAACATGTACCAAATGCTCATGATCTACTCAGTATACAGACCTGATAGGTTCTGCCTTCTTCTACCGACAATCTATTTAAAATTCACTCTTCAATCCCTTTAACTTAACTTAATAGAAACATGGCTTTTGGTAGGTATATTCTTCTCTTACCAATCCAAAACAAATATCTTAACTAAGTAACCAATAATTCAAAACATCCAAGAAACAGCACGCCACAACAAAATTCCCACCTAACAATCACTACACTAGCTTCTACTTCCAAATTGCTATCCAGAATAAAATAATAAAAAAAAAAAAAAATTAAAAATAAAAAACACACAGCAGCAATAAATTCCCCACCGACAATCACCACAACAGAGTCTATTCCAATTATAATCTAATAGGTAGAATCTAAATTTACTCTTCTTTTTTTTTTTAACTTTTTTTTTTGTCCCTTACCTTTGGAGCCTAGGAAATCCGGCGACCAAGGATTCCCTCTCTTCCAGAATGCCCAGATGACACCACCAACAAACACCCAGCGTTCGCCCAAAACCCACGGCCGCCGATAGAACTCAGATATGCCTCGCGCTGATCTCTACGCGCCGTCATGCTAAGATCTGTCTCGGTGACAACCTAGAGAGGCGAGAGAGCCAAAAGTGATCAGCGAGAACGACTTTCTTTGTCGTCTTATTTGTTTTGTCTATTACCAAAAATTTGTTATTCATTTCCAAGTTTACTTCTAATAATCATTGTGTTTTCTTATTTCATGCCAATAATTTTCTTTCAAAGAGTATTCATTTAGGTAGGAGACTTTTATGTTGCAACACTAATATATCCCATCTTAAAAATCGCAGTTACAAATGCTTTATTTCTTCTCACTCTCTTGCTCACCCAAATCTTACCAAAAATATCTTTGCCCGTTAAACAAACTTTAACACCAACCACCTTATGGTGGCCACCACCATTTCCCTCTGCCATTGGTGGGGGGCCTCACCACTTGCCATTGCCCTTAATTTGTTTGGGTGGCATGCCATCAAAGCCCTAAGTTGCCTCTGTGAGTAATGTCCCATATATTAATGGTCTTTATCAAATTTTATCTTTCTATCATTACCAATCAAGCAAAAGCTTCTTTTTTCCATCACCTTCACCAATTTTGCCTATTCCCTTTTCTCTGAAAGAACCTACAACATAGAAGGGGGAACTAGAATTTTGCATACTTCTTTCTAAATATCAACAAGATGTAGAATTTCATAGATTCATGTTTATAGCAAACTTTGGATCATATTGTCCATTTGTCAAATGCTTTAAGCATCATGTCAACTCTTCTTAGGGTTTATGTTATCTTGTCATAGTTGGATTAATGGATCCTTGGAGTACTCTTATTCGTCTTTTTCCAGAGGAGGATCTCATCATGGCTTGATCACTTAAATCATGAGTTTTTGAGAACCACCATTTCCTCCTTTAAAAATGGTTAAGGGCACTAAATGAGAGCAACCAATCTAAACATGCAACAATTTGACAGTAGTTAATAGGTTTGCCTTTACCCATTTACAATCCTTTAGCTTTATGTGGATTAGGTAATAGGTTGAGTCATTTTTTAAAGGTGGATGATCACATTTTGTTCTTAGAGAACTTCATGTTTGCAAGAATGTGTAGAGATGGATGGATATTTCTAATCCTTTACCCACTAGGATTCATTGTAATGCTTTTAAAGAAGGCAGAAAGTGGCAAAAAAATTGTTTATAAGATGAATATTGGTTTTTGTAATTTTTGTAATGAGATGAATATGATAAGCCCATTTGTAGAAAGAAATTGCATAGGTATGAAAAATCCAAAGCCCAACATTTAGGTGATGGGAAAGGAAAACAAACTCAAGTAACTAAGGAATCCAAGATGTGGAAAATAAAAGAAAATACAAAAAAGTTAAAAGCATTGGTAGCCACTACATAGGAAGTTAATCTTATTGTATCTAATGATGGGGTTGTTGTGTCCTTCAAACCAAAGTAGATTGATGAGGATGTTATCTATTTAGATGAAGATGGAAATGAAGTGATTTTTGATGGATCTTATCAAGTAGTTTGGTTGAAGAAATAGAAGTTGAGGAAAAGTATTAAAAACACAATCCATCATAAGGAAGTGCAATTGAAAATGATTTTGCCATCCTAGTACACTTTGAGGATGACCAACACCTATAGGATAAGAAGGTGTATAAGGATAAGGATGGGTATAATAGGCAAAAAATTATTGAAGCAAATGACTTTGACAAAGGATCTTGTAGAGGAATTGGAATGTTGTAGTGGATAAATAATACAAAAAGAAGAGTAAAAAATACAACTATTATGGGCATTGATGCAGGAATTAAAACAAAGTTTAACTTTAAACTCTAAGCATATGATGCAGTGTTTCCTATACAGGATGTTTTTAGTAGTGCCTAATAAATGGGAGAGAGCCTTTCTTTTTTTTTTTTTTTTTAGTGAAAGGTTAAGAATTAAATATTACTATTAAAGAATTACAAATTGTTCAATTACAAACATCATATAGGAGAAATTCTTTCCTTCGGTAAATATATATTGTGATCTATGTCAGTCTCATATAGAAAATAGAAGTCATCTACTTTTTGAATGAGCATGAACAAGGATGATTTAGAAAAGTATCCTAACTCAAAATAGAATTGGAGGATGGAATGAAGAACTATAAGAAATGATCAAATAAATTAAAGAAAAAGATTTATTGTGTATTTATTGTATATGGGTTGAACGAAATAGAAGACATTTTCTAAGGAAAACACTTGATTTTCTATTCTCGTAGCGAAAGTAAAGAAGGTAGTATGATCTTTACTTAAAAATATAAAATCCTCCTAAGAAAATATTATTTTAACTAAGATTTAGAGGCTTCCAACTTATATCTTGTTATAGATATAGTGACTTTTGTAATGTTGGGATATGTCACTTTGCTTTTGTACTTTAATATTTATTAATATAATTTACCTTTCCACTGAAAAAAATGGGAGATTCTAGTTAAAGTTTAATCAATTCAAGTTAGGAGTTCTTCTATTATGCTGTTGGAAGAGGCCAATAAGAGCAAACTTATTCAATTGATTAATTGGAAGATGATAAGGATAAAATGATCAAGCAACAAGAAGGAAATAAAATAGTTAAACACTGACTTGAGATTGTTTTGCCCTTTTCATTTTTGTTTGACTCACTAAGAGTCCTCACAAGCTAAAAAGGACTTAGACTTGCAATCTATAGGCCCAGAAGAGAAAAAGCTCCTAGCTAGAGTGACTAAAAAACAAAGAAGAAAAAAAGGAAATCTGCTAGGGGAAGAGAAAATGCAAATCAAGTTAAGGAGGATAACCAAATTGAAGATAACCTTATTGAAAAGATTTATGGTATCCTAGACCACCTTGAAGTGACAAAGAGACATATTTGACACAAAGTAAAATGAAAAATAATATCTTGCAATGTTAAGGATCACAATTTTTGTGTTAATATTAGATTGGAGTACCTTAATGAAGTAGTGGTGACTTAAAAGATTAGAATTTTGTCCCCACTTGTACTGGAAAATAAATAAACTTCATGTTCCTTCCCTAACTCCACATTTTAGCTATTTACTTTTTCAATTTTTGTCTTTCCTTGATTGAAATTGGAAAAGGGCCACCAAAGAATTTTTCAATGTGACACATATATCAAATATATCTCTATCACTTTTGATTCCATCTCCTTTCCCTTGGTCCAATCCCACTACTTACATTTTGTTCATGAGTCTAGTCTGCCATTCATCTTTACAGAGCAGTGGTCTTCTTTCAATTATTGATTAATAAATTAAATCAAAGTATTTTCAATTCATTATGAGATTTTATATCCAAGTGGAATATTATCTGGTCTAGAAATTAAGCTCACCTACAATTGAGTGGAATGGGCACAAGCAAATCACTTTGTATGACGAAGTTTTATTTATTTATTTATTTTTGGTGTAAAGATAAGTTTGTATTAATAAAAATTAGTGCACAAAAATATAGATGCATTTATTACAAAAGTTACAAAAGTTATGAAAAGATGGAGGTTGGAAGTCCCTAAATCTCACTTGAAATAACATTTTTGTAGGAGGATTTTATGTTTTAAAACAAATAAGCTCTCATTTATACTATTTTTCTTACTTTTGCTAACAAGATTACAATGTAAATTATTTTGTTCTAAAATTTTCTTATATTATATTTAGCCTATATATAGTAAATGTAAGTTAACAAAATATATGTGAAGAACTTTAGCAGCCAAATCTCTTTTTTTATTTGTTCTAATCGTTCATTATAGTTCTTTATTTCATCTTCCAATATGAAATTGAATTCTATTCTGACTGAGGATAGTTTTTTAAATCATCTTTGTCCATATACATTCAAAAGAAAAAAATGACTCATATTTTCTATCTAGGAATGACATCGATCATGATATAAGTTAACTAAAAGAACCTATCTTACAATTTCTTTCATTGTAAAAAGTCTATCTTGACAAATTAGCTATTCAATAAAATGAAGTTTGCTTATACAACCAATCTAAATTAGATCAAATCAACCCTTCTCTTCATTAATTGGTTATAGATATTTGTAATATTATTTTATTTTATTTTTATTTTTGTAACGATAAGCAAACTTATAGAGAACCATGGTAAGAGTGGGTCTTAGTTTAAGGAAGTCTCTTTAACTCCATACCATGAAATCTTTTATATTAAGGTATATTACTAGAGTTCTTTTGTATTTTGTACTGTCAATCTATGTACTCCATAATGAAGAGTTTAAGAGATTAATGAGATTTCAAAGTATATGTCCTAAAAAAACTTTGTTCTAAAGTTTGAGATTTAATATCCATAGTTCTCTTTTATTTGGTGAGTAAGCTACTGTCAAGTTACTTTGTAAGATCATAATTGGATAGAGAAAATGAACTAATTTCCTTATTGGGGTCTTTGATAGTGGCACTAAGAATCTTAGTGACTATAGTGTAAGAAATTAACCCAATAATTTGTGTGGTTGCAATCTAGGGCACATACCTTCTTCTATATTTTTAATGAGGACATTGCTTAAGCCGTACCTTGTGGAATGGGCACTCAAGTAAAATATTTGCTCACGTAAACTTCAAATCAAATGAATCTAGGAATGTCAGTTTACACGCAGGAAAACTGAAAAACAATTTGCTCTTATACTTTCCATTGTCTTATCCCCAGGCTGAAGATTGTATATTATGTTATTGGAATGTTGTGCTGGCAGAAATCTTGCTTCATTTATTGGATGCCATGGCAGAGTCCAAGAACCGATAACTCCTTTGCTTTCTTATCAATAGCTGGATTCCTTAGCTGCAGTTGTTGCTTCCCTGCATTTCATTTAATCAATATAAATCAACTGACCTCTTTTCCACTGCAGCTGCTTTGGAAGTGTTGAACTCCCACCACATCATTCAGAGGGACTTGAAACCAACGGTAAAGTACTTCTTCATTGGCAAGTAGCTAGTAACAAGGAGCTGAGAGCTCATGGTACTATTTGATTTTTTGAACTACCTAGTAGTTATTCTGCTAGGTAGTTCAAAAATTCAACAGATTGTCGCCGTTGCAATCTTGCCTAGTTTGTGTTGATTCTGTATAAATCAATTGTAATTGGATTAGGATCTTGGTTATTGTCATCTTGAATTGTATATATGTTGATCGAATTATAGTTTGTATTCGCGGGAGTTTGTCAATAATCATAGAATATTTTCTTGCCATGTTCTTGTGTTTTTCCGGCCAAATCTAGTTGTCCGGTGAGTCGATCCTTCCCTTTTTCAGTTCCACACCATTTATTTAACAATGATTTTAAGTTAGTAATGTTGGATTTTCTTCTACCGCGTCGTTGACGCGCCCCTTGTTGTGGCAGTCCAACTCTTACTCGTCTTGTGGAGCCGCATATTGAATGGACTTGGTTTCCAGAGTCTATAAGAGTGTTAAAGTAGAACTTAACAATATTAGTAAATGTGCTAGATTTCTTATTTTGTTGCTTGAAAATACAGCGCGAACGTGATCATTCTCGCAGTTAATTACCACAAAGTAGGGAGCGGGTATCAAGCCGAACTCCAGGATGGTTTAGTATTTATTAACACGATACACGGGGACATGTCTTGTTTGTTAGGCATGTACCAGGCAGTTGAAATTATTAGAATTAAATAGTTTTAAGAAAGCTGTATTTGTTTATCCTTTATTTACTTACACCTGTTGTTTACTGACCTATGTCACTCCTGCTATTAATTTTTGACAAATACAAATGAATGTTAGTCATATAGAAAGTGGTAAGAAAAGGCGTCGTTGACAACATGAACCTCAAAAATAAAGTCGGGATTATGTCTTAAAGATAACCTTATTTATTTATTTATTTTGAACTTTGCATTATAGAATGATACGGAATGTGGGAGCCACGTAGACAATCAAGCAAGCTAGTAGAAAAGGATATCTTGGAGGGTCGGGCATTGTAAGGAAGGTATGTGAATGGCAAGAAAGTAAAGAGATATGATGGAAGGGCAACAATTTGAATTTGAATACAATGAGCATAGGATATCTTCCGAAGTTAGCTTCCCTAATTTATGACCATTATTCAAGGATGGTTGGAATTTCTTTACTTAAAAGTAATTTGAATAAGTTGCAGTATTTAATAATTTCTTAGTTTTTCAGATTTAATTATGTAATGGGAGAACCTTCTTTTAGAAGATGGAATGAGTACATATAGAAATAGAGGCAAGGATAATCAAAGAAGATAGGAAAGAAATTATATTTGCTTTCTAATTTTGTAAATTTTTTTGTGATTTAATGGAAATATTCTTCTAAAGTTCTTGTTTTGATTTTGCGTAGTAACCACAGGTTATCTACATGAAGGCAAAAATAGGCAAACTTGGGATGACTTTTTAGTAGTCAAACCTATTACGCGTTTTATTTCATAGGCACATAACATAAAACTTATTATATAAGGATCCTTAACTCTTTCCATTCTCTTAATAGGAGGAAAGAAAATTACATTGACAGTTCAAACATTGTTTGCTACAAACAGAAAAAGCACGGCTGCAGTCAGAGATGAACTCAAGTTGCTTTTATTGATCTTCTAGAAAAGTAACCTCCACTTTATTTATGGCCTCTATTTCCTGCATGGAAAAAAAAAAAAAAAAAAAGGTTTGTCATATTGTGAACTTACAAACTGTAATTACGAAATGTTGCCATTTTTCTGATTCAGAACCATGTTTGACTACGTTCACGTTTGAAGGAATAATACTTGTAGGAAAAGAGGAAAATGGAAGGAGTATTAAGTTGCTGGTGAGCTCTTTGTTTTGCACCCAGTGCAAGAAGGAGGTGGTGGTAATGGTGGCGTGCATGGCTTGTATGGCTTCGGGGGCTTTGGCTTGTATGGCTTCGGTGGTGGCCCGACCACTATTGGGGGCTTCGGCTTGTATGGCTTCGGGGGCTTCGGCTTGTATGGCTTCGGGGGAATGTTTCGCGTCGGTGGTGGCCCGACCACTATTGGGGGCTTCGGCTTGTATGGCTTTGGTGGTGGCCCGACCACTGTTGGGGGCTTCGGCTTGTATGGCTTCGGTGGTGGCCTGATCACAGTTGGGGGCTTCGGCTTGTATGGCTTCGGTGGTGGCCCGACCACAGTTGGGGGCTTCGGCTTGTATGGCTTCGGTGGTGGACATATCACAGTTGGGGGCTTCGGCTTGTATGGCTTCGGTGGTGGCCCGATCACAGTTGGGGGCTTTGGCTTGTATGGCTTCGGTGGTGGACATATCACAGTTGGGGGCTTCGGCTTGTATGGCTTCGGTGGTGGCCTGATCACAGTTGGGGGCTTCGGCTTGTATGGCTTCGGTGGTGGCCTGATCACAGTTGGGGGCTTCGGCTCATATGGCTTCGGTGGTGGCCTGATCACAGTTGGAGGCTGTCGCTGATATGGGGACGACGGGGTGACTGGATGTCGTCTATTTTCTCTTCCATATTTTGGTTGTTGGTTCCATGATGAACTCCTCGGTGACAATGGCCGTTGGTCTCGAGGGGCCATACGATTTTGGAGAGATGGGGCAAACTCTCTTGCCATGGCTTCGGGAGGAGAACTAAGAAATACAGTTGCTACTAAGAGACTGGCAATGGCAGAGGAAGTCGCGAAGGCTATCCTTTCTCTCGCCATTTTTTCTTGCTAATGATCCTAAGCAGCCTTGCTCACTCCAATTTATACTTCGCCAGTGGAAATAGATAGCCTTAGCACGCACGCACTTTTGCGTTAAAAAAGCTGCTTTTTGGCTTTTCACGAGGGTGTTATATGTACAGAAAATGAGTGGCATTAACTTCCATCTTCAAGAATACAGTTGTAAAAGTTTCGCTTTATTAAAGTTATTGATAAACAAGAATCACCCTCCGAGGGTCGACCCGGAACTGGCAGTCAATGCACTTCTTGATCTAGGAGAAGGGAACATGAAACACCACATTTGACAATGAAGGACTTTGATCATATTGTCTCCAGCAATTTAGTTGAAATTTTTTCTCTTTAATAAGGCAGGGTGATGATTTTGTATTGCCCTGCGAACTATGATATTTCGATCGTATTTAATAATTTACATTTTTTTTTTCTGTTTTTCGAAGAAAAGAAAAGTAGAAAGTTGGAACCTCCCCCCTCACTTTGTTTTATACTGTTTGTCTATGGTCTTTTCAGATACAGGTAGAGAAGTAGGTCAGAAAATGCAAATTTAGGATCAACGGAAGAGTTCCCTTTGTGATCATTTTCTTACAATGAGCTTGGGAAAGCCGCAGATGGCTCACAGAAAAGATTTAGGTAGGTTCCTGTTGTACCGTTGATAAAGAAAATCTATGGAAAGGGAAGAAAACTATTTTCCTTAAGAGATTAGAAGAAATTTATTGAAGAAGTCAAACGAAAATTTTGGGCTGAAATTACCACGGAGATACTAACTAATAACAACTTATTTCAATTGTGCATTTATTGTCTAGGCTGAAAGAAATAAACGAAGAAAATAAAAGACGTTCTTAGAGCAAAACAACAAAAGTAATAAAAAAAATTGTAATAAGAAAATGTTTTTTTTGTTTAAAAATATATAATAAAAAAAATAAATATTGAAGGCTCTAGGAAGCCTATTCTACGTGGATGAATGGCTTACTTACAAATCTTTTCTGTTCAGAGCTAGGGTACACCTCATTTGTAAAGATAGCGGATGTAACTAAGGGAACCTTTTTCTGAATGAAAGAGTGTGAACTCCATAAATGATAAAGATGTCTAATTTTTGGTTGACAAAGCCATTGTTGACAAGTCAATCAAAAAAAGACTAAAAGGGGGAGTCACATGACAAAAAAGTGCCTTTATATCCGTGAAGGGAAATACATATAGTTTTCGTGTTTCTTTCCAAGTTCATTTCGTGAAAGATGTACAACTGCTTGATGGCTGTAGAATTTGACAAGTTCATGGAAGATGAAAATATAGACTTCTTCATAACAGCTGATTCCTAGTTTTTTTTTTTTTTTTTCTCCCTCCTTCTTTAGTTCGATTACCATTCTTCCGAAGGGAAAATCATCTTGAATAAGATGAATTCTTATTACTTTTTCAGACAAGTAGTTACTCTCTCCCAATTTCAAATACTAAGGCAGCCTCCGAGAAAGTGGTCAGTTACGTGATTCGCGAAACCTTGAAGGACAATAAATTGAACAGCATTTCGTGGTTGTTTCACCTTAGAGGATGTCGCAGGCCCATTTCACGTAGCCTTTTTATATAAGTTTATTGTCTTTTTGTTAGGCTAAGAGCTCCTACGTGGGCCTAAATATGTGTTGCTGCCATGTGTAAGTTGTAAGTAAGAAAGGCAGAACGGTAACTGCTCTTAGACTTGTAAATTGGGGGAGAACTTGCGGGAAATCCGTAGACTATGATGTGATGAAAGCTGTAAACCTTCAGCTGTGAGAGAGGTGCTGTTTCCCTTTTATGCAGGTGTGCTGTGTCCACTCTGATGTAGGTTGGGTTGTGTTTGTGAGTGTGAATGTTTGTGGTTTGGTGTTAGTTGTGTTGTGTGCAAACATAGCTAGGAAAAAGAAAAGAGGCAAGCCAGACAGAGGTGCAGATCGTCCATTACAGGTGAAGAAGCCGAATCTTAGGAGGGTTGTTTTGTACAGCGACAACTTGGTACCGGAGCCAACTTCTGAACCTGAGATGGCTGACCCAATGTGGGTTAGAATCCATGCAGAACTGGATCGAAGGCAGGCTGAGGCAGATCGGAAGAGAGATGAACTTGAAAAGCGTCTGCACACCCAAATGGGACGAAATCAGGAGTCAACGACCAAGGAGATGCGGGAGATGCGGGACTCCATCGAAAAACTCGTTCTGATTTCCACTGGGCAGCAACCTTCGGTGAGTACTTCCAAACCAAAAACTGGTAGTTTTTCCTCTGAACTGAAAAATAAAGAAGTCAAAATAGAAGAAGTGGAGGAGGAAAGTGAGAAAGAATACCATGGGGGATACCGTGAGCATGAAAGGAAGGAAGAAGAAAGAAAAAAAATGGAAGAGGAAGAGGAGAAGTACGAAAGGTATCAAGAGAGAGAGAAAAAAAAGGAAGATGATGAAGTCTTTAGAGGGTACCGTGATAGAGGGAGAAGGGAAGAAGAGAATGAAAGAGAATTGTATAGGGGTTTTCGTGACAGAAATAGGTATGATCACAGAGATAGAAGAGAAGAAGAGAATGAAAGAGAGGGATACATGGGTTATCGTGACAGAGATAGGAATGGAGGCTATGGGGGGTTAGAGAAACCAAACAATCCAAGGTTTGAATTTCCGAAATTTGCTGGTGGGAAAGACCCTACAGGATGGATAAATAGGGCAAATCAATTCTTTAGATTCAATAATACTAGAGAAAGGGATAAAGTTTCTATTGCTGCGTGGCATTTAGAAGATGAAGCCCAAATGTGTGTAGAATGGCTTTATAAAAGGGCAGGGAATCGACCAGTGTCTTGGCCTATCCTTACTGATGTGCTGAATCGCAGATATGGACCATCTGCTTATAGAAATAGCCTATTGGACCTTATCAAATTACAGCAAATGGGCACTTTGGAGGAATATGAGTTGAATTTTATGCAACTTCTCTTACGAGTAGATTATTTGAATGAGGAGCAAGAAGTTATCTTTTTCTTAGCTGGATTAAAGGAAAACTTGATGAAGGAAGTGTTATCTAGGAAGCCCATAGACTTGCATGATGCTATTGGGTTGGCTTATTTGTGGGAAGATACAAGTACCCCTCATAAGAAGGAGAGAAATTTACCGTCTAAGACAGTTAATCAATCAAGTAATAGTTGGAAGAAAGGATCTGGACTCTCAAAGACTCCTAAGAAGTTAACCCCAAAAGAAATTCAAGAAAGAAGACTTAAAGGACTTTGTTTCAATTGTGATGAATTATTTACCCCTGGCCACCATTGTAAAGGCAAACTATTTGTGATGGTGGCTGAAGAGATAGAGGAGGAGCAAGATGATGATTATGAGGATACTGCAGTGCTAAAGTCAGTGGAGGAGGAACAAATAGTGGAGGATCAAGTTCCCACAATTTCGTGCAAGGCCATGAAGGGTGACACAACATCACATACAATAAGAGTATGGGGCGCCTTTGAGGATGAGTCTAATATGGTATGTATCCTATTGGACTCCGGAAGCACCCATAACTTCTTAAGCACTAGATTAGCTAGAAAATGGGGCCTAAAGACAAATGGAGGAAAAAACTTGGAAGTGGAAGTAGCTAGTGGAGATAAGCTAAGGAGTGAAGGGTTGTGCAAGGGCGTGGAGGTAATCATACAAAAGGTTAGGGTTAAGCTTGATTTTTATTTGTTGCACATACCTGGATCGGAAGCGGTATTGGGGGCTCAATGGTTAAAAACCTTGGGTGACATTGTGTGGAATTTTGAGGAATTAAGAATGTCCTTTAATATGGGGCTGAAAAGGATAACATGGTGGGGGGTTAGAACTGGAAACAGCCAATTAGTTGATGAAGAACAAATTTGTAAAGAATTCAAGCACATAGGGATGGGATTATTACTACAAATACATGTTGTACCTGAAGTAAAAACAAAGTTTTCCATGAGTAGTTCTAAAGTAGGTGAAACAGCTGATGGCAATCAATTTCAAAAGAAACTACAGCGAATTCTCCAGAAGTATGTAGGGCTATTTGAGGAGCCTAAAGGATTGCCCCCGCCTAGAGAGTGTAACCACAGAATTCCTTTGAAGGAGGGTAGTGAGCCCATTGCTTGTAGGCCTTACCGGTACCCCCACTACCAGAAAAGTGAGTTGGAAAAAATGGTAAGTCAGCTGTTAGCGTCGGGAGCAGTGAGACCAAGCACCAGCCCTTATTCTTCACCTGTATTATTGGTCAGGAAGCAAGATAAGTCATGGAGGTTATGTGTGGACTATAGGGCGTTGAACAAACAAACAATTAAGGATAGGTTCCCAATACCTACGGTGGAAGAGCTCTTAGATGAGTTACATGGGGCACGATTTTTCACTAAACTTGACCTCAGATCTGGATACCATCAAATTAGAATGAATCATGAAGATGTTTACAAGACAGCCTTTCAGACACACCATGGACATTACGAGTATCTAGTGATGCCTTTTGGGTTGTGCAATGCGCCTTCAACCTTCCAAGCTTTGATGAATGCAGTTTTTAGAGAGTTCTTGAGGAGGTTTGTCCTTGTTTTCTTTGATGATATTTTGATATATAGCAAGGATTGGTAGGAACACTTGGAACATGTGGAGAAGGTTTTTGGACGGTTGCAAGAACATTTGTTATTTGTCAAGAAAAGTAAGTGTTCTTTCGGACAGAAGTATGTAAGATATTTGGGACACGTGATTGGTTCAGAAGGAGTCTCTGTAGATGAGGAGAAAGTTCAGACCATGGTGAAGTGGGTAAAACCAACTCAAATCAGTGGGTTACGAGGCTTTTTGGGTTTAACGGGATATTATAGAAGGTTTATTGCAGAGTATGGGAGAATTGCAGCACCGTTGACTGCCCTACTAAAGAAAAATAACTTCCAATGGAATCCGGCAGCAGAGGAGGCTTTTGAGGAATTGAAAAAGGCCATGGTATCAGCACCAGTGCTAGCACTTCCTAACTTCCAGCAAGAGTTTGTCTTGGAGTGTGATGCATCAGGGGCTGGAATAGGGGCAGTTTTATCTCAAGAAGGGCATCCGATAGCATTCTTCAGCCAAGCCTTAACTGGGAAGAATGCCCTCCTATCAACGTATGAAAAAGAATTAATGGCAGTGGTGGTGGCAGTGAACAGATGGAGGAATTATCTACTTGGGAGAAGGTTTATAGTGCGCACAGACCAAAAAAGTTTGAAGCATTTATGGGATTAGAAGATCACCACACCAGCGCAGCAAAAGTGGTTAGTGAAACTAATGGGATTTGATTTTGTCATCGAGTATAAGCCTGGGCGGGAAAACAAGGCAGCAGATGCCTTATCTCGCAAGGAAGAATTGAATAATGGTAGGGAGCTAGAAGGGGACTTAAAGGCCATTTCAGCCCCCATTCCAATGTGGGTGAAACCAGTACAAGATGAGGTGAGAAGTGATCCAAAAATGCAAAAGATAGTGCACCAAATTCAAGCAGGAACTAAAAAAGGACCCTGGCAATATAGAAATGGAGTGATTTTCTATAAGGATCGAATGTACTTAAGCCCTAGCTCAACCCTTTCTCGACCATTAGTGGAAGAGATGCATACTGCCACCCACGAAGGGGTTCATAAAACATTGCAGAGGGTCAAGGTTTCCTTTTTCTGGCGTCACATGAAGAAAACAGTGCAAGAAGTGGTGCAGGAATGTCAAATTTGCCAACAAAATAAGAGCTTAAACACGCTGCCAGCAAGTTTAATGCAGCCCTTACCTATCCTACATGAGGTATGGTTAGAACTTTCCATGGATTTTATAGAAGGGTTGCCTAGCTCTAAGGGAAAAACTTGCATTTTTGTGGTTGTTGATCGTCTATCTAAAATGGCTCATTTTGTACCCCTTAGCCATCCTTACACTGCAGCTACTGTAGCAGAGGCATTTTTTCAGAATATCTATAAATTGTATGGAATGCCAAAAAGGATTGTGTCTGATAGAGATAAGGTTTTCACCAGCCTTTTCTGGCAAGAGTTGTTTAACTTGCAAAGGACCAGGCTGAATTACTCCACAGCATACCACCCTCAGTCGGATGGACAAACAGAGGCGGTAAATAGGGTGCTGGAAATGTATTTAAGATGTTTCACAGGTGATCAACCTAAGAATTGGATGAAGTGGCTTCCTTGGGCTGAGTTTTGTTATAACACCAGCGTACATGGGTCTTCGGGGAAAAGTCCTTTTGAGGTTGTATATGGCCGAGCCCCCCCTAACCTTCTGGATTACATTCCAGGGGCAACCACAGTGGAGGCTGCTGAAAGAGAGCTCATGGGAAGGGATCATGTGATGAAAATGTTAAGGGAAAGACTACTTGATTCCCAGAATAGGATCAAAAAGGTCTATGATCAGGGTAGAACAGATCGGGAATTCCAAATAGGCGATATGGTGTTTTTAAGATTGCAACCCTACCGGCAACTTTCAGTGAGTATGAAACGCACTCACAAATTGTCCCCTCGTTATTATGGGCCCTTTGAGGTACTAGAAAGGGTTGGGACCTTAGCTTACAAGTTGAAACTACCAGAAGGATCAAGAATTCACCCAGTATTCCATGTCTCGGCGTTGAAGAAGTACCTTGGAAAACATATGGAGGTGCAATCTGACTTGCCTACCTTTGTAGAGGCCGAAGGGGTTGTCTTGGCCCAGCCCCAAGCGGTGATTGAGACAAGGACTAGGAAAAACAATTTGGAGGTGCTGGTAGTTTGGAAAGGAGCTGCAATAGCTGATGCCACTTGGGAACCATTGGAGCAATTTCACTTGAGGTACCCTTACTTTGATCTTGGGGACAAGATCCCTCTTTGAGGGGGAAGGAGTTGTCGCAGGCCCATTTCACGTAGCCTTTTTATATAAGTTTATTGTCTTTTTGTTAGGCTAAGAGCTCCTACGTGGGCCTAAATATGTGTTGCTGCCATGTGTAAGTTGTAAGTAAGAAGGGCAGAACGGTAACTGCTCTTAGACTTGTAAATTGGGGGAGAACTTGCGGGAAATCCGTAGACTATGATGTGATGAAAGCTGTAAACCTTCAGCTGTGAGAGAGGTGCTGTTTCCCTTTGATGCAGGTGTGCTGTGTCCACTCTGATGCAGGTTGGGTTGTGTTTGTGAGTGTGAATGTTTGTGGTTTGGTGTTAGTTGTGTTGTGTGCAAACATAGCTAGGAAAAAGAAAAGAGGCAAGCCAGACAGAGGTGCAGATCGTCCGTTACAGGTGAAGAAGCCGAATCTTAGGAGGGCTGTTTTGGACAGCGACAGAGGAGGACCTAACCAGTTAGTCACCGGAGAAACAAATGCGTGTATCTGTATAAAGCAAGGAAGAAAATTCCACGTTGGTTTAAATCTTGAGCAATCAGTAGATTGTTCAACAGACATATTAATGGTGGTCATCGATGGAGGTGGAAGCTGCTGCTTAGATACTTGTGTCGTGGTGTTATATTAACCGCGAGATCAAAGCTCGTTTAGGTTTTGGTTAGTTATGAAATGCTAGAACGGCTGTGCTTAGTCAATAAAACTCGTTAAAGATTACTTCCTAATGGTTCCAAAGGCAATACCAGGCGGTCAAATCACCCGGCCGTGTACGCTACGTGCAAAGGCCTATCACTTTCTGTGGATTAGAAAGTTGGATGGTACTGCGGGTCATGTTTGTGATGCATGAACCTTGGGATGCCAACGAAATGAATTGCATTTAGTGCTTGTGGAATCCTAGTGGAGGACTTTGACACCGAAGTTTATTGACGAACGTTGTTGCCAGTCTGCCCACGCAAGGAAGAAAAATCAACGATTATCTGAAAGTAAGTTTGGCATCACTGTTCAAAGCAAGTCTAAACTGTTAGTTGAACTATGAAAAACAATACTACCTGTTTCTTTTCCAAGGCCCTGCACCCCCAGCACCCAACCACCTTTCCCAATGGCTGCTGTATCCATTATCGTCCTCCTGCTGATGATATTTGGAACAGCTCAACCACAACAACCTAGCAAAATAACCCCGGGCTCTTCACTCTCAACCACAACTCAACCATGGCTTTCTCCTTCTGGCCGGTTTGCGTTTGGGTTCTATCCGCAAGGCAGCACTGGCTTTGCGGTAGGAATTTGGTTAGGCCATGACGCCGATAAAATAGTGGTGTGGACAGCAGTTCGTGATGATCCACCTGTTGCCTCGAATGCAAAGCTGGATTTTGCCAAGGATGGTATGCTTATGTTAAGAGATGGGAAAGGACGACTTGCACTCATTGCAAATGCAACAAAGTCCGTTACCCATGCCTCCATGCTCGACTCTGGCAATTTTGTGCTCTATAACAAGGATTCCGAGATCGTTTGGCAAAGTTTTGAACACCCGACCGACACCATTTTAGGGGGTCAGACTCTGTCTGCTGGAACTCAACTCTTATCCAGCTTGACCAAGAATGATCACTCAACCGGGGGGTTTCGACTCAAGATGCAGGATGATGGAAACCTTGTTTTATACCCAACAAAAACTGGTGACACTAGAGAAGATGCCTACTGGAGCACGGATACCTACAATGGTGGTGCCAAGCTTCAACTTAATCACACGGGCAGTCTGCTTATCATCAACAGCACTACTTCAGCCACAGTAAGAGGGCTGTACCCATCTTCAGCAGGCAGCAGAAATACAATTTATCGAGCAACTCTTGATTTCGATGGGTTTTTCCGACTCTATGCTCACGCCTTTGATGAAATTGGCAGGGTCAGTACATCAACTTTGTGGCAAGCATTCGACGATTCTTGTACAGTGAAAACTTTTTGTGGTTTTAACAGCTATTGCACACTCAATGACGCCGACCCATGCTGTCTTTGCCTTCCCGGGACAGATTTCGTAGATCCAAATGACCGGTCTCGTGGCTGTGAGAGAAACTTTTTGGAAGAAGCGTGTACTGGTGGGAAAGGAAACGAAGCCTTATATAAGATCACAGTGATGCAGAATATGGACTGGGGAGATTATCCTTATCTTGAGGTGGAAACGGAAACAATAGATGAATGCAGCCGGTCTTGTTTGGAAGACTGCGATTGTGGGGCAGCACTATTCCAAGATGGTTTTTGTGCGAAACAAAGTCTTCCTCTGAAATATGTAAGAAGAGATATGGAAAAGAAGTTCACGGCATTATTGAAGCAAGGTGTAAGAAGCGTTAAGAGAAGCAACGAAACTAATCCTATCCAAAGGAAGCCAGTCATGGTCGTGAGCAAAACAGCAGTAGTTCAAATTATACTTATGATTTCGGGGTTTACTGCGTTGTCATGTGTTGCCCTTGCAGTCTCAGTCCTTTTCATTTTTAGAAGTGGCGTTTTAAGTTCCCGAAGGCTGGTGGATGGAAATGTGGGCCTAAGTGCAGAGGTCTCATTGAGATTGTTTTCATATAATGAGCTCAAAAGTGCAACAAATGGTTTCAAAGAAGAGATAGGTAAGGGCTCGTTCGGAACAGTTTATAAAGGGGCACTATACAAAGGTGCAAGACTTGTTGCAGTAAAGAGACTTGAGAAGTTGATTGAAGAAGGCGAAAGGGAGTTCCGTGCGGAGATGCGAGCGATTGGGAGAACCCACCATAGGAACCTAGTTCGTTTGGTGGGTTACTGCGCCGAGGATTCTAAAAGGCTTTTGGTTTACGAGTACATGAGCAATGGCTCCCTCGCGGACCTTCTTTTCAGAGCTGACAGACGTCCAGACTGGAATGAGAGAGTGCGGATTGCACAGGATGTTGCCAAAGGGATCCTCTATCTACATGAAGAGTGTGAGGCTCCAATTATTCATTGCGATATAAAGCCTCAAAACATTCTAATGGATGATTTTTGGACTGCCAAAATCTCCGATTTTGGGCTGGCCAAATTTCTAATGCCAGATCAAACCAGGACCTTTACGGGGATTAGGGGTACAAGAGGATACTTGGCACCAGAATGGCACAAGAATACCCCAATATCAGTCAAAGCAGATGTCTACAGTTATGGGATAGTGCTCTTGGAAATTCTATGTTGTAGAAGGAACATAGAGCTGAACATATCAAACGACGACGAGATTTATCTTGCAACTTGGATCTACAAGTGCTTTGTCGCCAGGGAGTTGGATAAGATTGTTCGGGGGGAAGAAGCAGATAAGACCACGTTAGAGAATATGGCCAAGGTCGCACTCTGGTGTATTCAAGATGAACCAGCTCTTCGCCCTTCTATGAAAAGCGTCATATTGATGTTAGAGGGGATTGCTGATGTATCAATTCCTCCATGTCCTGCTGCTACGTCCACATAAACTTTAGCCTTAGAGGACAAATATATGTATCATTTAGTTTTCATTATGTTTCCCCCTACTGGACGCTTCTGTCTACAGTGGGGAGAAAACTGCAAAAAACGGTGCAAGGGTAAGCTTTCCTGTTAAACATGTATTTTTCTTAAGAGTATATTTGGTAAGTTGGATGTTGTCTAGATATTTTAGTTGCTATTTATCATAATTGCCAGTCAACTTTGGAATTATTTTAAACCCACCATTCTTTCACCTCTGATAAGGTCGTTGAAGTTATCATTGCATGGCTTCTACTCAAAACGCGTAAAGGTTTAACAACCCTCGATTTACTCAATGCAATCAGTTCCTTCGCCCGGATAAGCTGTCATGCATGATCAAGAGTCTTCGGTTTTGAAGTTCACGTGCCCCGCATATGGGTTCTATTGCTGCTCCTGTGAAATCAATTTGGGAGTTTTACCCCGAGAAACAGGCTTAAGATTGCTCCTGCTGCCAGTCTCTATTCACCTCGGGCTACTGTCACTAGCCACTCTTTCCTAGTCACTGACAGTGTTTATCTTTGCTGACCACTATACCTGCTGCTAAGGTGTTGTCATTACCACCTTCGACTCCATCACTCGCTGCTCTTTGTTTTGTGTAAAATGCATTACATACACAGGGGTCTACCTCCGCAAGTATTATAAAAATAACTCTCAAGTGATTAAATCATCTTAACTCCAAAGCTACCATTTCAAAGGATGATTTGCCTATTACCTTTCATATTTTTTCCGCATCAGTTTCTTCTTAGAAGCTGTATGAGGAGGGGAAGAATATCATTACTTAATATATTAACTTTTTGGTATTTTCAGCCGACCGCGAAAGATATAGTCTACTTGGAACTAGTGTGACTTTCAGATAAGAAGCAATTTGATCAAGCCTTTAGACAGTCCTCAGAGGAAGTTTCTTCTCAGTGTCCTTCCCTTCTTCATTTTTATCTCCTGGACCACTTATTTTTCTTTTCCTGACTAGCTATATTTCTGCCGTATGCTGATGGGAAGGCTCAAAGAAAGCACTCCACACGTTCTCCTTCGTTTTTTGCAAGCTAGCCACTTGCAGCGGTAATTACGCGCAGTTTTCCAACAATTATTGCGGAAGACTTCTTCGGCCGTTTACTCCAAGACTGAGTACGAGAGCAAGAGATTTCCTTTTTTTTTTTTTTTCTCCATTGTCTTTGGCACCAGCAGAAGTTTTGGATTTGAGTTTGGCAAAAATTTATTTATTTTATCCGTAATATTTCTTCTCAGCGCCCTTCCCTTCTTCATTTCTATCTCTAATTTTTTATGGGTAAACCAAACACATCGAGATTGACTCCCATTGTATGAAACAAAAGTTAAAATAAAGAATCATTGTGACAAGTTGCATCTCAACCAAGGAGCAACCTTCAAACTTGTTTACTAAAGTAATTTGTAGTATGCAACATTGATACCTTTTTCAAGCTTAGAGTATTTTTTTTTTTTTGATAAATATGTGAGAGATAGTACAAAAGTTTAGGGACATACCTTAACATTATAATTTATTTAACAGAAAATTAAATATGAAATCTTCTAACTATGACATAATAAAATATTTGTCTGAAAGAGTTTGATATTTCTAAATAGAGACGCCCTTTTACGTACCACTTTTTTTATTCTAGTCAATAAAAAATTTAGAGTATTTGATTTGTTCAAATATTCGACTTGAGGGATAATATTAAAGGAAAGATTCCAATTATAATATTGTAAAAGGTTTGACATATGATTCTCTTGATTTTATTAGTATTTTCTAATTATACCTATATTATTCTTTTTTTTTTTGTATAATTTATTACCATATAAGGTAGACTAGGTTTAGTCTTGTATATATAAGGGTAGTGGTGTATAGGTCATTGATAGAGCAAATCAATATAATAGAATTCGCTCATCTGGTTGGATTTTCTTTTATCTTGCTTTGTGACATATCCCAATTGGATTGTTAAAGTTTCTCAAACGTAAAAAATAAGTTAAAAGAGAGAGAAAGTCACTTGTCCGGGTTTGTAGATGAGAGGATGACGCATATTCTTGTCTGTTCTTCTGGACTAGACTGCAACAGTTGGGAGAGAGGCTTGAGGTCAAGTCAACGTGAGGTGCAATTAGTCTCGTGTAATTGCGTTTGAAGTTTCTTTTTTGTTCAAATTGGAGAGATTGGTCTGCTGTCTGTTCGATATTATGGTATCTCACAATTCTCTCTCAAAACCTCGCATCATGGCCTCCATACCTGTTCTACTCTTAATACTTGTTTTCCTACCTTATGATGGTGCAGCCGCTCAACAAAACCACTCCGATGTGATAGCCTTAGGCTCTTCGCTTTCGCCCAACGCCAACCGTAGTTCGTGGCTCTCACCTTCCGGCCATTTTGCATGTGGTTTCTACCCTCAAGGTGATGGCTTTGCTGTCGGAATATGGCTGACTAATGGAGCCGAAAGGACAGTCGTCTGGACTGCAAATCGAAATGACTCGCCTGTCTTCTCATATGCTACGTTGGAACTAAGCAGAGATGGTAAGCTGCTGCTTCGAACTGAACCAGACGGAGGGAAGCAAATTTCGAATGCAAAAGAACCTGCAGCTTCAGGTGCGATGCTTGATTCGGGTAATTTTGTGCTCTATGACAAGAGTTCATCTGTTATTTGGCAAACCTTTGATAATCCAACTGACACCATATTAGGAGGTCAGAATCTGTCCATTAGCCAATACTTAGTATCAAGTACGTCTGTGTCGGACCAATCAACTGGACGATTTTTTCTAGCTATGCAAGAAGATGGAAACCTTGCTGCCTACCCCGTCAACAGATCGACTGAACCAAATGATTGTTATTGGACCACTGGCACTTGGGATTCGCCTTTCTCTCAACTCATGTTTAGTGATTCAGGCGTTCTGTTCTTAAAAGGTACTGGGTTGAAAAAAAGAATTTCGGCCAATAGCTCTTGTCCTGGCAAGAAAGACGGAAATTTTGTCTACCGTGTAACTCTTGATCCAGATGGGATATTTAGAATGTATTTGCACTACTTTGATAGCGATCATAACTCAAGTATGTCGGTGTGCTGGTCGGCATTGTCTAACCAGTGTGAAGTCAAAGGTTTCTGTGGAATCAACAGCTACTGCTCAAGCATGGGCGACAAAGCTTACTGCAAGTGTTATCCTGGATTTTATTTCTTCAACACCAGCAACAATTTCCTGGGGTGCCGCAGGAATTTCAGTGACGAAGTTTGCGGGCAAAGTAAAGATCCACAGATGCAGAATGTTATGGTTCCTTTGTATAATGCGTGGTTGGGCGATTATCCTTACTCAGTGGTATCAATGGACAAGGAATATTGTAGCAAATCTTGCTTGGAAGATTGTTATTGTAGGGCAGCATTATATGCAGGTGAAAATTGCACGAAATATAAGCTTCCACTGAGATATGGGAGATCAAATAAAAGCTTAACCTCAACAGCATACATCAAGGTGAGTGGAGCAAATATCACAACCCCTTCTTTTCCGTTAGGTCCTGAAGTATTCACCGAAAGTAAGAGGGGTTTGATTTTGGCTCTTGCTATAAGCTTGGGTTGCATTTCGTGTGTTTGTCTTATCCTCGCTAGTTGTAGTCTCTTCGGCTATAGGCATCTAGCTTCCAGGTATAGAAGTCAGCCAGAAAATGCACATTTGGGATTAATTGAAGACTGTACATTGCGATCATTTTCTTACAATGAGCTCGAAACAACAACAGATGGCTTCAAGGAAGAGCTAGGAAGGGGCACTTTTGGGGCTGTTTATAAGGGAACTATACCTGGGGGTAACAAAACTGTTGCTGTTAAAAGACTTGAGGAATTCGTGGACGAAGGGCAAAGGGAATTTCAAGCTGAAATGACCACAATTGCATGGACTCATCATAGAAACTTGGTTCGACTATTGGGTTTTTGTGTTGAGGGCTCTAGGAAGCTTCTTGTTTATGAATACATGAGCAATGGCTCACTCGCAGATCTTCTCTTCAAAGCTGAGATACGTCCCCTTTGGAAAGATCGTGTAAGGATAGCACGAGATGTGGCCAGAGGAATTCTCTATCTGCATGAAGAGTGTGAAGCCCGTATCATCCACAGCAACATAAAGCCCCAAAACATACTCATGGATGATACATGGACAGCAAAGATCTCTGATTTCGGGTTGGCGAGGCTATTACTACCAAATCAATCGAGAGCGACCCTGGGGGCGGAGTCGACAACTGGGCGCTTCTACCTGGCACCTGAATGGCACAAGAAGGCCATGATATCTGTAAGAGCAGACATATACAGTTTTGGTATTGTTCTTTTGGAGATAATATGTTGCAGAGGTAGTATAGAAGTGAATGTTTCAACAGCAGATGAGATAATTCTTTCTAGTTGGGTTTACGATTGCTTTATGGCTGGAGAGTTGCACAAGGTAGTGGGAGATGAAAGTGTGGACTTCAGGATGCTGGAAAGAATGGTGAAAGTGGGCTTATGGTGTATTCAAGAAGATCCAGATTTGCGTCCTCTAATGAAGAATGTAATCTTGATGTTGGAAGGGACAACGGATATTCCAGTCCCTCCACCCCCAGTTGTTTCCAATGTTGCATGAGATAAGTATCCATCTTTTTTTTTTTTTTTTTTTTTTTTCTAAACGTTAAATTTGTAGTAGAAACCTCGTTAATGTGTTCCGACGTCTACAAACTTTTCTAAGTATGCCAGACCATATCTATTGTATGCTATCTTTGGAGTTCATAATATCCCATAGTTGTGAACGCCTTCTCCTCTTTCCCTTGTATGGATGCCATTTCATTGTCATTCAATTTCTGCAGGATATCAGCAAGACATTCTCAACATATCTTTCAACTGTGAGAGAAAATTGTGGAAGGTATGTCGTCAGTTTCTCAAAGCCTTAGTTAATTCCCATTGTCTCATCATTTGATTAATTAAATCCATGTCTGGGTTCTAGTAAGTGTCTAATCCTAGAGTAACGTTGTGCTACAAGTTTGTGATTGTACATTCTTATTTTGATTTAGCTGAGAGTAAGAATATCAATAGCCATTGAAACTATAAGATTAACTGAACTATTTTAATCCCAAAACACAGTTGGAGATAAGTTTGTATGGTGGGAAGGGACTTGCTATCGGAATTCTTGGGGCCCTGCCTATTGGCCTTTACTGAAATCGAGTATCAAGAGCAATTCCTTTGATCTGCATAAATTGGATTTCGTTGCAGTGTTTCCATGAACAGTTCTAATGGCAAACGTTTCACAGAATTCCATGGAACTCCTGTCCAGTGAAGGAAACTCTACGTTTTCTTAACACTTGAAAATAATTAGATTATTCAACACCCAATTTTAAGGGTGGAACCCACTGATAAGACGACTTTGTCTTAGTATTATAGCAAATGCCTGATCGGAATTTGATTAGTTTTTTATTAGCCTGAAATGCTAAAAGCACTTGCTTTGGTCATATAAAACTTGTAAAAGATGACTTCCGATTGGTCTGAGGCAAACCCGACAGCCTATCATCCAACTATGTATGCTATGTGCACGGTTCTATGTAATGTTAAGCGGATACAAAAGTTGGGTGACTGACTAGCCATCATCTGTACCTGAATCCTTTTAAGGACGATAAAATGAGTGACCATTTAGTGGTTGTGAAATCTTTAGGGAGGACTAGGCATCTCTGTCAACGGACAAAAAGGTTTTAAGGCTTCCTACGCAATGAAGAAAAATCAAGGTCTATTAAAAAATTGGGCATCTATGTATTGTCTTCGGATTTGACGACTCCTAAAGCCCTCCCCTGCATCTTGCTGAATCTGTGGAATAGCCGGACCAAAGCATGCCCAATCTACAAGTTTCCTGGGTCTATACGGCAAGCATGCAACTCTATTTAAACATCTGGCGTAGGACCAAAAAATAACAATGGCAATCAAATCCCCAATTTGCATAAGCCACCACAATCGGAGAAATCTGGGGCCAAAGTTCTTCCATTCAAGTGAGAATAAAAAAGACGCAACAATTCTCTTCTATAGGTTTGAATTTTACAACTTTTACCTTGGCACTTTCTTGAAAATTGTTTTTCCTTCTTAACCGTGCCTCTGCTGTTTTAGTATTGTCCAGCTTCGAAATACAGCTTCTGACACTGCGAACTAAATGATGAAGAAGGCCTTGCATTCCTTCTCATGATCCTTGCTCCACTTTCCTTTTTCTCCTGCTGTCCAAGCATCCGCATTAACAGGCTTTTGCATACCATTTTCAACCAGTTCCCAAAGCCCTAAATACTCAAAATAAGTTACTGTTTTGAGAGAGAATAATGGTAATTTTCACTGGTAAACACATGCAAACAAAAGTTGGATGTTTGACAAAGAACTTGAAGTCGAAGAGGATACTATTTGAAAGTTCTAAGTGAAAAAAGTAGACTCCCTCGTAAAAGGTCAAAGTAAAGCTCTGATACAACTATTAAATATTTTGTTTTGACAATCTAAACATAGTTGATAACTTAGTGCCCAATTATTAAAACATAGAATAAGAATAGCCGAGCTTGTTCTGTTCAACACAACTCATGTTTTTTGAAAGTGCAAAGGAACTCTTGAGAAAACACAAATACTTTGTTTAAATAAAACAGAGTTTGTGGTCAGCCAGAAAACCTACAAAGCTGGGCTTACACAGCCACTGAAACTTACAATTACAACTCAAAGTTTTCTGCAGTAACATTGATTCACAAAAGAAGGATTGGATGAAAAGATTATAGTAGATATTCAAGTATTACAAGACTCCCTACCAACAACCTATGATTATCTCTACTTAAATACACACAAAAAGTAGAAAATGCAATAAATGAGATTGGACAGCTAAACTTATCTTCTGAGCTTCTCCTTTTGGCCTTCTGCTTCGGTACTCAGCTTACCTGGATGCCACTACAGTCAACGGGCGGTTCCCAAGATGGGAACCGTCCATTTAGCACTGCATCAGCTTGCTATCCTTGGCAAACTGGTGAATGCTTTCCACCGCGCAGCCTAGCAGGAGCTTTCTTCGGTTAAACTCAGCAGCAAGATGCCAGCAGCTCCTGAGACACAGACAGCAACTCTCCCGCCGACTAGTTTTGAATCTTGTTCTATAAGACCACGGTTTTGTACATTTGTAAAATTCATCATGGGATTTACTTCTCCCATCTTGTAATCTGGTTTTCTCTTGTTAATCAATAAAATGAGAGTTTTCCCCATCTTCTTGAGTGTTTTTGAAGTGCTTTAACGTTGAGTTACGTAAGAATCTTTCTATCCTTCTAGTTCAATCCTTCTTGTTTAATTTGAGAAGTAAGCATGATTTATTGCCATCGGTTATTGCACATTTTTCGAAGAGAAGTTAAGAATTTAGTGAAACTCAATAGGAAGCGGTATAAGGAAGTATAGTAAAGAAAATAAGGAGCACCTCTCCAATGGCATGTCGTTCATTGGAATGAGTTCTCTATATCTTGCGACCTACACTGACATGATAATGAGTTCACAAATCATATTAAAGGAAACTTTGGTCGATAACTGCCATCCTTACATCGGGATAGGGATACCATCGATTCTAGCATGGAAAAATTTTCAAGCATATTTTCGTGCCATCTCGAGAAGACAATGGCAAAGTTCTTGTAGTTTTGAACACATTGGCATATGATCTGCGCCCTTAATCTCCATCACCTATTTAGCCCCAGCAATTTCAATCATCCATCGCTGATATTCTTCAGTTAGTGATAATTCTTCATTGCAGACAACAAAAACTCGCAGAACCGACCCATAGCCCTCATTTGAGAAATTTTTTGTCTTGGACGAGTCTCCTAGAAACACCGAACCTTCCTAAAGTCTTGGCCAGCTCAAGGTCCTTGAACAAATTAAAATAAAAGTTACTTGTTACGCATGGAATACAAAGTTCTTCAGAAGCATCTAGTCTAAACAAAAGTATTGAAACATTTCCCTTAAGGTGTGGTCTTGTATATGTGGACAAGTTTCGATGTGAGTAGGTGTTGGAGACAGTCTCACATTGACACACAAAAAAAATGAACAATATATAAGTAGAGGCCATCTACTAATTTAATGACTAATTTTTAAGTGAGTTAGGTCCTCTAAACCCTAAAACCTCAAATAATTAATAAATGGTATTGGAGACAACAGAGCTTGAGCCACAAAAAGAGGATAGAGAAATGTTGTCCATTTGAGATAGGTTAGGTCCTTAACTAACTAGCCTAATCCAACTCAAATAGGCACACCAAAGACTCCAAATTCATCTCTAAATCAGTAATCTTTTGAAGCGAGTGTCTGGTAGTACTTATCCTTGATTTTTCTTCATCATTCTTTTCCTTTTCTAAGAAACAATAAACAAACCTAGAGTTGTGCAGTCATTTCCATAAAGGAGGGGGCAAAAAATCAATAAAGCTTTTGGCTACTAACCACTTAAGACATTTTGTGCTTTTAAATCCTTCTTTATCTAATAAAAAAATATTACTGAACAACCTTCAATCATACCGCCCAACAAAAAGACTTTTGAAATCCAGTTGTTTGTCTTTTTAACTTAGGGGCAAACGAAAAAAAAAATGATAATAATACAATGTTTGAGTGGGTATTTTCTCTTCTTTCTATTTACAGTATCTCTTCTTCTTTCGATTTAAAACGATGTTACCAATCAATACCAAGGAGCATCTTCTAAACACGGTTTTCGCATATAATCTAAAAGGGCCATATTTTTTCTAACACAGATTTAGAACCACAAGTACCAGCTGCTATTAGTGCCCTATCTTATCCAAAACATATGACGCCTTGTGTGTGGTATCAGGCATCATGGCCGTGACGAAAACTCCGACGGCCACCTTCTCAGGGTACTTGTCCATTCCAAGCCTTCTTGCTATGCACGACAAGCACTACCTTTTCATCTGGGGAAAGCGAAGCCCAAAGATCCAACGAAGGCTCACTGTATTCATGAAAAGTGCCAACGCCTTGGATTGCCTTCATGTTGATGCCTGAAGCAGCGAGATCCAGTGCCATGACCCGGTAACCACCGGATTGTAGCCGGGGTTTGAGCTTGTGCCAACACCAGCCCCCATGGCATGCTCTGGGGGGCGTGTTTGGTCTTGATTTGTTCTAATTGGTATTGGAAATTGATTGGTAAAAGTCGACCTCTCGCGGATTTGCTGTGGGGTTAGGAGGGAGTAGCATATACAAGCCCACATGGGCCAGAACTACAGCAATTAGCTCCAGTGAAGCCCTTGGAAGCCCAACATCACTTCAGCCTTCTGTAGTCCACAGGTCTCGGCTGATGGCGTGGCCTGTTTTTGTGAAGAAATGTGGAGATGCTGAATTTGTTACGTTTATTTGATTGAATGGTGGCTTGTCTCTTGGATGTTTCGAACCGCAAATTCCGCAAACCTTTTGGAGAGGAGTAATTTTCCACAAGGAAAAGTTTTCTTGTAGAAACTGCACCTTAAGGATTGAGTATCAAGATGACCATTCTGAGCAACTGAAAGAGCAACGCAGATTGGCTGTGGTTCTCTCACCTGGAACGAGGACTTGACCTGTCAGTGAACTTCTCTTTGAACAAAGGGTTTATAGGTTTCAAGAACTTCTCTATTGTAGGTTGCTCAATTCCACACGCAAATGACCGAAACAAATTTAGTTAAGACTTCAAGAAAAAAGGGGTTCCAGAAAGCCAACGTCGTGTGATGAACGTGGATATTTTTCCACGCTGCATTTTGATTCGCATATCAAAAGCAGGACCTAGATATGGGACCTCGTATGTGGGAATACAAGACATAAAAATGTTATCCTTGGTGGGCGAGGAACATGCTATATCCATTCTATCGGTCCAACCCGTACGCTAAGAAAAGTGGAATTATATTAACTACCTGAACAGATTTTGTTTAAATTTTGGCATGCGTGAAATGCTAGAACGACATACCTATTAAAAGATGACTTCCATTTCGTATCGAAGGCGCCATAAGAGGAGACTTGACAACTCGGTCAAGGCGCAACCGAAGGCGTCAAATTGTCCAATGCAACGAAGAAAATCATCGTCTATTTAAACATTGGGTATCCATATGTTGTTAAATGCGTCGGATTTGACGGCTTCCACACCTCCTATAATCTGTCTTCATACCTACACTACCATTGGCTTTCACCAAAACCTCTCAACTGCTCCCTCCTCCGTCCAATGGATGCCATATCCATTGTTTTCGTCCTGCTGGTTATATGTGGAAAAGCCCGAACACAAAAACTCAGCCATATAGCTCCGGGATCTTCACTGTCTCCCTCAACTCAATCTACCTCCTGGCTTTCTCCTTCTACCCGATTTGCATTTGGATTCTACCGACAAAGCAGCACTGGCTTTGCGGTAGGAGTTTGGTTGGTCCATGAAGACGATAAAACAGTTGTGTGGACAGCACTTCGTGATGATCCCCTTGTCACCTCGAATGCAACGCTGGATTTTACCAAGGATGGTAAGCTTACCTTGACGGATGAGCAAGGACGTCAAAAGCTTATTGCAAATGCGACAGACACCGTCTCCCATGCCTCCATGCTCGATTCTGGCAATTTTGTGCTCTATAACCAGGATTCCAAGATTGTTTGGCAAAGCTTTGATTTCCCCACTGATACCATTTTAGGAGGCCAGACGCTGTTCGCTGGAGGTCAACTCTTCTCCAGCTTGACCAAGGAAGATCACTCAACCGGAGGTTTTCATCTCATGATGCAGAATGATGGAAACCTTGTTTTATACCCAGCAAAAACTTGGAACACCCCCCAAGATGCTTACTGGCACACCAACACTGCCGTTAGTGGTGCCAACCATCAACTTTTTCTTAATTACACTGGCCGTCTGCTTCTCATCGACGGCAATACTTCAGAACTGGTCAAGGATTTATATAGTTTCCCATCTTCAGCAAGCATCAACAAAATTCTTTTTCGTGCGACTCTTGATTTCGATGGGCTTTTCCGGCTCTATGCTCACGACTATGGTGAAAATGGCAGGGTATATGTATCAACTTTATGGCAAGCATTCGAGGATCCTTGTATAGTGAACTCTTTTTGTGGTTTCAACAGCTATTGCACATTCAATGACAACAAACCATATTGTGTTTGCCTTCCTGGGACTGATTTTGTAGATCCGAATGACTGGTCTCGTGGCTGTGAGAGGAACTTTTCGGAAGCAGTCTGTACTAGTGGAAAAGAACACGAAGCCTTGTATAACATCACAACGATAGAGAATATGAACTGGGGAGATCGTCCATATCTTAAGGTGCCCATGTCGACGGAGGAAGAATGCAGTAAGTCTTGTTTGGAAGACTGTTATTGTGGGGCGGCACTTTTCTGGGACGGTTTTTGTGAGAAACAGAGTCTTCCTCTGAGATATGTACGAAGAGGTAAAGCAAGTTCCACGGCATTCTTGAAGCAAGGGATGAGAAGCATTAAGAGCAGTAATGAAACTCATCACATGGAAAAGAAACCACTCGTGGTCGTGAGCAGAGCAGTAGTAGCTCAAATTCTCCTGGTGACTTTAGGTTTTACTGCACTGTCATGTGTTGGCCTCGCAATCTCTGGCCTCTTCATTTTCAAAAGTCGAGCTTTCAGGTGTCGAAGGTTGTTAGAAAATGGAAACCTGGGTCTAAGTGAAGGGGTCGCAATGAGATTGTTTTCTTATAACGAGCTCAAAAGAGCAACAAATGGCTTCAAAGAAGTGATAGGTAAGGGCTCGTTCGGGGCAGTTTACAAAGGGGCACTATACAAAGGTACAAGACTTGTTGCTGTAAAGAGGCTAGAGAAGTTAATTGAAGAAGGTGATCGGGAGTTCCGCGCGGAGATGCGAGCAATTGGAAGAACCCACCACAGGAACTTAGTTCGTTTGTTGGGTTACTGCGCGGAGAACTCTAAAAGGCTTCTGGTTTACGAGTACATGAGCAATGGCTCCCTGGCAGATCTTCTGTTTAGAGCCGATACACGTCCAGACTGGAATGAGAGAGTGAGAATTGCACGGGAGGTAGCAAAGGGGATCCTCTATCTACATGAAGAATGTGAGGCCCCAATTATCCATTGTGATATAAAACCTCAAAACATTTTAATCAATGATTTTTGGACCGCCAAAATCAGTGATTTTGGGCTAGCAAAATTTCTCATGCCAGATCAAACAAGGACTTTCACGGGGATCAGAGGGACAAGAGGCTACTTGGCACCGGAATGGCATAAGAACACTCCAATATCAGTGAGGGCAGACGTTTACAGTTATGGGATAATGCTCTTGGAAATTATATGTTGCAGGAGGAACATAGAGCTGAATGTATCTAAGGACGACGAGATTTATCTTCCTACTTGGACCTATAAATGCTTTGTTGCTGGGGAGTTGGAGAAGATTGTGCGGGGGGAAGAAGTAGACAAGACAACCTTGGAGAATATGGTTAGCGTGGCGCTCTGGTGTATTCAGGATGAGCCAGCTCTTCGTCCTTCTATGAGAAGTGTCCTCTTGATGTTAGAAGGGATGGTTGATGTATCAATTCCTCCAGCTCCTACCTCCACATAGACTTTCGCCTCGCAGAAAAAATTGTACCTTCTTCGTTGTAGTTTTTATCTTTTTCATTGTACCCACTGGTACTGGTAAACTATTAAGTCTAGCGCCGATAGGAAAAAATGCACATAGCAGTGCAGGAATAAGGTTTCTAAGTATGAACTTAACTTGAAAACAATAAATATAGGTTTTTATTTGAAATAAACCCAAATTCTAATCTTATAGAGGTCATCTTAAATTATGGCAAACTTTCTTATTTACACTTTCCAAACTTTCTTATTGTTATAAAGAGACATAAAGAATTGAACCAAGTTAATATTAAGGTTGAATGACATGACTTAATATGCTTAGATGAACATAATTTCATTAAATGACCCCTATGTAAAGATAGATTTTTTGCAACAAAAGTAGTATCTCGATGGTTTCCTTCAATTAACCTATATTATAATTTTTGTGATTTTCAATTAGAAAGTAAATCACACTTGTTTTTTTAATATACTTGGATTGGATAAATTTGGTGAAGTATTCTTGCACAACAAGGCATTTGGAAGAATATCAACTTTGGAGAATATGGTTAGCATGGCACTTTGGTGTATTCAAGATAAGCTAGCTCTTCGTCCTTCTATGAGAATTGTCCTCTTGATGTTAGAACGGATGGTTGATGTATCAATTCCCCCGTGTCCAACTCCTACCTCCGTATAGACTTTCGCCTTAGAAAAAATTGTACCTTCTTTGTTGTGGCTTTTATCTTTTTCATTGTACCCACCGGTATTGGTAAACTATTAAGTCTAGAGCCAATAGGAAAAAATGCACATAGCTATGTAGGAATGAGGTTTCTAAGTATGAACTTAACATGAAAACAATAAATATAGGTTTTTATTTGAAATAAACTCAAATTCTAATCTTGTAAAGGTCTTCTTAAGTTATGACCGACTCTTTTATTTGCACTCTCCAAATCTTCTTATTGTTGTAAAAAGATATACAAAGAATTGAACCAAGTTAATATTGAGGTTGAATGGCATAACTTGATATACTCAGATGGAATTAACAAACATAATTTCATTGAATAACTCATATAGAGAGATAAACTTCCCATAGCAAAAGTAGTATCTTGATGGTTTCCTTCAATTGACTTATATTATAATTTTTGTGATTCTCAATTGAAAAATAGGTTACACTTGTTTTTTAGTATATTTGAATTGGATAAATTTGGCGAAGTATTCTTATGCAACAAGGCATTCTAAGAATATCAACAATTAGAATTTCAAATTACAATAGATGGTTAAAGTAACTAAAGGAAAAATTTGATTGTAAAGTTTTTTAAATTTTCTTTCTTAACTTGTATGTATTATAAATGATATAAATGAAATTGTAGATGTTTTCAAAATAAGATTATTAAAATAACAATTTTATTGGATAGAATTATGAAAGTAATAAATGATGAGTATCCCTATTTAAGAACATTAAAATTTTTTAGGTGAATGTTTTATTGTATCATGGTTAGAAGATTTTAAATTTGATTTTCTTTTAGATAACTTATAATACTAAGGTATGCCCTTAAACTTTTATACTATCTTCTTTTTCGGTAAATAAACTCACATATTCATAAAAAAAAAGTTTCAAATTCCAATCCAAAAGCTAGCTTCCTAGTTGTAGAAATATTTATTTAATTTAAAAATTATTTTTTCAATGTAAAATTTTCATCTTTAACAATTTTTTTGCATACTATGAGCTTAAAATTAAATAGAGTGGAATGAATATTTCTTGTACACCAAATATATTTGATAGGTCAAGGTTAAACATGAGTTAAAGTGACTAACTTAAGTTTTGATGCAATATTAAAAATAGGCCCAAGATTAAAATAAAAAATTAACTCATAAATTAAAAAGATATTTTTTAATGTTTAAACAGTACTCAAGGTCATACTTTTCCAATGTAAAACTTTTTTTTTCCAATCAATTTTACTACTTTCAATTGACACGAAGCAACTATATAAACTTTAACACCCTGCAAGAAGTCTTTGTGGTCATTAGAATTCACCCACCCCACATACTGGTGCCATCGCTCTCGCGCTAACACTGTCAACCATTTTGGATATTTTAGTCTCGTGTAGAAGGCCAAACGTGGAGAAGCAGTCGGATTGGAGAAAGTTCATCATTTTTCATCATTGTACGCAACTTTATATGCTGCTTTAAGGAGTAAACTCCTTCGTCCATGTCTTTCTTGCACCATGGTAGATTCCGATGAAATGTTTATATTCTCTGCGCAGACTAGTGCTCATGTCTTTTCGACCCAGGAAGCACTATCATAGGCCCTTTGGACAAAGTCTTTTTTATCTGGTCACGACGCACTAACGCGCATGGCTTTTCAGCTTTACACACTGCTTAAACTAATGTCCTCTCTATATGTTATGGACGTTCAGTGCCCGTATCTTTTCATCTCTGCACGCCACTTTAAAGTAAAGTCCTCTTTATATTTTCTCCACTTCTAGTCCACATATCTTATGGATTTGATTGTCTTGAGATTCAAAGTTTGCATAATAATTCAACAAATCTATATTTCTGACCAATAATCTTTACACGGCTGTGAGGAGAACATACAAATCTGTTACAAATCAACCTTAAATTGTGAACGAACTAAAGAACCGTAAAGCAATAAAAGTTGGTCAATATATAATAGTCAATGCATGTGTTAAATTCTCTTTATTGACTGTTGGGCAATACAGAGTTCCTCACAATAAATGCATCGTTTTAAACACTTTCCTTCGAGTCACTACTACATACAAATCGAATGTTCATTGTTCAGAAGAAAGTGATTCTACCTCATGCACAAGGCTTTAGTGAATAAATTTGATAATTACTCATTATTTAAAACATAAGAAGTATAGATGATTCCCTTTGCAACCTGTTCATGTATGATGTGGTAATCAATCTCAATACACTTAAATTTTTCATAAACTATGGTGTCATGACTATCTTCATTATTAAGTCATTATCACAAAAAATGGAACTTAAGTGAAGCGCACGTTTCACTGCCGATGGTGCCTCTCATTTTTTCACTCCCTTTCTTCTCCTGCCCACGCGCACGCACGCTTTTAAGCCTTAGCTTTCTATATTGATATAGCTTGCAGTTTGATATAACTTCCTAAGTGCATCTCTTCTTGATTAAGTAGTACATTGGGCATCGGTCTCATAAATTCGACTCAAAGAAAATGTTCAACAAATACCAAGATCTTTGATGTGGAATTTTTAATGCAAATAAGCCTTTAACTCTAAGATAGATGTGTTATCTCCTTCTGCAATGATCATGTTATTCACATAAATGAAGACAATGAGAAAACCCTTACCAATTTTCTTAATGAATAGCAAAGAGTCATTGTGAGAATGATAAAAACTTCTAGTAATTAAGACCTTCATAAACTTATAATACCATTGACTAGATACTTACTTCAGTCCATGAAACACTTTTTGCAATCTACACACTTTGTGGCCTCCCTTGTGCTAGATACCTTTTAAAACCATTGTGAATGCTTTACTATTAAGATCACCTTGACAAGAAGCATTATTAATATCCATTTTATGCAATGTCCTTTTATCTCTTAGTGACAAGAATCATTAGCCTTTTGTCATAATCATTGCCATGTTGTTAACTATAGCCTTTTGTCACTAACCATGCTTTATAATATTCAATGCTCTCATCCTCATGATACTTGATCTTGAATATTTTTCATAAAAATTTTATATAAAAGTGAAAATGTTGAATAAGTAATATAATGATGAAAAAGTATATCATCTTACAAAAGATGATGAATAATAGACCAATTAAATATATCAGTGAGTTAATTCTAAAGTTTATCTAACAAATCAAAATATTTGAGAATAGATTAAAAGTGATATTCTTTAAAACAAAATGTTACAAGTACGAACAACTAAATTTAAATAAGTGACTCAATCCAAAAAATATGTTAGAACATATGATTTTATTATAAATATTAGATATGAATTTCAATGGTTTATGCCTACAAGAATGATAATACATATGTGATGAAAACTTACTAATTTATTTACTATCCTATGTCCAAGTAGAGCAAACTTACTCTATTTATTAATTCACTATATCTTTATATAAATTGAAATATATAAAGTACATTAAGATCTATGAACATTTCTCATTTATAATAGATTCTTCATTATCTTATTATCAAAAGCCACACAAACAATATGATATATATCTATCCACATTTAATTTATAGTTATATATTATAAGAAGTAATTACATATCATCTCCTTTTAGTCTTAAATATGCAAATTAAATCATTTAAATGGTAGTTAATCATCTAAAAACGTTAAATACAACAATAGATAACTCTTATAAATATCACCTCTTTCAAAACATAGTAACCATGAATTTCATATTATCATAATTATGTTATATTATAGCTTTAACAGAGGAAAATTAAAACATAATATAATAACAAACCAAAATAATGGTAGAAATTAAATAAAATATATTAAATAAAAAATAAAAAAGTTGTCACTACATTGTCTTTTTTTAAAAAAAATATTTACAAAATATTTACACATCAAAGTAAAATCAAGAATTATACAAAATAGAAGAATGTTATCATGCCTTTCTTTGTTTTTCTCTCCTAGTAGTGCTCTCCCCTTTTCTCTCTCTTTTTCCTTTTCTCTCGTGCAATGCACCACCCCTTCTTTTTGCTTTGGTTTCTTTTTATTTGTTGTGTGGTGCTTCTCTCATTTCTCCTTTTCTCTCCCTTTATTTCTTTTCCAACGGCTTCTCCCTCTCTTTTTTTTTTCTCCTCACACACTTCCCTTCTCTTTTGGCTTTGTCTTTTTTTTTTTTTTTCTTTTACTTCTCACATGCTTGGAGTTTGTTTCTTTTCTCATGCCTTTTGGGGTTTCCTATATAAAAACTAAAAATTTGAATAAATATAAAAAAATTAAAATTTTGTCTTACAAAAATGCATTCTTTGTTCCCTAAAATAATTAAAATAAAAATAAAAATGAGTTATCATATATCCATTTATATATGATGATTCCCTAATCTATAGACAAAAACTAGATCCCATATATAATTTGACTCTAATACGATAATCTCCATAGCCATGACATCATGTCACCTAGGATCATGATTGTCTCCTAATAAGAGAAGGGCTCTATGGTAGCATATATGGATGCAGCAAAATGATTGTAGTCAAATGATACATGATGGAAAGACAATACATGAGAGATAGAATGTGAGGTATGTGTATTATGGGTCAAATAGACATAGTTGGTGGTCCAAATAGAAGGTTTATAAGATTAATTTGAGCAACATGGCTATCTAATTAGTGGCTAGTAAGGTACTATGGTTGTAAAGGGATCTATTAGAGTCTTAGTGATAGGTAGAGCAACAGGATGAGAGTCCTGATCAGGGTGTGTGATAGGAACAATGAACAATGAATTAAGACCCAATACCCCAAGGTCAAATGATGAAGGTGATGCGTGATCATCTACATGAATGTTAACTGTGTTATGTTTCTTAGGTGGTGCAATCTATGCAAATGGGAAATTATCTTTGTGAAAAAAAAAATCTCAACTAATGAGGAAGCAATCTCCATTTATGTCATAAAGTAAGTGCAATTTTTGAGTAAAGGATATCTTATGAAAATATATGTAATAGCTCTGTGTTTAGAGTTGTCTTGTTAGGTGAGATTTGTCATGTAACATAGACAAATAAAAATTCACAAATGGTTTAATGAAGGCCAATTTCCCAAATAGGATCTCAATGGGGGCTTTCCCTTTAAGATCATGATGAGTGTTTTATTCATAGGTAAATGGTAATGAGTAGACAATCACCCCAAAGTTTAATAGGAATTTGTGCTTGAAACTTTAATTCACACACAACATTGAAGAGATAATGATTTTTTCTCTCTATTACCTTATTTTGTTATGAAGTTGATAGCTATGAACTTGCATATACAACACTAATTGACTCAAAAAATGGTGTATTTAAACCCAAAAAAGTCTAGCAAGTTGTTTGCTCTAATACATTTTATTGAGGTTCCAAACTATGTGAAAACCATGGCCAAGATTTTAGTCTTCGCCTATGTGAGGAAGTTCCTTATTTCTTGTAAAAAATCTATAATAGTAAGACAATATCTAACACTTAGTTTATGGTAATCAACCTATTTATGTAGATATATGCCAACAAACATTTGTATCGAAGCAAAACTATATGTAGATATATGTCTCACTTATGTCTATGGGAAATCAAGACACTAATCCCGTGTACCTTTTGTCATTTTAATTTTTAAGACTTAATTTTGTTTATTTAGTCTGTTTCACGAAATTTATAACAATTCTTCTACTTCGTGGGAACTAATTTCAAAGATAGAAAACTGAAGTGGTTTTTATATCAGAACCTTCTTATTTTCTAATACACCTTATCGCAAATAGCCTAAGCAAGTAAATTTCTTTAAGAAAAAACAGAAAAGATATAAAAGAAAGTACAATAGTTGGCATTATCTGTTGAAGTATACAGTGGATCACTTGAAAAGCTTGGCTAGGAAAATACAACGCTAAGAAGGTTAGTGCAAAGAAATATGCGGTCATTCACTTCTTTTGCTATCAAATAGTTGATGGAAAATCTATTGCACAGCATGTATAAGATATTTAAATACCAAGGCAAAGGTTAGGAAATCCAAATACACCAAAACTGGAACACATCTTGTTGTGTATAGTATCATTGACGATCTAACTCTCTCAGAAGAGGTCTTTTTGGTGAAGGGAACTAGAGGCCAAGATTCAATAGCTAAGCAAAATGATTGAACTCCAAGCTTGGAACGACTGTATCTCCTTGTCGAGACTTATATGTCACAGCTGTTTTATTTGCATTTATTAATCAATTCTATGATATTTAGAACTCAATTGATGTGATAACTCTAGTATAATAAATCCTAAACCTCTCGCGAGGTGTTACTATAACATGTTATTCGTATTACTTTATAAAATTTAACATCCTATAGACCTCCCACTAAAAGTTGGATTGAAAGCTGGCCTGACGAAAATACTCGCCAAACTACTAAATCTTATGTTTTTATTTGGTCAAGAAAGAAAATCGAAGAATCAATTACTAATTAAATGATCTTACACAATTAATAAGTCTTACTAGATCTGCGGTAAGCATGTAACACAGCACCCCTCTTGTTTCATCGACTTCCACATGAAGGCAAGCATCTCTTTCTAAAAACGGAGTCAATCAAAACACAAAGCAAGCAGGACAAAGATAACTGTTCAGCTCCGTGGCTGGAACGTTTATTTGTTCTCATCTTCCTGAATTCGCTTATTTTGCAGTCAAAAGAGTGGAAGGTCCAGATGCATTCAGAAATGTAATAGTGAACGCAATCATGGATGTTGGGTCTTTACCTTTCACCTTTAAAGGACTGCCCACCCCAAGTCATTTTTTAGAGTCGCCCAGAGGAAAGGAAAGAAAATTCATCATTCAGTGTTAGTGGGTGTGAATACGATGCGACAGTGGACTTCCCTTTTGGACTGCAATGTCTGAAAGTAAGCTTTGGGTTTGGGCTAATAACAAAGTCAGTCAATGTGCGATTGCTAAGAAGTTTCTTGTTTGTTCAAATTGGCAAGTAGTAAAAATTTGCCTTATATTTTGGACAATATTCTCCTCTCTCACAGCCCTCACTCACTCTTCGCATCATGGCCTCCAAACCCTTTCTACTCTTGGTGCTCGTTTTCCTACTTTCCGATGGTGTAAACTCCCAACAAAACCACTCCAGTGGGATACCCTTGGGCTCTTCGATTTCTCCCAATGCCAACCATACTTCGTGGCTTTCTGCTTCCGGCCATTTTGCTTTTGGTTTCTACCCTCAACGTGATGGCTTTGCTGTCGGAATATGGTTGACTAATGGGGCTGAAAGGACAGTCGTCTGGACTGCAAATCGAAACGACTCGCCTATCTTCTCAAATGCTACGCTGGAACTAAGCAGAGATGGTCGACTGCTGCTTCGAACTGAATCGATCGGAGGGAAGCCCATTTTGGATGTGCCAGAACCTGCAGCTTCAGCTGCGATGCTTGATTCGGGTAATTTTGTGCTCTACAACGAGGGTTCATCTGTTATCTGGGAAAGCTTTGATTTTCCAACTGACACCATAGTAGGAGGCCAGAATCTGCCTTTTGACCAAAACTTGGTTTCGAGTATGTCGGTGTCAGACCATTCGAGTGGACGATTTTCTCTTCATCAGGTACCTGGAAACCTTGTTGCCTACCCTGTCAACAGCTCGGAAGAATCAGATGATGCTTATTGGGTCTTTGATAGTACCGATGGCGAGCAACTCACGCTAAGTGATTTAGGCGTTCTATTCTTCGACGGTACGGGGTCGAACCTAACAATTTTGGCAAATAGCTCTTATCCTAACAAGAAACACGGAACTATTGTCTACCGTGCAACTCTTGATCCAGATGGGATATTTAGATTGTATTTGCACAACTTTGAGAGCGATCATAACTCTAGTATGTCGATGACCTGGTCCTCCTTGTCTAACCAGTGTGACGTCAAAGGTTTCTGTGGAATCAACAGCTACTGCTCAGGCATGGGCGACAAAGCTTATTGCAATTGTTATCCCGGATTTGGTTTCGTCAACACCAGCAACAAGTTCCTGGGGTGCCGCAGGAACTTCAGTGACGAAGTTTGCTGGCGAAGTAAAGATCCGCCAATGCCGTACCTTATGGTTCCTTTGGATCATATGTGGTGGGGCGATTATCCTTACTCAGTGGTGCCAATGAAGAAGGAACACTGTGATAAATCTTGCTTGGAAGATTGTCATTGCAGGGCAGCATTATATACTGGTAAAGATTGCACCAAATACAAGCTTCCACTTAGATATGGGAGACTCAGTGAAAACATAACGGCAACAGCATATTTCAAGGTGATTGGCGAAAATATCACAACCCCTCCTATTTTCTTAGGTCCAGAAATCAAGGCCGAAAGTAAGAGGGGTTTGGTTTTGATTCTTGCTCTAAGTTTGGGTTCCATTTCATGCGTTTGTTTTATCTTTGCTATCTATAGTGTCTTCAGCTACAGGCATCTAGCTTACAGGTATAGACATCTGTCAGAAAATGCAAATTTGGGATTGACGGAGGAGTGCACATTGCGATCATTTTCTTACAATGAGCTTGACAATGCAACAGATGGCTTCAAGGAAGAACTAGGAAGGGGTTCTTTTGGGGTTGTTTATAAAGGAACTATATCTGGAGGTAACAAAACTGTTGCTGTTAAAAGACTAGAGAAATTTGTGGAAGAAGGGCAAAGGGAATTTCAAGCTGAAATAACTGCAATTGCACGAACACATCACAGAAACTTGGTTCGATTGCTGGGCTTCTGTATTGAGGGCTCTAGGCAGCTCCTTGTTTATGAATACGTGAGAAATGGCTCACTTGCAGATCTTCTCTTCAAGGCTGAGATGCGTCCCATCTGGAAAGAACGAGTAAGGATTGCCCAAGATGTGGCCAGAGGAATCCTCTATCTGCATGAAGAGTGTGAAGTCTATATCATCCACTGCAACATAAAGCCCCAGAATATCCTCATGGATGATACGTGGATGGCAAAGATCTCTGATTTCGGATTGGCAAAGCTATTACTGCCAAATCAATCAAGAATAACGACAGGGACCAGAGTGGCAACTGGGCACTTCTACTCGGCACCCGAGTGGCAAAAGAATGCCTTCATATCTGTAAAAGCAGACATATACAGTTTTGGTATTGTGCTCTTGGAGATAATATGTTGTAGAAGCTGCATGGAAGTGAACGTTCCAACTCCGGATGAGATAATTCTTTCTAGTTGGGTTTATGATTGCTTTGTGGCAGGAGAGTTGGACAAGCTAGTGGAAGATGAAAATGTGGACTTCAGGACGCTGGACAGAATGGTGAAAGTGGGCTTATGGTGTATTCAAGAAGATCCAGACTTGCGTCCTCTGATGAAGAACGTAATCTTGATGTTGGAAGGGACAATGGATATTCCTGTCCCCCCACCCCCAGTTGTTTCCCATGTTGCTGCATGAAGTTTGCACCCTTTTGTTTTCACCCATAGTTTGTAATAATCAGGCCATTACCTGGTCTATGCAAAATTTGTAACATTTTCTTATAGAAAACACTCTAATAAGCACTAAGATGGCTAATAGCCCAATAGTTGTTTAGTAACTATCAAGAACATAGGTCTTGAGTTTACCCCTTATATCTTAATCCCATTTTATTACCTAACAAAAAAAGAAAAGATGAAATGCAAAATCTAGTAGAATTGAACTATGGTTGACCTGCTTCTTGAATAATTTACTTTTGATAAAAGCAAATATCACTAAACCAACCGGTATATGTGTAAAGATGTTGAATTTCATATATTAAAAAATATTTTTCTCATTTTAAATTTGGGAATATTATAGACTCTCGTCCTCTGGACTGAGCCCGAGGCTCGGACTCGACGCCAGACAGCAGGCCGCCCCTGCATAGTCTTTTATCACGGAAGGCAAAAAGGAGAGAATTGGAGATGCCACCCTCCAGGAAGGACAAAGCAAAGGCGAAACCGGCGGGGTCAGTAAAGTCCTCGCCTTCAGCACAACCCACAAATTTCCCTTCCTGTATTCGCTCGATCCCTCCCTCCTCTGTCGCCATCACCGTCCACGCCAAGCCCGGGTCCAAATCCGCCTCCGTCACAGGTTTGTACGTGCGCACGCTGTGTTTGTGCACGACTGTGTTCCTATTTTGATTTTTGTTTTTGGTTGCATGTTAAACTTAGATTTGAGTGACGAGGCAGTGGGAGTGCAAATAGACGCACCAGCGAGGGACGGGGAAGCTAACGCCGCACTTCTTGATTTCTTTAGCTCGGTCAGTCTGATCACTTCTTCTTTTCTTTTGTTCTTGTTTTCCATGTCCACCGGGTTACGATTTCAGTAATTCGGGCTCACAATCTTCTGTTAATGACATTTGAAGAGCAATTACAAAATCTAGAATATGGCTAACTGGAATCAGAGTTTCTGGAATCTGCGGGTGAGCAAATGAGCGCACTTCTGAGCGATTGATAAATGCATAGCCGTTAGTCTTCTCGCCAAAAGAACAACTGGGATCATAGGTGTCTGTGCATTTGAAGTCGCATGCCTGATCGTATGAGATGTAGGTGAAATTTTGTGGTATTTTAACCTGTTAGAAACATGTGGATGGACCAACATCGATTGGCTGGAGAAGGGCTTAGTTGAATTGAGTTGGCCTATAAGCAAAGCTTGAGGTTTTAGGTGCTTCCTTTGTGTTGTCAAGTAGTTAATTTGTTGTGCGTAATTTTCAATTTTTTAGTTTTACATAGTGTGCTTTAGAGGTTTGTTCTAGAATAGAAATGTAAGCTGGCCTATCACTTACATCCTGACCTATGATTGTAATCTTACTTCAATCTGGTGGATTGCATTGATTATATCTTTGAATATCATGTTTCTTGGAGGGCCTGAATTTTCTAGGTAGGTGTTATGATCTAATGATCACATAATGATTTGTGCAGTGCCTGGAGATTGATTATTTTCTTTCGCACTAATGAGAATTTCTGTTAGCATTTAGTAAACCATAAACACGGTCTGAATTTGAAATCTTGTTTAGTGGGATTGGATCAGTCACCCTGTGGTCTTAAGTCGTCTATACTTGGGAATATAGACTTCAATAGGTGGTTTTCTCCGTGTTTCAATCATGATACACATAACTGCACTGCTGTGTAACATACTCGGAAAACTGTGATGCTAAAACTACAGAATACAACAGTAGAAGTTCCGAAGGCAAAATAATTGGAAGGCTAATGCCTGAAATTGAATTAATAGGAGGATGAATGACCCTTAGAGATAACCATTATCTTGAATGGAGATACTTCCATTTGCTCCCTTCATGTGACTTTGCCAAGAAATGGTTCCACAACCAACTTTGGTAAACTCCTTTTAAGGATTGGAGGTTTTTCATTCCTGCCGTTACTTTGGAATAACATCAACTGACTCATGTTTGTATGGAAGAAGTAGATACTTCTTCAAATTTCCCCAGCGCCTTTCAGTTGGGGTAGACTGTGCTCAAGTAATCTTTTCACTTTTAGTCAAATGTAAAGGGAATCTTTGCTTTTGATCCTGACATGCAGTGAGTATATTATAAGTTATCAAATCGCTGTCAAATTGTTTCCATTTTTAATCCAAAGTGGTACACAAATTGTATGAGATGGCTTTCTTCATTCAATGACCTGATTTTGTAGATTGATAAACTACCTTGCACACATATTTCCTTGAACGGATTTGCTCCATTGTTCAAATAATTGCTTCCAAAAGATTTATCCTTTTTAAAACATTATACCTTGAGGATTAGATTCTTCAAATGAGTTCTAATTTCTCTGGAAATTTTGAAGACATTGAATCAGGGTTTGTGTAAAATTTGTTCTCTGGATCACACCTAACCTTGAGCCTCAACAGCAGTTTTACTTGTTTATTTTCTAGTTTCTTTTGAGCACTATTGAAGTACAATTTCGCCCACATGTCCTAGGATTCTTCGACAGAGGAATATCTTTGGCACTACTCATACAGAGAAAACTGCAACTTTTGCTTGAAGGATGACAATTAGCATTTATAATCCGTGTAAGAATTTGGTGTGATATTGCACTAGCTAAATAACTGGGCCTGCAAAAATCAAACAGCTTAGCTCTGCAGGATCTTATTTTGTTTGTTTATTTTTTCTTTCTGCAAATAAATTACTGGTTTGTAATCCGCCACATGTATGGGTATTGATTTTGGAGGTAACAAACTATTGGCAGATTTTGGCACTTCTATTCGCATGAAAGTTTTGAAGCATACATAGAGCTTGGAGAGGGTAACTTCCTTTGAAATGGTTGTTGTCTAGCTAAAGATCTAATTGCCAATGAGCAACCCTTGTAGTCTCTTTTAATTTTTTTCCCCCTGTTGATTAGCTTCAACAATGAGAAAAGCAAACTTCAATGTTGACCATACATGTTGGTGTTTTGTCATCATTGCTAAAGAGGTTGTATGGTGTTGTGCTGCAGTTGTTAGTAGACAAGTTATCTACTTCATTTGTGATAAAGATCAACCTCAGAGACTAAAACCAGATGGCTAGCTATAAAGCTTATTTAAGTTGGAGTGTTGTTGATACTAAGAATTAGCTTCTACAGAACTATTTGTCTGTTTCTGATTTACAATTGAGGTACACCCAAATCCTTACGTTGTCTGGTACTAAAACTATGAATTGATGGATTACTCTCAAGCTAGTACTTCTTACTCATCTACGATAAGTTTCAAAAAAACTGATACATTTACCAAGTAAACCTTTGACCCCATGATAGCTTAGCAATTATTAATATGTAAGAGGAGGTTTGCAAGTAAAGAGGAACAGCTATCAAGGTGTTTGAGCTTTGTGTCATTTATCAAAACCATACACTTTTGGTCATAGGTGATAAGACAACATGACAATTATCAAGGTGTTTGAACTTTGTGTCATTTATCAAAACCATATACTTTTGGTCATAGGTGATAAGATAACGTAGTTTGAGTAACGAAAGGTAGCGACTTAGACATTGTAGTAGTAGGTTAAAATGACAAAGGAATTTTAGTTAAATGAGATCGGGTGAGAGGTCCCTACTAAGCTAGACGAGATGATAGTTTGAAATTGCTTAATGAGAATTCATGGCCCAAATGGCTTTCATTTTGGTGATGATAAATGTGATCAATATGCTTCTTTACTTGATGAAAAAACACTCAGCTGATGGCCTTTAGCTTATATCCCTTTTGGCTGAAGAAAATATATTAATTCTTGGTCCAAGTGTCTCTACGATTTGATTTTAAAAACCTTTGATGTGATATAAAGTTGAGTACCTTTTATCAAATGCTTAGTGACTGATAGGTTAGGGCAAAAAAAGAGTCATGACCACCTCCCTAGCCCAGTTGGTGGTTACTCAATTGTTACTCAAGTGGATTTTACAGCTGGTAGGTTGGAAGATCATGTGTTACTAAAGTGGATGTTCTCCAGATAGGTTGGAAGGTTAGTACTGATGTTAGAAAAGAAACTCCTGACTACTCAATAAAGCCAGCCTTTCTCTACAAGTCTCTCTTTTTCTCACTATACATATATATTTCACCTAATTAAACTACTTTCTTTAGATCGTTTCACTTCCATCTTAACCTGCCCAAATTTACACCCGTATTCTAGATCTCAGAGAAGCTTCAAGTTTCTAGCTGCTATACAAGCATATTGTAGAGACCTCAAGTCTCTCTCAAACCAGCAATGTACCCGATTTAGAGTTTTACTTTAGTAAGTAAAATTTGCCCGTCATTCTTGTGTGACAATGTATTTAGTGCATGTGATCGTGAAATTGGGGATGTGACTGTGATGAAGTATTTTGAGTTTTTTAATCACTATAATGTTCATAAGTTGGGAGGTTCTATTTTCTTCCTGTTTTGGGGTTTTCTACATCCGTCTTTTACTTAATATAATTGCAAAAGTTTCAGGTAGCTGTTTAAAGTAGTGTCAGAGATATGGGCAAAATCTTAGGTTGTTATTTTTCTATGGGATTCTGTTTATTTTATTTTCCCCAATGACGTTAGTTCCCTGTTTATGTTGCATTTATAGTTTAATCATATTGTCTGTATATATGTATTGATACTCGTTAAGTATTCATTCTTCTCAAGTAACAGGTTTTAGGGGTGAAAAGAAGACAAGTATCATTAGGTTCTGGTTCGAAATCAAGAGACAAGATTGTGATTGTGGAGGAAATGACAATAGAAAGTGTTTTCAATGCTTTGGACAAAGTTTCAAAAGGGTAATGTTCAAAAAAATGAGATACGTGACTGGTGATTTCTGTTGAATTGTGCCTGACGAGCTTTGCTAATTACCCTTGACGTAGCAAACCTTGATTTGCTAATCACTAGTATACAACCATTTGAATTACTTCCAACTTGTTCTTATGAAAACCACTATGATTTCTCATGTTTTGCCTGGAAGAATGAATCTGCTCGCGGTCATTGCTTTGATTGCAACGGCTACATGGAGTTCTCTTTGTATGTGTTTGTAAATGAAAGTTTTGACCTCATACTTCAAGTTGTTGCTCTTTATGGGATCTCTCTATGGAGACATTGTTAGATGTAGTTAGTAGCTTCGATGCCCTTATTACAAACTCAAGCGAAGACATCTTTTGTGATACCAGCTTCCATATAAAGCAGCACTGTTACCAAATTAAGGATGAACCTTTTGTAAAGGAATATCCGAACTCTAACCTTCTTGCCCTTGGAATTTTCAGGCGAATAGCCATCTATGTCGATTTTCATAACTTCTTCCCGCTAAAACCAGGAAAATGTTTCGCGATATTTGCCCTGAAGCATCAAGCCATCATCGATTAAAAGCTACAGCCCTGCTTCACATGCAGCGTCCGTAGTAGATAGATAAAGGGAAAGGCATGATTGAACTTAAAAACATCCTTGAATAACGAAGAGAAGATCTGGAGGTCACTTGAATCAGTAAACATACTCAGAGGTTATAAAGGGATATGAGAACTATTGAAGTACTGCTTCACAGGAAAAAAAAATATTTAAAGATAAGAATTTCCCCATTACAAGCACGAATCCTAATTAACATATGGCTTCGTTAATGCATGATCCCCAAGAAAAACGTGTGTTGCCGGTCAAATAGGAGTTGCACGCCTATTAAGCAACTCCCTTGTCTGTCATTGCTACTGGTTTCAATCATTTGTATCTTGAGATGGTAAAAGATACCCGCTGAGTGTTCAGGGTCTGAAGTGCTAGAAAGTGGCTGTTTTGGCCTCCCAAGAGACGTTGAGTGATCAGCTGCTCTAACCCCTGCTGTATTCTTTCTTTATTCGAATTATAGATTACGAAATTGAAGAGCCTAGCCATTTGCTACTTGTCAAAGTTGAAGGCATAAAGATCACAATGTTTAAAAAAAGTGGGGTTTGTGGTGGGTGTTGCAGAAGAGCCTCAGCTCAGACTGCATTTGTTGAGTTGAAGCTGAGAAAAATGCAGAGGCTACCGGAACAAAATGGTAAAATCCATAACAAGACTATGATCTCTCCTTAATTTCCCTTTCTCTGCGGTTTGTTTCCTTTGTGAAAACATTTATTTAGCATGAAATTTCCGACTTGAAAAAGTTAATCACAATCGCAATGTTCATCTTCTTTGCATCATTGACTTGCACGTCAACGAAGCCGAGTCAAAGAAACGGAACTTTAAAACGTGCAAGAACCAGATAGGTTGCATCTTGCTACACCCTTTGATCGTCCAAGAGTCAAGCTTTAATTAAATACGTCAAGCTGAATTCCGTATGATACAATGTCAGTGGTTTAACAAATGCCTAGAATATGTATCATGATAACCATACTCTGTTGTGTCAAAATCTAAGACCGCTGCTCAAACCTACTCCGTAATTAACGTTATAAACAAAAATAAAAGTAAAAAAATTCAAAGCTATTGACTTTCTGAGAAACACACCTGTCATTGCATTAAAAATGCTTGGGTTTGATGTGATGGAAGTGTTGCTAACTGGGGATGCATTTTCCCCACCGGCTGTAGCAAATGCTCATTGTTATCTGACCAAAAATAAAAAATAAAAATGCTTAGTGTGATATTGACTGGTGGGAAAAAGGAATACTCTAAGGAACATAGATGTCAGCTACCTAATCAAAAGCAATTGAATTAATTATTTTAAGTTAGCTAAAAGGGGGGTATTAGTCGCATAACATTATTGGCTATTATTTGCAGGATTTATAACATTGCCGGCTTGACCACCGGTTTTATTTTTTTTGCTTAACTATTGTTGTTAGGTTGAATCTTTAATAGTTTGATTAAATATATAATGCACACCCTGGATCCCTTTATCTTATGTTTGAGTTATTATATCATTGTATGCCTCATTTAAAATAAAAGCCTAGTATGAATATTTTCAAAACGATGAAGGCATAATACTTGGATTTTTAACAAATGTTTGGTTATTAAGACTCTGATTAGAATCAACATAAAATCACATCATGAGCAAGAGAATGAAGTTGAAGATAGCAATGAAAGAGCAGAAGTACGAACGACATTAAAAAAGAAGAAATTGGTGATAAACAACCTCTAGAGACTTTAGATACTTCAAAAACAACTTAAGGGAACACTCTTCGGAAATATCCTTGGCTCGTAACAAGTCATTCACCATCTCCCAGAGCCAGAATCATTTGAGATTCTAAGACAAACTCAGAAAACAGGAAGGGATGGGAGGGATTGGAATATCAACAGTCCCTTCCAGCATAAGTAGAACATTCTTCATTGAGGGCCGCAGGAATGGCTCTTCCTGAACGCACCAAAGTCCCAGTTTGACCAATCTCTCAACTTGTTTCTTGTCGAACTCCTCATGTCCAATTAATTTAGCAAGGTCGCCAGCTTCAAAACAATGATAGGCCCATTCGTCAAGGACAGCTTCTTCCTCGGGCAGATTCCAGTCCACATTCTTTCTACAGCAAATGATCTCGAAGAGCACAATCCCGTAGCTGTAAACATCCGCTTTCACAGTGATGGGCAGTTTCCGGTGCCATTCTGGAGCAACATAACCCCTCGTCCCTCTGATGCCGGTGAAGGTTTTGGTTTCATCTGGCTTCAACAGCTTTGCCAATCCAAAGTCCGATATCTTTGCACAGCCGTTCTCATCCATGAGAATGTTCTGAGGTTTTATGTCACAGTGAATTATCTGTTGCTCACATTCTTCATGCAAATACAGGATTCCTCTTGCTACGTCCCGAGCAATGTCCATCCTTTCGTCCCAACAAGGTCGTTTCCCTGGTGTGAAGAGTGTACCAGCAAGCGACCCGTTGCTCATGTATTCGTATACCAAAAGTCTATGACTTCCGTCATGGCAATACCCGAGCAGACGGACAAGGTTTCTGTGATGTGTTTTTCCAATAACTTTCATCTCAGTCTGAAACTCTCTTTCCCCTTCAGACAGCTGTTTCTCTAGCCTTTTGACGGCTACAACCTTCTGGCCATTCGACATTGTCCCTTTATAAACTGCACCAAATGATCCCCTGCCAACCTCTTCCTTGAAACCATCAGTCACCTTCTCAAGTTCTGAATAAGTGAACAAACGCGGAGCGAAATCGTCCCTCAGTTCAATATTTCCATCGCAAGCAAGTTTTCTATACTGGCAATGATTTTTGTAAAATACAACTCCTGAAATTACCAACATCATGCATCCAACAACAAGAAGTGAAGCACCAATAATGAGGATGTCCACTCGAAATTCTTGCTTGTTTTCTTTCAGCACATATCCATTCGTACTGGGTCTAGACGCACTTACCTTGATTAAAGCAATGTTTGAAGCATCCAATACCCTTCTCCCATATCTCAAAGGAAGCCGTTGTTTCCTGCAGTTTCCATCTTTGAAGAACGCAGCTTCACAGTTACAGTCACAGTCCTCTAAACAGGCTTGTTTACAAGATCCTGTAGATGGTACAGACAGAACAGAATATGAAACATCCTCCCATGTGGTGTAAGCCAGTTCTTCAATGGCGGCGGTACTATTTCCTTTCTGGCTTTTGCAACTTTCTGCCAAACTCCTCTCACAACCGGCAATCGAGTTGCCTGGGTCCACCATTTGAAATCCCGGAAGACATAAACATTCGGCCTTTTGATCATTCAAAACACAAAAACCATTTAATCCGCAAAGACCCTTGGGATCGCAGGGATTAGTTGAAGATTGCCATTTAACTGACCAGTTTCCGTTCTGTGTCAGATTATGCGAGTACAACCGGAATATCCCATCCGCATCCTGTCTCGAGAGGTAAAGAGTTTCTCCCGTATGGAATCCTCCAGCCGTTATATTCTTAATGTTGAAGCCAGTACCGTTGAGCAAATAGAGATGGCCATCAGCATCAAAATTTAGCGTTACGTTATCTCCACTTCCAGTTGTATTCGTTGCATAATAAGCGTATATACCTGTGTCAGGAGTGCTTACGGGGTACTGGACAAGGTTTCCATCATGTTGCATCTTAAGACGGAAGGCACCCGATGACTGATCATTGCCTGAAATGCTAGAAACCAGCTCTTGACCTGCGAAGAGACGTTGACTGGGTAGAAGGGTATCAGTCGGGTTCTCAAAACTTTGCCATATTATTTCTTGAGCGGAATTATAGATCACAAAATTGCCGGAGTTCAGCATGGAAGCCGAAGCAGACCCGGAAGAAGTAGCAACGAAGGTCGGCTGCCCTTGTGACTGCACGACAAGCCCTACATCGTCTTCAAAATGCAAGGTGGCATTGCTGGAGAATGGTGGGTCTTCACGATTTGCTGTCCAGACAACAGTCTTTTGAGGAATTCCAGCAAGAAAAACGCCAACAGCGTAACCATCGCCTTGTTTGTAAAAACCGAAAGCGTAGAGACCAGAACGTGACAACCACGTAGAGTTTGTACCAGGCGTTAGGAAAGAACCTCGGCTCACACTAGACTCCATTTGTTGTGCTGAAGCTGTGAAAAGTGCAGAGGCCATGAGAAACAGAGTGATGAAATCCATAGCAAAGACGACGATTTCTCTGTAACAACTCTTTTTCGACTGTTTATTTTCTTTGCTAACATGTGGAATTATAATGGCCTTTCCAACTTGATAAATAAAATATATGGCCTCGAGGTTCCGCCCCTTTCTTTCATCGACTTAACGTCAACGAAGCCGAGTCAGAAAAAGAAACACACAACTTGCTTCTTGCTAACTTTTTTCTCCGTCCCTTGATTAGTGTGAAGTTACTGCGAACTTCAAATTCAAAAGACAAATTCTATTAAGGATAACAACTATACCATAAAATATAATCTCAGTGACTTAACAAATAGCCAGCACATTCGTCATGCAGAACCATATGATGCCGTTTGAATTCAAAACTAGTGCTTAACCTACGCGGCAAGTCAATGCAAACCGGGTAATGGGGCCATTTTATCTTTCATACTTACAATGTAGCTAAGACTAAGCTAAAGCAAACCAATGGAAAGCCATTAATTATTTTTTTTTTTGGACCAAACATGTACATTGCCCGATGTTGATGGAAGAGAAGACGCTTACCACCTTACAAAACGTTACTGACTGGATCAATGATTAATTTATCATGTATATATAACTAACGGATTGCAAATGACAGATGTGTGGAATGGAATCAATGACTTATATTCTTTCATCTTTGTCTTGTTTAATTTAACATGTTTTCCTTAGTCCAATTTCGACTTTGTTACCAGAACCATTATGGCGAAAGCCCGTTATGAAAAAAAGGCCTCATCTTTCTCTTTTTGCAAGCTAAACTACAATACTGCCGATTAATTCTTCTAGTCTCGCAGGATCTTTCCGTGAGTGGTTGTCATGAGTGATGGACGCCGGCGATTTGGAGGAGACAATTGCGTGTTGATGGGAGTGGAGACGAAAAACCAGCTAAGACGGTTCGCGAATAGGAGAGACCTGCAGGGCTGATGTGGAGAAATCGGGTGATGCGTCCTGCTCTTATCACTCTAGGTCCGTCAGATGCTTAACAAAAGGCTGAATCCTCAGACCTGAACTGTCCAATGACGCTGCTAAAGTCGTTGATGTGCTGCTAGATGGTCCTTTCATTTGAATGTATCATGTTAAACGACTAGTGCAAGACACGAATCTTACTGGGAATTGTGGGAGACTCATAGATCAGGAACATTGGTGCTTCGAAACACAACCTTACAACTTCAAAGGCATACAAATTAAGCAACTCTTTCCTCTATCATGGTTGGTAGCTTCTTCTTATACACCTTCAAGGCTGGATAATTCTAGAAAAGAAGATACTTCACCTAAGACTACTACATGCCAAAATTGGATTCCTTGAACTTGTCAACTTTTATGTGTGAATCGGTAATTTCAACTTCTGGATCTCTAAATTACTATCTAATAACATCTGAGCTTAAAAACACTAGCTAGTTTAACCATTTGTCTCCATTGAAAAGTAAGAACATGGAATTATGGCAGGAGTATCCACCTAGTAATGAACAAGGTCTCCATCATGTTGTACCTTGAGGCGGTACAAGATACACGTCGAGTGACCAATATTTGATATGGTAGAAAATAGCTTTTGCCTTACGAAGAGACGTTGAGTGATCAAATGCTTAAAACTTTGTGATACTATTTCTTGAATAAAATTATAGATCATGAAATTGCCAAAGTTAAGCATATGTAGTATGGGTTTAGTTATTAATTAGGTTTCATTTTCACTAGGCCCGTGGATATGTTGTTGGGTTATCTTGTTCTTATTTTATTTTCGGCTCAAGCCATGCAGGATTTATTTTAAAAAAAAAAAGAAGGAAAAACTGGGGATACTTGCTTTGTTTGGAAATCGTGAATAGAAACATGCACGCCTGCGAGCTTCTCCAAAATCATTTCTTTACTTGATTGATGGCTCTTTCACATAGATTGGCTACTTTCAGCAACTCCATTGAGTTCTATGTTACTAATCATGGTATAAGGGCAGGAGTAATGTCGAAGAGATTCTCCATGTCCCAGAACAGTTTATATATGGGCTTAGCTTATAACAAAAAGGAGATCAATTCTTGAATGCAATTTGAGGTACTGGCTCTAGATCTTTTATTGTGAAATTGAGGTAGTTGAGTTCGTGTTGGGTATTTGGTTCTATTTCCAGAAAGGTGACTACTTTGTAAAGGCATCTTTTGGATATTTATTCTTGTTTGATGAAATATCCGTTGGAAATACAAATGTATATTTATTCTTTCTATATGACGTAGTTTATTAGAAAACTTATTTCTTTGTATAACAATAAGATATTTCTTTTTATTCTTCTGTATATGTTCTATTACAATTAATCTTTGTATTAGAAAAGAACATTCCCTTCATAACTTTTCTTTAAGAAAGCATTTTATAAAAATTCCCAATTTTATGTCTTTCTTATCTCACTTTGTGCCAATATCAATCAAGTCCTGGTTTGTGTTCTCTTTCTTTAATTCATGCACAGTTGTTTATAAAATAATAATAATACAGTTAAAGATTTCTCAAATTGCCTTTTCTTTTCCTCCTGTTCCCTCTTCTTGTTCCCTCTTAGCTCTTCAATAGCAAAGGCAACCAAAGGAGCGATTTAATTAGGGAGTTTGATCAATGACTTGCGCTGCAAGAGGTGTTGATCACCATGAGTTGCAAAAGGCTGAAGACAATAAATTTGATAAATGATATTATTCCTTTATCAGGCCCATGACACAATATGTCATCACAATAAAATATCCCAATAGTAGAAAATCTAGTGGAGGCACTAAAACAATTTTTTACCCCCTCGTTCAAGAATTGTTTTGATTTGATTGGTATCGACAGTTTTTAAACAACTCTAAGATAAACAGTTTGTAACCTTCTTTAGTGGGTGCGAAGCGTCACGTAAGTTATGGATTTAGATTTGAGTGCTTTTTTCCTTCACCCTTATGTTCAATATATTAAACCAAATTACGTAGATTATACTTTTGCTGTGATTCACTTATTTTAATGATTACTATTTATTAATAACCGGATGGTATATTTATTTGCTTCATTGTACTGGTATGTCATGAAACACATGACACTGGCAACAAACATGTCCTCCCCAAAGCGGGCTACAATCAGAAAACAAAAGATTTACAAAATAGAGCATTGGCACGACCAAACGCATCATAACTTAACAACTTTGTCCTACAAACTGCGACGCACAATCAATTGAGACCTTAACACGCGCTAAGAAAAGAGTTTGGGCTAGGAGGGATTGGAATGTCCACGGTCCCTTCCAACATCAGTAGAACCTTCTTCATTGATGGCCGCAGTGATGGCTCTTCCTGAACGCACCAAAGTCCCAGTTTCACCATTCTCTCAACTTTTTTCTTCTCGAACTGTTCATCTCCAATTAATTTAGCAAGATTGCCAGCTTCAAAACAATGATAGGCCCATTCTTCAAGGACGGCTTCTTCCTCGGCCAGATTCCAGTCCACACTCTTTCTACAGCAAATGATCTCAAAGAGCATGATACCGTAGCTGTAAACATCTGCTTTCACCGTGATGGGCAGTTTTCGATGCCACTCTGGAGCAACGTACCCCCTCGTCCCTCTGATGCCCGTGAAGGTTTTGGTTTGGTCTGCCTTCAGCAGCTTTGCCAATCCAAAGTCAGAAATTTTTCCACAGCCGTTCTCGTCCATGAGAATGTTCTGAGGTTTGATGTCACAATGAATTATTTGTCTCTCACATTCTTCTTGCAAATAAAGGATTCCTCTTGCTACGTCACGAGCAATGTCCATCCTTTTATCCCACGATGGTCGTTTTTCTGGTGTGAAGAGTATGTCAGCAAGCGACCCGTTGCTCATGTATTCGTATACCAAAAGTCTATGACTTCCGTCGTGGCAATATCCAAGCAGACGGACAAGGTTTCTGTGATGTGTTCTCCCAATGACTTTCATCTCAGTCTGAAACTCTCTTTCCCCTTCGGCCAACATTTTCTCTAGTCTTTTTACAGCTACAACTTTCTGGCCATTCGATATTACCCCTTTATAGACTGTGCCAAAAGATCCTCTACCAATCTCTTCCTTGAAATTATTCGTCACAATCTCAAGTTCTGAAAAGGTGAACGACCGCGGGGCGAGATCTTCACTCAATTCTGCATTTCCAGTGCAAGAGAGTTTCCTATAGTGGAAATGACTTCTAGAAAACACAACTCCAGAAATTAGCAACATCATGCATCCAAAGGCAACAAGTAAAGCACCAACAATTAGGATGTCCATTCGAAGCTCTTTCTTGTGTTCGATCGGCATATTTCCGTTTCTAGTGGGTGTAGAAGTGCTTACCTTGATTAAGGCTACAGTTGAGTCACTCAGTAGCCTTCTCCCATATTTCAACGGAGGCCGTTGTTTACTGCACCTGCTATCCTTGAACAGTGCAGCTTCACAGCTACAATCCTCTAAACAGGCTTGTCTACAAGATTCTATAGATGGTAGTGACAGAATAGAATATGGAAAATCTTCCAATATGGTATTAGACAATTCCTTAATGGTGTACGTAATATCTGCGTTTTCGTCTTTGCAATCTTCTGCTGTGAAAATTCTCCCACAGCCCGCGGTCCAGTTGCCTGGGTGTACCATTCCAAATCCGGGAAGGCATACACAATCGGCTTGTTGATCATTTAAAACACAAAAACCATTTAATCCGCAAAGACCCTTGGGACTGCACGGATCAGATGAAGATTTCCATTCAACTGACCATTTCCCATTCTGTGCCAGATTATGTGAGTACAGCCGGAATATCCCATCCGCATCCAGTCTCAAGCGATAAAGAGTTTCTCCTGTACGGTATCCTCCAACTGCTAGATTCATGATGTTGTGACTAGTACTGTTGAGCAAGTAGAGATGGCCATCATCGTCCAGATTTAGCGTCACGTTATCTCCAGCTCCAGATGTCTGCGTTGCATAATAAGCATTTTGAACTGTGTCAGGAAAGCTGCTCACTGGGTACTGGACAAGGTTTCCATCAGGTTGCATCGTCAGACGGAAGATACCCGTTGAGTGATCGGTGTCTGAAATGCTAGAAAATAGCTGATCACCTGCTAAGAGTCGTTGACTGGGTACAAGGGTATCAGTCGGGTGATCAAAACTCTGCCATATTATTTCTTGATCATCATTATAGATCACGAAATTGCCAGAGTTAAGCATGGAAGCCGAAGAAGACCCCAAAGAATCAGCTACGGCAACCTCTACTTGTGATTTCACCACAAGCGTGCCATCGTCTGAGAAAAGCAAGGTAGAATTGCTGGGGAATGGTGGGTCATCACGTTTTGCTGTCCAGACAACAGTCTTATCTGGAATTCCGGCAAGAAAAACCCCAACAGCGTAACCACCGCCTTGTTTGTAAAAACCGAAAGCGTAGAGACCAGAACGTGACAACCACGTGGAGTTTCTGCCGGCTGTTAGGGAAGAACTACGGCTCACATTAGACTGCAGCTGTTGAGCTGAAGCAGTGAAAAACGCAGAGAAAAGGATAAATGGAATGATAAAATCCATGAGTAAACTGGGGTTTGCCAGTAACCCTTCGTCTCTCCCCGCTTTATTTCCGTTGCGATCAAGAGGGTTCAGGATTAAATTTCCATGTTGAAAAGTAAAATCCAAGGACTCGGTGTTCAGTCGCTTTACGTTGTTGACTTCCAGTCCACAAACTCGAGTCAAGAGACGGAATTGCCAAGCTTCCTACAACCACACAGGCCGCGTCTTGCTAACCCTTTGTGCACGCTTTGATTGTACAAGGGTCATCAGACAAGAGACAATCTCAGTGGTTCAACCAATAGCTGGATTGTTAACAGCACAGCCTCCGTTTATCACGGGGACATTTGAAGACGATTCTTGCTCCTGTTTGGTCAAAAAGGCAGTTGAATATACTGCAAAGATCCCTTCCATCCCATGTAAGTTAACATCGGCGTTCCTCCCACTCAAATTCACTTTCCCTCTCATTGGATTCAATATTGAGAAATGTCTGATGGAAAATTATTAATTATAAAAAAGAGGAACTTCATTCAAAATGGCCCGGCTTTATGACCAAAATGGCAGTCTTAGGACGAGAAAAATGTATGATAAAAATAACTCGTAATTGCAAAATTTGGGTGAAAGATGCAAACTGGATTTAAATACTATTTGATGCGATCAGTTTGACGAAGATATCTATTTGGGTTATCGCAGGATAGGGCCTGCATGCTGGTAATGCTTCATGGATCTAGAAATGAATCCTTAATCTAGACCCCTACTTGAAAAATCACTTGTTATAAGGGTAGTGACTGCGAAAGAAAAAATGTTCTAAAGGATCTTAAGGTCTCAATCTTAACATTTACATTTCATGCCAAATATACAAAGACGTAAACGAACGTTGAGATTCCCAAGTTTGTCTAGGATAAAAAGATTGTCTAATACAGAAAATTTATAAGTAAATTGTCCATTTTAGAAAGACATATAAAAGGGGATTATTCATATCTTTCAATTCCTTAGCAAAATCCACAAGCAAAGAAACTTTGACCCTGAAGATAATTTAGAAAATCAGGGCTTAAGACCTATTACGAGGATTAAACTAGACAAAACTCTAGCAAAGAAATAATTGTCTTCGCATTGCTCATTTCTCTTCAAAGGTCTTTGTGGACAAAAAATTTTGGGGTCCTAATAAAATATGAACTTTCTAGATCAATTTGGCCTATAAACTGCAACCCAAAGTCTTATAGTTCAAATGGTACTCGGATGTTAATTTTTCTACTTGCAGTAAGAAGTCTGATTCGCATGAATCTTAAGACAACGTGAAACAAAATGTCTATGTATGAGGGCATGTGTATTAATGGACAAGAAACCAAAATTATAGAACTATTAATATGCGAACAAAGGATAGTGGTACAGCATTCTCATCTATTCCTAGAATAGGGTGTAAATTTGTATCTGAAATCTGTTACTAATATTTTAGCCACATTCATAAACTGCCACTGCAACGTTCATAAACTCTTCTTGCAACGTTTAGAAACTGCCTCTTTTAACTTCTATATTTTTTTCATGTCATTTGTAAGCTGATATGGCGTTGCATGCGGAAGGTACATAACAAAATCGGAAGAAGCTTCTCTGCATATCTTGCCGAAGAACGACCTAAATCTTGTTTGCGCCTTTAGCCTTAATTTTTCCATTACAATTTATTTATACTATACATTCTTTTCAGGTTGTTTAATCAATTAGTTGAATAATGATTTAATAAAAGCTCTAACCATGACGTGTGGGATTTGACACCCACATTGGTGAGTTGAGAACATACATATTGTAATATTAAAAAAAAAAAAAATACATTTTTCTCGTCATGGTAAAAGAATCCAGCCATTTTGAATGAAGTTCCTCTTTTTTATCAAGTACTAATTTTCCAGCAGATATTTCTCAATATTGAATCCAATGAGATGCAAAGTGAAATGAGTGGGAGGAATACCGATATTAACTAAATGAAATGGAAGGGATCTTTGCTGTATATTCAACTACTTATTGGACTTAACTAGCCAGGCGTTGTCAGGAAGCACTAATCACGGAAAACTGTATCAAGTACTATCATCTCACATGTGTGAAGAAACTGGTGGTGATCCTTGAAAATGTAAGGTAATCGTCTTCAAATGTCGCCGTGATAAAAGGACGTCATGCTTGTATCCTGAAGCGTGCATAAAGGGTTATGAAGACGCGCACCTGTGTGGTTCTAGGAAGTCTAACAATGCCGTCTCTTGACCGGAGTTTTTGGACAGGAACGGGACGACGTAAAGCGACCGGACACCGAGTCCTTGGATTTTACTTGTCAACATGGAAATTGAATGCTAAACCCACTTGTTCGCGATGGGAATAAAGCGGAGGAGACAACTGAAGTCTAAGTCTCTTGACCGGAGTTTTTGGACAGGAACGGGACGACGTAAAGCGACCGGACACCGAGTCCTTGGATTTTACTTGTCAACATGGAAATAATGCTAAACCCATAGTTTTCTCTGCGTTTTTTACTGCTTCAGCTCAACCAGAAAAAAAAAAAAAAAGAAACTCCCTTATATTGGAATGATTATAGTCTACCTATATTAGAAGCTGGAGTCCGTAAGCTATATGTCAAATTAGGTAGTTATAAACATAGTCTCTAGTTAAGTCGGCAGATAAGTGAATAAAAATTAAGTCCAAACAATTTGACAAAGAACAACATAAATCTTTCATTTTTTTTTCATGAATATGTGAATTTATTCATCTAAAAATAATATAATATAAAAGCTTTGGGGTATTCTTTAACATTATAATCTATCAAAGCGAAAATCAAGTTTAAAATTCTTCAGTTATAACAAACATTAATCTTTTATTTAATAAAGAGAAAAAATTATGAAAAAGAAAACTATACAAAATTTGCTCAAACTCCTGTTCAGCTGAGTACAAAGAATTCAACAAACCCATTTACACACATAAAAATAATTTTTCTTTTTGTTTATAATATATTGCACAATTTTCTTATATAGTTATATATATACACACACACACACACACAAAGTTCATGTGTAATTTTTTGTAAAGCAACAATAATACAATCAAAACTTTCTCATATTGTTTTTTCTTTTGCTCCTCCCTATCCTTCTTCCTTCTTAGTTCCTCAATATTCTAATATAATAGAAACGGAGGTTGATCATAATGAGTTGCAAAAGTCAAAACACAACACATTTGACAACAATATTATTTCTTTTTTGAGGTCCACCACAATAAGAATATCACAATAATAGAAAATCTATTAGAGGCGCTAAATTTTATTTTTTTTTCTCAGGTTTAAGAATTGTTTTCATTTGATTGGTATCGATAGTTTGTAATCAACTCTAAGATAAATAGTTTGTAAGCTCCAGCTTCTGAAGAAACATTAAGAAGAAATGTTTCTTCTTCTTTTGTGTGTGAGAAGCTTCTTGTACATTCGCAGTTTAGGTTTGGGTGCATTTTCCTTCACCCTTATGTTTATGATAATCCAGTTTTCTTGTTGTTGAATATATTAAACCAATTTCGAAAATTATAGTTTTTGTGTATTAATTTCTCGCAAAAAAAAAAAAAAAAAAAACAGTTGATTAAAAACTGGGTGCCATATTTATTTGCTTCGTTCTACTGGCATGCTCATGGAGTCCCCAAGCCATACATGACATTGGCAACAACCATGCCTTTCCCCTCCGCGGGGTGAGGCCTAACTACTAGTAGAGAACATAAGACCAACAAAATAGAGCGTTGGCGCGACTAAACACATCATGCGAATGCAAAAAGCTTAATAACTTAACTACTTTGTCATACAAACTACGACGCGCAATCACTTGAGAACTTAACACGCACTTAGAAAAGAGTTTGGGCTAGGAGGAATTGGAATATGCACAGTCCCTTCCAACATCAGGAGAACCTTCTTCATTGAGGGCCGCAGTGATGGCTCTTCCTGAACGCACCAAAGTCCCAGTTTGACCATTCTCTCAACTTGTTTCTTGTCAAACTCTTCATGTACGATTAATTTAGCAAGACTGCCAGCCTCAAAACAATGATAGGTCCATTCTTCGAGGACGGCTTCTTCCTCGGCCAGATTCCAGTCCACACTCTCTCTACAGCAAATGATCTCTAAGAGCATGATACCGTAGCTGTAAACATCTGCTTTCACTGTGATGGGCAGTTTTCGATGCCACTCTGGAGCAACGTACCCCTTGTCCCTCTGATGCCGGTGAAGGTTTTGGTTTCATCCGGCTTTAACAGCTTTGCCAATCCAAAGTCAGAGATCTTTGCACGGCCGTTCTTGTCCATCAGAATGTTCTGAGGTTTTATAGTTTTTGATCATTCTAGTCTTTGGAATCTGGCACAAAGAAGTTTCTACTCCTGCAATCGGGGGCTTCTTGTGAGCCAGCCACGCATTCTTAGGGTCTACTCGTAGTGGCGTGACTATTGGTTGGAGTCGTTGCCAGCTTTTTCGGTCATAACAACCTAAATAATGGAGATGGAAAAGGGGATGGGATGACCGCTGGATGGGATCGGATCCCACTCGAAGCACTCCATCAAGAATAAGAGTCTTCCGGTTGGATAGGCAGTAAAATAGGAATCCCCTGAGTTCTCTCCCGGTTAATTTAATTACTATGTACTTAGAAAGAACAGGTTCATTGTGACAAATCGTTAGAGCTTAAGATGCACTCCAAGTCCAAAGCAAGCTAACCCAACAGATCAAGCGGGCCAGGCGTTTACCGGACGACCCAGGCGTTCTGGCGCGGGACAAGTACTGCAGTCGTGCAACCTAGGACTGCTCGCGTGCAACAAACCCAGCAGCTTCCGCTCAGCCCACAGGCCGGTCGAGGAACCCAGCAATTATGCACGTCACGTGACCTAGTAAAATAAAAATAATAGGATATCTAATAGCCAAGTAGGGTATGTCAACAGTTTCCTTGATTCTTCGAGCAAGCCTTTGATCCAAACGATTTCACATATTGCCAAAGCCATAGTTCTGTTGTCATGTTAAAAATGTGCATTTCTTCCTTGCAAACTGGCTTGTAATGAAGGTTCATGTATTATATTTTTAAAAATATTTTTTATACAAAATTTAAGTATTATGGGACACTTTTTACACTGTTTTTAACATACTTTCTCATGACCAAAATGGACTATGAGCTTTGTTATTAGGCCACGAGCTTCATTTTTAACACTTTCTTAATATTTAATACTATGAATAGAAATAAAATTGAAACAATTTGAGAGTGGAAAATGTTAATGTTTTAGTCAAAACGAAAAAGAAACATTGCAAGGAAACCATACAAAATTTACTTTACTTCCTATTCTACTAATAACAAAGAATGCTACGCCTATTTATACACAAAATGTAATTTCAAATAAGAAAAGATCCTTTGCAGCATGATTGCGTGGTGAATGCTCCTCTAAAGTGCTCCTCCATCGGCAATCAAACTGGAATATGTCGGTTGCAACCAGCTGCATGGATTCCTCGGAAGGGAAGATTAGGATTCCAACTTTCCAAACAGAGAAATTTCTAGCTCGATCAAAACATCACCATCCCTTGTAGTTGGGAAATGATGTCGTTTGCTTTAGTTACTCTCGTTCCCAGAGCCACACGAATGATGTTTTTCGATTTACACTAGAAGAAAATAATTCCATTTATTCATTTGAGCAAAGTTCTTTCTCTATGTTCCTTAGTAATCACAAATGACCACAAGCTCTAGCCTTTTTAAAAATTAAATTAGAGGCATTTTTTTATCCAAAGGACATATTTATATTTTAACAATCATTTTTTATTTATTTGATTACAAAACTTTAAGTAACCTTGAACTTAGATTGAGTTCAGACTTAAGTCTCAAACTCAAAAATAGTTAAACATACAAGACTGTTTTAACCTTTTTTTTTTTTTTTTTTTTGTAAATTAAGAGTAGAGGGGGAGATTCACAAATGTAGCAAAGCTTGGAAGCAGTACTAGTCGCTAGGAAAATTTATTAAGGAAATTTTTAAATGTATATACATTGATAACTTTATATTTTATAGAGTTATTATAAGTATTTTAGATAATATTTAATATAATTTTTATTATATTATATTAATATTTAATTATATTTATGTATATTTTGTTGTTTTATGTAGTAAACCCAAACAGGTGAAAAACAAGAGAATTGATGAGAAAAAAAGCATCAAAGAATGAAAACAAAGAAACAAAGGAAGAAGCACTTGTTGTACGTGAGAAAAGGAAGGAAAAGACAAAAAGATAAAGAAAAAGGCAATTATCGGGAAAGAGGGGTGATTGTCGTCCAGAGAAACAAAAAGAGAGAAGAGAGAGAAAAGAGAGACCGCGAGCGGAGAAATAGAGGCCCGTCGAGAGGGGCCGGCGGGGAAGCGACGCCGGCGCGGGACAGTCGTGCGACCGCCGACCGGAATGCCGTCTGCGTCCTTCTCCTCCGGCGACCCGCGAGAAGGTGGCCCGACTTGTTTCGGCGACAGCCGAAGCATTGTCCGGCCATTATTTTGCATTTTCCGGCGAGTTTTGGGCGTTTTCTGGCGAGGAAGGAGCGGTTCTGCAATCTTGGCGTGATTTCCGGCAGCTCTGTGGCAGTTGCGTGCGGTTTCCGGCGGTTTTCCGGCGAAGAACGGCGAACTTCGTTTGAACCTTTTCCGTCAGATCTACACGTTTCTGGAGCGGATTTGAAGGATTTCTCGGCAGATCGGCACTCCAGACGTCCCGATCTACCTTTCTGGAAGTTTCTGTGAAGACCGGCGGCGGATGGCGGCGCGTGTCACCGTGGCGTGGAGGCGCGTGCGAAAGCGCGTGACGGCGCATTTCAGCTCGTTTTTCTTCCGTTCTTCAAACAGCTTCTTCTTGTCCCCCTGATGTGCAGATTTGGGTAATCTATTTTGTGATTTGAAGACATTTGGTGACAGCTTCGATGTTTTTAATTTACTGAATGTTTTGTTCATGTTTTTGTACTGATTTAGTTTGTGTAAATATGTTGTTCTAGTTTATAGTGTGTTAGAGCTACGATGAACTTGATTATGAAGTAGGAATGTTATGATTATTTATGTTTTGTGAGATATTTTATGAATGTGAAGTTGCATGTTACTGATCTTAATGCATTTGGGTGATTAGCTACCACTTAAATGATATGATTTGCATGTTTGAGACCGACAGGAAATAGCATATAGTTGCTTCATGTAATATGCAATCATAGATTAATATAGATAGACATATATCATATGATTTGTGTGGCTTTAGATGTAAATTAGAATATTCATAAATTTTAATGCTCTTAGCTTATTTGATTCATATGTAGACTTACAGTGAATTAATAAGCTAAGGAGGTTTGCTATACCTAGACATATGATAATGAATAAATTAAAAAATTTCGCCATCACATGAGTAGAATTAATCTTGTTAGCATAGATGATCAATATATATATCTAGTAATTAGGTGAAATCGGACGCTTTAACATATTTCGTTAATCAAGTTTAGATTAAATTTAGTTCTTTAGTCCATGTTTTACCATTTGATTTGCTAGATAAGCTTTAGAATCTATTTACCGTTAGTACTTAATTAGTTTAGTAAACACTAGTTTTTGTGGGACGATACTTATACTCATTATTGTATTACTTGTTCGACATGTACATTTGCATGTAAAATTTCACCGAACATGCATACTAAGTTCTAAACTAGATAATATTTCATTTGAATTGATTTATTTTTCCTTATACGAGTTGGAGAAGTTTTCATAATTTTATTTTCTAATTATAGTAGGTTTTATAATTTCACTCCTTGATTATATTAAATTTTACAATTTTCTTTTCTAGTTATAATAAGTTTCACCATTTCTTTTTCTTGATTGTAATATATTTCACAGTTTTCTTATTTAATTTCTCATCTTTATTTATATACATAATTCATGCACAGTTGTTTATAAAATAATAATAATACAGTTAAAGATTTCTCAAATTGCCTTTTCTTTTCCTCCTGCTCCCTCTTCTTCTTCCCTCTTAGCTCTTCAATAGAAAAGGCAACCAAAGGAGCGATTTAATTAGGGAGTTTGATCAATGACTTGCGCTGCAAAAGGTGTTGATCACCATGAGTTGCAAAAGGCTGAAGACAATAAATTTAATAAAAGATATTATTCCTTTATCAGGCCCATGACACAATATGTCATCACAATAAAATATCGGAATAGTAGAAAATCTAGTAGAGGCACTAAAACAATTTAGAAAATCTAGTAGAGGCACTAAAACAATTTCCCCCTCCCCCGTTCAAGAATTGTTTTGATTTGATTGGTATCGATCGTTTTTAAACAACTAAGATAAGCAGTTTGTAACCTTCTTTTGTGGGTGTGAAGTTTCACGTACGTTATGGATTTAGGTTTGAGTGCCTTTTTCCTTCACCTTTATGTTCAATATATTAAACCAAATTACGTAGATTATACTTTTACTGTGATTCACTTATTTTAATAATTACTATTTATTAAAAATCGGGTGGTATATTTATTTGCTTCATTGTACTGGTATGTCATGAAATACACGACACTAGCAACAACCATGTCCTCCCCAAAGCGGGGTAAGGCCTAGCTACAAGCAGAAAACAAAAGATCAACAAAATAGAGCATTGACGCGATCAAACGCATCATAACTTAACAACTTTGTCCTACAAACTGCGACGCACAATCAATTGAAACCTTAACACGCGCTTAGAAAAGAGTTTGGGCTAGGAGGGATTGGAATATCCACGGTCCCTTCCAACATCGGTAGAACCTTCTTCATTGATGGCCGCAGTGATGGCTCTTCCTGAACGCACCAAAGTCCCAGTTTCACCATTCTCTCAACTTTTTTCTTCTCGAATTGCTCATCTCCAATTAATTTAGCAAGATTGCCAGCTTCAAAACAATGATAGGCCCATTCTTCAAGGACGGCTTCTTCCTCGGCCAGATTCCAGTCCACACTCTTTCTACAGCAAATGATCTCAAAGAGCATGATACCGTAGCTGTAAACATCTGCTTTCACCGTGATGGGCAGTTTCCGATGCCACTCCGGAGCAACGTACCCCCTCGTCCCTCTGATGCCTGTGAAGGTTTTGGTTTGGTCTGCCCTCAGCAGCTTCGCCAATCCAAAGTCAGAAATCTTTGCACGGCCGTTCTCGTCCATGAGAATGTTATGAGGTTTGATGTCACAATGAATTATCTGTCTCTCACATTCTTCATGCAAATAAAGGATTCCTCTTGCCACGTCGCGAGCAATACCCATCCTTTCATCCCAAGGTGGTTTTTTCTCTGGTGTGAAGAGTATGTCAGCAAGCGACCCGTTGCTCATGTATTCGTATACCAAAAGTCTATGACTTCCATCGTGACAATACCCGAGCAGACGGACAAGGTTTCTGTGATGTGTCCTCCCAATAACTTTCATCTCAGTCTGAAACTCTCTTTCCCCTTCAACCAATATTTTCTCTAGTCTTTTTACGGCTACAACTTTCTGGCCATTCGATATTACCCCTTTATAAACTGTGCCAAAGGATCCTCTACCAACCTCTTCCTCGAAATCATTCGTCACTATCTCAAGTTCTGAAAAAGTGAACGACCGCGGGGCGAGATCTTCGCTCAATTCCAGATTCCCAACGAAAGAGAGTTTTCTATACTGGGAATCTATTTTGTAAAACACAAATCCAGAAATTAACAACATCATGCCTCCAAAGGCAAGAAGAATGGCTCCAATAATTAGGGTGTCCACTCGAAACTCTTCCTTGTTTTTTATCGGCATACCTCTATTTGTAGTGGGTGTAGAAGTATTTACCTTGATTAAAGTCATGGTAGTCTCAGTCGGTTGCTTTCTCCCATATCTCAAGGGAAGCCGTTGTTTACTGCACTCGCTGTCTTTGAATAGCGCAGCCTCACAGTTACAGTCCTCTGAACAGGCTTGCTTACATGATTCTGCAGATGGTACTGACAGAATGGAATATGAAACATCTTCCCACACGGTATTAGCCAGTTCCTGAATGGTGTAAGAAATATCTCCGTGTTCTTCCTTGCAACTTTCTGCTGTGAAAATCCTCTCACAGCCCGCAGTCCAGTTGTCTGGGTGTACCATTCCAAATCCCAAAGGGCATACACATTGAGCCTGTTGAGCAGTTGAAACACAAAAACCATTTAACCCGCAAAGACCCTTTGGAGTGCACGGATCATCTGTAGAATTCCATTTGATTATCCAGTTTCCTTCTTGTCTCAGATTATGAGAGTACACCCGGAATATTCCGTCCGCATCAAGTCGCATGAGATAAATAGTTTCTTCTTTAGGATAACCCCGATCCGTTATATTCTTAAGGAAATTGGTACCGTTGAGTAAGTAGAGATGGCCATCAGCACCAAAGTTTAGCGACACGTTATCTCCCTTTCCGTCTGTCCACGATGTAAAATAAGAATATGGAGCTGTGTCGGGAGTGTCCACCGGATACTGGACAAGGTTTCCATCACTTTGCATCTTAAGACGGAAAATACCCGTCGAGTGATCTGCGTCTGAAATACTTGAAAACAGCTCTTGACCCGCTACGAGACGTTGACTGGGTAGAAGGGTATCAGTCGGGTGCTCAAAACTCTGCCATATTATTTCTTGATCCTCTTTGTAAATCACGAAATTGCCAGAGTTAAGCATGGAAGCCGAAGAAGACCCGAAAGAATCAGCTATAATGGCCTCCTGCCCTTCTGATTGCACGACAAGCCTGCCATCGTCTGAGAAATGCAAGGTAGAATGGCTGGAGAATGGTGGGTTATCACGGTTAGCTGTCCAAACAACAGTTTTCTGAGGAATTCCAGCAAGAAAAACCCCAACGGCGTAACCATCCCCTTTCTTGTAAAAACCGAAGGCATAGAGACCAGAACGTGACAACCACGTAGAGTCTCTGCCAGGTGTTAGGGAAGAACCTCGGCTCACATTAGACTCCAGCTGTTGAGCTGAAGCAGTGAAAAATGCAGAGAAAATGATAAACGAAATGATAAAATCCATGAGCAAACTGGGGCTTGTCAGTAACCCCTCTTGTCTTTCCCGCTTTATTTCCATTGCGATCAAGTGGGTTCAGCGGTAAATTTCCATGTTGAAAAGTAAAATCCAAGGACTCAGCGTTCAGTCGCTTTACGCTGTCGACTTCCTGTCCAAAAACTTGAGTCAAGAGACGGAATTGTCAAGCTTCCTACAACCACACAGGCTGCGTCTTGCTATCCCTTTGGGCACGCTTTGATTGTACAAGAGCCATCCCATAAGATAAAATCTCAGTGGTTCAACCAATAGCTGGAGTGTTAAAGGCGTAGTCTCCTTTTATCACAAGGACACTTGAAGACGATTCTTGCTCCTAGTTTGTCAAAAAAGCAGTGGGTTCGGCGTTAAATTTCCATGTTGAAAAGTAAAATCCAAGGACTCAGCGTTCAGTCGCTTTACGTTGTCGACTTCCTGTCCACAAACTTGAGACGAGACGGAATTGTCAAGCTCCCAATAACCACACTGGCTGCGTCTTGCTAGCCCTTTGTGCACGCTTTGACTGTACAAGGGCCATTACATAAAATACAATCTCAGTGGTTCAACCAATAGCTGGATTGTTAAAAGCATAGCCTCCTTTCATAACGAGGACATTTGAAGAATTATTGCTCCTGGTTAGTCAAAAAAGCAGTTGAATATACTGCGAAGATCCCTTCCATCCCATGTCAGTTAACGTCAGCGTTCCTCCCACTCAATTCACTTTCCTCTCATTGGATTCGATATCGAGAAATATCTGATGGAAAATTAGTGATTATAAAAAAAAAAAAAAAAGAGGAACTTCATTCAAAATGACCCAGCTTTATGACTAAAATGGCAATCTTAGTGTGTAAAAGACAAGAGTCTATTGAAAATTAAGATCCCTGAAATTAAGTATAAATTAAAAGAAGGCTCTTAAATCCTTAAGTTAGCTTTGAAGTTGGGTCTTTAAGCTTTCTAACTTGGTATCAGAGCCTAGGTTGAATTTATTCCACTTGTGTGACCTTGGAATAGAAGATGATTTCAAAATAAAATAGTGACATTCCCATCCTATTGGCTAAAGTAAGGAAAACTATATCGGGGAGAACTTCTTTGTTTCAAAATATAAACTTCTCATAGGAAAATATTATTTTAAGTAAGATTTGGAAACTTTCAACCTTATTCTTTTCATAGTTGTCGAAATTTTGTAATGTAGGAATATGCCCTTTTGCTTTTATACACTATTTTTTATTAATACAAACTTATATTTCAACCAAAAAACAAAGCAAAAGAAAATTCGCCACTAAAGATAATTTAGAAGATCAGGGCTCAAGACCCATTACGAGGATTAAATAAGACAAAACTCTAGCCAAGATACAATTGTATTCGCATTGTTCATTTCTCCTTAGACAAAAATTTTTGGAGTCTTAAAAAAATATAAACTTTCTAGATCAAGTTGGCCTTTAAACTACAACCCAAAGTCTTATAGTTCAAATGGTACTCGGATATTAATTTTTCTACTTGCAGTAAGAAATCTCATTCGCATGAATCTCAAGACAAGGTGAAACAAAATGTTTATGTATGAGGGCATGTGTATTAATGGACAAGAAACCGAAATTATAGCACTATTAATATGCGAACAAGGGATAGCGGTACAGCATTCTCTTCTATTCCTAGAATCGGGTGTAAATTTGTATCTGAAATCTGTAATTCTTATACTAGCTTGCTTCTGTAGAGATATCATTTATCCTATATTATATCTGAGGGTTTTTCAACGGCAAAAGGTTTTCTTATTGATTTATGTTTCACAATCTTGAATCCGCAACTAATTGGCCTTAAGTCGAAATAGAGTGTTTATCACCACATGTACTTACATATGGTTGTTATTAATTCACTAATACTCCGTTAACACTATAGTCTTAAACAAATGGTTGGATTTGTAGACTACCCGAAAAGAGAATGAACAAATTTGATATATTCAACAATTTCTTGATTCTTGATGCCAAAAAAGTACATACATCTAAATTTCCATTTCCTTTGTCGACATTTTCCACCCTTTTCTTCAGATCCCTCGTTAGCATTCCAAAGGATGCTTTCGTCCAATGCACGGTCAACCTAGTCTTGAATGTCGAGTCAAGTCCTTCCGTCCAATACACGGCAGTTGCTTCTATCTTTTCCAAGACCCTAAACTTTATCCACATTCACTTATATTCGTTGCATGCAATCATCAAATTAAAAGTCTATATTCCATGTTTAGGCTATCAATCAGTGAGAATATCAATAAATCCACAAAATCTTGTAAGGTTTTTACTGGACTGCAGATTCCAGTTTCTGACCATTCCAGAATTGGCCTCCGGTATTTGGTGTGTCATGCATTCTAGAACAACCACAAATATTTTAGGAAGATTTTTAATGTTCTCTTTTTTTTTTTTCCTTCATAATTTCTTACGCTAACTCATGATATTTGTCTCAGATAGAAGATATTTCAGGAAGAGTTCTGTTCCACGAATTCCAGCAAAAATGATATGTCTAAAGATTGTCTTTCAATCAATAACTTTTTTTTCTCTTTTCACGGCCTACATGCTTATAATATTAGTTGCAATTCGGGCCAACTTCCTTCATGCATAAGTTGGTAAAAGCTAAAAGAGTTGTTCCTTAACTTTCCGACTAAGTGTATTGGCTGTTCACCAGGTAAAGTGCTTGCGCAATTGGAGATTTCTTTTAGTATAGCAGATACCATAGTCATGATCAGGGGCAGAAAATATTTTAATTTTTCTACTGATAGTGCTTTGAAAATATTGATTCTTGGATAAGAAGTCTTCTATTTCTATCTAATAAGGCAACAAGAAATTCTTATTGTTGCAAAGAGACATACAAAAAATTGTAATAACTTAATATTGGGATTAAATGACATGACTTAATATGATTAGATAGAATCAATAAATACAATTTTATTAGATGGTTCATATGTAAGGATAAACTTTTTACAGTCAATGTGTTAAATTTATGGCTCTTTTCAATTGACTTATTATAATTTTTGTGAGTCTTAATTTGAAAACATGTCACACTTATTTTTTTCAATATATTTGGATAGGACAAATTTGGTCAAATATCCTTGCACAACAAAGCCTTCATAGCATTATCAATGATTGAAATTTTGAATTGCAATTGATGATTAAAACAACTAATGTAAAGGATTTAGTTGTGAAGCTTTTTAAACTTTCTTTCTTAGCATGTATTTATTATAAATGATCTAAACAAAATTGTAGACAATTCTAAAATAATTTTATTGAAATAGCAATCTTATTGACTAAAATAAAAGAAGTAATACGTATGAGAGCATCTTTATTGAAAAATATTAAACTCTCTTAAACAAATATTTTATTGTATCAAAGTTAAATGATTCTAAACTTTTTTTTTTTTTTTGATGAATTTTAATGCTAGGGTATGCCCCTAAGCCTTTGTATTCTCTTGTTCTAGATGAATAAATTCATATATTCATTAAAAAATAAATTCACAAAAGACAAATAGAATTAAAGGTTTAAAAGAAAAATATTTGATTTAGATAATTTCACATATTATCAAAGCCATAGCTCTATTACCATGCTAAAATCTTTCATTTCTTCATTACAGAATAACGTATGAGGGGGTCATATATTACATTTTCAAAATATTTTTCAGATAGGATTTAAGTTATATGGCATACTATCTACATTGTGTTTAATGTGCTTTCTTACCGTCGAAATAGGAAGTGAGCTTTATTATTGGGTAATATATCTTCTTTCATACATGAGGAACATCATCTTTTAAACCTAAGATTTAATAACGGGAAAAGAAAGAAAATTGAAATAACTTGAGAGCAGAAAATGCTAATCTTTTTATTCAACAAAGAAATGTTACAAGAAAAATATACAAAATTCACTCAAAGTCCTACTCTACTAATTACGAAGGATACCAAGCCTATTTATACCAAAAAGAAAAAAGTAATTTCAAATGACCAAAGATCCATTGCAGCTTAATTGCACGGCGCAAGCTCCTCCAAGTGCAATTCCATCGACAATTAATCTGGAATATGCCGGTTGCAACCAACTGTATCGATTCTTAGAAGGAAAGACTAGGATTCTAACTTTTAGAACGAAGAAATTCGTTACTCAATCAAAACAGGACCGCTCCCTATTGTTGAAAAATAATATTGTTTGCTTCAGTTTCTGTTGTTCCCTAAGGTACGGGACACCATTCCATTACTTCTTTAAATTTTTTTTACTATTTTATCATAAGAATGAACTAACTACCCACAACAACCATTTTTAACTTAGTATAGTTTTCTCATGCATTTTATCACTCTGTTTATCTTAGAGTGGATTACAATCTATCCATGTGTATAAATAGGTGCTGAGTTCTTTGTAATCAGCAACAGATAGGAGTTTGAGTGAATTTTGTATAGTTCTTTTTGTTAATGAAATATTAACGTTTTCCACTATCAAATTGTTTTGACTTTCGGGATTTAGTATTTTTAAATCTGTGGACTCTCAAACGATGATGTCTAATCAGGAGAGGGAAACAAATTGATTTTGGAAATCATGAAACAATTTTCTTCTGGAAACAAACTGATTTCCCAAACAATTTTAGGTCCAAAAATCCTCATATATTGCCCCTTAAGTCTTGAACTCTCAATTATCTATCCAGCTCTTGATCTCATTTTTAATCTTCTCCAATTATTTTCTTTTATATAAGTGGCGAGAGATTAATTTTCTTTTGTTTGATGTCAATGGCACATTATGTTCTTTCATGAGAGATAATCTACAAGATTTTTAACCTAAACATCACTAATTGCTGTAGGCAGTGCAATTGGTTTCCAAGGAACAAAACTTGATGACAGATAAGTCAAGTTCCAACGATATCGAGATTCTTAAGACAACATGCCCAAAATTCTACCCAATTTGTTACCGTCAACAATCTCAATGAGGATTATAAGTTCTCCCCAAAATTCTCGACAATTCTAGTTGAAATCAAAGCAGCCACAAAACAAGGTATTCTTTTTGGTATAAATTATTGATCATAGATTAGAGTGTAACATCTAAAAGCCCGCTATTCAAGAATGGCAAAAGATTCCAAAGATTCTAAATTTTGGAACTCTATGCTTCTCAATACCTTGTGCTATGATGGCGCTAAAATCAAACCCTTTGCATTATAAAATCATTTTTATAATCAATAGAAAGGTATGATATGCCTAATCATCTTTGGTGTGAGGTTTTTGACTCAAAAACATGGGTGTGGAAGCAATTAAAAGACGTATTGATGGATGGATTTGATAGACTTGTACATCTGACCTCTATTGGTGGTTGACTCAAGCAATTATAATGTCTTAAGTTTTCTAAAAATATTGGGAGCAAGTATGATATCTTCGAGTTTTGTTAGAGTTGGTTGACATTAAAATTGCCCTCATCCTTCACTCATTACAAAAGAGATTACTTTGATTCTATCAAGTTGGTGGTCTACCAAAATCATCCACCTTGTCTTGATCTACAATAGGGAGAATGATGTGTTGTTATGGGTTATGGAAGACACTGACTAAAAAATATGGAGTACGCCGCAAACAATTAACATTGAACTTGGATATCAATTTGCATGGTTGTATGGTTTCAATGCAACACTTCTTGAGGGCTCCCATGACGATGTAGAGTCCGACGTGTTTCCCTTCTAGATTTTGAGCTGGTTAATTTGAACAATATTGAAAACAAGAAACAAAGAAGGAATAGTTAGCTAGAATTATGTGTTCTAATGGCTTGTTTATTTATTGTTACCGTTGTTGGAGAAAAATTACCTCAACCTATGTTTTGTCTAAAAATCATGCGTTAATCATGAATTTAAAATTAAATTCTTGATAAAACATAAAACCAAAATTTTATACGTAATTTGGCCTCCATGTGATGCGATTTATGGCACGAAATGAGTTTTTCAACGAAGTTTCGTTTATCTCTCTCTAGGGTTTACATGAGCACCTACCAGAAGCAACTGATTCGGCTTGTCTTCTTGTGGTAGAAGCTAACAGCCTTGGTTAGCCACTCAAGCATGGCCTCCACCATCAACATGGCATCGTGTTCCGAGCAAGACTTCGTCCCACTCCTTTGACTTCAACCAACATGCCAAAGTGACAGTTTCTTTTATTTTTTATTTTTTTTTGTTACATCCTAGATAAGCAATTTCCTGGTTATTGGGCTTTGATTTTTGTTAATTTTTTAATAAATATACTTCCTTGTGATCTTTTAAACTTCGTCTAGGCTTCGTTTGAATTTACTAGTTCGATTAACAAATATTGGATATTAACAAATTGTGATTTTGATTCAACAAATGTGATTAGATTAATTACATACTCATTTTTCTTTGAAATTCACTTACGAAGAAGAAGATAATTTGCTCCAATTTTTTTTCAACTTTGATTTTCAATGTTCTTGATTTGTATGGATGAGATGATTGTAGCAAGATTTGTAGAAGTCTAATATTGAAGACAAAAGTTTTATATTGAAAAAAAAAATCTTGAGGAGTTTTTAAATATTAAAAAAAAAATCTTCCAACTTAATAATCTGATCTTTAAATTGGACTATTATTATATATTTAGCAATCAAAAAGTAACAAGCTAATTCACATGGACAAGACGTTCAAGCCCAAAACCAGCGCCTTGTTTGAGTCGTACGTGTATTAACATGGAAAAAATATTGTACTTGCTCAAAATGTCAATAGGTTTGGTGTTAAAAATCAATTTAAACTTGTTATCTTATATATATGATGATTGTCTACCAATAAACCAAGTGCAAGATGAAACTCTCTTAAATCACATTAAATTTGATATTATTACATAAAAGGAGTTTGTTTACCAAGAACATTCATATGAATGTGTTAACATATAGCTACCTTACCAACCACATTGCCATACTAAGCCCTACAATTTGGCTTAATATCTTTGTATTTAATTGCGTATATTTTCCTTCTTTGTTAGGCTAGGTTTAGTCCTCTATAAATGGAAGACAAAACCTTTGTAAATTTACACAGCAATAGAAAGAATTACATGCTCCTTTGAGGTTTTCTCACATTTTCTTATATGGTATCAATCACCATACAATCCCAGCTTCCATCTGTTTATTTCCCACAACATGTTCTATCGAGTTGTAAGCCTTTTACTGGTTTTTATTTTCTTTTTCCAATCCCTTATTCATTGGTCTATTTTTTCACTTTCCTTGCCTGCTCTTGTCATTTGTTTCTCCTTCCTTTCTTGTTTCAAACAACAACCTCCTACCCATTTTTTCCTATCATTACCACCTCTACCCTTTTCCCCATTCCTATTTTCACAGTTGCCCTTTTCTTTTGCATTCCCAAATTACCCTCCCAAATCCCTAATTCCCAATTCCTTCAATCCTTCAATTGCCTAGTTTGTGAAACCCTAATTCCTAAATTTCCTTAATTTAATTCCCAATTCTCTCAATCCTTCAATTTCTTAATTCGTGAAACCCTAATTATTAAATTCCCTTAATTCCCAAAACCTAATTCTCAAATCATTAAATCCTTAAATTTCCTAATTTTGAAACCCTAGCCGCCATCTTCATCTCTAATAGCCTCTACTAATAACTCCTCTACTGATTCTGCCACCACAATTTCCCCTCTTCATTAACCCTACCATCTCATTGTTGTTGATCTCCAACCAGTGTGCATCGTGTCTCAAAAGCTCACTAGCAAGGCCAATTGGCACATCAAAAGTGAGCAAATCCAAACGATGTCCCTTGCCCACAAGATAGGCTTTCTAATTGGTAAGTTACCACATCTCGTTGAGGAGGGCAACTCTGCCAACCACTGGGACTAGTGTCACACAGCCATGACAATGTGGTTAACCCACTTAGTTCATCTATTGCTCAAATGCATGGTCTCCACTACCCATACTATCATTGAAATCTGGTAGCTCCTACAAGATAGCTTCGACAAAGTGAGTGGCACCCAAAAGTTCTCTTTGAAATAAGCCATCAATGACCTCCATCTATCTCTCAGTGCCTCCAACAATGATCTCACTGCCTTTTACCTTCGTTTGAAGGAGTTTTGGGGTGATTTGGAGGCTTAACAAGCCCCCATCCACTGTTCTTATGATGGCTGCAATTGCAACATTAGAAAATAACTTCGGCAATGTGATGATGAAGATTAGGCCATCAAGTTTCTCTTGGCCTTACCAGAAGAGTTCTCTACTCTCCAATTTTCCATTTTGTCCCACAACAAACTACCAAGTTTGGAGAAACAATACTCTTTGGCAAAGCAAGACTTGCTCTAACAAACCACCATCGATGGTTGACTACCTCCTACCAGCGAGAACAACACCTTCCAAGCATAGTGCACCATCTAACCTTCCTCTAGGGTAGGCATTCCCTACTTGCATGTGGGCTAGCCCCAGGGCTCCCAAGGTGAGTTACCCATCTCCATTAGGCCAAATGGGTCTAATCCTACCTCTCAAGCCTTCTTTACATGGCCTATTTGCACCTATTGCAATAGGCCCAATCATCTTAATCAAACCTATTACCCTTTTGTAGGCTACCCAGCTGGTGGCAAGCCAAAATCTCACAATGGGTCATGTTGCAAGTTTGGTTCTCCTGGGCCTCTTGCTTATCATGCCAGTGCCAATGAGCCTTTTGCCCCCTCTTTCTTTAGGCCTAACAACGCCCTTGTTTGTAGGCCTTAGCACTCACCATTATTGGATTTCTCTAGTGAGCTTCCTTCAGGCCAACCTCCTTACCCACCTCATCTAAGTGCAAGCATTTTAGGCCATTTGCCTCCTAACCCAAGTAGCATCTTTAGTGAGTCCACTAGGCTTCATCTCACTACAGACCAACAGAAAAAGCTAGTCATCTTCATAAACCAAATGGGTACTTTTGACCCATTTACAAGTACGACTTCTTCTTTACCACCCATTTCATCCTTTTGGATTATTGACTCTAGGGCTACTAAGCATATCACATGTACATTACATGTTGTTGGTTTTGTCTCCCTATGCATTGCATCGATTAGCATTACATTACCCAATAAAATGCCTAGTTCAATCACCCACATTGGTCATTCTAGCCTTTCTCCTAATCTACACCTTAATAATGTTCTCTATGCTCTATGTTTTCAATATAATTTGCTTTCCATTCAAAAACTAACCCATGATAATAATTATATGGCTTTCTTCTTCTGTCAAATTTGTACTTTTCAAGACTGTATGACTAGGAATTTGATAAGGCTTAGCAAGGCTGATCGTGGGCTATATTTTCCCTAGTTTGATTTCTAACTCATTTCTCTTTTGTTTTTCTTTTTCAATTATTTAGTTTCTTTTAAAACTTGTTTTGTACTCTAACTTAACCTTTGGGTTGTAATTTCATTTCAATAAATAATTTTATTGATGATCTTTTATATCAATGCTTAGGTCATTCCTCCTTGAAAACTTTGACTTCTTCTAGTTGTTTGTTTACTTGCCCTCCTTCTTTTTCGTGTCTTGTCTACCTTCTAGCCAAATAGACACAACGACCTTTTCCAACACATCATACTACCACTCACTTCCTTTTTGAGTTGGTCCATATGGATGTTTGGGATTACCATCGAACCCCAACCTTTAATGGTGCTTAGTATTTCTTCACCATTGTGGATGATTTCTCCCATATTACTTGAACCTTTTTTTAAAAAATTTAAAAGGCAAGTTTTTTACAAAATTTAATATTTTCTCTCCCTTATCTAGATTCCATTTAACTTTATTGTCCAATACATATATTTTGACAATGGTTTCAATTTTTTTCTTCTAAATGTTATTCTTTTCTTTCTTAACAAGGCATCTTGCATGAAACCTCTTACATCCATACTCCATAGCAAAACAGAGTTGTTAAATTCAAACACTAGCACTTGTAGGACGTAGTTTAAGCTATAATGTTTCAAGCTAACATCCCCCTTTCCTTTTGGGGGAAATGTCTTCTCACTGCCACTTATCTTGTTAATTATCTCCCATCTTCCTTTTTTCAGGGCATCAACTCTTTTGAGAAATTATTTGGCAAACCTTTTGTTCTTGACCACTTTCTTGTTTTTAGCTATCGTTGTTATGACACCACCTTAGGTGCTTGTGAAAAATTCAACCATCAAGCAACTCCTTACATTTTCATGGGTTACCCTCCCTCTCAAAAAAGTTACTGTTTATATGACCTTGTTGCTCACTACTTATTTGTTAGTTGTGATATCATTTTTTAGGAAAATGTTTTTTCGTTTTCTTTTTCTTTTTCTTTTTGCTCTTTTTCTAATAACTTGCCCACTGTAAATAGTCTGTTAGCCTGAATGCCCCCATTCATCTTCCATCCTAATACTTACACTCTATCTTTTCCACTAGTTGACCTCCCAAATTTTCTTAACAATCCCTCTCTTCCAAATAGTCCTTTTGATACACTACCTATTGAATCCATCCTTCCTACCTCCACCACTGCTCCTAATGTCCCTCCTTGCTCCTTACCCCCAGCTTCCCTTGACCGATTTACCTGTCCTACTCATCCTCCAATTTAGACTTCAGAATATTTATACCCTACCCTCCCTACCTTTTCTTGCATCTTAATTTATCCCATCTCTAATTATGTTTCCCTCCACCAATGTCAACCTCCTTATCAATGATTTATTGCCTTCATTCTACCTTTTAAGAACCTTCCACCTACCAAGAAGCTATCACTAATCCTAATTAGGTTGCAACCATAGATGCTGAGCTCACTACTTTTGAGATGAATCATACTTGAGATGTGGTGCCTTTGCCCCTTAGTCATCGTCCTATCATATGCAAATAGGTCTACAAGATTAAATATCATGTTAATGGCTCCATTGAACACTACAAAGCTTACCTCGTCACCAAGGGTTTTAGTCAACATGAAAGGATTGATTTTCAGTATACCTTCTCTTCCACAGTGAAGCATATCACCATCCTTATTATCATTATTATAGTTGTTCACCATTGGCCGTTTTATGATATGGACATACAAAATATTTTTCTTCACGGTGATATTTCTAAAGAAGTCTATATATAGCTTCCCCTTGAATTTTGCAATCAGAGGAAGTCTTTTTTATGTAGATTACAAAAATCTCTCTATGGGTTGACGCAAGCTTCCAAGCAATGGAATATTAAGTTCATCAGAGTGCTAATTGCACTTGGCTTCATTCAATCGTATCACAATTACTCATTTTTCACCAAAAGGAGAGGTACTTCCTTTATGGCCTTACTTATTTACGTTAATGACATTTTACTTACAAGAAATCTCAAGCAATACCTACATGCCACCTTTTTCATAAAAGACCTTGGTCAATCAAAATTTTTTCAAGGTCTTAAAATTGCTCATTCTCTAAACAACATATAATTAAGTCAACGAAAATACACATTGGAATTAATCTCTAAAGTAAGCCTCATTAGGTCCAAGCCATTATTGATTCCCATGGAACAAAACAAGAAGTTTACAAGTATTGAGTATGATGTTGGTTTTGAAGAAAAATTGAATGATCCACCTTTCAAGATCCATCAATCTATTAGAGACTAGTTGGATGACTAATTTATTTGACCCTTACCAAGCTTGATACTATCTTTCCAATCCAACTTTTCAATCAATTTATACATGATTTGAAACAATCTCACATGGAAGTTGCTCTTAAAGTAATTAGATATCGTAAAAGTTGTCTAGGCCTTGGTCTAATGTTTCCCTCCTCATCTCAATTTGTGTTGTGGCCTATTGCGACTCTAACTACAGCACATGTCTTATAATGAGAAGATCTACTATTGATTTTTGCTTCATGCTAGGAAATTCCCTAATATCATGGTAGTTCAAGAAACAACCCATTGTCCCACTCTCATTTGCAAAACTAAAATATCGAGCCATGCAAGTAATCACTTGTGAGATAGTTTGGATTATTATACTAAAGAATTTTGGTTTTCATATGAAACATCTTGCATTAATGCATTGTGATAATGAAGCTATAGAGAAGATCGCAGCTAATCCCATATTCCATGAGCATACCAAGCACATTGAGGTTGAATGCCACTATGTTAGAGAAAAGATTCAATAAGGAATTGTCATCACACAACATATATCCATCAAAGAATAACCTACTGATTTACTAACAAAGACACTTTGCAATAAGCACTATTGGCATTTTTTCTCCAAGCTAGGATTATTTGACTAGTTCAAATCTTCAACTTGAAAAATAGTGGTAACATATAGCTACCTTACCAACCACATTTCCATATTAAGCCCTATAATTTGGCTTAATATCTTTGTATTTAATTATGTATATTTTTCCTTCTTTGTTGAGCTAGGTTTAGTCCTCTATAAATTTAAGACAAAACCTCTATAAATTTACATAGCAATAAAGAGAACTACGTGTTCCCTCAAGGTTATCTCACATTTTCTTATAGAATGACATTGCACATCTTTCACTCCTAATTGACTACCTATAAGGAAAAAAAATTCATATGAATCATATTTTCTAGTCAATAAACTATGATCAAATACAAAATTCAAATTTTCTTACACAACATGTGTATGAATAATGTTGGCTACCTAACAAACTTAGATCAAATGCGCATATGGAATTATTCACCATCATCATCACGTAACAACAATATGTACTCATGAATGTGTTTTTTGGACCTAAAGTGTTGGAAAAAGGTATGTTTTGTTATGACAAAATGTTGGTTGTATATAATGTTTGTAAAAAATGATTTTTTTCATATGATTATGTACAATATTGAACATCAAGGAAGTAAAAGGTGTGCACATTATAATATCAATAAATGATATTATAAAGTAGCCAGTTTTCTACATTCCATTATTAAACATCACATATAAAGCTTGCACAAATATTTTTACGTGAATTATTAAGCTAAAATATATTTGCTTATATTGAAGAAAAATGATACTTGGTGATTGTGTGCTTGTAGGTATCTATAAACCCAAAATCATGTTGTGAAGGCTAAAATCATATTACTTGATTTTACAAGCTTGATGCAAATCTAAGTGAAGCCACTCACTAGCTGGTCCAAACTTGAGCAAAGCCGTTCACTAGATCGTCCAAGCCTAAGTAACTATATGCTGGATCAAGCTGTGAAGTGTTTGGATCAAACCGTGAAACAGGCCAAGACCAAGCTCAGCCTGCAAGCCAAACTTGCACTCAGCCCACAAAAAAGCTACCTGATTTAAGCCCGAGCTAAACCAAAGTGATACGTTTCATTTAAGTAAGTGAAGCACGATCATTTCACCTACATGTTAAGAGATAGATTCTTAAGTCGAAATCATAAGAGCCTTAAGCCCCAAAATCGCATGAAGCTAGTTCCTCTCTTTCTCTTGGCTGCTGATTCTCCAATAGGACAATTTGTAAGGTGATAGAAATGTCAGAACAATTGTTTGCTACATTAATTGTTGTTTCTGCAGCTGTATGATGTTGCCTTCATCAAATCTTAATAGGAAACTTTCAATGGGAAGAACAGGTTTGAACCAAAACCTTAAAATGTTCAAGGTTCTTAAATCTGCTATAAAAATAAGGTTTGGTGGATGTTTGAAAGTTTTTGCATGAAATACTATCAAGTTCTTTGAAAGAGATTGAAGCTTTGTGAAAGATTTGTACTCATACTACCATGCTCTTCAATCCTTGGTGAAAGCAAGAATCTTCAGTGATATTCCTTCACATTTATATTCTTATGAATATCTACTGCTATATTGATTTGTTTATGTGCTAGATTAACTCAAAATATTATTTGCACATAAACATCATTGTAAATCTGAAACCCTAATTTGTGAAAATTAGGGGTTTTGTGATTAGAGCTTGAATTGAGTTTGTATATCTTTAATTAGCTCTTTAAGAAGCATTATTCTTCACTCACATTACACATTTGAGGATTTGATTGATGTATTAAGGCCGGTTCAACCTTAACTTTGTAACCGTGAAGAATTGACTCCTTGTTGAGGAGTTGTGAAGTGTAGGAGAGGATTTCTCCTAACTTGAAGTAAAGTACACTTCTAACTTGTTAAGTTGAAGGAGAAGAATGTAGAAGTAGGTGAAAAGGGCCGAAACACTGTGTAAATCTTTGTGTCTTCCTATCTTGGTTTATTTCTTTGGTTATATGCTTTAATATACCTATATTGAATGCTAAACTTTTTCATGCAATGTAGAAGAGTTCAAAAATATAGGTAAAATCATAGTAACCAATTCAACCCCCCCCCCCCCTCCCTCCCTCCATTTTTCTTGGTTAGCCATAAAACCTTACATAAAGATCCATCTCAAACAAACAAAAAACATACTATGATTGTAGTATAGGGTATTATACCATTTTGAATAAAGTTCCTATCTCTTATCATTTACTAATTTTCCATCAAATATTTCTCAATATTGGATACTGTTCGGTGAAATTCTACATGCAAGTGTATATGTCGAACAAGTAATATAATAATGAGAATGAGTATTGTCCTACAGGGACTGGTGATTACTAAACTAATTAATTACTAATGGTGAATAGACTCTAAAGCTTATCTAGCAAATCAAAATGGTAAAACATGGACTAAAGAACTAAATTTAACCTAAACTTAATTAATGAAATATGTTAGAGCGTCCGATTTCAGCTAATTACTAGATACAAATGTCGATCATCCATGCTAGCAAGATTAATTCTACTCATGTGATGGCGGAATCTCCAACTTATTCACTATCCTATGTCTAGGTATAGCGAACCTACTCAGCTCATTAATTCACTGTGAGTCTGCATATGAATTAAGTAAACTAAGTACATTAAGATATATGAATATTCCAGTTTGCACCTAAAGCCACACAAATCATATGGTATATGTCTATCCATATTAATTTATGGTTGCATATTACATGAAGCAACTGCATATCATCTTCTGTCAGTCTCAAACATGCAAATCATATCATCTAAGTGGTAGCTAATCACCTAAAAGCATTAAACTCCGTAACATGCAACTTCACATTCATAAAATATCTCATAATATAAATAATCATAACATTCATACATTATAATTAAGTTCCATCGTAGCTCTAAAAAACTGAACTAAAACAACATATTTACATAAACTAAATTAGTGCAAAAACGTGAACAAAACATTCTGGAATTTAAAAACATTAAAGCTATCACCAAATGTCTTCAAATCACAAAATAAATTGCACAAATTTGCACATCACAGGGTGAAGAAAAAGCTGTCTGAAGAACGGAAGAAAAAGGGCTCAAATGCGCCGTCACGAGCTTTCACACTCGCCTCCACACGCCGGTGACACGCGTCGCCGTCCACCACCACGCGCCACTGTCGTTCGCTGCCACGCGCTGCCTTCGTCCTCCGCCGGTCTTCATAGAAACTTCCAGAAACATAGATCGGGACGCCTAGGTTGCAGATCTGCAAAAAGATTGCGTAAATCCACCTCAGAAATGCGTAGATCTGACAGAAAAGTTCAAACGGCATTCGCCGTTCTTCACCGGAAAACCACCGTAAACTGTCGTGAATTTGTACAGGAACGCCGAAAATTGCAGTGTGAAACCAAATTTGCTTTCAAATCGTCGAAAAGTACCCAAAGTTGGCCGGAAAATGCACTTTAAACGCTAGTGATGGGTTTTCGCCAGAAAAGACAACGGCGGTCGGCTGTCGCACGACCACCGTAATCTCTGCTGAACCTGCGTTGTCACGCGCGACCAAGTCCCGGCGAGTTCCCACACCTCTCTCCGGTCACCGCTCTCCTCTGTTTCTTTCTCTTTCCGGTCCCTATTCGTTAATCTGCTTTGTTTCCCCCACTCTATTCTGTTTTCTTTTTTTTTTTTAACCCTTGTAGTCTGACTTTCGTTTGTTCATCACGTGCTTTCCCTTGTGAGATTAATTGCTTCTTTTTCTCTTCTCTTTTCCTTCCAATTTTTGCTTCATTTCCTTCCTTTTCTTCCATTTTGGGTTTGCTACCTAAAATAACAAAAACATATATAAATACAATTAAATATAAATATAATTTAATAAAAATTATATTAAATATAACCTAAAATAATAACAATAACTCTATATAAAATAGAGTTATCAGATACCTACCGTGACATAAGTGAAATGAGTGGAAACAACACCAATATTAACTAAATGAAATGGAAGGGATCTTTACTGCATGTTCAATTACTTTTTTTACTTAACTAGCTAGGCATTGCCAGGGATCACTAATCACAGAAAAAAATTTATCAAGTACTATCATCTCACATGTATGAATAGAGTAAAGGTGATCTTGGAAAATGTAAGGTAATCTTTTTTAGATGTCATCGCAATAAAAGGAGTTTATACTTTTAACAATCCACGTATTGGTTAAACCACAAAGGTTGGAATCTTTTTTTATCATGTTTTTACCATGAAGCATGCATAAAGGGTTATGAAGACGCACCTTGTGTGGTTCTAGGAAGTTTAACAATGCTATCTCTTGATTGGAGTTTTTGGATAGGAAGGGGACGACGTAAAGCAACCAGACACCGAGTCCTTGGATTTTACTTGTCAACATAGGAATTGAATGCTAAAATCACTTGTTCACAATGGTGTTAGAGCATAAGAGTGCATCCTCTTCTCTAGCATATGCAATACACAAGCGTACCATGTTAGCACCATAACCACTATCTCAACTCGACAACGATCCATGAGACAACCCGAGACCTATTCCAACCTATGATGTAACTTAATTCGCCTTTAATGGTTCTCTGAAACCCTAATTGCTGAATCCAAAATTCTCAGCCATTTTTATCAAATTTTTTTTGTATTTGATTGTAATTAGTTGTAATTTCCTTTTTAGGTTTCAATTAATCCCTTAATTGTAAACATTATGCATAAAATTCAATCGAATCGGGAATTTTCATCACATAAACAAATTAAGTTTTTATCTCTCTGCCATTTTTCCTTTCTCTAAAATCTTTGGCCACCCTAAGGTTTGTTAAGTTCTCTAACTTTAATTTCTTTCATGGTATTCGTAGACCCATCGGCAAATGCCTCCAAATCGATCCAAATGGCCTTTGATTCCAAAACCCCTAATTCTTCCTTTGTTCCCACTCTCCTAACTTCCTCTTATCCCTCTCCAACAATCCATTCCCTCACCTTTTTTGACTAATGTGATGAGGCCAACTATGTTCTCTTGCACACTTGTTTCATGCCTTTCCTTTTGTCCTAAAATCTCATGATTCTAGACAAATCTAAAACTACACCACCCAAAACCACCACCGTTCCCAATGGCTCAACCCGACCTAACCCTAATTTCTCCACTTAACTCACCCGTGATTAGGCTACCTTTAGCTGGCTCATGGTGACCTCTACCAATGTCATCGTCATCCAACTCACCAATATGGCGATGTTGGTGGAGGCATGGTCATTCTTGAAGAGAAGCTACAAGGTGCAACTGTCCATGCACTCAACCACGATTTGCATGGAGCTCCAATCCACCATGAAGGGCATTTGGTCGACGATGGAGTTCCTCTCATAGGTCAAGGACCTCCTTGACTAGCTTGGTGCCATCAATGAGAAACTCTCTAACGATGAGTATCAATCACTAGTTTTCCACAACCTAAAGGATAAGTTTGATGATTTGGTCACCTTCATGTCCATCATAGAATCCACCACCGATCCCTTTAACCATGAGGTGTTCCATGGCTTCTTGCTCACCATGAGGGTCAGTGTGACTAGCACCTGCATGTTGCTTTGCCATCCATCACCGCATTTATGGCCTTCCCTAATTCCTAATAAGGTGGGCTCTCGCCTAACCATTCTAGGCCGACCTAAAATGGGCTGTACCTAGGCATGTTGTATGTGCCTACCTAGACTAGGTCTGGGTCTTGCATGGGCTAGGCCCTAGGCCCCTAAGCCCCTAGCTAGCATGTAAGAGATAGCCTTTTCCTTGTCCCATAGGCCTAAAACTGGTCTAACCACTCTAGCAATTACAGGCTGCGTCGAAACCACCCTTACTACCACCTCTGCTGCAAGCCTAGCCACCATGTAGCTAATTGCTGGGAGCATTTTAACCCATCCTTCATGCCTTCTTCTTAGACAAGACAAGCCCCTCATACCCATCCTCAAGCCTATTATGCTTTCCCCCTGGCCCAAGCCCATTCTCCCACTTCAACTTATTATCCTTCCCTTCTCACCTACTTGCCTTAAGCCTAATATACCACTCTCCCTTCTCCCCTTTCCTCCTTTGACTTAACCTCCTAACATCTTGATTCTAGTGCATCTTACCATATCACTGACTCCACTTCTACTTTGCCTATTGTCACTCCTTACTCAAGTTCTTAACAACTCACTGTAGGTGATGGGATGTCTCTTCCTATAACTCGCATAGGTAGCCTGCCCATTTCCTCATTTTAGCTTAATAACATCTTAGTTATTCCTTCCATTATTAAAAATTTATTATTTGTCTCTCAATTTACCTCTAATAATAACTGTTATTTTTTGTTTTCCACCTCCCATTTTTGGGCTCTCTCTTGTCTTACAAGATAGATCATCCTTCACAACACCCTTGATCAAGGCCTCTATTGAGTCTCCCCTCTTGGTGCCTTACCTCCTCCTGCTCTTGTTGCAGTTCATTCCAGTCCTATTTTGCTTTGGCATCATTGACTTGGTTATCCTTCTTTTGTAGCCCTTGTTCATCATTTACGATCTACTCAAACTAGTTTTATATGCTCCCCCTTCCTCTCTTGTATGACATATGCTCTTAGTAAAAGTTATCACCAACCATATCCTTTTACCGCATCTAGGTCTACTTTTCTTTTTCAGTTAGTTCATTTTGTTGTTTGGGGTCCCTCTCCTATAATGTCTTTGAATGGAAATAAATATTATGTTTGTTTCGCTGATGATTTCTCTTAATTTTCTTAGCCTTACCATTTCTCCATTTGTTCTCAATTTCTTGATATTTTTATTGTTTTCACAAATTTTCCAAGACTCAACTTCAGTGCAAGTTGCAAGCTATCTAGTGTGATGGTGCTCCTGATTTTCTCTTGTCTACCTTTTGTACTTATCTTTAATAGCACAACATTCATTAGCAATTGTCTTACATGTACTCACTCTTCTAGAATGGTATTACCAAACGCAAACATCAACACATTATCAAGACTCACCCTTCTTTTCTTACTCAGGCCATGATCCCAACTCATTTTTGGGACTTTGCTTTTGAGATAATGTTCAATGAAATCTTGTATGCAAGTGTACATGTCAAATAAGTAATTTAATGATGAGAATGAGAATCGTGTAACAAAAACTAGTGATTACTAAGCCAACTAATTACTAAAGGTGAACAACTCATATAGTTTATCTAGCAAATCAAAATGGTAAAATATGGATTAAACAACTAAAATTAATAAACCAAATATATTAGAGCATCCAATTTCACCTAACTACTAAATATTAATAAAGATTATTCATGTTTGTAAGATTGAATCTACTCATGTGATGGCAAAATTTTTTAATTTATTCATTATCTTATGTCTAGGTATAATAAACCTATGTAGCTCATTAACTTACTATATCTTTATATGTGAATTGAAATGAACTAAGTGCATTAAGATTTATAAATATTCTAATTTACATCAAAAGCCACACAAATCATATGGTATATGTTTATCTATATTTATCTATGGTTGCATATTACATGAAGGAATTGCATGTCATTTCTTATTGGTCTCTAACATGCAAATTTAGTCATCTAAGTGATAGCTAATCATTCAAACGCATTAAACACAATAATATGTGACTTCACACATATAAAATATCTCACAAAACATAATAATCATAACATTCATACTATTGTAATCAAGTTACATCATAACTCTAAAAACTAAACTAAAATATGGTATAGACATAAATGAAAGTAGTGCAAGAAATTGAACAAAGCATTCTATGAATTAAAAATACCAAAGTTGTCACCAAAATGCCTTCAAATCATAGAAACATTGTACAAATCTACACATAGAGAATGAAAGAAGCCATCTGAAAAAGGGGAGGAAAACGAGCTAACACACGCCATCACATGTTGTCACACGCCGCCACCACACGCCGCTACCGCTCTTCATAAAAACCACTAGAAATTGCCAAAGAAAATGTTTAGAGTGCCAATCTACGAAGAAATCACTTTGATCTCCAACAGAAATGCATAGATCTAATGGAAAAAGCTTATATGGTGTTTGCCATTCTTTGCCAAAAACCACACGCAACTACTGCAAAATAACCAAAAATTGCAACTAGATGTTGAATCTGTTTCCTCTTAGCTAGAAAATGCTCAAAAGTAGCCATAAAATGGAAAAGTATAGTAAAAAAAGTGCCTTTGCTGTAAAAGAACACGACAATGGGCTTTCGCCCAACTATTTAATGTCCTCAAAGTCCCGGGTTGTCGCACTTGGCCTTTACTTTTTCGATAAGGTCCAACTAGTTGTTGAAAACTATCCTTCTCTCCTAAAAAAATGTGACTCTTTCTCTTCTAGTTTTCACTATAATAATCCCCCTTTCCATTTTTCATTGCTTCCTTTTTTCTTGTTCACATTTTCTCAACTTGATAATTCACACATTGTCTTACTTTTTTTTTCTCCTTTTTCTCCCACATGTGTGACAATAATAAAAACTCTTTTTTGTTCTTGTTTCCTTTCTTATTTTCTTTTTCATGGTTTGTTGTTTGTTTCATTTATTTTCTTCTATTTTGGGATTGCTGTATAAACCAACAAAATATGCATAAATATAAATGAATACAAATATAACTACAAAAACACTTATCATATATTGGCTAAAATAAACAAAATAAACCTATAAAAAATAAAGTTATCAACATCCCCAAACTTAACATTTTACTCACCCTCGAGCGAAAACACTAAACCACATATACTAATAACTAATTCCGCCATGATATTCTCCATTAATTGCTCAATTTAACAATTCAAAGAAAAACATAACTTTCATCCAAATACTACAATTGGTTTATAAGGTAGGATAAATTCTTTACTATGTCACCACATGTGTGTGTGTGTGTGTGTGTAAATCCATATTTTTTCTCAATTACATGCACTCCAAATAGATCTACATTAATATGCAACCTCTCAAAATCTTTAACCAAACCTTAAAAGTTTGCTTTTTATTCCTATCTCCACTAATGTAAGCAACTTATCCAACCAAGAATCAATGGGACTTTTATAAGCGTGTAACATAAGATTAGGCTAAAGGTGAGATGAAAGTCATTTAGGCTCAAATAACCTATGAACACATTACTTTCTAGGATCTCATCAAAACTCTAACCTTTCTCTACTTTTTTACTTCATGAAAATAATCCTTTTGCCACCACTTATTCTCATTCTTTCCTGCCCAATCATATTTTGACACTAACCAAGAGCCATAATCATGTGTGCAACAATAAAGAAAAAGAACATTATTTAAGTATAACCATCTTAATCCTCTCCTACCAATGATATTCAATTACAATGCTTAAATTTCTAATTCAGAGAACTGTGTGACTTGAATTTAATAAAAGATGATGGGATTATTCCATCTAAAGCAAACATTTTTTTTTTCTTTCTTTCTTTTTTTTTTTTTCTCTTTTTATTTTTCATTTGCATTTGTGTTTTCATTTGCATTTACAGTGACATACTATGCCCCACACACTCATTGCAATCAACTTCTTCCCATACTACATCCTTCCCCTTGACTTCTCTTATACTTAAATAAACTTGTACACACCATAAGTTAATATGCTCAAAGGAATAGGACAATAGAATAAATAGATCAAAAGGCTAAGAGATATATATATAGGTGTCATTTAACAAAAATAGGATAAGAACAAGGCTCAGTAGGGTGACTAGGGATAAGTAAACAAGGTTAGCTTGAAAGGCTCAATCGATCCAAAGATGGCTTAAATTATTTTCTTAATTAGATACAACCTAGGATTTCACCTCAAGAGGAAATCAAGCAAATTCTAAGATTCGGGTGAGATCCAAGAAAATTACACACTTCACATAAAGGTTCCCTAGAGGTACATAAAATTTCAAAAAATGCAGATTTTTAGTGTTCAATATGTGTGTCAATATAATCAAAATCACACTTAACTCATTCCACAATTACAGGTTTGAACAAAATCTACACCTCCCTAAGAATCACTAAGAATTCACAATAAAGGATCGAATCATAGTGATCATGGTCCATTATAAAAAAAACAATTCATAAAAAAAAAAAAAGACTTCTAATACAACTTTTAACACAAAACAGAAAATTTCAACGCAACACACCATTCCTAGCGCACTTCCAACACATTTCCAATATATTTCCAACATAACAGTAATTACCACAGAACACAACCTTCAACATAATCCAACAATAACAGCACACTTTCAACAATAACTACAACACCCCCAAACTTAAAAGAAGCATTGTCCTCAATGCTAAAAGAAAATAAAGCAATAGTAAAGAAGGAACAAGGAAACTCCCCTGAATGCAAGTTGTCAACATAGGGCTCTGATGAGCATGTGGTGATAGCTTTTAGCCAAAAGACTAACAAAACACTTAGGCTGCCTTCCAAGAAGCACTTGCTTTATAGTTTCTAGCCAAACTATCTTTAATGTTACTGCTCAAGAAGGATGGAATTCCAATAGTTTATGAGACAACTTGTGTTGCATGATGGTTGAGCATTCTGCAATCAACACCACTATCTCATATAATTCCAGCTTCCTTTTGTTCTCCAGTATTTCTTTCAAAACAATTTCATAAGTAGTTGCACTAGAGCATCTACAAAAGGAATGTTATTGTGCAGTTTTGATGATATATCAAGGAATTCTAAAAATTGCTTATCTTTTTCACATCGTTGGAATCTCTGGGGAGATAGGGTAGAGGCATATAAGGCATAAAATTTTGTAGAACAAGCTTGGTCCTAAGTGCCTCCTTGAGTTGTATGCTGACATCCTTATCTATATCTTTGAAATCTTTTTGTTAGCATCATCTTCTCCTACTTACTTACCACATGTTAGGGTTATTGCCTCTACGATATCTATAGGGCTTTTCTCCATATTGCTAGGCAAAAGACCTTCTTGTCTCTTTAAGATCATGTTGATCAACTAACCCATTTGCAACTCTAATATTTTGATTGAAACTTCTTGGTTTTGAAGGCTTACCTTTTGGTTCAGAATTCTAACTTCAATACTCTCTATAAAGTTTTAATAATGGCCAAGTCAATAACTATATCATCTCTAGGGCTTTTCTCCATATTACTAGGCAAAAGACCCTCTTCTCTCTCTAAGACCATATCAACCAATTGACCCATCTGCACCTCCAAATTTCTTATTGAAGTCCTTAATCCTGAAGGCTTACTTCTTATTTCAAAAATCTTACTTCAATTCTCTCTGTAAAGCTCTGTGTGGTGGTGGCCAGCTCATTGATCATGTCTTCCAAGTTAGGCTTTACCTCTTCTCTTCTCTTGAATGTTGGTGGCAGTCTCATTTCATTTGGGTTACTCCATGAAACATTTTGATGATTGTCCTATCTCGGATTGTACACTTTGGAGTAAGGATTATTGTGTGACATGCTCAAAACCCAATAAAATTAGCATAATCATTATAATGAGCATAAGGATTACCTAATTGGCATTCCATATTCGTGTGTCCTCCACCACAAACTTCACGTGCTCTACTTTCAATTCTCACAACTAGAGTACTCAAGTTATCTATCTTCTTATTGAGCACTTCCAATTGTGCGCACATTGTAGTGAAGATATCTACTTCATGGACTCCACTTGCTTAATGTATTGGTAGCCTCTCAATAGGCCATTGACAGCTATTGAATGTTATCTCCTTTAAAAGGTGATATGCCTATTCTATTATTTTTCTATGCAAGGCTCCTCCTACAGCTCCATTAATTATAAAACAGAGATATGTACTAAATCCACCTAAAAAGTTTGTCTTGTAACCATATGTGTAGTCCATGATGCAGACATCTCTTTAGAAGTTCTTTGAATCTTTCTCAAACTTCATACAATGATTCATTGTCCATTTGCATAGAAGTAGTAATATTATTAAGCATTTTTGTAGATTTCGCAAAAAAAAAGAACTTACTAAGAAATTTCTGAGTGAAATCATCTTAGGAAGTAATCGATCTTGTAGGAAAAGAAGATAACCAATTTTTAGCTTTATCTCTAAAAGAAAATGGAAATAGCCTTAACTTGATAGCATCATCTGTGATTCCATCAAATCCAATTATATCACATATTTCAAGGAAATATTTAATGTGAGCATTTGGATCCTCGTTTGGCAGCCCACTAAATTACATGGAGTTTTGAAGCATCTAAATGAGTATTGGCTTGTTCTCAAAGTTGTTTGGCTGACTTGCTAGCCTCTAGAAGCTTGACGTGGCATTCCAAAATGTTAGTGCAATATAGTCTTTCAATAGTCTACATGTACCATCATTTCTTTCCATCCTCTTTACTTACAATGGATTTTTTTTCTACAACAAAATAAAATATTAAAACTAGAAATAAAATAAAAGCAACAAAACCTAAATTAAACTTAGAAGCTATTTGGTATTAATATTAATTAGTAGTAAAACAACCAATTCCTAGCAATGGGGCCAAAAACTTTTTCAGTAAAATCCTACAGGCAAGTGTACATGTCAAACAAGTAATATAATAATGAGAATGAGTATCATCCCACAGAGATTAGTTATTACTAAGCCAACTAATTACTAAAGGTGAACAACTCCTAGAGTTTATATAGCAAATCACAATAGTAAAACATGGATTAAACAACTAAAATTAATAAATCAAACATGTTAGAGCATTTGATTTTACCAAACTACTAGATATTAATAGTGATTATTCATGTTTGTAAGATTGATTCTACTCATGTGATGGTGAAATTTTCTAATTTATTCATTATCCTATGTCTAGGTATAATAAACCTATTTAGCTCATTAACTCACTATATCTCTATATGTGGATTGAAATGAACTAAGTGCATTAAGATTTAGAAATATTTTAGTTTACACCTAAAGGCATACAAATCATATGGTATATGTCTATTCATATTAATCTATGGTTGTATATTACATAAAACAACTACATGTCATTTCTTATTAATCTCTAACATGCAAATCAACTTATCTAAGTGTTAGCTAATTACTTAAACGCACTAAACATAATAGTAATATATGACTTCACACATATAAAATATCTCACAAAACATAATAATCATAACATTCATACCATTGTAATAAAGTTACATCATAATTCTAACAAACTAAACTAAAACATCGTAGATATACAAACGAAAGTAATGCAAGAAATTGAACAAAGCATTTTGTAAACTAAAATTACCAAAACTATCACCAAAATGTCTTCAAATCATAGAAACATTGCAAAAATCTACACATCAAAAAGAATGAAAGAAGTTGTCTGAAAAATGAGAGGAACAACTGACACGCATTGTCACGCGCATACCGCCACATGCTATCACACGTTGCCACCACGCACTGCCACAACTTTTCATAGAAACCACCAAAAATTGCTGAAGAGAACATCTGAAGTGCCAATCTACCAAGAAATTGCTCCAATCTACCATAGAAATGCATAGATCTGACGGAAAAAGCTTAGATGGTGTTCGCCATTCTTTGCCAAAAATCACCATGAAACTGTATGTAACTACTATAGAACAACCGAAAATCACAACCAGATGTTGAATCCACTTCCTCATAGCTAAAAAAAAAAAAAAAACTAGAACTGGCCAAAAAATGAAAAAGTATGGAATTCAATTCACTAAGACCTTTAGTCCCATTGCCAAGCCTATCACCGTCTGCATGGTTATCTCTCTTGCCTACTTTCACGGCTGGCCTATCCGCCAACTTGATGTCTTCAATGCCTTCCTCCATGGTCATTTGTCTAAAGTGGTCTACATGGTTTAGCCTTCTATTTTGTGGATCTTGCTTAGCCATCTCATGTCTGCCACCTTTGTCACTCTCTTTATAGGTTGAAACAAGCTCTATATGCTTGGCATCACCAACTCAACATGTTCCTCACCTTCCTTGGCTTCATAATTTCTGCTGCGGACACATCTCTGTTCATTCTCCATACACCTCAGTACAGCCTAGTCTTACTTGTTTATGTGAATGATATTATCCTTACCTATTCTCTCTAGGTGCCTTTCTCTCATCTTCTTCAGGTTTTCCAAACTGAGTTTACTCTTAAAGATCTTGAGCCTCTTCATTACTTCCTTGAAGTTAAAGTTTAGCTTACCCTAGGTGGTCTCCTTATTCATTAGGGTAAGTTCACTTAGGACATTTTATCCCACGCAAAGATGACCGATGCTAAAGCTGTCTCGACTCCTTTCACCACTTACGAGTTGTTCTCCCTCTAGAATGGTGATCCTTTGGAGGACTCTAGTCTTTACTGCAACATCATTAACACCTTGCATTATCTCACCCTTACTCAGCCAGACATCACCTATTTGGTCAACATTGCCTACCAGTTTCTTCACAGTCCCATCACCACGCATTGGCAAGGCATCAAGAGAATCCTTAGTTATTTAGCCGCCACTCCTCTCTTTGGTCTTCTCCTTACTTGCAGCCCATCCACCACTCTTCATGCCTTCTTTAATGTTGGTTTAGTGGGTGATCATGATGACCAATGCTCTGCCAAAGGTTTCTACATCTTCCTCAATCACAATCTCATTTCTTGGAGTTCCTGCAAGTAGAGGACAGTTGCTCATTCTAGTATTGAAGTTGAATACAAATCCCTTGCTAACATTACTATGGAACTTATATGGATTGAATATTGTTGGATCATATAGCAACCTAAGAAGGGGTGGGGGTGAATTAGGTTTATCAAAAATATTTTAGTCTTTTTCATTTTTCTTATGTTAAGCAATCAAGGTAGCAAGCAAGATTATCACACAAGACAAAAACAGATTTTTGGAAGGTGGTTCAGGCCAAGCCACCTTGGCACCTACTCTACCCTACTCTAGCAACAACCTAGTAGAGTCACTCTCCAATCAATTCACAAATTGATTACAAGGGAGAACCACTCCCCAAATCCTAGTTACAAGAGAGAACCACTTTTTCAATCCTAGTTGCAAATTCTCTTCCCAAGAATTTTAGCAATGAGTAACAATTAATTACAAATTTCGAATTCAGCTTCTATAAGATATGAGTTCAAGTTCAAAAGCTTCAAACAAGTGCTAGAGACTTAATACAAGATAATATGGACAAAAGCTCCAAATTCACATCAACCCTAGTATTGTTCACTCATATGAAATCAACTCAAATATGACATGAAGTAAAGAGTAATATGACTTCCTAACAAGTGTATGAAAGCAATAATAAGCTCATAGTAGAATTGTTCGGTGAATTTTAGATGCAAGTGAACATATCGAACAAATAATATAATGATGAGTAAGATATCATCCCACAAAGATTGGTGATTACTAAGCCAACTAATTACTAACGGTGAACAACTCCTAGAATTTATCTAGTAAACCAAATTAATATAAAATAAACTAACCAACTAAATCTAATAAAACTAAATACACGAAACATGTTAAAGCATCCAATTTCACCATAACTACGAGGTACTAATATAGATTATGTATGCTTGCAAGAGGGATAATATCTATGTGATGGTAGAATCTCCTAATTTATTCACTATCCTATGTCAAGGTATAGTAAACCTATTTAGTTCATTAATTCACTATATCTCTATATGTGAATTGAAACAAACCAAATGCATTAGGATCTATGAACATTCCCAATTTACACCAAAACCCATACAAACAATATGGTATATGTCTATCCATATTTAATTTATGATTACATATTACAAGAAGCAATTGCATATCATCTCCTTTTAGTCTCAAACATACAAAACAAATCATTTAAATGGTAGCTAATCACTTAAAAGCATTAAACATAGTAATATGTAACTTCACATAAACAAAATATCTTGCAAAGCATAAAAACTTATAAAATTCACATCATTATAGTTAGGATATATCGTCACTTTAACAAAAGAAAATTAGAACATAATGGAATAACAAATCATAACAATGATAGAAATTAAGCAAAACATCTTAAATGAAAGAAAAGCAGGTAAGTTGTCACTAAACTGTCTTTTCTTTGAGAATTCTTTGCAAAACTTCTACAAATCAAATCAACATCAAGAATGGCATGAAGTAGAGGTAAGTTGTCATGCCTTTTCTTTCTTTTTATTTTTCTTTTCAATCTCTTGGTCTTGGTTCCGACGACCCTTTTCTTTCTCCTTTCTCCCTCCTTTTCTTCTCTTGTGCGGCACCTCCTTTCAATTCACATTTCCACCTTTTTCTTTTTATTGTTATGCAGCAGCCCTAGATTCTCTCCTGATAATTCACGCCTCTCCTTTCGCCATTTACTTTTTTTTATCCTTTTTTCCTTTTTTCTTCTCTTTTATACGTTGCTTTCTCTTCTTCTTATTTTTCTTTTTCTTTTTCTTTTCTTCATGTCTCATTTGTTTATCATGCTTTTTTGGGGTTTCCTGCATAAATAATAAAGATTTAAATAAATATATAAAAACTTAAATGTTATCTCATAGAACTTGTATTATTTATATCCTTAAATAGTCAAAATAACTCTATAAAAATAAAGTTATCAATAATCACCGAAATGTAGAACTAATTTTGTAAGCTTGAGTGAAGAGTATGAGTTTCTAAAAGAAGCTTGCTTTTCTCCATAATTTTTGGACCAACCAAACAATGGTGAGTAAAATGCACTTAAGTTGATTCATAATAACTCACATTTCACTTCAAAGAGTCATTCTGACACCTCTGAAGCAAGTCATTTCTTCTTCCCGTTGGAGCCCTAATTTTCATCTTCTCTCTCTTTATTTTGAGCTATTGAGAGAGGAAGGAGACAAAGCTGCATTCTATCTCTAAGACCATTCAAAATCATGCTCCAAAATGCCACCGTTTAGTCCATAACTTAAGTGATTAATTCGGAGCTTCATGGACCAAACATGGGTTAACTCAAATCGAACTCTAACCTTCATGAAATCTCTTCAATCTTAAATCAAATCATTGTGGGTGCTTCACAAATTGATAGATCAACTTCTTTTCTTTAATATCCCAATAATTTCGGCTTAAAAAATTATTTAATCTGCTTTTAGTTTCTCTTCTAAGTAGTTAGGTCATAAACTGTGAAGAACTCCTTTATCTGTTCAAATTAATCTTCTTTGAGCAGTGGGTCTTTGGTTTTTCTTCATAGAAATGCTCCTCTCTTCACTAGCTTTCCAAGAACCATTTTTCAGCTTGAACAAAGCAGATTCCGATAGCCAAAATCGATGACAAGTATTGGGTGTTTCTGGGCATTTTTTGGGTCGCAAGTCACTGGGTTGAATTGGGCTCGCGCTTGTCCGTGGGTCATGCATGCTTCTGGATTGTGGGTCACAAGTTATGAGAGTGGGTTGCGATACCTTCTAGGTCACGAGTGCGGGCTGGGTCTCACTTTGTAGGTCCAGTTCGCGTTGGGTTTGGTCGCATGAAGATTAGATCTGAGATTCGTTTGCATTGACTTGATTGCGTCTGGGCTGGGTCACACGAACAGGCTCACTTAGTCACGTGTTGTCTGGGTCTCATTTGCACGAGCTTGACTGATCTATGCTTAGCTAGTTCGGGCTTCTCCTTTTAGACCCAATTTTCTACATAATTGTTTTAGCATTATTTTTCTAATAAAAGCCAATAAAACAAGTATTTATTATTATAATATTTTCATATTATAATTCCTATTTTTCCCATTATTAAAATATTAACATATTCTAATTTCATTACAATATATACCAACAAATATCCTTTGAGATTTATAAGCTTTTCCTCTTCATCCTCTGACTCTCTGGTGTGATAACTTATCAACTCTCTACCTGACAACCACTTTGGTCTTTCATGCTCACACGAAGCACATTAAGATTGACTTTCACTTTGTTTAACAACATCTTGCTTGCAATTAACTTTACTTGCAGTTCATCTCTACCATAGATTAACTAGCTAACATCTTCACTAAAGGTTTCTCTTCTACCACTTTCGCACTCTTTGCTCCAAGCTTCAAGTTCATTTTGCCCCTTCAATTTGCAGGGGCATGTTAGAGCAAAAGAGCACGTCCCCTTCTCTAGCGTATGCAAAACACACACATGCCATGTCAACACCATGTCAGCTTCCTCAACATAACAGTGACCCATGAGACAACCCGAGACCCATTCTCACCTGCGTTGCGAGCTAGTTTGTCCTCAACAATTTTGCAAAACCCTAGCCACTGAGGATCAAAAGTTCTCAACAATTCTTGCCAAATTTGTTTATAATTGATTGTAATTAGTTGTAATTTCCTTCTTAGGTTTTGATTGATCCTTTAATTGTAAATATTGTGCACAAAATTCAATCCAATCAAAAATTTTCATAACATAAACAAATTAGGGTTTTATCTCTCTGTTGTTTTTCCTTTCTTTGCAATTTTTGACAACCCTAGGGTTTCGTTGAGTTCTCTAACTTCAATTTCTTTCAAATGGGAATAAAGTGAAAGAGACAATAGAGGTTACAAATAGACCATAGTTTTCTCTTGGATCCTATAATTTTGCTTATCATTATCTCTGCAATTTTCACTACTTCAACTTGACTAGATAAAAAGAAACTCCCTTGTATTGGAATGATTCTAGTAAACTTCTTTTAAAAGCTCAAGTTTGTAAGCTATATGTCAAATTAGGGTAGTTGTGAACATAGTCTCTAGTTAAGTGGGTACATAAGTGAATAAAAATTAAGTAAAAACAATTTAATATAGAAAAATGTTAATCTTTCATTTTTTTATGAATATGTGATTTTATTCATATAAAAATAAGATATATAAAAGTTTAGGAGCATATTTTGGTAGTATAATTCATCTAAGAAAAATCGAGTTTAAAATTCTTCAATTATAAGAAACATTAATCTTTTATTTAATAAATAGAAAAAATTATGAAAAAAACTATAAAAATTTCACTCAAACTCCCATTCTGTTGTGTACGAAGAACTCAGCAAACCCATTCATACCCACAAGAATAATTTTTCTTCTTGTTTGTAATATATTGCACAATTTTCTTATTTAGTTTATATATATATATATATACACAAAGTTCATGTGTAGTTTTTTGTAAAGCAAAAATAATACAATCAAAGCTTTCTCATATATTTTTTTTTCTTTTGCTCCTCCCTATTCTTCTTCCTTCTTAGTTCCTCAATATTCTAATATAATAGCAACGGAGGTTGATCATAATGAGTTGCAAAAGTCAAAGCACAACACATTTAACAAAAGTATTATTTCTTTTTTTCAAGGTCCACCACAATAAGAAGATCACAACAATAGCTAGTAAAGGCACTAAAAAAAAATTTCCTCACGTTTAAGAATTGTTTTCATTTGATTGGTATCGATAGTTTGCAATCAACTCTAAGATAAATAGTTTGTAAGCTCCAGCATTTGAAGAAATGTTTCTTATTTCTTTTGTGTGTGAGAAGCTTCATGTACATTCGCGGTATAGGTTTGAGTGCCTTTTCCTTCACCCTTATGTTTATGGTTATCCTCTTTTTCTTGTTCTTCATTATATTAAACCAAATTTCGAAAATTATAGTTTTTGTATATTAATTTCACGGAGAAAAAACAGTTAATTAAAAACTGGGTGCTATATATGTTTGCTTCGTTCTACTGCTAAGCTCGTGAAGTCTACAAGCCATACATGACATTGGCAACAGCCATGCCCTTCCCCTGCTCGGGGTGAGGCCTAACAACAAGTAGAGAACATAAGACCAACAAAATAGGGCGTTGACACGACCAAACACATCATATGAATGCAGAAAGCTTCATAACTTATCTACTTGGTCATACAAACTACGACGCGCAATTACTTGAGAACTCAACACGCGCTTAGAAAAGAGTTTGGGCTAGGAGGGATTGGAATATCCACAGTCCCTTCCAACATCAGTAGAACCTTCTTCATTGAGGGCCGCAGTGATGGTTCTTCCTGAACGCACCAAAGTCCCAGTTTGACCATTCTCTCAACTTGTTTTTTGTCAAACTCTCCATGTGTGATTAATTTAGCAAGACTGCCAGCCTCAAAACAATGATAGGCCCATTCTTCAAGGACGGCTTCTTCCTCGCCCAGATTCCAGTCCACACATTTTCTACAGCAAATGATCTCTAAGAGCATGATACCGTAGCTGTAAACATCTGCTTTCACTGTGATGGGCAGTTTTTGATGCCACTCTGGAGCAACATAGCCCCTTGTCCCTCTGATGCCGGTGAAGGTTTTGGTTTCATCCGGCTTCAACAGCTTTGCCAATCCAAAGTCAGAGATGTTTGCACAGCCATTCTCGTCCACGAGAATGTTCTGAGGTTTTATGTCACAATGAATTATCTGTTGCTCACATTCTTCATGCAAATAAAGGATTCCTCTTGCTACGTCGCGAGCAATACCCATCCTTTCATCCCAAGATGGTCGTTTTTCTGGGGTGAAGAGTATGTCAGCAAGCGACCCGTTACTCATGTATTCGTATACCAAAAGTCTATGACTTCCGTCGTGGCAATACCCAAGCAGACGGACAAGGTTTCTGTGATGTGTTCTCCCAATGACTTTCATCTCAGTCTGAAACTCTCTTTCCCCTTCAGCCAACATTTTCTCTAGTCTTTTTACAGCTACAACCTTCTGGCCATTCGATAGTACCCCTTTATAGACTGCGCCAAAGGATCCTCTACCAATCTCTTCCTTGAAATCATTCGTCACTATCTCAAGTTCTGGAAAAGTGAACGACCGCAGAGCGAAGTCTTCGTTCAGTTCTCCATTTCCAACTGAAGAGAGTTTCCTATAGCGGAAATGACTTCTTGAAAACACAACTCCAGAAATTACCAACATCATGCATCCAAAGGCAACAAGTAAGGCACTAATAATTAAAATGTCCACTCTAAGCTCTTTCCTGTGCTCTATCGGCATATTTCCGTTTCCAGGGGGTGGAGAAGTACTTACCTTGATTAAAGCTATAGTACTGTCACTCAGTAGCCTTCTCCCATATCTCAAAGGAAGCCGCTGTTTACTGCAGTTGCGGTCTTTGAACAGCGCAGCTTCACAGCTACAGTCTTCTAAACTGGCTTGTTTACAAGATTCTGTAGAGAGGACGGACAGAACAGAATATGAAACATCTTCCCATATGGTATTAGCCACTTCGTCAATGGTGTACGAAAAATCTCCGTTTTCGTCCTTGCAACCTTCTGCTGGGAAATTCCTTTCACAGCCCGCAGTCCGATTGCCTGGGTGTACCATTCCAAATCCCGGAAGGCATTCACATTCAGCCTGTAGATCATTTAAAACACAAAAACCGTTTAATCCGCAAAGTCCCTTAGGATTGCAAGGATCATATGAAGATTGCCATTCAATTGTCCAGTTTCCTTCCTGTCCAACATTATGTGAGTACAGCCGGAATATCCCGTCCGCATCAAGTCTTGTGAGATAGATAGTTTCTTCTTTAGGATATCCTCCATCCGTTAGATTCCTGACGTTGAAACTAGTACCGTTGAGCAAGTAGAGATAGCCATCCGCATCAAAGTTTAGCGACACGTTATCTCCCTGTCCGTCTGTCCCCGTTGAAAAATAAGAATATGAAGCTGTGTCGGTAGTGTCCACCGGGTACTGAACAAGGTTTCCATTGCTTTGCATCTTAAGACGGAAGATACCCGTTCGGTGATCGGTGTCTGAAACACTAGAAAACAGCTCTCGATCCTTTACGAGACTTTGACCAGGTAGAAGGGTATCAGTCGGGTGCTCAAAACTCTGCCATATTATTTGATCCTCTTTGTAGATCACGAAATTGCCAGAGTTAAGCATGGAAGCCGAAGAAGACCCGAAAGAATCAGCTATAATGGTCTCCTGCCCCGGTGATTGCACGACGAGCCTGCCATCGTCTGTGAAATGCAAGGTAGCACCGCTGGAGAATGGTGGGTCATCACGGTTTGCTGTCCAAACAACAGTCTTCTGAGGAATTCCAGCAAGAAAAACCCCAACAGCGTAACCATCCCCTTGCTTGTAAAAACCAAAGCCGTAGAGACCAGAACGTGACAACCATGTAGAGTTTCTGCCGGATGTTAGGGAAGAACCTCGGCTCACATTAGACTCCAGCTGTTGAGCTGAAGCAGTGAAAAACGCAGAGAAAATGATGAACGGAAAGATAAAATCCATGAGTAAACTGGGGCTTGTCAGTAACCCCTCTTGTCTTTCCCGCTTTATTTCCATTGCGATCAAGTGGGTTCAGCGTTAAATTTCCAAGTTGAAAAGTAAAATCCAAGGGTTCGGTGTTCAGTCGTTTACGTTGTTGACTTCCTGTCCACAAACTCGAGTCAAGAGACGGAATTGTCAAGCTTCCTATAACCACACAGGCTGCGTCTTGCTAGCCCCTTGTGCACGCTTTGATTGTACAAGGGCCATCACATAAGACACAATCTCAGTGGTCCAACCAATAGCTGGATTGTTAAAAGCATTAGCCTTCTTTTATCACGAGGACATTTGTAGATGATTCTTGCTCCTAGTTATTCAAAAAAGCAGTGGGTTCAGCGATAAATTTCAATGTTGAAAAGTAAAATCCAAGGACTCGGTGTTCAGTCGCTTTACCTGTCGACTTCCTGTCCACAAACTTGAGTCAAGAGACGGAATTGTCAATCTTCCAATAAGCACACAGGGTGCGTCTTGCTAGCCCTTTGTGCACGCTTTGATTGTACAAGGGCCATCAAATAAAATACAATCTCAGTGGTTCAACCAATAGCTGGATTGTTAAAACCGTAGCCTCCTTTTATGACGAGGACATTTGAGGACGACTCTTGATCCTGGTTACTGAAAAAAGCAGTTGAATATACTGCAAAGATCCCTTCCATCCCATGTTAGTTAACGCCAGCGTTCCTCTAACTAAATTCACTTTCCGTCTCATTGGATTCAATATTCAGAAATATCTGATGGGAAATTAGTAATTATAAAAAAGGAGGAACTTCATTTCAAAATGGCCCGGCTTTATGACCAAAATAGCAGTCTTAGGTCGAGTAAAATGTATAATAAAAATAACTCGTAATTGAAAAATTCGGGTGAAAGGTGCAAACTGGATTTAAATACTATTTGATGCGATCAGTTTGACGAAGATATCTATTTAGGTTATCACAGGAGAGGGCCTGCAATGCTGATAATGCTTCAGGGATCTAGAAAGGAGTCCTTAATCTGGACTCCTGCTTGAAATATCACTTGTTATATGGGCAGTGATTGTGAATGACAAACTGTTCTAAAGGATCTTAAGGTCTCAATCTTAACATTTACATTTCATGCCAAATATACAAAGACATAAACGAACGTTGAGATTCCCAAGTTTGACTAGGATAAAAAGATTGTCTAACATACAGAAAATATATGAAAATTGTCTATTATACAAAGAGATATAAAAGGGGATTATTCAGATCTTTCAATTCCTTAACAAAATTCACATGCAAAGAAAGTTCGCCGCCGAAGATAATTTAGAAAATCAGGGCTCTAGACCCATTACGAGGATTAAACTAGACAAAACTCTAGCCAAGAGCAATTGTATTCGCATCGTTCATTTCTCTTGAAAGGTCTCAGTGGACAAATTTTTTTGAAGTCCTAGTAAAATATGAACTTTCTAGATCAAGTTGGCCTATAAACTGCAAACCAAAGTCTTATAGTTCAAATGGTACCCGGGTATTAATTTTTCTACTTGCAGTAAGAAGTCTCATTCGCATGAATCTTAAGACAATGTGAAACAAAATGTCTATGTATGAGGGGATGTGTATTAATGGACAAGAAACCGAAATTATAGCACTATTAATATGCGAAGAAGGGATAGCGGTATAGCATTCTCTTCTGTTCCTAGAATAGGGTGTAAATTTGTATCTGAAATCTGTAATTCTTATACTAGCTTGCTTCTGTAGTGATTTCATTTATCCCAAATTATATCTGAGGGTTTTTCAACGGCAAAAGGTTTTCTTATTGATTATGTTTCACACTATTGAACCCGCAACTAACTGGCCTTGAGTCGAAATAGAGAGTTTATCATCACACGTACTAACATATGTTTGTTATTAATTCGCTAATACTCTGTTAACACAATAGTCTTAAACAAATGGTTGGATTTGTCGACTACCCAAAAAGAGAACGAACAAATTTGATATATTCAACAATTTTTTGATTCTTGATGCCGAAAACTACATACATCTAAATTTCGTTTTTGTCGATATTTTCCTCCGTTTTCTTCATATACCTCGTTAGCATTTCAAAGGATGCTTCCGTCTAATGCACGGTCAACCAAGTCCTGTATGTCGAGTCAAGTCGTTCCGTCCAATACACGGCAGTTGCTTCTATCTTTTCCAACACCCTACAACTTAATCCACATTCACTTAGATTCGTTGCATCCAATCACCAAACTCAAAGTCTATATTCCATGTTTAGCCTATCAATATGTGAGAACATCAATAAATCCACAAAATCCTGTAAGGTTTTTACTGGACTGTAGATTCTAGTTTCTGACCATTCCAACATTGATCTCCGGAATTTGGTGTTTTGTCATGCATTCTAGAACAACCACAAACATTTTGGGAAGATTTTTAATGTTCTTTTGCTTTTTCAGAATTTCTTACGCTTACTCATGGTATTTGTCTTAGATAGAAGATATTTAAGGAAGAGTTTTATTCCTCGAATCCCAGCAAAAATGATATTTCTAAAGATTGTCTTTCAATAATTTTGTTTATCTTTTCACAGCCTACATGCTCATAATATTAGTTAGAATTAGGGCCAACTTCCTTCATGCATAAGTTGGTAAAAGCTAAAATAATTTTTCTTGAACTCTCCGACTAATTGAATTGGCTGTTCACAAGGTAACCAGCTTGCGCAATTGGAGATTTTTTTTAATTATTATAGCAGATACCATAGTCATGATCTCGGGCAGAAAATATTTTAATTTTTCTACTGATAGTGGTTGGAAAATATTGATTCTTGGATAAGAAGTCTTCTATTTCTATCTAATAAGGCAAAGAGAAATTTCTATTGTTGCAAAGAGACATACAAAGAATTGCAATAAATTAATTTTGAGGTTAAATGACATTACTTAACATGGTTAGATGGAATCAACAAATACAATTTTATTGAATGATTTAGATGTAGGGACAAACTTCCTATCATAGAAGTGTTATTTTAATGACTCCCTTCAATTGAACTGTATTATTATTTCTATGAGTCTTTAAAAATAGGTTACATTTGTTTTTTCAATATATTTAGACTAATCAAATTTGGCCAAATATCCTTGCACAACAAGGCTTTCATAGGATTATCAACTATTGGGATTTTGAATTATAATAGATGATTAAAACAACTAATGGAAAGGATTTGGTTGTGAAATTTCTTAAGCTTTCTTTTTTAGCATGTATTCATAGTAAATGATCTATACAAAATTATAGATGGTTCCAAAATAAGGTTGTTAAAATACCAATTTTATTGGCTAAATTAAGAAAATAGTATGTGAGAGAATATTTCTATTTCGGAACATTAAATCTTCTCAAACAAGTGTTTTGTTGTATCAGAATTGGATGATTTTAAATTTAATTTTTTTCTTAGATGAATTGTGAGACTACAATATGACCCTAAACCTTTGTATTCTCTTGTTTTTAGATAAATAAATTCACATATTCATTAAAAAATAAATAATAAGGCAAATAAAAGTAAAGGTCTAACAGAAAAATATTTGATTTTAGATAATTTTATATTATCAAAGCCATAGCTCTATTACCACGCTAGCATCTTTCATTTCTTCCTTACAAAATGACATATGAGGGGCTAGATACTACATTTTAAAAATATTTTTCAGATAGGATTTAAGTTATATGGCATAGTATCTACACCGGGTTTTATGCGCTTTCTTACCGTCAAAATAGGATGCAACCTTTATTATAGGGTAATACATTTTCTTTCATACATGAGGGATATCATCTTTTAAACGTAAGATTTAGTACCGGGAAAAGAAAGAAAATTGGAATAATTTGAGGACAGAAAATGCTAATCCTTTTATTCAACAAAGAAATGTTACAAGAAAAATATACAAAATTCACTCAAAGTCCTATTCTACTAATTACGAAGGACAACGAACCTATTTATATATAATAAAAAATGTAATTTCAAATGACCAAAGATCCATTGAAGCTTAATTGCGCGACGTAAGCTCCTCTAAGTGCAATGCCATCGACAATTAATCTGGAATCTGCCCGTTGCAACCAACTGTATCGATTCTTAGAAAGACTAGGATTCTAACTTTTCGAACGAAGAAATTCGTTAATAAAAAAAATAAAAATAAAAATAAAAAACAAAGACACCGCTCCCTATTGTTGAAAAATGATAATGTTTGCTTCAATTTCTGTTGTTCCCTAAGGTACAGGACACCATTCCACTACTTCTTTAAAAAAAATGAGTTAACTACTCACAACAATCATTTTTTATTTAGCATAGTTTTCTCATGGATTTTCTCATTTTGTTTATCTTAGAGTGGGTTACAAACTATCCATGGGTATAAATAGGTACTGAGTTCTTTGTAATCAGCAGCAGATAGGAGTTTGAGTGAATTTTGTATACTTCTTTTTGTAATCTTTTCTCTTTGTTAAATGAAATATTAACGTTTTCCACTACCAAATTGTTTTGACTTTCGGGACTTGGTATTTTCAAACTTGTGGACTCTTAAAAGTTGATGTCCAATCAGGAGAGGGAAACAATTGATTTTGGAAATCACGAAAAAACTTTCTTCTAGAAGCAAACTGATTTCCCAAACAACTTTAGGTCCAAAATCCTCATATATTGCCCCTTAAGTCTTGAACTCTCAATTATCTATCAAGCTCTTAATCTTGTTTTAATCTTTTCCAATTCTTTTATTTCATGCAAGTGGCAAGAGATTAATCCTCTTTTGTTTGATATCAATGGCGCATCATGTTCTTTCACAAGAAATAATCTTCAAGATTTTTAACCTAAACATCACTAATTGGTGTAGGCAGTGCAACTAGTTTAAGGATCAAAACCTGATGACATATGAGTCAAGTTCCAATGATATCGAGATTCTTAAGATAGCATGCCCAAAATTCTTCTCAATTTGTCACTGTTAACAATCTCAATGAGGATTATAAATTCTCCCTAAAATTCTTGACAATTCTAGTTGAAATTAAAGTATCCACAAAATAAGGTATTCTTTTTTGTATAAATTATTGGTCACAAATATTAAAGTGTTACATCTACAAGCCCACTACTTAAGAATGGCACAAAATTCCAAAGATTCCAAATTAATGCCCAACCAAGAAAGAGAAAAGAGGGGGGTGTTGAATTGGTTTTGTGATTTTTAAGTCTATAAAATCATTTCCTACAATAAAGATAATGAACATGAACAATCCACACACAGAGAAACCAAATTTACCACTGTGGTTCCACCCTCACACCTACGTCCACCCTCTTCTTCTTTCAATCCAACCGATTAAAGTCTACTTTACTCACTAATTAAGAAAAAACGTTCTCCTATGCTTTACAATCCTTTCACCGAAGGATTACAACATAATTTGCTTACAAGCTAAGGCTTTGTCAACCTTATACACAGTAAATCCCTTAAGATATATAGTTTGTGTGGGATATTACTAAACAGAGGGCTTACTAATGATGTAAAGCAACAAGCAAAGCCCTAATCATGAAATCCCTAAAATCTAGAGAAATTAGGATTTTGAATTTACAGTCAAGTCTATGTGCACAATAGTAATCAGAGCTTAATCAGCACATAAACAATAATATACACAAGAGTTATCACAAAGAGTACGATCAATAGAGCATTTCACCAAAGATCTTCATGGAAATCTCAAAGCTTTATAATCTAATTTCTTTTCTTTGAGCTCAATAAAAAACGTATGTCTTTCGTAGAGTAGAGATGTGAGCTTTCATGTCAAACCTTGTAGAAGATAGTTGTTTTGAAAACCTTCTTGTTGAGCTTGACATTACAAAAAATCTTCCCATTAAGAGAAAGAAGTAGGGCTTGGATTTTCTAAGTCTAGAGATGGAAGTCACTTTGAGCTATCTTTTGTGACTTCTTTTCAATTCAAACTCATGTCCAAAATGGTGGTGTTTCAACGAGTAGCTTCTACTTACAACAATTGGGTCATCATTTGGATCATGGATCTAGCTCTCGGATTTCCATACAAATCTTCCCCAAATCACTCCACTTTTGAGTTGAATCATTATAGATATGCTTCTAAATAGTAGATCAACTTCCTCTTCAACAGATGCATCATTTTTTCTACTCCATATCCTTCAAACTTATTACTTATTAATCTTCCTCAAACCAGGTCATGCAAAACCCATTGAATAAAACATCATGGGTCATGCTTCATAAATCTTCTTTGAGTTCTTGAATCCCAAATATTTCTTCAAAGATGTCTTCCCCTCTTTGATTCTTTTAAAATGAACTACTTTTTGGTTTCAATAGAGGTTTCATTAGAGGCAGATCTAATAAGTGGGTTGTTAGTTGCATCAAGTTGTTGTTCTAGTGAGATGGTCAAGTTTGTGTCTTGCAAGCTTGAGTCACCTAGATCTTGATTAGAATCTAGGTCACTTAAGTTATGGGCTGCACTTCCATTCAGGTCTCACATTTCATATTGTTTGGTAAAATTCTACATACAAGTGTACATGTCGAACAAGTAATATAATGATGAGTAAAGATATCATCCAATAGAAACTAGTGCTTATTGAACTAACTAAATACTAATGGTGAACAATTTCTAAAGTTTATCCAGCAAATCAAAGTGATATAGCATGGACCAAACAACTAAATTTAACCTAAACTTGCTTAACAAAGCATGCTAAAGCATCCGATTTCACCTAACTACTAAATACGAATGTCGATTACTTATACTAGCAAGATTAATTCTACTCATGTGATGACGGAATTTCCTCATTTATTCAAATTCAAGTTTAGTAGGGAACATGAGATATCTAAGACTTTTTTATTCCAAATTTGACACTTCAAAGATGTGTGAGTTTAACATTGAAGATGATGTGAACAAAATGTGTATAAATTTTTGCCTAAAGGCATGTGTAATAATGAAGAAGCAAAAATTATAGGGCTATTAATTTGTGAACAAAGGATAGCATTACAACATACTCTTTTATTGGTAGAATAGGGTATAAGTTTTTATCTGAATTTTGTAATTCTTATATTTGCTTGCTTTAGTAGATATATCATTCATACTATACTATGTTAGAGTGCTTTTGGACAGCAAAAAGTTTTCTTGTCAATTTTTTTTTTTTTTTATGAATATGTGAGTTTATTCACCAAAGAATAAGAGAATACAAAAGCTTAAAAGCATACCTCAACATTACAATTCATCTAAGAGAAAACAAAATTTAGAATTCTCTAGTTATGATACAATAAAATATTCATTTGAAAGAATTTAATGTTTCTAAAAAGAGATACTCTTTCAAAAACTACTTTTTTTATTATAGCTAACAAAATTGGTATTTCAATAGTCTTATTTTGAAAACATATACGATTACATTCAAACCATATACAATAGAGACATGCTAAGAAATAAAGTTTAAGAAGCTTTGAAGCCAAATACTTACCCTCAGTTGCTTTAATCATCAATTACAGTTTAGAATTTCAATCGTCAATTTTCTTGTCAATTTATGTATGCGATCTTGAAATTGCAACTAATTGGCTTTAAGTTGAAATAGTATGTTTTTCATTGCATGTTCTTACATATGGTTTTTATTAATTCGCTAATACACTGTTAACACAATATTTGTTAAAGGATGGTTTTGTCTAAAGCACGGTCAGCCGAGTCTTGCTTGCTAGGTCAAGTACTTACGTCTAATGCACGGTCAGCCAAGTCTTCATGCTAGGTCAAGTCCTTCCGTCTATTGCACGGCCAGTTGCTTCAATTTTTTCCAAGGCCCTAATCTAAATCCACATCTACTCAGATTCATTGCATTCAGTAACCAAATTAAAGTCTTTATCCCATGTTAAAGCTATCAATATGCAAGAACGACAATAAATCAACCAAATTTTCTAAGATTTTGACCATTCTCTCGATTCTAGTTTTTGACCATTCCAACATCAGTCTTTGGAATCTGTTACAAAGAAGCTTCTACTTCTGCAATCGGGGGCCTTCTTGTAAGCCAGCCACGCATTCTTAGGATGTACTTGTAGTGGCGTGACTATTGGTTGGAGTCTTGCCAGCTTTTTCAGTCACAATAACCTAAATAATGGAGATGGAAAAGGGGATGGGGGGTTTGACTGGTGGATGTGATCGGATCCCCCTCGAAGCACTCGATAAGAGTCTTCCGGTTGGATAGGCAGTAGAATAGGAACTCCCTTGAGTTCTCCTGCACCGGTCTTGATGTTGGAACCAATTCACGGAATGCGGGAACAAGAATATAAGGAATCAGGTGTGGCATTGTGTCAGGCATTCCGGAACAAACACAAACATCAAATCTTTGAGTTCATGAAGACTACAAATTTGGGTCTTTTTCATAATTCCTTTTGTTTACTCATGGTATTAGTCCAAGGGTAAAATATATTTAAGACTTTTCTTCGTAATTCCTTTTGCTTATTCATGGTATTCATGGTAAATAGCAAATTCACTACTTGACCTTCTTCATATCAAAGATGTGAAAATTTTATATGTCTTACTATGATGAGGTCAGATATTGACCATACAATTCAATATCTCAGTTAATTCAAACAATTGCTAATGCATTCATCTTGTAGTATCTTAAAGATTGTTTAGGGCTTAGAATCACATTCCTTTCATTTTCTAGGTTGAGCTAAATGCCTTTTGTTTTCATTATAATACATATCTCATGTCTAGGCATTCGATTAGTAGTTATTGCATTAAATTATGGAATTTTTTTATATCATGAAAACTAAAGAATAACAAACTATTTTTAGATCTTCCATTAAGGCTAGGTGTAGAACCATGACCTTTACAGCTTGTGAGATTGCCTGGATCCTTAGAATGTTTAGAAATCATGAGGTGGTTATTTTTTAACCCACCTCCTTGTATTTTGATAACAAGGCAAGGATGCACATAGTAATCAATTCTATACATCATAGAGAATGCAGAATTGTAAGAGTAAGAAATTGCATGTGAGAGAAAGTACAAAAAGGTTTGAAATAAACTCAGTATTTCGAATTTCAAAGCATTCAATAGACAGATTGACAAAGACCATATATAAAACCAACATTAATATTTATTGTCTAAGCTTAGAATATTTAATTTGTATAAATCTCTTGCTTGAGAAAAAGTATAAAATATGTCGATGTTAGTCCTCCATTAGTATCTAGCTATTGGCCCATTACTGTGGGCTCGTTCTCTTGTGTATTATTTATGTTGTAATTTTGGTGAATACAGACCTTCATAAGGATACTTGTATTTGTTCAATTATACTGTACATTTATTTTACGGGCATCTTGTAACCATTTTGAACTAAGAAAATACTAGAGAAAGCCTTCGGAAGTACCATATAGTTGTCTCCATTCTCTGCTGAGTGGTGTGGTCCCGTTTTCAGCCGAGATATACTTTCGCGATTCAGATTCCCACCGTTTTTACAGCAACTCTTAACAAAAGCAAAGCCCTTATAGGACTCCATTTTAGTTGGTCTTGGTACCATTTATAGTTCGTTGAGCAGTTTAGCAAACATTTGTCTCGACAAATCTTCGCACAATCTTATACCTGTATTAATTTAATAACTATGTACTTACAAATTACCAGGTTCATTGGGACGAATCCTAAGAGCTTAAGATGCACCCCGAGTCCAAAGCAAGCTAACCCAACAGATCAAGCGGGCCAGGTGTTCACCAGACGACCCAGGCGTTCTGGCGCGGGACAAGTACTGCAGTCGTGCAACCTAGGACTGCTCGCGTGCAACAAACCCAGCAGCTTCCGGTCAGCCCACAAGCCGGTTGAGGAACCCAGCAATTACGCACTCACGTGACCTAGTAAAATAAAAATAATAGGATATCTAAAAGCCAAGTAGGGCATGTCAACGGGATCCTTGATTCTTCGAGCAAGCCGTTGATCCAAATGATTTCACATATTGCCACAGTTCTGTTGTCATGTTAAAAATATGCATTTCTTCCTTGCAAACTGACTTATAATGAAGGTTCATGTATTATATTTTAAAAAATATTTTTTATACAAAATTTAAGTAATATGGGACACTTTTTACACTGTTTTTAACATACTTTGTCATGACCAAAATGGACTATGAGCTTTGTTATTAGGCTACCAGCTTCATTTTTAACACTTTCTTAAGATTTAGTACTATGAATAGAAATAAAATTGAAACAATTTGAGAGTGGAAAATGTTAATTCTTTATTCAAAACGAAAAAGAAACATTGCAAGGAAACCATACAAAATTTACTTTACTTCCTATTCTACTAATAACAAGGATGCTACGCCTATTTATACACAAAATGTAATTTCAAATGAGAAAAGATCCTTTGCAGCATGATTGCGTGGTGAATGCTCCTCTAAAGTGCTCCTCCATCGGCAATCAAACTAGAATATGTCGGTTGCAACGAGCTGCATTGATTCCTCGGAAGGGAAGATTAGGATTCCAACATTCCAAACAGAGAAATTTCTGGCTCGATTAAAACAACACCATCCCTTGTGGTTGGGAAATGATGTTGTTTGCTTCAGTTACTCTCGTTCCCAGAGCCACACGAATGATGTTTTTCGATTTACACTAGAAGAAAATAATTTAATTCCATTTATTCATTTGAGCAAAGTTCTTTCTCTATGCTCCTTAGTAATAACAAATGATCACAAGCTCTAGCCTTTTTTAAAATTAAATTAGAGGCATTTTTTATCCAAAGGACATATTTATATTTTAACAATCATTTTTTATTTATTTGATTACAAAACTTTAAGTAACCTTGAACTTAGATTAAGTTCAGACTTAAGTCTCAAACTCAAAAATAGTTAAACATATAGGACTATTTTTTTTCTGTAAATTAAGAGTAGAGGGGGAAATTCACAAATGTAGCAAAGCCTAGAAGCAGTACTAGTCGCTAGGAAAATTTATTAAGGAAATTCTTAAATGTATAGGAATGCTAAGTTCTAAACTAGATAATATTTTATTTGGATTGATTTATTTTTCCTTATACGAGTTGGAGAAGTTTTCATAATTGTATTTCCCAATTATAGTTCACTCCCGGATTATATTAAATTTTACAATTTTCTTTTCTAATTATAATAAGTTTCCCCATTTCTTTTTCTTGATTGTAATATATTTCACAGTTTTCTTATTTAATTTCTCATCTTTATTTATATACATAATTCATGCACAGTTGTTTATAAAATAATAATAATACAGTTAAAGATTTCTCTAATTGCCTTTTCTTGTCCTCCTGCTCCCTCTTCTTCTTCCCTCTTAGCTCTTCAATAGCAAAGGCAACCAAAGGAGCAATTTAATTAGGGAGTTTGATCAATGACTTGCGCTGCAACAGGTGTTGATCACCATGAGTTGCAAAAGGCTGAAGACAATAAATTTGATAAATGATATTATTCCTTTATCAGGCCCATGACACAATATGTCATCACAATAAAATATCGCAATAGTAGAAAATCTAGTAGAGGCACTAAAACAATTTTTTACCCCCTTATTCAAGAATTGTTTTGATTTGATTGTTATCGATAGTTTTTAAACAACTCTCAGATAAACTGTTTGTAACCTTCTTTTGTGGGTGCGAAGCTTCACGAAAGTTATGGATTTAGGTTTGAGTGCTTTTTTCCTTCACCCTTATGTTCAATATATTAAACCAAATTACGTAGATTATACTTTTACTGTGATTCACTTATTTAAATAATTACTATCTATTAAAAATTGGGTGGTATATTTATTTGCTTCATTGTACTGGTATGTCATGAAACACATGACACTGGCAACAACCATGTCCTCCCCAAAGCGGGGTAAGGCCTAGCTACAAGCAGAAAACAAAAGATTTACAAAATAGAGCATTGACACGACCAAACGCATCATAACTTAACAACTTTGTCCTACAAACTGCGACGCACAATCAATTGAGACCTTAACACGCGCTAAGAAAAGAGTTTGGGCTAGGAGGGATTGGAATGTCCACGGTCCCTTCCAACATCAGTAGAACCTTCTTCATTGATGGCCGCAGTGATGGCTCTTCCTGAACGCACCAAAGTCCCAGTTTCACCATTCTCTCAACTTTTTTCTTCTCGAACTGTTCATCTGCAATTAATTTAGCAAGATTGCCAGCTTCAAAACAATGATAGGCCCATTCTTCAAGGACGGCTTCTTCCTCGGCCAGATTCCAGTCCACACTCTTTCTACAGCAAATGATCTCAAAGAGCATGATACCGTAGCTGTAAACATCTGCTTTCACCGTGATGGGCAGTTTTCGATGCCACTCTGGAGCAACGTACCCCCTCGTCCCTCTGATGCTCGTGAAGGTTTTGGTTTGGTCTGCCTTCAGCAGCTTCGCCAATCCAAAGTCAGAAATTTTTGCACAGCCGTTCTCGTCCATGAGAATGTTCTGAGGTTTGATGTCACAATGAATTATTTGTCTCTCACATTCTTCTTGCAAATAAAGGATTCCTCTTGCTACGTCACGAGCAATGTCCATCCTTTCATCCCACGATGGTCGTTTTTCTGGTGTGAAGAGTATGTCAGCAAGCGACCCGTTGCTCATGTATTCGTATACCAAAAGTCTATGACTTCCGTCGTGGCAATATCCAAGCAGACGGACAAGGTTTCTGTGATGTGTTCTCCCAATGACTTTCATCTCAGTCTGAAACTCTCTTTCCCCTTCGGCCAACATTTTCTCTAGTCTTTTTACAGCTACAACTTTCTGGCCATTCGATATTACCCCTTTATAGACTGTGCCAAAAGATCCTCTACCAATCTCTTCCTTGAAATTATTCGTCACAATCTCAAGTTCTGAAAAGGTGAACGACCGCGGGGCGAGATCTTCACTCAATTCTGCATTTCCAGTGCAAGAGAGTTTCCTATAGTGGAAATGACTTCTAGAAAACACAACTCCAGAAATTAGCAACATCATGCATCCAAAGGCAACAAGTAAAGCACCAACAATTAGGATGTCCATTCGAAGCTCTTTCTTGCGTTCGATCGGCATATTTCCGTTTCTAGTGGGTGTAGAAGTGCTTACCTTGATTAAGGCTACAGTTGAGTCACTCAGTAGCCTTCTCCCATATTTCAACGGAGGCCGTTGTTTAGTGCACCTGCTATCCTTGAACAGTGCAGCTTCACAGCTACAATCATCTAAACAGGCTTGTCTACAAGATTCTATAGATGGTAGTGACAGAATAGAATATGGAACATCTTCCAATATGGTATTAGACAATTCCTTAATGGTGTACGTAATATCTGCGTTTTCGTCTTTGCAATCTTCTGCTGTGAAAATTCTCTCACAGCCCGCGGTCCAGTTGCCTGGGTGTACCATTCCAAATCCGGGAAGGCATACACAATCGGCTTGTTGATCATTTAAAACACAAAAACCATTTAATCCGCAAAGACCCTTGGGACTGCACGGATCAGATGAAGATTTCCATTCAACTGACCATTTCCCATTCTGTGCCAGATTATGTGAGTACAGCCGGAATATCCCATCCGCATCCAGTCTCAAGCGATAAAGAGTTTCTCCTGTACGGTATCCTCCAACTGCTAGATTCATGATGTTGTGACTAGTACTGTTGAGCAAGTAGAGATGGCCATCATCGTCCAGATTTAGCGTCACGTTATCTCCAGCTCCAGATGTCTGCGTTGCATAATAAGCATTTTGAGCTGTGTCAGGAGTGCTGCTCACTGGGTACTGGACAAGGTTTCCATCAGGTTGCATCGTCAGACGGAAGATACCCGTTGAGTGATCGGTGTCTGAAATGCTAGAAAATAGCTGATCACCTGCTAAGAGTCGTTGACTGGGTACAAGGGTATCAGTCGGGTGATCAAAACTCTGCCATATTATTTCTTGATCATCATTATAGATCACGAAATTGCCAGAGTTAAGCATGGAAGCCGAAGAAGACCCCAAAGAATCAGCTACGGCAACCTCTACATGTGATTTCACCACAAGCGTGCCATCGTCTGAGAAAAGCAAGGTAGAATTGCTGGGGAATGGTGGGTCATCACGTTTTGCTGTCCAGACAACAGTCTTATCTGGAATTCCGGCAAGAAAAACCCCAACAGCGTAACCACCGCCTTGTTTGTAAAAACCGAAAGCGTAGAGACCAGAACGTGACAACCACGTGGAGTTTCTGCCGGCTGTTAGGGAAGAACTACGGCTCACATTAGACTGCAGCTGTTGAGCTGAAGCAGTGAAAAACGCAGAGAAAAGGATAAACGGAATGATAAAATCCATGAGTAAACTGGGGTTTGCCAGTAACCCTTCGTCTCTCCCCGCTTTATTTCCGTTGCGATCAAGAGGGTTCAGGATTAAATTTCCATGTTGAAAAGTAAAATCCAAGGACTCGGTGTTCAGTCGCTTTACGTTGTTGACTTCCAGTCCACAAACTCGAGTCAAGAGACGGAATTGTCAAGCTTCGTCTTGCTAACCCTTTGTGCACGCTTTGATTGTACAAGGGTCATCAGATAAGAGACAATCTCAGTGGTTCAACCAATAGCTGGATTGTTAACAGCACAGCCTCCGTTTATCACGGGGACATTTGAAGACGATTCTTGCTCCTGTTTGGTCAAAAAGGAAGTTGAATATACTGCAAAGATCCCTTCCATCCCATGTAAGTTAACATCGGCGTTCCTCCCACTCAAATTCACTTTCCCTCTCATTGGATTCAATATTGAGAAATGACTGATGGAAAATTATTAATTATAAAAAAGAGGAACTTCATTCAAAATGGCCCGGCTTTATGAGCAAAATGGCAGTCTTAGGACGAGAAAAATGTATGATCAAAATAACTCGTAATTGCAAAATTTGGGTGAAAGGTGCAAACTGGATTTAAATACCATTTGATGCGATCAGTTTGACGAAGATATCTATTTAGGTTATCGCAGGATAGGGCCTGCATGCTGGTAATGCTTCATGGATCTAGAAATGAATCCTTAATCTAGACCCCTACTCGAAAAATCACTTGTTATAAGGGTAGTGACTGCGAAAGAAAAAATGTTCTAAAGGATCTTAAGGTCTCAATCTTAACATTTACATTTCATGCCAAATATACAAAGACGTAAACGAACGTTGAGATTCCCAAGTTTATCTAGGATAAAAAGATTGTCTAATACAGAAAATTTATAAGTAAATTGTCCATTTTAGAAAGAGATATAAGAGGGGATTATTCGTATCTTTCAATTCCTTAGCAAAATCCACAAGCAAAGAAACTTCGCCCCTGAAGATAATTTGGAAAATCAGGGCTCAAGACCCATTACGAGGATTAAACTAGACAAAACTCTAGCAAAGAAACAATTGTCTTCGCATTGCTCATTTCTCTTCAAAGGTCTTTGTGGACACAAATTTTTGGAGTCCTAATAAAATATGGACTTTCTAGATCAATTTGGCCTATAAACTGCAACCCAAAGTCTTATAGTTCAAATGGTACTCGGATGTTAATTTTTCTACTTGCAGTAAGAAGTCTGATTCGCATGAATCTTAAGACAACGTGAAACAAAATGTCTATGTATGAGGGCATGTGTATTAATGGACAAGAAGCCAAAATTATAGAACTATTAATATGCGAACAAAGGATAGTGGTACAGCATTCTCATCTATTCCTAGAATAGGGTGTAAATTTGTATCTGAAATCTGTTACTAATATTTTAGCCACATTCATAAACTTCCACTGCAACGTTCATAAACTCCTCTTGCAACGTTTAGAAACTGCCTCTTTTAACTTCTATATTTTTTTCATGTCATTTGTAAGCTGATATGGCGTTGCATGCGGAAGGTACATAACAAAATCGGAAGAAGCTTCTCTGCATATCTTGCCGAAGAACGACCTAAATCTTGTTTGCGCCTTTAGCCTTAATTTTGCCATTACAATTTATTTATACTATACATTCTTTTCAGGTTGTTTAATCAATTAGTTGAATAATGATTTAATAAAAGCTCTAACCATGACGTGTGGGATTTGACACCCACATTGGTGAGTTGAGAACATACATATTGTAATATTAAAAAAAAAAAAATACATTTTTCTCGTCATGGTAAAAGAATCCAGCCATTTTGAATGAAGTTCCTCATTTTTATCAAGTACTAATTTTCCAGCAGATATTTCTCAATATTGAATCCAATGAGATGCAAAGTGAAATGAGTGGGAGGAATACCGATATTAACTAAATGAAATGGAAGGGATCTTTGCTGTATATTCAACTACTTATTGGACTTAACTAGCCAGGCGTTGTCAGGAAGCACTAATCACGGAAAACTGTATCAAGTACTATCATCTCACATGTGTGAAGAACCTGCTGGTGATCCTTGAAAATGTAAGGTAATCGTCTTCAAATGTCGCCGTGATAAAAGGACGTCATGCTTGTATCCTGAAGCGTGCATAAAGGGTTATGAAGACGCGCACCTGTGTGGTTCTAGGAAGTCTAACAATGCCGTCTCTTGACCGGAGTTTTTGGACAGGAACCGGACGACGTAAAGCGACCGGACACCGAGTCCTTGGATTTTACTTGTCAACATCGAAATTGAATGCTAAACCCACTTGTTCGCAATGGGAATAAAGCGGAGGAGACAACTGAAGTCTAAGTCTCTTGACCGGAGTTTTTGGACAGGAACGGGACGACGTAAAGCGACGGGACACCGAGTCCTTGGATTTTACTTGTCAACATGGAAATAATGCTAAACCCATAGTTTTCTCTGCGTTTTTTACTGCTTCAGCTCAACCAGAAAAAAAAAGAAAGAAAGAAACTCCCTTATATTGGAATGATTATAGTCTACCTATATTAGAAGCTGGAGTCCGTAAGCTATATGTCAAATTAGGTAGTTATAAACATAGTCTCTAGTTAAGTCGGCAGATAAGTGAATAAAAATTAAGTCCAAACAATTTGACAAAGAACAACATAAATCTTTCATTTTTTTTTTCATGAATATGTGAATTTATTCATCTAAATATAATATAATATAATATAAAAGCTTATGGGCATACTTTAATATTATAATCTATCAAATAGAAAATCAAGTTTAAAATTCTTCAGTTATAACAAACATTAATCTTTTATTTAATAAAGAGAAAAAATTATGAAAAAGAAAACTATACAAAATTTACTCAAACTCCTATTCAGCTGAGTACAAAGAATTCAACGAACCCATTTACACACATAAGAATAATTTTTCTTTTTGTTTGTAATATATTGCACAATTTTCTTATATAGTTATATATACACACACACACACACACACACAAAGTTCATGTGTAATTTTTTGTAAAGCAACAATAATACAATCAAAGCTTTCTCATATTGTTTCTTCTTTTGCTCCTCCCTATCCTTCTTCCTTCTTAGTTCCTCAATATTCTAATATAATAGAAACGGAGGTTGATCATAATGAGTTGCAAAAGTCAAAACACAACACATTTGACAACAATATTATTTCTTTTTTAAGGTCAACCACAATAAGAATATCACAATAATAGAAAATCTAGTAGAGGCGTTAAAATATTTTTTTTTCTCACGTTTAATAATTGTTTTCATTTGGGCAGGAACTTTCTTTGGGCAGGTAATGCAGATATACGACACTCTCATAAAATAGTGTGGCAAATAGTTTGTTCACCCAAGAAGGAAGGAGGATTGGGATTACCAAATCTTAAACTTTGGAATAAAGTTCTTTTGGGACGTATGCTTTGGAACCTTATAAATCTTCCAGATGCTTCTCTATGGAGTAAATGGATCTATAGTACCAAATGTAAACGAACTTCAGTAATGCAGCTTGATATCAAAGGTTCCATGGCATGGAGTTGGAGAGGTCTTCTCAAATTAAGGCCTACACTTACCTCGATTCTTACTCGATCTACCTATTGTTGCAAAGAAATTTATGAGCACCTTCAACCAGTAAATGAAAAAGTGAATTGGTATAATCTCATTTGGACTGGTGGCATCAAGAAACATAATTTCATTGGATAGCTAGTGTGTCAAGATCGACTTTCTACAGCAGAAGGCATGGTACGATGGCTCTCTTCAATTAACTTATATTGTGATTTTTGTCAGTCCCATGTTGAAAACAGGAATCATCTTTTTTTTAAATGTCCATGGACAATGAGGGTTTGGAAAACTATCCTTGCTCAAAATGGAATTAGACGTGATATTGGAGGATGGAATGAGGAATTGCAATGGATGATCATAGCAATAAAGGAAAGGATTTGGCTGCCAAACTTCTTAAGCTATCTTTTTTAGCTTGCATTTATTGTATATGGGCAGAACGTAATAGAAGACGATTTCAAAGCAAAATAGTAGACATTCCAATCATGCTAGCTAAAGTTAGGAAAATTGTATGAGGGAGAGCTTCTTTCTTTAAAAATATTAAATCCTCACAAGGAAATGTCATTTTGAGTGAGATTTGGAGGCTTCCGACCTCTATATTTTCGTAATTCTTGTAATTCTGGGATATGCACCTATGCTTTTGTACACTACTTCTTATTAATGCACACTTACATTTCCACAAAAAAAAAAAAAAATTGTTTTCATTTAATTGGTATCGATAGTTTGTAATCAGCTCTAAGATAAATAGTTTGTAAGCTCCAGCTTCTAAAGAAACATCAAGAAGAAATGTTTCTTCTTCTTTTGTGTGTGAGAAGCTTCTTGTACATTCACAGTTTAGGTTTGGGTGCATTTTCCTTTACCCTTATGTTTATGATAATCCAGTTTTCTTGTTGTTGAATATATTAAACCAAATTTCGAAAATTATAGTTTTTGTGTATTAATTTCTCGCAGAAAAAAAAAAACAGTTGATTAAAAACTGGGTGCCACTACTGGCATGCTCATGGAGTTCCCAAGCCACACGACATTGGCAACAACCATGCCTTTCCCCTCCGCGGGGTGAGGCCTAACTACTAGTAGAGAACATAAGACCAACAAAATAGAGCGTTGGCGCGACTAAACACATCATGCGAATGCAAAAAGCTTAATAACTTAACTACTTTGTCATACAAACGACGACGCGCAATCACTTGAGAACTTAACACGCACTTAGAAAAGAGTTTGGGCTAGGAGGAATTGGAATATGCACAGTCCCTTCCAACATCAGCAGAACCTTCTTCATTGAGGGCCGCAGTGATGGCTCTTCTTGAACGCACCAAAGTCCCAGTTTGACCATTCTCTCAACTTGTTTCTTGTCAAACTCTTCATGTACGATTAATTTGGCAAGACTGCCAGCCTCAAAACAATGATAGGTCCATTCTTCGAGGACGGCTTCTTCCTCGCCCAGATTCCAGTCCACACTCTTTCTACAGCAAATGATCTCTAAGAGCATGATACCGTAGCTGTAAACATCTGCTTTCACTGTGATGGGCAGTTTTCGATGCCACTCTGGAGCAACGTACCCCCTTGTCCCTCTGATGCCGGTGAAGGTTTTGGTTTCATCCGGCTTCAACAGCTTTGCCAATCCAAAGTCAGAGATCTTTGCACAGCCGTTCTCGTCCGTGAGAATGTTCTGAGGTTTTATGTCACAATGAATTATCTGTCGCTCACATTCTTCATGCAAATAAAGGATTCCTCTTGCTACGTCGCGAGCAATGTCCATCCTTTCATCCCAAGATGGTTGTTTTTCTGGTGTGAAGAGTATGTCAGCAAGCGACCCGTTGCTCATGTATTCGTATACCAAAAGTCTATGACTTCCGTCGTGGCAATATCCGAGCAGACGGACAAGGTTTCTGTGATGTGTTCTCCCAATAACTTTCATCTCAGTCTGAAACTCTCTTTCCCCTTCGGCCAACATTTTCTCTAGTCTTTTTACAGCCACAACCTTCTGGCCATTCGATATTACCCCTTTATAAACTGCGCCAAAGGATCCTCTACCAACCTCTTCCTTGAAACCATTAGTCACTATCTCAAGTTCTGAAAAGGTGAACGACCGCGGGGCGAGATCTTCACTCAATTCTGCATTTCCAACGCAAGAGAGTTTTCTATACTGGACATCTCTTTTGTAAAACACAATTGCAGAAATTAACAACATCAATCCTCCGAAGGCAAGAAGAAAGGCTCCAATAATTAGGGTGTCCACTCGAAACTCTTTCTTGTTTTTTATAGGCATACCTCTAATTGTAGTAGGCGTAGAAGTACCTACCTTGATTAGAGTTATGGTGGAGTCAGTCGGTTGCCTTCTCCCATATCTCAAAGGAAGCCGTTGTTTACTGCACTTGCTGTCTTTGAATAGCGCAGCCTCACAGTTACAGTCCTCTGAACAGGCTTGCTTACATGACTCTGCCGACGGTACTGACAGATCAGAATATGACACATCTTCCCATATGGTATTAGCCAGTTCCTGAACGGTGTAAGAAATAACTCCATGTTCTTCCTTGCAACTTTGTGCTGTGAAAAGCCTCTCACAGCCCGCAGTCCAGTTGCCTGGGCGTACCATCCCAAATCCAGGAGGGCATCCACATTGAGGCCGTTGAGCAGTTAAATAACAAAAACCATTTAATCCGCAAAGACCCTTTGGATTGCACGGATCATCTGTAGATTGCCATTTGATTGTCCAGTTTCCTTCTTGTCTCAGACTATGAGAGTACAGCCGGAATATCCCATCCGCATCCAGTCGCATGAGATAAATAGTTTCTTCTTTAGGATAACCCCGATCCGTTATATTCTTAAGGTAATTGGTACCGTTGAGTAAGTAGAGATAGCCATCAGCATCAAAGTTTAGCGACACGTTATCTCCCTGTCCGTATGTCCCCGTCGCATAATAAGCATATGGAGCTGTGTCCGTTGTCTCCACCGGGTATTGAACAAGGTTTCCATCGCTTTGCATCTTAAGACGGAAGATACCCGTTGAGTGATCGGTGTCTGAAACACTAGAAAGCAGCTCTTGATCCTTTACGAGACGTTGACGGGGTAGAAGGGTATCAGTCGGGTGCTCAAAACTCTGCCATATTATTTCTTGATCCTCTTTGTAGATCACGAAATTGCCAGTGTTAAGCATGGAAGCCGAAGAAGACCCAATTGAATCAGCTATAATGGCCACCTGCCCTTGTGATTGCACGACAAGCCTGCCATCGTCTGAGAAATGCAAGGTAGCATTGCTGGAGAACGGGGGGTCATCACGTTTTGCTGTCCAGACAACAGTCTTCTGAGGAATTCCAGCAAGAAAAACCCCAACAGCGTAGCCATCCCCTTGCTTGTAAAAACCGAAGGCGTAGAGACCAGAACGTGACAACCACGTGGAGTTTCTGCCGGCTGTTAGGGAAGAACTACGGCTCACATTAGACTGCAGCTGTTGAGCTGAAGCAGTGAAAAACGCAGAGAAAAGGATAAACGGAATGATAAAATCCATGAGTAAACTGGGGTTTGTCAGAAACCCTTCGTCTCTCCCCGCTTTATTTCCGTTGCGATCAAGAGGGTTCAGGATTAAATTTCCATGTTGAAAAATAAAATCCAAGGACTCGGTGTTCAGTCACTTTACGTTGTCGACTTCCAGTCCACAAACTCGAGTCAAGAGACGGAATTGTCAAGCTTCCTATAACCACACAGGCCGCGTCTTGCTAACCCTTTGTGCACGCTTTCATTGTACAAGGGCCATCAGATAAGAGACAATCTCAGTGGTTCAACCAATAGCTGGATTGTTGACAGCACAGCCTCCTTTTATCACGAGGACATTTGAAGACGATTCTTGCTCCTGTTTGGTCAAAAAAGCAGTTGAATATACTGCAAAGATCCCTTCCATCCCATGTAAGTTAACGTCGGTGTTCCTCCCACTCAATTCACTTTCCCTCTCATTGGATTCAATATTGAGAATATCTGATGGAAAATTATTAATTATAAAAAAGAGGAACTTCATTCAAAATTGCCCGGCTTTATGACCAAAATGGCAGTCTTGGGACGAGAAAAATGTATAATAAAAGTAACTCGTGATTGCAAAATTTGGGTGAAAGGTGCAAACTGGATGTAAATACTATTTGATGCGATCTGTTTGACGAAGATATCTATTTAGGTTATCGCAGGATGGGGCCTGCAGTGCTGATAATGCTTCATGGATCTGGAAAGGAATCCTCAATCTAGATCCCTGCTTGAAAAATAACTTGTTATAAGGGTAGTGATTGTGAAAGAAAAAATGTTCTAAAGGATCTTAAGGTCTCAATCTTAACATTTACATTTCATGCTACATATACAAAGACATAAACGAACCTTGAGATTCCCAAGTTTGACTAGGATAAAAAGATTGTCCAACATACAGAAAGTATGTAAGTAAATTGTCCATTATACAAGGAGATATAAAAGGGTATTATTCATATCTTTCAATTCCTAAACAAAATCCACATGCAAAGAAAGTTCGCTGCCAAAGATAATTTAGAAAATCAGGGCTCAAGATCCATCAGGAAGATTAAACTAGACAAAACTATAGCCAAGAAACAATTGTATTCGCATCGTTCATTTCTCTTCAAAGGTCTCTGTGGACAAAAAGTTTTGGAGTCCTAATAAAATATGAACTTTCTAGATCAAGTTGGCCTATAAACTGCAACCAAAGTCTTATAGTTCAAATGGTATATTAATTTTTCTACTTGCAGTAAGAAGTCTCATTCGCACGAATCTTAAGACAATGAGAAACAAAATGTCTATGTATGAGGGCATGTGTTAATACGGACAAGAAACCAAAATTGAAGTACTATTAATATGCGAACAAGGGATAGCGGTACAGCATTCTCTTCTATTTCTAGAATAGGGAGTAAATTTGTATTTGAAATCTGTAACTCTTATACTAGCTTGCTTCAGTAGAGATATCATTTATCCTAAATTACATCTGAAGGTTTTTCAACGGAAAAAGGCTTTCTTATTGATTTATGTTTCACAATCTTGAATCTGCAACTAATTGGCCTTGAGTCAAAACAGAATGTTTATCATTACATATACTTGCATATGGTTGTTCTTAATTCGCTAATACTTTGTTAACACAATAGTCTTAAACAAATGGTTGGATTTGTCCACAACCCGAAAAGAGAATGAGCAAATTTGATATATTCAACAATTTTTTGATTCTTGATGCCGAAAAAGTACATACTGTTGGAGATACGTGTCCATATTTAGGAATATATGTTTCCTACTTAGCCTTATTGTTCTTTCTATATGGCGTAGTTTATTTGGGAAATATTATTGTATATAGGAATTATTTATTCTCTTTATTCCTTGTATAATTTCCTTTATGGTCAATCCTTACATTATAAAAGGACACCATGTGTACATCTCTTATTAAGAAAGCAATATACAGAATTTCCCAACCTTATGCCTTTCTTCCTCTCTCCTTTGTGACATGGTATCACGAGCCTAGTTTTTTTTTCTAACCTCAAGCTTCCGCTCTTCTTTTTTTTCCTCTCCGATCTCCTCTTTTTTTTTGTGATCATGTCTACTCCTACTGATCCTGATGCACCTATTTTGGAGGAGGTTTCCAACTCCTCCAACTCTCCTCCCCACTCGCCCACCCACCCTGATCCCTCTTCAGGAGTTCCCGTTGCCCCCTCTACCTTACCCACATCAGGACCCCATATTCACCCCTCTGCTCAACCCTGGCTGGGCTACCCAAACCAACCCCTCTCTTGGGCCCCATTTTATTTCCCGAGTGGTACTGGGCCCACTCTCTCCCCAGCCTCCTCTCTCGGCCCCGTCCCATCATCATTGGGCCCCGGCCTCTCCACCACTACCGCCCCGGTCCACACTTCAGTGGGTGGTCCGGCTTCATACGGGTCTTCGGGTTTGGGATCGGATCCCTACCCGCCCTCTCTTCCGGGTCTCGGGTCCAATCCCTACCCGCAATCACCCCCAATTTTTTTGCCCTACCCCGCCGCCGGCCGCCTTGAACCCAGCGACCCCCTATACACCGCCACCTCCGACGGCCCTGAGATCCGCCTCATCTTCCAGATTCTCACCGGATCGGACAATTATTCCGTCTGGTCCCGCGAGCTCCGCCGCGCCCTTGTCACTAAGGACAAGGACGGCTTCCTCGACGGCACGATTCCGCTCCCGACCACCGACCGCCTTGCACGGCAGTGGCGCAAATGCTCCCAGTTGATCTGCACATGGATCGGGCACAGCCTCTCTACGGAAGTCGCCGCCGCTCTTCCTCCCACCGACGATGTCAAAGCTCTCTGGGAGGCTCTCCGGGAACTGTATGGCCGGCCCGATCGCGTTCGTCTCTTCCAGATCGAACAGAAATTGACGGAATTGAAGCAAGGCAACCTTGCTGTTGCCGTCGTCTATAATCGATTCATGGCCCTCTGCCATGAACTCGATCAAACCGTCGAACCCCTCGTCGGCCCTGATGCTACCCTCCGCCAGTTCCACCGTTTGAAGGAAGAACACCGTCTCACTAGGTTTCTTTTGATCCTAAATGAGTTGTTTTCTTCCTTCAGATCCCAGATCCTCACCATGGATCCTGCTCCATCCTTGCGTCGCCTCCTCTTTCTTGCCGTCCAGGAAGAAAATCACCGCCTCGCCTCCGCCGAATACCTCCGCATCGGTGATTCGGTCATTCTCGCTGCTCGGGCTTCTCCTGCTCAAAAAGCGCTTGCGGCTCGCGGCGGCGGCGGCGGCGGCGGCGGCGGCGGAGGCGGCGGCACCGGCGGCATCAGTCCTGGTCTCGCACCCCGTGGCGGCTGGGTCGCGCACGCAGGCTCCCTAGGTTTTTTTGAGGGAGACCCTGCTTCATCTCCCGGATCGGACGGCTCTCGTGCACTTCCTCGATCTGACGGCTCCTATTTCATCGCTGGGGCGGCTCCATCTGACGGCTCCTACACGATCCCGTCTCCTTCGATCGACGGCCCTCTGCACGCAACCAGTGCACCCGCCCACAGGGGATCCAGCGGGCCGCGCAGTTCAAATGGGTCGCGCGCGCGCCGCGGGCCTGGCCCAATAACAGGCCCAAATCGCGGAAATGGCCCACGAGCCCGGTCCAATCACCTTTTTTGTGACCATTGCCATCGCACAAATCACACGAAGGACAATTGCTGGAAATTACATGGTCGTCCTACTGATCGAGATTCCAAAGATTCTGAAATTACCTCTAATGCCTTAATTTCACAAGATCAGTCCAATAAACCCCTCAATGAAGCCCAAATTCAGCAAATTATTCGGGCCTTCCACCAAGTGGGCCAACCTGACACAGTCGCCAGTTTTGGAGGTACTTCTTTTTGCTTTATGAGTTCAATTTTACCATCTGATTGGCTTATTGATTCAGGTGCTAGTGATCACATTATTTGCAACCCAAAATTTTTCTCCAAAATTAATAATTCTTGTCCAAACATGTCGGTCCGTCTCCCCACTGGAAATGTGACCTCTGTTACCAAAATTGGTGACGTTCAACTGGGCCCCCAATTTATCCTTAAAAATGTCCTTTACGTCCCCGACTTCCAATTTAATCTTATTTCTGTTTCTAAGGCTTGTGCCAACAATAATTGTCGAGTCATTTTGGATTCCACCTTTTGTGTTTTTCAGGCCCGTTCGACTGGCAAACTGATGGGCTTGGGTAATGCTCAGCAAGGACTTTATTTCTGGATTTCTTTTCCATCTCATTTCAATTTAAATTCCTGTACTTCCCCCACTGCGGACACCTTTTGTAATGCAAACTTTCACAATAATAATAAACTTTTTCACCAACGTTTGGGCCATAGTGCTTCCTTCCCACACCCTAAATGTCAAATTTGCCCATTGGCCAAACAACCTCGAGCTTCTTTTCCCCTCAGTTCTTCCCGCACTTCTTCCTTATTTTCCCTTCTCCACATCGACATTTGGGGGCCTTACCATACACCTCACCGTGATGGGTCTCGCTTCTTCCTCACCCTCGTTGACGATTTTTCCCGTGGTACTTGGGTTTTCCTTATGCAATCCAAAACCCAAGTCCTTTCCCATCTCACTCGTTTTTTCACTCTTATTCAAAATCAGTTTCACACAACCGTTCAACGTGTTCGCACCGACAATGCCCGTGATTTTTTTAATCATGCTTGTTCCTCATTTTTCTCTGATCATGGCATTCTTCATGAAAGCTCTTGCACCTATACCCCCCAACAAAATGGCATTGTTGAACGCAAACACCGTCACCTTCTCGAGGTTGCTCGAGCCCTCAAATACCAAGCCTCTATTCCTGAAAAATTTTGGGGCGACTGTGTGGTTACTGCAGCTTACCTGATCAATCGCATGCCTTCTCGGATTCTTCATGGGAAGACTCCTTTTGACCTCCTCTTCGGCAAGGCACCCTCTTTGGATCATCTTCGGGTTTTTGGCTGCCTCTGTTTTGCTACTACTGTGGGGCCTCGCGACAAGTTTGCACCCCGTGCCACCCGCTGTATCTTCATGGGATACCCTTCCCTCCAGAAGGGTTATCGTATTTATGATCCGGCCTCCGGTGACTTCTTTGTTAGCCGTGATGTTGTTTTCCATGAAGATTTATTTCCTTTCCAGACTGTTGCTGCCCCAGATGTTCCCCCCACACCGTTGCCGCAATTTTTGGCAGATGATCCGATTCCGCCCCCTCCAGCTGTGGTTCTCGTTGGGCCCCCAGTCCCTCCTGCAGCAACTCCCTTGCCGGCCCCTCCCGCAGCACCTCCTTTGCCGGTCCCTCCTGCTGCCCCTCCTTCTCCGCCAGTTGCCACAGTTCCCTCACCAGCTACATCGATGGCCCCTGTCTCTGCCCCTGATGATTCTTTGGCCATTGTTCCTTATGTGCCGGGTCCGACGCTTCCTCATGCCCCAGCTTCTAATTCCGACCCTGCTCCGACTGTCGCTCCTCGCCGTTCCGGTCGTGCCAGTAAGCCTCCCACCTGGACTGCAGATTACATATGCTCCACTGCTGACTCTCTTGGGTCTCATTACCCGATTTCCTCCTATGTCAGCCTTGCTCGTCTCTCCCCGGACCATCTGTGCTGCATTAGTCGTATCTCTGCTGAAGTTGAGCCTTCTTCTTATCATGAGGCAGCTTCCGATCCTCGCTGGCAACAGGCCATGGAGGCTGAACTTTGTGCTCTTGCTGACAACCACACCTGGGATGTGGTCCCTCGTCCCCCTCATCGCCGTCCTATTGGTTGCAAATGGGTCTACAAGATCAAGCACCGTGCTGATGGCACTGTTGAACTCTATAAGGCTCGCTTGGTGGCTAAGGGCTACACTCAGAAGGAAGGCTTCGATTATCACGACACTTTTTCCCCGGTCGCCAAGGAAGGTACTGTTCGTTCTTTCCTGGCTGTTGCTGCTTTTCGTGATTGGCCTCTCCATCAGATGGATGTCAACAATGCTTTCCTCCACGGTGATCTGAATGAAGAAATTTATATGGATCTTCCTCCGGGATTACGCAGACAGAGGGAGTCTCGGGTTTGTCGTCTCCGTAAGTCCCTCTATGGCCTCAAGCAAGCTTCTCGGTAATGGTATGCAAAGTTCACATCTGCTCTTCTTTCAGAAAAGTTTCGACAATCTCGCCACGACTATGCTCTCTTCACATGGCATCATGGTACTTCTTCCATCTATTTGCTCATATATGTGGATGACATCTTAATTATGGGAAATGACACTATAGCCATTGCTCGTTTCAAATCTTATCTCCACTCTACATTTCACATTAAAGACTTGGGACCTCCCAAATACTACTTAGGTATTGAGATTGCTCGTTCTGAGAAAGGTATTTGCCTTAGTCAGCGCAAGTTTGTTTTGGAGATTATTTCAGAAGCAGGACTGTCTGGTTGCAAACCAGCTGTTATTCCTTTTGAACAGAATTTGAGTCTTACTTCACCAGAATATGATGTGGGGACCCCATCTTTAGAGACAGACCAGTTACTCAAGGATCCATCTAAATATCAACGTTTAGTTGGAAAATTCATCTACCTTACCATGACAAGACCAGATATCTGTTATGCAGTTCAAATTCTCAGTCAGTTTATGCATGCTCCTAAACAGTCCCATATGAACGCAGCCTTGAAAGTTGTAAAGTACTTGAAGGGATGCCCTGGTCTTGGTCTTCTATTATCTAGAGATTGCAATATGGAGATGAAAGCATATTGCGACACCGACTACGCCACGTGCCCTATGAGCCGACGATCGACGACAGGTTTCGCCATCAAATTAGGTAATTCCCTCCTTTCTTGGAAGACAAAGAAACAAAACACTGTATCCTTATCCTCTGCCGAATCAGAATATCGTGCTATGACAAAAACTACTTGTGAAGTCATTTGGTTGAGAGGATTATTACGTGACCTTGGTGTATGGATAAAGCGTCCCACTCTACTGTTCTGTGACAATGATGCTGCTCTCAAGCTTGCAGCAAACCCAATAGTTCATGAAAGGACCAAACATATTGAAGTGGATTGCCATTTTACAAGGGACAAGATTCAGGAAGGCATTATCAAGACATGCGAAATCAACACTACAGAACAACCGGCAGATATTTTTACAAAGGCTCTCTGTCAAAGACAGCACACGTATCTATTAAACAAACTTGGTGTGTTTGATGTCTATAGACCACCAAAACCACCAGCTTGAGGGGGAGTGTTGGAGATACGTGTCCATATTTAGGAATATATGTTTCCTACTTAGCCTTATTGTTCTTTCTATATGGCGTAGTTTATTTGGGAAATATTATTGTATATAGGAATTATTTATTCTCTTTATTCCTTGTATAATTTCCTTTATGGTCAATCCTTACATTATAAAAGGACACCATGTGTACATCTCTTATTAAGAAAGCAATATACAGAATTTCCCAACCTTATGCCTTTCTTCCTCTCTCCTTTGTGACACATACATCTAAATTTCCATTTCCTTTGTCGACATTTTCCTCGTTTTCTTCATATACCGCGTTAGCATTTCAAAGGATGTTTCCGTCTAATGCACGGTCAACCAAGTCCTGCATGTCGAGTCAAGTCCTTCCGTCCAATACACGGCAGTTGGTTCTATCTTTTCCAAGACCCTAAACTTAATCCACATTCACTTAGATTCGTTGCATCCAATCATCAAATTCAAAGTCTATATTCCATGTTTAGCTATCAGTCTGTGAGAATATCAATAAATCCACAAAATCTTGTAAGGTTTTTACTGGACTGTAGATTCTAGTTTCTAACCATTCCAACATTGGTCTCCGGCATTTGATGTTTTGTCATGCATTCTCGAACAACCACAAACATTTTAGGAAGATTTTTAATGTCCTTTTTTTTTTCTTTTAATAATTTCTTACGCTTACTCATGGTTTTTGTCTTAGATAGAAGATATTTAAGGAAGAGTTCTATTCCACGAATTCCAGCAAAAATGATGTCTAAAGATTGTCTTTCAATAATTTTGTTCATCTTCAAGTAGATATAGGTTCTAGACAAATTTGATAGTAGTAACATCCTTAAAGTAGCTAACAAATCAAAGTTGACTAATTTAGGGGCACTGATGGGTTAAGGCAAGTAGTTCCTCTATCTCCTTTTTTATTTGTCTTTGTCATGGATATTCTTAATAAAATTATTATTGAGAAAACTTTTACTTCTACTTTTAAATATTACTAGTGTTATAAAAGGAAAAAATCATTCATCTTTACTTTGCTGATGACTTATTCTTATTTGTACATGGGCATGTTAATTTAGTGTTATGTCTAACTAATTCTTTAAAGGACTTTGAAACACTCACAAGTTTATGTTTTAATTCTAGCAAATGCTAGATATTTTTTTCAAGACTTATTAAGCAAGAAAATCTTTTGTTTTTGAATCATATTCCATTCTCTAAAAAAAAAAAGTCTCTCAATTAGGTATCTTGGTGTTTCCCTTATTACCAAAAAAAAAAAAAAAACTTATTTATGCCAACCGTAAGTTTTTAACAAACAAAATCATATGAATAATTGATAGTTGAGAAATGAGATATCTAAGCTATGCCAAAAGATTACAATTGGTAAAATCATTTTTTACTTTTATTTACACCTTTTGGACACAAATGTTTCTTCTTCCAGGGAAAACTATTTATAAGATTGAGAAGAAGATTAAACACTTTTTATGGATGGGTAATTTGAAAGATCATAAAACTTATAAGATTGCTTAATAGGTTGTTTCTTCACCTAAAAATGAAAGAGACTTGGGCCACTAAATCTTAAAGTGTGAAATAAGATTTTGTTGAAGAAGTCACTTCAGAATCTCATCAATTATTCAAACTTGTCTTTATGGAGTAGATGGATGTATAGTATTAAATGCAAGAGAATTTTAGTTATATATCTTGACATCAAAGGAAATAAAGCATAAAGTTAGAAAGGTCTTCTTAAGTTACGACATATTCTTATATCTACACTTTCTAAGCCTTCTTACTATTATAATAATACATATAAAAAATTGCACCAAGTTAATATTAAGATTAAATGGCCTTGTTATGATCAAGTGGAATCAAAAAATATAACTTTATTGGATGACTCATATGTAGGGATAGACTTCCTACAATAAAAGGGTTATATCGATGGCTTCCCTTAATTGACCTATATTGTAATTTTTGTAATTCTCAATTGTAAACTCTCAAAAGATGATATCCAATCAGGAGAGGGAAACAAATTGATTTTGGAAATCATGTAAACTCTCATTTATTGCCCCCTAAGTCTTGAACTCTTAATTACCTATCAAGCTCTTCATCTCGTTTTAATCTTTTCCAATTCCTTTTATTACATGTAAATGGTGAGAGATTAATATTTTTTTGTTTGATATCAATGGTGCATTATGTTCTTTCACAAAAAAAATAATCAACAAGATTTTTAACCTAAAGATCACTAATTAGTGTAGGTAATGTAACTAGTTTCCAAGGAACAAAACTCAATGACATATGAGTCAAGTTCCAACAATATCAAGATTCTTAAGATAGCATGCTCAAAATTCTCCTCAATTTGTTACCGTCAACAATCTCAACGAGGATTATAAATTCTTCACAAAATTCTTGACAATTTTTGGTTGAAATCAAAGTAGCCACCAAATAAGGTATTCTTTTTTATATAAATTATTGGTCACACATATTAGTGTGTTACATTTACAAGCCCACTACTCAAGAATAGCACAAGATTCTAGAACTTTATGTTTCTCACTACCTTGTGCTATGATGGTGCTAAAATCAAACCTTTTGTGATATAAAATCATTTTTCTTATCAATGAAAGGTATGATATGCCTAATCATCTTTGGTGTGAGGTTTTTGACTAAAAAACAAGGGTGTGGAAGCAATTAAAAGACATATTGATTGATGGTTTGATAGAATTGAACATATTGATCTCTATTGGTGGTTAACTCATGCAATTATTGTTCGGTGAAATTTAAATGCAAGTGAAAATGTCGAATAAGTAATATAATGATAAGAAAAGTATCATCCCATAGAGATTGGTGATTATTAAGCCAACTAATTACTAACGGTGAACAACTCCTAGAATTTATCTAGCAAACCAAATTGATAGAGTATAAACTAACCAACTAAATTTAATAAAACTAAATATGCGAAATATGTTAGAGCATATGATTTCACCATAACTACTAAGTATTAATATTGATTATTTATGCTTGCAAGAGGTATAATATCTATGTGATGGCGAAACTTCCTAATTTATTTACTATCCTATGTCTAGATATAACAAACATACTTAGTTCATTAATTTACTATATCTCTATATGTAAATTGAAACAAACCAAATGATTATTTATGCTTGCAAGAGGTATAATATCTATGTGATGGCGAAACTTCCTAATTTATTTACTATCCTATGTCTAGATATAACAAACATACTTAGTTCATTAATTTACTATATCTCTATATGTAAATTGAAACAAACCAAATGCATTAGAATCTATGAATATTCTCAGTTTACACTGTTTGTAAGCCATACAAACAATATGATATATGTCTATCCATATTTAATTTATGGTTACATATTACAAGAAGTAACTGCATATCATCTCATGTTGGTCTCAAATATGCAAATCAAATCATTGAAGTGGTAGCTAATCACTTAAAATCATTAAACCTAGTAATATACAATTTCACATAAACAAATTATCCTGCAAAACATAACAATCATAAGATTCATACCATCATAATTAGGTTACATCATAGCTCTAACAAAAGTAAAGTAAAACATAGTAAAATACTAAGGAGGAATAATAATAGGAATAAAATAAGACATCTTGAATCAAAGAACAAGAAGTTTGTCACCCTTTTTGTCTTTTCTTTAAGAAAACCTTGAATTCTTGTCATCTCTCTTGAGTTGTGCTCAATTTCCTCCCCCCTTCTTTAATGCAACACTTCTTAAGGGCCCTCATAAAGATGCAACTATAACATGTTTCCCTTCTAAATTTCAACCTTGTTAATTTGAACAATATTGAAAAGAAGAAACAAAGAAGGAATAGTTAACTAGAATTATATGTTCTATTGGCTTGCTTATTTGTTGTTATCTATGTTGGAGAAAAATCACCTTAATCAAGCTTTTGCCCAAAAATCATGTACTAATCATGTTTAAAATTAGATTTTTGTGAAAATATGAAAAAAAGATTATATACCTAATTTAACCTCCCTATGATGCCCTTTTTGGCACAAAATGGGCTAACATTCTTATGTGTTGTAACAAAAAACTACACATCACACTAACAAGGCACAGCTAAGACTAGAAGAGTTAAGAGAACACATAATTCTTCTAGAATGGGTCAACCAAAATATGCATACATCCATTGTCACCACATTCTGAAAATCATTTTCTTTTCTATTAAGATGAAAATCAAGAGATTACAAAGACATAAAAATTTTCTCTCTTGAACTAACTAGGCTACTCACCAAATTGCTACAATACCATTAGCCAAGAGCTATAGTACCATCAGCCAAAAACTATAGTACCAAGCAACAACAACACTATGCTACATGCCTTTCTCTAACTCATCAGCTCTCACCCACTCTACTCAGTTCAGGTATTCTACTTTAACAATAACCCTAAGAAGTGACTTTACAAAATCACCCTTAATCACCTATTTTAATTCCAAATAAGTCCTAATTATTCCAATACTAACAAATCTCCCTATGCACTAGTGATTAACTGTATACAGAACTTTTCAACAAGTCTTCTAACAAATGAGTAGTCAAATCCAACTCTTTTAGAAATCTTTATAGTCCTATGAACTCCATGACCTTCACAATCACAACTATCTCCAAGATTTTGAGGACAACACCACTCTAACTACAACTCATCCAATTGATCCAATCAATAAGCTAACTATGAAACAACTAATAGAACTCTAACCATCCTAGGGTAGGCACTATGAGATGTTTGTGTTCTGATCTTGTTTGTTTGTTGTTTTACAATTCCATTATTTGCTAAGGTAAGAGAATACCATTAATAAAGAAGAAATAAGAAACAAACGACCTAACTAAATTTACTATAAAAAGTTTAGTTTTGTACTCTGCATACTAGTCTAACATCATGTATTTTTAAACAAAGTTTCATTTATCTCTTTCTCTCTCTAGGGTTTATGTGAGCACTTGCCAAAAGCAATTGCTTCGGCTTGTACTCTTGTGCCACAAGCTAACAACCTTGGTTAGCCACCCAAGCATGGCCTCCACCATTACCATGGCATCGTCTTCTAAGTAAGACCTCTTCCCACTCCTTTGACTTCGAGCAACATGCCAATATGATGATCGATGAAGTCGATGAGTCGAGAACTGAAGTGATAGTTTCTTTTAATTTTCTTTTTCTTATCCATTTCTTCCTAGATAGGTAATTTTCTGGTCATTGGGCTTTGATTTATGTTTCTTTTTTAATAAATATACTTCTTATGGTCTCCTAAACTTCTTATAAGCTTTGTTACAATTTACTAGTTTGTGATTTTGATTCAACAAACATGATTAAATTAATTACATACTCATTTTTCTTTGAAATTCACTTACGAAGAAGAAAATAATTTGCTCCAATTTTGTTTCAACTTTGATTTTCAATGTTCTTGATTTGAATAAATGAGATGATTGTAGTGAGATTTGTAGAAGTCTAATATTGAAAAAAAAAAGTCTTGAGTAATGTTTAAATAAATAAAAAATATCTTCTAACTCAATAATCTAACCTTTGAATTGGACTATTATTATATTTTTAGCAATCAAAAAGTAATAAAAGGATTCACATTGACAAGAAGTTCAAGCCTAAAGACTAGTGCCTTGTTTGAGTCTTATGTGCATTAACATGGAAAAAAATATTGTACTTGTGCAAAATATCAATAAGTTTGGTGTTAAAAATCAATTTAAATTTGTTATCTTATATTTATGATGATTGTTTACCAGTAAATTTGTTATCTTATATCTTATATGCAAGATGATACTCTCTTAAATCACATTAAATTTGATATTATTACATAAATGGAGTTTGTTTACCATAAACTTTCGTATGAAAGACATTACATGTCCTACGTTCCTAACTGATGAGCCATAAGGAAAAAGAGGGAGAGGGGGGGGGGGGGGTGGAACTTTCACATGAATCATATTTGCTAACCAATAAGCTATGATAAAAAACAAAACTCAAATTTTCTTATACAACATATGCATGAATAACATCGACTACCCCATAAACCTAGATTAATGTGTATATGGAATTATTCATTGTCATCATTATTGAAACTCATGTTACATTGCCACGTCAATGTTGCCACATCAATGCTAAGGTTAGCCACATGTCATGCCATTTTATTTTTAGGGATTTTGTGGATTTAACTTGGTATCTAGAGCCTCTCAACCACCACCCTTATTGATCTTTACCTATTTTCCATCCAAATGGCCCAAACATAGTGGACATCTCTAACTTTAGGCAATAACTAGAAGATACCGTTCAACATATGAAAACCTTTAGGAAATCAATTCCTTGGTGAACGAGCTTGGTGACGAAGGTGAGGTGATTGTCAACAATGATTACCTTACCACCTATTCAGAGGTCTCAATCCTCCCTACACCTCACTCACGACAATGATCTTTGTCCACACCTACACCTCTAGCCTTACCAAAAAATATTTGCAGGATCTCTTTCTCACTTAAAGGGCCTAATTGAAGTTGGTGAAGTAGTCCTATGTGCCACTGGTGGCCTTCTTGATGGCTCAAAATTTGTCCACTTAACTATGGGTTATGGTTCAAAACTATACCTATACCCAAATTCAATGTTAGTCAGCCTAAGCTAATGACAATCAATCCTTTTCGCCAACTGCCAAAGGTTGCTTCACCCAAGATGAAGCCAACCAATGTCGTGCTCCTCACTACCAAATTTGTTAACAAACTAGCCATTAGGCCACGACCTATTAGGCTGGCTACAACTTGGCTCAATCCATGAACTCAAGCCTCTATAGGCCTCAATCTAACCTACCCTCCTTAACCCAGACAAATGCAAATTGGTTCCTTGACTTAGGGGCTGCCAATCACTTTACTCTTGAGCCCATAGGCCTCAACCAACTGCTTCCCTACCAAGGAGAGAATCAAGTAATGGTTAGTGATTGGGTGGCATCCCCATCACCTACACAAGTAATTTTTTCAACTTTAATAATTTAAATATTTTCTAACATTTTAGTTTATCAATTTACCAAGGATAATAACTATGCCTTTATTTTTCACCCTAATTTTTATGTTGTCTAGCATCTCCTATAGGTTGGACTTTACTTCAAGGATCACTTAATCATGAACTCTATTGTCTTTAACCCAATAAAATGGCACACAAGCCCTCAACACTTAATATATCCTTAAATATGTTTGAAAAATAGGATCAACATTTAGGGCATGCCTTTTTCCTTATTGTATCCAAAGTGCTCCATAATAATAAAATATAGTTTGAAAACCATTTTTCTAAAATTTACAATGCTTGTCAACTTAGCAAAAGTGTGAAACATCTTTATTCTCCAACCAATAATACATCTCAAGGTTCACTTGACTTAATACGCTTTGACATCTGGGGACTTATCCCATTATTATCACACTTAGGAAAAAAATATTATATTGGCTTAAAAAAATATTATATTGGCTTAAAAAAATATTATATTGGCTTTATAAATGATTATTTAAAATTTACCTAGATTTATACTTTCCAGTCATATATGCAATTCCTATCTATTTTAGAAGAATTTCATCTTCTAGTAGAAAATTAGTGTAATTCCAAAATCAAATCCATTCAATGTGATGGTGTCTTTGAGTTTACATCTAGGGATTTTACTGCCCTATTATCTGGATTGGGTATATACCAACATATATTTATCCCTTATGTCACATTCCAAAATGGCTCCATAAAGTGAAAACATCACCATATCATTGAAATCGAGTGCTTTCTTCTTAATCAAGCCCAAGTTCCATTACATTATTGGGACTATGCCTTCAAAACGATTGTCCACATTATTAATTGGCTTTCAAGCCCACTAACTACAAACCAATCACCTTGGGAATTATTTTTTAATCGACCACCCTTTATTTCTCATCTTTGCATGTTTAATTATCTTGTTTATCCCTATTTATGACTATATAATAAACATAAATTGTAACCTCGTTCTCATCCATGTGTTTTTACGAGATATCCCCCAAGATACAAAGGTTATTACTACTTATGCCACCAAACAAATAGGTTCTTTATAGTTGCTGATGTCATTTTTGATTAGTCATAGTTTCCATTTATAAACCATCAATTACCAACAACTTCATCTCATGCATCATATATTCCATTTCAACTATCTTTACCTCCACCCTCAAGGCTACAAGTTCTAATTATAAAACCTCGTTTCTCTCTTTGCATGGCCTCTAATCCTTCTCGTTCCCCTGAGTACCATGATGTTCCAATGGCACCACCTTTGCCACCACCCTTGCCACCACCTCCTCCTCCTACCACTTCTACTCACTTAATAACTACTCATCTAAAAGGTGATACTATTACCAACAGAACCTTGACTCAACAGCATATTTGTGCCTTAACTACTACATCTCAGACACATAAAGAACCACGTGTTTTAGTAAGGCATCCTCTTCTACTGACTAGCATAAAGCCATGATAAAATAATACACTTCCCTAATCAAAAATCAAACATGGGAACTTGTGCCCCTTTCTACTAATATAGTTTTCATCATATGCAAATAGGTCTATAAAATTAAACTATACTCCAATGAAACCCTTGAACATTATAAACCTTGCTTAGTAGCTAAAGGCTTTCATTAATGTCCTGATGTTGATTACACTAAAACATTTAGTCTAGTTGGTAAACCTATCATTATTCAGACTTTCCTTTCCATTGCATATAGTAAAAGTTAAACGATCAAGTCACTTAAAGTCAAGAATGTCTTTCTACATGGGATCCTTGATGAAGAGGTCTTTATGCACCAACCTTAAGGATTCATAGGTCCCCAATATCCTCATCATGTCTACCACCTCAAAAGGTCTCCTTATTGCTTCAAAGAAACCCCCCGCATATGGAATCAATGTCTCACCCAATTCTTAAAGCAAATTGGTTTTTTTCATTCTAAGGCTGAGTCATCTCTATTCTTTCTTCATATTAAGAATTATAGTATTTTGATCATAGTCGTTAGGGACAATATTCTCTTTACTAGAAGCCTCGATGCTTCACTCAACCATATTTAGAGCAACTTTAAAAAGAATTCGATATCAAAGATCTTAGTAACCTTCACTATTTCCTTGACATTAAAGCCCTGTCAACCAAAAATGGTCTTTTACTATATCATGCTAAATTTGCTCAAGATGTCCTCTAACATGCCAAAATGGGTAATGCTCATGAAGTTTCTACTCCTTCTGCCATTGGCGACCCTCCACCCATTCATGATGGTAAGCCTCTTTCAGACCCTACTCACTATTGAAATATTATTAGTGCCCTTCAATATCTTACCCTCATGTGACCAAATATCACTTATGTTGTGAACACAATATGCTAATACATGCATGCTCCTACCACCACTCTTTGGACCTTTGTTAAATGCATTTTGCAGTTTATTTTCGATACTACTTGTTATGGCATCCACATTATGAAATATTCCTCCACCCAACATCATGCCTACTTTATGCAGGCTAAGCAAGTGACTATAATGATAGGCACTCCACTGGTGGCTTTTATGTTTACCTTGGTAATAATCTTATTTCCTGGTGTTCTAACAAATAGAAAACTATTGCACACTATAGCACTAAAGCCAAATTTAAAATCCTTGCTAACACCATTGTAGAGCTCATTTGGATTGAAGCTTTCATTTGTGATTTCCATCAACTACTTGCTACATCACCTACACTTTGGTTGACAACCTCTCTACTCTACACCTTTCCATAAATGCTATTTTTCATGCTCACAATAAACAAGTAGAGATTGTAATACTGAGGTATGCCTTTATACTTCTGTACTTTAATATTTATTAATACAATTTACTGTTCCACAAAAAAAAAAAAAAAATACAAGTGGAGATCAATTTTGACTTCATCCAAGATGCATAAAAAATCTTCAGCTCTAGATTCATTTTATCTCCTTTATTGACCAACCCGCAGACAACTTCACCAAAGGATTATCATCCTCACACTTTGTTATACTTCAAAACAAGTTGACGATTCAATCTGGCCCATCAAATTTCAAAGGGATATTAATACCCATGTCACATTGCCACATCAATGTCACCATGTCAGCAACATATGACATCGGAGTCCAACTTTCAGCAACAATGGCATGACATGTAGCTAACCCTAGACACATCAACCTTACACAACAAGACACTAGTGTGCCGTCTCTCCCCCTAAAAGGTCTGGGCATTCCTAAATGCATCCAATTGGAATCTTGTCACTAGAAACTTTCATTTTGACCACAAATTCATGGGAGAGATTGACCACAAATTCATGTGATCTCTCCCATAAATCCAAAAGCCCCAATTACACAAGGCCACCAACCATGCCAACAAAGAATCTAGGAAAACTTTCAAATTCATTCCAAATTCTCTGCAATCCCAAGTTCCCTTTCATAAATTTGTAATTATAATTGATTGTGTTAGGGTTTGTGTTTCCTTTCTTGTATATTAAATGATTCTTATAAATTGGCAATCAATTGTATAGTTTTAGAATCGAAATCGATTTACCCCTTTTCAAGAATTAGGGTTTGGTGTTCTTGAGATATCTTTGAGAAATTATCAATTTCTAGGAATCTTATGGATTCAATTGTCATCACGTAATGACAGCAAGTGCTCATGAACGAGCTTTTTGGACCCAAAAATCCATCTCAAACAAACAAAAAACATACTGTGATTGTAATATAGGGTATTATCGGGAGTGGGAAGCAAACTGATTTTGGAAATCACCAGGACGCACGAAGTCCTGTTTTATTCTTTCCTCCTTTGGACCGACTCCGAGGATTAATTTCTCTGCTCCTGATGCGGCAAATTAAGACAACTACCAGTAGATTCATCAACGAATATATTTCAAACTTTCGATTCTGCTATGGCAAGAAATCGGAAGAAGCTTTTCTGCATATCTTGCCAAAGAACGACCTAAATCTCGTTTGCGCCTTTAGCCTTAATTTTGCCATTTCAAGTTATTTGTACAATACATTCTTCTCAAGTCATTTAACCAATTAGTTCAGTAGTGAATTAATAAAAACTCTAGTCATGAAATATCAGTTTTGACACCCACATATGTAAGTTGAGTACATGTATTATAATATTAAAAAAAAATACATTCTTCTCACCCTAGGACTAACATTTTCCTTGGCCATGGTAAAAGAATCCAGCCATTTTGAATGAAGTTCCTTTTTTTTTTTTATCATTTACTAATTTTCCAGCAGATATTTCTGAATATTAAATCGAATGAGAGGCAAAGTGAAATGAATGGAAGGAACGCCGATGTTAACTAAATGAAATGGAAGGGATCTTTGCCGTATATTCAACTGCTTTTTTGGCTTAACATTAAGCCAGGCGTTGTCGGGTAGCACTAATCATGGAAAACTGTATCAAGTACTAACATCTCACATGTGTGAAGTACCTGGAGGTGATCCTCGAAAATGTAAGGTAATCGTCGTCAAATGTCTTCGTGATAAAAGGATGTCATACTTTTAATAATCCAGCTATTGGTTAAACCACTGAGGTTGTAATCCTTTTTTATCGTGCTCGTATCGTGAAGCGTGCATAAAGGGTTATGAAGACGCGCCTTGTGTGGTTCTGGGAGTTTAACAATGCCGTCTCTTGACCGGAGATTTTGAACAGGAATGGGACGACGTAAAGCGACCGGACACCGAGTCCTTGGATTTTACTTGTCAACATGGAAATTGAATGCTAAACCCACTTGTTCGCAATGGGAATAAAGCGGAGGAGAGTAGAGGCGCTAAAATACCACTACTGGTATCTTAATGAAGTTCTCAAGCCATACATGACATTGGCAACAACCGTGCCCTTCCCCTACGAGGGGTGGGGCCTAACAACAAGCAGAGAACATAAGACCAACAAAATAGAGCGTTAACGCGAGCAAGCACATCATATAAATGCAAAAACCTTAATAACTTAACTAGTTTATCATACAAACTACCACCCGTAAATACTTGAGAACTTAACACGCGCCTAGAAAAGATTTTGGGCTAGGAGGGATTGGAATATCCACAGTCCCTTCCAACATCAGCAGAACCTTCTTCATTGAAGGCCGCAGCGATGGCTCTTCCTGAACGCACCAAAGTCCCAGTTTCACCATTCTCTCAACTTGTTTCTCGTCAAACTCTTCACGTACTATTAATTTAGTAAGACTTCCAGCCTCAAAACAATGATAGGCCCATTCTTCAAGGATGGCTTCTTCCTCGCCCAGATTCCAGTCCACACTCTTTCTACAGCAAATGATCTCTAAGAGCACGATACCGTAGCTGTAAACATCTGCTTTCACTGTGATGGGCAGTTTTCGATGCCACTCTGGCGCAACATATCCCCTTGTCCCTCTGATGCCGGTGAAGGTTTTGGTTTCATCCGGCTTCAACAGCTTTGCCAATCCAAAGTCAGAGATCTTTGCACAGCCGTTCTCGTCCATCAGAATGTTCTGAGGTTTTATGTCACAATGAATTATCTGTCGCTCACATTCTTCATGCAAATAAAGGATTCCTCTTGCTACGTCGCGAGCAATGTTCATCCTTTCATCCCAAGATGGTCGTTTTTCTGGGGTAAAGAGTACGTCAGCAAGCGACCCGTTGCTCATGTATTCATATACCAAAAGTCTATGACTTCCGTCGTGGCAATATCCAAGCAGACGGACAAGGTTTCTGTGATGTGTTCTCCCAATGACTTTCATCTCAGTCTGAAACTCTCTTTCCCCTTCAGCCAATATTTTCTCTAGTCTTTTTACCGCTACAATCTTCTGGCCATTCAATATTACCCCTTTATAAACTGCGCCGAAGGCTCCTCTACCAACTTCTTCCTTGAAATCATTCGTCACTATCTCAAGTTCTGGAAAAGCGAACGACCGCGGAGCGAAATCTTCACTCAGTTCTCCGTTTCCATCGTACGACAATTTTGTATAGTGGAAATGACTTTTGTAAAACACAATACCAGAAATTACCAACATCATGCATCCAAAGGCAATAAGTAAAGCGCTAATAATTAGAATGTCCACTCGAAGCTCTTTCTTGTGTTCTATCGGCATATTTCCGTTTCCAGTGGGTGAAGAAGTACTTACCTTGATTAAAGCTATGGTACTGTCACTCAGTAGCCTTCTACCATATCTCAATGGAAGCCGTTGTTTACTGCAGTTGCGGTCTTTGAACAGCGCAGCTTCACAGCTACAGTCTTCTAAGCAGGCTTGTTTACAAGATTCTGTAGAGAGGACGGACAGAACAGAATATGAAGCATCTTCCCATATGGTATTAGCCACTTCGTCAATGGTGTACGAAAAATCCCCGTTTTCGTCCTTGCAACCTTCTGCTGTGAAATTCCTTTCACAGCCCGCAGTCCGATTGCCTGTGTGTACCATTCCAAATCCCGGAAGGCATTCACATTCAGCCAGTAGATCATTTAAAACACAAAAACCGTTTAATCCGCAAAGTCCCTTAGGATTGCACGGATCATTCGAAGATTGCCATTCAATTGACCAGTTTCCTTCCTTTCCCAGATTATGTGAGTACAGCCGGAGTACACCGTCCGCATCAAATCTCGTGAGATAAATAGTTTCTGCTTTAGAATATCCTCCATCCGTTAGATTCCTGATGTTGAAACTAGTACCGTTGAGCAAGTAGAGATGGCCATCAGCAAGAAAGTTTAGCGACACGTTATCTCCCTGTCCGTCTGTCCCTGTCGCAAAATAAGCATATGGAGCTGTGTCCGCCGTACCCACCGGGTACTGAACAAGGTTTCCATCACTTTGCATCTTAAGACGGAAGATGCCCGTCGAGTGATCGGTGTCTGAAACACTAGAAAATAGCTCTTGATCCTTTACGAGACGTTGACTGGGTAGAAGGGTATCAGTCGGGTGCTCAAAACTCTGCCATATTATTTCTTGATCCTCTTTGTAGATCACGAAATTGCCAGAGTCAAGCATGGAAGCCGAAGAAGACCCGAAAGAATCAGCTATAATGGCCTCCTGCCCTCGTGATTGCACGACAAGCCTGCCATCGTCTGAGAAATGCAAGGTGGCATTGCTGGAGAATGGTGGGTCATCACGTTTTGCTGTCCAGACAACAGTCTTCTGAGGAATTCCAGCAAGAAAAACCCCAACAGCGTAACCATCCCCTTGCTTGTAAAAACCAAAGGCGTAGAGACCAGAACGTGACAACCACGTAGAGTTTGTCCCTGATGTTAGGGAAGAGCCGCGGCTGAAATTAGACTCCAACTGTTGAGCTGAAGCAATGAAGAACGCTGAAACAACGATAAGCGAAATGATAAAATCCATGGAAAAACTACGGTTCGTCAGTAACCTCTCTTCTCCCCCGCTTTACGCCGTTGCGAACAAGTGGGTTCAGCGTTAAATTTCCAAGTTGAAAAGTAGGATCCAAGGATGTGGAGTTCAGTAGCTTTACGTCGTCCCGTTCCTATCCACAAACTCCAGTCAAGAGACGGAATTGGCAAACTTCCTAAAACCACACAGGCTTTGATTTTACGAGTAACATCACATAAGATACAAAAATACAAAATAAGATTGTCTATTATATAAAAAGACATAAAAAGGAAATTGATTTGTATCCTTAAACAACTTGCTTGTTTACTTAAAACAAAATGTATATTCAAGTTGACAAATGCCAAGTTTAGTGGTGAGTATGCAATATCTTAGACTTTTTGGTCCCAAATTTGACACTTTGAAGATGTGTGAGTTTAACATTAAAGATGATGCGAAAAAAATGTGTATAAATTTTTGCCTAAAGGCATGTGTAATAATGAAGAAGCAAAAAATATAGGGCTATTAATTTGTGAACAAAGGATAGCATTACAACATACTCTTCTATTGGTAGAATAGGGTATAAGTTTGTATCTGAATTTTGTAATTCTTATATTTGCTTGCTTTAGTAGATATATCATTCATCCTATACTATGTTGGAGGGCTTCTGGACAGCAGAAAGTTTTCTTGTCGATTTATGTACGCGATCTTGAAACTGCAACTAACTGGCTTCAAGTTGAAATAGTATGTTTTTCATTGCATGTTCTAACATATGGTTTTTATTAATTCGCTAATACACTCTTAACACAATATTTGTTAAAGGATGGTTCCGTCTAAAGCACGGTCAGCCGAGTCTTGCATGCTAGGTCAAGTACTTCCGTCTAATTCACGGTCAGCCAAGTCTTCCATGCTAGGTCAAGTCAGTCAAGTCCTTACGTTTAATGCACGGTCAGCCAAGTCCTTACGTTTAATGCACGATCAGCCAAGTCTTGCATGCCAGGTCAAGTCCTTACGTCTAATGCACGGTCAGCCAAGTCTTAGGTCAAGTCCTGCCGTCTAATGCACGGCCAATGCTTCAATTTTTTCCAAGGCCCTAATCTAAATCCATATTTACTCAGATTCATCTCATTCAATAACCAAATTAAAGTCTTTATCCAATGTTAAAGCTATCAATCCGCAAGAACGCCAATAAGTCCACCAAATTTTCTAAGATTTTGACCAGTCTCTCGATTCTAGTTTTGATCATTCTAACATTAGTCTTTGGAATCTGGCACAAAGAAGTTTCTACTCCTGCAATCAGGGGCTTCTTGTAAGCCAGCCACGAATTCTTAAGGTCTACTGGTAGTGGCATGACTATTGGTTGGAGTCGTTGCCAGATTTTTCGGTCATAACAACCTAAATAATGGAGATGATGGGGGGTTTGATTGGTGGATGTGATCGAATCCCACTCGAAGCACTCCATCACGAATAAGAGTCTTCCGGTTGGATAGGCAGTAGAATAGGAACTCCCTTGAGTTCTCCTGCACCGGTCTTGATGGTGGAACCAATTCACGGCATGCGGGAACTAGAATATAAGGAATCAGGTGTGGCATTGTGTCAGGCATTCCGGAACAAACACAAATATCAAATCTTTGAGTCCATGAAGACTATTAATTTGGGTCTTTTTCATAATTCCTTTTGTTTTCTCATGGTATGAGTCCAAGGGTAAAATATATTTGAGGAAGACTTTTCTTCATAATTCCTTTTGCTTACTCATGGTATTCATGGTAAATAGCAAATTCACTACTTGACCTTCTTCTTATCAAAGAAGTGAAAATTTTATGTCTTACTATGATGAGGTCAGATATTGACCATACAATTCAATATCTCAGTTAACTCATGCAATTGCAAATGCATTCATCTTGTAGTATCTTAAAGACTGTTTAGGGTTTAGAATCACATTCTTTCATTTTCTAGGTTGAGTTAAATGCCTTTTGTGAATTTCATTGTAATACGAATCTCATGTCTAGGCATTCGATTAGTAGTTATTGCATTAAATTATGGAAATTTTTTATATCATGAAAACTAACGAATAACAAACTATTTTTAGATCTTCCATTGAGGTTGGGTGTAGAACCATGACGTTTATAGCTTGTGAGATTGCCTGGATCCTTAGAATGTTTAGAAATCATGAGGTGGTTATTTTTTAACCCGCCTCCTTGTATTGTGATAACAAGGCAAGGATGCACATAGTAATCAATCCTATATATCATAGAGAATGCAGAATAGTAAGAGTAAGAAATTGCATGTGAGAGAAAGTACAAAAAGGTTTGAAATAAACTCAGTATTTCGAATTTCAAAGCATTCAATAGACCCATTGACAAAGGCCATATATAGAACCAACATTAACATTTATTGTCTAAGCTTAGAATTGAGAAGAAGTATAAAATATGTCCATGTTAGTCCTCCATTAGTATCTGGCTATTGGCCCATTACTGTGGGCTCGTTCTCTTGTGTATTATTTATGTTGTAATTTTGGTGAATACAGACCTTCATAAGGATATTGTATTTGTTCAATTATACTGTAAATATATTATACGGGCATCTTGTAACCATTTTGAACTAAGAAAATACTAGAGAAAGCCTTCGGAAGTACCATATGGCTGTCTCTATTCTCTGTCGAGTGGTGTGGTCCCGTTTTCAGCCGAGATATATCTTCGTGATTCAGATTCCCACCGTTTCTACAGCAACTCTCAACAAAAGCAAAGCCCTTATAGGACTCCATTTTGGTTGGTCTCGGGTACCATTTATAGTTCGTTGAGCAGTTTAGCAAAAAAATTTCCCGACAAATCTTTGCACAATCTTATTTTCCTGTATTAACTTAATAACTATGTACTTACAAATGAACAGGTTCATTGGGACGAATTCTAAGAGCTTAAGATGCACCCCAAGTCCAAAGCAAGCTAACCCAACAGATCAAGCGGGCCAGGCGTTTACCGGACGACCCAGGCGTTGCGCGGGACAAGTACTTGAGTCGTGCAACTAGGACTGCTCGCGTGCAACAAACCCAGCAACTCCTGCTCAGCCCGCAAGCCGGTTGAGGAACCCAGCAATTATGCACGTCACGTGACCTAGTAAAATAAAAATAATAGGATATCTAACAGCCAAGTAGGGTATGTCAACGGGATCCTTGATTCTTCGAGCAAGCCTTTGATCCAAACGATTTCACATACTGCCAAAGCCATAGTTCTGTTGCCATGTTAAAAATATGCATTTCTTCCTTATAAACTAACTTATAATGAAGGTTCACGTATTATGTTTTCAAAAATATTGTTTATACAAAATTTAAGTAATATAGGACACTTTTTACACTGTTTTATCATACTTTATCATGACCAAAATGGACTATGAGCTTTGGTATTCTACTACAAGCTTCATTTTTAGCACTTTCTTAAGATTTAATACTATGAACAAAAATAAAATTGAAACAATTTGAGAGTGGAAAATGTTAATGTTTTATTCAGAAGGAAAAAGAAACATTGCAAGGAAACCATACAAAATTCACTTTAATTTCTAAGAAACATAAATCTTCTAAGAAAACCGAAAATCACAGACGGAAAACAAATTCTCTCTAAAATACGGATTACTTGATTGAGAAAAAATCAACCTATTCCTTTGATAGAAATAGGTTGAAGACGCGACGCATAACGCGTCGCGCCCTTGGCCCGGGTTGGACAAGCCCAAACCCGGCACTGACATAAGAAAGGATTGGGGCCATGTATACGGCCCAAATATAAACTCAACACCCCTCCTCAAGCTGGTGATTTGTACAAATCAAATACACCAAGCTTGTGAAGAAGATAATTATGTTGTCGACTACATAAAGCTTTAGTTAACAGATCTGCCGGTTGCTCGTGAGTGCGAATGCTACGTGTCTGAATCAAACCCCGCTGTTGCTTCTCGCGGATGAAATGACAATCAATCTCAATGTGTTTGGTGCGCTCATGGAAAATAGGATTGGTGGCAATGTGAATAGCAGCTTCATTGTCACAATATAAAGAGATAGGTCGAGGAACGATCACCCATAAGTCTCCAAGTAGCCCTAATAACCAAACAATCTTACAAACAGCAGTCGCCATAGCACGATATTCAGCCTTAGATGAAGATCGAGAAACTGTGGCTTGTTTCTTGCTTTTCCAAGAGATCAAAGAACCGCCCAACTTGACGCAAAAACCTGTGAGAGAACGGCGAGACATGGGACAATCCGCCCAATCAGAGTCACAGAAACCAGTCAACTGAAAGTCCTTGGTGGAAGACATGAACAACCCTAAGCCGGGAGTGCCCTTCAAGTACTTAACAACCTTTAGAGCCATATCCATGTGACAGACTTTGGGAGAATGCATGAACTGACTGAGTATATGAACCGGATAGTTAATATCAGGTCAAGTATGTGTGAGATAGATCAACCGCCCAAGAAGTCGCTAATACGGAGCAGGGTCAACTAAGGGAGGATCATCAATCGGAACTGGAGCACTGGCATCGTAGTCCAAAGAGGTAAGCTTCAAATTCTGATCCATAGGAATCTTACATGGGTGTGCACCAGAAAGGCTAGCTTCAGAAACTAACTCCAATGCATATTTGCACTGGCTAAGGCAAATACCATGTGCTGAACGAGCAATTTCAATCCCAAGAAAGAATTTAGCATGTCCTAAATCTTTCATGTGAAATCGAGAGCTAAGATGAGCCTTGACCTGGGCGATGGCCGCCTTACTATTACCAGTGATAAGCATATCATCAACGTAAAGCAGAACAGCAACAACAGTAGAACCACGACAAAGTGTAAACAATGCGTAATCATGCCAAGATTGCTTAAAACCAGCGTCAAGGAGAGCAGAAGTAAATTTGGCGTACCACTGACGAGAGGCCTGCTTGAGTCCATAAATGGACTTGAGAAGACGACAAACTTTCAGCGGAGCGGTGGAGGAATGCCGAATCCCGGGGGGTAAAGACATGTATACCTCCTCATGCAAATCACCATGAAGGAAAGCATTATGAACATCCATCTGATGAAGCGGCCAACGAAACATAGAGGCCATCGCCATGACACATATGACAGTCACCATCTTAGCCACAGGAGAGAAAGTCTTCTCATAATCAATGTCATAACGCTGAGTGAAGCCTTTGGCTACAAGCCAAGCTTTATAGCGCTCAATGGAACCATCCGCACGATACTTTACCTTGTAAACCCACTTACATCCAATTGGCTTATGACCTGGGGGCAAGTCGACTAATTGCCACGTATGATTTGCCTGTAATGCATGAAGTTCACTAGACATAGCATCCACCCACTTAGGATCCCTAACAGCCTCATGATAGTAGGTTGGCTCTCGAATGGCAGATATGGAAGCAATAAATGCTTGATGTGGGGGAGATAAATTACCAAGAGTCACAAATTGGGAAATGGAATATGGAATGTCACGGGGACTCATGGAACGAGATCCATTAGAAAGGGAGACTACAGAGTTACAATGATAATCTTGGGTCCAAATGGGTGGTTTGGATGCACGTTGAGAATGTCGGACAGGTGAAATAGGAACGACAGGCAACACTGGACAAGAAGAGTCTATAGGATGTGACGCCACAGTGGGTGACGCCTCAGTGGATGATGTCATAGGAGGTGACGCAGCAGGGGGCGACACCGCAGTGGGCAATGTCGCAGTGGATGGCACCGCAGGGGTCGACGCCACAGTGGGTGACACCACAGTGGGTGACGCCGCAAGGGTCGACGCCAGAGTAGGCGACATCGGAGTAGGCGACGTCGGAGTGGGTGATGCCGCAATGGGTGACTCCACAGTGGGTGGGGTCACAAGAGGAGAACTCACAATGGGTGAATCCAAAGGTGCAACAACAGGTGCTGGAGAAGGAGGAGAATCGGTGTCGCACGAAACCATATAGGGATCGGGATCCAAAGCGATAAAAGAGGAGTCAATATTAGGTGAAGGGATAGACGAGGGTGACTGAGACTGAGCAAAGGGAAAAACGGACTCATGAAACACGACATCGCGGGCAACAGAAAAGGTGCGGGTGGTAAGGTCAAAATCACGATAGCCCTTCTGTGAAAAAGGATATCCCATAAAAATGCAAGGGCGAGCACAGGGTGCAAATTTGTCCCCACGCTGAATGACCGTAACATAACATAAGCATCCAAAAACCCTAAGGTGCGAGACACATGGTGCTTTACCAAAGAGGATGGAAAAAGGAGTTTTCCCATCAATGACCGGGGAAGGAAGACGATTGACAATGTGAGTAACAGTCAAGACACACTCTCCCCAATAACGATCAGGAAGGTCAGCTTGAAAATGTAAGGCGCGCGCAACATCGAGAATGTGTCGATGTTTACGTTCAACTACCCCATTTTGTTGGGGTATGTGGACACATGAGCTTTCATGGTGAACGCCACGAAGCTGGAGGAAAGAGACACATTCATGGCTAAAAAACTCTGACCCATTATCAGAGCGTAACCGACGAACGCGAGTGTGAAACTGGGTTTCTACCATAAGGAAGAAAGAACGCAAAATGCAAAGTTTGACCCTTGGATCTCATGAGATACACCCAAGTATCACAGGAGAAATCATCAACAATTGTAAGAAAATAACACGAACCATCATGATTAGGGTGCCTATGTGGACCCCATATGTCAATATGAACCAACTCAAAGATAGATTCTGTCTTTGAAGTTCGAGAAGTAAAGGGAAGACGCGTCTGTTTCGCCAAAGGACAAACCAGACAAAAAACTTCAGGAGAAGTATAACAAGAAGAATGACTAAAACGGCAATGCCATAGCGTTTGTTTATTACTCAAAATATTATTCTTAAAACATAGTGTTACTACAAACATTAGCCCTCTTAGGAGCATTAAATTCAAAAGATTTAACAAGTTTGGAAAAAATATCCGCGGTGGCAGCCGTTGGAGACACTAGATAATATAGACGACGATCAGCCCTGCCCAGTCCCAGTACCGTCCCCGTCATACGGTCCTAGAAGAAACAAAAATGGGGGTAAAAAATGACCTGACAAGAGCTAACAAAGGTAAATTTGGCAACAGACAAAAGCTTGCATTTAAAGGTAGGCACATATAAGACATCATAAAGTATGACAGAAGGAGAAATATGAACAGTCCCAATATGGGTGACGGCCACACTACTTTTATCAGGCAATTTGACCTAAATAGGGTTGGATGTGTAAGACCTAATGTTATCCATGCATGAGAGGTCACTCGTAATGTGGTCACTTGCCCCTGAGTCAATTAACCAATCAAATAAAGACGAAGTTTGTAGGGAAGAAACAATACCTGCAAAGTTGGCCATGGACTCAGTAGGCCCAAAGCGGCTAAGGAGCTGAACCACCTGCAAATACTGCTCAGGTGTGAGACTCTGGCTAGAAGGAGCAACGTGCTGCACCGGGGTAGTAGTACTCACAACAGGTGAGGGTTGCTCTCCAGAATCAGCACTCACTGCATGTGCTGAACTATGGGTGCCGCCTTTCTTCTTCGGAGCTCTAGAGCGATTAGGTTGATTAGGATATCCGACCAACTGATAACATCTGTCCTTGGTGTGACCCGAACGCTGACAATGATCACAAAAAAATGACTTGGACCCCCCTTGGCCAGATCCAACACTAGAGGAAGAGCGCGAATTACTAGCCATAGAAGAACGACTATCATGCCGACTAGTCCCAAACCCCCCTCCAAGTGATATAGGACTTTGTACTGTAAATGCAAATAAGTCATGTTTGCCATTATCAACGTGCAAGCTACGTTGATGTTCTTCATCAGTGATCATCACAAAAACCTCATCCAGAGATGGCATAGTAGTACGAGAAGTGAGATTACTGCGCACAGTAGTATAGATAGGCTGAAGACCCAAAAGAAAGCAAACAACTCATCCAGATTCTCGTTCGGCAATCAATAATGCCAGAAAATCACAAGTGCATTTGTTACATTTGCATTTGATCGTTGGGAGACATTTATCCAGTTCAGCCCAAAGATCACTAAGGCGAGAAAAATATGTAGAGATAGGTTCATCCGGTTGTTGCTTGACTTCGCTAATCCGTTGTTCCAAATCATAACGACAAGTGCCCGTAATTTTACAATAACGAGTCTCCAACATCTTCCAAGCAGCATTAACAGTCTGGTGCATAGAAATCGAGTTTGCAATCTCAGGAGAAGACGAGTGCATCAACCAAGACAGCACAATCAAGTTGCATTTATCCCAAAGAGTAGCCCGGGGGTCATCATCGGTAGGCTTAGGTAGCTTGCCATTCAAAAAAGCAAATTTATCTCTAGAGCCAAGGGCGATGAGCATCTTATGCTTCCAAGGGGAGTAATCCAAGGATCCCATGAGAAGTTAAGGAACCAAAACAGCGGTAGAGACATCTCCGGCAGCAAGATGAAGGGGATCTGGAGTTTCGACTGAAATTCCATGCATGGAAGGCTCAGATCTGGAACTCATGCTTGCAGAAACGTGCAGTAGGGAAAACGGCTGCAAAAAAAGGCCAAAAAAGATTTTTTTTTTTTTTTTTTTTTTGGCAACGGCGGTCAACGGCGGTCAATGGCGGTCAACGACGGAGGGCAGCGGTCACCGGCGGTCAACGGTGGTCAACGATGGACGGCGACGGTCAATGGCGGACGGCAGCGGTCAACGGTGGTCAACGACGGACGGAGAGAAACCGGAGCGGATGAGGCCACAAACAGTGGCAGACGACCGACGACGACGGCGGAGATCGGTGGCCGAGAATCGACAACGGCGGCGGCGACGAACACAGCCAGAACAGTGACAAACTGGCAGCGTCGGCGTCGGCATCGGCGAGCGGCAACCGATAATATGCGACTCGAGTCGCGGAACCGGGTAGGGATCCGGGAAAGAGATTCGAACTCACGATCCAAATAGAAGCCCGAACCGGAGACAAAACGGTGCTTTTAAACCGTTTAATGAAACGGGGCACTCCGGGTGATGGTAAAACGGTGCGCAAAAGAACCAAGTAAAATGGTGCGTTTAGGACAGGCAGAGAAAACCCTAACCCCAATCCAAAACGGTGCGCTTAACAGGTAGGAAAACGGGGCGTTTGAGGAGGGCAGAGAAACCCTAGCCTGAAAGTAAAACGCGTCGTTTAACCGTTTAGTGAAACGGTGCATTTAGAAGCGCGACGAAGGAAAAACCTAGTTTGAAGGGAAAACGTGCCGTTTTGAAGGGACAAAACAGTGTGTTTGGAAAGGACGTATAAACAGCCCTAACCTAAGTCAAAACAGTGTGTTTAGGTAGGGAAAACCTAACCCTAAATCAAAACGCGCCGTTTTGAACGGTGGCCGCAATTCCGATCGACGGTCGCAGCGGAAGACGGAAAAGACCCAAAAGTCGTCAAAAATTGACGAAAATCGACGGAAATCGGCCAAAAAGAACCAAAAAGAACCAAAAAAAAAAATTGATTTGAAGGCAAATCAGCTCTGAATCAAGTAATCAAGACAAAAAAAAAATGATTTCGACTCTAAACGAGGTAGAGAACAAAAAAGATGAAAAACGAGAGAGAGAAGCTTACCGAACGGAAAATAGAAGTCTTAGGAAGGCCCCGGTACCATCTAAGAAACAGAAATCTTCTAAGAAAACCGAAAATCACAGACGGAAAACAAATTCTCTCTAAAATACAGATTACTTGATTGAGAAAAAATCAACCTATTCCTTTGATAGAAATAGGTTGAAGACGCGACGCATAACGCGTCGCGCCCTTGGGCCGGGTTGGACAAGCCCAAACCCGGCACCGACATAAGAAAGGATTTGGGCCGTGTATACGGCCCAAATATAAACTCAACATAATTCCCATTCTACTAATTACAAAGGATGCTACGCCTATTTATACACAAAATGTAATTTCAAATGACAAAAGGTCCATTGCAGCATGATTGCGTGGTGAATGCTCCTCTAAAGTGCTCCTCCATCGGCAATCAAGCTAGAATATGTCGGTAGCAACCAGCCGCATTGATTCCTCGGAAGGGAAGATTAGAGAAGAAAAATGCAATAAAGACGAAGAGTGGAGCGGAAAGGTGCTACTTGTTAATACACATTAAATGATATGTAAAATACAAGTAGTAAAATTACAAGATGCTTATCATTCTTAGGACAAGCTCGGTTTTATATAGCCTTCAAAAGTTCCGCTTATTTCAAAGCTACAACTTCCAGAAAAGTCACACTAAAAGTGCAATACACGCCAAGTTCAAGAGATGTGTGAGAGAAGTACTTTCAACTTCTTTCTCCTTTCTCCTTTCTCCTTCTGCCACACTAGTATCATCAAAGTCAACAGCTTGCACCATGTTATGGGGTAAGAGTTGAGATGAGGTCTAGTGTTCAAACAAAGTGTCCTCAGTGTTGGCAATGGCTTGTTTATATTTTGTGAATGCAGTATTCACTGCTCCAATGGTGTAGCAGCAATTGTTGAAACTCTTCTTAGTTTCATACGATGGAAGCACAGTCATGTGTACTAGATGAGCAACCACAGGAAAGGCTTGTGCTTTCGTGTGTTGAGTCAAGTTTGCTTGTGGAGTTCCCAAGCACAGAGTCGTGTCAGCCTTTGACATGTCATCAAGTTTATACACAAGAGTGTCATCAGGAGCTAAAGATCTTGAGTGGGACAGTGTAACAACATCTAGAAGGAGTAGGTGGTAGTTCGTTGTGGATCTAATGATCACCATGCTGCATGATAGGTGGTGTTGCACCTAAGGTGTCTGCATGCTTGAGAAGTCATACCACCAAGCTTCCACTGAGTCACATTGTTGTTGCTTCTAGATAGATTCCAAGGTTTGACATGATTTGAAGTGGTTGCACCATTCAGTAGGCCTTCTTTAACAATTAGGATTCCAACTTTTCAAACAGAGAAATTTTTGGCTCGATCAAAACAATACCATCACTTATAGTTGGGAAATGATGTTGTTTGTTTTAGTTACCCTCGTTCCCAAAGCCACATGAACAATGTTTTTCGATTTACACTAGAAGAAAATAATTCCATTTATTCATTTGAGCAAAGTTCTTTCTCTATGCTCCTTAGTAATAACAAATGATCACCAGCTCTAGCCTTTTTAAAAATTAAATTAGAGGCATTTTTTTTATCTAAACATATTTACATTTTAACAATCATTTTTTACTTATTTGATTACAAAACTTTAAGTAACCTGGAACTTAGATTAAGTTCAGACTTAAGTCTCAAACTCAAAAATAGTTAAACATATAGGAGTGTTTTAACATTTTTTTTTTTTTTTTTGTAAATTAAGATTAAAGGGGGAGATTCACAAATCTAGCAAAGCCTGGAAGCAGTACTAGTCGCTAGGAAAATTTATTAAGGAAATTCTTGAATGTATATGCATGCTAAGTTCTAAACTAGATAATATTTTATTTGGATTGATTTATTTTTCCTTATACGAATTGGAGAAGTTTTCATAATTTTATTGCCTAATTATAGTAGGTTTTACAATTTCACTCCCGGATTATATTAAATAATTACAATTTTCTTTTCTAATTATAATAAGTTTCACCATTTCTTTTTCTTGATTGTAATATATTTCACAATTTTGTTATTTAATTTCTCATATTTCTTTATATACATAATTCATGCACAGTAGTTTATAAAATAATAATAATACAGTTAAAGATTTCTCATATTGCCTTTTCTTTTCCTCCTGCTCCCTCTTCTTCTTCCCTCTTAGCTCTTCAAATGTTCTGACAACAGTAGCAAAGGCAACCAAAGGAACGATCAAATTAGGGAGTTTGATCAATGACTTGCGCTGCAACAGGTGTTGATCACCATGAGTTGCAAAAGGCTGAAGACAATAAATTTGATAAAAGATATTATTCCTTTATCAGGCCCATGACACAATATGTCATCACAATAAAATATCGCAATAGTAGAAAATCTAGTAGAGGCACTAAAACAATTTTTTCCCCCCTTGTTCAAGAATTGTTTTGATTTGATTGTTATCGATAATTTTTAAACAACTCTAAGATAAACAGTTTGTAACCTTCTTTTGTGGGTACGAAGCTTCACGTACGTTATGGATTTAGGTTTGAGTGCTTTTTTCCTTCACCCTTATGTTCAATATATTAAACCAAATTACTTAGATTATACTTTTACTGTGATTCACTTATTTAAATAATTACTATTTATTAAAAATTGGGTGGTATATTTATTTGCTTCATTGTACTGGTATGTCATGAAATACATGACACTGGCAACAACCATGTCCTCCCCAAAGCGGGGTAAGGCCTAGCTACAAGCAGAAAACCAAAGATCAACAAAACAGAGCATTGACGCGATCAAACGCATCATAACTTAACAACTTTGTCCTACAAACTGCGACGCACAATCAATTGAGACCTTAACACGCGCTTAGAAAAGAGTTTGGGCTAGGAGGGATTGGAATGTCCACGGTCCCTTCCAACATCAGTAGAACCTTCTTCATTGATGGCCGCAGTGATGGCTCTTCCTGAACGCACCAAAGTCCCAGTTTCACCATTCTCTCAACTTTTTTCTTCTCGAACTGTTCATCTCCAACCAATTTAGCAAGATTGCCAGCTTCAAAACAATGATAGGCCCATTCTTCAAGGACGGCTTCTTCCTCGCCCAGATTCCAGTCCACACTCTTTCTACAGCAAATGATCTCAAAGAGCATGATACCGTAGCTGTAAACATCTGCTTTCACCGTGATGGGCAGTTTTCGATGCCACTCTGGAGCAACGTACCCCCTCGTCCCTCTGATGCCCGTGAAGGTTTTGGTTTGGTCTGCCTTCAGCAGCTTCGCCAGTCCAAAGTCAGAAATCTTTGCACAGCCGTTCTCGTCCATCAGAATGTTCTGAGGTTTGATGTCACAATGAATTATTTGTCTCTCACATTCTTCATGCAAATAAAGGATTCCTCTTGCTACGTCGCGAGCAATGTTCATCCTTTCATCCCAAGATGGTCGTTTTTCTGGGGTGAACAGTATGTCAGCAAGCGACCCGTTGCTCATGTACTCGTATACCAAAAGTCTATGACTTCCGTCGTGGCAATATCCGAGCAGACGGACAAGGTTTCTGTGATGTGTTCTTCCAATGACTTTCATCTCAGTCTGAAATTCTCTTTCCCCTTCAGCCAATATTTTCTCGAGTCTTTTGACGGCCACAATCTTCTGGCCATTAGATATTACTCCTTTATAAACTGCGCCAAATGATCCTCTACCAACCTCTTCTTTGAAATCATTCGTCACTATCTCAAGTTCTGGAAAAGTGAACGACCGCAGAGCGAAATCTTCACTCAGTTCTCTGTTTCCATCGTCCGACAATTTTCTATAGCGGAAACGACTTTTGTAAAACACAATTCCAGAAATTACCAACATCAAGCATCCAAAGGCAACAAGTAAAGCACTAATAATTAGAATGTCCACTCGAAGCTCTTTTTTGTGTTCTATAGGCATTTTTCCTTTTCCAGCGGGTGTAGAAGTACTTACCTTGATTAAAGCTATAGTACTGTCACTCAGTAGCCTTCTCCCGTATCTCAATGGAAGCCGTTGTTTACTGCACTTGCTGCCCTTGAACAGCGCAGCTTCACAGCTACAGTCCTCTAAACAGGCTTGTTTACAAGATTCTGTAGATGGGACTGACAGAACAGAATATGAAACATCTTCCCATATGGTATTAGCCAGCTCGTGAATGGTGTACGAAAAATCTCCGTTTTCGTCCTTGCAACCTTCTACTGTGAAATTCCTTTCACAGCCCGCAGTCCGATTGCTTGGGTGTACCATTCCGAATCCCGGAAGGCATACACATTCAGCCAGTTGATCATTTAAAACACAAAAACCGTTTAATCCGCAAATTCCCTTAGGATTGCACGGATCATATGAAGATTGCCATTCAATTGTCCGGTTTCCTTCCTGTCTCAGGTTATGTGAGTACAGCCGGAATATCCCGTCCGCATCAAGTCTTGTGAGATAAATAGTTTCTTCTTTAGGATATCCTCCATCCGTTAGATTCCTGATGTTGAAACCGGTACCGTTGAGCAAGTAGAGATAGCCATCAGCATCAAAGTTTAGCGACACGTTATTTCCCTGTCCGTCTGCCCCCGTCGAAAAATAAGCATAAGGACCTGTGTCCGGCGTATTTACGGGGTACTGAACAAGGTTTCCATCGCTTTGCATCTTAAGACGGAAGATACCTGTTTGGTGATCGGTGTCTGAAATACTAGAAAACAGCTCGTGAACCGCTACGAAACGTTGACTGGGTAGAAGGGTATCAGTCGGGTGCTCAAAACTCTGCCATATTATTGCTTGACCCTTATTATAGATCACGAAATTGCCAGAGTCAAGCATGGAAGCCGAAGAAGACCCGAAAGAATCAGCTATAATGGCCACCTGCCCCTGTGATTGCACGACAAGCCTGCCATCGCCTGAGAAAAGCAAGGTAGCATTGCTGGAGAATGGTGGATCATCACGGTTTGCTGTCCAGACAACAGTCTTCTGAGGAATTCCAGCAAGAAAAACCCCAACAGCGTATCCATCCCCTTGCTTGTAAAAACCGAAGGCGTAGAGACCAGAATGTGACAACCACGTAGAGTTTGTCCGGGGTGTTAGGGAAGAACCTTGGCTCACATTGGACTGCAGCTGTTGAGCTGAAGCTGTGAAGAATAAAGAGACAATGATCAACACAACGATAAAATCCATGAGAAAGCTATGTTCTGTCTGCAACCTCTCATCTCCCCCGCTTTATTTCCACTGCGAACAAGTGGGCTTGCCTTTAAAATTTCCAAGTTGAGAAGTAAAATCCAATGACAAGGTGTTCGGTCGCTTTACGTCGTCGACTTCCAGTAGCTAAATTTCCTAGAAACCACACTGGCTGCGTGGTGCTAATACTTTATGCACTCTTTGATTAAACAAATGCCATCCCCTAAGATACATAGCCTCTTTTAAGCTGGATTTTAAATGCATGACCTCTTTTTATGAGGAGAACATTTGAAGACGACTCAGGCTCCCGGCCAATGCCGTGGCTAGTCAAAAAATCTGTGGGATATACTCCAAAGATCCCTTCTATTTCATGTTAGTCAACGTCCGCGTTCCTTCCACACATTGTCCAAGCTTAGAGTATTTAAACTGTAGGAATCTCTGGCTTGAGAATAATATGAAACATGTTGATGTTGGGACTCCATTATTATTTGACCCATTATTGGGGGTAATCTGTCGAAGCAACTGGCAATATCTGCTGGGACTACCTCATAAACCGTTCTCTTGTAAATTATTTGTCATATTTATTTTTATATAAATATGTAAATTTATTCATTAAAGAATAAAAAAAATATGAAAGTTTAAAAACATATCACAGCACTATAATTTAATTATTTGTCATATTTTTAGTAAATATAAACATTTATAAGGATACTGATACGTGTTCACTTATATGATACATATATTATATGGACATATTATTATTAGTTTGGAATGAAGAAATACTAGAGAAAGCCTTTGGGAGTCCCATATGGCTGTCTTAGTTCTCTGTTGAGGTATGTTGCCCTGTTTTCAGCCCATACATATTTTTGCATTCAGTGTTCCACCGTTTATACTGCAGCTCTTAAGAAAAGAAGAGCACTCAAAGAACTCCATTTTGGTCAGTCTTGTTTACCACTAAAAGATCGTTGAGCATTAGCAGTAGTTTTTTTTTTTTTTTTTTTTGACAAATCTTCGCAGAAGCTTGGAAATTTTGAATCTTGAATGAAATTGAACAAGTTGCTACATCATGTTCTTGCTTCAATAAAAAATACTTACGTTGCAACTTTTGCAAGCACATGCCAATTTCTTCGATATATCACATGTTTGGCAAATTAATATTTCAAAAGTAAAAATTGTAAGTTACAAACTGGAAATCAACAAGCCTGACCCAAACCACGCTCTATCCCCTCGCTGGTCCATACCAAATGTACCAATTTCGATGTGCCTTCGCATTGACCTGGTTTCGTGGTCGAAAAGCTCAGTAATGGTGGACTGACTTTCGATCAACGAATCACGGTCGCATGGCATTTCAGTGATATTGGAAATCTTGAAAAGTAGTGCTCCGTACATCTTTCTGCATAATTTAGTAATGGGAACGAACGTAGTGCTTTCCTTTTCATCTTCATACAGACCAAAAGGAACTTTGGCCGACATTGACTTGCAGGGGCCAGCAAGAGACGTCAACTTTGGCTGACGTTGACTGGTAGGGAGAACTATAGTGCTTTCCTTTTCATACAGACCAAAGGAGACGCCTAGTTTGACTCACAAATTGTGTATGTGATCATTTGTAAGGTGGCAGGGCCCTCCTTTAGTTATTGTGAATTTCAATTTTTAATTATCTTCTCCTTTTTCTTTTGTTAATTTGAAAATCTAAAGTAAAAGATTTAAAGATCAATTCAAATTTTTAAGGACAATTTAATAATAAATGTTATTTTATTTATTTATTTATTTATTTATTTATTTATAGTTAGGTAAAGAAAGATTCTGAATATCTCAAACCCTCATCTTTCATATTAATTAAATGAAATCTAATTCTATTTATTTAAACTGAGACAGATGGACCTACTTCTTTTGGAAGTTTGAAGTAAGATGTGTAGAAGATAAAATGTTTTCTAAAAACCAACTTGCTTTCCACTAGATTATCACAAAGGTGCTCTTGCTTTCGGTGCTTGACCCACCTTGTAAAAGCTCACTTCGTACATATCATGAACGTCATTCTTGACAAAGAGTTACTTCATTACGAGAAGAAAATACCTTCAACCCAAATGCCAAAGATATTCCCGGCCTTAAGAACCATTAGTGCTAATTCACCATAGAGCTGCCTCATCGATTTCATTTGTTTGCCCAAATAATACTAACACTCACACTAAATCGAAAGCTGTGCTCCACTGGTTTCGAAGCTTTTACTTCTTTTATTTCTCTATCAATTTTGCTTCTCTTACACACATGCTCTTCAATTTTTTCCAAGGCCCTAACCTAAATCTACTTTGACTCAGATCCTGTTGCGGGCCTATTTAGAAACTAGTTATGAATTAACTAAAAGGTTGATGTAACCATAATGCAAGTCCCGCAAGTTCCTTTATATTCTCCATGTAAACGTTGGAAAAGGCATCAATGGAAAATATCTTGAAACCCTGGGAGACACTCTTTGTTTCTCTCTTCTCTCTATGGCTCTTAGGCTCCTACAAATTCAAATCCCTTCCTTGTCAATCCAAATCTATCCAAGATGGAACACGACAGCCACTATTTTGCAGATCCCGATAACGAACAACCAGGAAAGTGACAATTGCTATCACAGCTACCGTGATCCGGAAGGACCACGCCTGGATTTATTGGTCAAGGTAGAAGCCGGGATGGGTTCAAAAGAGACCTAGGGAATCACCTTTTGCCTGACTGGATTAGTCGAAAAAGGAGGAGCAACCTTCTCTCCCCAACCCTTGCCAAACTAGTGACCGGCAGGTTGTGGTGGAGGACGCTGAGGAATAGTCTCCGTTGCTTGTCGGCATCTTCTATCAGCCGGAAGACAAGTTACTTATAGAAGAAATTTGGTATCTTATTGAAAATGTTGGTCGACAAAATGAAAATATTTAAGTTGCAAAACACTTGAACAAAAGTTCTTGCAACAAAAAGACAACTTGGAACATACACGTAAGTTTTAGAAACACAACAAAAGGTCTTCAACTTACACTCACAACCTTTGGAGACAAAAGAGGTTGGATTACAAAAGACAATCTTCATTCTCACAGTCACATACGTTAAGCATGGTCCCTATTTATAACCCAAATTTTGCAATTAAATCCAAAGCATTCTTCCATTGACTGAAGCTAATTTCAAGTTCTAATCTTGCAATTTCAATACCAAAAAATATTTCACTAGTCTTAGGTTCTTCATCTTAAAATGTAAGTGAAAATAATCTTGAATATCATAAATAACCCACTTAGTATTCTCAATTATGAGAATGTTAGCATAGATCAACAAAAAAATTATTGTGCTTTCACAACTTCAGATAAAAAAAAAAAAAAAAGAAGGAATAATCATGCATAGATTGTATAAAACTAGCCCTAGCTAAAGGTTCTGAAAAATTTTCATACCATTGACATAACTTTTGCTTAAGTCCATAAAGAGACTTAAGTAATCGATATACTTTAATAGACTCCTCTTAATTAAGAATCCCTTAGGAAGTGTTATATACATTTCTTCATTAAACTCTCTATGTAAAAAGACATTGCATACATCCATTTGATAAAGAGTCCACCTATAAATTGCCACAATAGCTAGAATTGAAATGAACTATTACCATCTTAACAATTGGTGAGAATATTTTACAATAGTCAATTCCTTCTCTTTGGGTGAAGCCGTTTCCTACAAGTCAAAGCCTTGTACTATTCTATACAACTATATGCTTTATACTTCACCTTATAAACTCATTCACAGTTGATGGATTTATGACTAGGAAGTAGATCAACTAATTCTTGCATCTAATTGTCTTCCAATGCTTGTATCTCATTTTTCATGGTGTCAATCTAGTGATCTTCTTGGATTGTCTCATGCTATGATGTGGGCTCTCATGTGTTGGAAATGGAGGCAATAAAGGCTTAGTGTGGAGGAAACACTTGTATAAAGGTACCCAAAAACTCAAAGGTGAAAAGTCTCAAGAGCTTTTTGAAAAAGGATTTCAAAGGGTGTTTTTCCAAGGACAAACAAAGGAATCTAAAAATAATGTGTATAGTTGTAAGAATATATTCTTTCCAAAAACATTCATGAACATGACATTGAAAATGAAAAACACGTGTTATTTCCAAAATATGTCTATGTTTTCGCTCTACTACTTCATTCTATTGTGGAGTGTAGATGTAAGAGTCTTCGTAAATAATGCCTTGGGCTTGAAAGAGAATGGAATAGTTTTGATTGAAAAATTATGTTTTATTGTTAGAATGAAGTCACTTAACCTTTTTGTTGAATTGAGTAGCAATCATGGTGACAAATGTTAAAGAAAATAATAAGTCTAACTTTTCATTTGCATGAGATATACAAAAGTCTCACAGGAATAATCATCTATAATAGTTAAGAAATATCTTGCACCATCATGTATTGGGGTCTTATGAGGACCCTAAACATTATGTGTATGAGTTCAAAAATTGAACTTATGGATGGTGTTTGGTGGGAAAGGATTGTTGAGTTTACTTAACCATTAAACAAATGTGACCAAATTCTTTAAGAGATGGAAAAAAAAATGACTAAAACAATAATGTAATAACGTCAAATCTTCATTGCTAACATTAGAATGAATTAAGTGTTTAACAGCAGAATTGCAAATAGAATTTTGAAAAATAGGAAAGACCACATTGTCAAATGGAACATAAGAAGGATCAATATAGTAAAGCCCAAGCTCAACCTTTCCTAGACCTAATACTATTTGAGTTGAATGGTCCTAAAAATGCAAAAATTAGGATAAAATATGGCAATGAGATGACTATCCCATGTTAATTTTGAAACGAATAGTGGATTGAATTTAAGTCTTGAAGAAATCAAGATATTGTGAAGGGTTATCTGTTTCATTATATTGGTTGAACTGATATGTATAACTAGAATGAGGTCATCATCAAGCAATCTAAGAGACATATCATTTGACATATATGTAATAATGTAGTTCAAGCATATAAGATCATATGTGACATGATCAGTAACATCTATATCAATTGTCCATCTTTTAATTGTAGAATAAGTTTCACAGTGAGATAAAGTACTTGCAAAGTTAGCAAGTGATTCCAAAGGCCTAAAAAATAACTAAGAAGCTGCATTAGTTGTTAATATTGTTCCTTTGTCAAGTTGGTACTTACACCTACAAAATTAGCAATTTGTGAATTACTCCTAATGGTCAGAGTATTTTGGTCATTTTGCACTCGAATTGTTTTTCCATGACATTTGCAGTTCTAGTGTTGGGCTTCCTTTTAAAGTTCTTAGGCTTGTTAAGAAAGCCCACTAAGTGATAATATTTTTCCTTCACTTGGAAAAAGGCCTTTGAGTAGTGTTTAAGTTGTTTGAGCTTGTGAGGCTAAATTGGACAGCCAAAGTGCATGGGTCAGCATCCAAACTAGCCCACATTGGGTTTTTACTCCCTTCATTTTCATGAAATATTAGCCCTTTTTACGATCCTTGAAACCCAAATATAGCTACATTTCTCCTTCTTTAGTTAAATATAACTACATTTCTCCTTCTTTAGTTCCTCCTATGGTGCATTGGAGCTTATCTTGGCAAACCATCCCATATGCATTGTTAAATGAAGAAAACAGGTTGTTAGAGAGGATATTGGATAAAAGATTCGCATTTGTAAAGATAAGCCACCTGAGAAACTTAATCAGCTTTCTCCATTTTTCTTTTTCTCTATACTTTATAGTAACATCAAAGGTGCATCCTCCACATTTACACAATATTGAAAAATCACAAGAATCCAATTCCCCCACAAATCACAAAATCTAGAAAAATACTTTAAAAAATGATTCATTAGCTTGGCAAGCCTCTACGATTTGCATCTCCAAATTATCAAGATGCATTAAGCTAATTTTATCTTACCTTTTCGTAAGCATGGCCCATGCCTCTAAAAAGTTCTTAGTGAGGGAAATAACATTTCCAATCTCTAGTAAGACAAAGTTCATCAATTGTGGAAGAATAAAAAATTGCATTTTTCCTAATAAGCAACATGATTGGAGTTTCCTTTAGGTCAAGGGATTTTCCCTTCAACAAAACCTAATTTTACTTAAGCTCCCAATTGAATCTACATTTTCCTTTTCAAACCAAAAGGTAGAATAAAAAAAAACTTGTTTCTTTCATTTGAATGCAACCTACTTTGGTACTATGAAAGATTTGGAAATATGGATGAACAAAAAGAGTAAGGCTTGAAATGAACAACTCGAAGCACTTAATGAAATGATATCCCAAAATATCTTATAAAAGAAATGAACGATAACCTATTTATACATGAAAAAGAAAAATATGACTACTACTTCAAACAATAACCAACTTCCTACTAAAAGGAAAATAGTGGGAGGTTAACATTGTGCATATGAGCTCTGAAAAATCTCTAAAGAAAACAAGTTGTAAAATGGCTCTAAACAGCTCTAATCATGGATGAGACTTAGTTAAGATAAGCTTCTTCCATCAGGCCTAGATATGAGAGAACCCAAGCCCATTAAGTTAGACCCAATTTTTAGTACTTTTACTTATAGTAGCATAATTAGTTATAAAGTAGAAGGTGGCATGTTTTTTGTTTAGGCTTAAAAAAGGACTTCGAATAAAGGTTTAATATAGAGAACCAGAATCCCTAAATGAGGCTATTAGTCTGGCCTAGATTTTCAAAGATAAAGGCATTGTAGTGAGGAAAGAAAGGCCAATTTCTTCAAAGAAGTCTACATATTCCAATAATAGTTGGAATAAATGTTAATGACCATCAATGAGTGTTAAGAAATTGACCTCAAAGGAGTTGCAAGAATAGAGAGGGAAAGGTCTTTGCTTTAATTGTAATGGAAGGCATACATTGAGACACCAATGTAAAAATAATTTGCTCTTATTGGGAATGATAGGAAAGATTATGAGGAAAGTATAGTTTCAAACGCAAAGAAAGATGAACAAGAACTAATTAATGTGATCCTAGATATTTCATCAAAGGTGATGCTTAGCTTTATGACCCTAGAAAGTATGAGGTTGATAGAAAATTTAGGGGGAGAAAAAAACAGGGTGTGCATCTTAGTCGACAAAGGAAACACGCATAATTTTTTAAACTAGCTAAGAAATGGGGGTTAAGAATAAATAAAGGAGTAAATTGTAAATTTTTATGGAAAATGGGGATAAATTGCTAAGTAAAGGATTGTGCATAGATTTTATTCTAATTGTACAATAACTAAGAATGAAAGCACCTCCATATGCCATCCAACCAAAGGCACCCAAATTGGAAACCAACATATAGCAAAACAGTTGATCACTCGCTACCTTCTTCATGAACTAACATAATTCAATGGCATTTAGGCCAACTCTAGCCACAAACGAGGCTTAACAAGCGTCTTCCTTGTGATGAAGAAGTTGAGTGTGCCTCTCTACATGAACAAGCCATCTCCTTTACAGCTTAGTCAAATCACGTAAAAACGTGAGGTAGCTTTAGAGACATGATCACAAACCGCATCATGAGATGGTCATCTTGGGTTGTAGGAAGATGAAGCATTCCCAAGAACTAGCAAACTTTGTCACTGCTGCCCAAAAGGCCACCAACAACACCTAGGTCATTCTACACCAAGTAGTTTGAAGGAAGATCAATATCGTTAGCTCTAATTGTGTGTGCACAAATAGACACCAAGGTTCACCCATGCTTTCTTCAAAAGACCATAATTCACCCACCTAGGATACCCACCAAAAGACTTTCAAGCCACTAGCTTTGAAGCTATTAGTTGGTTTTGTTATGGATCTCTTTAATTATTAAGATGTATTTACTATTTGTAGTTCAATAATTCACTTATTAGTTATTAACATGTGCTTCTTTTTTCTTGTTATTAGGGAAAATGTCTCTTTTGTGTAATTGTTATTGGATCTCAACTTTGGGGTGGTATTTTACTTGCCTACCATGCATTAGGGAAGTGTAACGAATTGTTGCATGGGAAAGAATGATGGATTACTTACAGTGAGTTATTGGAAAACATAAAAGGACAAAGTGGAATAGGATTATATGTGCATGTATTAATTAGCTTAGGAATATGCTTATTATAAAGGTACCTTTGGCACATCTAGTTTTGATGGCTTGAAAATGTCCTTAACAAGGCATTTGGTGCAAACCTTGAGTGGGGCCTTTAAAGGGAGTCTTTGTAATCCTTTGAGAAATCAATCAAGGAACAATCTTAAACCAAAAGAAATTTGAAGTCTACTTTCCCGTCAATGAAAACAAATAAAAATCTTAACTTATTCAAAACACCCCAAAATCCTTCCACATGAGCACAAATCTACTCCTTCAAGGCTCAATTACATGTTTTGATTATCAAGAACTTAATAGATTCATTGCATTCAATCACTAAATTTAAGTCTATATCCTATACTAAAGCTATCAATTTGCTAAAACACCAATATATCCACCAAATCTTGTTCAGTCTTTTACTAGTCTTTATATTCTAGTTTTTGACTACTCCAACATTAGTCTTTGGAATTTGGTGTCGTAAGGTTTTCAAGAATAAACACAAACAGCACATCTTTGAGTTCAAGAAAACTTTTGCTTTGGATCTTTTTCATATCATGATATTTGTCTAAGGTAAAAGATATATGAGGATGACTTTTGTTCATGATTTCTTTCACTTACTCAAGGAGTTAATGGTACATAGCAAATCCTCTCCTTGACTATTTAGTAATTTAGTATTTCAATTAACTATGAAAAGATTACCATGAAAGCAACTCTCAAAATTTTAAAGTAAAGATTACCTAGGGCTTAGAATCATGTTCCCTTTATCTTCTAGGTTAGAGTTGATTGCCTTATGTAATTCTATGGGACATATCCCACGTCTAGGCATTCGACTACCGGTTATTTTTATATCATGGAAGACTTTAAAAAATCAACTATTTTTTGGATCTTCCACGGAGTCTAGGTATAGAACCATGACCTTTATACAGGGAGATTGTTTGGCTTCCTTGAATATTTGGAGACTGTATGTGGTTATTTCACAACCCACTTTCTTGTGTTATGATAACAACGCAACGATGAACTTGGCAACCGATCTGATTTATCGTAAAAGAATGAAGAATATTGAAACTAAACAACTCCATGCGAGAGAGTGCCAGAAGATTTGAAGTTGGCTCACTATATCCAAACTTCAAAACAGCCAATAGACCTACTAATAAGGCCTTATATAGCAAAGAACATTAATAGTTTTTGTCCAAACTCGGAGTACTTAATTTGTACAATTCTTCGCTTGAGAAGAGTCTAAAATATGTCGATGATTAGTATTTGGCTATTGGCCCCATACTGTGAGCCCGTTCTCTTTTGTATTATTTAAGTTATATTTTTGGTGAGCGTAAACATAAAGATATTGATATATGTTCACTTACACTGTACATATATAATATGGACATCTTATAATCAGTTTGAACTGAGAAAATATTAGACAAAGCCTTTGGGGATCCCATATGGCTCTCTGTTATCCGTTGAGCGGGGTGGTAAGTGGGGTCTTACTGTTTTCAGACCATACATACTTTTGAGATTTAGATTCCTTCCGTTTTTACTGCAACTCTAAACAAAAGAAAAGCCCTTATAAGGCTTTATTTTGGTTTGTCTTGTGTACCATTAATAGTTCATCGAGCAGTTGGCAATAGCTTTTTTCTTTTGGACAAATCTTCACACAAAGCTTAGAAAATTGAATGTTAAATGAAATTGATCAAGTTGCTACACATATTCCGCTTTAATCAAAACTATTTACGTTGAAACTTTTAGAAGAATATGCCAATGTCTTCGAGATATTACATGTTTCCCAAATTAATATTTCAAAAGTAAAAATTGTTAGTTCCAAACTCGAAAATGTTAAGTCTCTCAACATGTTTTCTTGATAAGTTTTGTACAAACTTCTTCCATTCCCTGATCTTTCTATGCTTTCCCAAAGACAATCGGAATCAACAAGCCTAACCCAAACCCTCGCTGTTCCGTATCAAAAGTATCAATTTCGATGTACCTTCGAATTGACCTCGTTTAGTGGTCGACAAGCTCGGCGGTGGTGGACTGACTTCTGATCGATGAGTCACAGTCATGCGGCATTTCAGTCATAGTGAAAATCTTGAATAGATTTGCTCCATCCTTCTCCCACGTTTGGTTATGCGACCGAACGTAGTGCTTCCTTTTCACATAGACCAAAAGGACCCCCACTTTGGCTGACCGGACCTCCCCCAGTTACAATGAATTTCATTTTTTAATTGTCTTCTCTTTTGTGTTTTTTGTTAATTCTCTGAATTTTCATTTGTAAGTCAACAACAGAAAAGGATTTAAAGATCAATTATGGTTTCTGAGCAAAAGTTAATTGCAAACCTTAATTGAATGGAATCCCATTCTACGTACTTAAACCGAGACACATGGACCTACTTTCGTGGAAGTTTGAAGTAGGGTGTGTGGAAAATAAAATGTTTTCTAGAAACCGACGTGCTTTCTGCGAGATTATCGTTAAGATGCGCTTGCTTTCCGTGTTTGACGCTGTGCCTTGACTAATTTACTCCATTAGACGAAGAAAATAGTGCCAAAGACATTGCCAGCCTTAAAAAAACAGAAGTGCTATTCACCATCAAGCTGCCTCAGCCATTTCATTTGTTTATTCACATAATACTACCACTCACTCTGAGTAAAAAGGCTGTGTTCCAATGGTTTCAAAGTTTTTCCTTCTCTTATTTCTCAATCAGCTTTTGACAAAAACTCAATCGTTAGAGCTAAACATCACCAGAGGCTCCACTCTTTACACAAACGCGACACCGAGTTTCTGGCCTTCTCATTCTAGCCGATTTGCATTCGGGTTTTACGCCAGTGGCAATGGCTTCAAGGTTGGCATCTGGCTCAGTGGCAGCCCAAAGAACACTATAGTATGGACATCACGTCGGAAGGATCCAGCGAGTTCACTAGGTGCTGTTCTTGTTTTCTCTTCAGATGGTAGCCTCCACCTCCGTAGCTCCACCGGCGAAGTTCAGCCAGTTGCTGAAACAACTCAAGCGGCTTCAGTTGCTTCAATGCTTGACTCGGGTAACTTTGTTTTGTATGGCTCTAATTCGGAGGTCATATGGTCTAGCTTTGACCATCCGACCGATACTCTTTTGGTTTACCAAAAGCTACTTCCAGACAATCTCTTGTATTCTCGCATCTCCGAAACGAATACTTCAGTCGGAAACTTCATGCTACAGTTGCAACGAAATGGACGTCTATATGCTTCTCCAGCAAGAAGTTTGCAGGACGGAAGATATGTATATTGGTCGTCAGATTTTGGAAGAAACTTGACGTTGAGTTTAGCGCCTGACGGCCGCTTCTACCTCTTCAATACTTCCGGGGTAAGTGTACAGAATTTCACAGAAGGGGGATATCTTGTTGATAGTAGTAAAGTCTTGTATCGTGCAACGTTTGATGTGGACGGCATTTTAAGGCTTTATCAACACCAAATGGGGACGACGGGCAGCTCAAACATTTCAATCTTGTGGACGGCAATCAAAGAGGAAAACCGATGCATGGTCAAAGGGATTTGTGGACCAAATAGCTTCTGTACCATTGATGGTGCTGATCTTTCCTGCGTTTGTCCCCCTGGATTTGAGTTCGTAGACCCCGAACAGGCTAACATGGGCTGCAGGTTAAACTTCACTGCAACGGAAGATTGCTTTCACAATATGAATAGCACGAATTATATGATGACCCCTCTTCCAAATACAACCTGGGAAGTAAGCGAGTATGACGTACTGACTACAGTGAATGAAGAAGCTTGCTCCCAAAGTTGTTTGGAGGACTGTAATTGTATGGTGGCGACATTCAGGGACCAAATGTGCTTCAAGCAAAAGCTTCCACTTCGATTTGGGAAAAGAAATGATACCAATCCAACGAAAGCATTGGTAAAGACTATAACCGGAAGCTTGCCGGGTGATCCATCCCCGGGGACAAACATTGTCAATAATAAACTCGGTATGAAGCTTGTAATTGTTGGGGCAAGTCTCATCACCTTCTCCATAGTTGTTTTTTGGTTGTCTGGATACCTTATTTTCAGATATCAGATATGGGGCTACAGAAAAACTAATTCACCTGATGTGATTGAAGAAATAAGTTTGAGATCATTTACCTACAATCAATTGGTTAAAGCCACGAATAATTTTCGGGAAGAGATTGGTAGAGGAGCATCGGGGAAGGTTTACAAAGGTTTCCTGGCGATGAATGGTGGACAAGAAATCGCTGTTAAGCGGCTAGAAAAGATGGTGGAGGAAAGAGAATCGGTGTTCCGAAATGAGATGAAGATAATCGGAAGGACCCACCACAAGAATTTAGTTCAATTGGTAGGCTTTTGCAGTGAAGGATCCAGCCGGCTTCTTGTGTATGAATTCATGAAAAATGGTTCCCTGGGAGACCTCCTTTTCAAGTCGAGGCACCAACTTGGTTGGAATGCTAGAATGAAGATTTTACTAGACATTGCTAAGGGCATTCACTATCTCCACGAAGAGTGCAAGACCCGAATCATCCATTGTGACATCAAGCCACATAACATTCTCATGGATGAATCCTGCTGTCCGAAGATATCAGATTTTGGACTATCCAAGCTGTTGAAACCGGATCAAACAAGAACATACACCATGGGAAGGGGGACAAGAGGCTACGTAGCTCCCGAGTGGCACCAGGGCAACTCGCCGATCACAGTAAAAGCAGACGTCTATAGCTTCGGGGTTCTGCTATTCGAACTCGTCTGTTGCCGGAGGAATCTGGCGCTATCAGCACCGGAGGAAGAAATGGTCCTGGTGGATTGGGCTCGTAACTGCTACTTGGCAAGGAAGCTTAGAGAAGTGGTGGGCGAAGAAGAGTTGGACGTAGAGGAATTGGAGAAGACGGTGAAGGTGGGACTTTGGTGTGTGCAGACAGAGCCAGCTCTTCGCCCATCAATGAAGTCAGTGATTATGATGCTGGAAGGAACCATTTTGACGCAGGCACCTCCTCCACCATTCTCCCATGTTTAATGTCTAAAGGTATATGCTGCTAGAATTTGCCATAATAAGTAACATTTTGTATTCAAGACAATCAATTTTCCAAAATTTTCCTTTCTAGTTTCCACAAATATGAGATGTGGATTTGAATTTTAACTTCAACATCTTAGTTTTCAATTTCATATATTGGGTTGTCCTTGAAGTTACTTAAATTGACCCATTCATCATCTTTTTGTCTAATAAATACTATGAAGCCTACAATTATGAACCCTACGGAAAATTAAAATGACTTGAAACTAGCTTGTTTTGGAACTAAAGCAATTACAAACTCTCTTTAACAATCAAATTGGGTTGAGAATACCTTCAAATAACATGATTTGACAAAAATTATTATTATTATTTTTAGATAAAGGGTGACAGGAGGTCTCAAGTCAAGAACTTAGATCATTTATCAACAATCTTGCCGTTACTATTGATTTAGATTTTAATATGAATAATTTCTTATAATTGAAATACACATAGATTAATTATTCCAATGAATAATTTAGTTAGTTAACTCAATGTTAAGATAGTAAGAATTCTAATCATGAAATTTGGAGTTGACATTATAATATTAAAAAATATTTTTTAAAAAACTATTGAAATGGAGAGTCGTGTACAACCCATTTGTAAGGTTAACGACATGAATTCTGTAAAATCATGATTATCCTAATTAGGAGGTGGTCAATCCATGAACCTTTAATGCCAACCTCCTTTCTTATGTTTTTAATTTCCAAGAATTTTTGTTATTTGGGGACATATTCATATTTCAATAATTACTTTTGTTATTTATGAGATTAAAAGAGCAATTAAAATCTCAAATTTACAGCATGTTCATATTAATATTTAAAATTATCAAATTAAAAATTAAAGTCTTGGAGCAAAAATGACTGAAAGTAATAAAATGTTTTCCTCTAATTAAATTGGCGGGAGTTCCTTTTTCGCGCCCAAATTATCAATCGAAAAAAGAAGAACAAACGAAAATCCAGATCCCATAGAGAACGCCCAAAGCAGAGCCTTAACGTTTCAATCGACTCCAGATAGATCTCAATCATCGACACCTTTCCCTTTCGATCATTCAATCAGGACGTTATCACTCAAAACAGATGGGTCGGGACGACGCGAAATTGAGCATTGCGAAGAGGTCGTACCGGAGGGCGAAGGAGGAAGGGAACAGGCAGGAGGAGGCGCGCTGGGCCAACGTGATGGGCGACATCCTCAAGAACAGAGGACAGTACGTCGAGGCGCTCAAATGGCTGCGCATTGACTACGAGGTGTCCGTCAGGTTCTTGCCGGAGAAGCAACTTCTGCCCACCTGTCAATCTCTTGGGGAGGTCTATCTGCGCCTCCAGGAGTTCAAGCACGCCCTAGTTTATCAGGTAATCTTTTTAGGTTTTTGGTTTTGTTTGTGCGGGTGGGAAAGCGAGTAGGGGAAAGGAAAGAAAACGACGTCCGATCACCAAACCCAGTTGAGAGAGGGAGTTTTTTTTTTTTTTTTAACAGTATTTCTTGACGTTTTTCCGCTGGAAAAAGTGATTTGCTGAGGCTAATACTGTAAAAGTTATGGGGATGAGGAAGACTCAGGGCATCCTCATCTTTCGGTTTGAAGATGATAAAAAAGAATCAGCTTGGTTCAGCCTATAGGTCGCGTTGAGCATGGTTCGAGGGAGGTATGTTGGACCAAGGGGTTCCTAGTATTTCAAAAAAAAAAAAAAAAAAAACCCGAGACTCTGCTCTGCTTGGCTCTTGAGAAAACGCCACAACGGCAGACAATGAGGTGCTAAGCTGTGGGTTCTCTTCGTTTTTTAGGTTTTAACATGGAAGAATTTGTGCACAAGAAAGTCGGCGGCTGTCCGAGGAAAAATCCGGCACAGAGTTTTGTTATTGCTCATAAATAGTGAAGCATGGTAGCAAAATGTTGCATCTTTTGCTTTAGGTTGGAAAATAGGAAAACAAAATTTTTGAGAAAATTATCAATCATGAGTTGATACAGTAAGTAATAGTTCATTTGATTGGTAGAAATGAACTTTCTCTACTAATTTTTTTAATTTTTCCAGAAAAAGCATTTAGAGCTTGCCAAGGATTCCAATGACCTTGTTGAACAGCAAAGGGCCAGCACACAACTCGGTCGCACTTACCATGAAATGTTTTTGAGATCGGATAACGACCATTTATCGGTTCGGAATGCCAAAAAGTATTTTAGGTCTGCCATGAAGCTTGTAGAGACTCTCAAGGAGAACCCACCAGTCAAGGATTGCAAGTTCTTCCTCAAGGAATATATTGATGCTCATAATAATCTAGGAATGCTTGAAATGGATCTTGATAACTTGGAAGAGGCCCAGAAAATCCTAACTATCGGGTTACAGATTTGTGGGGACGAAGAGGTGGAGGAAGATGATGATGCCCGCAGTAGGCTTCATCACAACCTAGGAAATGTTTACATGGAGCTCAGGTTGTGGGATAAAGCTCGGAAGCACATTGAGAAGGATATTATAATTTGTAAGAGAATTGAGCATTGTCAAGGGGAGGCAAAAGGGTATGTCAATCTTGGTGAATTGCATTATAGGGTTCAAAAGTATGAGGAGGCTCTTCGATGCTATCAAAAGGCACTTGATCTGGCGAAATCCATGGAAGATGAGGATGCTTTGGCACAGCAAATTGATCAAAATATTGAAACTGTAAGAGAAGCTATAAAAATAATGAATGACTTGAAAAAAGAAGAGCAGAATCTGAAGAAGCTGGTGAGAGACATGGCCATTGCAAAAGGAACACCACGTGAAAGGAAGTGTCTTCTGCAGCAGAATTCATGCCTTGATTCCCTCATAGAGAAATCAAGAATGATCTTTGCATGGCTGAAGGTATATAATCTTCCCCCTTGCACATTTCTCTGCCTTTGTACTTCTCTTAACTGCCGGTGGCATTTCAACATGAAAGGTAGCTTGCAAATATTCTGGATGGAGTCATATTTGTTTTCTTATTTGAGATAGGGCACCATTAGGCTTGCAAACCCATTTATGATATCTCATACAAGGCAATTTTTGTCAATTTTCCAAAGCTTGTTTCCTTTGGACTATATGGGTTTGTATGAGGGTGTTGACAATGTGTTTCACCGTACGATTGGACGTTGATCAGACGAATACTTAAAATCAGCATGGTTGGATTCTGACTTGCAATCGATTTTGCACAAGCTTTCAGTTTTTGTCTTTGAAATAATTGTAGTAGTCATTTAAATAGTCTATTAGTTTTAGTTGGAATGGATTGTCAAAAATTGTGGAGAGAAGATTGTGCTCTGTAAACTGGATCGGGTAAGATGGTGGCTCTTGTTCTGTGGGCAGAAGTGTGTGATGCAATAGGCAGGTCTTTTAGATTGTTATGCAAAGAGGCAATTTGAAACCAAAAAATTTATTCCTGCGCATCAAATGATTAAGTACCCTTCGTTCTTGTTTTAGTTTCAAATAATTTATCATCTAAGTAATGATTGAAGTACTCTGTGAAACTCCCTTTATGTACAGCTTCGTGAATTTGCCAAAAGGAAGAAGAGAGTTGCAACTGAGCTTTGTGACAAGGAAAAGTTAAGTGATTCATTTCTGGCTATTGGAGAATCATACCAGAAGCTCAGAAAATTTGACAGAAGCATTAAATGGTACATGAAAAGTTGGGACACTTACAAGTCTATTGGTAACTTGGAGGTAAATTGCTCTTGTGCTCCAGGATCTAGTAATATATGATACACACATATATTCTGAGATAAAGGTGTAGCACAGAACTTAAACTAGACCCTTCTTACATTTTTTTTTTTTTTTATGTGACTTGTTAACCAAGTTATATGTTTAGGTTTAGTTGTTCCTGATTCAGCAATGGTGATGACCCTGTAGGATAGTCACAGGCATCATACTTGAATTATACGGATCTATCTATCCATGGATGTGCTGTTACTGTTTGTGGTGAATTTTCACTTGGCTCAATTATTTCAGGGGCAAGCATTAACAAAAATCAATATTGGTGATGTTTTGGACAGTGCTGGTAATTGGTCAGAAGCCCTAGATGCATTTGAAGAGAGTTACAGGTAGTTATCCATTCTTTTGCTTTTCTGGTGGGCATTTATTTTATGGAATAAGGATTTTATGAAGCATTTACATCGATGAATTTCTAATTACCTTTAATCTTGGATAGAGGGCTGTTTTTGTTCTGGGCCTAGCTGTTTCTAATTACCATGGAAGTGCTAGTTATTTGTGAGTTATTACTCCAAAAGGATTAGTCAATAATATGAATGAAAGTTCTTGAAAATGCTGAAAAGGTCCAATCTCACCCAAAATAGGCCAAAGTAGAACTTAGTACAATTCAACACTTTCACAATCTATCCAAGAAAGGTGAGAATAATTTTGTTGGGTATCACAATCTACTATGGTATTACTATATGAACACTGATACTAAGTGTTAAGCATTTGTGACGTTAGCCCAAAAGGATTGGCATCCATGAAACACTTCTATTCTCCTTTAGTGCTTATAGAAGTTTTATCTGCAACAACATTCATTCTTAAACTTCAACAGAAGCGCACCAATGTCAACTTACAGTTTTCTGTTGATTTGGCTCATCCCATTTATCCTGTATTGCAGGATTGCCACAGAAGCTAATATTCCTTCTGTACAGCTTTCAGCACTAGAGAACATGCACTATAGCCACATGATAAGATTTGACAATGTTGAAGAAGCCAGGTAAATTTGGTTCAGACAAGTGTCCTTAGCCATGCTTGTTAACTTCTCAAGTTACGGAATGGAAATTAAACACCTAAATGTTAATTCAAATCGAGAGCGACTTTTTCATTGATTTATCTACTTATCAACAGAAGCAATGATTAGCTTTCCTGAAATATTTAGTGGACCTTATACCATTTAACTTGTAATATTGCTTAAAGGACGATGCTCTGTGTAGGAGATTGCAGCTTTTGATTGACAAATTGAAGGAGTCAGAAGATAAAGAGCCTGAAAGTCATAATTTGTCAGAGGATTGCTGCTCTGAAACTGACACAGAAGGGAGTGACAATTTTTCAGAAAGTAGGTCTAGTGCACACTGCTCACAAGGCACAAGTAAATTGAACTCAGGTAGATTAAAATCTGTAGCCAGTGTAGAAGAGTTGAGTGATGATGTACCTCTAATTTCACTCCTTCAGCCCCGTAAAACTTCGCCAAGAACAGAAGCATTTCAGTTTCAAAAGCATGATATTTTTAGTCAGACAACCGAAGTTTCTCCAAAAAGTGTTTCTAAATCAAACAGTAATCAGCAGACAGTTGGCCGTAAACGTGTACGTCTCGTCCTCTCTGACGATGAAAGTGAAATGCCAAATGAGGTGGTCTGCACAAAAGGAGGGTCTGATGGACTTCCGGTGGAGGCTTTTGCTACATCAGATGAATGTGGGTGTAAAGTAATTTACTAGTTTGTTCTTTCGGCCCTTTACCATACAAGCAAATTACTGAGTTGTATTCCTTACCTATTTGCAGTGAAGAGTAAAAATAATGCAGCCTGTCATGATTGTAACGTTCAGGTGAACAAATCTCTTACATTCTTATATGAACATTATCTCCTCTTCAAGTTTGGTTGTTGGTTTCTTGTGCTTAATCATCTAGTTTCACAGGTCTCAGCAGCTGCCTCCAGATATCGCGCAGAGTCCTCCAATCCAATTGATGTTGAAGAAAGTACAAGTTCATACAAGTCAAATAGTCCCAACATTGGCACTCCGAATAGCAAACCCTTTAGATCTTCAAGCAACAATGAGCCTATTCTTGCATCTGATTTTGCTGCTAGTGGTTCTAAATGTGACAGTAAAGTTTCTGGGAACCCTTTGCATAAATATAGTGCTGCTGATCCCAATTCGCATGCTTCTGGTGATATACATGATGTGAGTGTTGGTCAAATTATTTGTGTCTAAATTGTTCTATATGATCGCAGTATGTGACCTTTTGCTAATATATGATCTTCCTGCTGTTAACTACAGTGTATTGTTTGCAAGATTGATGGGGATCTGATAACTGTGAAAGTAGGCTCTTGTACAGAGGGTAACAAGTTGAGCATTGATTCCGTGAAGGTTGAATTGGCATGTCTATACTATTTGCAACTTCCTAGTGAAAGGAGATCAGAAGGTAGGCACTTGATATGGACACTATCGCTACTGACTGCCATTCCTTGACCTCTTGGTGCATAAGATGATTACCCAGCTGTCAAACTTTTTGACTTAAATCAACAAAGAAGTTTCTATTAAATGATATGTGCAGCAGAAAGAGGTGGCATAAAAGATTCTGCGGTAGTTAAAAAGAGGAATGCATTTAAGTTGGATCTGTCAACATCTTGATGGTTCGAATTGGGTTGCAGATCTAGTATTTTGTGTTTGAGTATATTACATTGCTGCTCATAAAACGATGCTATAGTGGATTAAGGGGGAAAAACACACACACACGCACACACAAAGCTTCTACATCAGTATTATTTCTCAAAACTGTGCTTACTTTACTGTTGGAATCATTAAAGAGTAACTACTTTCGTTTTATGATAGACCTAAGTGCTTGCCAATTGAAAGCACAAAGATAAGCTTTCCAATAAGTTCTGACTACCTCTTTTGTTCATGCATATACCCAATGGTGGTATTCAAATTTTCATTTCATACCAGAATACTTTTCTCTCTCGTAATCTAAATCACTAGAAAGAATGAAAAACTTGGTGCTACCTCGTGCAAAGTCCATATTAACCCTTGCTTCATCAGCATTTTCATTTCACGTATGAATCTACTAATTTGGTAGATTGTTTCTCATTAGGCCTTTTGCCCATAATTCAACAAATAAGATGTGGTGGAAGAGTTGTAGAATCCTTGGAAACAATTGACTCTATTAAGGATCAGCCGGGAAAAGTCCTGCTTGAAGCTTACATTGATGGTATGCAATTTTACTGCTTTGTTACACTTCTTGATGTTTTCATGCTGATTGATGCTGTGCTTGGTGATTGGGAATTATTATCATGATCTGAAAGAAATCGGATAGTTGCTTGGAATGTATGTTGGTATTAAGTGGTACATTCTGTAGGTTAGTGCAATAGTAAATTCAAAGGACATCAAGCCCATGTGTGTTTGATTCTTGAGAATACCCAGTTCATGGACAACATTGAATGTTAAGAATGTAGCTCTCCCCACATCCCTTGGTTAAAGGGTGAAAAATACTGGGTTGCGGCCATATATATATTACATTATATAATAATCCATTATACTATGAAAAGAAAAGACCAACCAAGGGAAGCTATTGCTAGGTCTGTTAGGAATATAGTTAAGAAAAAGCTGTGTAGAACCTCCTTCAAGAGATGGGTACTATCTATTTATCTTTTTTCTCTTTACTTTTATCTGTATACATTTTTCGCCTTCTATTTGCTACTGTGTATAAGAGTTCATGCAGTTAGATGTGTCCTTTCAAAAGCAATTTACACGGTAATGACGTGTAAAATGACATTGCTTTGTTTCTGAAAGTGTTTCAAGGTACTGATTTCGAATGAACTCCAAGGGAAATATTTTGTACTATTGAACTAGTACTATTGAACTAGAGTTTTGAAATCTTGGTAGCCTTTTAATTTACATTTCTTAAATTACATGTTGGTTGCACCAGTTTTTTCTTTTTTTAGTCAGTTTGAAGAGAGAATTGATAGGCCTATCTTTTAGAAAGGAATTGCCCCACATTATTTTCATTTTACCATTTTCCTCACATTCTGTTCTTTTATAACTAAGATAAGCATTTAATTGACAAATTTACCTTTCCAGGATGGGTTCAAAAGCCTTTGATAAAACTGTACATTGACAGCTGCCAGGAGTTATCTGAAGCACCTAATATGAAGTTGCTAAAGAGACTATACAATAAAAAAATAGAGGTGGGTGCTGCTTAACAGGGGCAACCTTTGAGTACTAGCTTTATTTTAAACAGTGTCGCATAGAAGTTGATTTTCTTGCTTGGTGCTTTGAATCAATGCGTTTATTTGGAATGTTTACTCGTTGTTTAACAGGTTTCCGATGATGAAGTGGTCGTTTCTGAATGTGAATTGCAAGATTTATCGATAACTCCTTTGTTGAATGCGCTACGTGCCCATAAAACATTTGCTATGCTGGACCTTTCTCACAATAAGTTAGGTAATGATATCTGGTTTGCTCATATATTTGCAGTATCTGATCAGAATGGTTCTCTTCTATTCTCGTTGTGCAAGTTCTAAGAAATGAGGAGTATGATGACTTTTTAATTATAGCTGTGCATTGGTTTGCTATCACCCAGGAAATGGAACAATGGAGAAACTTCAACAAGTATTTGCATCAGGACAAAGTTATGGTGGCTTAACTTTGGATCTGCATTGCAACCGTTTTGGTCCAACAGCTTTGTTTCAGGTTTGCCACAATTATCTGCAACCATAAAGCTTTAGCATTTAGGTAGTGAGGTCTTCTAAATGCAGCTTACTTGTATTTCTACGGTCTTGTATTGATATCTCAAATGGGATAGAACATCCATCCCCGCTTCTCTCTCCCTGATTTCCTTTTGTTTGCTGCTAGAGTTCATTAGCATATGCAGCAATATTCCTGAAGTAGAGTACATTGAAGAAAAGAAAAATACAAAATATGTTCATAACGGCCTTGGTTGCCTTATGTTCCCTTCCCCACTCTTACGAGAGAGGTGTTAATTTGAAGCAAGGGGAGGAGTTGGCTACCTATCTCTGTCATTCCTTCTTTGGACAGTAAATATTCCTGATTAGGTTTTCAACTGCGGCACGCTAGATTCATGTATTTGTCTGGTTTGAAGTTTAATGAACATTGATTTAATTTTGTTCTGATTCATTAGTAGCAAAACTGAAGAGATGAATACTTTCTATTTGTAATTTTTCTTCTTGTAGCTCATCACTTTGTATGATTATAATCTACAGATTTGCGAATGCCCTTTGCTGTTGGCTCGACTGGAAGTGCTTAATGTCTCTGGAAACCGCCTTACTGATGCTTGTGGATCTTACCTTTCAACTATTTTGGAAAAATGCAAAGGTAAATAGCTTTTCCCGCAACCCAGTTAATATGAATGTTGTTTCAGTTTCTTCTCAATCATCAACAGCATTGTGCTACTCTTTTTGTGATTTGATGTGGCTTCAAAGCAAGTTGTTGGAGTTTGGGTCTATATAATATCAACTTTTCATCTGTGTCAAACCTACTTGCCTGTCTGTTCGTCTCATAGAGACGATCTGTTTCTTCAGCTCACTCGTGCTCTCTGTTCCATAGGCCTGTGTAGCTTGAATATAGAACGCTGTTCCATCACATCTAGAACGATTCAAAAGGTTGCCGATGCACTTTATGCTGGATCTGTACTTGAACATCTTTCCATCGGTAGGCTTCATCCATGGAGCGGATCTATTGAGAATCTTTTCTGTATTTTTATTTGCAGCTTACTAGGTTGTCAAACTCTCTTCTTTGGTAGGATATAATGACCCTGTATCAGGAAACGCAATTATCAATCTACTGGTCAAGCTAGCCAATTTGAAAAGGTGTCGTCAGTTTAAAATCTCACTTTTCCTTTTTTACTGATCTATGTATGTGCACTGGTTGATGATAACATAAAACTAAGATATGTTTTCTGTAGATTTTCAGAACTGAGTCTGAACGGTTTAAAGCTAAGCAAGCCTGTTGTTGATAGCCTTTGCGAGCTTGGTAAAACATCTTGCTTGTCGGGTCTAATGCTTGGGAGCACGGGCATTGGAACGGTGAGTTTTATGCTATTCAACCTCGTATTATTATTGTACTTTGAGAGGACCTTTAGGTACTTATCTCCCGCTTCTTTTGACTAGATTGATCCATTGCAGGATGGGGCTTTACAGTTAACTGAATCGTTGTTCAATGGGATTGAAGATTTTATAAAACTCGATCTATCGTACTGTGGACTGACATCTAAATACGTTCTTGGACTTAACAATGATCTGGTTCTTGGCATTCTTGAGCTGAACCTTGAAGGGAATCCAATTATGCTACAGGTTTATTCTTCATTAATTGCTAACCATTGTGCATAATTATACTTACACGAATGTTCCTAAAGTTGGTTTCCTTTGCAAGTAATCGATACCTACTGCAGGCTTGCAGCAGAATTCTTTATATGACTGACAGGTGGTTCAAGTTTACTACGCTGGTCACAATTCAATTTTTTCTTTTAAGTTATATTTTTCTTTTCCTTCTTCAAGGAGCATTCTTTGTAACTTAGTTTTTCCCACCTCTGCATTTAAGTTGGGGTCAACGTGAAATCACAGTATATGACCGAAATAGTTGCTTTGTTTGACTGATGTTACCCGCAGTGTAAGTTTACATTAGAATCAGTTTCAAGATAATTATTATCATGCAGAATTTAAGAGGAAAAGAAAAGAAAAGGGCAGAGAAAAATTTGCCACCGTTTCCAGTATGAGCTCAGAAGACTCTTTCCAAGGTGCCCAGGCAGCTTTAGGAAATCATTTTGTCATTCCACTCTAGCCAATGCTATTTGTTTCTCCTTGTAAATCCTAGGACAATATCAAGCACCAACATGTCCTTTTTGTTACTCATATTGGCTGTCATTTTCAATCTAAATTTCATTGCTCTTCACTATTGCAATCATTGGCATTCATCACACAGCCAAGTCGTCTTAACCACCTGAAATGGTACCTGGATTACCTCTAGCTTCTCAGCAACATTCTATCTCATCATCCTATCTTCCCTTGCTAAATTATCTTTCTTGGTAATTTTATTTAGCTTTCAACTTCTCTTTTTCTTTGATTGAACAACTAATTATGCCTCAAATCCTGCTACGGTCCCTATGATTCTCCTAATAATTACATTGTTAGCTTGAGGGGCTATATTTGTGTTAATGGACATCTGTCTTGCGTTTTATCGATTAGCATGAAAATATGGAAACAAATTCTTCATGTCTGATCTGCGTTGACTTCAATGAACTTTGCAGCCAGTGATATATGTTTTGCCATATGGAGCCTGTTTAGCTTGGTGGACGCAATGACTGCATAATATATCAGAAATTTACTGAATTTGATGTTGTCATATGTAGGTTTCCTAGTGAACAGTCTATATTCTTGTTAGTGGATATTTCTAAAGTCTTCTGAAATGTGAATTGTCTTTGCCATGAGGCCTTCCATGATTCATACAGCTAGGTGTTTTTCTATAATATTCTCAAATGATATTTTGTCCATAAAGTTTCTGTGTTCTGTGGAAGCTGACAACCAGTATCAATACAGGGTACGGATGTATTATCATCAGTGCTTATGAACCCTCGGTGTTCCTTAAGAGTGTTGATCCTTAAGAAGTGTCAGCTTGGACTCGCTGGTGTTCTTCGTATAATTCAGTCTCTTGCAGGTTAAGAGACAGGAGCATTCTTTGTTTCTAGTTTTAGTCATTTTAAACTAAATTTGAATTGTTGAATTTTTGGTTTTTACAGGAAATAACTCTCTTCAAGAGCTCAACCTTGCTGATAATGCCTATCCGAATGATCATTATAGTCTACTAGATGACTTAGCAGGAAGGGGGAGCTTAGAAGTCTTAAAGCAAGACCTCGATATTTCTGAATTTTCTTCAAAGGATTATTCAACCAAAGAACTGGACACTGCTCATCAAGGTTTATGTGCTGTGAACACCGACTACAATCAGCTTGAAGTTGCTGACAGTGAAGATGAACCAATTAGAGTAGAAGCTGCCGTATCCGGGATTGATGATAGTTGTGCAAGTTCATGTCAAAAAAATTTATTTCCGGGGTGCCAGTTCATTCAGCAGCTTTCAGCTGCTGTTCATATGGCAAAGAATTTGTGCTATTTGGATCTTAGTAATAATGGTTTGTCGACGCAAGCAGCAGAGACATTGTGCAAAGCATGGTTAAGTTTAAGAGTTGGTTCAGCTGAGAGGCATATTGAGGATCAGACACTACATTTATTTTTGAAAGGAGGAAAGTGCTGTCGTGTGAAATCCTGCTGCAAGAATTAGTCTTCACTTTGCTACTGGACTTTCTTTGGGGGAATCTGTATAACTGGTTGTTCTGGAAATAGCCTAGCATCCTACATTCCTACACATGGGTTACTTTGCTGATAAATGTCCCATAGTCTTCCAGAGCCATAGGTAACCTAACATTTTGCTTTTGTTATTTCCATGAATAGTCAAACATGGTAATTGACAAAAATGTAAAGGCCCATGGCTGTCTTATCAAATGTAAATGAAATTGAAGGAAGCAGGTTCGGGTAGTTTCTTCAATACCTTGACTTCATACTCGTAGTTTCAGATGCTATACTCGACCATCTGAGCAGCATGATTGTTAGGGTTATGACAAGGATAGTATTTCTTTTTTAATTTTTTTTTAAATTAAATACAACAGGTAGTGGTTAAGTTTAACTCTTAAAAAATTAATTAAAAAACTACGCATCAAAATGCCTCGCGAAAACACAAATAGAAAAGTAATAAATATAGTGGACAATACATTTGTTTTTTAACTCTTGACTTCTGATACTAAGAGAAATTTTGGATTCTTTTAAATGTTCAACATAATGCTTAATCCTTTTTTCAATACATGTCCTTTTTTTTTTCCAAACCCTAGTGGCCTAAAGCTGAATGGAACAAAAATTAAAGTGAACGAAAAGTAATAGAAAAAAAAGGGAAAAAAAACGATGATTAATGCCAAACGAAAGGGGGGAGGGGGGATGATAACATGCAACACAATAAAATGCAAGAATTTAAAATATTAGCCTCATCTATTTCAAAATTTTAAGGCATTATATAGAAAAATTTCATCACTTATAAGCTTAATAAGTCATCCTTATACTTTTAATGTGAGACAACATCTATTTTAACACTCTTACTCATTTGTATGTTGAGAAAAGTATTGCAAATGGATTAAAGCCTAACTTTGTGGTGTAGGGAATCATGAAGTGAAAGCTCAAACCTTACACTGATACCATATTAAAGTATGATGACCTATTTCAAAATCTTAAGGTACTAAATAAAGAAATCTTATCACTTGTAAGCTCAAGAGACCATTCTCATGCTTCCAATGTAGGATAACACCCACATTTAATATTCCTCTCACTTTTATACTGATACAAGTATTGCAAATGAACTGAAGTCTAACTTCAAGGCATAGGGATTTATAAAACAAAGGCCCATCTCGGGCTCTAATATAAGGTGTCTTAAAATCTTAAAATATTAAGTAGAAAAATCTCATCACTTATAAGCGAAAAAGTCTATCCTTACACTTTCAATTTGGAACAATACTCACATCTAACAAAAGGTCAATTAACTTCCAGCTTTGATTCCTTCCGAGAAGGAACCTTTTCAGAAAAATCTATACTTCCATGTGGTGGTTTGGGATAGCCTTTTGACAATTTTTTCCTAGCTTGGTTGGTCTTGAAAGCTTGGAATAGTTATATTAAGAAAGGGGAAGAAAGGGGAAGAAAGGGGAAGAGGACATCGGTGACAGCTTTCAGGATGCTTCGTGTCTGAAAACAGCGTAGCATTCTTGGAACAGCTTTCGGCATTTCGTTAATATGAAAATACTCGAAACCAGATTCTCACAAACCCTTTCTCTAATAAGAGAAAATGCATATTACACTCGCAAAACATGCATGTATCCGGGCTTCTGTTTGTGAAAGCAGATTGTCCCGAGCCAAGAATAAGAAATCTATTACAACATCTACATCTTTGACCATAATCATACCTTTCTGATTTTTCCTGCCTTTGACTCGGAAAACGAAGCAGATAGGTGTATATTTATTGCTAAAGATGCTCTTTCGGTCTTTCTTAAGAGTATAAAAGGAATCAGAAGTAGACATTTGTTATGGAAAGATTAGGATTCTTGGTCAAATTGAGGGCCTATGGTCTTCCAACTTAAGCATGAATGATTTCGTGACATTCTGGTGTGTCCATACAGCAGTATTATATCTTATACGAGAAGATACTGTTGGGCCCAAATTTATCCGCAATAATTTCCATCATTTGTTTCAGAATTCAACTAATCCGGGACACGTTTGTTGTTCAAAAACCTTAATTCAATTTTCTATCATTGATCAGGCAACGTGTTGCATGTATACGTTCCAGGAAATTTGAAGCCCAATTTCAAACGTACGGTGCATATAGAATGAATATATTGTTTGTCTAACGAGGTGTAAGAGGAGAGTGTTATTGACTTTCTACTCGGTTTAGGTATATAGTCAATTTCAGTAAGCTTCTAGTTTCAAGCTTACAATGACTAATATTTCATACATTAATACAAAAGATTAGGCAACTTTCTTGAGATTGATTGAAAAATCGTAAAGATTACAAGGGGCTTTATCTTCTCCTCTCCCTTATCCTGTTGCTTTTAGAGTTCTACATTTCACTAGATATCTCCGTCGGTGGAAACAGAAAAAAGAAGCAAAAAGTTATGATGAACTAAGGCAGCTGAATTATACAAGACAATGAGGACATAATTACAATCATCATTACAATACTGGGATATACGTATGAATAATTCAAAGGTCGAGTATGGATCATTAATATGAGGGTATGTCAGTAAGTCCCTATTCGTCCCGTCAATCATTTTGAGGTATAATGGCCTATTGATCGTGTATCTTTACTCATAATTTCTACTGCATGATTTTGTACTCCATTTATCTCTCCTTTATTCCGGAAATGTAAAGCTGCAAAAAACGCCATCCTTCGCCTTATTTCATGGCAACACGTTCGCACTATGTTGTAAATGATACTCTCCACATTCTTTCGGTGTATGGAAAGAGTAATTATCTTCTAGTATAATTGATGGTCGACAAAAGGAAGAACTTTTGGAATTTTAGTGATTATCCAAACCCTCACTCGACGAAATATCATGACCATAATTTTTGGGAAATTGTGGCTAATTATTATGCTCACATGTCTAGAACCTACTGCTAAAGAGAGTTGCTATTATCCAAAATAGGTCATTTTCTTCAATTAGGAAGCAGGTTAATTCGTTGAAATACCATGTGTAAGAGCCTGATATTCAAGGGAACCCCTCTTAAAAGTTCTTAACATGTGCTTGGGTTTTGACTTTTCTGAAACTAGAACTCGAAGCAAAGACATTGAAGGATGGCTAAGGGCTAGGGTAGTATTAGGCGACAAGACTTTTCTGGTTTCTGAAGAGATGATCTGTGTGACAATAATTGTTGGTATTGAAGGAAGAATAAAGGCTATGGTAGAATAGGATAAATCTTGCACAACAATCTTCAGCTCCTCCACTGCCAAAGATATATATATATATATAGAAAAGGAAACTAGCAGTAAAGGTCAACTAGGAATAGGGATTTGCCTGGCCTCAACTAGTAGCTGTTCTCAGTAATCTGCGGCAGTTTTAATATAAAGATACGAATAGATATGTTAGAATTAGTCTGGGGATCAAGTCAAACATAAATCTTGTCTACATGAAAACAAAAAGAAAAAGGAAGAAGATAAAATCCAAAGAATCCCATGAAAATGAAAAGCTATTACTAAGTGGAAGAGAAGTATAGAAGACATTCTTATTATGGAGTGCTTTGCAAATAGATACACAAAATAATGCGTATGCGTGCAGATTATTTGGGAATCCAGAAGGATAATTATTGCATTTGGATAAACTCAGAATATTATTTTTACTTGCAGTAGGAGGATCAGAACCTTGATTTCAGGTACACGTACAAATACACTCAGATTTCTTTTCCTTTTATTATAGTTTTTTATTCTTATGATGACAACTCTTGGTAGACTTGAAGTTGTGCTTTCAATAATTTCTACATCCAACCGAAATTCCAATATTCCGGCTGTCAACCACCTAACAAATCAATTATTTCTTTGTTGATTCCAAATGGTTGTAATCACTTGGCATCTTATGGTCCTGATTACCCTTCTTTCGATACGTAACATTTAGGTGAAAACAATCATTTCTTTCTACGCAACTAGATGGGGATATCTAGTGTATAGTCTCTTAACCACACTAAAAAGATATCCCAAATTACGATTTAATATGCAATTAATCTCCTAAATCCACAAGAATATCAGAATATTCTCCTAAAACCTTTCTTAAGTATTGTTACTATTTAGTCTTACGATCGTAGCAAAAAAATATTAACTTATATCAGCAGTAACATAGAAATATTGATTTGAAAGAGGCAAATAGAGAAGGGTTTTCTTTTTGAGAAAGGTGTATCATGATCCTAGCAAAGAAAGGAGAGAAATCACATGATGAATATCACCCGGGCCAGTAGGTGTGGGGCATCAGATACACTACCTATTGTCAATCATGGTGATCTGATCAATGCAGTTCTGTCAAATCATTTTCCCTTTGTGTCATTTACTCAGCGTGCTCTCTCTTTGTGAAATGAAGGAGCGAAAAAGTCGGTAAAAGCAAAAGCTGGAGCCCTAATTCGCCATTAGTGATAAAACTTACATCATCCTCTAAAGCTGTTAGTGAAGGTGAAATGCTTTTAAAATATTATCCCATCATCAGAACGGGACAGTGTTTGTCTTCTTTAATCGACAAACGTGGTTAAAGAAAGCGTCTTAGGTTTGGAGGCTCATGATTAGCATTACATAATTACATCCCTTCTTCTAATCCATATAAATTTTGAAGGGAAAATGTTTGGCGCAATGTTCATCATTGTTTTCATAGTCCTTTCAACTCATCAGAAGCTTTTTCAGCAGCAACGACCAAAGAAAAAAAAAAAACCCTCATTTGGAAACTTTTGGCTTTTTAATTAGCTCTTTGCCCTGAAACAGGGATCCTTAAGCATCACTTTGGTCAAGGTCAAAGGAGTTCCAAATGAAAGTTCTTTAGGGGCCCCTTCTAAATTTTGAAAACCAGATTGGAGATATAGCAAAGCATTTAATAAATCAGGAGTATCAAAGTTACATAGAAAAATTGTAATGCTATGTCCCAACTACATCTTTAAATCAAGAGTACACCAAAACAGGTTTTCCAAGTCACCGAGGAAACCAAACAGTCCCTTCATCTCAAAAGACAAAATTCAACATCAAGCACCATATTTCAAAGGAAGATTCTAACGACTCGATTTGAAATGCAACGATTGTCTTGCGTTGAATTTGCCTGAAAGACTTATGCAAACGGAAAAAGACTCTTTAAAGCAAAGTATTTTTCATTTTTCTTTCCCTTCACTTAAAAGATACTTTTGATTGTCTTGTCTTAAAGCAAACAATATAGTTTCAAATGGTATTTTTATTTTCCAGCATAACTTTTCTAAAGAAAATAAAAAGAGCAAATGGAACATACAAATTCTAAAGGTGACCTTATCATCAGTGGAAATTAAAGCATATTAATGAAATCTGATTTTTTACGTTTTAGTACACCATTCTTCTAAGCATTGGATTCTCTTTGCCTCTGCTTACAGATAGGGAAAAGAAATGCTACGTAATACCGGATGATTACTATCCAGCTAATGAGGTACTACACGTCTGTCGCAAATAGCGGGATTTTGTTGATGGTTCATGGTGAAATGAAAGAATGCACATGCCCGGAAAACAAGAAGAAGATAAGCATATAATTTGCCATCCGTAGAAGAATCATTGTATATCATACTCCCTTTCATACGAGGAGTGCTATATTCTTTTTCCATTATTTTGATTTTGGTGGAATCCAAGGGAGATTCAAATTATAGCAAAATCTCTGGGTCCCTGAAAGGAGAAGCTGCGGTTAATGGAGGCTTTCAAATTGCTACATCTGTTATGATAACCTGACATGATGGACATAGGGAATGTTTTCAGCCGATAATCAGGCAAAGTCGTTTCCTTAGCCTTATATTCAAATGGCACACCTTATAAAGCACTGTACTTCTTTCTTTATTTAATTAGCAATTAACTGGGATGTACAAAACAAATGTTCACCACAGTTTATACTTGAGGCAGTATTTTTTCCCAGTAAAAAATATTGAGAGGGTCAACAGTGGCCTTCGCGCACTGTTAGGGTTATTGCAGTAGAAAGTAGGTTATTTTTTTTGCAAAACGAAAGAGATTAGACAGACAACTGCCCTACTTTACTCATAATCTGACCTTACAAAGGACAAGTATCACTGTACACCATTAGGTTGTGTTGTGTTTGTGTGTTAAGCAGACACAGTAGAAGATGGAGTGAAAGGAGATCATTCATATGATAAAGGAAGAGAACTTCTGTACAAACTGAAATATTGCATGTATCTCTTCCGTTTGCAAAAGTTTCTATACCCCCAGACGTAAAGTATTGGAGTATAAACAAAAGAAAAACAGGTACCACTTGGAACCTCTGTCAAGCTGTTCATTCTCTACAGTTGATGCACACCAAAAAAAAATTTAGATTAAGCCAACGGTGTTTCTCCTTGAGTATATCAGAGAAACTATACAGACCCATTTCATCTCCTGAAACAAAAAAATTACATTTCATCAAACCTCCAAGAAAAAGAATTAGTCATGTTGACCCCCCCATTTACATTACCACCAATCCGTTGGCTTATGAAGAAGATCCCAAAACCACAAGAAAAGAGGAAAGAAAAACCGGTCACCTTCTGTCCAAAAACTGAACGATCTTCAGGGTAACTTCCAACTCCTTAAACCAATGTCATTGTGTTTCTTGGAAGGACCAGAAGCCGGTATTGGTATTCTTCTGGGCAAGTAACCCAAGAAATGGCCCGAGTACTGAGACTTTGGCTTGAATTTGAAGAGAGTAGTGGTCCTCGCGCCATGACAGTGGCCAAGAATGAAGGCGAACAATAAGAACAGCCAAACGAGTCGAACTAGAGGTCTTTTACATAGACCCATGCTGAAAACTAGAAGAAGAGAGAGATTGATAGTGTTGCGGGCGAAGTTGGAGAGGGCTTTTTTCGAGGGTTTTGATGAACAAAGGTGGTGAAGGCAGGAAACATGGACGAACAAACGCAGGGTTTTCTTTTTGTATTACTTTCAGCTCTCAGGGTATCCTTATCGGTTGTGTTGTGCAATCTGATGAAAGGAGAAAGCAGGAAAACCTTCTTAAGAACTCCGATGCTTCTTCACGGAAGCGATCTTGGAAGCAGAGAGAGTTGAAAAAGCTTGGCAGAAGCTCTTTTGAATGGGTTTTATGGGTAAGAGTGACAGTGATGATAGCTGAAAAAAGAGAAGTGAGGGAAAAAAAGAATTTGGCTTTTGTTTTGTCAAACGCTGTGAAAAGGTGGAAAAGGGGATGGAGCAAAGTAAAGGCGAAAGGAAAGGTGTCATGTTGTGTCATCTTTTGAGGTTAGGTGAGTGTCTGGTCCCGCTGCATATTAATGGCCGACTACGGAACTGGGACTCTTATTTTAGACCCCCCATAACAGGAAAGCTTGTCCCTTCGCCACAGTATCTTTTACAACCCTTTGATCAGATGATTTAATGCTCTCCCTCTCCCTCTCGGTCCCTGACTTTCCTTGGAGACTTTATCCTGCAGCTCAGCCCCTAAAAGAAGGAAGACTTAACCCATGCCCCTAACTAAAAGGACAGCATACAGCGCCTACATGAACAGCATGTAAAGCAGTCTGGGTACATCCAAGAGACCTCAATCTGTCTCCTTGGTCATGTCCTTCCAGCGATCCCAACCTTCAACCCAAATAATGTCAGAGCTGGGGTGTTAGGGAATTGGAAGACACCCTTTTGATTTTCCATTTTGCGATGACTCCACCTTCCGTAAAAAGAGGGATTCACAGACACAATGCCTTTCTTGAGCTCAAAATCTCTCACTGAAGTTAGCTTTCACATCGTGGATATCTTGTTAATACCAATTTTAAACGAAGTCCATAAAACATTTGGGAGTGCTTACAAGGTTTTACCGCCTGCAAATGGATGAAAATTTAAATGCAGTGTCAGAATCTCTTGTCAAGCACGCTTTCTCCATATGCTAGACCAGACGGGCATTACTCGCCATGCCCCCACCCCCACTCCCTACGCCTTCCCCTGGACCGCTGTTTCTCTCGCTGTTGATGTGAGCCGGTTGCTCGGGCTGAGCACTGCCCATTCAACTGATTCAGGTATCAATTCACTTGTAGTGGGATTAGGTACCCTTTTATGTACCAGGTCTCTTCTTTATCTTAAACCAGGATTCGGTACTGCACTTTATCTTTGAGCTCCTCACAAGAAAGCATTCATCGAGCCCCATGGATTGAAGATCATTCATACATCAAGGTATTTTAAGAACTTAAATTAACAAATTGTTGGATTTAAATCGTTTAATCAATACTATATATCCCCCAAAAAATGAATGTGATACAAACGTATGAGCTTAAGTATTTATCATTTGAAATATTTTTCTAACTTATCAATTTGAAAGTCCTACTTGTTGCAAATCTTAACAAGATCATCAACAGAGAATGCAACGGAAGTCGATTAACATCATGGATCCAAATGGACCAAACCAACGACAATCTTTCTTAAGAGATGAAGGTGTAATGTTTATTTGAGAGACTTGAATATCATTTTAAATACCAGCTAAAAAATATATTGTATAACAGGTGACAATCTAAATAAATTTCCAATTTCTTAACAAAGATATACTTGGTATAGTCATAGTCATGTTCAAATAGCATAATACGACTCAACATACATATAAAAGGATAATTTATTAATTTAAGTTCACTGGTCATGTTTCTTTAAGTTGTTAAGAGTATGCAATGTGTTCCTTCTGAAAATTGATTACTTTTGCACCAATTGCATATTTCAATACACAACTCAATGGAAGACAAATATGACAGTATCTGCATTTGAGATTTCAAACAGCTTTAAGAACTGCCGTCGCTTTCTGCGAGTAAATCGTACGAGTTTGGCGTAAAAGGCCCTTCACTTTTACAAGAACACCGAGGTTGCCGATGCTTAAAAGCCAGCATAAAGTCCCACATCTCTTCCATGTTCACAGCTTGGTGCTTTTAACGATGGAGGTGACGCATCCGAATGATGACATATACCCACTACACCTTTCGTGGAACACTGCAAAAACCCATATTTTGACCGACCGTTTATTAAACTGGGAGTTACGACACTGTTTGCATACAACATTGTGCCACACCATGGAAATCTAGCCTGAACAGACCTTGACAGATAAAGGATTAAGCTTGTCATGCATAGAATATCCCGCTGATTTGATTGTATGACAAGATTGGATGAGCTGCGCGTGCGTGTCTGTTCTGTCCTCTTTTTTTTAATCAAATGGTTAGTCGAATGTTGTGTTTAAGAGATAGAGGTGTTGACAACCAGTCACATGGTTTGTTTTCTTTTCATGTTGGATACGTTAAACAGGGAAAAGCAAAAACGAGTGGTAGTGAAATAGTGAAATGATTCATCTCAATGATAATGTCCCTTGAAAGCTTTTTGCATATTTGAGATAGATCCAATAAGATAAAGACGAATGAGATAAACATAAGGTTGATCTGTAATTAATGACTTAAAGATAAAAGAAAGAGCTAATAAAGACACAAAAACAAGTGACACAGAATCCCATTTGCTATATAATGTTTGTGACCCTGTCATGAGACAACAAAAATTGAAAAACCAAAGCAAAACTGTTGTTTTTTGTTACTGATTGGCAAGAGATTGTATTGAGTTATAATCAATCTTAATTGAACAATATAGGCGGTCTGATTATACTCATTGTTTTGTTATTATTTCAAAACATAATTTAGGATATCCATCTCCAAACTATTTTAAAGATAACCAATTATCCTCTAAAATGGTTGCTACAACTTTAAAAGTCCTACATTAGAAGGGAATATTTTTGAAATAAAGTTTTAAAAAAATAGTGATCCTTCGATTCTTAAGTTAATTTTTAGTTGAGTTTTTAAGCTTTCTAATATGATATCGAAATTTAAATTAAATATATCTTTATGTGATTTTTAGCACAATATCATTCAACATGTAGGGCATGTATACAAGATAAATGCTCACATTGAAAGAAAAGACTACTAAAGTAAAATTTAAAAGAAAAAGAAATCTTCCAACACTTGAGTTGGTTTTTGGATTAAAGTTTGGGCCTTCTAACATTATCTCATGTTAAAGGAATAATAAAATTATGTTTACATAGATATTGAAGTGATTAACTTATTTGGATATATATATATATATATATATATATATATGTTCCTTCCCAATGGAAGAGCTTAGTGACTTGAATTGTAAGTAATATCTGGCCGGGACATACGACATGGAGAGCAATTGAAAACAAAAAAGGAGTAAAAAAATATGTCGTATTGGAGGAGCTTGTTGAAAGCTTTGGTTATGTTGAAGTTAACTTGCACATTTTTGAACCAATCAAACTCGGATTTCACAGTTAAATTAACATTCTTCGAGGATCAAATTGAATTGAGAGCAATTCTTTTAGGGTGTTTATTTCATATCCATACAATTACCTTTTAATGGATAGGGCTTAAGATAGTCAATAATTTTAGCTTATTTATTGAGAAAAAAAATTCTACAAAACCAATTCACTTTCTCGGAAAATTTTTATTTTGTAAATTTATCTTTAGAAAAATAAATAAAATATTATGTAGTAAACCGGATTAAGAGAGACCAAAAAAGAAAGCAAAAACCCAACCTTGTGTATTTCTAAAACTTTGGTGTCTTAGTCAAAGCAACATGAGGATATAGGAATCTTCGTTTTTATAAAAAAGAATTCTGTTCACACTCATTCCCCAACAGGAATATGAAATGCTAAAAGCTATGCCCTATTCAATATTACAGTGAATTTAAAATACACAATGGTTCATATAACCATAAAACTTACAAATTAGACTACCAACAAATCCGCATGGTTAATCAAGAATCTCCAAACTTAAATCTTGTGAAATCTCATCAAAGCTAATGTTTTTCTTGAGAAAAAAAAAAAAAAACCATCCCAAGAAATCTGGAAAAGCTCTTCTTTTGATCTGTGTATTATATGCGTCAATCTTAAGTGCCGCACAACAGCACTCAGAATAAACACAGCAAAAAGTTACAAATCTTCAATCACACGTTGTGCGGCGTAAAAATGGGAAAGACAAACAGGACCCATCACCATGATGTGCAATTATCGTCAGTCCTCTGGCCAGAATTCACTCATGCAGAGCCTCGGCACAGTGCACCGACCTCTCTCTGCAATATCTGATGCATCAGCCTTTCACTGTGCCACCTGATGAGGAGGAAGAACTGTTCGCCATTATAGATCGCTGCCCCCACCACCCTCCTTGCACTCAAGATATGCAGACGGGGGCTTTTCATTAAACTATAAAGCATTTTCAAAGGGTTGGGTTTAATTATTCCCTCTGATATTAGGGGTTTTTTTTTTTTTTTGGGGGTAACCTTCGGTTCCACTTTCTATGTTATCAACCTAATATATGTTGCAACTGGTTTTGCCGTTTCAAACTAAAACATATGGATTAAAAGAGTGATGAATTTGTGATACTTTAGATAGAGGGATGGTTTTGTGGTCTAATGCGAAACCAACTTCGTTGAATTTAAGGATTCTTTTAGACTGAAGAACTTGAGCATCATCATGCACTAATTTTCTTCTTTTGTTTTTTAAATCCTGCATCGGAATTCATTCAATTCACGTAGTCAAATTTGCCTAGATTCTCGAGATAAGAACTTGAGTAGGGTGGTTCCTCGTGTTTCTCGTCTTTATCTTTCTTTTTCCTTTTTATCTTCTTTCTGCGTTGAACACTCCGTTAACTTTATTCCATGTATTGAGATACTTTTCCCATTGAATTTATCCTTACGCAAAATCATTGACAGTATCGAACTTTTCCTCGGTACATTGATGCATGTACACGAGCTCACACTGAAGTCTGCGGTAATTGCCCAATCTGCGTTCCTTCTACTGCGTTACATCTGTCACAAACACAATGATTATGAACACCAAGAAGCAGTTAGCGAAATGCACTCGGTGAACTCCCACTAATGTTGTTCTGAGTGACTTGCAAGCTACCATTGTACTCTCCTCGACACTCTTTTCAGAACGGGATCCGTGCAAGCAAAGATCTCCTTTTTTAGAAACCAAAACTTATGTTTGAACCTGAAATGATGTCTACCCGTTTGAACATCCTAACGACTGTTTCTGAAATTGTGGGTCTAACACGAAAAACACATTTTCCAGTATGCTTTTTCCATTCAAACTCACGTTGCTTGCATTTCTACTCTCTTTCCTTATCCTTTTTTTCTTTCTCTTGCTGCGTCCAAAGTCATCACAATTTTCTAGAGATAGGATATATGTTCAAACCATTGTTATACTTCATTTCTTCAAAATTCCATGAAGATAGCTTAAAATTTTGACTAATTGCGTAAAGTTGACTGTAATTTGAACCACCTGCTTCGAGATTTTCTTTCTGCACTCACCGACAATTTTGACTCTTTCGGAGCTCCTACCCCATTTTTCTTATTACGTTTATTGTTTTCTTGTCAAAAATGTTTCCAGAGGCTGAAGATAATCAAACTTGTGATGCAAATTAGCTGACGTGATGAGCATTATTGCCATTGGCCGAATTTCTTGGTCAAGATTTCAAACTTCGAACTTCAAGTTTTGTTGATGGTGCTTGCTTATGTCCAAACTCGACTTGCTAGGCAAGAAAATTAATTCTTGAAATCTTCCACAACACATAATTACTCGTACCGGATTAGCTTAAATTTCATGGGTCACTATCAGACTCAAAAAAAAAATCCTTTTTAATTTTAAAATTTACTAATATTTAGAGAAATTGGTAAAAAAAAAAAAAAAAATCCGTCGCCATCTACTTAGAGCATTTTGCCATCTGCTTCGGTCCTCCAAGCAAATTGCTGCTCCAATTTGAACGAAAACGTTGGAATTTTGACTTTGAAACGGTAAGCAAAGCCGTATGGAGTTGATACACCAAATTGGACTTTTTTAGAATGAGCAAAAGATGGAAGTGTTAGGTAGGTCAATTGCTTGTTTGTCTTTGTCTTTGAAATTTGCTTGCTGTCAGAAGCACGCGTCCACCGAAGAACCCGCGTCATTTTCATGCAAATCTACGTACTTTGACGTTTAACCTCCTTAAACCAAAAACATAAACCTCTTTCTAACCTTTTCTATACATTCTGAATTTCCCAATTTCTTTTTCCCTTTTATGTGGGCTGCTAAAAAGCTTGTGCCCGCTTTATTTTTTGAAGGCCCAAAAGAGAATTACTTGTTTTTAGAGAAAATAATACCAGAGAAGTTGGGAAATCTCTTGTATATTTTCTAATTAATTACCACACAACCAACTTATTTAATAGGGTGTCCCCTTAGCTTAGTGATAAGCTAAGTAGCCCTTAGCCTGCTAGTCCACCAGGTTAGGGGTTCAACACTCCCCTCCTCCTTTCTTGTATGTATATGTGTTTGTTACAAAAAACAAAAGTATTCAATATAAATAATAAAATAGAATAACATTGATAATAATTTGAAGTATTTCTCTATTTTAGATATCTTAACTTTTTTTATACTTTCTAGATTTGCATTTTACTAATAATGAATCTGGCATTTTAAAGGGCTATAATTTGATTTCTTTTTCTGCGTAGGGACTAGGGAGGGAATGAATAAAGTTGTAAGCATGTAAGGTTGACTCCATTTGTCCATTCTTTTCCATACTCAAGCAAAATGAACAGTAACGAATTATGCTCTGCCATAAATAGTAGAACCCAAAAGCATATGCCAACCCACTGTAATTATGTAGAAGAATCATGCTCTTATCACATAATGGATCCTTTGAGTGCCAAAGGAAACCCCAAAAATAAAAAAAAAAATAAAAAATCGTCTGATTATCTGACGTGGAATCCCTGCAAGTCAATCAGACTTGGCTTGCTTGCAATTACACGAGATCCAAAGCTTCCATTTTAATGCCGGACAGTGTCCCAGAAACAACCGAAAGGAACGTTACTTTATTACCGTCCTAAATTTTGGTGTCCAGCTCGGGATTGTTGACCGATTCGTGTTGCAGGCTGGTCAACTTTCTGACTGCGGCTGCCAGCTCTGTAACTCCCTCTGGTACCTATAAATCAACGCTCCCAAATAAATAAATAGGGTTTAGGTATAAAAACATGAAAAGAAATTGAACGGTGGGTTGTTTAAGGAGGAAGAAGTAGGCTAGTTCTTCACAATGATCTGGGTAATAAGACAAGGCCAAATGCACTGGATGGCCAACTCAGCTCCAGTCAACAGTCCAACGTATTTAATTGGGTTACAGTTCACTGCCAAAAGATGCAACTCCATCCCCAATGGTGTAAAAAAATAATTCTTTTTTTTTAAAAAAAAAATTTTCAAAAATTAGAATCTCTTACATCATCATCATCGAAAAAGCGGATGCACCATTCAAAGCTCTCAGAATCGCCCATAGTGTCTTGTGACCAGCCAAACCATTACCGGGCTTTATAATATCCAATGTTTTATCTAATAAATTATTCAAATCCGCGGAAAAGAAGAAAAAAAAAATCGTGCCCGTAAAATGCTCCACCAGGAAAAAGAAAAAGAGCCACTACCACACCCAAACAAATAAAAAAAAAATAAAAAATAAATAAAAATCAGGTCCTCTCTCTGATGGTAAAACAAAGTCTTAAGTCTTTTCGGAACGGGCAGATGATGTAACCGGACCGACCAACAGAACCCTCGGTGGGCCCCACCGCCCCCCCACGTTCTTGTCCCTGTTAATGTGCATTTATTTCCAGCGGAAGTTGCCTCCCACCCCACGTGTACTTCGTCCTCGCGTTCAGGGCCGTTGATTAGTAATCGAGAGGAGGAATACGTCCCGCATGGGTGGGATTCGGACGGTGAGGATGAAGTAGCGTGAGGTGTAGGGAAATACAACAAGCAAGTATCTCTCCTTGGAACTGAATTCTGAGTTAAGAAACCACCCCATCAATCTATCATTGACCAAGGACCAAAGCCCCAAAGGAATATCGATTTTCCGTTTAATATTTCATATCACGGAAATAAAGTAAAATCAGTGACGTCACCGTACCTTTGACTCCCCTCATCTCTCCTCTCTTTAAGCCCACACCTTTCTTGTCTTCTCCACCTCTCTCTCTCTGCTTCTCTCTCTCTCTCTCTCTCTCTCTTCCCCTGGACAAACTTTCTCGCTTTCCTCTGTTTGTCGCTCCAGTTTCTCCCCCCTCCAAACATGGTGAGGGACGATTTGTACATCACGGTGCCCAGCTTCTTTAGATGCCCAATCTCACTCGACGTGATGAAGTCACCGGTGAGCCTATGTACGGGAGTGACCTACGACAGGTCCAGCATCCAACAGTGGCTCGACTGTGGCAACAATACATGCCCGGCCACGATGCAGGTCCTCCAGAGCAAAGAGTTCGTTCCTAACCGTACCCTCCAGCGCCTCATCCAGATCTGGTCCGACTCGGTCCTCACCCGCCGAGTCGACTCACCCGAGTCCACCCCTCACTCTCGTTCCTCCCCGGAGCAATTGCAGGACCTTATCGAGGACCTCGAGCACAACAGTGACTCCCTGTCGAAGATTCTGTCTTTCGCGAGAGAATCGGAGGAGAACCGCAAGTTTCTTGCGAGAATGGACGGCTTCATTGTTACGCTGCTTGAATGTCTCGGCAATGCCGGCTACGAAGAATGTAGGAACTTCGATTTTCTCGAACAAGCGGTCGAGGTTTTGGATTCGGTGCTTAGCAAAATTGAGGACCTCGAGGAGGTAACGAATGTGATGTTGAAGAAGGACCGCGATTGCTTGGCCTCGCTGCTTCTCGTTTTGCAACAGGGAAGCACCGAGTCGAGAATCGCGTCGGCTAGGGTAATCGGAACCATCGCCAACGACGCCGAATCGAAGCTCCTGATCGCCGGTAAAGAGGGCCTATTATCCGAATTGGTAAAACTAATCCTTCCAGGGAACGGCCCAGCGTTAATCGAAGCCGGTCTCTCAAGCTTGATCCGAGTCTCGGTCCCGAAACGTGTCAAGATCAGGTTAGTCCACCTCGGCACGATCAAACCGCTATCGAAATTGGTTTCGGCCTCCAATTCAAGCGTCTCGGTGACGGAGAAGGCGCTGAAGCTCCTGGAAACGATGTCGTCTTGCAAAGAAGGGCGGTCAGAGTTATGCGAGGACGTGGCGTGCGTGGCGAGTATAGTACACAAGGTCCTGAAGGCGTCGAGTGCCGCAACGGAACATGCAGTGACTATCCTATGGAGCCTGTGCTACTTGTTTCGGGATCAGCGCGCGCAGGAGGCGGTGGCGCAGGCCAACGGGCTGACCAAAATTCTGCTGCTGATGCAGAGTAATTGCTCGCCTTCGGTGCGCCAAATGTCCGCCGACTTGCTCAAGATATTCAGGATTAACTCCAAGTCTTGCCTGGCCAGTTACGATACGAAGACCACCCACATCATGCCCTTCTGAGTAATTTTTGGTCTGCAAGTAATTTCCCTTTTTCTGTTCTGTTGATAGAGAGGGAGAGATCGAAATTTGTAAAGCAAAGGAAATTTTGATTTTAGTTGGATACCCAAATAGAATTCATTCGATTCTACTTAAGAGGTGTTTCAGCTTCTGTTCTTGCTTGAGTTCTTGAACTCTTAGCATTACTTTTGGTATATCTTAGTGAAATCAATACTGGGAAATTTCTTGGTATATGACAGGAGTCCAGAATTACTGCAATAATATGTGTAAAATGGGTGCAAATGAAAGACCAATGATGATAGGCGTGCGAAATCCAAATCAACTCACAGAGATGATTGATGCGGTAGAACGCCTCTACTTTCTGTTGAAAGCAGAGCCTCCTGAAATGGCATCTCAATAATGGTCTGAAATTTGACACCGGTATGGACAGGAAAGATTTCCGGTCTCTAGATTCCTCTGTTGTTCAGAGAAGTAATCCAAAAATTAAAACCCAATTAAAATCAAATCGTGATAAAAAGGAAAATTAGCGTTATCCTTAAAGAATCGATTTATTTGCACAAAAATGGTACGAATGGGCAGAGAGCCGAATCCATGAAATGAATGGCTCTGTGGTGGGATTGGAATAGACAAATGTTTGTGATACAAAAGAGCAAATGCGAGGGGGTCACGTGGTGACCAACCCTGCTTTGGATTAATTGGGAAGAAAGCAAGCAATCAAAGCTTAGATTAACAGAGAGAGACAAGAGAGCCCCAATTGATGAAATGGGTCTTGCCTTGTTGCTCTTTCACTTAAAAATTGCATGGAATCCCAATGGAAAAAGAAATTCCTGAAAAGTGAGAAGATCACGCAGGTTTGACGGACATAGGAAATAAAATAAACCCTTCAGAATGCACGCCACCTTCAGCACCAATTAGGCTAATTCATAATAATAACAGGGAGACATATGCATCCAAACATGGTTTGTTTTGTAATGCATTTTTTTTTGAAGTCTTGAGCAACATGCAATAAAAAGTTGGGGTATGGTTCCCTAAGCACTTCAGAGGACCCTTTACTTTTTCTTTTTATTGTTCTCCTTCTTTTTCAAGCATTATATAACCAACATATATTTCTATATGGGCAAGTATGTGTCGTATTTGGGCATTGGATCATGTGTGGTTGGCTGATATCGACAAGAGTAATGCGTACATCCAAATGCATATTTTCAATAGTTTTTAGTGGATGTGTCATGATTCCATGGTGGTACCACGCTGGGTCAACATGGACATCTCACGTGACCATGTCGATATTGATCTTCGTCCCCATCATTCCATGGATGTGCCCAATGTTAGCAGTGTGGGATTTGACAGTGGGTCGCTACATCATTGTACTAAGCAATTTCTATCGACAGCTTTCGGTTCCCCTGCCACAGGAGAGGGTGGAAAAGGAAAATAGAAAGAAACACTCTCTCATGTATGAGACCATAGTAGCCCAAAAATCAACAAAATATGATATGGGTTTGTTTCTAAATTCCTCATTTTTCTTAAATCTTGAAGTATTTGGGTCTTTTGAAATTGTTTTAAAAAAAAAAAAGAATAAAAGTCCCATATAAAAAATAAATTATTTTTATTAATTTGTTTGTTTTTCTTTGAGGGGTTATTCTAGAAGCAAATAGCGGACTGTATTCTCAATAGACAAGATGCTTAGACATCACTAGATGCCCAATAAACATTTTGTTTAATCAAGCAAAAAGAAAAAACAGATCTACTTTTACTATTTCCAAACAGAGAATTCCACAATATAAGTTGCAAACCAATTTCAATGGTCGCATGGAACCCAGAAAAGCTACGAGCTTATGAAATGACTGGTTGACAAATCCGAGGGACGCCGGGGTATTTTCACTCCTCAAATGTTATGGCTTCTGGATAAACATCGTGTACTCTTAACAGAGTAATTACCTCAAAAATCATCACTGATAAGACAATGCCCTCCTGGAATGTTTACAGGAATATTATGATTATGCCCTGGAACATTTGTAATTGCCTCCAGGACTTGTGACCTTTGACAAAAGCAGCAATATATTCTTACATTTTCTTTAGTTTTCTGTGGTGGCGGGAGGGTCCCAAATAAAGGAGTCTGACCTTTATACCAAGGCCTAACTTGTGGTTGGAAGATCATGCTGCAAATGCTGGTGCTGGAGTCAAATCTCCCACAGTGGGAGGCCTCCAACGTGACAATTCAGAAACGAATGGTGTACCCATTATCGTTGCATGTGCACAGAAGTATCTCTTTTCTGCCGGTTTCCTTTCTGCCTTCCTTCTTGAAAGAAACCTGCTTCTAACTTGATCTGCACGCATCAGCAAGGTAGGCAGCACATCAGTTGCACGATTGCGATATGGTAGGTTTGACCTACCAAGAGCCAACAAAGTGAAAATGTTATTATCTTTAGTCAATTGCACAGCCGTGTTAGGCAACAGTGTTGGATAAGTACATTGTCTGCTTTTTCCTTCTCAATCTACTGTCTTTTAGCCAATATTCTTTAAGTTACTATTTGTCGGAACATCTACGTGGATTGCGCAAAATCTACATGCATAACAAGTACAAAAATAATTACAAAAAATAATCTATCGCTATTTAAAAATTTCGTATGTGTAACAGTAAATATAGTATCTTCCTTCTCTAATAGCCTTTTTTTTTTTTCTTTTTTTCTTTTTAGGTTACTGTGATAGCTTAGCTTAACCAATAAGAAGCACACAGACGGTAAGTCTTATATTTATAATGAATTTAGGAGAATCCAAATTGGTAGACTTATCTTTTTAAGCAAATCTTTAGACATACTGGGGAGGCAACTATTGGCATTTCTAGATTCCTAAAAAGTCCCCTAATCCTTCACTTCCCAGCAATCGAAATTTGTCTTGTTGGTGCACAGATACTGGCAGATCCATGTACACAATATAGTCAAAATTTACTGAATTTATTGGATCTTAAAACATCCTTTTATTGTGTGAGTGCTACTTCGGCCTTGAAAAGAAAAAGAAAAAAAACCCAATTTAAAGGCTTAAAAAATATGTACACTTTCAATCCTCAGCTTAGAACCAGACATATTAGACAAAAGTGCAGACGGTTCTTAAAACCACTCGCATGCAGCTGCTGTCTTCTTCATTGTCCTAAACCAATTTGTTTGTCTATACCCATCTCAGTTGTACGCACTATTTGTATCCGCATGATCTGTAGGGTCTGAATTATTGCACTTTGCTTCAAGTTCTGGGGCCTAGTTTTAGAAGCTGATAATGCAGAAGTACGTGCAATAGTCAGATTGATCTTGATAGTAGTGGTGTCAACATGGCCTTGGAGAAAAGAAGGCATGTGCACAACCTATCCATACAACTCAACCCACAGCTTAGACATGGTAGGCAAAAATATTGGATGCGTGAGTGCTACAGATTCGAGCAACCAATTTATTTAAATGGAACAGATATGAACAAAGAAGGCTTGATCTTCCACTAATGCCCGTCAAATCAAGTCCATGCATTTTTTCCCCGTTATGCAGTCCATTGGAAGGTGAAGAACCATCGATAGTGGTGGGTACAATATTTTAGGTCATTTAGATGAGTTGGTGATTTTGCAAAATGACAGTGACAATGCAGCGATAGTGGGTATAATATTTTAGGTCTCAATGGTATCACCATTAAAATGTTTGGCATATTGGGATAGCAGAAGGTCTAAAAAATTATTATTCATGTTAAAAAGGATATTAGACCATTGTAAATGATGCGTAAGTTAATGAGACAAAAGTAACACTAGGAATCTTTTTAAATTGTGCTGGGATGGGCCAGGAAAACTCGCTCTTCGTATCATATTCTTTTGAAAAGAAGGAGAAATAAAAGTGGAGTTAATAGTAAAGGGTGACATAAGAGATCAAGTAAACATATGCTTCTAATTTATTTATCTACTTAATAATTTTTCACACATTTCAGGATACCTAAAACCGAAACCCCTTCTACATACGAGGATAAAGGAGAAAAAAAAATATAAGAGAAAAAATGTAGCCTCTACTTGGTTTTAATTTAGTTATAAGTTTCCATTTTTGAAAGGTCAAATCTTAGATTTTTTTTTTAATTGATTATTTTGTCATCTTACTATTAAGTAGTTAACGCACACATATCATATTGAATCAACTAATTAATATCATTGACTTTCATTCAATATGCCATATGTTAATTTTTCATATTACATAATGTTTTTTATTCATATTTTTATTACATATTGAATGTAAATATGATAATCACTAACTCTTTTTTAAAAAGGAGGTGCTAATCATTTCTCACTATTACAAGAATAACTTATTATCTTAAAAAAAAATTAACATTATTTGGCACTCTTTAATTTGTGTTCCAAATCGCTTGTCAGGTTAATAACAAATCATCAGCTCTTTTTTGGAAATATTATGTTGATTTTCAAGATAAAACACAAATAATATTTGTATATAGAGAAATACAATATGAGTAGTATCTATAAATGAAAATTTAGTCATCTTATCATTTTCATATAATCTATAGTTAATTTGATATGGATAAATTAATTAAAATTTCAAAATTGAGTTGGAACTATACTAAGATAAAGTTTGTGGGAGTAAGCAATGCAAGTGAAGGTTGTATTTTCCAAGGGAAAGTGCTATTTACCCTATAATATCGTAACTACTAGCTAAACAAATACTAAGCATATCGATATGACTTTTGGAAGGAAAAAAAAAAAAACAAAAAACAAAAAAGCTTATGAATCTTTTTTTTTTCATGCATTTTTAGAACAAATGAAAACAAAAAAGCACAAATATGAATCTTTTATGATTAATGACCACGTCATGTCAACTAGTGCACCAAGAGTATTGTCTATTGATATTTATAAGTGACTTACTACTATATACTTATCCTTTGATTCACACTGGTTGATGTCTCTTTCCTTGATAATTATGTAAAGAATCCGTTTCCTTCTAAAATCCGGTCATAATGCCATGAAAGATGCCCCGTCCACCCTAAATAATATCCTAATACAATCATTTGCAAATACTAAATCAAAATGGTAGACCCTTCAACTATATTCTGTGGTTTAGTGACGTCAAAAGTTGATCAAATTGCATATCATGCATGTTTAATCTGTGTTTATAGATATCCAATGGATGCTCTTTGAGAAAATTAGTGGCCGAAAAGAGAGTCAGCAAACAAAAAGATATTGGTATAAAGTTAAAACCATCTACCACGGGAAGCGTAGCATTGATATCAGCATTGAACAATAAAATTCCCTTAATACATTTTCAGATATGCCTTAATATTCTCTTCTCTTCTTTGTCAGGAAAGGGTTGTGAGAATCAAGGCTTTTATTAGAACTCACAACATTCAACACCCTTTTTTTCTTTGTTTTGTGTGTGAAAAGGGTTGTAAGAATCAAGAGCTTTTAGAATTGAGGCAAATATGTCAGCTATATGGACATCCTTCGTCCCTTAGTAGAGATCAAACGCAAGAAAGAAGTGGAATAACTTGGGCTCCAACTTTCTGAGCATAAATCGCAAAGCAGAAGCGCACCAAAAAGTTCGTTTCTTTTGGGTTTTTGGATTTTAGCGTTCTGCTTTCGGAAAAAGGTGGGATTGATTGCAATATGCGAATCAAATTTTGGGCGGCCAGGCTTCTTTGAGCGGTATAGGGATCCTTTACTTTTCCTTTTGACGTGAAAATCAGCTGGACATGCTCAGATCCCATGTTCTGTGTACTATTTTTCTGCAAAAGATGAACAAAGCTGACTGAATTCACTTTCTTTTATTTGTCTGGACTGCGAGATTTAATTTCAAATAAGAGAAAGTTTCTCGTATTTCTGGTGTTCACAGGAAAGGATAAAAATGGTTCTGAATTCTTTCCTTCGTTGTCTCTTTAGGGACACATAATGGTCCATCCTTGGATAAGGAAATCAATGATTTGTCTCGTTACCAGAATCAAATATTCTTTTTAATTCATTGCTTAGTTAAATAGACTAAAGTGTATATCCTTATAGAAAGAAAACATAATTTCAATTTATTCAATTCGACTTTTCTATTGGTTATATAGACCATGCATGCACTTAGTGTTGAATTTCAAATCTAATGGTTAGTGACCCATACTAGCTTATCATTAAATGACTTCAAATTGTTCATACTTATAACATTTTATTTATTTTTTGTTGGTTATTTTACCAATCGATATTTTGTATAAAATTATAAGACCATTATCATTAGTTACTAGGAATACTCTACCACCCATATATTCTCACAACAATGGCATGGTGGACAAGAATGATTTCATTTAAATTTATATCTGGTTGTACAACTAATATTCTCTTTTCCTTTTTGGGAAGGGGAGTTTTTAAATTTTGATATTCATATTTGTTAAGTTTCCTCACTGTAAAATCAGTTACGAACATGATTTATGATTTACTACAGCTTTAAATTGATGTTTTGACGGCACCCCAGCTAGGTAATATGGAAATAGCCTTATCTGAGCCCAACGAGGCTATGGAATTTGTGGACAAGCAACGATGAGAATAATGAGGATTCGGATATAGAAAACGTAAGAGTAATTAGGATTTATCGACGTGAGCCCAAATCCAAGCAAATAAAGAAGGGGCTTTCTTAGCTTGGACTTATCGCATGGGTTAATAATTAGATGATGAGCTACAGGGCTACCATGGTGTGCTTGACTAATTAAACACGTACTTGCCACCCCCATTGGGAAAGCTAAACCCACACCGTTACTAGAACTTATTGATGTTTTATTTGTTCCTCATTTTAAATATCACTTATTGTCTATTAAAACTGTGTAGTAATCAAAATTTTGCTTCCCCAAAACTCACCCATTAGTAGGTTTTTCAAGTCAATCCATTTTTCAGAATCCTCATTCCACACATCATCTAAAATGAGAAGATATTTCTTCCCATCAATTTCTCCTTGAAGTCAACTTTGCAAGGAATCCATCTCAAGGTTTTTAGGTCTATTCTTAGTAGCAAATTCAGTTATCTTTTCTATAATAACTTTTGTATTAAAAGGTTCAAAGACACAAACCCACATCTTATTTTGCTTGTGGGTTTTGAATTGCTCTTGACTTGAACATCTCTTGCAGTGAGTTGATTGATGTCAACTATTTATAGATGAAAAATGAAAAGTAATGAAAAAGTCAAACTATTCATTCTTTACACATGAAAATGAATTGATAATTCGTTGCAAAGCTTTTATTACTTCTTGACTTTTTCTTCCATGGATGTAGAACTTTGGCATTTATGGGCCACACCTAGGCCCGCGGTTGAAGAAGCATTGTATATTAAGGCCCATATTTATGATGGGCTTAGTTACGGATATTAATTGAGCCCATTTATGCATCTGGACGGGACTGAAATGGATTAGAATTGCTATTGGGCTGTCTGGCCCATCTTGCAAAATTAAAGTTCAAAAGATTTTTCAGACTGCATCGCGGGACGCGGTGGCTCAACAAGCACAAACATGATTTTGTTAGTTAGGCCCCCTGTTAAGAGATTCTTTGCAGCAGCATCTGTTGCTTGCACTAATTATGTAGGTGGTATCCTAGTTTCAGAGACAAGACCCAACCACTTAACTCAGAAACCCCATTTCGTTCCTCCAGTTAATATGCTCAAAGTTAATGCCCAATTGAAGGAGCTTTTGAAGACCGGTTGTTTGAATGATGCTCGCCAAATGTTTGATAAGTTGCCTTATAGGGATGAAGTTACATGGACCACCATGATTTCTGCCTATGTCAAAGCCTTGGATTCCTCTGAAGCGTTGGCTTTGTTCTCAAATATGTCGGTTCAGCCTGGACTTAGTATGGACCAGTTCGTACTTAGCAATGCACTCAAGGCAAGTGCACTAAACATGAACTTGTGCTTTTGGAGAGCTATTACATGGTTATTCGAGGAAGTCTGGTTTTGTGCAGTCCGTTTTTGTGGGCAGTGCCCTTCTTGACATGTACACCAAGATTGGCAACATCGAGCAAGGTTGTAGAGTCTTCAATGAGATGCCAATAAGGAATGCAGTATCTTGGACCGCCGTTATTACCGGGCTTGTTCAAGCTGGTTATAATAAGGAAGGGTTGCTTTACTTTTCAGAAATGCAGAGGTCAAAAGTGGAGTATGATGCATATTCATTTGCTATTGCATTGAAGGCATGTGCGAATTCTGGTGCTCTGAATTATGGGCGGGAGATCCATGCAAAAACAATGAGAAAAGGGTTCGATGAGAGTTCATTCGTGGCTAATACCCTTCCCAATATGTACAACAAATGTGGAAAGTTAGAATATGGCATGCGCTTGTTTGAGAAAATAAGAACGCCAGATGTGGTTTCATGGACAATGATCATAACAACGTATGCTCAAATGGGTCAGGAAGAACACGCAATTAAAGCATTTAAGAAAATGAAGGACTTAGATGTTAGTCCCAATGAGTACACTTTTCCAGCCATTATCTCTAGCACTGCCAATCTTGCAAGGATTGAATGGGGTAAACAATTCCATGCACATGTTTTACGCAGAGGCCTTCTTGACTTCTTGTCAGTAGCAAATTCCATTATAACCATGTATTCAAGATGCGGGCAGTTGGCATCAGCTTCATTGGTATTTCATGATATGAACAGAAGAGATATCATTTCATGGAGTACCATAATTGCAACATATTCTCAAGGAGGATATGGTGAAGAAGCCTTTGAGTATCTATCATGGATGAGACGGGAAGGACCAAAACCAAATGAGTCTGCTTTTGCCAGTGTTTTGAGTGCTTGTGGAAGTATGGCTATTCTTGAGCAAGGGAAGCAACTGCATGCTCATGTATTGTCTGTGGGATTAGACCGTACAGTTATGGTAAAAAGGGCTTTAGTCAATATGTATTCTAAATGCGGGAGTATAAAAGAAGCTTCAAAAATCTTTGATGTAACAGAAAATGATGACATTGTGTCATGGACAGCCATGATTAATGGTTACGCTGAACATGGATACAACCAAGAAGCCATTGATTTGTTTGAAAAGATTCCCACAGTGGGCTTGAAACCAGACGCTGTAGCCTTCATTGGTGTTCTTACTGCTTGTAGTCATGCTGGACTTGTTGATCTAGGATTCCACTACTTCAATTTGATGAATAGTGAGTACCAAATAAATCCTTCGAAAGAACACTATGGCTGCATGATTGATCTACTCTGTCGAGCTGGACGATTAAGTGATGCAGAGAACATGATTAAAAGCATGCCATTTCAACGGGATGATGTTGTTTGGTCTACTATGCTTAGAGCGTGTAGGTTACACGGGGATGTTGATAGTGGAAGACGTGCTGCAGAGGAGGTTCTTAAATTAGATCCGAATTCTGCAGGGACTCATATTACCCTGGCTAACATTTATGCCACTAGTGGGAGATGGAAGGAAGCAGCGAATGTAAGGAAGTTGATGAAATCTAAAGGAGTGATTAAGGAGCCAGGATGGTCTAGGATTGAGGTCAATGATCAGGTTTTTGCATTTGTTGCTGGGGATCGATCTCATCTACAAGGTGAAGATATATTTTGCATGTTAAACTCACTAGCTTTAGGGACAAAACTTGTAGCTCAGGAAGTGGATTATCTTCTAAACAATGTGGAAGACTAGCAAAAGGCGGATACATGCTTTATTTCATTTTCTTCATCAAGAGTTGTTGGTGGTAGACAATAGGTCTTAAAAAGCTTATTTCCTCCAGACAAGATTAATGCAATGTGAAACAACTAGCACTGTTCTGAACAACAGCAACGGACCATTTTCAGTCAGAAGCCTATATTTCCGTAACAAATATCTCGTTGACTATGAATGAGATTGGGATGAGCTATGGGGATATTTGGAGAGAGTGCATAAGAAAGCCAATAGTGTCTTAATTGAATATAAAAAAATCAAATGCGATGGCTTCTTGGGCTGCAACTCTAAGATTGTGATTATTTTGCAAAACTGGAGCCTTTGCCACTTTGAATGTTCAATATCAAGGATAACAGGATTGATGAGTACCACTGAGCATGTCCTATGTTGTGAAACTAAGCCTTCAATACTCTTATCTTTTTGGCTCCTAGAGGACCAAGATTGTCATCCCTTATTATCTACATGAGGATTAATTTAAAATTTCAGCAAAGATTTCAAATGAAACCATGTGACTGCATTTAAAAATGTTGGTTGTGTTAAGGCCGAGCTCTCTTTTGTTGCTTTGTGGGTAGTAACGTACTTGATACAGCTACTCTATACTTGTTGCAAATGTACGCCAAGTAATCTTATATTCAGGAAGAGGTACAAGATGAAAAGGGAGCTCAAATAGTATGAAGTCGACAAAGATGTAGGAGCTTGAAGAATGCAGTAAAGTTCATGAAGGGGATTTGTAAGGAGTAATGTTTACCCCTGACATTATTGGTTAAAGTTGCATTCTCATATATTTTGGGAGGGAGGAAGTCATGTGCAACCCGTGATAATCATCTTTCATTGACCATGTACACTTAGATTTTCTTTTTTTCTTTTTTCTTTTTTGGCCCTTTGACAACTTTTTAGAAGGAATGCAGTATGCATTTTGATTTAGATTTTTCCATTTCTTGGCAATGCAAGAGCTGGGCCTCCTTCATTGCACTGTGGATATCGAATTGTAATTCAATTTTCAAATTCAATTATACGGAGCTCTTTTATGCTGGTAGTAATTACTCTAATGAATTGATTGATTTTTCAGCATTCCAAAGTTCTTTAAGTATTAAATTTATTTTCATATTCAAAATGAGTTCTATTAATCTGTTAACACAATTTCACAATGTTTGATCCAATTAATTAATCCTTTGTTCACTATAATTTCACAACTATGCCCTGCCTAATCTAATGAATTAATCCTTTTTTCATTAACATTTTACAAGTGCACAATGCCAGTTCTAATGAATTAATTCTTTTTCATTGAAATTTTAAGAATGATTCAAGCCCAATAGCCTAGATCATGATTGAGACAACTATTGTACTGCACAACTTGTTCCCCGTCTTTTACATCTGTAGCTGCCATCTCATTTGCCCGAAAGAAGATTCAAGGCCTTATCTGCATGGCTGTACATGCATAAACACATCTTGTGGTTCGTTTCAGTTTCTTGTTTGGTGTAGTTAGAAAAACTGCAGAAAACTTGCAGCTCATCTTGAGATTATATCTACCCATGTGACCAATTGACTCTCATCCATAAGCCAATGACGAATCACGCATGCAAGAAAGCCTAGGCCAAATCCGGCAGATCCCAAAACAACAATCGTCTGAATCAGTAAGAGGAAAAAAATGCATTTCCTACGACAGCATCCGAAGCCCATGATCACAAAACGGAGATAAAATGTAGTTAATATTAAAAAAAAAAAAAAAAAAAAAAGAACTCGCATGCTCTCAAGGTGTTGAATCTAAGACTATCTTGATCCAAAGCAATACTTACTTACCACTAAATTAAGTGTGTTGACATAAAATGTATTTAATTTATTAAGGAATTTGCAGCATCATTGATGGTTATTGAGAAAATAAAAACATTGCATGTGGATTTTGATTTTAATTGTACAAATAGGTGCACATTTTCAAAATAACTTCTTTATATGGATATCAATTTCAGGATAAATATATTTTCTCCATTGTGGAAAAAAAAGATGTCTTTCTCATAATTCTTGAGGAAGACATCATTTTAATTCGATTTTCATAATAACATTTATTTTAATGCAATTTTTTGACTATATTGTTTAGTCTGTTAGCTTTTTCATATTATTTAAAATTTGTTTAAAATTAATTTTTCAAAACTAGTCATACTTTTTTCTAGAATATAACTTTTTTGAAATGTTATTTTAATATACTAAAACCATTTTAATATATTCTCGCAATGCATTTTTGTGGGGAATGTATTACTTTCGGAATTTGCAATCCATTTATGCTAGTTCCGAGAAAAGCGATTTAAGAATGGTGCGAATTATTGTAAATAAGTTAGATTTTACTTTAAAATGAAATTCATGTAGGGTTTTGAAGATGAAATTGCCTCCTAACAATTACTAACTAAACGACGACGTTTTCAAAACCATTCGTGTAGCTGCCAGATGCTAGCAGTTCTTGCAAAGCTTCAAAAATGGAGTTGGCTTTACTGTTACCAACCAAAACGAACCGAGCACTAATGGAGATGTATGGAACGGCAATGAACAAAAGTTGTCAGTGAACTTTTTAAATAGACTCATGCACTCTTAAGATTTTGTTAAATTTAAAATCAAGAAGTCACAGACAATATTTATTGTTTGTAACCAAGGCGAAGTTTTACATAATAGAGTTATAGTTCTTGTTTGGAATACAAAAATCTTTAACTCTAAACATAGTTTTGGGGGCATTAGATATGTTTATCTAATTTTGTTTATGACTACAGGATGATAAGGATCTAAAACTACATACAACGACTATTCGGATTGACACGAAGATTTGTTATATAATAAAGTCTATGTTCTGCTGAAAACACTAAAAAAAATTAGTTATGTGAATTATCTCATTCATAAACTTGGTGTTAGTGATGTTAACCTCTGTACAAGATCATTTTCCATCAACTTCTCTTTCCATTAGGGGTTAATCCCGAACTGAATACCGCATTAGGGAATGTAACCCACTAAGTTTGGAAAATAGGGAAAGAAGTAGATATTGGTAGACTAATGGCCCGTTTAAAACCCACGAGCTCGATGATTGAAACTTTGGGCCTGGTGGCTTGTTTGAAATTCTGGACATGTTCATCATAAGACTCATTGGGCCTAGTTTATCTTTGGGTCTTATTATTGTGCTGCTAATGTTGGGATGACGTTGTAAACCAAGCACTACTTAACCTGGAACTGAAATGAGCAAATGATCTTCTGTTAAAGAATAACTTAGAGATGGCTCGGGGACAGAAGAAATGAAGAAGATTTTGTGGGGCTACATAACGATTGACAAGTCTAGGAGGTAATAATCACTGCTCTGAACAACCTTTACCCAAATCTAGAATAGAGGAATAAAATTTGATATCTTTCTTAGCGAGTTCTTCTTACTACTAAATAGTTTTAAATTTTCATAATAGTTCCGATTCTAATTTCATGGTGAAGAAGGCGAGCTTGAACAGCCATGTATATGGTGTAGTTCTGCACACGAATTCGATTGTTAAACCCTTGCTGGGATGTTTTCTGGCTTCCGCTTTCACACTAAAGATTCAGCTTACGCAAAGTTGGACCAAAAACATTTTATGAAAATTCCTGCAGTTTGTCGGCATAAATCCATTTCTGTCCGATCTTAAAAACACTGGTTTTTTTTTTTTTTCAATTTTTTTCTTTCTTCTTGTCTTTTCAAACAGATGGACGTACACATCAAGTCGTTATATAAATTATTCTAAGCGTTGGAAGTACAATAATTTTCACTGCAACGTTCCTGACTCGTGAAAACATCACATCCAGAGAAGTACGATAAGAAACATGGCTATTATGAGATGAAGAAACCAAAGAATAGTGCATGTTAGCGACGGCAGGGGAGGTTTTATTTTTTTATTTTTTATTTAAGAAATAGAAACATACCTTTATCATTTATATCAAATTTGTTAATAAAATATATAAAATAAAATATAATACCTAATTCTTTATTACATAAACTCAGTGAATAAATATAAAATTTTATTGAAATAAAAATATAAATAACTAACATGACTATATAATCATTAATAAAAAATAAATTATTTTTCTCATTAAAACTTAACATAAAATAAAAGTAATCGTCTAAAAAAACCTGTGATATTCTAGGCCTAGTTAATTTTTTTACAAAATTTTCTTGCATCAACTTAGTAAAGAGTCAAGAATTATAAAAACTTATAATTCTGTCATTGAATGTCTAAAATTAGTCAACTCATTAACTAAAAAATTTGTTTTGTGAAATACATGAGATATTTTAACATTAAAAAGAATATAATTAAAACATTTATATAGCTTGTAAACCAATTTCTAAAGAATAGAATGGTTTACTTTGAATGGAGGGGAGTTGCTAGAAGCACAAGGCACCTTCCAAGCCGATCAGTTCCTTACACTTGAAGATAATACTTGAATGCATTATCCCAAGTCGAGAAAGGAATCTCATTGACAAGACACTCGTGGGTGATATATGAACCAAGCATTCCCTGACTTGAATGTGAACCAACGTGTGCCACGTGTTCTACATGAAACTGCCATGGAAACTCAAAGTGATCCAAAGCTTGTTGTATGCAGATAGCGTGATCTTTCAGCAGGGTCAGTGTTCAAGGATTAGCGGCACTCCACGTTGCCTTTGTCGCAGTACGTGACACTTAGGAAAACCGTACTTCCTCGATGCGTCGTTTTCTCCCACAAGCGTTTTCTTTTCGTTTTCCTTCCCCGAGCCATCTCCCAGACGCTTAAGCAATGTCTAAAAGCATTTCCATGGCCGTGTACCTGGTTCAAAGAGCATTTCTGTGGACCGAACCACTCAATATAGAAAATGGAAGTCGTGTCACGTGGTTGGGAAAACATAATGACTCCTACGCTATGCATTTTCATCGTTTCCCTGATGTTATCTAGTTGTTGTTTATTTATACACGAGAGTCCATCCAACGAAAGTTTGTCAGAAACCGGAGGTGTCATGGCTACTTTAATGCCAATATGGTGGCAAATAATGAGACTGACAGCAAAAGGCAGCAGCGGTCCTACTGTGAAGATACAGATTTATCTTCGTCTGATCTCTCTCCAAAAGTTGAGAATGCCTTGTAGTACTAATTCATCGCTGAACTAGCTATTTAAATGACATGGTTGAGCAGGCACTTTGAAGTTCTTCTTCAGCTCCTTAATCTGAATAATTTGTGTTAAGCTCTGCTTCGTTTTTCAAGATTAACAGGAAAAAAAAAAGACTCTATGTAGACAGATATCGTCGATCTAGAAACGGACCTGATGGGCTAGTAGGCTGTTTAATAATCGTGTTGCCTGGGCAGGTAATGATTCAGAAAAGATTCTGGAAAAGATATCGACTAGATAGGTATGCCAAATATACAAGCACATGCTTCCACTGATCCTGGCTGTACTACCCTCAAAATAACTCACCTAATGGACGATCCTCATATCCCGAGGACAGCCTCTAATGATGAATTAATTAGGAGTTAAAATCTTCGAACTGGACCAGTGAGATCTCCACCAAGAGACTGAATGCCAGAGGAGCAATACAGAGAAAGAATATCAAAACAAGCTTGGAAACTTTTAAGGTTGTCAATAGGCCACTAGAAGGAAGAGATGAGCACTTGGGGCTTCAGGCAAGTGAATTGGTGGGACACGGGACAATGTGCCTGCAAGTCAATTCCATGGAGACCAGGTGAGTCTCCAGGACAACAGCAAGAGGGCATGTGAGTGGGGTCTGGATTTCAATAGAAAAAGAAGTATAAAGCCATTCGAGGATGAAGAACCCTAGATTTTGTTAGGCTAGGAGGCCTGCGTTATTCACTTTTGTCGGCATTTGCCACCCAATCTTGAGTGATCCACTTTTGTCACTCTTTCTCGAGTCCGGCTGAGCCTCTTTATGTTAATTGTCTTCTTTACTACCTGTAGTGATGATGAACATTGTGTCCCCATTTAAGAGCTCTATACTTCCTCTAAGAGTCAGTAAACTTTAGCACCTCTCCATCTCCACTCTCTTTTCCTGTTATCTAAAAGCTGTAATTTCTTCCACTGTCAAAGTGAAGCCACCATTGTACCCGAAACGTAAAAGAGAAAAAAAGAATACCAAAGCTTGTGGGACGATAGTATTGCCTTATATGCTACCTTATTTTTTGCCGGATTGACAATAATCTCATTACGTTTACAGTGTGCAGAATCTAGATCCCTAACTTTACTTGAAAAGAAGATCTCATTTTGGAAGCAAAAACTGTGGTGCCATGCAAATATTTCGAGTAAAGTAACTATATTCATGATGTTCTCAGAAACAAGGTGGTGATCTCAGGACGAGCTGTGGAGAAAGAAAACTGAGTCTTCTCCAAACCTCCTTTACAAGCCTTCTTCACCTCCAAAGGCCATCTTCTCTTGATAGTTGAAATACAAGCCTTTTTGTTTCAAAATTACGGAAACAAATACTGGATTTGGTAAATAACCAAATTGATTACGCATCATAATGACCAATTAATGCCTTAAACAAAGCATGCCCTTAGCACTGCATATGACGATGTGGAAGTTATTGTCAGAATATTATAAAGGTTTGGTGTGGAAGAGCTCTGAACAACGAACACCCCAAATTGCCATGTACAGAAGGGTTTCAGAGAAAACGCCATAAAATGGATGTCTGAGGCCAATCAAATGGGCATTATTAAAGTAAGCGTGCACATTTTGTCTTGTAATGAAAGGAAATCAAGTAGGGATTGACCGAGATATGCTGCTCAGCGATACTTTCTGCATATTTTATGGTGATAGCTCCTTTGTTGCTTAGGTGTCTCTTCGCTAACGAGGCTATGAGAGCTTCACATTTATTAATACGTTAATAATATATACAAAAGTTTATTGCAGGCATATTATATGCACGCTTACTACTCTCTCTCTCTCTCTGTGACATATATATCAAAGCACAATCGTAGTGGGGATTCGCTCTTTACTGTTGTTTTCTTTACTTAAAAGGATCCAGAAGAGGATGCTGTTCGCCAACCAAAACACTTTTCGCGTTCGAGGTTAGTCCCTACACCTAGCATTTTTCTTAAGTTTGGTATTCTTGTATGCCCGATTCATCATCTACGCTTACCTTTATTATCATCTGCTTTTTGCTTTTATTCTACGAAGTTTTTCGTATAGCCTTGAGAACGAGTATTTGGGGTAGAGATTTGCATTTGTTCACTCGTGGCCTCCATTTCGCTGTCTTTCTTTCTTTCTTTCTTGATGAATCATTTCGGTGACATTGTCAGTTCTCCGTTCATTTGTTTGGATGTTTAACGTTGAATGGATTGATTTTGGTAACTCTCGATCTTGATGCTGCCTTTCCCACCGGTCCGAGGCTCTCTTATTTTAATTACAAAAGGCACAACTGTAACTACTAGTGATATATTCTCTGAGTGTCATTAGAGGTTACACAAAGATAAAGTTTGACTGCACAGCTATGGTGAACAGAAACAATCTCTCATCGGACATGTTAATGGTCGATGGCAGCATTTTCTAGCGTTATCATCAGTAGCAGTATAGGCAAGAACCCCAGTTGGGTAGAATTCTGAAGGTGGAGAGGGCCGTTTTGACTGCAAATTTGAAAATTCTCTTTGAATTTTGGTCATGAAGTTGCTTTTATCTTTATTCTTTATTCTAGTTTTCCTACACTGGTGCAAATCTATGACATATATCATTTTGTAAGGCAAAGCATAAAATATATAATACATCGGCCCAACTGCTGAAAAGTTCTTCACAGTTGTTTAGATCTCGCGCTCTGCGATGATGCTCGTGCGGTCTTAATGGGTATAAAGCAACTGGCTTTGCCAGGAGCTACCTTCGCGCTTGACAGTCGATCATTGTTGTAGTCGTACACCCTTCCAAGTATATTTAATAGGGACTAGACTTTCTCTTTGTGTTGGTGGCCTCTCGGGGATCTCACAAGTTAGTCTTAGATTACTTCTTTTTACAAAGCACGAAAACTACGGCACCAGATCCTACGTACTTGCACTTCTCTTTCTTTTTTCTCTTTTCCCTCTTCGAAAACATTGGAGCTTCTCTTAGACAATGGTAATGGTTAGAGCCTAAGTTGTAGTGATAATTTTTCATCTTCTTCTTATTCTCTCTCTCCTATTATTTCTTGGGCGCGTTTCTGTTTCTGTTTTCTCGCGAGGTCATTGTGGAGCATGCTTTTAATGGCGTCCTACCAAAATGGTATGGAGTTAATGGTTGAGAATTGAGAACGGTGGTCACGACCGTGGCCGTAGAGCGTGACACCACGATTTTTGGAAGCTTCGAAGGGTCTTGAGAAATACTTGTATGCCAACTGATGATATGATCCATCTTATGATCTCTCTCAGTCTCTCTCTTGCTGTGTCCTTAGCCCGAAAACTCTCCCTCCATACAGACATTAATATTCCCAACCATCTGTATATCTCCCCTGCCGGCGGTTCCCGGAAAACAAGCCAGAAAGGACCTGAAAGAAATCCCGGATGTCAGACGCTGCGCTCGGACTCTTTGTAGTCTGAGACTGCATCGCCAGAGGTTCCTCTTTCTTCCTATGGCTATTGAATTACATCTTCGAATTCGTAACATTTAGTTCTCTCTGATCTTTTCCCAGAAAAACAAATCCCGTTTGCAAAGGTCTTTCCTTTTTGTGGTAGATTTTTCCATTTCTGTGAAATCTTTTCAGAAAGGATCAAAATGCGATTGGATTGAGAGAATCGGAGGGGAAAAGAAATCTCTTGATGATACAATCAAGAGGAAATGTCGGAAGCCGAAGGTGCTCTAAAGCGTTATAATTCCTCCCAGAACGAATCTTTCTCATTCTTGTCCATGAAATACTCGCCAGAGACAGGCCCACAAGCGGGAAAACTAGAACTAGGAACTAGCCTAGGTGCAAACCATCATTGCAAGCTCGATCTTTAATGGTACAAAACATTCACTGCGGCACAACACCCAACAAGTATTGATATCAGAGTCCCGTCCAGCCGCCGGGCGAGGCACAGAGAGAGCAAGAGAGAGAGTGATAGAGAGGTAGCAAGCTGGTACGCTCGCCTAGCGAAAACGATTACTCGCACCATCAAAACCCATAATCATGACTGACCACCCTACTACCATAACCTCTCTCTCTCTAGCTGAACCTGCTTGCTAGTCTAGAACTGGTAGTCTGGGAGGGCTCGCTTTGCTCCGGAGCTGTCAAGTTCGTTTCTCCCTTAGTTGTCTTTGCACTACCTCATTAATGCCTAGATAGAAACCCTCAAAAGCGCCAAAAAGTCCTCGGCAAAACCAACAGCACCTTTTAACCTCCATTCCTTGCTATATTTTTTAACTTCTGATCGTCCTTTTCTGCTATGTTCGGCATTTATATTTTAAGCAGGTAACAAAACACGCAATAAAAAAAGAAAAAAAAAGAAGAAAAAACCGCCATCTTTTTACAGGTCTTGTCCCTTGATTTGTAATTGCTTATTTGGGTTTCTCACTTTCGCATTCGGTTTCTGAAAATTTACCTCTTTGATAAGTGCCCTCTAGTGGGCAATAATTTTGATTCACCTTTTCATTTCCTTTATTCTGGTCTTCTTAGCACAAGGCATATGTTCAAAATTCCCTCAATGGGTTTCTTAAGGTTCATGCGTTCACATTGATTATTAAATTCTTTCTTAGTTTTCGATGAACTTTTTTCACATTAGGGTTTTGTAGTTTAAGTTTGGATTTCAAGTTTTCTTCACTGATGTTAATGACCATTTTATTTGTGTTTTTTAGATTGGCGGGCTTAGAACCAAAAGGAAACGGGAGTGGCTGCAGTCTGGCAGAAGCGCGACACTAGCTTCTTGTATCCCGGGCCGCGCCGCTCGTGTTTGTCGGCCGTAGCGCTCCCAATCTCACCTCCTAAAACCCAGATCTCGAGGTCATCTACTAGGCCCTGATTGACGTCTGTCAGTTACTTTGTTTTAATGTATATGCACCTCCCCCCAACCTTTTTTTATCCAACCTTTCCTTCCTCCGCCAGTCTCTCTTATGTAACTCTTTGCCGACCTCCCAGTACAGAGCACTTGAAGCCTTGCGGGTTTGTTTTGTACGTGCTCAAAGCTGTTGAATTGACCTTTGAGGCATTGGATTGGCCACAATTTAGGGACGGTCGGTGATAGTGTTGAATTTCTCCGTTGCTTTGCTCCGAAGCCGAGGTACACTCTTCGAATACTTGGGCTTTGATCTTTGTTTCACTATTTGATTATTCCAGCAGCTCCGCGTCTTCGGGTGTTAATGGTGGTTTTTTTTATATATCTTAGCATTGGGATTCATATATCGGAGCATTTGAACATGTGGAAAACGGTTGTCATTGGTGGTCTCTCGGGTTCGGCAGCTGGTTCCCCGCACTTGCCCGTGCTTGTAAATCTCATATGATGTACGACACCAACACTGGAATTACAAGCCTTAGGTGGCTATGTTTTATATTATGAGCGAGTGAAACTCGGTCCGTGAATAGGGGCTTTGTTTTGGATAAATAGGTGTTCTAAGTACTGCTTTGATTGCCCAGAAGGAGAGTAAGAAGAGCAGTTTTTGATGTGGACCATTGGTCTCAAGAACAAGACATGCTGAGCTCTGATGAGAGAGAAATTGATGTATTCTTTGATTCAGTGGATCATTTGCCATCTGAAGAGTCAGTTGTGGCTAAAGAAGAGTTGGGTTGGGTACATCTAGAGTATGGTGCTTGGATGGATGAGCCACAGAGTGTTAAGGAAAGGCGGGAGAGCTTTTTACGTGTAATGGGTCTAGCTGAATTTGCTTCTTCTAAGATTTGTGCTGAGGGGAGGGTTAAAGAATGCAGTGGGATGGTCCCAAGCTCAAGTTCTTCATCTACCGATTGTACAGAAGATAGTTTGGTTTGTGGTAGCAGAGATGCGGAAAATCAAGCAAACTCCATGTTTGATGAATTGGAAAGAGAACATGAAGAGCAGAAAGTATGCCTCCCCGCGGGGCAAACTGTGGTTTCAGTTTCTGCCCAAGAATGTGTAGAGGCTTATGGTCATGCTCCTGTACAAGAATTTAAGAACTTAGACTTAGGCAGAAGTAAGCTAAGAAGTTGGTTAAGACGCTTTGCGAATAAGAGCAAGAGAAAAGGAGATACATGTGCAACGGATGTATCAAATCCAAATTTGCAAACGCCTGTGGTAAATAGGATGAAGGTCCAGCAGAACAAGAAGGCGTACACGGAGCTTACTGCTCTTTATAGTGAGCAAGAAATTCATGCACACAAGGGCTTAATTTGGGCAATGAAATTTAGTCCAGATGGCCAGTATCTAGCAAGTGGTGGCGAAGATGGGGTTGTACGTATATGGCAAGTGTTATCAGCAGATGTCTCGTATAATCATCCAATGTTTGAAGACAGTTTTAGCATCAAAGCGAAAGGAGGCAAGTCGACGCTTGGGGGAAAGACGGTAAAACATCCCTCCATTATGATTCCCGATAAAGTTCTTTATATCGAAGAATCACCGCTGCAAGAATTTTATGGCCATTCTGGTGCTATCTTGGACTTGTCTTGGTCCAATTCAAATGTAAGTCTCGTGACAGTTATTTTTATTTATATAAGCCTGTAATTTATTTTTTTCTTTCTCTAAAGTTGTTTGAAGCTAATCAAAATGTTTTGCTGCAGTGCCTGCTTTCTTCATCCGAGGATAAAACTGTTCGTCTATGGCAAGTGGGTTGCAGCCAATGTTTAAGTGTTTTCCGGCATAGTGATTACGGTACAAACAAGAAACATTTTATCTCAGTTCTCTCATCGTTATAATAATATGATAAAAAATATTCTTTCTCTATTTTGTCAAGCAGTAGCAATTTATTTATTTATTTATTTTGATGGAACCAGTGACATGCGTCCAGTTCAATCCAGTTGATGAAAATTACTTCATCAGTGGCTCCATAGATGGAAAAGTTCGAATCTGGGGAGTGTCTGAGAAGCGAGTTGTTGACTGGGCTGATGTGCGAGATGTTATAACTGCTATATGTTACCAGCCAGATGGAAATGTATGGTCTAATTATCTTGATTTCAGCATAATAGACATCCTGCTGCTTAGGTTAATTTTTGAAGTTGATGAGACTAATTTTATTTTTCTCTGTTATGCAAACAGGGTTTTATAGTTGGTTCTATCACAGGCACTTGCCATTTCTACGATGCGTCAGGTACATCTCTATGCTGGTTGCAGCATTAGTTGATGCATCTTAATTGATAACTTTTGTTCGGAGTGCCTAAATTGGTATCTTGATTATACAGGGAAACAGCTCAATCTTGAGGCACAGATAAGAATCGAAGGTAGAAAGAGAACTTCTGCCAATAAAATTACTGGCATTCAGGTCTGCTCTGTTCTTGTTGTCAGGTTTTGTTTGCTGACTCTCATAATTCCATGTTAACCTCAGGCGTGCTTTCTTCTTGCAGTTCTCCCAGGAAAGGTTTCAGAAAGTCATGATAACATCAGAAGACTCCAAAATCCGTATATTTGATGGAACTGACATTGTCCACAAGTATAAAGGTAGAGGATTTTATGACATATAATTGAGACTGCCATTGGGAATCTGATTGTTATCTCTACCTTTTAACAACTTGCGCTTCCATTTTACTACTGATGTTCTTGATTATTAACTCTTTTCTAGAGGATAAATCTGCAATCGTGTTGTCTTATCATAGTGTATTAAGAAGAAGTGTCAAGTTATATGTATTAAGTTTTTATATTATATGGAGATATCTTGCTTTTGGTCATCTTGGTTAGAGGTTTCCTGGACGAATGGCCTGATATGGTATCAGGAATGTGCATGTTGCTGACTGCAGCTCTGGTTTAACTGCCTGTCCTGTCACAATATTTATGTCTGTCCCTTTGGAAGGTTTGGGATGATTCAGGATTGTCTCTTTATCTGAGTTTAGAAAGCTGTATCAAGTAGTTTGAGATCCATGTTAGAACTGCATGAGGCTACCTTTATTTTTAAGGAATTGATCATTCTGGACCTCCAACTTTATATGCAATGTGGATTCTCTGACTTTCAGAGGCATATACATAGGTATTATGCCTTATTTGTGCACCTGGTTTGTGCAGAGTTCTGGTTTTCTGCAAACATGCACATGCATGTTCACTTTTATGAATGAACATGAACCATGAAAGTGTGCACGGTATTCTATGAAACTCAATTTGATCCATACATTGCATTTGACTTCTTTCCTCAAGCAGTTCTTTACTTTTAAGTAACCCAACAATGTCTTCGTTCCCATCAAGCCCTTACAGCTGTAGTCTATGCTTGGATATTGTAACCATATGCCTGTGTGCACAGTTCTCTACATCTTGGTTAAATTAATGACTTTTTCTTTTGACCATATGCATTTCTTGTGTAGTGTGAACATAAATATGTGAACAAGTAGGAAGAATATCCATTTACAAATCCGTTGCTTGATCAAATATGAATTTGTCCTAAAGTCATTGCTAACTGATTTCACAGGTCTTCCAAGGTCAGGAAGTCAGATGTCAGCTTCATTTACTCCAAGTGGGGAACATATAATCTCAATCGGAAGTGATTCTCGTGTTTACATCTGGAACTATAGTGGGTTGTGCATCCCGTTGTCAAGACAGACAAAATCAGTGCATTCCTGTGAGCATTTCTTCTCTGACGGTGCAACTGTCGCAATCCCTTGGTCAGGCACGAAAACTAGACCGAGGCGTTCATGGAGTGCCGGTCCTGAGAACGGATCACAAGCTCAGGACCACAAAGAAACTGCTTCTTGGATCAGAGATTCTGAACGTTTTTCTCTCAGTACTTGGTTCTCTATGGATGGCCCTTGCAAGTGCTCTGTAACTTGGCCGGAGGAAAAACTTCCTGTGTGTGATGCACCAGTTTCAGATACTGAATCTCAAGATCATCCCCATGAAGGCCATCAGCAAGAGCACAACGGTTATGCCCACAAACACAGAGCCACATCCGAGACATGGGGGCTTGTGATTGTGACGGCTGGACGGGATGGAACAATAAGGACATTCCACAACTATGGATTGCCTGTCAGGCTCTAAGGAACTGTCTTGCATTGCTCCTGAAGAATTCCCAGTTGCAAGCCACCTCGCTATTGTGTGCAATGAGTTCTTAATAGTTAGACCTCCCCATTCTCAAATTTCGTAGGATCACATATTTACTAACATGTTCATACGCCTCTAGATTTCTGCTGTGTAGGAGGCAGGCAATGCAGTTCTTCATTTTTGTTGTAGCCTTTTTTCCGCTTCTTTTGTGAATGATACCTGATGTACACAGTGACACAGAATAGAAATACTGTTGAATCTTTCGGCTTCCCTGAGAGAGCTGGTGTCCGATCCAATGGCAATTGGTTTAATAAAAGCAATTCCTATCCCTGTATGCGAGACCTTTAATACAAAAAGAAGTTATTTATCTGTTTCTTTTGCATCTTCTGAGAGAGTTGATCTAGACGTGTGATCTCCGGCATTCAGATTCCTGCTTGCTTCCGGGGGTTGGTGGAGTGGCCGACGCCTGCGCCTTTCACACTACAGCACGCTCCATTCGATGTATCTCATTTTGAAGCTCTGCACATGGATCTCTGAGGGAGTAAGTCGTCGGCTATGGAGAGGCGACTTTTGAGCTCCGATTTAGTGGGACATCAGAACCCAATTCCGACAACGATCCGACTATTTAAAAAGAAGAATGAAAAGACGAAAGAAGACTATCAACGGCTGCGATCTTCTTGAGATCGAATTGGCGTAGGGCTCAACGTCGACAAGGTCAAAGGTCGCCATCGAGATGTGGCTTAGCATCGACCGTCCGTTTAGCCGTGTTGACACGGTGGAGTCCAAAGAGAAAGACGCAGCGTCAGTCTGACGTCCTCGGCTTTGATTTTGCACGAGATATTTTACTGTAAAACGTCATTTTCTCGGGAAAATGACATTATCCTGCAGAGTGGCAACGGGGACGAAGAAAAAATTTGAAAGAGGGAAAATAAAAAAAAAAGTAAAAGGTAAATGGTTATCTTTTCAGGAGAAACACAAAGAAACCGAGAGAGCACGCGCATGAAGTGAGGCACTGCTTGGCTGGGGAGGGCGGCGTAGCCAAAAACATCTTCTTGTTTTTCTGATAATAAGCGGGTTTGGTTTCGGTTTCTAATGGCAATCTCCGCCTGTTCCGTTCCTGTTTTTTCCTCCATTGCCTTCTCTTCCTTATCCTTGTCTTCATCATCTTGGTCATCTACTTTATCATCTCTGAGTCATTTCAAGCCCCATTACAATGGCTGCGTAGGGAGTAATACGAGGTCAAACAGGGGTTTAATGGTTCATTGTTCTTCTGAGATGGCCTCTAGTCCTGACCCCATGAACTTGAGGTATGGATGGTCTGCTTCTCTTTTCTTCTTTGTGTATTTCGTAATTAGGAATTCTGGATCGTCCTTGACTCTGAAAGAATTGGGTGTTTGTGGTTATCTCTTTATTTCACGATGGATATGGGGTTTTTCTTTCATGCTGGTTTCGTTTACTTCGTCTTTTAGGATATTTCGTGTTTCTGCGTTGTGCTTCATAATAATTTTAAATATGTAGATTTTGAATAAATTCATGTATCATTTTGGCATTCATGAACAACACATGTTAAAACACTGCTAATTGTTTGAGTGATGTATCTGTGTGTACGTTGTTCAGCTTCCTATCAGCATATGTAGGTAAATGAAGGAGGATGATGGTTATGGTGATCTCTGATTGAGGTGCAACCTCTCTAGACCATACATCACGAAGAAACAAGCCCTTCTACCATCCCCTCTGGATTAACTAAACTAGCAAACCTCTCACCTCCATTCATAGTTTGTTTCCACAACCTATAGCTTTGCACGGCGTACTTGAAAAATGGATCCTTTTCTTCTAATCCCGAAAAGATGCGTCAAAACGTTGTAATGTTTTCAAAAAAATGAGTGAAAGAGAGTGAGGGTCTAAGTAGCTCTATAATTAAAATTGATGGGATCATGTGTCTATGCTATTGACCAACTGCTCTCGAAAGAGAGTCTAAACTTTTCCATTATTGAATTGGTCATGCTTCTTTGCGAGTAAATGACTTTGTCTGCCACGGCGATTGTGGTGTTGTTACCAAAGCAATAAAGAAAGGAGAAAACCTGAGTTGTGTTCTAAGTGGCTAGAAAATAAGATTCAGGCATGGTGTATCTATGGGATTAAATGATTACTCTTACCACTGTATTTGTACTATTAGTTAGCTTTATATTGGTAGAATATTTACATGCCATGAGAAGAGTAGTGTTGGTGTGAAAAATCACTATAGCTTATGCTAAATGCAATGTAGTTGAAAGAAGACCACTAAGGAGCAACTGATGTCCAGTTGGTTGAAATCAGGATAACACTTGGGTACCGGGGGTTGATTTCAGATGGTGTTGGAACCCACTGAATCTTTGGGTCTAGAAGAAGAGTATAGTCCTCCCAACTGCCTCTGTTCTCCACCCAAGTCTCCCAAATTTAGTAATTCCTGCATTCTTTGTCCTGTGTCTGGGATCATCAATTTGAATCTAGCGAGGAGGATTTTTCAATTCTTTTTCTCCTTCTTGAAATGAGTGGGTGGATAATGAATATTTTTCTTCATCTCTTTGCCATAAACCATTTCTTTTGTAGGATATGCAAGATTATACTGACCCATACATATGATTTGGTTAGATTTATGAATGATCAATAATCCTGTAATTTGTTTTCAGAAAGAGGCACTCCAAGAGTGGAAGGATAGACACTTTATGGTTCTATTACCCTACTATCTTTCACCATACAGTGGTTCTACAAGAAAGGAAAAGATTGTTAGTGTTCTTGAGGTTTTAGGATATGAATGCTAAAACGAATAGCAGCCTGCTTTCTGGAAAAGGAGATTGACTAATTATGTTTGGAGCATATAGTTTGTTTACAAATATTCAATAGAGGAATATAGGGAAATGTATTTGTGGCTTGAATTCAGCCTTGCATGAACAAGAAGAAATTTGTTGTAGGATGGACATTGTTTATGTCTTCTAACATATGACAGTGCTCTTCAGCCTAAAATTCGAACAATGTATGTGATGCTGAGATAAGAAGTCCCAGGAGACAGACTTAAAGACCAAAACAATTGAAAATTGTGGTCTTCAGTTGGTGTGGTCCTAGTTGGAGACTTACAAAGCCAGTGTATATAGTTTTATGCTTATTTTATGTTTATTTTCAATTTTCAATTTTAGTTAAGATTTGCTAAAATAGGATTATTGCTTAATTTCTAGATTTGCTGCACTAAGCTCAAAATGAGGTCCACAATTTGTAGGGTATGGTTGAAAGTCTTTTTTCTACTTGGTTTAGCCTTTTTTCCCCCCCAATTATCATTGAATTCTATTCCTTATAGCAAAATGAGTAGGAATAGCCTAATGTAGTTTTTCTCAAAATTCGAGGAATTCCAGTGGCTTTCCCAAGTTCTAATTTTATGATTCTTAGGAAGCCTTGGTATGATCCTTTCCTAAAATGAATGACCAAAGAGGGCTTGTTCCAGTGTAGAGCTCCTGATAGTTGCAAGAAAAAACGGGGAGAGAGAGGAAGAAGGGGAGAGGAGAGAAGAGAAGAGAAAAAGGGGGGGGGGAGGAGGGAGGGGGGGAAGCACTGGAATGATGGTTTGGTGATTAAATTTATTACTTTTTGTAATTTAAATTCTGTACAAATTACAATTTATCAATTAAATTTTTATTTCACCTGATGTATTTACAAGATAGAGAACTTTAAGTACTCTATGAAGTAACCCTTGATTTACTCGGTTGTTATAATAGGCAGCCTCAGATGTCATCTATGGCAAGCTTTGGGATGACAATGAATGAAGTCAGCATGTCCAAACCATCATATAAATGGCGAAGGGTGTTGCTTAAAGTTAGCGGAGAAGCACTTGCAGGAGACCACGCACAAAATATAGATCCAAAGGTTGGGATACAAAACTTATATTGCTTATTCAGATCAAGATGAAAGAAAGAAAAATAAATAAATTTATTACTCCAAACACATAACTTTAGTCTTCTCTTGTTGGTTTTTAAAATGTGGCTTTTTTGTTCCAATGTAGGTTACAATGTCCATTGCAAGGGAGGTTGCAGCTGTAACTCGTCTTGGAATTGAGGTGAACCTACAACATTTTCCTTTGGAAATTTGTGTTTTGCATCATTTTTCATCTCTTTTCACAAGTTGCGTGGTCTGATGTTTGTGGTAGCATTTTCTTGTCGGGAACTGTCTTTTTTTCTGAGTAGGTATGAGCGTGCCAAAACAGTGGGAATATATATTTTCTTAGTTGCTGCAGAAATTGTGAAAAATTGGAGGCTATTATAATCAGTATAATCTGTGATGAGTAGGAAAAGAATTTAAGTGGCGGAAAAACACTTGGTGCTTAAAGTAAAGAATCATAGGGTTTCATTCTTGAATAGAATAATCTGAGTGCCTGAGTACTCTGGGGATAGTGGAATTATATTGCTCTGCGCATCACTGGAAAACTAGGAAGAAAGCCAATGGGATATTCACAGTATAAATCTTGTGAACCAACCAATAAATTTGGAAGTTTAAAATTGGCTTTGGGTGCACAATGTCTAATTCATCAGGTTGCGATTGTTGTTGGTGGGGGAAATATCTTCCGTGGATCTTCCTGGGCAGGAAGTAGCGGCCTTGACCGCTCCTCAGCTGATTACATCGGGTAATGCCTTTACCTAGATTGATGGTGAAAAATATATCTATATCTCTATTATTGCTACCGGGACCCTATTATTTGCACAGTGGAGATTATTTTTCTTGTTTGGTCCTATGAACTTTAGTTTCCATCAATCCATAAAGTAAACTGGAACTTAGAAAAAAGTTAATATATGCTGTCTACCACTTTCCTTTTTATTTCTTGTTGTAGTATGTATTCAGCATCGAGGGAAGAGAGACATACTGTAGCACTTTTTATTGCTTATCGCAAAGAAAATTCCCGTAGTTATCCCTTTCTAGAAATTGGGTTATCCTTCCAGTAGATGCTGAAATGGTACTACTGTTATTTTCTTAACACGCAAACTTATCCTTTTATTAGGATGTTGGCAACGATTATGAATGCTATATTTCTTCAAGCAACAATGGAGAGTATTGGCATTCCTACTCGTGTACAGACTGCATTTCGCATGGCTGAGGTTGCAGAACCATATATACGCCGGAGGGCTGTGAGGCATTTAGAAAAAGGCCGGGTTGTGATTTTTGCAGCTGGAACTGGAAATCCATTCTTCACCACGGACACTGCTGCGGCCCTACGCTGTGCAGAAAGTATGTATTTTTTTTCTCGTACTAAATCCTAGCCTGGCACTACGTATTAATTGCATATACCTTCTTAATGATGTGATTACAACTCAGAGACCTTCTCAGAAGTGTTTCCAAGTCTGAGTCTTAACTTTATTGGTTTGTTGCTGAAAGTTGACTCCTGTCTAAGCATGCTCTTCAAGTCTCTAAACTATTGTTACCATTCCATTGTGGATCCAGTAAACGCAGAGGTTGTGCTAAAAGCTACCAACGTTGATGGGGTCTACGATGATGACCCAAGGCGGAACCCAAATGCTCGTCTTCTTGAGACTCTAACGTACGATGATGTGACATCGAAGGATCTTTCTGTGATGGACATGACTGCCATTACCTTGTGTGAGGAAAATAACATTCCAGGTATGTCTAGATAAACAGAGATAATCCCTTCTTGAAGAATCGATGAGTGAGGACGATTTTGTGTTTATCCTAACCAAACAGCATGTATCACATATTAAGATGAGTCTCTTTCCATCCCTGCAGTTGTTGTCTTCAATCTAAGCGAACCAGGTAACATCTCTAGAGCCATAAAGGGGGAGAGGATTGGCACATTGATAGGAGGGACATGGAATTCGCCGGTCGCGAGGACATGATCTAGTGTAAGTTCGAGTTCTGTAGTGGAGGATCGCATATCATTAAACCTGAAGTTTTGATTGCAACTCCTGAGTAGAATTTGGAGTTTGCGTTTGAAGGTTGAAGATTCAGTTGAACTCAGATTTTCTTTCTTTCTTTCTTTCTTTCTTTCTTTTGAGCATCTAATTATATTTGTAAATAAAATTGGACATCTGCTGGAAGTTGACTTTTTTTCTAGTAGTCAAACAGATTACGTGGGTTGAACTCTTGGTCGTGGTAACTAACTTTTACGTCGTAACTTTTCATTTTCCTTAATTAGCCAAAAAAAAGAAAAAGAAAGAGAAAAGTGCAAGACATGAGTGTTGAACTTAAGATTTATTGATATCATTTGTCTTTTTCGCAAAATTAGAGTATTTCTACCCGATTCCACACGCATCCCTCTACCAAATCAGGCTGACGTACAACGACAAAAAGGAAGCCTAAGGCGAAAAACGAGGCTTGACTTGTCCAATTCGTTCTTGCTACAACAGGGAACACATGCTCTGACCATTCTACAAGAAAAGACCAGAGATAACAATGGCCACTAGCGGCAAAACCCAGGCCCAACCATTCAATCAACATGATCTTGGTGGATTCTTAAATCAAAGCAAGACATGTCCTTTTTTTTGTTTTTTTGGGGGGGGGGGGTGGGTTTCATTAAATCTAGCAAAATCTATCTATCGTCCAACCCACAAGCAATAGAAGAAAGAAAATGGGGTAAACAAAGAATGCTAAAAGCAACCTCAATTACCTCATATAAAGATGAAGGCAAGAACGAAAATCTAGAAGAAAACAAGACCAACAATCTACAAAATGGCATATACCATCTGGTTTTCTTTTACTAACTAGAGGGCAACCCAATTGGTAGGAGTAATTTATGATCCACAGGCTTCTAACAATCCTGGAAAGAATAGATACTGGTAAGAAGAAAATAAGTTACAGCGGAGAATTTTTCCACTATAAGTAAGTAAATGCAAAAGGTTTACCAGCTCCTCCGCAAATTCGCGGCCTTCTTTTTTGGTTTTCCTCCCGATTTCCAAAGCTTGGTAGTGGATGACTAAGCCTAGAGGTCGAAAAATTCTTGTAAGAAGTCCAGCGAAGAAGGAGATGGAGAGTACAACGGGGCTGACAGCAGCCCTGAGGGGCTCGCCGAGAACCCATTATGCCAAGCCGGGCTTAGCTCGTGGAGAAAAGGAAAATTCTGCGGCTCATTCACCGGCGGGAAGTAACCTTCGGGAATCGGCGGCAAAGTCGCCGGCGCCGGCGATAATATCCCTGGATGAGTCTGACCCATTTCCAGTACCCCGTCCCCTTCCAATATATACATAAGGGCCGCACCGCTGGTTCTATCTCGTTCCCTGTCTCTTTCGGATGGGCTAGTCTTCTCGATGGAGGCAAGCCTGGCTGCCGGGGAAAGGTCGCCGGCGCCGGAGGGTGATGTGGACGAGGATAGGCCGGTGAGTCGCTGGACGATGGACATGAAGTCGGAGGTGGTGGCGTGGACGACCTTAGGAGATACGGCGTAGATAATCACCGGGTTCTGCGGTTGCTGTTGCTGTTGCTGTTGTGGCTGCTCTTGGGCCCGAGAGGGCTTCGGCGGCTGTTTGGGTGGCGGATGCGGAGGAGGCTTCTTGATCTTGTGGGAATCTTTGTTGACTTTGAGAGGAGGAGGACGGGGTCCTTGGAGCTGGACCTCCTTCTTCGGCTGCTGCGGGGGGTTTCCAGGGTCCGGGAAGTTCATTTTCTGGGGATGCTCAGATCGGATCGGCGGGAAGGAAGGGAAAGAGGGCCGGATTTTGAAGACGACGGGAAGGGAAAGGGGAGAAGATTGTAGTTCGGAAGTTGCAGATGAACATTCAATGCTGTATAAGTTGGGCATGAATTATCGTTTATTGACTCCGGCCAATTTCGTTGACTTCAAAAGCAACCCAAAATAAAAAACCAAAATTAAAACATGACTCGGGAATTCTTTCAATTATTGCCTTCTTCTTCGCCCCAAACAAAATACTGCTTTTTCTACATGGAAGTACAAAAAATAGAAAATGGCCCACTATTCAATGTTAGATCCATTTTTGATATTTTAAGGTGAATTCAATATTTAGTCATATCTATATTAAAATGTTTATTATTTTATTCAAAAGTATTCAAAAATTATTAAAATCTCATTTCATTTAAACAACTCTAAATACCATGTCTTAGTAGCGTACACTCGAAGTATATTTTTCTTAATACGTGATGTTATCAATCGTTGACGCCCAAGACTTTAATTCTCAAAATGTCAAACATGTTTAAAAGAATATAGGAAAATGAGTTTTGGACGGCTAGAAATGAAATAAGATGGGTTGAAGCGAGGGTAAATTCATGCAACTGGTTAGAAACATTAACAAAAAAATAAAAAATAAAAAAGAAAGGTAATTGGCCATTTTTTTTAAAATGAAATATTTAAATATACATGTGATAATGGGTAACTCAAAAAGTGCGGCAGCCTGAAAAGGAGGAAATTAACTTCGACCTAGTAGTGGCCACTCAGCTTGATTTAAAGTAAATTAACGTTTCAGCTGATTTACATTTTTCCAAATTAGTAATTATGTCAGACCTTGATTGTTGACGTAAACATGGTTAATCAGCAGTACAACGTCAGGCAAATGCAGAAGACTAAAGAAAATTAATGTTTTTTGGCCCAGAAAGAAGGGAAAAAAGAGGTGTTTTTACCACGTCTCAAGATTAGAAAAGTTAGTTATTTACCTTTAAAACCGTTAAGCTATAATTGCCTCGGTTTACTAGCTATAAATCAGTCTTGTAAAACATTTCATGATGTGTTCGATTTTCATGTTGATTGGACTGCTTTGAGGTGCGTGTCTGCCATTTCCTCTAATTCGACCTTAATAGCATGTTTTGAACTGCTTTAGAAGAAAACAAACCGAAATGGATGGAAATCACGCGTTTAAAGCACTAGCAGCCAGGTTGATTTTGTTCTTCTTGCTCGAGTGGGTGGGGATTGAGAAGATAGTGCTGCCATCTATCATACGCAGTGAGCAGTAAGATTGTCCAATTCATGTCTTTGTCCATTGGATAATAGTTTTGTGGAGCTTTGTATTTTTCGATTTTCTTCTTGTGACCATGTAAGTAATATTCGCAAGCTAGTAGAAATAACATTAATCATTTTCGCAATAACTTGTGTTTGAATATGGTATTAGAGCAAGTTTATGCCCGTTCTTGAATAAGTGGCCTTTTCTTTCTTTCATTATTTTTTTATCTCTTTTTTTTTTTGGCACACATTATTTCTTTCTTTTCGATCACAAGAACACCTAGGTCCGACCAGTTTAAACAGCTGTATTTCGTGTCTTACTATCCCCAGGTTGGAGATTTTGACTTGCAATCCGCCTGTCGAAATTAGGTTTCAATCTAAGAAGTAATTTTAGGGGGTTTTTTGACCAGTAAGTAATGCCATTTCTATACTATTTGATGTCATTCTCTCATTGTTGCATTTTTGAATACCTTGACTAGGTTTTGAACTTTTAACATGATTCAATTTTGAATCCTAAGCCTAATTTAAAAGAAATAATAAAATAAAGTCTAATTATTTACAAAAACCTACATCTTGATCCTCTTGGTTTTGAGATTCCAATTATATCTTGTTATGCAGTAAACATTAGTTTTTTCACACCCATCATTTGGTAAGAATTTAATTGATCTCCAATAAGATTGAAACCTAGGATTTCCGTAGTCAGATCTAAAACACCAAATAAACATAATTAGATAAAAAAAAAACATATTGTTCTTCTTATCCTTGTAAAGATCCACAAATGCAGAAATCAATTTTTAGGTTAGGTGAATATTTTCTATTCTTATTCCAAAAGCATTAGCTCGATGAGAAAATCTAAGGAGTTGCAGCTTTATAAGAATAAAACATCTCATAACCATAATACTCTGAATAATATGTTTAAATACTATGAGGTAAAAGATATAATCTAACTCTAACCCAATGTGTTACTCAAATAGGCTCACTCATCACAACCTTATTTAGTTAGCCATGACCTATATTAGTTAGTCCATATTTCAAAACCCATGCCTCACCTCCTTTAGGAGTATGATTACACATTAGAATTGGAGACATCCTTTTATTGTATGAGATTTATATCCCATAATCCAATCAAGAAATGCCACTTTAGTAGTCACAACTTAATTGAAGTATGAAATTTTCTCATATTGCAGGATATAATTTATATAACTCACAATCCTTAGTATGTAATTTGTATTTAATAAACTAGGGGCACTTTTGTTTCCAAATTACACATCAAACAACTTCAATGAGTGTTAACTAAATACATGCTATAATTATATAAATGTACTACTAAAATCATGACTTAGAATATGTTAAATAATTATGCATATCCTTCATAACAACATTAGTAAAGAATTAACTAAATGCATGCTACATATAAACATGCCATATTTAGCATACTACTTAATGTGCTAAATATGCTAAAACAATAATGCATATTCACTACATTACCTTATAGTTAAATTTTATTCAATATTATATCACAAGGCATGTTAAAATTAAGTCAATATTTAAATTAACATGCTTCATAAACTTTAAATAGTTAAGACCAACTTATATTAAGCTCAAAACATATTAGATCATATATCAAAATGTTCTACATTGAAAAACTCACATTTTGGTCCAAACCACATTGAATTTGGACATCGCACGTGCCATCACGCGCCACCATAAGCTTACTGGTCAACTTGGTTGGCCATTGACCAAATGGGTTAACCGTTGACCAGATCAGGTTTGACCAGACTGGGTTGATTTGTTAACCTTAATGAGTTGACCTATTGACTTGAATGGGTTGAGCCAAGTTGACCCATGTGGGCCGAACTCATAGGCCTAAGTGGGCTAGGTTGGCTTACTTGAATGAGCTAGACCAACAAGGCTTTGTTGAGCATGCGCATGTAGGGCCTTGTAAAAACAAAACTTGAATAGATTTTGAATGAATCCATTTGCAATCCGTTGATTTGTGCATTTATGCACGAATCTATCAACAAGATCAATGGAAAGTTGCTGAAAGATGGCCAAAAACACCTTAGTTGGGTCGATCAATCCTCAAAATTGATAAAAACAAAGAATTTTATAAAAAAAAATTAAAGAATCCTTTTGTAAATGCAATTAAAGCATCTAATCGGTGTCCAAATCTATTTATATACATGTTTTTGCACAATAATGCTAAAAATTTTAAAAATAAACTCGATTGGATCCAAATTTCATTTCAATTTAGCTTGATTTAAGATTTGGGAATTTTGCTTTGTTTTTTTTTTAATATGAAAAATCAATTTTTTGTACAAAACCCGATTAAAAGCAAAAACCTTTTAAAATCACCCAACAAAAATAACTTTTTGGATTTTAGACCTAATCTATGATGGGTCTAATATCACATGTAAGAATTTAATTGATCTTTAATGAGATCAAAACCAAGGATTTGCATAGTTAGATATAAAATACTAAATAAACATAATTAGATGGACAATAAAGAAAACGTACCATTCTTCTTATTCTTATGAAGATCCAAAAATGTGGAAATCAATCTTTAAGTTAGGTGCATATCCTCTATTCTTATTCTAAAGATATTGGCATAATGAGAAAAGCTAAGGAGTTGTAGCTTTGCAAGAATAAAGCCTCTCATAACCCTAATGTTCTGAATAGTATGCTTAAATACTATGAGCTAGAGGATAGGACCTAACCCTAACCTTATGTGCTACCCAAATATGCCCATTCACCACAACTTTATTTAGTTAGCCACGACATACACTAGCTAGTTTATATTTCAGAATCCATGTCTCTCTTTATTAGACCAAACTTTAATAGAGCCCACCTTTTGGTATATTGGTATATAAGCATTTTATTTTATTTTTTTTAACACTCATGCATACAAGGGAGGGGAGGGGGAATTGAACCCTTGACTGGTTGGACTAACCAATCAAGGGGCTAGCTTATCACTAAGCCAGGGTATTCCTTTAGGCTAGACTTTTTATATGTGCTAACTACATTCCAAGGCTTAACTCTAACTCAAGGACTATGCCTTTAATAGGGTCATTACTAGTCATGTAGGCTAGGCCATAAAACAACAAGACTTCTCATAGCATGCTTTCTTGGAGTTTGCCCACTTTTTCCTTATTTCCTCCATGTGTCTTTAGGTTATATAAATAAAGAAAATATGAGTAATTAAGAAAAATTTAAATACTTCTTACAAACATTATATTATTTGTTGCTTAAAATAGGTAAAATAACTTTATATAAAAAGAGTTATCATTGTGTAGTCTATTTTCATTAAACGCTTAATCTACCAATTCTAGACTTTAGTTAATGGGAGTAGCAACATGAGTGCAAGAAGATTAAATTGATTTAAAAGTCCTCTAAAAGGAAAGCTAGAGCAAAGTGTGCAAGAGAAATAAAGGCTTCCCTTATTGAACCAAGGGATGTGTTATATCTACACTTGAATGAACCCATGGTGATTTTAATGTCCATAAAAAATTGAATAAAGTATGAATTTTGTTGCTTGGGGCCTTGATATTTGTCAAACATACACATCCATGTACATACTCGGTGTTGAAATTAGGATAAGAGGTTTCAAGCAATGCTTACTCCCAATTGAGGTAGACACCTATCAACTTGATTCCTTAATATAAAGATTGCACTTTTGAGGAAGAACAAATTTGGTGTTATTGATGATTCCATACTATTGGATATGGATTAAGTCAATAAGGGAGGTTGGATTATGTTTTACTTACTTATTTCTATATTGAAGATTTTCTTTCAAATAAGCCAAATAAACAAATCTTAAAGAACACACATAAATGTTGAGATGGTTTAGCTCAATGCCTTAGACGTATGTCCACCCGTACTTACTACGGAGGAACTTTACTAAAATTTGAAAGCACTATCTCGAATTTAGTATACCTTAATTTCTATTCACATAATGAAAATTCCTACAATATAGTTCCAACCTACAACAATTAGCCACTTGGCTTACACAAAATACATTAACCACACTTGGCTTAGTCATAAACAGTTTAAGCCACACATGGCTTATACACAAAATGCTCTAAGCCATAATTGGCTTAATACACCTTCACTTTGTTAAGATATATGTTGAAATTTTTTATATGTGTGTCATTATGTGAATGCTTTTTACTTAAATTCTATGAGTAGTTTTTAATTTAAGTTTAATGCTTTGTACCAAGTGATTATCATTTGCAGCATGTGATTATTCATATATTTGGTTTAGTAAAAGTCATTGATGAAAAAAAAAAGGGAATTAGACTAGAAAACCATTTTAGGAGGAAGAAAATAAGAAAGAACATAATTCACCTCTCTCGTAGGTTTGCTTAAGGACCCTACACAATTTAAAGCGCCACACTACAATAACAATAATACAATTACAAAACAATTTCAATTCTTTCACAAAAACAATGTTAAGAACAAATTCTTGATTCAATCTTCACAGCATATGCCATTTGATAATAATGCAAATATCAAAATTCCTCATTTCACCAAATAATTAGTTTTTCTTAAGACAAAAGAGAGAACAATTTCATTCAAGAGCATCACTGTTATTGAGATTGTATTGATACAATAGACATCATCACCTCTTTGTTAGTTAGACTACATCCATAAAACACCATTTGGTCCATGGATTATATGTACTCTATAGTTGATGCTCATTCAATCCTCACTCATTTACATCCTTTTTCTCATTTTTTTTTTTTATCATACCATCATTTGTCACCACAACATAAATACTTCATAACATCTGTCCATGCTACCATTAAGCTCTTTGTGTGCTGAGATATGATATTTCTTCCTCATTGGTGTGATGCCATGACTAAGGATATTAGAGCATTAAAATCATACCCTACATAAGACTTAGTTGCTTTGCTAGTAGAATGGAAAACCATTAGTTATAAATGAATGTATAAGATTAAATATCATCTAGACAAAAGTATTAAGCACTATAAGATGTGTGTTGTGATGAATGGCCATAGTCATAGGGAGTACATTGACTATCAAGAGACCTTTTCATTTGTTAGGAAAATTATATTTTTTGCATCCTTATGGCATTAACAATTGTCCATCATTAGGAATTACATTAGATAAATGTCTATAATGTCTTTTTTTGAACAATTTTGATGCTAAGGTATATTTAATTGTTCTAAGGGAAATTCAACATTAAGGAGCAAGTAAAGTGTACCACCTATAGAAGTCATTATATGGTTTAAGGTAAACATCTAAAAAGTGGTATAAAAAGTCTACAAAGGCCTTGATTACATATTATTTTTGTTAGTTTGTTATTATCACTCTTTATTTACCAAGCAGACAAATAAGGATCTCTCATTGTGTTTATTTATGTTAATGATATCATGGTTATAAGAGAAGGTGAGATATCTATTCAAGAGTTTTAAGAAATATTTGCACTCAAAATTTCATATGAAGAACTTTCAGCTATTCAAGTACTCCCTCCAACATGAAAGTGGTAGGACCCGAGAGAGGGATTGTGATTAATCAAAAGAAGTACATTTAAAAATTTGTTTAAGAATGTGAATTAGTTGGATGCAAGTCCTCTCATGGAATAAGATTAGAAATTAATAGTTCAAGATTATGATATTGTCATTTAGAAAACAAAAGATGATTATTTTTAGGATATCATTAGTTATCAATTAACGGTTGAAGATTAATTTACCTCACAATTACAAGGTATGATATTAGTTACATAGTACAAATATTAGCTAGTTTGTACATGCATCCAAAATATTACTCCCTACTATTTTGAGTTGTAAGGTGCATTAAGAACCCAACAAACTTGGGATGTTGATGAGGTCACATAATAAGCTTGCTTTGCATGCTAATTGTGATGCTAACCACATGTCATGCCTCATGAATTAGATATCAGCCACAAGCTTTTGTATAAAACTTGGAAAATCCTTGGTCTCCCATAAATGTAAAAGGCAACCTATAGTCTCGATGTCTTCTACATAATTAAAGTATTGTGGCATGACAACAACTATATGTGCAATAATATGACTCTTAGGAATCTAGGGTGGTTTATAGGTACCATCATTATGAGCTATGTCCCCTTATTGTAATTATAAGTCCACCCTAAAGCTTGCTATCAATTATATTTTTCATAAGAAAATCAAACATATTAAAATAGTTTTAGCTGTAGGAGATAGCTATAACTATTTCATGCATAAGAAGATAGCTGTAGGATTATTGGTACAAACATGGATCCACAAAATAACCACCCATAGACTTTTTGACCAAGGTATTGAATCATCTCCACAACAGCTACAACTATTTCATGTATAAGAAGATAGCTGTAGGATTATTGGTACAAACATGGATCCACAAAATAACCACCCATAGACTTATTGATCAAGGTATTGAATCATCTCCACAACAGCTACAACTATTTCATGCATAAGAATGTAGTTGTAGTATTATTGGTACAAACATGGATCCACAAAATAACCACCCATAGACTTATTGACCAAGGTATTGAATCATCTCCACAACAGCTACAACTATTTCATGCATAAAAAGATAGCTGTAGGATTATTGGTACAAACATGGATCCACAAAATAACCACCCATAGACTTATTGATCAAGGTATTGAATCATCTCCATAACAACTACAACTATTTCATGCATAAGAAGACAGCTGTAGGATTATTGGTACAAACATGGATCCACAAAATAACCACCCATAGACTTATTGACCAAGGTATTGAATCACCTCCACACCATTTTCTGTTGGGCAAATTAGGCATATGCTTGGGTAAGATTAAGTTGAGGAGGACTGTTAAGAAAATAGTGCTGCCAGCTATCATACAAGCTGGATGGCTCTATGAACCAACGGGCAGTAGGATCGTCTAGTTCATATCTTTGTCCATGGGATAATAGTTTTGTAAGTCATGAGTAAATAAAGCTTTGTATTCTTTGGTTTTCTTATTGTAACCGCGCAAGTAATCTTCACAAGTTGATAGAAATTGCATCAGTCAGTTTTGCAATCACTTGTGATTAAATGCACATCGATCCAATGATTGAATAAACAAGAAGGTAATATCATATATTAAATTGAGTAAGAAATGGCTCCACATAAGTCCAAGGCTTCTTGTTCTTTTCAGTCTTAACGTGTTTTCAACTATCAACTTTCAACTCTACTATCAATGACTCACATTTTGACAATTAGGAATAATCCTTCCTTTGTTTTTGCCCTTGTAATGATAATTGTCAATTTTTTGGTAAACAATTATTTTCATCCTAAGAAAAGTAACTCTGTTATTGCCAATAATATCTAAATTAAAAGGTTGAATTTTCGCACTCATAATATTAATGGAGAATGAAATTGAGAATTTTGGAGTTTGTAAGCTGGGTTTTGCAGGACGGCTATCGGGCCTACAGAGGTTGGTCCCTGCCTCCGCAATGCTTATTCCAAACGGCTAAATTGTAAGAAGCGCAGCGTGATTCACAAGGAAAGCACACTACCACCCCATCGTCCAATTATCTTCCGCCACGAAGCACTCACGGTCTTCCCGCGAGAGGGGAGAGAGGCTGACGAGCACACGCAGACTGACGCCATTCCCGGTCTTCCCATACAGGGCGGCTCTGCAAGACTTTTCCGATTCTGGCCCCGGTCATTTTGGGAATACCGAGCCTATCCTCATCCCATGGCTCCTGTCGCCTCCTCCTCGTCTAAGCGGCTCATCCGCTTTAGTAGCTCTCTCCGTCGTACAGAGGCGCCTCGCCGGCCTTCTCCACCGCCGAGGAAGCTCAAGCCGATGATGGAGGTAATGGCGAAGGCTCGGCCGGCCGTGGTGGAGCGCACCGACTACAGCGATGTGAGGTGCCAGCAATGCGGCTCCGGTGACCACTCCGACGAGCTGCTCCTCTGCGACAAGTGCGACAAAGGCTTCCACATGAAATGCCTACGACCGATCGTCGTCAGAGTTCCCATCGGATCCTGGCTCTGTCCCAACTGTTCCGGTCGCAGAAGAGTAAGAAGTAGGGGTTTCTTTGTAATCGTTTTCGCATTTTTTGTTGTTCGTTCTTTTTGTATCTTTGGCATGTAAATTTGACAATGCCTTTGCCTTTCTTATTGCTTTCCAGGTTTCTCTCAGAAGAAGATCATCGATTTCTTTCGGATTCAGAAGTGTAGTGATACGAAGCACAACTTTTCGTCTACTCAAGGTTAAATTTTGTTGCTATCATCTGTTTCGATACAATTATCATCATTGTTGATGTTATTGTCAAAAGTTATGATGCTGCTCTGCTTATTTTTGGTGATTTTGTTTCGATCAGTTGCAGAGGGCTTGATCACTGTTAATGTTATTGATCACTTGTATCGAACTTGTTTCAGGCTTGACTCAAAGATTCCTCTGAAGGATCCGCCTTATTCTAAGAAAATAATTTCTTTTTGCCAATTTTAACTTAATTTGAGGATTTCAGTCACAAGATAATGTAATATTTGTAGACTGAGATCTATATTGTGTATCTTTTACAAAGAAATGATCGTTAGGGATGGTGAAATGTCTTATGATTTTTGGAAATGCATTTTTTTGTGCATGTCCAAGGTAAGAACCGTTGCTTATTATTAATTCCTTGATCGAATGGTTTGGGTAGCTGATATTCTTTTTAACACACACCCACGCATGCACCCAATATTGAATCTGAGTCTAAGAGATCTCAGACAATCTCTGTTCCCAATTGAGCCAAACGCTTGTCAACTTGATTAAATGGTTGGGTGGCACAGCTAGGGTCGTCCCTCTCACATCTTGAACCCATCCCAGGTGATTGCAGGATTCAATCCCAATTGTCTACTACGATGCCAAGAGGTGTTACCATTTGAACTAGTTTGACATTTGAAGTTTTTATTTCCATTATTCCTTACCAACTTAAAAGATATTTAAGTCTAGTACATGGAACACTTTCATTACATATTACATGAGCAACGAAAAGCTTCAGAGTCCAAATTGTAGGATAATATATTCTTGGCAAGCCACATTTTGTATGATGGAGGGCAGTGAAACTGCATTGTGTAATTACAAAAGTGGAGGGAATGAACCTTATGATCTGTTTATTTCATACTCGTGGTTTTATACACTATATTTCTGGGCAATGTATGACTACCAAATGAATACATCGAACTTTTACACCATTGGCATTTGCTTATGGGCTAGATCCATGCTGTACATAGATTGCTATTTATATGTATGTACGTCATATCTCTATGTATATGTATCGGCCTGCGATTTATACTTATTTGAGAAACAAACATGTTGAAATTGGTGAAAGGGATTATGAAGTTTATAGAAATCTTTTACCTGTTCCCTTCTTTCTTAAGCAAATATTGATTCAGCGCATATTATCTTAATGCTTTTTGGATGTTACCTTCAAGTGTCTTCCAAGTTTTTAGTGTGGCCCCTTCATGGTAAGATACTGAGGGCAAGACCATACAGGAACCTCTCCCAAGGCCCTTGAAGTAGATCATTGCTGGGTTGTCATCCTGTCTTTAATGTAGAAATATGATTCTGTATTTGTGATGCAATGCTCACAAAATATAATAAAGTTAGTCCATCTCAGTCACTTCCTTGATCTAACATTTTAAGATGCGTATAGCACATGCCTCCTTTGGCTTGAGAATGTTAAGGGTCTAGAGTACCTTTATGTTATCATCTAGCGAAATTTCCTTTGTTGACCTCTTGGGTCTCTCTAGGGATCCAGTGTGCATTCTGTTATCATCTAGCAATTTCTCTTGTTGAACTCTCGGGTCCATTGAGGGGTCTTGGCATGTTCTGTTATCATCTAGGAATTTTCCCTTGTTGACCTATTGGATCTATTAGGGCCCTAGTGTGCCTTTTGTTATCATCTAGCAATTTTGAAGTAATGTCATTGAAGATCAAGATATCACATCATTTGATTTTGAAACCCAACCTTTAGTCTTCAAAGAATTCGAAAAAAATAAAAAATAAAAAAAGGAAGGAAGGAAGGAGGGAAGAAAGAAAGAAAGAAGAAGAAGAAGAAGAAGAAGAAGAAGAAGAAGAAGAAGGGAGAGAAGAAAAGATATATGATGGCTTCATCTCAATCCGCTTACACCTTGCAACCCTTTTAAACTTTTTAAAGGCCTGAAGCATGGTGTAAATGATCTAAGTTTTGAGTTCTAAAATATGCTCCATTGAAGTTTTAGCTCAGGTTTGATGGTCAAATATTGAGTGACTAAGATATCACCTTAGTACACCCATCACAGGATGCATTTACTGTTGTATTCCCATCATACGGAAGTCATCAAATGTGGGTGCATGATGGTACATGAATGGCTTCAATCATCTGATATAAGAGTGGTCATTGCGTTAGATATGGATGGATGAATTAGAAAGGTGTTTCTAAATAGCTACTTAAGTATATGCTCTTAGAATTTACAGTAGTTCCAAGTAGACTAAAAATTGAGTGCTTAATGATGGCAATTCATCTTTTGAGCGAGAGAATAAGCGGGTTGAAGTACTCTTTATACAAGTTGTGATGCAAACTCATACGAAAGTGAATATGAGATCAGGGTGAAGTGGATCAGCAGATTTTGTGGAATGAATAGCAGAGTGATTTCATCTTAACACGTGAAGCTCTGAAGTTGGTCAGCAGATTTTGTGGAACGAATAGCAGAGTGATTTCATTCTTAACACTGGAGCAACATAATTAAGTTGGGGGCACCAGAAAAAGGCCAGTAACTACCAGAGTTAAGTTCACAAAAATAGGGTATGAATAAATGGAACATTTCCTAATGAAGCAAATTTGTGAAAGAGGAATTTTTTGTTGTATTAAATCAAAAGTTGCAACATTGAACAGAAATCCTGTCCTATAGGAGATAGCTGCCAGTACATAGTTGGAAATATATGAATAATGTGTTTGATAAAACAAATAGCAAGTGCTGATACCCTAATTCCTAAACGTTAATTGACTTGGGCTCTTCTTGGCGCATTCGAACTTGTATTTTCATATTGGTAGGTTTTTTTTTCATCTTCTTTTTGGGCGGGGAATAGTGATTTCATAAATATCCTATAACTGTTAGTTTCTATTGTCATTATCAAATTTCTAAGAATGAAAATGGGCATTCAGGAAACCAAAATCTTGTGTCTTCATGTGGCCTTTTACTTTCTGGCTGTGTGAGCATTTCTTTGCAGCTATCATGTCATATAAGCCCTAAAACTACTTAGTTTGTTTGTTTCATATCTATTATCATGCGTTTAATTATTGACTGTAACTTGTTGCTTTTCTGATGTTTATTCTTAATTGACTTACTAGATGCAAGAAGGCGTAGGAGACGTTCTGGATCATTGGTATTGCAAAAGAAGAGAAGGAGACTTTTACCATTTGTTCCAACAGAAGATCCAGCCCGAAGGCTGAAACAAATGGGTTCCCTTGCTTCCGCTTTAACAGCATTGCACATGGAATTCAGTGATGATCTCACTTACATTCCTGGCATGGCACCTAGGCCAGCCAACCAGGCCAAGTTTGAAAACGGTGGAATGCAGGTTTTTGAGCTTGAAATTTCACTTTCATTTTAGTTCCTCCCTTGAACCTTTGGTTCTCTTTATTGGGACTTGATGATACTTTAATTTGACATCTAGCATGGTAGTTATGGTTTGTGATTTTCCTATTAGGTTCTTTCCAAAGAAGATACTGAGACCTTGGAACAGTGCAGAGCCATGTGTAAAACAGGCGAATGGCCTCCCCTTATTGTAGTTTTTGATGCATGTGAAGGGTACCTTAACTTAAACCTATTTTTAGTGCTAGCAACTACATGTAATGTATGAATATTGAGCAGATTCATTGTGCTCTCGTGATGTAGTTTCACGGTGGAGGCTGATGGCCAGATTAAGGATATGACATTTATTGCCGAGTACACAGGCGATGTGGATTTTATTAAAAACCGGGAAGATGATGATTGTGATAGCATGATGACCCTACTCTTGGCAGCTGACCCATCTAAAAGTCTGGTCATCTGCCCTGACAAACGTGGGAACATTGTACGATTTATCAATGGCATTAACAATCATACCTTGTAAGCCCATTCAACCTAACCCTTTTTTTCCTCTTTGTGTATAAATCCAAAAAGGAAAAGAAATGGTTTAATCAAAGTTTTCGTTATCCATAATATTTGTCCGCATTATTCTTCCTTGAAATTCGCATAATGAAGTTCTCGTCTTTCCTCATGTTAAGATTTACCTTTAAGTTTGAGAATATTGATGTTCCCATGCTTAAAAATGAATCCAATTCTTTGCAGGGAAGGTAGGAAGAAGCAGAATTGTAAATGTGTGAGATACAGTGTTAGCGGTGAATGCCGAGTCTTTTTGGTTGCTACTCGTGATATTGCTAAGGGGGAAAGGCTATATTATGATTATAATGGATATGAGCATGAATACCCTACTCACCATTTTGTCTGAGATATCATAGAGATGTTGCTGTCTAACAATCCTATAAAAAAAAGGATGTAATTTTGGATTCCAATAGATCCTATCTTTACCATTATTTCAAATCTTCCTAATTGTTTTTGTAGAGCGGCAATTCCTTCCAAATTAGCCATAGCTATTTGCTGTAATTTTTGCTTTAGAGGTGGCCCATTATGTAGGCATGAGAGAACTTAAGTAGGCAAGCAAGATTTTCATTGAAATGGGCACATGGAGAAAATCATGTCTTAGAAATATAGGAGAAAGATCTTTTGTAATACTCTTTTCAATGGAAGTTTAACTTTTTTTGCCCCTACTTTCCAATGGTTCTCATTTCATTGCTTCAAGATTATTATGGATACTTTGTTAGGCGGCCATTTCTTTGGTCTTCTTTAATCTTTATCTTTTCTCTTTTGCTGCTTAAGATGCTAACCATTCCCAGGAGATAGATGCACAAGCATAACTGTCAAAAACGAAATGTTACTACTAATTACTTTTGATTTAGGTCCTGTATATTCTTGCCATGCACAGCAAAGTGATGAAGTTTGAGTACTCGTATTGATTTGAAAACTGATGCCTCGGTCTTTAGAATTGTATTCAGTTCTTCATTGCAGAGTTCTTTTAATATGAAGCCTTCATCATGGGGTCATGCCGGATATCCACAAATCTCAGACTTTCATATTTTCAAAAGGTGAGAACCTTTCCCCTACTTATTCTACGCCAGATCTTTATCTAAACTGTCCTTTCCCATAGTTGTCCTGAATGTTAAGTTTCCTTATAGCTTTCATTGTATTGAGAATCCATTTCTATCCTTTAATATTTAATCTGATATCTCTTCATCGCACTTGAAGTATGTTGTTGTTTAATCGTTGTTGGTATCTGTGCCAGGTGCGAGAGGTTCATTTGATATTATACTCAAATTTTGAATCTTCGAAATTTTTTGATATCTTGCTCAAAACAGAGGTTATTGTGGATGCTAAGGCTTATGAGCTCAAGCGTATTTGTTGAAGGGCTATAGCCAACTTATCCTGCAAATATCTCTTGCATCTCTCTCAGACCGTTTGAAATTCATGTAATTCGTTCAATTGTTTTTGCCAACTCAATCAGAAGTATATTTTCAAATTCAAGTCCTTTCATCAGAAATGACTGGAAATTATGCTTTGAAGTAGATTATACATGGTTTTGTGATTCTTCAGACTCCCGTTAGCTCCATTTTAATTGCTTTGGTTATCACACACCATCAGACATTCTCTCTTTTTATTTTTCGATTTTAGATAATAGTAGGCGGTGAGAATTGAAATTGGATCTCTGGAGCCCCAGAGGAGCATGGTAATGCCTTACAATATTTTTCTTCACTTGTGTTGCACAGCAGGAATATGGAAATTGAACTTCCATGCCTCTGCTGGCTGGGCTCAGATTATCTGGAAGAAACAGCAACATATGATGAAGTGAGAGTACGCTTACTTCTATTAGGAGGATGAGTTGAATTCATCTGGGGCTTATGTGAAGGAATGAGTTGCTGAAATCAATTCTGACCTTGAGTTCAGTGATGGAATGAAGTGAGAGTTCTTGACTTCCTCTGAGTTGCTTAACGTCTTACCACTGAATATTTATAAGTCAGTCTCATGCCTGCGCACTGAGACTTAAAGCAGCACTTGGTTTCCTGTACTCTCAAGTAGCAGGAAAGGAAACCAGAAGCGGCGTTTGTTGCATGAATGATAGGAAATTGTTTCGTTTTAGCAAAACAAAACATGAGTGTTTGTATATATGATAATGATTTGAATACTACAAATAATCATCTAGCACTTTGTATGTATCCGGAATTTTAGAGAGAACTTGGGAGTCAGAGCCTCTTGATCGAAGTCGCTAGCTCTTCTCCAAGACCAAAGAATGGCCAGTTTCTTGTTCCCTTCTATGTTCTATGAGTACAAAGCCTGAATTTACTTTCTTTATGAAAAATATGAGGATACTAATGAACATTGAATGGCAATTCTAACTCTTCCAATGTTAGACAGTACTTTTGAAGAAACTCAGAAAACAGTGCTACTTTTCTGATGGGGAAATACATGGAAAACAACTGGGAGCATCTTTACAATTCTCTTCAGCGCAAGAAGGTACTGAGATGCCACAGGATAAATTCCGATCACCACATGGTTTAGTAACTTGTGCTGGTTTTAGTATAATATATTTGGTGTGGCATAAGTTCATAAATTTAGTTGCTTGTTTATTTTTTATTGTTTGGACCGGGGTGTTTCTTTAGTTGAATTTCATAGCAACACATAAAATTGGTGGAAACTATGGAGCTCGTTACCTCTCTGCATAGCCAAACATTTGTTGCCCCGGTAAGAGAAGAATTTTTTGTTGATCTACGGCAAATGATTCCGTTTTAACTTTCATCATAATAGCAAATCCTATGTAGTTTTTCCCAGTCATTCTCTCCCTAGATATCGTATCATGACACATAATTTGGTCTACTAATATTGCTTAGTGTTCCATATGTCTGCTGTTCCAATATGTAAAGGCATGTTCTATGGATCTAGATTTGGATAATATATAAAAGAAGAAATTGAGAAAACATGAAACCTGGAATGGTTAGAATTGTGAGAAGTGGAATTTAATTACATTATAGAAACTTAATGATTAGAATCTAATAATATGCACATGCATGTACGTATATAATAATACTCCTCAGTATTATACGTGCGATATCTAGGATTTTCATGTAGTCTTAATGATATACAAACATATGCCAGTACGTATATCAATGGCATACGTACTACACGTCTACATGTGTACACCTGCATATGTGTATTTGGTTGGCTTGCTTTCTTCCAGCCTCAACAGTCACCGAGGTGCTTGTAATTGCGTTTTCGAAGGATTAGAAAAATATTTTAAGCAGATTGGAATGGTAGGAACATAATGATGAGGCGACAATGCAATCCAAAGGAGATATTGTTCATGATAAAAGCAACTATGAAATCAAGAAAGGAAGAAAGGATAGAGATCTAACTCACAACATAAAATGCACTTCAAATAGAACTCAATAGATATTAGGAACTTCGTGGTAGAAGTCAATCTTTTAAGCAATAATCTACTTGAAGAATGCTTACTAGGAAAACATCTATAGTTCATTTTAAATTTTGATTAGAGTAATAGGCCATGCACTAGTCTAGCTTGATAGATATTTCTTGCGTAAATGTTAGCTTCTTTCGACTGTCTTTTAGTCTAAAAGTCATCATGCTTTTGTAGATATCAGGCAATGTTGCTTTGATCTTCTGATTTGCTCTCCTTTTCCTTTTCATTATGTGCTCTTCCTCGGATTTGCATTATGAAATCTATACTTTTCACAAATATAGCAGGTTTTTTGGGGCGTAGATAATCTAAAAGTTCAATGAAAAAAGCTGACAATGTATTGCTTCACCTACAGCTTGGGGTGATAGTTAAGTGATAGGAAGAATAATTGAGGCATCTAAACCAATATTGACTCAAGGCTAGGAATTGTTTCTAATTCATCATTGCTAGTCCATTACGTCCCTTATCTATGGATCAGTTCACCTAGAATTGAAGTGGTTGATCTTCATGAAACCAGGGATTATGTTAGTTTTCTTACCTATTTTTATTGTAGGTAAGCTACTGGGAGGGGGAAAAGCGAGGTTGAGACAAGGATGAAATGGGGAGGAGGAAGGAGAGGAGGAGCTGAGAGAGGAATCCAGAGATCATTCAACTTAATTAGCAAAACACAAGAAGACAGATTTTATAGGCCTTGGCTACTCCTAACTACTATGCAGCTCTTTACCATGCCCATACCTTTGACACTTGTGCTGAACAAAACACATGGGACCTTACTTCTTAATTAGAGTTAAACCCACACGAAACCTAGGTCTCTTGTAGATGTTATCTTCCTTTTTTTCACTTCTTAATGGCAGCAAGATCCATATCTTTGACCACATACACCCTCCCATTAGAAGCGTGCTCTATCCTTTAGTCAACCTACTCTTTGGTCCTCTACCATGCTAGATGTCACCTCAGTGACCCTTTTCCATAGTTTGTATCATACCTTCCCCCTAAAATTGGACCTTGTCCTCAAAGGTCAATGTGCGGGAATTTTTCCTTAAACTTCTCTTCAATCATCTAGGTAGCATCTTCTTTCTCAAGACCATTCCATTGTACAAGCACTAGGTTGCACTACTTGAAAGTCCTCTAAACTAAGATTAACTCCGGCAACAATTCCCACTTGTCTTCCTCTTCTTTTCGTTGAGGTAGTGTCCATGATCTTGGTAAAGGGTGAGAGAAACTACTTCAACAAGAAGAAATGGATGATAGGATGGATATAACCATCATGAAGAAACTTCAGTTTATAAGCAATTGCCTCTATTCTTATAATGATTTTAGAAGGCGTAAAAAACCTTGAGGATAGCTTGCAGTTTCCCCTTAGTTGTATAAAGGACCTCCTATTGGGTTGGAGCCTAAGATTAACCCATTCATACTTCAAATTCTTCCTTAGTCCTTTTCTTGTCATAAAACACCTCCATTCATTCTTAAGCTTGCTAGAGGTGAACCTTAACTTCCTTTAGAACTTGGTCTCGGCTTTGTAACTCCTAATCAATAAACTTTAGTTAAGTAGTTCCAGGAATGTAACTCAACAATTTCAATGGCGGCTTTACATACCCAACTTCAATGGGTATTCGATGTGTGGCATTATGGACTTGTGTTGTGGCAAAACTTTACCCAAGGCACCTAGTGGCTCTACACTAATGAACTTACTTGTGAAGACAACTTCTCTTTCGCACACAATGCTTTTAGGAAAACCAAACCGATTGAACACATTTTCATTGAAAACCTATGCCAATGAGCTTGTTGTGTAAAGGTGAGAAAAGGGAATGAACTTGGCAAACTTTGACATGTGATCCACTACCACAAGAAGTGTTTTTTCCATGAGAGGGTGGAAGACCTTTAATGAAATCCATTGAAATGTCTTCTCATACCAATTAAGGGATGGATAAAGGGCTCAACAAACTAACAACGTGCCAATTTTCTACCTTTTACACCTGGCGCACTTTGTAGGTCCTGATGCACTCTAGTACATCTCCCCTTTTGGCCTTCCAAAAGAATATAGAATGAAGCCTTTGTAAGGTTTCATGGAATCCCTTGTGATAGCTATTGTGTAGTTCCTAGAGAATGACTAGAACCAAGAGGGGTTCCCTTAAGAGGAAAATTCAACCCTTAAAGAACAACACCTCCTCATGAAGTTCCCAAGGACTTTGTAACTCAACTCTTTGGATCTTCTAAATTAGTGAAATAAGCTCTACACTTGTTTCTATCTCTTCATAGATAAGAGTCAGCCAAGCAGGCATTGGGTTAGAGACTGCCATGCTTCCTATATGGTCTTCATTTTCCTCACTTGCCTCTCCTTCAATATGTTAAGATAAGGCATTATCCTTTAGTTTTTACTCCTTGGTTGGTACTGAATCTTTGCAACCACCATTGATATGCCTAAATGGTTACTTTTTACTCCTAGAGATACCTTAGGCTTTTTTAGTCACTCTTTATTGTGAATCTTCTATCCATAAAGTAACTTTTCTAATTTTTAATTGCAAGGACCAAAGCAAGCAACTTTTTTTTGTAGGTAGAGAGGGATTGGTTCTTACCATGGAGTTCCCTATTGAAGAAGGCAATGGGGCAATCATCCTAGGACAAGACAACTCTTATGCCAATATTGGATGCATCATAATTCACCTTGAAATGTTGGATGAAATCTAGCAAGACTTAATGGATGCTCTAGTCCTCATGTCTTTTAGTTGCTCGAAGGAATCCTTTACCACTCTATTCCACTTTAAGGCCTTTTATTATTATTATTATTATTATTATTTATAGTAATTCAATTAATAGACTTGCAATTCTCCCATAATTTTTAATGAAGCAATGTTAGTAGCCCATCAAGCCTAAGAACCCCGTTAATCCTTTCACTAAACTTAGTCATGGCCAATCTTGTGTCAGTTGGATCTTATCTCCATTAAGGGACAATCCATCTTCTCTCACCATGTGGCCTAGAAACTTAATATGATTTTGCTCAAACTTACATTTTTTGCGTTAAGCAAAAAGGTGGTGACTTCTCAGCACTACAAGAGGCTTTTGCACATAGAGCATATGTTCTTGCTCTGTTCGGTTGAATATTAAAATATTGTCAAATAAAACGATCATGAGTTGTTGGAGAAATGGGTGGAAGATGATGTTCATTAGCACTTGAAAGGGGTTGAGGTGCATGGGAGAGCCTAAATGGTATAAGAAGGAATTTGTAATTGCCAAATGGGTTCTAAAATGTTGTATTCTCCACATCTTTAACCTTCATTTGGATTTTGGGGTAACTTACCCATAGGTTTAGCTTAGGAAACATTCGTGTTCCTTATAACTCATTGATAAACTCATCCATAGTAGGAATCAAGTAGTTGTTCTTCATAATGATCTTATTGACAGTGTGATAATCCACACAACCACTAACTAGCGTCTTACTATCGCATAAAAAGCACTAACAAGTAATATGGACTTTGATTGGGACGAACAATTCTATTTTCATCCATTCCAACCATTTTCAACAATATCTTAAGTGGGTTGGAATGGTAGGAATAGAATGATAAGGTGACAATACAATCCAAGGGAGATATTGTTCATGATAAAAGTAACTATAAAATTAAGAAATGATAAAGACCCAGCTCAAAATAAAGAGTGTAATTTATATAAAAATCAATAAGTATTAGGAACTTTGTGATAGAAGTCAATCTTTTAAGTAATAATTTGAAAAATGTTTAGTGCATTACTACTACCACATCCTTTGTGAACTTTATTGGTGAGCTTGTTGGATATTTTAAGTGCACCAGTAGGTTAAGACAGGGAAATCATATGTTCCTTTATTTATTTATTTATTTATTTATTTATTTATTTATTTATTTATCCTTGTCATAAAATTTCTTAATAGGATTATAAATGAGAAAACTTTTGCTTTTACTTTTTATTTTCATTAGTGCTACAAAAGGGAGAAAATCACTCACCTTTGCTTTGTGGATGAGTTATTTTATTTGCATATAGGGATTTTAATTTAGTGTTATGTCTCACTGATGCTTTAGAGGATTTTTGGAATACTCACAAGTTTATATTTTAATCCCAGCAAGTGCTAAATTTTTTTTTTTTTCAAGACTCATTGAGCAAGAGAAACTTCTGATATTGAATCACATTTCATTTTCCAAAAGAAATCTTTCCGTTAGGTATCTTGGAGTTTCTCTTACTACAAAAAGGTTTACTTACACTAATTGTAAGGTTTTGACAAAAAAAATTATTAGACGAATTGATGGAAGGGAAATGAGATGTCTTAACTATGTAGGAAGATTATAATTGATAAAATAAATTTTTTACTTTTATCTATATCTTTTGAATATAAATGTTTCTTCTCTCAAAGCAAATAGTTTATGAGATTAATAAGAAAATTAAGCACTTTTGTGAGCAAGTAAAACTCATAAGGTCATTTATTAAATTGTTTGCTCATCTAAAAAGAAAGGACTTGGGCTATTAGACCTTAAAGTGTAAAATAAGGTTATGTTGGAGCATCACTTTGGAATCGTATCGACTATTTAGGTTCATCCTTATGAAGTATATGAATTTATAACACTAAATACATGAAAACTTTAGTTGTGCATCTTGATAACAAAGAAAATATGATATGAAGTTGGAAAGGTCTTCTCAAGTTACAATAGATTCTCACATTTATGCAATCCAAACCTTCTTATTGTTGTAAAGAGACATATAACAAATTGCACCAAGTTAATGTTAAGGTTGAATGACACGACTTGATATGGTTAGGTGAAATCATTAAACACAACTTCATTGCATGACTCATATATAAATACACTTTTTATTGTAGAAGTGTTATCTCAATGGCTTCCTACAAGTGACTTGTATTGTAATTTTTATGGGTCTTAATTTGAAAGCAAGTCATATCTGTTTTTTCAATGTACTTGGACTAAACAAATTTGGTGAATTTTCTTGCACAACAAGGCCTTCATAGGATCATCAATGATTGGAATTTTGAATAGCAATGAATAATTAAAGCAACTAAAGAAAAAGATTTGGTTATAGAGCTTTTTAAATTTCTTTTCTTAGCATGTATCTATTATATATGACTTAAATGAAATTATAGATGTTTTCAGGATAAAGCTATTAAAATACCAATTTCATTGGTTAAAATCAACAAAGTAATACATGAGAGAACATCTCAATTTTCTTTTAAATGAACTATAATGATAAGACATGTCTCTAACCTTTTGTATTACTTTGTTCTTAGATAAAACTCACATATTCATAAAAAGTAAAAAATAAAATCTTCTTGAAAAATGCTTACTAGGTACACGTCTACAGTTCATTTAAGAGTTTAATTAGATAAATAGACCATGCACTAGTCTAGCTTGAGCGATACTTCCTCATAAATGTTATTAGCTTCTTTTGACAGTCTTGTGGTTTAAAAAATCAATATGTTTTTGGTAGATATTAGACAATGTTGCTTTGATCTTTTGATTTGCTCTCCTTTTCATTTTAATTATGTGCTGTTCCCTGGATTTGCATTGTGAAATCTATACTTTTCACAAGTAATCTAAAAGTTCAAATAGAAAAGCTGACAATGGATTGCTTCGCCTACAACTTGGGGTTTAGGTGAATAGTTGAGTGAGGGGAGGAATAGTTGAGGCATCTAAACCAGTATTGACTCAAGGCTAGGAACTGTTTGGGATTCATAATTGCTTAGTCATTCTTGGTCAAGTAAACAGTGAATTTGGCAGATATGAATTTACAACTAAAAAAGGGCAGTTCAGGTAATTCGGCCCCTTAAAGACATTAGTGGCGAAGAACAGCTATTATTACATAATAGCCAAAGTTAGATCCGTACGATGCTCATGCATTACCTGGAAACAGGCACTGAGTAGTGGAAAGCCCGCCAATTCAGAGAAGTAATTAAACCTCCCATTGAGCATGTGTTTGGGAAAATGCAGATCTACAATGTTTCCTGTATTGGTGGAGAGGACACTTTTCTCCATCAAGAAGGACACTACAAGGAGACGACAAGGTGGAGCACACAGATGTTGATAGGAAGTGATCAAGGGATTCTCTGTCCGTTACTTAATTCGGGTACAAAAACATGGTAAGATTTATAGCTCGGATCGACATAGCTTTTTCTCATAGATCCAAGTGCGCCATATGAAGCCATAAGTGCATACTCGCAAGTACTCAGGGATGCTGACCGATTATGGAAGAACTTACGCATACATTGTTGAAGAAGAAAACATTACAGATTCAAAAACAGTCATCTCTCTCACCCTCAAACTACTTCAACTTTTAAACATGAGCTTGTTAGTTACAGATACTAACCCCACATCCCAATAAAACCCAGCTTTTTTTTTTTTTAGTGATCGTAATGCATGTGCCTGCACCGAACACTAGTCACTTCGACTGACAAAAGTTGATAATTGTGTCTAAACAAAATAGACAAAATGGCTATAAACCTTGTTATTACTGGTTTGAAACAGAGTGCAAGCTCTTGCGATACACTTATTCCTCTTTGGTCATCATATTCCCCAAGTGGCGGGACTCTTTATAGATAACATAACCTAAGTGGCACCACTGGTACCCAGCAAATGAAAGCATTCAAACCTCCATTATATGGGGCCAAATGCACATGACTGATCAGTACCTAACTGTATTGTCGGTAAAACCATTACACTCCCATTAGTTTATGTTTAATGTGTATTTTCATTGTAAATATTCTGGCTTATTATGCTTTTTATAAAATTTATTTTATTAATAACTAGTTATAAGGGAGAAACTAAATTTTTTTACATAATAACAAAACTTATGTTTGAAGTGAAATATCCTTTTTGCTTGTAGACCAAGTCATTGTGGGAATTGATTTTTTCCATTTGAAACAATGAGATGTATTAAAATTTTATATTTGTCCTACATTATCAATATTCTAGTTTACTAGGGTTTTTATATTTAAATGTCTTTTTCTCTTTTAGCATCTAATTTTAAGAAAAAAATAAGCTTTTAGATATCAATGCTTACTTTCTTTATGCTCTTCCCACAACTGGTGCCTCCTATCCACTTCCTTTTCTGATCTATTTCCTTAAATTCATACTCCCACTCCCATAGAATAACTCTTCGCCAGCTTATTCACTTGTTCAACCGGACACTTTGCCTCTTCATCATTCTCTCAGCACTTTCGTATGTAGTCAAAGCAATATAATTTAACTTCTCGTAGTCAAAAAGCAATAAAACTAATTTCTGCACTTGCTGGGATTACTCGACACATTCTAGTTTTCGTATGGCTGGGGTCAGAGGATTTCTAATGTCTCAGCATATTCTTCAAAATGCTCTTTAGTGTCATTGGTGGAGGCAAACAAATTTTTCCTCCTACTTGATGACTTTGATTTAACATGTCTCAGTGTTATCTGTTCCTCTCATCCAAATGTTTGCCATTAATCCCGTTGGTCTTGTCTATGCAATCTAGGGTTGTAGGATTTGCCTCCATATCGACTCTCTTTTCCAAATTTACCCAACTCATAAATTAGCTTGATTCTCCATAAAACGTCATTATAAACATTAAAGTTCATTGTTTGGGAAATATACTTTTTCCTTGCTTCTATTCTCCCCCCTGTATCTTGTGTATGCTTTAACAATTAATAAGATCCCATTTTGCTATCGAAGAACCCACTAAAATGGACAGTTATATCTTAATACTTCATTTTATATCATACATCAAATATTATTTTTGCAAGAGCTTTAGAATTTGTCAAATATAATATTTAAGTTTAAATGACGATGTTGTAATTGAACATCTTATAATCTTTTATAATGTTATATAATTATTGACCTTTCACAAAGAAAAAAAAAATGTTGTTGAATTTAAAGTTATTCATATCAAAAAGTCCAATGACTCAATTTACAAATTAACTATAAGGCTAGAGTATCTTGCTTCTATTTAAACCTCTACTATAAACTCTGGACTTCACCCAATTTTGCTTCGGAGCAAGGAGTGCCAAGTCACAAGCACTTGTAGCCCTTATGGAACGACAATAGTGACTGTACATAACACTCGGACCAGAATTCCATGCTGACATTTGAGGTGGAACTGGATAAATGCTTGTTGCTTTCAGCGCATATGACTATATCAAAAATAGTTGACCCTTTGATGCGCCAATAGCGAGATTTTATCTTTCTTTTTCCCCGGGGTATGAATTTCGATGGGGTAGTTGAACCGAGTTCGATAATCTAAAAAGAATTGCTCATTTTTCAGTTGGATTTACAGAGAAAGGATACGCACTTCCAATCAAAAGCATGTATTAAATTAAGAAATGTCATGCACGAAAATATGTTTTTGCTTGTGCAAGCGCCGCGATTACCATTATCTCTAAATTCCTCTTAAGCCTCTGGCCTCTTATGCATTAATTCCCCCACCAGAAAAGGAAAGGGAGGTGCGTTCAACACCATGGATGTCAAGTCTCAATCACAGTTTGCTCCGTACTCCGAATAGGTACCAGTAGCTTCCTGCTGGCCTAGAGGTCTACGACAAGGTCCAAGTAAGGTGTAGGATATCCCACCCCTAGATGTCACCAAAACAAGAAAGCTGAATCCTTGAAGTGGCTTCTGGAACAAAAACAAGATTTTGATGTCCTTTTCACAGACCCAAGGATAAGGATATTCTCATAATTATTCCATCCCACCACTTACTCTCGGTATTATATTTTCCACTTTATTTCCCACGAAATACCAGAATGCTACCAGCTCTTTTGATGACCTCATATGTCAACACATAGCTGCAATTCCCACCGCCATTTACCAGTGTCCGTTTAAAGAAAGACTGCTTCAGGACAAAACCATCTTCTAAAACCCCTCAAATAGCTAAAATTCCCTTCTCGTCTATACTGGACAAAGAAAACCTCGAGCTTCGTTGAGAGAGGGTGAGAGGGAGGGTAAAGAAATGAGCAGCCTAGAAGAGGAAAGGCTGGTTCAGATGGTCCAGGATTTTATAGAGTCGGAATCGCCATCACCCATATTTTCTGCATCCTCAAGTAGTGTTCCTCGTAAACGTCAAGCCCAGCATCTCACTTTACAGGTGCTTATTTTATTTTATTTTTTTCCATAGACATGATGCTTCCAAAGTACAGAGCCTACAAGTTTAGCTGCTTGTCGTGAATGTATTATGCTTTGGTTTTGCTTTTGGTTTTCATGTGTGTGAGAGCGATTTACCATTTTGCTGATTTTGGTGGCTTCAGGAGATGCTTGGGAATGGGACAAAAGCCGAGGCCGAGGTTCTTGAAAGTGTACTCAAGCACTTAAGAAGCAAAAGGGACTCGGAGAAAACAACCAGTCTGAAAAAGTGGCTTGTGAAGAGGCTCAAAATGGACGGCTATAGGGCTTCTCTTTGTCAAACATCTTGGGTCACCTCCTTGGGATGCCCTGCTGGTGGGTCTTTCTCCCTCCTGGCTTAATTGAATTTCTTGGCTGAGATTCCGTGTCACGAGGCTAAAATCCAAGTTTGGTTCTTGGCTGAAAAAATATATATTAACTGCTGAACTATGAATGCTGAAAATTGATATGCTTTTAGTGATTGATGGGCTCTCGATTAGCATGGGAATAAAATCTACACAACAGATTCAGAAACTCCTGTGAGAATCTTTGAATATTAAACCAGATGTAAACCAAAGGGATGCTCCCAAATGCTCCATTGATGGTGTTCTCTAAAAGCATTGGTCTAACACCCATCTTTTTCTGGTTTGAAAGGTGATTACGAGTATATTGATGTAATAACGCGAGACAAAAACGGTGATTCAATGAGGCTGATACTGGACCTGGACTTCAAGTCACAGTTCGAGCTCGCGAGGCCTACAACAGCCTACAAGGAGCTGACGGACGCACTCCCATGCATCTATGTGGGGACTGAGGACAAGCTTATGAAGATAATCTCTCTGGTATGCTCTGCTGCCAAACAGTCCCTGAGAGAAAGGGGCCTCCACATACCGCCGTGGAGAACCAGCACTTACATGCAGTGTAAATGGCTTTCTAGCTGTCACAAACGCCCTGCTGACAACGGAGATGCAAGAGGTAGTGCCTGTGGTTACAGCAAGTGGGCACCATCACCTCCCATCGTGAAGCCTAGGAGGAGACATTTGGGTGGTGAGTCAGCCTTATCCAGCCAGTTTTCTGAAATGAGCATCAATTGTTGTTGAGTTCTTGCAACTTCGGCAGAGTCTGCACTATTTGGTCCCTCTTCTTTGTCTTCTGTTCAAGTTTTTGGTTATCTAATCCTTTTTGGTTCTGAGGATTTTGATGTTATGGCACCAATGGCAACTTCAATTTTCCTGCCATCTCTCTGTTCTTATAAATATACATACCTATAATGCTGTATTCGTATAAGTATTCATCAGTCTTACTTGGTATTGTATGACCAAATACCACTTCCACGACCTTGTACCACCCCCTCGTTGTGGTCACATCCTATCTTGTTTACGAGTACACAAGGACACACCTGTCGTGTCCTTGAACTTTGGTACGTGGCCGAATGGCCACGTTTGTGTGGTCTCTACAAGTTTCTAGAACTGAAGTGTCATGGTCAAGCATGGGACCCGTGTTAGAGGAAGTATTGTATTTTATAAAAAAAAATTGTATATCTAATTTCAAATCTTAATAGATGAAGGAATTTATTTTTTTATAAGGTTTCATTTTTTTATGTGGTACTTCAACACATTGCCTTGTTTCAAGCATGGGATAACATCTCATACGTAAATTATTTTCTACAAGTAAAGGACTGGAAAATTGAACTTAAATTTTTAATAATGTAAGATAACTCCACATTATTTATTTTATTTGTCTCTTTATCACAATGGTCTAACTTAGATTACAATTTAATATTACTTTTTTGAGTTGTATTCATTAAGATGTTAAGGCAATATTTAGGTTTTAATATTATATTAAATTTTATGAAAAATAATTTACATCTAAATTAAAACTCTAAGGCATTAAGATGATATACTTATGTTTTTTTATAAATTATTTGTTTAATTTATGTTTTTTTCATGTAAAACTTTACATATCCCATGATCTAAAGTCTAGGGTAACACCTCTCACGTGGATTTTTTCTATGAGTGAAAAATAAAAGATTGAATTTAAATTTTCAATGAATCCTATAATAAATACAGTACAATTCTATATGTTTTATTTAACAAGAAGAACCTCCACTATTAGCATCCATCCTTAGTGACAAAGTCAAAGCTGGAACCCCAGGCACCCGGCTGTTCATCCATATCAAATCTTCACAGATTTTGAGAGTATTATTTTGATGTCACCTTCCCAACAATAAACTTCAATAAGTTTAAGAACCTGATATTATCTGAATCTATCATATTTTATTTTATTTACGGCTCTTATCCAGTGTGTTCATAGAAACCATGGGCGGGAAGGTGGTTGACAGTACGAAGCTAGATTGGTTTTTGCAATAGCATTCCTTTATCGGAAGACTGCTGTTAGACTAAGATCCTGCAGGCAAACCGGTTTGCTGCTTCAGAAACAGCACGCACATCTTGTCCATCATTGCCTGCATGCCCATTCGTAATCAATGCACCCTTCTGCCTACCTGCACAGCTTCTATCTACTCGTTCCTGGCCTCCTTATCAGTTTACGTAGATACCTTTTGGTCACCCACTTCAATAAATTGTTAAATTAAACGCCTCTTATCCTATTTTTGACACTTGGATGGTTCAACTGTCGAACCCAAGACCCAACAGTCTGGAACCTCATAGCTCCATTAGATTTTTTTATTCTTTTTTTCCCAGTTCTAATAAACTTGTTCACATCTTTCCCAAAACACATCCCTCAAGTTGCCATCCACCCTTTGACATCCATATTAGGTTAACATCCAGTGTTGATATTTGTAGAATGTAGTATTTACTGGTCTTGTACATTATAGTATTTTGCTGTCAAAATTTGTTTGAAAAGATACTATACGGGGATGGATTCTCTGATGTTTGGAAAGATCCAAGCTTTCCTTTTCGTAGCAGTGACCCTGATGACGAATGAGAGTGACATTGCAGCTATTTTCCATTGCAAAGGTAGGTGGTGATTGTCTTGTTTTCCTATATTGTAAAGCCTATCGCTAAGTTCCTAAAGGATAAACCTCAAAGAAAAGGTGATCCCTATGTAACTTTTCCAGGAAGATGATAACACTTTTCCCATGGGTTTCTCACGACTTTCGTTGGGCCAAAAGAATCCGGCCTTCAAGAAACATGTCATTATGATGATCTACAAATAAAAGAAGGGAAAAATTTTTCTCACTGTCGATTCTTTTTGTTTAAGAAATGAATAAAATGGTCAAAGTTCAACCATTTAACAGTGCCAAAAACGATGTGTAGTCCCTTTCAACAACTCACTTGCATTGAACGTAGCACCTTATTATTCTGTGGTATCATTCTCATGTTAATCTCCAAAACGTAATTAAACTAACTGATAAACATACAAATAAAAAAGAAAACCATACAAATAATTCCTTTGTGTTGTTAAGTCCAATTTTTCTTAAAAAGTCTTATTAAGCAAATAAATTGTTTAAATTTAAAAAACATATTACGAATACTCTTCTTTTTAATTCGAAATTCTATCTAATATGTGTTGTAATTATAATGATTCTTTTTGCTTTTGGTTTTCTGAACTCTTGCATGTTTTCCCATTCAATTTCATGTCCTCTCCCCTACCCATTTCCTGTGGATCACCCAACTTAGAAAATCTATAGTGGAAATGACGACATCTTCTGAGGGCGGCTGATTTTAACCCAAAACCACGCCATATATATATATATATATATTTTATTTTTTTTTGTTTTTGTTTTTCAGATTTCTTCGACGTACGATTTAAACTTATTGAAAGAAGACACGTTGTGTTTGAATAGAGTTATCTGAACAGTGGTGCATGGTCAATTCTAGGATAGAAATCATGAGCAATTTGAGGTTGATTGTTGGTGTGATCCTTGAAAAAACAACGTGGCGGTGTCCATGTTTCATCCATATCCGAAGCTGACGTAAGGCCACGAGCGACATATGACATGAAAGATGATAGGGGTAGAGAAACCAGAGGCTCTTTGAAAACGGGTGGCACAAAACAATGGGGGAGGTGTCTGCCGCTGCAGTCAGTAAACAGTGCCTTTTTTTTTTTTTTTAAGAGGACAGAGACGGTACCAGACAAATTTTATTAATACCAATAAATCTGAGCGTAATAACCATACATCGGATAAATACAATAGACAAGGTATAAACCTAATTCATAAAGAAAAGTTAATCGCTTACATATTACGTTGCCATATATAAGTAAAAGTAAACACAAAAATACATTAGGCAGCGCATTCGTTTTATCCTATGGTGGCTTATAATTACCTAAACCTAGTTGATCTTTGACATAAACATCTAAGCATGAATGAGACAATGATTCAAACTAGTCAAAAATTGTCACATTCCGCAGTAAATAGTGTCTTCTCCACGTACCCATGCATTTCCTTATACATCCCAAAATTATGGATAGTTTTCAAATGATTGAATTTTATAATTTTTTTTCCGCTCCAAAACATGTCATAAAAAAGTTAATTTCCTTTCTTAAATCAGCTTATAAGGAGAGATTTAAGAAAAAAAAATTAGAGAAGATTTTCCAAATAGAATTTAAACTATTAGAAACAATTAAAACAACCAAAGTCATTCTTAATATTTTCCATTTCAATCGATGCATGCTACGAGTCTCATTATTAAGTGCAATACATTGTTAAGAACTAAAATTACAAGAACATAAAAACAAAGATTTCCAGCGACAATATCAAAACAGAGGTTGTCGGCTAATTAAGACCAGATCACAAAGTTCTGGTATTACAATCATAAGGAAAATAAATAGCAACAATAAAGTATGTACGAGACGCTTAAAACTAGGATTTACTTTAGATTTCTCAATTTCTTCGATAGCCCTCACCTCTATTCTTCCTCGGCCTTTCAACCCCATCTTGTTGTAATTGGTTCCTATTTCGGGTTAGCACCCACCCAAACTCGACAAACCAAACAACACACACATAAACACGAAAGCTCGATACAAATAAACCTAAACAACAGCCCACTCAAAACACACCTTAATATTTCGAAACACACATATCTCTTGACAGCTTGTCACCCACATATCGTTCCTTTATTGCATCAATTTCTTGTATCATCAAACCGTCACCCATTAATACAACACCAACATTGTTTGATTCCAAATTCAGAGCAATACCTACCGTACCCTCTTCAAATTCTACTAATTCACCCGCCATTACTTCATCAAGACCATAAATACGGGCAATGCCGTCGCCTACTTGAAGTACGGTACCGGTATTTACAACCTTTACTTCTCGAGTATATTGCTCAATACGTTCACGAATAATATTACTAATTTCATCTGCTCGAAGGGTTACCATGAGTCTTTCTTAATTCTTTTTTTTGAAAAAAAAAAAATAATGCCTATAGTAGAAAGTAAAAGGACTAATCAGTTATTTCTTTCAGCGTCCCAAACATGCCAATATTGGCATTAATAGTACGTAAATGTAACTCGTTGTTCAAAGAACTATTTAAAGTTCCTAGAGCTCCTTGTAAGGCTTGTTGGAAAACCCGTTGTCGGACTTGATTAATCGCTCTTTGTTGTTCAAAACGAATGGTTTCATTTTTGTAAATTTCTAATTGTTCCAAAGTTTTATAAGTTGAATTAATCAAATTCAATTTTTCTCGTTCTATATCAGAGTACCCATTCACTCGAAACTCCCTGGCGTCCATTTCCACTTTCCCAGAATATTTGGAGGACTCTTCTGACCAAACAAATAATTGTCAGCAACGTTGTTTCTTTTTTCTTTTTTTTTTTCAAATCCAAAGAATTCTTCTTAATTTATACGTAGGTCATCGATTCAGCATTGGATAAAAAGGAGGGATTGAAATACTCATAATTTTTTCCAAATAGCAAAAATAAAAAAAGGTGTCAAACCGTTTTATCGACATGAGTGTTCTATATCGAAAAAACTTTCTAAGTATTCATTTTGTTCCATATTAACATTAAAATATTAATCTAATAGTAGAAAGAGTACCTTGCTGAGTGTATAGACTTCAAACGATTTAGCTTTAACCATGTTAATTGTTCCACATTATTGGTTAATAGAGAATCGAAGTAGATTTACCAATAAATCGCGAAATGCTATGATTCTTAAATATGATTTATTAATTTATTCAAAAGTAATTCGCGCGAGCATGCACCTTTCCAATTATAACGAAAAAAAGTGCAGTTGGTTGGATCCAACCTATTCTTGAAATAAACAACTCGCACACACTCCCTTTCCAAAAAAAATCAATATACCGAACACTACACTTAGATTTATTGGATTTGTTGCTAAAATATCGGTATTAAACCCGAAACTCCCGGCGGATGACCAGTAACCTAAAGAAAGGAAAGAATCGGTTACATTTTTCATAAAATCTCCTCTATACAGATAGACTAATTATCTATTTATTTATTTATTTTTAACTAAATCAAATACACAAAAAAAAAAAATCAGTTTTTGGCATTCATAGTGAAGATTTACAAAGCAGAATTCAATCTTTTAATTAGGATTATATTCTTTATTTTCTCTCCCTACGTATAGTGGCTCAATAAGACAACCAAAATGAAATTACAAAAATATCTCTTTCTAAAATAAAAAATAATAATAAAAGAACTCGCTACCTCTTATATTAATAAAATTTTCATGATACATTGTATAAAGCTAGAGGAAGAACCTAATAAGGTTTAATTTCTTCTAGTCTTAAAAGGTAAGTGACAACGTACATCTTAATATTTAACAATTAAGAATCTCTGTCATTTTTAATTAAATTAATCTTAAATTTATCCATATAAAGCCCATATATGGACCTATTAATATTGATCTAACTAGAAAAACTTCATCATCCAACTAGGCTCGTTTGAAGTCAAAGCTCTCTCTTATTTTCGCGGGTTTTTGGGCCGGAATAATTCGAGGAGGTCAAGAAACCAGCTCATGAAACGAATCTTACTTCGAAACCATTTCTCGAAACGCTTACGAAACGCCTTATTTTCTGTCATGTTCGTCGCCGTCAATCTTAAACCCTCAGCCTGTCCGCTGCGCCAAACGTTGCTCGACAATGCTAAGCTGCAAGACCTTGTTGTCTCAAACACGAAGGAGAAAGCAAAGGAACAAAGCCAAAACCAAAACTAGAAACAAGGCAATAAACCCCAACTGTTTCGAAGAAACATTCCCCCATTTGCAAAAGACAAGAATCAGCTTGGCCCGCAGCAGTACATTGACCAACCCCAGGCCCATAGCCCCTAAGGGCCCAAGACCAGGCTTGAATCTGACCCTCTCGTCCACCTAAAATCTTAGGGTTTTTCACTTTCTTCGGACTCTCTTTCTCTGCAAAAGAATGACGAAGTTCAGGAAGCTTGGTCGACCCACGGGTCACCGAATGTCCATGCTCAGGTGAGCGTTTCATTTCATAAGTTTACTCTCCAATATGCTCGCTTTTGTCTCTCATTTTCGATCCATGTCTTGATTTTGTTCCTCTTTTTTTTTTTTTTTTTAATTAAATTTTCTTTCAGGACAATGGTGTCCCAGTTGGTGAAGCACGAGCGCATTGAAACCACTGTTGCCAAGGTACCTTTTGTTTTCCTACTCTTCGCCCTGTTTGTGATTTGAAAATGATATATTGGGATTGCCAGTGCGATTGAAATTTTAATGCAAAGAAGCTTTTTCGTTTGTTTTCCTCTAACTAAAGAGCGAACATAGGTTAATGGATTTGGAATATCCCCCAGATTTTTTCTTTTTTCTTTTTGTTCTTTTGTTTGAGAAGCAAGTATCTTGGAAATTTTCTTAGTTTTTTGCCTTCCTTCTTCAATTTGCAGGCAAAAGAAGTTAGGCGGCTTGCCGATAATATGGTTCAGCTTGGAAAAGAGGTTTGAGTAACCCGCGGTTATGAGAATTTGTTATTACACATAATTCTTGCATTTAAGTATCTGTATTCTTTACATGGGTTAGTGTTCTTTATCTGATTCAATATAGTTGTCGTTGTTGTGATAAGTGCCTTTCATATCACCGTCCGGCAATAAACTCTTTTCTTAGGTTAACGCATGAAGCAATGCTAGTAGTTTGTTGGGCTGGGCTTAAATAGTAATTCTTTGTAAAATGAGAATATCTTAGAAAATAAAGTTTTAAGTGTGTGTTTATCCGCGTATGGTCCTCTGTTTGTCATGTCAGGCACCAATTAAATGTGCAGATATGCGTTAGGTTCAACATATCTAAATTTCCCTTGTCTTTTTACTCCTCGTGCAAGTACTGTTGATTAAAGTTCCAGAATGGATGGAGAGAGAGATTTATCAGGACATGATGGAAAGCTAGTTAGCATCCATAGGCCTTGAAATTTTGCAATGTTTGATAGTTGCATAGTTATATATGCATGCAATAGAATGGTCTGAAGTTCCACCCCGTAGGGTCATGTAATCTTCAGCCTATGGGTATTCAAAGAGATTTTAAATGTCTCATCCCTCAGTGTATGGAATGCAGAATTTGAAATCTTTTAAAACAATTTTCATGGAAAAATATTGGATAATCCTGAATTATAAAACATGGTTGTTGAGATCGTATGTAAATTTAAAGCTTCTCTCAACAAGTCAAATGAAGAAGCCTCTTCGAAGATGTTGTCAGGTCCGCATCATTTAGAACAGTGGACCAGCTAGTTTATGTTTGAGTAGTTATTCTGTGAGCTCCTAGCAATGCAGTAAATAAAGTAAAAAAGAACCCCCAAAAAAAAAAAAGGAAGAGAAATGTACTACTATCTGATAGAATCATAATTCTTTTGTGCCCAATTTTTCATCTGGATAATATGTTGGAGAATATGTATGTTAGTGATAGGGTCTTTTTCTCCTTACAATGAGGCCAATTTTTATTTTTATTTTTGTCCTATCCCCTTTTTCTGAAATGTGTAGCTTTCTGTCTGTATTTAGTAAATAATTCTCTTTGCAAATTCATATGATGATTCCAGCGATTTTGTGGATCTTGACTTTTCAAGAGAAAGTAAGCTTTAGGTTAACAGCCTTAAAAGGTTTCAGATCTGAAAATAAAGCAACATTTCTTGAATGCTTAAAGACCAAGTAGAAAGATAGAATCTTAACATATTCAGGGGAAACAGACTTCTCACATTTATAGTCAATGTTTTTACCTTAGAATAATAGTTCCTCTGTTACTATCCAACAGCTAAGTATGGGGCCAAACTTGGGATGTTTGAACGTCTATTGAAAGAGCAGTTTAGAGGACCAAAAAGGCTTGGATGTGAGCGGTAAAGAACTCTGTATGAGGAGCCATCTGCATCATCCCCCGTGTCTTTTGCCTTGATATCATGGAAATTTAGGAGTAATAGGAGTGATTTTTTATTTTTTTTAACAAATATATTTCTTAGTTCAAAAAGAGAGTAAGTAGGAAAGTTGTATTTGGAAGTGAGGACCCTGAAGTAACATAAGCACAGTGGAAGTTAGAAGGATGTATTAGAAAATGTAATAATAGTCGTTATGAGAAACCTTCAGGTTCCATATAGAAATAAGAAATCGGGAATCTGAAGCTGATAAAAATACTTGTGTAAGCAGTTGTCGCTGGCAGTTATTGTGTGTGACAAAATTCCTTCTATTAAAAAAGATGCTATTATTCACTAGTCTTTGTCTTCTATATATATATATATTTAAAAAGAATGGGTGGATTAATATAAACCTGTCTCTTCTATTTGAAAGAAAATCCTGGTGGATCTCAAATTTTGAAATGTTAATAGTATGCATGCGCAACTTCATGTTGTGAATTTTTTAACTCTGAACACTTAAATTGCAGCATTACAAACCTGATAAGTTATGAGCCGGAGCTGCATCCAATGGTGTCTTTTGTGGATATTGACTACCACAAACTGTTTTCAATGCGTTAGGCTGTTACAATAGAATGGAGCAATAACATGAAATTTTCTTACAATCCCAAAAAAGAAGGATTGTAAGCCCATACATCAACTAATTTGAATGGCGCCTTCTCTAAGAATTAGAATCCAAGAAAATGGCATTCCATTGTTTTCAGGTGGAACGTTTAGATATATCAACAGGATGAATTTTCCCTTTCTTTCTCTGAGATCTTCTTGCTTTTGAATGTAATTAATTTCTATTTGCAACGATCACAGGGTTCCCTGTGTGCTGCTAGGCGTGCTGCTGCTTTTGTGCGAGGAGACGATGTCATTCACAAGCTATTTACGGAACTGGCTTATAGATACAAGTGAATCTTAATCCCGTTACTTTTCAGTCATCTGTTTTAGAAGGATTACATTGGACAAATATTGTTTGTTGCAGAGATAGAGCTGGGGGATACACAAGACTGCTGCGAACTCGTATACGAGTTGGTGATGCTGCCCCGATGGCTTACATTGAGTAAGGCTGTTATTTGTTTGTTGACTAATCTTTGTTTTATTCAGGAGACTTGTTATAGAAACGAACTACAGCAGTACGTTTTATACGTGGCTACTGATTGTTTTACTCTTGACAAATTCAGTGTCCACTCACTAACTAGTACTTAAAGACTTGTTATCATATGGAAAAAAAAAAATTGCATTTTTTGGATTTCTGATCTTATTTAATCAGTTTGCTTTGTTAAGAAAGCATTTTGTTTCCAAGGATAAGCTTCATCTGAATGAACATTTTTCTGAGAATACCAATGTTAGTTGATGATGTAATATATTCCTTTGATGGTCAGATGCATCCTTTGAAACTTCTCAATATGTGTGATTTAAGTAAATATTTTAGGCCGATCAAATTTCCTGTTTGCTGAGAATTGGCTTGTTAACTGAATTATGTTTGGTTGGTCAATCTTGAAGAGGTTGCTTCTATATTATTAATAATGATGGACTGACACATTGAACAGGTTTATTGACCGAGACAACGAGCTCAGGCAATCCAAGCCCCCAGCTCCTCAACCACCTCAAAGGGCTCCCCTTGATCCCTGGACAAGATCCAGGCTCTGCAAGCACTTTGCAGGGCCAAAAGAGGCCAAGTCCGAGTCCGAGATATGAACCCTTGCTGTATAAAAGTGAGATTTTGTTATATATTTTTGTCGCATGGAGCCACGGAATTTCTCCATTTTCTGTGGGGTTCTTTTATTTTTTTTTCCCCCCAAATACTTTGTGATGTTAAATAAATTCTATGCAACTATACCCAATTAAAAAACTCCTATTTTTGTCATCTTTCTATTTTATTTTTTTGGGCTAGTTTCGGTTGGAAAAAGAAAGGTAAGGATTTGCACGATTGGTACGACCTCAAACTGTAGAAAGTTGTGGTTGCACTCAACGCACAAAAGGTTGCCCATAACTTTCCACAAACAATAAAGTTCTTGTAGCCTATGAATTGGAGGAAAATAGTTGATCTGCAGTTATCAAAACCATCATAATGTCCTTTTACGATTTATTTCTATTAATGTCTTTCATTCTTCCTGGACGTAAATAGGCTCCTTAACACCTGAAACAGAGCATCCATCCTCAGAGTAGATGATCAGTGGAGCTTTCTCAGGTGGCATTGCCAACTGGTTAATGTAACAGGCTAACTACACAACCTTATCATTCTGCCGGGTCTTTTTCTTGTGGGGACTTGGTAATCAAGGCCCTTCCAAGACTTTATCATCTACGAATGTCCCGGTTACCTTTCTCGAGTAGTCCATAGCAGAAAGCACTCATTCGCTTTTCTACGAAGTGAGATCGCAATGGCTGTAGCTATTACAGGACCAGAAGCTCCCTTTCGGTTGCTTTGCTTCCAATACAATATCCACAGTGCATAGAAAATACTATCTGTCCTTCGCTGAAAACAAAAAGTCCAGCAATGTGGTATACACAGACGGGACTGGAGATGGAGTAACCAAGGGATACGTAGCGATGGGTGCACGGCTTCCATCATAAAAACTAGTCCTTCTCACCCTCTTTACAACATGAACACGTGCAGCTATGGCGGTGCCACCTGGATTGCTTTGTCTTGATCGGTTCTTGTTGGTGATACTTAAAGTTAATACTTCTAAGCCTCATCATTTCTTGCAGCAATCAAGCTTTCCGAGACCTTCAACAAAACAACAGGACACTGGGCTTTCTTCTGGAACGTTGTATACTGTATTTCTCTTTACTTCGGTGCAAAGAATATCCCACATTGGAGAAAAAAGTTTGACCGAACGTGGTTGTCCATCTGGGATATGTTAGTCCTCATTTGCTAATCCTTGTCTCAGCTTACTTCTAATTGTCGTTTTGACGAGTTTAATTATTGTTCATGTCTTCTGTCTGGTGGGATGGTTGTTGGAAAGGACCACGAAACCATCTCACTCATCGAAATTTGTATTACTTGTGCTATAAGTGAATGCTTGAGGAATAAACTCAGACTTCTAATATAACCTTTTTCGCTTTTGGGCGATTACCCAATGGGTGTGAATTGGGTGTTATAATGTCACTCCAATTTCTTGAAGCAGAATTCAACTTCCTCATTAACATGAAAGATAAGGACAAACCAAAAAGGACCATAACATCAAAAGAACAGAATAAGACCTGCTGCCTGCTTTTCACCACCTACTACAAAACTTTTAAGGCCAATTGTTATGATCTTTGAAGGGAGAAAAGAATATGTGAGGGAGTTTTTGTAGATATTGCTCGGGAGATGCATAGAACAAAGGGATACAAAACTGAAAGAAGGGGAAAAAATCTACAGTGGTAAAACTTTGGCCGGAAAGATGACTATCTCCGTCCACAGGAGAAAAAAAAACAGTCAGCTTCATGTTTGAGGAGCTTTCAAAAGATCACCAACAAAGAACCATCAGCCTTTCGATTGGCTAGTAGCATCATAAGGTGACATCTTTTTTCCAAATCCGATCATTGTCAAGTAAACCAATTGTTTTCAACCACCTAATCTGTCAACTATTCGCAAAATAATGACAAATTTTTGCACTCAATTAAAAAAAAATTAAAAAAGGAATGACATTCACTGTATCCATTTTGCAATGGTGCTTAGGGTCTACAGCGTCATGATAGGTCGATGGCAGCTACTTTGCTGTCTTTTCTCAATCGAACTTGTTTATTGTACTATCTTTTTGCTGTCCTAGGAATAAATTTCATTTGTTGTAAGCGGAAAAGCATTATAAAGGACGAATGGACCAGAAAAAGAGAAGAAGAAAAAAGAAAAAATATAGAGGCAAGAAGTCCAAGAAGAACCAAAAAGTTATGTAAGAGTAGGTGACAAACAAAAGTAAAATGAAAAATCAAAATCTTAAGTGGATAGAAAATTCAAAAAGACGTTACTCTCTCTCTATATTGGCTGTGCTGCCAAACTATGCTCTCATCTTCCCTCCCTAATCATTAATACATTCGGCAAAGCTCCCAACATCACAAGCCTGCTACATATGATCTCTCTCTCTCTCTCTTCTTTCTCTCTCTCTTAAATGCGTTCTGCCTCTGGTTTCATGGAGTGAATCAGAGCTCCTTTAGAATTGGTTTCTAAGTTTCTTGAGTTCAAATAAGCTAGCTTCTTGTATCTTTTTCCATCTGAAATACTAAGTATTTTTGTCAATTCCTCCCTCATTGCTTCTCAATAGTAAGTCGCTTTTAACTTATGTTTTATGATGACTATTTCTAGAGTAGCTGTTTCTTGAGATCCTATTTTTCTTTGGTTTGTGTTGTCTTTCAACCATTGGCAGGCAGATGTTGCAATCTCCTGCTTCTGATAGATCAGCATGAGAGGAGGAGCAATGGGTAATTCCCCTCGTGCAGCTGAGGCTAGACATCGTTTATCTGCATCCATGTAAGTTTCTTCTTTCCTCGAAATTTGCAATCTTTTTTGTTGGATCGAAAGGTTGGCAACAGTGAGCATTGAACTTCCTATTTTATGCCATCATTTTGTAGCTAGATCTTTACGTAGGCTTGACTTTATAAATTAGGTTCAATGATTACTGAGATTGTGACGGTGAAATGATAAACACTGAATATTATAACGTTGTTCTTTTATCACGAGTCTGTTTGTACTCGTTATAATTGCAGCTTTTACACCGTCCCCTGCTCTGGTTAACATAGTGTTTACAATGGATCCAAATTTGTCTCACCTTTTTCTGCTATGATTTTAGACTGAGGTCTTAAGAGCTAAAGTAGACCAGAAGCTCCTTTGGTTGAATAACTCCTTTAAATCAAAAGAGGTTTACGCTTCGAATTGACAATGGCACTAAAATACACAGTAAAACTATTCACAAGAGATTTCATTCCATCGTTTGTAAGTCCAACTGCCTTAGAAGCAATCATGCTCCTTTTTCTAAGCAAGTTTTAAGATCATGAGAGGTGTGAACTGTGATAGGATGTGGAGAGTTTGAGGAAGGAGAATATTGATACTGAGGTTAACAAAGTAAAAGAATTAAGAAGATCATTTTAAGAGACGACAATGTGCTAGCTTCCAAAAGGTCTGCGAACTGTATAAAATCGAAGCAGATTACATAAGCAGGTAAATTACGCATGAGAAGGTAGGTTAAGGCTGTTTTTCACAAGTTCCAAATCTACGTACATAAAACTCATTTCTAGAACTCTGTTGTTTGAATGGCCTTTTCACATCTGTACTTTTTTTTTTTTTAAGGTTGTTTTTCAAATACGGATATCGAAATTTGATAATATCTATTCTCCTTCTGAGAGGAAAAGACGAAATTAATTAGAAGTTAGGTGTGACATCAACTTATTGTTTGTTCCAATTATGGTTGTTACTTCCCCCTCGTCTCTGTTGTCTTCTCTCTCCTTTTCTTTTTCTTTTTTCCTTTTTGGGAATACAGACAGTCCATGCTTTTTCTCATCTCAAAGTTCTATATCATTTGTGAACCCAACCAGACTCTTTCTTGGAATGTTTTACATTCTTCTTATTTACTGGTCTGCTCTTCTTGCTTCTCTGTTTCCAAATGTGTCATCGGATTTCCAATTTGGAACAGTGAAGAAGTATATAAAAGAAAATTACAGAAGAACAAAGCAAAGCCTTTACACATATCCATTCAAGATAGAAGTTCAAGGTGCAAGTTTCCTCTGCTGAAACTTGTCCTCCTGTTCGTCGTATCTGGCACTTTTGTAACACTCATATATTCTCCTGAGGTTTACAACACTAATCAGCCAGCTCAACCTGGTGCTAGGTATGCATTAATATCTGAACTTTTGCTCTGAGATGAATCTTCCATTGGGTCCCCATTCCAATCAATAACTAATTCATTATGTCTCTGACTAAACCATAATTTGAGTAATGCAGGTCAAGTTTTGTGAATAGGTGGATATGGGGTGGCTCAGATCCTCGTTATATATCAAATCTCGGCGTTGAGTGGGATGACATAATGAAAGTTCTTGAGAAGGTGACTGACAAAAATGAAACTCCGGCAATCGGTCTTTTAAACTTCGCTGAAAGCGAAATCAATCAGTGGAAGCAGCTTATTCCTGACGCCGAACACACTGTTCTGCACCTGGACTACGCTGCAGAAAATGTGACATGGGATTCCTTATATCCAGAATGGATTGACGAGGAAGAAGAGACTGAAGTTCCAGTTTGTCCATCTCTACCAAAGATCAAAGCCCCCGGAATACGATTTGATCTCATAGCTGTGAAACTTCCTTGTCGGAACGAGGGGAATTGGTCCAGAGATGTGGCTCGGTTGCATTTGCAGCTAGCAGCTGCTGGTCTGGCAGCGTCTACCAAAGGCTTGTATCCCGTTCATTTGCTTTTTATTACCAGGTGCTTCCCCATACCGAATCTGTTTACTTGCAAGGAACTTGTTGTACGCGAAGGGAATGCATGGTTATACAAACCGAACTTGAATGCAATGAGACAAAAACTACAGCTCCCCGTTGGATCTTGCGAGCTTGCACTTCCTCTCAGAGGCAATGGTCAGTGCTAACCTAGCATTTGTATTCCCTTCTCTAATTAATTTTAGTGGTGAATTTTCCAAGTTTAGAAACTAAACCTCAAGAATACACGATGTCAGAACTCATGAACAGCCAAAGCAAGCACCTAAAAGAGAAGAAGTCGATTGAATTAGAGTCTTACAGTACTATGGCATTCTGAAACTAAATGATTTTGATTGGGAAAACTAAACTAAAATGGAAGCACTTCATACTGATCAAGAGAAATCATGGTTCTTCCATTTTGCATAAGGTCATAATGCATAGTTTTTCTCTCGAGTTACATTCAAGCTTGCTTTCTTCATTTCAGTTTGTTAATAATTTCATTGCAATACAGAGCCGACTTACTCGGGAAATGTTCGCCGAGAAGCTTATGCGACGATTCTCCATTCAGCTCATGTTTATGTTTGTGGAGCCATTGCTGCTGCCCAGAGTATCCGCATGTCAGGCTCCACACGGGACCTTGTCATTCTTGTTGATGAGACAATCACTGAATACCACAGAAGTGGACTCGAAGCTGCTGGTTGGAAGATTAAGACAATCCAAAGGATCAGGAATCCAAAAGCGGAGAAAGATGCTTACAATGAATGGAATTACAGCAAGTTCCGGCTATGGCAGTTAACAGAATATGACAAGATAATTTTCATCGATGCTGATTTGCTTATACTCAGAAACATTGATTTCTTATTTGGGATGCCAGAAATCTCTGCAACTGGGAACAACGGTACACTTTTTAACTCTGGGGTAATGATCATTGAGCCGTCAAATTGCACTTTTAAGCTTTTGATGGATCACATCAATGAGATTGAATCTTACAATGGGGGAGACCAAGGATACTTAAATGAGATCTTTACATGGTGGCATAGAATTCCGAAACACATGAACTTTTTGAAAAATTTCTGGATTGGAGATGACGAAGAGGTTAAACAAAAGAAAACTAGGCTCTTTGGAGCCGACCCTCCAATTCTCTATGTCCTTCACTATCTGGGTATGAAGCCATGGCTTTGCTTTCGCGACTATGATTGTAATTGGAATTTCGATATATTCCAGGAGTTTGCAAGTGATGTTGCTCATGCAAAGTGGTGGAGGGTGCATGATGCAATGCCGGTGCTGTTGCAGCAGTTCTGTCTGTTGGGTTCAAAGCAGAAGGCACAGCTAGAATGGGACCGCCGGCAAGCCGAGAAGGCGAACTACACAGATGGGCATTGGAAGATTAAAGTTAAGGATCAGCGTCTGAAAAGATGCATAGACAATTATTGCTCCTGGAAAAACATGTTAACGCACTGGGGCGAGTCAAATTGGACCGAAGTATCTTCTCCAACACCACCTGCAATCACCACTGCTTCTCTTTCAGGCTTCTGAATTCGATATTCTTGACTCTGATATGGTGGATATTATCGCCTCATATACTGATTCATTTACAGTTTACTGTTTGTATACGAATCCTAGTCATCTTAAAAGAGAACTTCCTGAGTTTCCGCCATTTTACATCACTTCGGACACCAGGATTCATTATTTTTCCTGTTTCATTTATGTTGTGTAAACGGACTCATGCTATCTGGGATTCGGCGTTTGCATGAATTTTTAACCAACTTTGTTTCAAGTCTCCAACTTTGCATGAATTCCATAAGACACAGGTTGCCAGAACGCTTGATAGATTCATAGTTACGAGCTTCTATCTTTTAAATCCTGCACTACTATAAAGCCACTCTTAGTATAATCAGAATGAGAAGTATTAGAAATAGGCCCAACATTTAACCCCTAAAGCTAACATGAGTTGTGGAGACAATTTTTATATTTAAACATTACTTTAGGATTATTTTTTTTCACATGTAGGACTTTTGTTTTCAAGGTTTCCTCAACACTAAGCATACTGTGGACTTGAGGTTGAATAGAGTTGAATAAATACTCCTACACGCTCAAGCATATTTGATGAACCAAAAGTTTAAATGATAATTTTTAAGGATATCAACTTGGATTCCAATACTAAGCTTAAAATTAAATTCAAGAGCTAACTCTTTAGTTAAGGAGATAATTTTTACATTTAAATATTACCTAATAATTATTTCTTTCTCATGCAAAACTTTCATTTTCAATGATAAACACTTATTAAAGTGGATAAATTTGTTTAAATTTATGAAGGAAAACATAAATTTGTGTTATTATTAGAGGTTTTTGAGAAAATGTAAACAAGAGAATGAGGATGCTAATATAAAAACCTAAATTGCTATGTATGTGAAGTAATTTGCCAATTATCATTAGTTCTTGTAGTTCAAGTTGTATGGGCACATTATTATTACGTCGAGGGTAAAATTGGTTGTTGCAATAATTAGAAGCTCACTGCAAGCACTCTTTTAGAGGCTTGATTATTATCCTTTGTCTTCATGCATCTAGTCCTCTACTAGCTTCCTACCTCACCAGCCATCCTCCATCCTCCATCCATTTTAACTTCCATCTTCCGGCAGCTTGGCCACCAGGCTTACGTCAACTCTCTGTGTGCAAGCTTTATGTTAGTGGTAATCCTGTCCCCAACCCCATAACCATGCCTGACAGTCTAGCATTGTCTTGTTGGAATCTCATATTGTAGACAATGGCAAAAAAGGCTACAAATTGAGTGCCATTTTTGTGGCCCCGTTGTCATTCTCATGAGGACGTCTCAATATAAATTGAGACTAATGTCAACAAAATGAAGATAAGCTTTTTAAATTGATAATTACTAAAAAGATTCAATAATTAACAGAAAGTCTCAAGCTACTGGTTCAAGCAATCCAACTAGAGTTCTAGAGGATCGACTTGCAAAGAATTAAACTTTGCATGATGTTTTGCTACTTAACCATATGTAACGAACTATGTTTTAATTCTTAATTTGTTAACAAACAGCTATTCTACAATAGGTTTATAGTTGTATTAAGATCTATAAATTAGAGCATCAAATACTATATTGTATAGAATGTCAAATCTCAAACCTTACAATTGAAATTTTTATTAACTTACTACTAAATTAACTGGTTAAGTGATTCTTTTATCTTTTTTTACTCTGTAACTTTTGGAGTTGCGATTTTTGGCTCCAATGGTAGGAAAGCCCAAGTCCCCTTTTCTTGTTCACATAAACATAACCAACTTTATCAATATCAAACTATCTAGATGCAAATTACCGACCTTGAGACACTTAGATCGCATCCCTTGCCAAACATCAGAAACTCACAGTTTCTCTGATCGGCACCATTCCTGCTCCGCCAAAGCCTCTAACTGAAGGAGTCAACTTGATTTCCAACCCATAATCTGAAGCCTAGGAATAGTCAGGTAGTCTTGTAAAAGCTTGGATGATGGGCACTCTTTTCATGGACGTTTTAGGTCATGAATTTGGGCTTAAGATGTCGGCAGAAGTTTGGAACGCTCTTGTACTTAGTTAACCCAGCATATTAAAGCCCATGAGTTTCAGCTCCTCTCCATTTATCTCGTCTCCAAAAAGGCTCCAAATTTCTCAATGACTATCTCTTTGTTAGTTTAAGTCATTGGAATCAAATGTCCTCGGATAGTAAAACCTTCACATTACTTGAAGACCTATGTTTTGTGCCTCAATTATTTTGCTAAAAAGTTCAGGTCTAAAGGCCAACACTCTAGTGGTCCATTCAATGGTAGCTCACACTTTAAGTAACTACTCTCTGGCCTAATTTAAGTAGTCTTTGTTCAGATAGTCCTTTTTATAAATTTGTCTATTCTATACTTTGAACTTGAAATATGAGCTTTTATATTATTTTTTATGTGTCTCAACTATTTTGCCAAAATATTTTGATTTGAAAATTACTTTTAACACATTTCTTTTAAATATCATTTTTACGTCAATTGGGCGAACTCCATTTTGACATTCTTCAATACTTAAAATGAGTCTATTATGCCTCTTTTTAATCCGCTAAGCCAAACACGCGTCACAGCTATTTCCAAAGTATAGTTTCTTCCATCTTTTAGAATAAATGTAGGGTCCTACTAGAGAAAATTCACATTGATTTGTGGGTCCAGCACCAATTAATTTTTTTTCAGAATTTACCTTTATTGACACTGTACACATTACACTGTTTTCCCCCCACTAAAGCAGAAATCAGAGTTGTACTCCACTTTTGTGAATTACCATTGGATGATTAAAAAAAGGGCTTAGCTTCAGTCAACGTCTTGAAATTAAATAATGGAAGGGAATTTATCAGTTTTTGTCCTAAGACATATATGAACACCCATAGCAGAAATCTATATTACCAAATGTCTTTGCCCTTAAACGCCCTAGCAGAAATTTATTCATCAATCAAATGTAAGAGTCCTTGGTGTTTTTTTATGGGGCCTCAGGGGCTCCTTAGAACTTTCCAGCCACTTCTTGTGGTGCTTGAGAGCTGCGCCAGCGACATACAATTAAATCTGAATCCCACTGCTAGGGTCAAGTTCATTTTGTCCAGCTTTAAGCCCATGTCCCTTAAAATTATGTTATAGAATATGGAACTACTCTAGTGGGACTCCCCAGAAGCTAATGTCGTAATTCCAGTGACAATCTGATAAGGACCTCCGCCGAAAGCCATGAAACCTCTTAGTCGCTGTACATGTTAAATCTAGTAGCCGTGCATGGTCCCAGGTTAAAAGCAAACGGCAAAACTACAAGAACCCGAGAGATAATCATTTTTCCTCCTGGTTGGCATCCGTTTGTCAATTTCTTGGTCGTTTCGAGTCCCTTCATTGTGACTGGGGTAAAGAAACAGAGGTTATAATCTGCACCAGAAATGTCCTGTCGCTAGTGGAAAGCATTTACCTTTCCCGCATCCTTTTGCCTGTGCTTTTTTTTGGCTTTTTTACACAGCATGATGTTTTTGGCTAACCAAGGTAGCACGAACTGGTCTTCTGGAATCTCAGGTTGTGAGATTCATCAATTCAGTCTCGTTCAAAGCAGCATTTTTCACTCTATAAAATATGTTTTGAAACCCTATGAAGTTCACAAAATTTAGGGTTTGCTGTTGTATCTTACGGGCGATGAGACAGTAAAACCCACTCCACCAACTGAGTTGATTTTTTAAAACCCCTTCAAACACTCAAATTCTTATCATAGTAGTGTGAGCTTGTCATGCAACTGTGTCTGCAACTACCCCATGTGCTTCACTGTCTATTATCTGATAATTTTGGCAAAAGTTCCGGCAATTAAGCAGTTCTAAACAAAAGAAGCCCTACAGTGACAAGTCTAAGAAATCTTGATTATTCTAGGTAGGGCTGAAAGAAGAAGAAGAACAGAAAAAGAAGACCCTGCTCTGAACCTACATTTTACGAAGCGAAGAGTAGATTGGGGTATTGGTGTAACGAAACTAGAGTAGGTTATTAATTAGTTAGACCGGTAACCTACCATTGAATTTCAACATCCCAAGATGTTACAACTCGCACTTTATGCACAAGTGGTTCCTACTCATAATTTTGCACGTAGCAATGAATATAAATGAACTTCACATACTTTCTGGCCCAAATGGGAGAAACTATAAATGAAATATTACTCTGCAGATCATAGTTATTAGATTACCCTTGCATTTATAATGGAAGTATTCCAGGATGTGTAAAAGTACAAGAGGTTGTGGAACCGGCGTAACGTCAGTCACAGAGAGTACCCATGCTACCTAACAAGGCATTTACTAGATCTGCAGAATTCAGAATCGTTCATCTTCTTCCTCTTTATGCAAAGTTTAACTAGTGTATACACTTCGAAAAAAAAACTTGTGATATGCTCATTGCAACACTTTACGTGCACGATTGTCAGCCACAATTTGTTGCGTATGCATAGTAACAAACAAATAGATAAGACTTAATTATTGCTGGTGGGGGTAAGAGTATAAGAGCCATATACTGGAAGTGGATGCTCAGCATGCTTTGTGACATCTATAATGGCATGGGCACTACAAGTTTGAGTGGCGAGTGGGCAGCAACAAGCTTCTTAAACACATAAGCATGAAATCATTCAAACCATTCTATTCGAAGTCAAATCTTCAAGTGCAATGAAATAAGTTCAGGATGTTAAGATTAAGCCGTACAGTAAAAATGACCCAGAAAACACATCGAAGATACTGGTGATTAGAAAAAACAGCCATTTGATTTCCATTACCAGGATGTTAGGTGATTAGCACTGTCAAGTTTCTAGCATGAGATTCAATCATATCAGCTAGGCACTAAAAACTTGCAGACAAACCGGCGCCGGGGAGCAGGACATGTGAGCCCTGAATTCGGCCCCAGTTACAATGTATTCACATTTATGCGTCACGTGATGGCCACTGAGGCAGGGGTGAAACTTCCATTGCTTGGAACGGATTGTTCAGGCTCGTGTGAACAGGAGCTGAAAACCATGTCCCAAACCATGTCCCAGAGTCCTCTTCAAGCACCCAGAAAGCGAACTTAAATAGAATAGAATGCCAACTATGCCTTTTTAATTTATGACTTCAAATTCCACAAGGAAAGGAGGTCGCTCTCAGATCCATTTAGACTAGTCCAAAGGGAAAACCGCCTGTCGGCACCAAGTCTTCCTAAGCACATGGATTTGGAAAAGTTGGCTGTTTTTCTCGTGACGACTTAAACCTGCCTGCCAGTCAAGAAAGTTCAGGAAAATGGGTGTCATTTTCTTTCCTTTTTGTCTTTTCGACGCGTTCCACTGCTAACTCAGATGTAAAGATTCAAGAAGAGACAGAGATGTGGAAATTGAGAACGGTTTTCACCAAACCATGGAATTAGACTTTTCAAACGATCTACCAGAAGCCACACGCAGCTCAGTGTTCGTTATATTTACGAAAATCAGATTTCTGACAGTAGCGCCAGAAATCAAGGGTAGTGAAAACAGTACATGAGTTTACAGTAACGTAAACAAATTTTTGAACTAAAATGGGTTCTTGCTCCTCATACAGTAGTGCCTTAGTTTACCGGAATCCACTCGTTTCCCTGAATGAAATTCTCGACGGAATATGTATGAATGTGCTCTGCGGGAATCACGCTGCTCCAGGATACCCTCTTGGACAAATCAGAACCTGGGCCAGTGTTTCCGGATTCCCCATAGAAAAGCGTTTTCAGTGCGAAGTTACCACTCCACGGCAGCCAGCCCTGTGGTGAAACAAGAGCTTCTAAGTTACATTTTATGAAAACCGTTCTCGAGTACTCCTTCCATGGCCTCCCCAAGAAATTTTTGTGTACTTGGGGTTTGCTATTATACAATCGCATGTACTCCTCGGTTCCATTGATCAAGCAATTTTGAAAAACAAGTCCCGAGGATTGTGCAGGGTCGACCCTGCCATGTGCAGTGATGGCATTGGTCTCGCCTTTCTCCGGTTTCAGTTGCCGGGGCCGGACCAGGGCTTGGCAATCTTGGAAAACTGCGGCGGAATTTCCAAAAATGAAATCCACATTTCCTTCGATGCGGCAGGACTTGTAATACTGGCGGAGGGCGTGAGCGTAAAGCGTGTCTTGGTTGCCTAAAAATTCGCAGTTCTCAATGACAGATAGATCGCTGTCCGATCTGAAGGCCACTGCCTGGTGGGCATCAGGACCAGCCGTGTTCTGGAATGTGAGTCCACTGGCCATGAATCCATCGCCGTTAACTCCTGCTCCACCAGCATCAAAACATTAGCAAACCCATTAGTATACACAGACAAAAACAAGCTTCTCTAGCGTCCTCCACAATTGCAGTGGAGGATCAACACTAAACGCCAAAGCCATCGATAGAAAATGAAGAAAAAGGTAAGTCCACGCGTCAAGAATGACTTCGGGCGACTCAAAAGTGAGAACAGAGAGAATCTAGGATACTGCAGACCCTCTAGATCGGCAAATAAAAAAACATGATAATCTTATCCCAAAGTCCGAAAGCAGCTATTAATTATAATTTGATGCATGACCCCTAAAGATGAGAGCAAGTCCCACGTCCATTGTATCCAAGGACCCTTTCCGATTTTCTTGAGGCATTTTATGAAAATAGTTGATGTTTATCTGTTGAAATTCAACATAACTTGAGAATTACGAAGGGGACTGGGAAGCTGCACGGAGAAACTTACCCACAGTGGCGGTGTTGTAGGTGGAAACCCCAGGCTTGTCCGCACTCAGTGACCCCGTAATGACCGTCTTGCCCATGCCGTCCCCCAAAAATACCACGTTTTTCTTCTCCAACGGAACTCGAACCGTTTCCTCGTACACGCCCTCCTTTATGCGGATCACGAACTTCCGTTCCCCACCGTTGTCCGGCGCCGCGTTAACGGCCTCCTGTACAGTCTTGTAACACCCACCGCTACTTGCGTCTTTACACACCGTCGCGTCCACCGCCAAATTCGACGGAATCCCGCGCCTCGGAGCCGCATCGGACCCGGCACCCTCCCCACCTTTCTCCCAGAAGCCGTCGCGCTCTGTCTTGGGCGGGGCCCACGACGCAATATCCTTCCCGTAAACATCGTAGGAGAGCAGCATACTGAGAGCGTTGCTGGTTAGCCCGACCAGAGAGTTTAGGTACGCCATCGTCTCGTTCACCATCTTGGTGTCGTTGGCGTACTTGAGCCCGGACCAGCAATCGTACTGATACTGCAACGCGGCGCTCATCCAGGCCCTGGCGTCCTTTAACTTGCCACGTGGCAGCGCGTCGTTGGTAAGGGAGGTCCTGTAGTCGGAATTCCCGAGGACCTCGAGACAGTTCCGGGCGGCGAGGGTGCGGTTAATGCTTCCAGTGGAGGACTGGAGGATGGTCTTGACCATGGACTGGGCGGTGTGAAGGTTCTGGGAGTAGACCCAGATGGCGGACTGTATGAGCTGGAGAGAGGTTGGGTTAGAAGGCACACGATCGGAAAGTGTCAAAGAGCTCTCGCATGCGATGGGGAAGCGTGTGGCCTTGCACGCCTGGTGGATCTCAGGGGGAATAGAAGAGGGCTGGGCGGCACGTGGAGGATGGGTTGGGGGTTGGTGGCTGCGGGCGGAGGTGAGGGAGAAGTAGAGGACGAGGGAGAGGAGAGAGAGAAAGAACAGGGAAGCCATGAAGACTATAACGAATTTGGATGGTTTCGAGAAGGATAGGAAGGCAGTATTGGGCTTTTTGTGATGCGTGGTGCTCATTTGAAATCTCTGTCTCATATATATAAAGGGATTTGTAGGCTGCAGACGGAGGGAGGGCAGGTGAACTTGGATGCTAGTGATTGCGGAGGTGGTGCGTCTGGGGAGGGACCGGCTGATTTGGTAAAAGGAAGTGGACAAGACTCACGGGATCAGAGGACAACTCACGGGTCGATTTGATCTGGGAGTGGCGAGCGTCTCGTCAGGCTCCACAGACGAAAGAAGACCCAAGCGGTGTTTCCGGAGAAAGGCCCGTTGGGACTGGATTTCATGCCAACGACTTCACAGAGTCAGGCGTGCAATTGGCGGCGACGGGTTGAGGGGGCGCTACAGGAAATTGGCTAACCCTCCTCACGTCGACGGTGTTTTTCCTTTCGGGGGCTCAACTTTTGACCATCAGCGTGAAACGTGGGACCGCCGAAATAACCAACCTCCGTCTTTCCTTTCGTCTGGAAACATAAAGCCCATGCGCGCAGAAACCGAAAACTTTAGTTGGTGAAAAGATAAGCCTCAGTGGTTAATGGAGTAATGAAGGTTAAGTTACGAAAAGAGATTTTGGCGCTGAATGTTGTCATCCTCAAAAGGTATTTATGCCATTTTAAAAAAAAAACTTCATTTGCATTCTTTCCACGATGATAGAGAAAAATATGTAAAAGAAAATTTCAAAATGGAAGTGTATTAGGGATTTCATTCTTACCTCAAAAGTTTATTCACAAAGTAAAAAGGTGTGACACCTTTATACTTCAACAATATGAAATTGTATATATATAAACAACACATTTCCGTACCTCAATAACCCTACATAAAACCATCTTCTTCTTTTTTTTGCGTAGATTTTGAATTTACCTATCTCACATCCATATTTAAGAGACACATATTTTTTTTAAAAAAAAATAATACATTAATAAATTGTATTAATAATAATAAGATTGAATGTAATAATCATACTTCAAATTAGTACAAAAGACACTGTGTAATCTTATTTTAAAAAAAAAAATCAATTACTTACATTTTAAGTAATCATACATAAGTAAAATAAAAATATAAAATACATTGAGTAGTATATTCATTTAACTTTATGATTGTCTATAATTATCTAATCCTAGATGATCTTTAACATAAATTAAAAATGTAAAACTAAATTTCTATACTAAGTATATATTCTTTAATACATATTTCTTTATTCCTAATTAAATACATTTCTTTTTGGGAATTCTCCAAGGTATAGTAAAAACAGTTCGCCGTTCATGCCCAAAACAACATGGACGAGAGCCGCAATCGACAAAAGCCCACGCCAAAGAATTTGTAGACATAATACCCAAAACAAATTTTTGAACCAAAAGGATTCTTGCTCCTGACACGGTGATGTTCTTGTTTATTGGAGTCCACTAGTTTCCCTTTGTGAAATTCTTGACGGAATATGTGTGAATGTGCACCACCGGTATCAACACTGCTCCACGGTACTCTTTCGGACAAATTAGAACCCGGTCCAGTGTTTCCGAGTTCCCCATGGTAAAACGTCTTCAGTTCGAAGTCACCTTCTCAAGTTTTAGTGAATGTTTCTTGATAATTAAAAAAATCAGAGCATTTGTGAGGACAGAAAGTAAAATGATAGTTTGTCAAAAAAGAGTAAGTCTTGATGAGCATGTTTACTTACTCTTTCCAGAGTAATCACTCCAAAGATATATTTTTTAAAATATTCCATATTATAATCACTTGGTTGATTTTGAAAATATTTCCCTAAAATGAGAAACCGAGAGTTTTTCTTTTCTAAAAGAAGGATGTAATTTTTGGTAAATATTTAAAGATTCAACAAAATCAGCCGTCTAATCAAGGACTCTCAATATCGGGAAGATTTTATTAGAGAAATGCATAAATTTTGACTGTTAAAATCATTTTCGGCTTAATGACATAAAGCATAAAGTTTTTCTTTCCAGTGGGATGTACTAGTTTGAGCAAACCGCGAAGCTAACTGTTCCAGCGTTCAGAGTGTTTTTCATTAGATATGTATTTCATTTGACGGAGATGGTCCAAGAGAGAGGTTGGGAAGAAAAGATTTTTGGAGTTGCATATGTTAATAGGAACAAGGTTACTATTACAAGATTTGGGGCAATAAGGCTTTAGGATCTGGGAAACTAGACAAGAAGCCCTGGAAGAGCATTTGATGCTGCTAGTTGGTTCCTATAATTTTGTTACATTACCAAGTAAATTCTCAAACTCAACTCCCATATCGTTTATTCAAAAAGTTGTGAGGAACGTGGATCATCATTGAAAGTCTCTTAGGCCTTCCACTATCTTAAAAGTTCATTGAAGACCAACCTTAATACCTAGATTCAATCTTGAAATCATGTTTCCTTATGGAAGCACAATGAATTCAAAGGAACGGAATAAGAGTCTTCTAAGAAATGTAATGAAATCTTAAGAAAATATGTTTAAGCAAACATATGAATATAACCATCATCCCAAAAGAACTTTTCTCTTCCTAATGGATATTTGTTGCAAAAATTTAATAGATTGTATCACCCACATATAGATTCAAAATACAATTAGAAAAATACATACATCCAAACAAAATAGATTTAAGATATTTAGACCTGCATAAGTGTTCCTCCATATATAAATTGAGTATGCATTCCTACAATCACCCTATTTTGATCATTAACTTCTCAAGATTCCTCTCTATCATATTCTTCTTCTTCCTCTTTTATTTTCACATTTTTATCTTTACTCCCTAAGAAGCCTACCCAATTTTGCCTTCCCATAAATACTTTGTTACAGCCCTTTAAAAATTTGTCTCCTCATATTCTTCCTCTTCCTCCTTTATTCTCAATCTTTTGTCCTTTTTCCTTGAAGTAAATTCACTCGATTATGGATTTAAAACCCCGACAGCCTCCTTCCTACTTGAAGTTTTAGACAGTCACTAAAATGACAACACCATCTCTTTCATCTCCTTCCTCATTGATTCTTCGTGTTAGGCAAGCTAGTCTTTTATTTTTCTAGTAACTTTCTTCCCTTTTCTAATCATTCTAAGTCTACTGTCAACCCATCTTAGCCTAAATTTGAGCTCACATTTGACCCTTTCGAAACTATCCTCTCAATTACAAAAGACACTTGGACATTATATAACTCATGCCTAGCACCCTACAAGCCCACATAGGAACCCAAGAAAGCAACAACAACTACAAATAGCCACATAACAAAAAAGGCCGACAGCTTGTGACACTCGATACTTCTTACATTTGTATAGCAAAATTCTAATTTTCACAATTATATAAATACCCTTAATTGTAACATGATGTTATAGTTATGCTCTTTAACCTAATTGTTTTATCAATCATAATAATATCTAACATTACAATACTATCATTTGATACTATCATCTTATCTTATGTGCATCCAATCCCATAGCTCATTGTGCCATGGGGAAGCATATTGATACGATGTATCGTGTGTTGTGTTACACGAGAACGTGCTTGCTTTGTATGGAAAAGCTCATACCTTAGTGGAGGCTTAAATATTGCAACTCCTTTCTTGACCTCAACGCTTGATGCCAATATTGAGGTGCTTTGAGCCACGCCAAGCGTGCGACTAGGTTTAAGTCCATCTTTTTCCTTTTACTTGTAACGCATGGTGGCATGAGGGATGCCAATTATAAGTGCATGATTTCTCCGTTTGAGCAAAAATGATTTGAACTTAATATTTATATAATAATGTTACTTAGTTTAGGGTGGAAAAGTAAGAAAAGTGTCAAATAAAGTTGACTCGAACTAAATCCAAAATCAAGAATTTATATTTGCAGATTTTAGATTTTGTTTCGTTACATTTAAAATGAAATTGAAATTTATTTCTTATCTATTACTTATATAGAATCGATTAGTAATGATCACTAGTTTGATTTATTTTACAATTACTTTTTCACCGGAAAGGGTTTTTGTAATCTTACGAGTTGGAGTCTATCATTTTTCAACTTGGGTTTTGAATAAATAGAGAGATAAATGTTTCAAGGGTTCACAATCACATTTAAAAAAAAAAAAAAAAAGAAGTGAAAAAGACAAAAAGATGATGGCCCACAAAATAACTCAACAGGAGCAATCTAAGCAAATATAGTTTTCTGACCTAGGTCTGTCGCGGAATATCTCACCCAGAGCGCTCTCAAGCTCTTTCTGCAAGGGGCCTAGCCATGCCAAGCTCTGAAGCTCTCTCTGTTCCCTCGCGCGGGCTTCACTCGTCGGCAGTCTAGATTTTGTAAAGCTCGCTCCCTAGGATTCTATGTGAGTACTATGTTCTCAATCTCTCTTGTTCGATCTCGTGCTGGATTCGTGTAAATACTCTTGTGCTATTTCTAGGGTTTTTGCACCTTGCTTCTTACTCTGGGTGTTGATTTCGATCTCAATTAAGAAATCTGCGAACTTTGGGCTTTTAGGTTAAGTTTTTGGTATTTTGTGTTATAGCCGTGGGTAGGATTTGTGACTCTGGTTTGAACTGTCTCTGTGCTCTTTGGATTCGTAATTTGTTGAATGATGCTATTTGTAGGAAACCTACTTATGGTCTCGGGGTTTTACATAAAACAGTCCCTGATGAAAGGAATAGAATTTGAAACAAAATAATATTTGAAAAGTGATAATCTTTTTCTTTGTTACGGTCAGCAACTGAATCGATAACAACGTGCGCTACAAGATGCATATTTTCTTCTGAAACCGAGATTTGTTTCTTAAGAACTTCGCTGGTTCACAGTTCTGTTAGCTTCGTCATGTAAATTTTTGAGCGCGGAGGCTTGGTGATGATAATTTTATTTGTCTTTTCTTTCTAACATTGTAAAGGGGATTGAGAGCATTGTCAATTAAGAATTATTTAAGATTGGTTAAAGACTATCTGAGGTCAAAAGTGCTTCTCTACGCATCTGCCTCTTTTATATGTGTTTAACTTGTAGAATTATGATGTTTTTATGTTCCTTGGTTGGGGGGCATCTTGGCCTGATAAACAGACGGTAGACTGTGAGTTCATGGGTTCAATACTTTATGGATGTGTGTTAGTATAATTTGATGGTTTTGAAGTATTGATAAAATCCTGGAGGTTGTTAGCACATGGATCATTCTAATTACAGTAAGAGTATATAGTGAAAGCTTTGGTTGAGTAGTCTTAAATCTCTCACCTATGTGCTCAGGTGGATTGCTTGAAATACAGAAGACTGAGTACCAGGATAGGCAGTCTTATATGTGCTTTAGTTCTATACCTATAAATCAGAGTCCATATAGCTGAGTGCTAATGTCACATATAATTTTTCTGCAGTATTTTCACGGGGTCAGTGCATGGAGGGATTACCAAGTGCATTCGAAAGAATTGATGCAATGATATTTATCCTTCCACAAGTGCAACATGAGATATTTGCACATATTAATGGATCTTTGTCATGTCATTTTAGTGGAGATTGCTCAAAAATATTGAGATAGCTTCATAAAACCTGCTTCTTGGTTCAAAACTGGGAAGGAGTACATTGACCTTCAGAGTGACTCATATTGAAGTTTTTGAATCTCAAAGTACATCAATGCTGTGATGGAGATAAAGACTTGTAACAAAATACATACGAGCGTCTTGAGGACTTTTATCCTTAAGAGCCATTATTTGTTGATTGAAAGCAGGATTTGGTGCATATATGCGCATTAAATATCAAGAGAACTGGGTATATATGAGAAATTCTACGCACTCAAGAATAGCTCCATAGAATACGCTACACATTTTTGGAGGTGAAACTTTTCCATGGTTGGAAGTCAAGCATCTTTCACTAGGAAAAATGTAATTGAGCTGGTAGAAGTAATACATTACTGAGTGTGATGAATGCCAAATAATAATATCTTTCCTTTCTATGGAAGTAATCTGGGCATGAGATATCTCTCTTCATTATTTAAACTTGAAAGATTTATAAGTATGAAACCAAATGCTATATCTTTAAATCCGATGTTGCTGGGAAGGTGACTAGAGATTGGATATTTGGGAGTTTCCGGAGATATATTGATATATTGCCAATATATTGAGGATTTTCAATTGCACGAGTTCTTACAGGAAAAAGTAATGGTTAACACTTGATATCTGGCATTTAATTTCTTTGTTCTCTAGATTGTGGTAGTGTTACTTTCGTGAAAGCTATCATTTTTTTTTTCTTTCTAACTGGAATGGCATAAGTGAACACATCAGTTTATTTACCTAATCATAGCCCCCACCCCCTAGAAAGGAAAAAAAAATAATTTCAATTTTGATTGTGTTATTTTTGCTCTGCTATGTTTACTAGAAGGAATGTGTTAGTAGGCTCATAGATGTATGGAATTGATCTTCTGAAATTTTTATTTTGCTTGTACACAAAATTTCTTGGTTTAGATAATTTTCATGCATTGCTTTCAAAATTTTTACATTTGTGTGGTTTTCCAGTTATCATTTCTTTTTTGGGGGCTTTTTTTTTTTTTTTTCCCCCGGGGTGGTGGTTTCAACAGGCACATGTTGACTCCAAATTTTCTTTATTGCATTTTAGAATACAAACTAATAATCAAGTAGACTGTGAGGTTATAAAAACCCATTGCAAAAAGAAGGTGCTTTAGGAGAATTCTCTTGTATGTCAACATCAAGTTATTTGCTTGTGTTAACAACAAATCATGGCTTTTTAGTTGAGTTCTTAAAATATATATGTATATATGTATATTTACCAAATAATGTTTGCATGGTTGACCAAGATAGGTTCTGTCCTGAAATTGGATCAATTAAATCAATTGTCCCTTCTCCATCTTTTGGTGGGCAACAAAAAGGCTTGATAGTGTTGCATTGGTCAGTTAAACATTTCACTGTTGTTAGTTTGTCCCGTTTTCATGTAGATAAGTTTACATCAGAGTTAACATCACCCACAGATGAGAGTATTCTCATTTGAAATCTGATGGATAAATGAAAGTGATAGTTAGCCTTTAGGGGATTTAAAATGGATATACACAGCACACAAAAACATACATGTATAATTGTAACAATATTTTTACTTCTCTCTAGTCCTCGTGATGATGGCCCTCATGATCTTCTGCCAAGTTGAAATTCAGCTCCTAAGGAAGTTATGGTTGTGTAAGATGTCTAGGGTTTTATTATATGAAATGTCCATCTTTCCTTCAATTAATAGTTTAAGACTCTCAGCAGTTTGATATGAGAAATTTTTGAAGTTTTGAAGAAAAACAATGGACTTGCTAAAATCATCAGATTCACATATAAGCCTTTCATCTCGGTATAGAAAGTTGAGCATTTGGGTTTACGAAACATCTTGAACATCCTTTTTGGGGGTATTGAATATCTTTTAGGGTTGGTATGGATATTCCTGGATAAGTTTAAGCTTGGCCTGGCTTGTAATATATAGGATAACTGACTCAGGTGGGGGGATTTGCAGTATCAACAGTCAGCTATGAGTTACAATATCATTGTTCGTGAAACCAACAACATTTTACATGGGAAAAACTGTCGGTTTCAACCTAATATGTAATATTTTAGAACTTATCACAATAGTTTTATCCCTTTTTGTATCACGTTTCTTCTGAAGGAAATATTGACCTCCAAGTTGAATTCTTGACTTATTGAGTGTCAATACACTTGAGCTAGTGGAAGAATATCCAGTTTCTTACATCCGGTATGCACTCAAGTACTATGTGGAACCTAACAATTGCTCAGCTTGCCTTGGATCACCTTGTAATTAGTTAAGCTATCTGAAACAGCTACCTCAGCAGTGGTATTGGATCTTTGGCAGACTGATAGCTTGTGCATTCTGATCTGCTGATGTTGCTGTTTGCATGGAACAATATTTCTTCTCTCTATTATCCCTGAGTTGAATGTTGGTTTTTCTATTTGTTTCCTTTGCCTTTTATTTGGATTCTTAATCAAAGTGCATGATATATGAATTGATTCCTCAATAAATTGAGAAGGAGAAATAATAATTGCTGAAGATTTCAAATTATTAAAATATAACTGCAGAGATTGAAGGAAAATTAAGAGAAAAACAATTGGACACAGATGCAGTAATTGAGATTGATTTATCTATTCTTTTCCTTGCCTCCAGCTCATACCTAATTCAACTAAAAGAAGGTGTTAAAGCTTTCTGCTTGAAAGAAATGAGTGGAAGTGGCAGAAAACGTAGTTCTAAGTGGGATTTGAGAGAAGAGCGTCACTTTGAACCAAAAAATGTAGCTGATGATCGTTGGGCAGGAAAAGCAAGTATGTCTTTTCATGATAAAGAATTAGATTCCGGATGGCTTTCTCCAGAGGTTGCTGGTAGTAATAATACAAGGTTATCTGATCTGGATGCGAGTGACTTGCTCAAGTCGAAGCGTGAGTTGATATTGGCATCTGGAGAACCTTTGCCTAGAAGCAGGGGTTCACTTAAGGATATTAGCCTCAATAAAGGCCGGAACAGAAATTTGGAACCTGGTGTGGCATGGGATGGAGATGGAGGTTATGGCACAAGAATGTCTCCAGGCCTTGATGAATGGAGATGGCAAAGCCATAGTCCCTCCCCCAAAAATGGTTGGACCAGGTCAGGTTTATTCTTCACTTTTTTTTTCCCTCTTTTTTCAGTAACTCTGATTCTCCACTTGTCATGTCCATTGTGGATAATTTGTTTAACTTTTGTTAGTTTCTTGGACTTAACTCTCAAGCATATTCTTTGTGCCATCTCACATATTTGGTGTGTTGAATACTATCATACGGACATTGGATTGTACTGGCTTAGGATTTGCTCTTATTGTTATGAGGTAGATGACAGATTCCTTAATTTTCTGATAGGGACACATCTGAATCCTATATCAACATTGTTGTATCTTGTTTATATGGAACGTAGAGCAGTAGGCCTGTTTTCTTAATTTGTCTTTGCCTTAACCATGGATTTAATGTTCAGGGATCGGAATAGAATTAGCAGGAGCAGGAGCAGGAGCAGAAGTAGAAGCCCTGTTCGTGGTGTTAGACGGGAATCAGGATTCCATGAGAGAAGTAGAAGTAGAGGAGCATCAACTCAATTATGTAAGGATTTCACTGCTGGGAGATGCAGGAGAGGCCATCATTGTCAGTTTCTTCATCAGGGTAATCAACAATATGAGGATAGCAGGGAAAGTAGACACAGGAAAGATGGCAACTCAAAGTACTCTTCTCCCCATGATAATAGGGACTATTCGTCAAGGATGGGAAGATCTAATAATGCATTGTGTACTGAGTTTGTGAGAGGGAAGTGTCGGAAGGGGGCATCTTGCAGGTATGCCCATGATGGTGCTTCTGATGGTTTCTATAAGGGGTCTGGAAATGAGGTCATTAGAGAAAGGGAAAATCATAGGAATAGAGATACATCTTTTGAGCGAGGTGGTGAGCCTGAATACAGCAGGGGTAGTGATGTTCCCTGTAAATTTTTTGCTGCAGGCAACTGTCGTAATGGGAAATATTGCCGGTTTTCTCATCATGGTCAGGCAGGTGCGAGTCCTAATGGAAGGTTACGGGATAATAGGGTGGGGCTGGGTTGCACTTCTGATGATGTGGATCAGTCATGGGATGGTTCAAAATGGAGTGAATGGACTGGTCCAATCCATGTATCAAATGCTACAAGAAGTGAGGATGGAAATGGAAAATTGGTTAAAGAAGAACCAAGTTACACTGCATGGTCTGTGGATGATACAAGATGGAGCCATAGTTTGGACAAAGAACAGAAAACTGATGGTGATCCAGCAGCTGGTCACAAAGCAGTTTTGAGCAATGAGACGGCAGGCAACCTGTGGATGGAGGAGAATACTGGTTCCAGCATGGGTGTTTCTGGATCAAGAGGTGCTGAGAAATGGCTTGGTGATATGGACATGTCTCCTGATTGGAATTATAGAGTACAGTCTGTGAAGCCTGTCGTGAAACAAGATCATGTTCACACTACTCAGGCTCCACAATCTGTTGGTCCTCATGATAAACCTTCCATAAATCGGGGACAAGATATAGCTCAAGAGGCTTCAGTCCGGATGCATGAGGTGCGACAGATAATAGATGAAAAATCGTATTTCCTGCACAATCACAATTTGAAGGAGAATAGTGCTGTTGTGGTGTCATGTGATGCTAAGAGTGCTGTTGAAAAACCTGTTAGTTCATGTGTGGATCTAAATTTTTCTGCCAATTTCCTGTCAGGACTGAACTTTGGCCAAAATGGCCAGAGTTCAGGCTCCTTACCTCTTTCCAGTATTAATGTAGTTGGACAAAATCAAGTGGCAACAGCCACTGCCCCTTCAAGAGGAGGAACTATAAAATCTCAACATAATCTTGGATTTTCTCCGGAGGGAAAATCTGTCATTAAACCAGACATTGTGGATGCTAGTACTTCCCAATTAAATGCTGGAATTCCTCCAAGTCAGAACTTGGTAGGTGAACCCGTCACCCATTTTGGCAACCTTAGAACCTCTCTGGCTCAGATTTTTGGAGATGGACGACAGATTCCACAACTTTATGCTTCTCTTAGCTCCTGTAATGCATTGGATATTCCTTCCTTTTCCAAGTCTGAAGTACCTGTTCAGCCAGTTTTAGAGTCGTTCAGTCAGCCAGATTCAGCAACAGGATCCCAGCAGTATGATCCTATATGTGATAGCATAGGGTCTAAGAAAGCTGACAGTATCAAGATCCATTTAGACTTTCCAACTTCAACTGCACAGAAAAGTTCTGTCAATGGAAAGCCCGAAATGCTGTTGAAAGAAATAACCCCTTCACCCTTTGTTGGTGGACAAAATGGCAATGATTTTGATGGGACTGGTTCATTAGAACTGAATAACAAGAGCCACCAGACAGATAAGCTGGAGACAGGTGTGAGCGGTAAGGTTGTTACAGAAAATAATGGAGTTGGGATTGAGGAAAGCAAGAAAGCACGAGAGGGAAGCCAAAATGCCCAAGAGGATGGTCTATTGGAGAATGCTGATGGAGATGCTGGAGTGGATGAGGCAAAAAAGGGCAAAGATGTGAAAGGTATTCGTGCGTTTAAGTTTGCACTTGTGGAGTTTGTCAAGGAACTACTAAAACCCACGTGGAAGGAAGGTCAAATCAGCAAAGATGCTTACAAAACTATAGTGAAGAAGGTGGTTGACAAAGTTACCAGTACCATACAGGGGGCCAATATTCCTCAGACACAAGAGAAAATTGACCATTATTTGTCGTCTTCAAAACCAAAGCTTACGAAATTAGTACAGGTGAGCGCTAGTATGCATTTGATCTTTATTAACTTCAGACTGAGATGTGAATTTGGTTATGAGATGGAAATTGTTTCACTTTCTTTCAATTTCTTTTAACATCTAGTCTAAGTAGTTTCAAACACCATAATTCATAGTTTTGGGGAACATTATCATCAATTTTTCCAGAACGAACAAAAAGACATCTTAAATTAGTTATGATAGCTGATCCTTTTAGACTATCATTTTGTTGTAAACTGCATCATCCAGTAAAAATGGATAGATAGTTGCATATGTGACAAACATGTGTAATTTTTAATTGGTTGTTCTATCTCTTATATTATATTATAACAAAAAGACAATTTTGATATTCAAGTCAAAATTCTCCATATGCATTTATGTACCAAATTTCCAGTCCATGTTGATTCATAAGTTAATATCAGATAATAATTAAAATTAAAAGGTAACCTAAAGGGGCTAAATGTCAATATTTCGGGCTTCAAGGTGTTTTTAGAAAAGAGGTCAGTTTGGGGGGCTAAATGTTAGCACTTGGTGTTTGGAGGTTTTTTGCAAAAGAGCTCTCACTTGGTGTTTCGCGGCGGGGGGGGTGGGGGTGATCCGGGGTTGGGTTAAGTCTAATTTCTCCTTGCTGTTACTCTTCATTTCATGGGCAACAGTTGGCATTATCTGGTGAGACTATACTATTTCTATCTCATCTAGTGATTGTGCCTTATAAAATTAGGATCCGACCTTTTTTGAGTTGGATTGGTTTATTATTTTTTGTATGCGACTATTCATACATGAATTGCCAGATGAAAAAGATCTACCAAAAAATTGTGTTGGTTCAATTGAGGATTTATCTAGGTTCCCTTCCCATGCCTGGCTAGAAATTTGCTGTTTCATTAGCTTTTACCCTTTGATATTATAGGCAATCAAGTTGTAAATTATAAGATTTAATGTTCCTGATGGATATTGGATCAAATGATGTCCTTCCATGAAGAAGCGGTGGAGGGTAGGGTCATACTTTATTTAGGTATCGAAAGAATTTAAAATCTCTGATATTTTGCTTCATTGCTTTTGTCTCCGTTGTGATCGAGATTATGATAGAAACTTTGTGAATTCCACATGGAAAAAAGCCTTTAACCAACAAAAAAAAAAAAAAAAAAAAAAATGAAAACGAGGAAACATGACAAGGCTGAACTTCGATATGTCAAACTAGTAGGCCTGTCAACTAGATGTAGTTTCCGTTATCATATTTTAGCCTATGGTGTATGCTTTCCAACTTAGATATGTCAAACAAGTAGTTACTAGTAAAGTGCTCACTACTTTTGTTAATTTCGTCTCCTTTTGTTGCAGGCATATGTGGAAAAATCTCAGAAGAGCTAAATGAAACCTAGAACCTCAGTGTTGCTTTTACTTAGTTTCCTTCCTTTCATACAGCAGGTGGTTATGATATTTCTTTGGTATTTCTGCTTTTGAAGCCTCTAAAGTATTCATCTTTGTTTCCTTTATGTTGATGTGATTTAGTCATTGCTAACATGGTTAGCTAACCTTTCAACTTATGCGTGTAAATATAGCTGATTTTTTTGTTTGTGAACTTCTGTTTAATTGTTTCACCATTTGATTTTGGTGACTTGATTGCTGGTGGTCATCAATTCTCCAGAATAGAACCTTGGAGTCTGACGTGTTTATTCTCATGACATGTCCAATATGCACTTAGCTTTATGAAGTTGGAATTGGGGTTCATCATCATCAGCTCCTACAAACCAAGTCTGCAGCTGCGGGAGAAAAATCTCCCCCAACCATAAAAGGAAAGAAAGGAAAAGGAGACCGCCAACTTTTTAACTCAAGCTTTGGGAATTATGAACGACACGATCAAGTTATTGTAGGCATTGTTTGTTCAGTCATTTCTTGTCCGCTCACTTGGATACGTTGATCATAACGAGCAATGGTATGTTAGTACAACATGCTCTTCTTAAAGAGGATAGATGGACGCTTAATTGTTGGGTCCTTAAAGCGTGTAAGTTAGTCCAGGATAGTGATGTATTTTAAGATGTATTAGGGTGTCTTAATACTTGTCTAAGTTTCTGTATTCTTTTTCTAGCTTTTATTATAAGATCGTTTTAGTTGTACAGTAATTGTGTGCTTTTCCAGTGGTTGCTTTTACAGTAATTGGTTGCTATGGTCTTCATTCATAAGCATATAAGCACTGAGGCTACTCACTCTCGCGGCCAGAATAGAGGAACAAAGCGAGGGAAAAGAACTTGATTTTCTTCTTTTCTTTACGATCAGTGAGTGCATTTTTTAGGTGGTGAACGTTTCATAGGTCCCAGTGTTCCATGGAACTGCTTGGTTATACCCATCAATCGAAAGTAATGTCCAGTACGACCAAGGATATGAAATGATAGCAGCACTAGAGACTAAAATAAGATTTCTGCGTTTTAAGTAGGTCCTATGGAAGCAATAATCCTATCATTAGCATTAAGATACTTGATTCTTGTTTGCAAACAACGAAAAGCAACTTCGTAGTTACGGGGTGTCTCCTAAATGGGAACCATGGTAGGATCCCTCATGTTATAAGCTGCAATTCCTGCAAAGAGAAGGAAGAAGGAAGAAGGAAGGGCAACAATTACGAGCCGGAGGACGCAACACAAAGTAAGAGGAAGAAAAAGACTGGGGACTTCGAAGGCTTCTTACTTTTGTCTATTCAATTGGCAAAAATGTTAACAAATTTAGAAACATATATAATGGTTGTGCACACATACAATAAGCTGTAGAATACCTAGTCCGTACAAGAGGTTAACTGTAGACTAGGAATTAACCAGGTCATAATTGTAGCATTACAATTGAATGTCTTTTATTTCAAACTCACCTATATATTGAATAAATTGACATTCAGTTTGCTCGTTCTTGAATGTCTTTTATGTTCTGTATTTCTCATGCCTTGATTTTTCTAAAGAAGCCTATTATCTTCTATAATATCTTGCTCAAGCCTACATATTCAATAATACCTCAACATTAAAACTGATTAAATAAAGTTGTGTGAAGAAAAAAGTGACTTCATCTCAATAATGAATGTTTTTACCCCCTAGTTTGACAAGAGGAACATGACACCAGACGAGAACGCCATGAGCTGGAAAAGGAACGAAGGCAGTAGCTAAAGCACTCGCGAGGGAGGGAATTTGCAAGGAAGAAAGCTTGAATACACATTGAATCTTAAGGCTCGTCCACGTTTCAGGTTTTCGTTCAAATCCTGTAAATAACAACCATTTAAGACATTTAAGCTCCAGACGAAAGCTATCCAATCAAAAGACTGTTTAGGAACCAATTTGCCTTTTTCACAAATAAGTTGGAAGACTAAATAGACTTTCTATGAGTGAATGGATTGGGAAGGGAAGTTCTTTCCGAGTACAAGATTGGGTCATGTGTCGTCATCATAGCTTGCAAAATCCACAAACAACAGGGATTTAGATGAAAGTGATGCAGAACGTAGTTGGAAGTTGGGACAAGAGTGTAAGTTGCAAAGAGTGTATTGGACTAACATGGAATTCAACTAGAATACTCGGGTGTAAGAGGCGTCAGATAGAGCTAGAAAAGCGGCTTTGGGATGGCGGCCGGTGCTGGTTTTTAGTTTTTAGCCTGCGACTCATGGATTGAGTGATGATGGCGTTCACAGGAGGTAGTTGCAATGCTAAACATCCAAAAGGAAGATTTTTAGATAACATGGAAGGAACATCATGTTAGAAATAAATTACCTCTAACAAGACTTTAAGCCAGAGTCTAAACATCAATCATAAATTAAAAATAAGTTTTATAAATAAAATAAAAATGAGATTTGCATACTTGATTGCACTTACATTTTGTATGATCTTTGGTTAGGATTTTATCTTTTATTAATTTGATTGACAACACTAAACAATGAGAAGCAAAAAATTGCAAAGAAATCAATAACAAAAACCTTGGTGGTAGAAAAGACTTTTTGCAAATGGGTATTTGTTTCATGAACAAATACATACAATGTGCATAATGTTTCATCAAATAAAAGACATTGTTAATCATGGTAAAATGACCATTATGCCCTTGATACCCTCAAAGATCTACTATAAGCTTGATTTCAAAACATACAAATTCCAATACACATATAACAAACTAGATGAGGGACTTAATTGATTTAACTTATAACATGCTTAACCAAATAATTCTAACTCACTACAGTTTTGTAAAGTGCACCATGACTTATATTAGTTAGCATCATACTTGCAGTTAAGGGTAAAATTTATCTTATTCAACTAGATTAATATTTTTTATATCAATACACCTTTATAGGAGAATTAATATATGTTCATTGGTATAAGTTCACATTAACATTAGCTCACAAAATAAGCCATTGAGATATTTAGAGATTGCAATTCTATGGCCACATGACAATCATCTTCATAGATCAATCCTACCATGGCAACACTTAGAGAAAGAAAAGGCATTCTATGTAGAAAAGCATTAAGCCTACATGGAAATATAATAACTTGGGAAGAATAGTTTATAAAGAGATAAATTTCTTTTTTAAGTTAAATATAAATTATTCTATATAATTTTTGATATAGTATTAAAGCACATGTTCTATATCTATGGCTAATGTTTTTAGCATATCGAGGGTAAGGGGAATGTTAAGTTTCATCTATTTAATGTTTTTATATTTTAGATTAAATAAAAGTAATTATTTAAACACAAAAAATAGGTGAATTGGACCCGAATCCAAATAGACCTGGGTCGTTGCCGAACCGGATCGAGGTGACCGAGCTAAGCACCCAAGTTGAAGACGCGTGGTGGTTGTGTGTTGCAACGTGGTAGAGCGGCCGAAGAAGAGCGCGTGAACAACCAGAACCGGTTGCTTTCTTCATGGATCCATCCGTTCTATAAACGGCAGGCCGGATCAAGTGATGAGACTGCCAAAAGTAGGTCTGGTGTTAGCGTGTGAGACGTGCGAAACCTGGAGAAGCAATTTATGGTGGTGCGTGACAGCGCATGATGGAATATGACAAAAATTATTTTTTATTTATTGCTGAACGCGGCTGATGAAATATGAAATAATAATAATAATAATAGTAATAATAATAATAATATTCAGAAATATTAAAGAAATATTTTTTCAGAAAATATAAAAAATGCTATCAATTTTGAAATCAACCCCCCTACTTCAACTGGACTTTTTGGCAAATATCAAAGTCAAATTGTTGATCTCCAGCCACTCAGGCTTGTCGTCTACCCAGAATTAGAAAGAACATGTATATTATGTATTTAGCTTCAGCCAGCTGATAACACAGTTACGTAGAGCTTACTCATTAAGAGCTAGAAAGTCATAAAGAAGACAGAAGATGTTCAGATGCAGAGAGCCCAAGCGTCTTCCCATTTCAGCCAAAAAGGCACAAACTTTACTTCCACAAGAGTTTACAAAATTCTTATACAGAGTAGTGGGAAGTTTCTTAACCAGACGTTTAAAACATGTATGATATTATTACATGGTGATAACAGCCACAAATACGCTCCTTCGAAGTTTGACGATGATCCATGGCTGCTCTTAGTTGATCCACAGCTAGTCTTATCATTTGTCAAATTCATCGTGACCAATCGGCACTGATTGCATCTGTGGCACTAAAATTTGGAGTTGGATTGTTTGAAGTCGGATATTTGGAGTTTGATTGACGGGTTGTTTCAAGTGAGGTTTATTTGGGTGGGCATATTTTGGCCATTGTCAGAAAAAGATTTGACTGTTTCCTAAATTTGTAAAAGTGAATCCCTGGTAAAGAGTAGGTTAAAAGTGGTCTTGTTTTCACACTTTACGTGGTTGTTTTCCCACCACTTCCTACTTGTAAGAGAACGTAGAGTGAAACTATGACTTCATTTCAAATTGTTGGTAACAAATGATTGGTTTATTAACGATATGGGATACACATCAATAGACGAAGCATTTTTAGATTGCCTTTTTGGAGAGACGAAGCTCCCTGGTTGGTTTTGGCTGTTGGAAGCCCCAGGGGCTTCCCTTTCTTCATTTTCCACTCCTCCTCAATAACACAACTAGGTACTGTAAAAAATGGTTGATTCTTTCTCCATTATCAAAAAGCCTGTTAAATGGACTTGCGTACACTTCCTCAAGAACGGTGATTAGTCTCACTTTGTGGACCATGGAGAATAAGCAATAAATGCTTTCCCGTAACCTTTGATTGAATTCGCATATATTTGAAGCTCAAACATCAATGCTTTCACATGAATAAGAGATAAAACAGCAAGTGTTTTCCCTTCTCTAGCACCGAAAGAAACAATGTCTAGTTCCAATGAGCTTTTCTGGGGGCCATTTTAAACCCAACAAGATTGACATTCACTTTTGCGTTCCTTTTTCTATAGTTGGAAACTTGGAACTCCTCGCCCTAAGCAAGTCGCCATTGTTCAGACTGTGAGGGGGCCATGAGCTGGGGTGGGGTTGAATTCGTGGAAACCTTTAATTATCTTTTGTTATGGTGGTGGGAAAATGAATGCTTGGATGTCAGATCTGATCCACTCCTTCCCGTGAACATGTTCCTCCTTGCCGACTGTTGATAAAGCTGAAATTGCTTTGTGATAACAGCATATATCCCTTGCCTTTTAGGCTTCTCTTCTTTGTACAAAGCTCTGCTTCCGGGCATTGAACCAATTTTCCTCCGTAGCTACATAAATAGAATGATAGCCACTTTTTGTGTTTCAACGTCGCTTGCTGCAATTTGTACTTTGTAATTAAATCGGTGTACCCTATATTTAATTAAACTGATTGTGTGGATGGTCCTAGCTATTCTATAAGACCTTGCTAAATCGCGCAAACAATACACGTACATGCACTTGTTCATTAAATGGCTTCTTGCATTTTCCTGTGATACTTTCTGACAAACAATTTAAAGCATGATCCCCGTTCAAGATCACCCACATTTAATGTAATCAATTTAAACTCGCATTTTTCAAAGATTGTGCTCCTAGAATAATTGTACGCACGGATATAAATTTATGTTACGGGTCGTTGTTTGGAGCCTGTGCTTTTCATTCCTCGTTCGGAAGTTTTTGTTGCAGAGGACGGCCAGTGTCATAAGAGCATCACAGCCTTTCTGGTTGCTTGCTAGCAAAACTAGCCATAGAACCTGCATAATGCAAACATATTGTGACACAGTTGTATAGAAGCGATATGCAATCCATGCAAAACAAATGTTACATCATGTGTTCTCGGGAACACCCAAGAGAAACCCTAAAATGATTGCTTGGTGCATGCGCAAGTGGAGAGCAACAAGAATTATGACACAGATACAAAGAAAGAGTGGAGTGCCGCGCCAAAAAACAAAAGATGACCTAAGACACTTGACCCACCGTTTGATGCAGATTGGAGGGTGATGCAATTTGTTCTTTCTAAGTCTATACCTTCTGAACAGTACGTCAAGTGTTTCATTATTGATAGTACCTCATGACCCAGAAAGGTAAAATATAACTGCGTTTCAAACCCAGGATTAAAACGAAGTTTGATAAGTTCCAAGCCTATTAACGAAACCAATCGATAATATGATAAAATTTTTCATAATGGTTGTGAAGAATTCTTTCTCCGTCTAGCTACTCCTGTTTGAAAGGGAAGTGTATATGTGGCTCAGATGTACGAAAATATATATTTGCAGGCTAAACAAAGGAATCTTCTATTTTTCGTTTTTTAGATAGTACACTTTCATAGTGTTCAAGTGGAGATAATCAGAACTTTAGTTTTTTCAGATTACAAATGCAATCATGATAGCAGCCTAGCTGAGTCTATCTGAATCTAGACGAATCTAAAGCTTTTTGTGACTGGAAAATTAATCTATTCTTCTCAGAATACTCGTTCGCTTCAAGTCCACGACACTTCCTCGACTACATGATAGCAGACTAAGTTCTTGGCGAAGAAGATCGGGAGTGACGTAAAGCAATCTTGTCGTGTTGATATTCTTAAATTAACCACGAATTTATCCACAATCCATCACATAGTAAAGGCAAACTTTCTCCGACCAACGTGCTTCGTGTCGATGCCTTTGTTGTCCAGTAACACGTACCGTCAAGTTCAACTAGATAAACTGGATAAGCACCATTTGTATGACATTTCTAAGTTGCCTGCACATTGATATCTTTCAGAGTCTTACGCTAAAAGCTGGTTTAATGTTCCAAAAGGGTGCGAAATTAATTCATAACCTCTTGAGGAAAAAGGAGAAGAGATTATCCGCTGCATCAAACTTTCAAATAAGTCAAAACACTTGTAGGCTAGAAGGGACTGATTAAAATTAATGAAAGAGCAAGAACAACAAGAAATGAGTCAACTTCTTATAATCCTCGATGATTTCACACTTACCAGCCTTTATTTCTCCTTTAAAATAGAAGGAGAGTCTTTGTTTCAAGAAGGTTATCCCATTGCAGATCAGTCTGTTCCCTTTTGGTTAAAAGAAAAGCAAATACGTATTAGACCGATACATGCTAAATGCAAGCTCAGTGGTCTTTCTCGCTGTCCAAGAAACACAAAAAACCCAAGTTTTACGGAAACAGATGCAGAAGGAATCATATCAAGGGCTGCGGGGCACGGGTGAACCTTAACGAAGAAGCCCAGGTATTTTAGTACTCGAAATGGGGAGAGCCATATAAGAATGGATGGAGAAAACACTCTGAATGTGGTAACGCCAGCAAGGGATGCTAGGAGCAATTCTTGACTCTAGACTTGTAGAGTACTTTGCAAGAAAACAAGGAAAATCGTAACCCTTGATCATTTGATACTGGTGGGACCTCCCACTCTGGCTGTTTTTTCAACTTCTTTTTAAATCCTTCTGCATCATATCCCTTGAGTAAGAATCTGCTCGAAATCATTCCTTCTCTCTCTCTCTCTCCCCCCCCTCTCTCTCTGATCAAGCTTCTTTAAAGCTTCAGGACATGGAAGAGGTTCTTCTTCTTCTTCTTCTTCTTCTTTCACCACTAACCAAATCCTTCATCTACTGTTGCTTTGATAGAAAGATGGTGTCTACAATGTGTTATAAGTTGTATTAGCCAGAAGCAATCCTAGAAGCCATTATATAGAAGCTCATTCTTTACTCTTTTACACACAAAACCCTCGATCCCTCCATACCATGGACTTTAACCAGCATAATAAGCTCATAAACACCACTTGGAGTTTCGAACTGGCTATCGAAGAACCTAACCTTCGTCACCAAAATTCCTTCGATTCCGTTTGGCCAAATTACGCTCTTCAAACCCATCAAGCACCATCCTCATCCATCCATATTTCGAGCACAAATGAATTTTCAGATCGTATTGAAAGCCAATTGGAAGAAGAGGAAGAGCCGGACGAGGAGCTAGGAGCCATGAAGGAGATGATGTACAGGATCGCCGCGATGCAGCCCGTGGACATTGATCCAGCCACAATCCGAAAGCCAAAAAGGCGAAACGTTCGGATTAGCGACGACCCTCAAAGCGTGGCTGCACGCCACAGACGAGAAAGGATAAGCGAGAAAATCCGAATCCTTCAAAGACTTGTCCCCGGGGGAACGAAGATGGACACCGCTTCTATGTTAGACGAAGCCATCCGCTACGTCAAGTTCTTGAAGAGACAAATTCGCTTGCTACAATCGACTCCGCCATCACAAGGCACTGAAACAACTACGGGAAACCTAGTCCCCCCAGATTGGGCCTTTACACTCAACAAACCTCATGGCTCCACCTCCAACCCCTCCATGAACCCTCCTGCAGGACCTCGATCCGCCTTCGCAGGCAACCACGGCGAAACGGTGGCCTTTAACCCCGAGGTAATTAACGATTAGTGGCTAATGATTGTCTAGTAATTGTAATAACGGAGTTTGCATATAGTGTTGAATTTTATGTAAAAAGGTGATACTTTTAGAGTCATGTGGAGCAAAAGGTTGTTATGATATTGTTGACTGAAAAGGCCGTGGAATAATCATAACGGTTGGCTGGAGTTACGTACCACCTCATATATATAATATAGAATAAGACCTTTGGAAGCGTGGAAGTTGGCCGGAAAGTTTGTTTGGCCGACTCTCTTCCGGGAATAAAACAGTGACGTTGGAGCACCCTATTAAATATTTATCTACTCTCTCTCTCTCTCTGGTTCGCTCTATGTATATTTACGTATATGCAGGAACAAAGTTATATAACTTTTTGTCGTTGTATAGATTGAATGCATATATGTATTTCGACTGTATGTTTGGATATACATATACGCAATAATGCATGTGCGGACGTGTTGGTTTCGCTTCTGTATGCAGCAGACGGAACCAGCACGGGGAGAGTTTAATTAAGGTAAATGATGCACCGAAATGATTGCTTTGGTTTTGTGTAAGAGAACCCTAAAGGCCTCAAGGTGAAACCCTAGAGGCTCTCAAGCAAGGTCATAATGAAGCCGTAGATCCTTTAGCGGGTCTTCATTCGTTCCCCAACATTGTGTAGGCTTTCAATAGGTTCTCGTTCAGGGCAGACAGCTAATTATGCCATGTTGAGTAGACATGGTCCTGTATGTTCTTTCTCCCTCTCTCCCAGAAGCAAGCTGGAAAACTGCGTTCAAACTTATCTTATCTGATCGAAGGTCCCTGATCCTCTTGTTTGTTTGATTTAGCTTTGCTCATTGTCTTTTTGTGTTTGAATCTCGTATATAACTTCTCCTTCCTCTCTGAGTTTCCATAGCTGGAAACCCCTATTCTATACTGTAAATCCGATGACTCCTGTTCTGCAATCATCCAGCCCCTCTCATTGGTATACCGGAACAGAGCGACTTATTTAGCAGTTCTTAGTCTAGTCGATCTCATGTAGCCCTCTCTGTTATTACATCTAAGCTTCCCTGTTGTCACGGAGGGAATTCTCTAAACACCCAAGAAACTGTACCGAGTCAGTTTTTTGGTTAGTGCAGTAGGCAATTTTGTTTTTCCTCTTTTGTAGAAAAGGTAAATTATATTAATAAATATAAAAATATAAAAATATAAGGCATATCATAGTATTACAAAAATCACTACATCTATGAAAATATAAAAATTGAAATCTTTCAGATTTTATTTAAAGTGACATTTCTTTAGAAATTTTTATATTTTTAAATAAAAAGGCTCTATCTCGTATTACTTTATTTATTTTTACTAAGAAAATAGGATTATCAGTTGTTTTTTCCTAAAACATATTCTATTTTATTCAGTTTATATATAATAAATATAAGTTAAGACATATATATTAAGATGTTTAATAGCTAAATCTTTTCCTTTATTTATTTCAATATAGTAGTCATTTAACTCAAACTATCTTGTTAACTTACAAACTTCACACTCATTTCCAAAAACTTCTAATACATAAAAGGACAGCTCCACTAAGATGAAAATTTAGATTCTCAACTCGTTCTATTCACCCGAGCTAGCATTTCTCAACCCAAAAGACTATTAGACATTTCTCAACCTAAGGTTCAACCATGCTTGTCTATCTCTAATTGCACACATCCTTTAGCCTCCTAAGAACTACCACATCCATAGGGGGAGACTACTTTGACAAATAAAATGCATTTTTTCTTTCCTATGTCAGAATAAGAATTTAGACAATTTCCAATGGTTTCTAATAGATCATTTAGTTTAACCATGCTTTTCTCTTTGTAAACTCGTCTGTATTGCTACATCACTAGTGCTTGATTTCTATTCAAAAGATGGTTCATATCATGCTGCCACTATAGATCTATGTTAGCTGGGGCCTCTTCAACTACATAAAAAAAATTCGCAGATTCCATTGAATAAAGTTACAATAAAAAGAAAAAAAGAAGGAAAAAGTGTCGAATTTTTTAAGGTAGTCTTTGACAAATCAAACCCTTCCCATATGATCCATAAAGTGCACATGCTGCAGTTTTTGATTGTAGATGTTATGATTAAATTTAGTAGCTAGTCCCCTAGTTTCTTCATTAAGTAATAAATTAGGAAAAGAATTCATGAGATTCATCACGCGTAACCTTAATCTCATCCTAAAATGAGTATTTTATTTGTCAAGTAGCTTTCTTCGCAAAAACCTTTCTGTCTATGAACATTGTCCCCCATGACCAATTGCATGGGATTGAATGATTACGCATTAATTGCGTTTAGGATTGTAAGATGCATTTTTGGGCCAACCTATCAATAATTGAAAAACAGTTACTGCGATTTCTCAATCATTAAAGTTACGTATATTCGCCTTTTGCCATATGCAAAATTAACGTTCGACATCAGATGAAGTTTGTGTTGTGAGGCTCTCCAAATGGATATATGTATCCTGATTTTGACCCGAAAACAATCCACCAGGGTGGTAATCAAGGTCAAGGTCATAGGACTCTTGGCAACTACAATGTCCTTTATATTGGATATGTTACTTCTCTAAACATTGTTATTTTTTTTTTTGTTTGGTTTGATAAGTGGAATCTACTTAATAAGATCTTGGTACTGTTAACTAACATAATAGATGATTTAATTTGTGTATATGTTCCATTGTTATTAGTTTATTCTCGTATCATTACTACTTCATTGCAAGTTTATTTCTTTCAGTTTTCTTGGAATTAAAGTGAATGAAAATAAGTTAATCTAACTCTTTAAAAAAAAACTCTTAAATTAATAAGCTTAGTGTGATCACACCGAATACTCGCTTGAAGGTGTTACACAATGATTTTCCACCATTAAATTTTATGAGATAGATGCTTTAAATTGAATGGAACATAAAATTAAATCATGATATTTTTAATCCACGATTTGGCATATAAATTTAGAGCTCTTTGGCTGATTTTGAATACTAAAAATGTATGATTCAGACCTGAATTCATTTCTCTCCTTTTCTGAAAAAGTTCCAAACAACAATCCGTCAAGACTTCCTTATATGGCGCCACAGAAAAGGAAGCAGTGCAAAATTAGACCTGGCGTCTTTAAGAAATTAATAACTCCCCTTTCAAAATTCTTATCAAAAGAGGAGAGTGCATGATCAAGTTGCTTCGGAAAGCTGACGACCGTATCACCTCTGTGATTGGCGGCAACATTTCTCTTCTTGGCAAACTTCTTAAAGTTGGCAAAGATCAACTAATTGACAATGGCAAATTATCTTCTTTTTGATTAATCATTTCCAAGGAACATGTAAAATTTTAAGGAATTAACTTGCTGATGGTGGAAAATGGTCTCTGTTATGTAGAAATACAAGCTCTTTTTGCTTTTCTGTTTTCTATTTCATTTGCTGAATCAAGCTCTACACTGAGAACCGTAAATTTAAGCCTAAGGTTCGGCCTAAGGTTTACTGTGTCAGTCCGCAGGTGGTGTTCTATTTCTGCAGTTTCAAAACCAGTATCAGGATGTGGTTGCCTGTCATGTTAATCTCTGTCCTAAGACTACGTTCTCTTGAGTTTGTATTAGGAAGTATACAAGGCAAAATTAGATGCATTATGAGAACAAGCATAATGAGCCCCATTATTTCTTGGCTGTTGTTAAAAACTGTTGAGAGAGCTAGTCTCATATTGGAACGGAAAACCAAGTATTTGCGCCTAATAAGGTGTGGACTTCCTTCTACTACTACTTATGAGTTTTGGTAGGACCAATTCTTACAAAAAGTACCTTTAAGGGATTATGCATATGATTATATTTACCAAAATGGAAGTCTTAGATATACTTTGTGGACTTAGAAAACAAATGAAGGGATATATATTCTCTTTGCCTTTCTTATAAATTAGGTTTTTGGATGTGGTTTAATAAAATCAAGAAAAAGTATAGATATTAGGAGAAAGACCTATTTAGTGTTAATGTATTAATACTTTGATGTTGACAAAGTGTTTGTAAACATGTTTGGTAAATTTAAAGAGAAGGCTTGAGAAATTTTCTGAAAAAGGTTTATGTCATAGAGTCTCTAGTAGAGAGATGTAAAAATAAATGAGAATATTCAGATGAAAAATCATAATATCTTATTTCATGATATTATGCAAAACCAAATGTTCTACACATTAGTGATTTAATAAAAACATATTTTGAAATATATTCTACATGAAAAAATTTCCAATATATTGATCAATGTGTGATAAGAAAATTGTTGGAGTTTTTATTGTTAAAAATCTATTCAAAATAAAATGACATCATATCTAGACATCTAATATGACAAAATTATAATTTTGATATATAATTTTTCTAACTAAAAATGTCATTTGACTCTTCATATTTAAGATATATGAACAATGTATTTCAAACAAAGTATTATTTTATAGGAAGCAATCTATTAGGCAACTTTGCAAACAATGTCATTTTGCAAAAGCAAATGGATGAAACCAAAGACTTGATTTAATCTCACTTTGGCTTATCCTTTGTGTAAAATAGAAACCCTAGAATTTTTTTATGATTGTGTGGTGACCAATGATCAAGGTATTTTAAGGGATCTTCTATAGTTTTTGTTAAGCCAAACACTAAGATTTTTGAAGTTATTCAAGGGGGTGTTCCCCTTGGCTAAATAACAAGTCAAGAAGCCCCTAACCTATAAGTTTACTAAGTCAGGGGTTCAAAATCCACTCTCCTCCCAATGTTGTGCATTAAAAAAAAAAAAAAATTCAAACTCAAAATAATGATTCTCATTCTATGGAGACATATAAAGGAGAAGAAAATATTGAAGCACTCGTTATACTATTAGTAAATTTATTGAGCTTCTATTTATTATGCTAGTGCACATATTACTTGCAAAGTTGAGGCTAAAATTTGTGCAAGTGATTTTTGGTTTAAAACCAAAATTTGTAGGTCTAGTTTTAATAAATTCAATTTGAACTTCTTATTTTTATTTTTATATTTTTGTGAAGTAAAAGAGGGGTCAAGGCTTTAAGATGCCTAGTAACAAACAAGAAAATTATTAACTTGTTGACAATTTTTAGGTACCTTTGATTTGCATTTCAAGGATCTTTTTTACCTTGAAATTTTTTCTTCTTCTATTTTCTTCACTATTCAAGCAGTCGCAATGACGGAGTTCTAACGCCGTTCTGCGCAGCGACGACTTTCATGTCCTCTCGGGCTTTTGAGTCAAATTTTCCTTTCTGACAAATTCTAGATTGCACGACAACTCAGTCTTATATAAAATAAAGAAATTTGTTAAATTTCAGGAAATCAGGTTTCCACGCCGTTTTCGAATTTTTTAAAACTAAAAAAAAAAAAAAAAAATTATAGAAGCATGTTCCGATCTACCTCTATTGTCTTCTCTTGAAGATTCGATATTTAAATAAGAAATTAAAATGTTAAAAGTTGAAAGAATCTGGAACTGGTCGCAATAAATAGCTGTTAAGGACAAGCAACAACTGTCTAACTTCGTGCTGAATCAAAAGACAACGTCAATATTATATAGTCCCCAGGCTTCTGTTGGTTTTTCTTTGTTATTTTACATGTTCTAGTCTCAACCACCTCCGAGCTTCTACATTATGAAACCCATCCAAATCTCTGAAGGCTCTCCATGTTCTGGTCTGCTGCACGTCTCTCCAACTGCAGCTAGCTGCAAGCTACGAAAAGATTCGGGAGTAGGTCCTGTCAATCGCCACGGCAGCTTCAGAGCTACTGCCTTCATATTTTGTTAGTGTATATTTCCGTCACAAATTCATCCGAGATTCTCTAAATCTCTCTGCTTTGCCATCAGGTCTTGTTCTTTTTATGATTTGAAGCATACCCATCTGGTTTTTTAAGCGTTTCTATTGCGGGTCTTGTTCACAGCTTGGTTCTCTGCTTCAGTGTTTAAGTTCCTGGATTGAACATGCAGGTTGCAGAGTTATTTTGATCTCTTCTGCTTTAGTTCCACTAATGATATTGAGGAAATGTTTCGAAAGTATGCGACCTTTTGAGCTCTTTCTTGGTTTTGATTTTGCTGATTTGATGTGATAACGGTTTGATTTATATGGTAGTCGTATCGAATTTACAGTGGGTTTGATGTTATATTCGTTAAGATGGATTCTTTTGGATCCTGAAGTGGTCATTTGTTTGTCATGGCAAGAAGCTCGGATGTGCTCTGAATGATTCAGATATGACTGGTTTCAATGGATGGTTGAGACGATGAGTATTCTAAATAGGAATGCATCCCTCAAACGCAGTACATCGCTTAACCGGAGGGTCTTGAGTTTTCCAGTCTCAAGGTTCAGTCGGTTGAGCTGTGTGTCACGATTGTTTCACGCACTTGTGGTGGTTGGATCTTTGATTTCATTCTTCGTAGCAATTGGTTGTGGTTATGTGTATGTGCTTCCAGGTCTCAGCCACGCCTTTGCTGGGTATGATGCTGTCAAATCCAATGATTCATTGCATATTTGCAAATTTGTTGATGGAATTTGGGTTTCGGATAACAGTTACCCATTGTATAATGCGACAGAATGTCCTTTTGTAGAACAAGGATTCAATTGCTTGGGAAATGGACGGAAAGATATAGATTATCTGAGATGGAGGTGGAAGCCAAAGGATTGCGATCTTCCAAGGTTTAATGTAAAGACTATATTAGAAAAGCTTCGAAGCAAAAGAGTTGTTTTTGTTGGTGATTCTATGAGTAGAACACAGTGGGAATCACTGATATGCTTGCTAATGACAGGGGTAGAGGATAAGAAGAGTGTCTACGAAATGAATGGGAATAAGATCACAAAACAGATTAGATATTTGGGTGTTCGGTTCAGTTCCTTCAATTTGACAGTTGAGTTCTTTCGCTCGGTTTTCCTGGTGCAACAGAGTGGGATTCCCAGACATGCACCAAAGAGGGTCAAGTCAACACTTAGATTGGACAAGTTAGATGATTTTAGCCATCACTGGGTTAACTCAGATCTTCTCATATTCAACACTGGACAATGGTGGGTGCCAGGAAAGCTTTTTCAAACGTAAGTTGACTCAATTCTGTCTATAAGTCTTTGAGGGCGCCTGTGATTTTCTGTAGGCAACTACTTCATTTGATATAACTACTAGAATTGATGCATAGGTTGATGTTATAATATGCTATGGAGACATTCCATCTTGATTCTGCTGATCTGCGTGCGAATGAAAGTTGTGGATTGTGACCAGCTTTACATGACACGTTGTCATTGCTACACTTTGGATTACAAATTTCAGAATCACCTTACTCAGTTCGTGACACATTTTACTCATCTAGTGGTCAGATTGTATTCGGTGCACTTTTGGTAGATTCTTAAGACTGCATTATCCGATTCCTTTTCACTTCATCTCTGGTCAGTAAATGCAAATGTAGGAAGGGAATAAACTTTCCTAGTTTTCCAGATCAGTCCTACTGGATAGAGTAGCTTTTTCGCGTCTACCATCAGAATGCAAGTGAATTTCAGTCTCTTCTTTCCCCTCCTTTTTTCTTTGGTCGTCTCTTGTTCTCTCTTCCTTCTTTGAAAATAAAATTTCTAAAAGTCAGCTTCATTCCTTGTTACAGACATATTTAGCCATCCCCCATATTGAGGTTTGTATTGTTATAGAACCTTATAACACAAGCTTTTCAATCTTGAGGACTATCCCTACGACATTTTTTTCTTTTATCTTATTTGCACTCTTAAAAGTTTCTCTAAATTTGCTTCGCTGCATTTAAAGTTTAAAAGCAGATAAAATTCCCTCTAAAATGGCTAAAACCTTCTAATTATTTGAAGATGTATGCAGGAGAAATATGGAATAGTCTTTTGAGAACAACATATTAATTAACAAAAATGTGAGAAGAAGTAGTTATTTGTTATCTTTTAAGAAAGAAATTGGATATGTACAACTGGGCCTAGACTGTATTAACAAAAATGAGGACAAAACAGTTACTTTGGTAGTTTTAAAGAAAGAAAGTGCCCATATAGAAGTGGGCCAAGGCTGTACAAATTGAAATCTATATGCATTATTCTGTCTCTGTGATTTGTTTTGATGAGCATGAGTTTTTCTTAATATCAAACTTGCAGGTTAGATATACTTAAGCCAAACCTCCAGCACCACTCCTGGCACCGCCGTCCTCCCCACAAACTCTTGTGGAGGAAGATAAGAAACAGAAAGGATAAAGAACATAAAATGAAGAAAGGCATAATTTTTCTTTTTTCAGCATTTCAATCTTTTCATGGTTAGTGTTAAGCTCTAGAGAATAAAATATTAGGGGATATCTTGTGCCATTAGTAACTTGTATGCTATGCTACCATTTTATCCTTCTAGTTTATTTTAGCGCTAATGGAACTATAGTCTTTGTTTACAATTATTCCCATCTAACAGCTATAATCTTTATAACTTTGGGTCCAAATTGTATTTTGGGCAGTGGCTGTTACTTCCAGGTTGGAAACTCTTTAAAGCTTGGAATGCCAATTCTCACTGCATTTGGAACTGCCCTAGGCACTTGGGCATCATGGGTTGAGAGAAATATCAACACAAACCGAACACACGTCTTCTTTCGCACTTTTGAGCCATCTCACTGGATGTATGTCTTCAATATTGGCAAACATGATTCTGCATTTATAAATATTTTTAGCTTTCCACTAGATATCATAGCTTTGAAACTTCTGTCTCTTGGTGCAGAACTAAAACTAATGTAGTAATTTATAGTTCACCACTCTGCTTTAGTTAAATGCCAATATGACGTATCCCTTTTTCTTGATGTTGGTAATCGACCTCTAAAACATTTTTCTAGAATAGATTGGTCTTTGCTTTTGAGTTTAATAGTAGTTACCTGTTGCAACCAACCATGTCTGAAGGGCTACTGTCATCCTCATGTTTGGTTCTTTATTTCCCTTTTATTTTGTACTAAGGTGCACGGTGATGGTGTTCAGCATGAGTAATAATATGGTTTCTTTCTGCATTAGTGATCAAACTCGTAGGTTTTGCAATGTCACTCAGTACCCATTATTAGAAGCAAGAGGCAGGGACCAAAGTCCATTCTCGGACACAGCACTGGAGGTGGTAAATAATATGACAGTTCCTGTAACTGTTCTGCACATAACTTCCATGTCAGCTCTCCGGAGTGATGCACACGTGGGTAACTGGAGTGACAGTCCATCAATAGCTGATTGTAGCCACTGGTGTCTCCCTGGAGTACCTGACGTGTGGAACGAAATTGTCCTCTCCCACCTGCTTACCAGCTAGGGGAAAATTTCTTGTGCATTGTGAGCAGAGTAAGCTCCGATTACCTTCTCAATTCTTCTTGCTTGTTTTCTTGCATCTGAGCATGATATAAATCCCATTTCCACTGAAATGTATGTTGTGAAAAAAAGTTGAACCCACAAAAAGTTATAAAACCTTTTTGTGTTGGGAGAAATCTGCTGCTTACTGACGGAAATGCTATTTCTTTGCCTATGTCCTTTAATAAGGAATCATAAAATCATCTTTTCCTCATGCAAAAATCTCAATCCGCATTTTTGAGCCTTCACCATCTGTATTTGCAACCATTGGTTATTGTTGTGCACAGCACCCTCTCTGAACCAGAGGATGTTTTCCTCCTACCTATCATCCCCTGACCTTGGTCGTTGGGTTGGGAGCTATGGGAGGAGAGGTTGGTTACAAATGGTATGCAATTGCCTATTTAAAAGAAATATTAAAGAAATTATTAGGTAAAGAAGGTAGAAAAGAATTGCATTTGCTTTTCCTTCTGTATTCATTCCCCCTATGGCATGCGTCAAGATCCTTCTATGTTCATTCTCCTATGTTTTTGCTTTAATGTATACATGCTAGTTGCTGGATTCACGAAATGTATCTTGCGATACATAAAGGGTTACCCTCTGCATAACATCCAAGAACAGTAAATGGGACAAGTTTCTCTCTCTCTCTCTGTTATCCTTTTGAGGTAAATAAAGTAGGCAACAATTAGACTAATTCTTTCAACTACTTTTTTATTAGTGCAAAATGGATAAACCACTGTTGAGCAAGAGAGGATCTGCCAGCACCCCTGGCTCGGTTCGGAAGCCAGAGAAGTTGAATGAGCCACTTGAGCTGAGTTTCTTCCCTTTTTTTTTTTTTAATCTTTTATACTGCAGCAGCCACATCCCAATTATTCCATAATTCTCAAGATAGCTCCAGGATTTCAAAAGAAAATGCAGACATTGAGTATACAGTTTTGCTATAGCAACGTTTTTTTTTTTTTTTTTTTTTTTTTTTTTCCGGTTGTCCTTTCCTTTCTTATTCTTATTCTTTGAGAGAGGACCAAAATTTTGTCCTCAGATGTAACGATTTTGTCCATTGCTGTTCATTAATCTCTGTTTTGATTATAATAAAGCAATGTTGGTTAGAAAGAGAGAGATTGACCATCTTATTTTTATCCTTAGAAAATAATCTTCTGTTTCTGTTTATTAGCCATAGTCTTAATTAGGCTGCAAAGCAGCGGTGCAGTGGCGAGGCTGATGGTGACAAATGTAAGGTTCTAGGTTCGACACTCCTCTCCTCTACCTAATTAAAGAAGAAAAAAGCCAGGGAAGGTGGAGCTTGACAAACTTATCTGATAGTTCTTGAATTTTGGCTGTTTCTATGAGAAAAGAATTGTGAGATGAAATGACAACTTATCTGCTGCTTTTTTTTGACTTTTCTTTTCCTTTCAATTCTTTTATTTGGTTGGATCAACAGGGTTACGAAAAAAACCTTATGCAAATCGGACTACGCCCCTCCACCTACCGACTGAAGACCAAAACAAACTGAATCCCATACGTAAAACAGCTGTAGCTTCTTCGGAAAAGCAGTCAATTCAAAACCAATATGACATGATCACATACCTAATCAACCAAAAACATATTGACTAAAGGAACTCTTGACATACAGCCTCCTTGCACATTCGAAAAAGACTCCTGCTTTGTTTGGACTCTTGTCCCAAGTTATCGAAGTGATTAAAGAGACCCGCCTATGATCAATGCAAAAAAGGGGTAAGACCTTTGTTAAAAATGGTAGTTATTTATATTATCGATATCTTGATTTAAGCTAAAGAATGTGTTAAAGATAATAGTTGTTTTATATTGTTAATATCTCTATTTCTTAATAACTAGTTCTAAGGACTAAACATGCCGCACAAACATCAGAGGATATGGGGGAATATGTAGGATCCTCTTAACCTGTCACATGTTAGAACCAATGCCCTAAAGATTTAACATTATGAGAAAGAAAAAAAGCGAGAAAATGTTTAGTTTTTTGAGCATTTAGTAAATCCATGAGACCACCAATAAAAGCCTCCCAATATCCTTAATTTTCAAGAAAAGATCTCCCCACAGTCGGCATGCAATAAATGAAGTAGAAGTAAGAAGTGTTTGTGAATTGCTACCAATGACATCGATGCAAAGGCTTTGCATGGGAGTCAAGCTTCACCCAGGACTACAAATAGACAGAAATAGACCGACGGATTATCCATATTCAAATGGCCCCTGTAAGAAATAACTTCTTCTATCCCGTATCTTTCTCTTCTCTGCTACTACCTAATAATTCTCTGACAAATCCAAAAGTGCCTCCAACCCACAATTTTCCATCCCCTCCAGGCGTGCCTCCATCTCATAAATCCTCTACAGCTTCTGAGGGCCGAGCACTGCCTCATGGTACTCCACCCCTTCCAAAAGCAAGTCCATAACATGGCCCCCCATTACAATGCCACGACCGCAATTTCCACGGAAGGCAGCACCACCAAGTCATTCTTTCCATCACCACGTCCAGTAACAAAACTGCAGAACGTAAGCACATTGAAGCAGATATCAGGAAAAATGAAAAGATGAGGGTAGGGTCTATACTCTGAATCTGCAGATCATTGGCATTTTGAGAAAAAAGTAGGGGCAGCATACTCTTCTGGATTCTCGTTGACATTTTGAGAAAAATAGCCTGACTAATAGCTATACAAGAGAACGGGAGAAGCAATGGAACGGTTATAAATTGTCTTCTAGACCCTCATTCCTCTCCAAAGCAACAAAATGAATACTTATTTTTGTTTCACATACAAAAGCTTTTTTCTTTTGGTCAGAATAAAAATTGTCCATATTGTTAAAGAATCTTGACATTCTCTTGGCACACCAGAAACATAACGTTAGGATCACATATAAACAAAACTAGTTATATCAGCCATCCTCGAGACCCGTTATAAAATCTGCATGATTTTGATTTATTCCTTTCTACTTTTTTGAGTTTTATTGCAACCTGTGAGAATTGGAACAAAAAAAAAAAGACTAGTTAACTGTGGTCAACCATCTTTCAGCAGGAACAGAATGTCTCATATGAGTTTAATGGATATTTTAGTGGTAAGCTGACAGCAATGTAATATGAACCAAAAGAAGACAAGGAAAGACTTGTGAGCTCTGTCAACTGTCATTCAGCAATAACAGCAGATAAAGAACCATTTATAGAGGCTCCTCCTTGTCCACAATAAGCTTCTTCTGGTCTAAGATTTCACACAAAGAATACAACAATCCAAAAAAAAAAAAAAGGAGAACAAAAAAGGGCCAAATTTGGTGGTAAAAGAACATTTCCTCCACAACTTTAACCGATCAGCCAGATGCATGTTGGAATTGAATTTTAAAGTTAAAACAGGTAGCAAATGATGGTTGTCAAATGATTCTTTTGGTTAAAGTCAGCAGAAATGTACCTTCAAGAGCACTGAATAAAAGAAGCCAACTTGCCAACTTGTAAGGAAGTTAGCAGAACTTTTCCTGATAGGCAAAAGGTTGGATATGATTTTTCTACATGGATTGTAAAAAATAGACAAAAAAGAGAAAAAAAAATTACCCTTGAACTTTCATAGATATGAGCTGGTTAAGGACTTCGCTGTTAACCAAGTAGACAAAAGATTCAAGATACATCCAACTTTCATATTACAGATGGTCCTAACATGTTCACACATGTTTGAAGAGCATGCTGAAGTTCAGGTGTCTTTGCACGAAGAAAAATGAATCCTCCAGCAAGCATTGCATGCTAAAGAAAAAAGGTAAATTCGCAACCCTTACAACATGTAGAGACGTGAAGAATATGGCCATATTCACGTTGTAAAAGACAATGAGCTTGTAACATGTGGTTTCAGTCAAACCAGTTTCCCAGTCCAAATGCTGAAGCCTTAATTATTCTGTCTAACATTCCACATATTATTGCAGTTTCAGGATGAGAATGGTCCCCTTGATAGAACTTGTGGGTTTTTCCAGCAATGGTTATCCAGCTGCAGCCAGGAGTTTTAACCAAACCTAAATGCCTCATGTTTGCTCTGGTTAGGGAAACACAATCCTGCATGTCAACAGAGGAATAAAGACTACACATAGCTATGTAGTTGCTTGAGTTTCTAGGTTCCAAGTCAAAGAGTTGAAAAGCTGCAATTTCTCCAATTTGAACATTCTTGTGCATCATAGAACCAGCAAGAAGGGCACCCCAAGCACTGGCTGCAGTCCCACACTTCATGTTTTGCACCAATTCAAGAGCTTCATCTAGATGCCCAGAACGACCCAGAAGATCGACCATACAGGCATAGTGCTCAACAGTGGGTTCTAATCCGTAGTCACAACTTATAGAGCTGAAAATCCTCCAACCTGGATCGATAAGACCTGAGTGACTGCAACTAGCCAAAACTGCTGTTAGTGTTACACTGTTAGGTCTAAACCCGCAGTTTCTCATTTTACTAAACAAAGCCAAAGAGTCTTCTCCTTTCCCATGAACACCATAGCAATATATCATTGTAGTCCAGGTTACCACGTTCAGCTCATGCATGCTCCTGAAAACTTTCTCTGAGTCATGCAAGCGTCCACACTTTGCGTACATGTCAATCAATGAATTATTAACTGCAACATCTCCAAGAACCACGAAACTCTTAACTACTTGCCCATGTATTTCTTTCCCTTTCATCAAGTCTCCTTCCCCTCCGCAGGCATTCAAGATGCTGGGAATCGTCATAGAATCCATATTCACTCCTTCACTAAGCATGTTTTTGAAACAATTCAAAGCATCCACATAAAAGCCAGCCCTCCCAAAACCTGCAATCATCGAATTCCAAACGACAGAGTCTCTACACGACATATTTGAAAATAAACGCCTTGCATCAACTAAATTCCCACATTTCAAATAAAAATCCAATACCGAACTTCCCACAACAACATATTCCTCAAAACCAAGCTTAAGAACCCAGCCATGAAGCATCTTACCCAGATAAGCATCTCCTACTCCTGCAGACGCCTTAAACGCCGGAGGCAACGTATAATGATCAGCCCGAAGACCCATCTTCAGAAACTCGTTGAAAACACTAATAGCATCCAAGTAAAGAAAATTATGTACATATGAAGCGAGCAATATGTTCCAAGAATGCATATTCCTTTCAGGCATTTTGTCAAAGACCCGGCGAGCATCTTGCAGAAAGCCGTATTTAGAGTAAGCCAGTAATAGATCGGTTTGAAGGGTCATATTGGAAAGAAAGCCATGGACGAGGACTTGGGCATGGGTTTGCTTAGCTTGGGAAACCGCAGAGACTAGGACGCAGTTTCTAAGCAGGGAAGACAAGTGAAAAGCAGTCTCGTGAAACATTTTTCAGGTATTTAAACTCCAACGGTCTTTAGACGAGTTGTAGGGAATGGAAGAGCGCAAATACAAAGGAACTACAATCGGTTATGGCTATGGATAATGGTACTTATTGCCCTATAAGAGCTAATTAGGCAGACCTCAGAGCAGCGCTTACGACCATCTCTATTTGGTAGACTGCAAAGATTGATAGTTATCACAACTGTTCTAAGCTGATTTTTGAAGAAGGCTTGACCATCAATCAAAACAATTTACTGTAACCACGGCGCTGCCAATACTAAGTTATGCAAGGAGAACAGTGCTGAGCATTTGTTCAAGGAAGGTTAGGAAATGATTAATTGTGCATATGGAAAAACTGCTTCAGGGGTCGCTTTGGTGTCCAGTGAGACCACAATAGCAATTTGCTCAAACGAAGAAAAAGGAAAAGAGACAAAATAAAAATAAAAATTAAATCGCATTTCTTGTAACCACAAGTGAAAGTGAAACGATCGTGAACAAATCCAATCTTTGAGTTGAGCAGTTTTCCAATGGTAAAAGTCAATACATAATAAAATTGGCTTCATCTCAGCATCTAGTATAAAGAAATCTACTTCAAAAAGGAGGGGGAGAGGAAGATCATTTTAAGCATTGGTAACTAAGATTCGGCCTGCTGCTATATGTCATATGCCTGACAATACAATTTGATTGATAAGTCTACAACCTGTAGAAGAAACTTCAAAAGAATAGACTACAACAAAATTAACAGGGGTAAAGATGACGCTCATGAAGGGTCAATTGCCATGGGAGTGATGCGCCTCTTAGCTGGTTTATTTGACTTGGGAGTACTTTTTGAGCTTGGGGAAACCTGTTTCTCTTCGTTCTTTTTTGCTTCTGATTCTGTGCTGTCGGTTGCCATAGAATCAGTCCTAGTCCCACTAGTTATCAGGTCTTCTAGCTTCTGAACAGGGCTCTGATCTTCATTAACCATGGCTCTCTTTTCTTCTAAAGCAGATTAAACATGAAGGTTAACAGAGGAATCAAAGACTTGTAGGAAGGAAAAGACGGACAAACAAGAGACAAAAGCCAAAAAAAGAACAGCAGACCTGATAAAGAGAGGGGCAATCCCAGTTCATCAGGCTCAAATTGCAGTAAAGTACAGTAACCATCTTGTGAGGATAACGCCAAATAACAGCCATCAGGCGACCTTAGAACACAAATGATCGTAACCAGTCAAAATCCAAGAAATTGTTATCAACTGTAATCATCTAATAAATTGTTGATATTAAACAAGGAGATATCACATGGGAACTCCACTTTACCATGCAATGTCTGTTATGGGAGCATAGTGAATTCCAGCCAAGATCGCTATAGGAGGAATACTCTCCGTATCATAAATGTACAAGGAATTCAACGTGACCACCGCAAAAATTAGGCGATAAGGGAGCTTAAAGAATGCAGCTGCACAATGCACCAAAGATGGTTCAAATTGCAAACACAAATTAGACTGGGTATAACACTGTTTTGAGCCAAGAGATTGACCATTGTAAAGTACCTGGATTTGTTCCCCGAGGGCTAAAAATGATGGGGCAAAAACGAACTGCTACAACAGGTTTACTGGCACCTGGGAGCTGTAGCTTAGGCCTGCATTTTAGAAATTTTGAGAAAATATGTAACATTGAAAAAGATCACGTTCAAATTTATTCTATAGTCCAAAAACTGTAGTTATCACTTGTGAAAAGCATAGATTCCTATTCATTGAGATCACAACATATTAACGGATACTAGGCTCAATATCTGGTAGATAACAGAAGAAAACCTCAGAAGAAAGGAAGAAAAGTGCAGTACCAAAAGAACTATGTAAATAAAGCAACAGTAAATATCTTACCTTGAAAGATCCTTTCTGGAAAATATGTAAGCTGTATTCACTGGTTGAGCTGCAGGTGAAACCTTGAAAGTACCTAAAAGGGAAAAGGCGGTACATTAACAAAATTTTTACGGGAATGATTAAATTTTTACACACAGCATAGTCAAAAGTCCTTTTCTAAAGAAGACAAGACAGTTAATTGATGCATCTCAGAAAAGGATACAATCATGTTAAAACAACATAAACCATTAGGAGCATTGCTTTTTTTTTCTTTACAACAGCAAGAACAACGGAAATCTTAAGACGAATCTCGACAATGTATGTAGAAATCAGATCATTGATCTCTCCTGTTCCCTCTCATCCTAATCTGTTGGTATTGATTAAGGAGGACTTGGGGTGAAACGAATTAAAGGGCACATTACAATTGGAACACGCATATCTGTCTTTGCATGACGTATTCCATGTACTAGTAATGTACAAGAAGAGAATATGTATAACAGCTTAATATACCAACAACAATAACACCTATGCCAACCAAGACAAGTAAAGCTGCAGGTTTTGTAAGGACCACAATCATCTAGCAGATAAGAGATTAATTAACAGCCCTAGATGATATGTCATTGGCAACATTACTCTTGTGGATGCTAGGATATCCAAGATAACGATGCCAACTCTATGAGGTAACCAGAAAATTCCATCAAATTAATGGCCAGAATTCCGAGGTAACTGATATCCAAAGAAAAAATTTCAAACTATTGGTCCGTAGTAGACTAAACAGGATATTCAATTTAATACCTGCTGGCACAAGTAAAAAGGATCCATCAGGTGACCAGGCTAATCTTCGGAAGAAAGATGGCAGTGTTTCATCATGAAAAAGATGGGTTTTCACAGACTGCACCAGAAACCATTCGTCATCTCATAGAAGTTATAACATGTTAAGATCTTACGAAAAATACGTGAAAACAAAGATGACCTCCTATTTCCTTACCTTGGAATCATCTCCTGTTGGCTGTTCTGCCTTCGTAATAACATGCTTACAAACATAATTCATCTTTTCCATGCCTTTTGTTTTTGTTTGAGGCTTATTAACATAAATACAGCAAGTTCTATCAGAACTAAGGGAAGCAGCATACTTTCCCAATGGATCCCATGCGACACCTTGAACATAATGACAATGGGAGTCCAGAATCTGATGAACAGAACCTAAAGAGAAGAAACATAGGCGAGAAGGATAAAAATTAAGAAACATTTCAACTGAAAATTTTCAATGCTACTTCTTAATTTAAACTTTGTGGCTGTCAAGTATTATCTTCCTTGCCTTTGTTCACATCCCATATGATGCTAGAATTATCAACTGATCCAGAAATGAGGAATGCACCATCAGCAGACCACTGCAGGTCCAGGACATCTTTGCGGTGAAAGCTGTTCCAAAAGAAGTGCATTAATAAGTATCATCCCTGGTAAATGGGAACAAAACTTCTGAATCCAGAAAAAGAAGTGTAATTTCACTTGTTACCCGGATACATGGTCTAAGTGATATAGCACAGACACAATAAATCCCTAAGCACATGATTTAGTTTGGGCAACAAAAGCAACCTGATGTTTTCCTTACAATCAAGATTTGCATCTATGATCAAACATAGATATGTGATTAATTGAGTAATTCTAAGTTGGATCCTGAGAATGTGAGAGATTTGATAACAGGCTTTTTGGTCAAACTTCAAAGGATTTTCCTTTTGCTTGATCAAATATGAATGAATATGTTTAGGTTCTAAGGCAGGATTAAAAGGCATCTTTGTGTTACAAAACCAGCAGCAAGGCTTTGAAAAGCTTAACTATCAACTCAGACTGAAGGCCTTACGATAAAGTCTTGAAAACCTTCCATGTTTGACCTGTCTCGGTAGGATGCAACTTCCAGATGACCAGCTCACCTCCTGAAAAAAGAAGCTCAGTTTAAGACAAATTTGAAATAAAACAACTTTGATGACCTTGATGAGCAATTATAACTTTGAAGTAAACGTTATATAGTAAGTGAAAAAATAAGAAGCACTGTAGCGACTGGTCATACCATCAGCACCCGATGCAAGTTGTTCTCCTGCGTTATATCCAGGAAAGATATCAACTCCAGCATCAAAAGGAGCATCATCAAAATAAGACATGAAGACAATTTAACATAACAGAGGTCTGAGAGAAAAGATATGTTTTAGAATCCAGATAAAGAAAAGCACTGAAATATAGTACATAACATGATGCAGTCATTGAAGATGGGCTCTTACTGATATGAGTACAATTTTTTATTTTTTTAATCACTCTCGAGATTTACATTTTGGGGCAGACTTTAATATCCAAAGGATACCTATGGCTCTAAAGGTCTCATCAGAATTATAATATGGCAAAAAGAAATTCTGCTTTAACTCAAAATTTTTGGGTGCTCTTGTATTATGTGGCAAAATAAAAAGTTTCTGTTAAGAATTTCACCTTCAGTAATTTCTGAGGTATCTTCCAATTTATATTTATACCAGGGTTTTCTAGAAGTACTACGATGGTATTTAAGTATTAACTTATTATTCTAGATTTAGTAGGCGATGTCCATTTTGAAAGTCATAAACCATTCGTTAAAAAGGGTGAAGAGAATTTTGTATTGTGTCAAGAGCCCAAGTGTGCTTCTTGCTCTCTTTTCCAGGACGTAACAACTGAATATATGTAATGTATGTAATGTATCTGATAATATAATTGCAATTGAAGTTGCAATATATATTATGTTAACCATCCATAAATACAAATAGGTATGTCCTTACCAGAAGGAGAGAAGCGGAGGATATTGACAGCAGAACCATGGTAAGAAAGGCTGTTTTGATAGGAAGCGGTTGGGCCTTTCTTGTGTGCTTCTCCTGGATTTATCAACCAGAGCTGAAATAATTAGGCATAACACGGTAGTTAGTTAACACAGAAAGTGAACCTAAGAACTTCATCCTATTGTTCAGATAACATCTTTGTTCAAAAGTAAAACCTCAGGTTTACGGAAAACAAGTAAATTTGGAGTTTGAACATCATAATACGTTATTTTGGCTGCCAAAATAAATGGGAAAATTTGTATGATTGCAACAAATCGGGGGAATTAACAAAGAATAGTATTTAAGATCCTAGATGCTCACTAATCATGCTTTGATTGTTTCGTCAAAAGCTTAAGAGGTAACTTCAGCAATCAAACACGCTTTCAACATGCTGGGCCACATTAGATGAAATGCAAAAATTTAAGTTTCATTGCTGAGATTAGAACAAACTTCACCATTTGATCGACAGAGAATTAATACTGACTTTTTCCTCACTAAATGTTTCCAAAGAAAACCATTGAAACTAGCACAGAACTAGCATTGGGTATCCTCATTGGATTTCTCCCAAAAAAACCATTGAAGTATAGAACTAACATAGAGCATTCCTCATTGATATTTCCTAAGAAAACCAGTGAAACTAGCATAGAACCATGATCGAACGTTTCCTCATAAACCAAAAGGGTACCTTCAGCAACCAGACAAGATTTCAACACGCTTAGCCAAATCTGATGAAGATACGACAGAATTTCAGTCTCCGTAGTGAGCGTACAACTACCTTTGACAATTACTGTTGACGGAAACCCAACAAAATGCAATAGATTTGATGCTTTCGTTTTCATTTTCTATAGTGCATGAACAGGAAGCCAAATTAATCTGACAAAAAAAAGGGGGTAAGCCATTTGTTTATCAGGAACCAAAGGGATACCAGAGGCAAAATTCGCAATTCAAAGCCCTCTTATTTCGCAATTCGAAATAAGGTTTCAGGAAAACCTCTGTGACATTTTGAACGATGGGTGTGCTCAGTTTTTTATTAGAAAAGAAGATCTCCGGGAGAGCAAGTTCAGGCATATAAGCACAGAATCAAACACACCCTTAATCTACTGAACCATTTTCCCAGTACCAAACCTGTCGTTAACCGCTATTTTCCATTGAGTTAAAGATAGTAGTACCAAATATCATAAAGGCATCCCTAATTAAAGAATTACAGACGTAAAATTCAATGAACAGAACACCGTTCCAATCTACTCAAAATAAGAAGCGAAACAACTCGTATCTTCAAATTCTGGAACCCAGAGTAAGAATGTAGTGAAATCAGGCACCTTGATGTCGAAGTCGGCGCCGCCAGTGGCAAGAGTACCGGAGAGAGGGTGGAAATCAAGGGTTAGAACAGGCTTGGTGTCGTGCCAGTTGATCTGAACCGTCCCCCCTTTCATTATCTTCTTCTTCTACTTTGTATTGAGAGTTCGATACTATATGAATTTAAGTGTATGCAAAATAAAATAAAATAAAATAAAAAATAAAAGGACAGTAGAAAGATGTGGGCAGATTTGGCGCGCTCCTTTGAGTTGGCGGGAGTTCGCTGTTGTTACGTGTGGCTTCTCTAGAACTCCCTGTTGGTACGTGTGACTTCTCTAGTTTTGTTATTATTGGGCTAGATTATTCAATTCTTTTGAACGTGTCATCATACAATGTTGCTATTTACATTGTTGTAAACTAAATTTGCTCATAGTTAAAATTGGTGCTTCAATTCGCATAATTGTTTTTATGTCTACAATTAGGATATTTTCCATGTAAATTATAGTGTTCTGTTGCATTAACTTGTTTAATTTATTTGCTTTGCTATTCATTCAGTATATTATTGTCTGTGAATAAATTAGATACATCAATTAGTTTTGCATCAAAATTCATAACAAGAATTATCATAGTATTTTTGATTTGACAAAGAGAACCATAAGTGGTCACATACTATGCATAAGATAATATTAGTTGTCGTAAATGGAAGTATTCTTGTTTTTGTGATGGTTTTATAATTGTCACAGATAATTCAATGGATTACCGGATGGAAATTCTTAATTAATCAAAGCGAGTAAAGGCCTAGATTTTAAGAAGTTTAGGTTCTTTCTAAAATGACCTAAATTCCAGTTCTTTATATAAATCTTTGTTCCTTTGAAATTGTTAACGCAACCATTATTGGAAAGAAGAAGAAGTTTTGTTATTGGAACAATTTTGATTCACTTGTGAAACATGCCAAAGCCATCACTCATTCTATAACTTGAACTCTTTGGAGTTGAACTTGACCTTGCATCGGTCCAGGAAAAGCTTGGTATTATGCCTAATTATGAAAGTACATGAAAAAGATACAAATTTTGGGATTACTTTGAGGGAACCCGAGACCTCTCTTTGGTTCTACACAGAACTAAATTACAACAAGCTTAATAACTCACTTGGATGCTTATCCTATTTATAGCTATTGGTCGACTATTAAGACTAACTATATGTGCTTAACAGCCTTATTAATAGAAGCCAACAAAATAAATATACTCTAACAAATTGGAACAGATCTTAGCTGCTTAACATAAAGAACTATCTGCTGACTAGGATAGCTCATTTATCCCATTGATTCTTGTTTGGAGCTTGGCAATCAATTGCTGACATGGAACTTATAAGGTTACGTGGCTACTGCACTTTTCTGGACTGTTACATACCTCCTCCTTAAAAAATAACCTTGTCCTCAAGGTTAACCTTTAGGAATGCTCCCCACACAAACTTGGTGCTTTTTGCCAAAATAACCTTGCCGCTTGCTTCAATTGGGAAGAGTTTGATGAAACATTGAAGTTGCAAAGTACAAGAACCAACCAACGATTCACCAAAATGCTCTAGAGTAAGACCACCCATGCCTTGGAAAAACGTCACCTCAATTTCCACTTGCAAGTGGGCGTACCTTCCATTAAAGAATCTTGGTCCATTTTCGATTCCCATCTCTATTGTTGCTCAGCCAAAAAAAGATCATGAAATCTATCTACTTGCTTTTCATTAGACTTGAAGCCATTTTGCTTTATCTCAAGGAATAATTGAATAGGAAATCCACCTAACGTGTGAAAGGCATAAACCATAATTGCTGTGTTCGATGAATTTACATTCTTCTGTAACTTGCAATCAAGAACTTCACATGCATTGCTTAAATCCCCATAGTTTGCATACATGTAAACAATTGAATTTAATGTGAAGGTATTTGTAGTAAGTCTAAATTCCCTAATAAAATCTAACTCTTTTCCTCCCTTAACATGTGCTTCTGCGAGCCATTTCCCTCCAAGTAATGCAATATTCATTTCTTGCTGCTTCTTGCCCCTTGACTTTACTGCTAGAGCTAATTCTGCACTTTCACCGTAATGGAGTCTATTTTTATTAATATTCGCTACCCACTTTCCCTTATCATTAAAGGTAGGGTCATTAGGAATTCTGGAAACCGTTGCAACCTCTATTTGTAGTATAAGAAGTTTTGTTAACCTATGAAGATTGGAAAGAATCTCCATGTGTGATATAACACCATTTGTCATAGAAATTACATCACTCCTAAATGGATTGCCAACTATAGTTACGGCAACTTGGAATGTAGGCAATACTCCAACTTCCATAAGGGATACTTCTTCCCTACCGCCCTTAAAAAATGGAGGCTTAAACTTCACAGGTGTTACGTCATTATAGTAAAGGAGTTTTATCTTGGTACACTCTTTTGGCATCTATCTAGAATCCTTATCAATTAAACCAATGTCCAAACCTTTTTACAAGTTAAACTTCTCACTTGATTTAGAGTAACTTTAATTGTGGAATTGTTCTTGAATGTTCCCCCTTGTTTCTTCCTTCTGATGGGATTAAGAGTCATGGAAACCTCTTGTCTATCAGAATTTAGGTAATTAAAAGAAAATGCATATACCTCAATCCTTGGTCCTCCAACTACCTTGTTAACCGCGAACAGAAGTGTTTGCAAATACTTCTTCTACAGTGCATTGTACACACCTTTTTCCATCCAATCAAACAACCTGCAAGACTCTACATCCATAGGCATCGACCTTTTGATTTTCATCTCCATGTCCTTCACTTTTTGTGCAACCACCATGGTTTCAACATTTCAATATAAAATTGGATAATTAAGGCTAGAAAGAAGGGTAATTCAATATAGTTTCTTTGAAAATTGGAATGGGCATGAAGTGAACAAAATTTGCTTAAGAGAATGTAAGGTAGTCGGTTCCATTTTGGTGGTTGACCAAAGTGAGTAAAATTATATCTAATGTGAGGAATGCTAGATACATTGGACGACGAGTCTCCCTTCAAACAATAGCACCTTGTTTATGGTTACTGACTTTTCCTTTGTGATATATTGATTTGCTGAAAACAAATCCCATTCTAGTCAATATCACCATTTTTCTTGATCTTATGTGGCCTGAGGTTGCATGTCCTTTTCATGTCCTCTTCGTCATTAGAATCGAGCATCATCTGTTGCCATTCGTCACCAAATTCAATTTGATCTTTGTCAGAATGATTCATTTCGAAAATCATTTTAGATCTGTTTAAATCAAAGAAAGGATTTTCAATCGGCAGGATACTAATTGGACATTGGTTGGTTAACTCTTCCTTTTCTTCGACTTGTTGGTCACCAAACTAGAGGTGGTTGGAAATAAACAGAATCCTTTTGGCTTGCAATCCATAAGTTTCTTTCTTGTGGATAGCTTTATGCAAGTCATTCAATCCAGCCATTATAAGGTTGTAAAAGACCTTCAAATCTTCTTTGATATCAACCAAACCGGCCTTTAAATCTTCATTAATATTAGCCAAGTCCTCTCTCATTGAATCCATTCCATAGGACAAACTTGGCTCTAATACCATTTGCAGTAGGCTAGAAACTTGAAAGTACATGGAAAATATACAAGTTTTGGGATTGCTTTGAGAGAACTTAAGACCTCTCTCTACTTCTACACAAAATTGAATTACAACAAGCTTGATGACTCATTGGGATGCTTCTCCTATTTATAGCTATTGGCCAACTGTTGAGACTAACTATATGTACTTAACAGCCTTATTAACAGAAGACAACAAAATTAACAGATTTTAATAAATTGGAATATATCTTAACTACTTAATAGAAACAACTATCTGCTGACTAGGATAGCTCATTTATCCTTTTGGTTCTTGTTTGGAGCTTGGCAATCAACTGCTGACATGGAACTTATAAGGTGATGTGGCTACTGCACTTTTCTAGACTGCTACAAACCTCTAGTTAATCCATAAGCACCACATTATAAATTGGTACCAAAAACCTTTAAGCCAACAATGGTAGAAGTATAAGGGAACCAAGGAGAGTGAAAAAGATGTTAAACGATTCAAATGTTTGTGGCTCTAAATGACAAACTTGATGAATTTGGATTTGAAGGTCTAGGTATATTTTAATGGGAAAGGAATGTAATGGTTTTATAATGTCATGAATAGTTCAATGGATTATAGGTTAGAAGTTTTTAATTAATCAAAGCAAATTTTACTCCACAAAGTTTAGGTCTTTTCCCAGAGAGCCTAGATTTCAAGAATTTAGGTCCCTTCTAAAAAGGCCTAAATCTTAATTCTTTATATTAATTATTGTTCCTTTGATAATTATTAACGTAGCCATGGTTGGAAAGAAAAAGAAGTTTTGTTATTGGGACGATTTTGATCGACTTGTACAACTTGCAAATCCATTGCCTGTTTTATAATTCGGACTCTTTGGAGTCAAACCCAACCTTGGTTGATCTAGACCCACCACATTACATTTTTGAAGCTAGATTTTCAACTAGCTGAATACATGGAACTTGTAAAGAATACTTCAAACATTTAAAAATGAATAAAAAACTCTTGTTTATTGATAAGAGTAATATAAACTACAATGGGAGGAATAATTCCCACGATGATTTGTTCTTACAATGTTCTTCATATATATAAGAAAACTTTACAAGTGAATATGCAAGTTGGGATTACGGCTATTTGGTTACCGCGTGAAGACTTTTGTTGCATTTCGGTGATTGAGAGAATTTGGTGAGAATTCGGTGAGAGAAGACTTTAGAGATGGGCTAGTCCCATGTTATCTCTGAACACCCCCCCTCAAGTTGACGGTCAATATGAATTGACGACATTCAACTTGCAGAAGAGATAGTTATGTTGTTTTGACCTGCTTTGAGTGAAAAAGACATGTCATTTTCTAAAGTGTGCATATTGCTTGCACTCGTTCTAGTAAGCATGCTCATCATAACAACTCTAGTACCCACACGATGAGTTTTTGTATCGAGCTCCTGTTTTACCGCAATAAATGCAGTTTCACCAATCACCTTCCTTACGATTGGTGAAACCGCAATAAATACAGAACATCTAAAGGGGGGCATATCAAACAATGTGTTTTTTGTAGTAAAAAAAGGCATAAAAAGGAAGAGTGCTACTGCCTAACAGGCCCATAGTGTGATTACTACAAGATTTATGGGCATGAATAAAAGGAATGCTACAAGCTAAATGGTTATCCACTAAGGCACAAAAACCATAAGGAAGAAGGCAAGGCAAATTTGGTAAAAAATGATTTTGATTAAGCCTTCATCACCAGATCTAATTATCAACGCCTCCTCAAATTTATGGATGAGGAACATGCACAGTAGAGTCATGTGTACTTAGCAAGTACTCCCAACTTTATTAATAGATATTGGATAATATATTTTGGTGCGAGTGATCACATTATTGCTAACTTTCAAAGCCTAGAATCAATTATCTCATGTGCATCTAGATCTAGGAAAGTTAAATTTCCAAATGGTGATAGCACTACAATTACACATACTAGTGACATTCAAATTTCCAAACACCTTAAATTGCACACAATTCTATATTCACATGATTTCAAATTTAATCTTATATTTGTGTCCAAATTTTGCCATGAAAATAATTGCCGTATCATATTATATGCCGATTTTTGTGTGTTTTAAGACCTTTTAACGAATGAGGTCAAAGAACTGGGTAGAATGAGGAATGAGCTTTATTATTTTGTCACATGTTCTGATAAGAAAAATGTCACATAATTTTCTGGGCATAGTTCATGTTTTGTAAACTCTTTATCAAATTGTAATTCGTTAAATTTAGAACTTTAGCATTGTAGACTTGAACATTTATCAAATGTTAAGTTTAAGTTCATCAATGAAATAAATTTCAAAAATATTCCTTATGATGAACACTGCACCATTTGTCCACTTGTGAAACAAACTCGCAACCCTTTTTCTTTGTGCGATAACACAATGCAACCACCTTTTGATCTAATTCATGTTCATATATGGGGACCTTATAGTGTATACTCATAGGTTTTAGGGGGAATGTATACTTACGGCTACCTATCTTATAAATAGGGTGTCATTTTCTATTCTGCATGGAGTCACACCATATGAGAAATTATTTGGAAAAACTCCAAAAATCTCTCATCTTAAAGTTTTTGGGTGTCTTTGCTATGCCACCATGGTTGGACACAAGGATAAGTTTGATCCACGAGCAATCCCCAATGTGTTCATGGGATATGCATAAGGACAAAAATGATATGTGTCCAAAGCAATCCCGAGAGACGTCGCTTCTTTGTAAGTCGAGATGTACATTTTCATGAAAATATTTTTCCTTTTTCACGTGTCAAGCCCAGTCCACATTCTTTTCCATAGGTTCCTTTGACTGAATGTGTAGGTCTTTGACATACATGATCATCCTGAATCCTCTTTAAAATTCCTTCCCACAATATCACTTGCTACCAATTGTAGCAACCACACACTCGAGGTAACCATCACACCTCAACTTGATCACATTCCTATACCTTTGCCACCATCAGCTGATTCCTATGATATTTTTTCTGGTGATGAAGGAGAAAATATCATCTCATCACTGGAACCTCCAATTATGCTATATGGCGGGAGACGATGACGATTGCTTTGTCAATAAAAAACAAGCTACCATTCATTGATGGGTCCTACTGCAAACCTGAAGCCGGATCTTCAATTTCTCCACTTTGGGAGTGATGCAATTCTATTTGCCGCGGCTAAATTCTTAATTCAATCGTTGATAATCTTCATGACAACCTTATTTACATTAGAGACGCATCGGTAATGTGGGCAGAACTCAAAGCTTGTTTTCATCAAATCGACCCGTCAAGGGTTTACGACTTGATAAATGAGCTTTGCATCATTCGACAGGGTGGATAGTCAATTTTGGCCTATTTTAGGTGTCTCCGTGGGATGAATATGCCACTCTAATTGAACTAAAGTCACCGGAGATGATCGTATTTCCACCATGGAGGGAACATGAAGAAACAATGAAGTTTTATCAATTCCTTAGAAGGATTGACGATTGTTATTTGACTCTTCGAGAATAAATCCTACTAATGTAGCTGCTTCCCGATCTAATGAAGGCATATTCAATGCTCTGCAAGGCAGAGTACCGCAGAAGCACCGCAATAAATGTAGTTTCACCAATCGCCTTCCCTGCGATGCTTCTGCGGTACTCTGCATTGCAAAGCATGGAATATGCCTTCATTAGATTGGGAAGCGGTTGCATTAGTAGGATTTGTTCCCGAAGAGTTGAATAACAATCATCAATCCCTCTAAGGAATTGATAAAACTTAATTGTATCTTCATGTTCCCTCCATGGCAAGAATATGGCCATCTCTGGTGACTTCAATTTAATTAGAGTGGCATATTCATCCCACAGTTGACGGAGACGCCCAAAATAGGCTGAAATTGACTTTCCACCCTGTTGAATGATGCAAAGCTCATTTATTAAGTCGTAAACCCTTGATGGGTCGATTTGATGAAAATGGGCTTTGAGTTCTGCCCATATTGTCGATGCGTCTCTGGTGTAGATGAGACTATCATGAAGATTATCAATAATTGAATTAAGAATCTAGCTGCGGCAAACAGAATTGCATCGCTCCCAAAGTGGAGAAATTGAAGATTCGGCTTTAGGTTTGCGGTAGGACTCGTCGACGAATGGTAGCTTGTTTTTTATTGACAAAGCAATCATCATCGTCTCCCTCCATACCACATAATTGGAGGTTCCAGTGAGCTTGAATGAGACTAGAGCTGTCGGATTTGTGTCTCCGATTGGTAGATAGAACGGATCAGAGGGATCTAGGATTTGTTGTGTGTAATTTGGGGCTTTCGGCGCCTGGTGCAGCAGTGTGCGAGGCGGCGTGTTGCCAATTTGGGAATTATTCTTGCTAGTATTTCCACTTCTATGTGGTGGAACAGACAGCGAGTTGCCTTCGGTACGGTTGCCGGAGTTGAGAGGAGGATTTTCTACCATTTTAAGAAAGAGGGGAGCAACAATAGTGTCATAAAGATAGGTAAGAAGAACGACGTCGTTTTAGAACGAGTACGTCGTCTTCAAAGGAGCTGCCGAGAAAGAAAATAAGGCTTCTTTGTTGGCATAAAAAAAACAGATTAAATCCCAAAAGTAAGGGAAAACAATTTTTTCTTTTTTTTTGTGTGGGTGTAAGCAGAAGCGTATTTAAAGATCGAAAATTTCTGTGGAGGAAAAACCCGGTGGAAAACTGTGGATAACCAGTTCACCTGCGGAAAATAGAGAGAGATGATAAATTTAAACCTGCTCTCGATGCCATGTAAAGAATACTTCAAACATTTGAAGATGAATCAAAAACTCTTGTTTATTGATAAGAGTAATATAAACTAAATGAGAGGAATAATTCCCGCGATGATTTGTTCTTACAAGGTTCTCCATATATATAAGAAAACTTTACAAGTGAGATGCGAGCTGGCATTACGGCTATTCGGTTACCGCGTGAAGACTTTTGTTGCATTTCGGTGATTGAGAGAATTCGGTGAGAGAAGACTTTAGAGATGGGCTGGTCCCATGTTGTCTCCGAACAGAACCCTATGTATTGAGTTGGAACTCAAAGGAATGTAGGTATCATTCTGAGGACGAAAGTTATTAACTTAGATAGTTTGAACTCGGTTACACACACCTTTGGAAATAAATAAATAAATCAACAAAAAAGGATTGACGGGATTTCCGCCATAACGTAGTTGATTACCCTTCCGAGGAGGGATTAAAAATCATTTTTACCCTTTGAGGAGGTAGTCGTACAAGCCAGTCATAGAAGTAGGCTCACGAAAACCATACTCATGGGGTTGTCCATTACGGCTCGAAAGATGAAGGTTATGTATCTTAATCTTGTTCATTCATTTTGATTGAAATTGCAAGGAACGTTAGTCTCGAATCAAGGGTTAAAATTTCATGAATTTTGGAAATTACCTAGTTGGTTATTAGAAATCAAGTCATTTGTGATATTACTGATCGATCATATCCATGAATCTGTTGTAATACACAGTGACATGGCAAGCAAATGTGGCATATTACATCATTGATAATGCATTCAAAGACAAACGGAAAAACTCTTGGATGAATCTTAAACTACATTATACCGAGTTGTCAAACAAGCCATATCTTCTTGAATTTCGTGCATAAGAAGACTGTCGTTTAATGCACCTAACACACTACCATGTCTACCCAAGTCAATTTACAGTAGGCACACAATAATTGCAAGATAAAAAGAGGACAAAGAACTTTTAGTAGTGGGAGATTATTTATTTTTATTTTTATTTTCTGGCCTTTTAATAGTAGAGATTAATTGCAATCCTGGTCCACTTTGCCGGAGCGCCAAACCAGCCCTGGTGGGGATTTTTCTAGAGGCGTCTCCTCTGAAATCTTGTAGTAGGCTTCAATGAAAAGGCCTAGGGCTATTATGTCCTGAACCAGCAGGCATCATACACAAAAAATAAAAAATAAAAAATGATTGACATATACGTGCATACAAACAGAAGATAGATGACAGAAACTATAAGGGGAAAGATGCACTGTGTTATGAAGACAATGATTAACCAAGAAGATCGATGATGCCCAGAACTACAGAGCAAATACGCTTCAAAGTATCCTCTCTGCGTGCAAGCTCCGGCGGGTAAGGCAACGCCGGATACCGCTTGAAGGTATTGTGGCAAACATTTGGATAATCCTCAGCTGCCGTAATGTGCATGTTAGCATAGTCATAGGACTCATCGGCCAAATCCTGGACAGAAGCTTGGAGAGCGTCACCAGCGTAGGTATACTTGTCAGAGCACTCCTTGAGGACCTTCTTCTTGAGGGTGTCATTAGTAGTGCCAAGCAACTGAGAGGACAAGTATGAGGAAGTCGCAGTGGCATTGGCAATTCCTTTTCCAACCATGATGATTGCCAATCCCTTGGTATCAGCAGCCAGGCTAGTCGGATCGGATTTGAGACATGATAGACAAAGGTCATAATACTTGGTGCTTTGGCAAGTGTTTTGGATCAGATTGACGTCGCCGGCAACGAAAGTATGTGGCTGGAGAAAAATAAATTAAGGGAATACAAAGGAGAGAAGCGAGAGCACGAAAATGGTAGAACCCATTTGAAAGAACGACCAAAATCGCTGCATTAGACTCAAGTTTCTGATGAAGGTATAGAGTCAAACCATTACAACGGTTATAGAGCTGGGAATATCATAGCAAGACTGTTAGTAGCAGTCCCTTTCCTATAATTCCTGCGTATTTAGATCTGAATCTTTAGATTGAGGTTGTCATAGTCGTTATCTAATTGTGTAGACTTTTCTAACGTATTTACTTTATTGATGTGATGCCTACCTTGGCAGGTAGCAACATTCATAGGGCCTCGTTTGGCCCTTAGCCAGCCTCCAGAACGTGATCACGGGTTACAACCACCGACAGTCTAGACCCTCATTCCAATGTCCTCTGAGCTCTGAAACGTTTTGTCTGGATACCAAGAAGCCATTATTTCTGGACAATGTGTTCAGTCTGCAGAGTACTCTGAACCACCGATTTTTGAATATGGTGTGGAACTTCCTACCACATGAAACAATCATCAGAAATTCTGACCATTCGATGTCTTCCCCCAAAATTTGAATATCTACTGTAAACTATTATGTTTAACTCATACGACAGCAATAGCATTCAATTATGGAAGTGGGCAGCATAATGAAGGTGCATTAGTTTCCCACATGACTAGTCGTTGACAAATACTTCTTGATGGTCAAAAGCTGCTTTCTAAATAACCAAATCACCTTCACCGTCCCATTAAATTTAAAACCAAATCGGAGCCATTCCAGAAGAAAATATTATCGCTTTGGACTTATATGAGCACTTCCATATACTCCGTTTGTTACCTGAAGCACTCGTAGAAACTGCAAATGATTGAATAAGTCAGAGAAAAGGAAATATCTGTAGTAGCTAAACCAAAAGCCAGAACGGAGCTCGAAAAATTAAAAGCCATTTTGTGTTTTTATTTCATTTCCTCCAACTCTACGACGAATCAATCGGTAGTGTTTATAAACAACATTACACTATCGTCCAATTTTGTACAAATTACAAGCCATTATTTTTAGCTTATTTTATAAGCTCATGTAATGTGGGCTTTATCAATGAGCATAAACAATTTTCTTATAAAGGTATATTAATGTAATAAATATTGGTCCAGTTAATTAGACAGATTTTGATCTTGATTGCGAGTATGGTGCTAGCCAGTGTGGGCCTTAGTGCACCTTATAGAACTGTGATGTGTCAGGACTATTTGGTTAGCACGTTTTATGTTATATCGGCTAAGTCCCCCTTCTAGCTTATAATATGTGCATTGGGATCCGTATATGGAATCAAGCTTATGGTAGGGGCATAACGGTCATTTCACAATGATTAGTTATTATGCTTATTTAACGAAACAGAATAACCATTATTCATGATCACGTATCCGTTCGTTAAAGAGGCACTTGTTCACTATTTTCTCTCTACCGTTTGCGATTTTGATCTTCTGATTCCATTGCGGAGTTCCGGCTTCTCATCGGCTAGCACGTTTAAGCAATAGAGGGTAAGATCTTAGCCAAGATCCTACTTAAAATGCAGCCATTTTCAGGTACGCTATTCTCGTTTTGTTTTTCTATTTTTAACTCATTCTCAACCTATAATTGATGTCAGATTCTGGTTCAGTCTCGTTTGAGACAAATTTTATTCTAACAATTGGTATCAGAACCGTTTCAACATCAATTTGAGTTGAAAAATGGGTTCAAAAACGAGTTTTTGGAATTACATTATTTGTTTTTAGATTAAAAACTTGAATTTTTGAAACCTATTTAGATCGAAATTTCGAGTTCCGATTTAGACTAATCCGGCGGCTCTTTTTCAAATCTGACACCAGATCTGTAATCCTCGGACTCTCAAGAGTCCGGCGATGTGCCTTTTTTCTGCCGCCGGTGGCGTTTCCGACCGGGTCGGATCCGACCCGTGAAGACCCAATCGGGTTTTCCGGCGATACGGCGCCGAATCGGAAAACTGTTGGCCGTCGAAGGTTCGCCGGAGAACGGCGATTATGTGGGTACCAAGTTCGGCCAGAAAACCGGCCGGACGGTGGTTGAACCAGCCATATTGGAAAATATCGGCTGAACCGGCCGATACGGCCGATACAGGCCGAAACCGGTCCGGTCTGGTTGACTCGGACCGGCAGCATCTTTGACCGGCGCATGTAAGCGCGTGCGGGCTCTGTTTGGACTCCAATTTTCACCGTAATCTTCCTTTTTTGATGAAGATTGCTATGGTGTGATCTGTGTTGCGTTTTATTGATTTTATATTGTAATTTTATCAATTTTCTTTGATATTTACAATATTTTATTGTTTTTATGCAATAAATTTATATGTGTGGTGTGCAATTTTGTTTCACACATGTTTATGGTGATTTTATTATATGCATTTTGTTTTAGCATAAGTTATACCATATTGATATGCATGCTATTTATATTATGCACATATTTTGAATAAATAGTATGTTTTTTATGCAACACTTGATTGTTAATTATTGTGTAATTCAATGACGAATGCCCCTTGTCAATTTAAGATTTGAATTACATATTTTGAAGTGAGTAATATTTTTGATTTAAGTCCGCGGTACAAGTTGGTTTCATGGTTTAGTTAGGTTGTGACTACCACAGTGGCACAACTTGATTGAATTATGAGATTTCAATTTTGTGCTGAAGTTGGATCTCTTCGATTTTAGTGTATGGTTATACTCCCACTGAGGTGACTATGTATTGGAATTTGAAGAGTAACATAGTTTGTATGTGTGAGTTTCGCTGATCTAAGTAGTCTATACACCCACAGGTGGTGGACTATGAGGGTGTGGTATTGGCTCATGACTACTACTATGTTGAGAGTGTTACAATTATGTGTCATTCATTCGGCCCACAGGTGTTTGAATGATTATGTAAGCTCTCATTTGATTTACTCACAAGATGCTAATTTTTTGCATCATTTTTATCAGTCACCTTTTCTATAAACAATGCTTAAGTCACTGTTGAGGTTCTTACTGGTGCGAATTACAAGAAGTGGAAGGAAGATATCTTATTTGCTGTAGAAGCAGCAGAGATTGGAAGTGCTCTCAAGATGGATAAGCCTGCTGATTTGACTCCAGAGAGTACTGAGGAGCAGAAGCTTCATTATGCTAAATGGGAAAGATGTAATAGGTTTTGTCTTCTGACTATGAGGAGGACCATCCAGGAGCACCTTAAGTGTGATTATCCTGAGGAATGCACAGCTAAAGAATTTTTTGAGGCTATTTCTCAGCGCAATAGAGTGTCTTCTCATGCTGAGATAAGTTCTTTAATGCAAATTCTTTTCAGTATGAGGTATAATGGAACTGAGAATATTAGGGATTATATTATGAGGATGGTGCAGTATCAGATGAGGCTTAAGGCTTTGGGTATGGTGTTTTCAGAGCAGAGTATTGTGCATCAAGCTTTAATTAGCTTTCCTGCTGATTATACCATTATTAAGACATCCTATAATAACAGTTTACAGGATTGGACTGTTGATGACCTGATTGAGAAGCTTATAGCTGAAGATAATAAGTTAAATACTGAAAAGTCTCATTCAGTTTTGTTTTCTCATGCTTCTAGTTCTGGTAAAGGAAAGAGGCCTTTGAATCAGCCTCAGAGGGAGCCTAAAGTTACTCAGCCTAGTAATAGGGAACCAGGGTCTTCTAGCAACAGATTGGCAGTGAACATGAAAAATATTCAGTGTTTATTCTGCAAGAAGATGGGACATATGAGGAAAGACTGCCGTAGGTTTAAGAAATGGTTAGCTAAGCGTCAGGGTAAAGGTACAAGTTCTATGATTAATGTTTGTGAATTTAATTTATCTGAAGTGTCATCTAGCTCTTGGTGGTTAGATTGTGGAGCAACTAATCATGTTGCTTTTACTATTCAGGAGTTCATAAACAGGAGGAAGCCAAACCTTGATGAGAAGTACCTCTATGTTGGAAACAATCAGAAAGTAGAAGTGGAGTTTGTTGGAGATGTCATCCTTCTTATGGATAGTGGTTTTAGGATGATTTTGAGTAGAACTTCTAATGTACCGTCGTTTAGGCGGAATTTGGTTTCACTTCTGTACTTGATAGTTGTGGATATGTATTTGAATTTAAGAATACAGTTGTGACAATATTTTATAATTCAAATTTGATTGGAAATTGTGTTATATCGAATGGCTTGTACAGATTGGTTTTATCTCCACATGAGATTTATGTTGCTTCTACTGTTGATAAAAGTGTTTCCAAAAGGCCTTTTGTTAAGGACTTGTCTTACACTTTGTGGCACAAGAGACTTGGCCATATATCTAGAGATAGAGTGGACAGGTTGATCAGAACTAATATTTTACTTGCTCTTAATGATGATCTAGGGATTTGTGTAGACTGTTGTAGAGGTAAGCTGACCAAGATAAAGAAGAAACAGGCAGCTCATAATTTCGAGTTGTTAGAAGTGATTCATACTGACATCAGTGGTCCTTATCGAGTAACTTTGTGTGGTAATGCTTATTTCATTACGTTTATTGATGATTTCTCTCGTTTTGGGTATGTTTACCTAATTAAGGAAAAATCTGAATCACTTGAGAAATTCAAAGTGTTCAGAACTGAGGTTGAAAAGTAGTCAGGGAAAAGTATAAAGATTGTTAGATCTGATTGGGGTGGAGAATATTATGGCAGACATGGTGATGTAGGCCAGATTATGGGTTCATTTGCTCAATATTTACAGAATTCTGGGATAGTTGGACATTTTACTATGCCTGGAAGCCCCGAACAGAATGGTGTAGCTGAGAGGCGAAACTGTACCCTCATGGAGATGGTTCATTGTATGATGAGTAGAACAAATCTACCTCTTTTTCTATGGGGATAAGCTTTGAAGACTGCTATGTATGTTCTTAACCGTGTTCCTACTAAAGCTGTGCCATTAACTCCTTTTGAATTGTTTAAGGGACGCAAACCTAGCCTGAATCATCTTAAGGTTTAGGGTTGCCCTGCAGAGGTCCGATTGTATAATCCAACCTTAGGCAAGTTGGATTCAAGAACTGTCATATGTTATTTTGTATCTTATCCAGATAATTCTAAAGGATATCGTTTTTATAACCCTACTGGAGGTGCTAGAATTGTTGATTCCCTAAGTTTTTGGAACTTGATGTTGCAGAAAGTGGTACTAGTTCTCAAGTTATAGAGAATAGTAGTGATGTTGATATGAGTATACGGTTTCCTCTATCTATTCAGTTAGATGCAATTATGCAAGAACCTGCTGTTGGTGCTACTTCTGTAGAGGTTCCACTTGTTCAGAATCAGGATATTGAGATTCCTTCACTTAGGAGATCAAACAGGGAGAAAAGACCTGCTGTTCATCCTGATTATTTGGTTTATCTTGGCGAGCATGACTATGACATTGGTGTTGTTGAGGATCCAGTGACTTATACTCAAGCTGTTTCTAGCCTTCAGTCTGATTTTTGGAAAGATTCTATACGAGATGAGATGCAGTCTATGAAGCACAATCATGTTTGGGATCTAGTAGAGTTACCTAAGAAATGCAAGCCCATTGGTTGTAAGTGGGTGTTCAAGACTAAGAAAGATTCTAAAGGAAAGATAGAAAGATTTAAGGCAGATTAGTCGCCAAGGGATTCACTCAAAGAGATGGAATTGATTATAATGAGACATTCTCACCAGTTTCATCTAAAGATTCTTTTAAGGTGATAATGGCTTTAGTAGCACATTTTGATATGGAGTTGCTACAGATGAATGTCAAGACAGCTTTTCTGAATGGGGATCTTGATGAAGAGGTCTATATGCTTCAGCCAGAGGGTTTTGCAGAAGGTAATTCTAATGAACTTGTTTGTAGACTTAAGAAGTCGATTTATAGTCTTAAACAAGCTTCTAGACAGTGGTATTTGAAGTTTGATACTTATATTACATCTTTAGGTTTTGTTGAAAACCTCGTTGATCATTGCATATATACTAAGGTCAGTGGGAGTACGCCTATTTTCTTGATCCTTTATGTGGATGATATCTTGCTTACATGCAATGATAAGGCGTTACTTCAAGAGACTAAAAGACTTTTGTCTTTAGAGTTTGATATGAAGGACCTTGGTGAAGCTTCTTTTGTCCTTGGCATTGAGATCTTTAGAGATCGTTCACGCTGTATTTTGGGTCTTTCTCAGAGGACGTATATTGATCGTGTGTTAGCCAGATTTAATATGCAAGATTGTAAACCTGGTACAGTTCTTGTTCTTAAGGGTGAAAAGTTACACTTGATGCAATGTCCTAAGAATGATGCTGAGAAAGACTTGATGAAAAATGTACCGTATGCTTCAGCAGTTGGCAGTTTTATGTATGCACAGGTTTGTACAAGACCTGATATTGCCTTTGCTACAGGACTTCTTGGTAGATTTCAGTCTAACCCAGGTCATGATCATTGGGTTGCTGCTAAGAAGGTTATGAGATACTTGAAAAGGACAAGAGATTATATGCTCATATATAGACATGTAGACAGCTTACAATTAGTGGGTTATTCAGATTCAGATTTCACAGGCTGTTCTGATGATTTGAAGTCTACATCTGGTTATGTCTTCATGATGGCTGGTGGTGCAGTTTCATGGAGAAGTTCTAAGCAGACTATGATTACATCTTCCACTATGCACGCAGAGTTTATAGCTTGTTATGGAGCTTCCATACATGCTGTCTGGATGAAGAACCTTATAAGACAGATGATCTCACTTGATTTCATTGATAGGCCGATTCCGTTGTACTGTGATAATAGTCCAACAGTATTGTTTATTAATAACAACAAAAGTATTAAAGGGGCCAAACACATTGAGATCAAGTATCTGACTATTAAGGAGCAAGTTAAGAATGGTGACATTACAGTAGATCTTATTGGCACAGAAGCTATGTTAGCTGACCCATTCACTAAAGGACTTACTCCTATAGTGTTTGATAGACATGTTGTAAACATGGGTTTAGTAGCGTCTTTGGATGCTCTTGTTTAGTGGGAGTTATTATTGTATTTAATCTACTATTTTTGTAAAACAATATCTATGATATTTTGTTATGTAGTAAACTTTGTTTTACTCATATTGCCTGTTATATGTTGATTTCATAGATTATGAGAATGTTTGTATAAGACAAGTATTAAAGACTTAAGGGAGGTGCAACCTTAAGCATTTGGCTGGGGTATTTATTGGTTGGCCATATTTTGATGTCTTGTAGCACTTAAATTTATACTCGAGTATCACAAACAAGACATATAGGTTCATTAGAACCTTAATATTGTTCTCCGATGACTGTATGTCAATGACTGTGTATATCGATTTTTGGGAGAACTGGGACTGACAAGAAAGGTAACACATAAGGTTATTTATCTAGTGTTATTTGTTTGCCACACTACCATATTAAATCCATGTTAGTAGAGTGGATAGCCCTTATGACTATGGTTGGTGTTGTGTCTTTAGTTGGCATAGTTACTGCTATGATTTGAGGGTTTTGAAGCTTTATGGGACCAGATTTGCAATGAGGAACTGTCGTTGGACCGATATAAAATCTTTTTGAGATTATTTTCATATATAACTTATATTAGTATTATATTTGTTTTATGAACATTGATATGCCCAAGTGGGAGATTGTTAGCTTATTTTATAAGCTCATGTAATGTGGGCTTTATCAATGAGCATAAACAATTTTCTTATAAAGGTATATTAATGTAATAAATATTGGTCCAGTTAATTAGACAGATTTTGACCTTGATTGCGAGTATGGTGCTAGCCAGTGTGGGCCTTAGTGCACCTTATAGAACTGTGATGTGTCAGGACTATTTGGTTAGCACGTTTTATGTTATATCGGCTAAGTCCCCCCTCTAGCTTATAATATGTGCATTGGGATCCGTATATGGAATCAAGCTTATGGTAGGGGCATAACGGTCATTTCACAATGATTAGTTATTATGCTTATTTAACGAAACAGAATAACCATTATTCATGATCACGTATCCGTTCGTTAAAGAGGCACCTGTTCACTATTTTCTCTCTACCGTTTGCGATTTTGATCTTCTGATTCCATTGCGGAGTTCCGGCTTCTCATCGGCTAGCACGTTTAAGCAATAGAGGGTAAGATCTTAGCCAAGATCCTACTTAAAATGTAGCCATTTTCAGGTACGCTATTCTCATTTTGTTTTTCTATTTTTAACTCATTCTCAACCTATAATTGGTGTCAGATTCTCGTTCAGTCTCGTTTGAGACAAATTTTATTCTAACAATTATTTCAAGCCAACAGCTCAACGAAAGCTAACGGGTCGGAACAAACTATCAAGGTGGACTCTAATTAGCAAAAACGGGGGGTCTGTGATATGGTGAACAAAAGAGACAAAGTGAATATGAAATTTTTACTAAGGAAGTACTCTTAGGTAAATGAAAATTAATTTCAATATGTTTAGTATGAGAGTGAAAGACTATACTAGTGAGCAAGTATACAACAAATGTATTGTTGCACCAAAGTGTTGAAGGACAAGAAAGGGTAGCACTAAGATCATGAAGAAGAGCCTTAATCAAAATTAGTTGGGGCTGTAGTGTTTGCTAGGCTTTTGAATTTGGATTTGGCACTAAAGCGAGAGATGAGGTTGCATGAAAAAGCTACCAACGAAATGGTGATTGCCAGCATCACCTATCCACCTTGCATCAAAGAATGCATGAAAAGCAAGGGAAAAGTTCCAAGTTCGGAGAACACTATGCCAGGAGGTGCCAATAAGGAAGCGTAGGATGTAATTAATTGTTTCTCAATAGTTAATCGTCATAATATGTATGAATTGATAAGTGATGTTAACTGCATATATAATATCCAATTTGATGAAGATGAAATATTGAAATACAATGATTCTGTTTTGGTATAGGGTATGATTAGGAAGGGATCCCAACGTGTAGAGAGGGTAGATGGTTAGCGGTGCATGAAGTAGGAACAGAATAAGCATCTCTTCTCTTGACACAAAATTGGATATACAAAGTAAACTTTGCTTGTTGAAGTAGGAGGCCCTTAGCAGTGGATTGGATTTCCCAAGAAAAAAGTGCAGACTCGGGATCTTTAAGGAAAAAATTATATTGAAAAGTGGCTAAGAGAGAAGAAATATCGCCATTAGAGAGCAAGTTAAATTTATATCATTGACATAAATGAGCATACAAAGATTGTATATGTTGGTGTGAAGTATTAACAAAGAAAAGTCCACATGAGAGTCTACAAAGCAAAGGAGACCAAGAATGAACCAAGCCACTAATACCAAGTGCAAATGGCTTGTTTGAGGTTATAGAGAGTCCAAAGGTCACAAACATAATTAGGATGTGCAAAATCAACAAAACAAGGTACCTACTTTATAAAAACCTATTCATTGAGATGACTATGTAGGAAAACATTTTTGACTTTGAGTTGCCATAAGGACTACCTATGACAGTAAGTAAAAGCTAAAACAATTTCAATAGCAACAACTTTGGTGATAGGATTGAAAAATTCATTATAATTCAAACTAAGATGTGGATGAAAAGCTTTAGCAATGAGGTAACTTTTATATCTTTTAATATGAACAAAGTTGACTTTATAAATCCACTTGTAGTCAATGGTAATGGAGTGCCTAAGGGAAATAACAAGCTTTCATGTTCGATTCTAGAGAAGGGTTGAAAATGCTTCTTCGATAGTCATATGCTAGTGAGGAACCTTTACGGCCTAAGTGTAGCTATTAAGGTTGTTAATTTGTTGTAATTAGAGCAAAGGTATGTTGGCATGTGAGATTGTGGCAAGTGGTAGTACCATCCTAAAGATGAGTAATCATCTAATGTGAATACATATTAGTCAAAGAGGGTGATGAAAGGGAAGATGGGATAGGAGAACCCAGTGAAAAACCATAATAGATATCTTATTTCCTGGTTGGAGAGAATTAGGGGTTTTGCATTGAGGGCATAGGAGACCTTGTGGGAGACTTGCCCAGGAGGGGAGGAGGAAACTGATCAGTGGAGGCTCTAATTGGTCTATGGAGAAGTTTTGGAAAGTTGCTAAAAGGGGAAAGTAAACTCATCAATGGAAGCATCCTTAATAGTAAACATTTTTGAGTTTAAGGAGAACAATAATGAAACATTTTAATAACAGTTGGTAGGCAAGGAATACATGGGATTGAGAATGTGGAGCCTAACTTGTGATTAGTGTAGAGGCATAGATAAGATAAGTAGAACACCTAAACGTGCACAAATGAGAGATGCAAGGAGACTTGTGAAAGAAGGCTTGCCAAAGACAAATATCACAAAGTATTAAAGATAGTAGTTGACTGATGAGGTAGGTGACCATGTCCAAGGCTAGGTCTCAAAAGTAAAGAGAAACACCAGCATGAGTGAGTAACAAAGGTTTAATTTTGATGACATGGTGATTGTTCAGTGAAATTTTAAATGCATGTGAACATGTTGAACAAATAATATAATGATAAGAAAGATATTGTCCCACAGAGATTGGTGATTACTAAATCAACTAATTACTAATGATGAATAACTCCTAGAATTTATCTAACAAATCCAAATGATAAATGATAGATTAATTAACTTAATTTAAGAAAACTAAATACACAAAATATGTTAGAACATTTGATTTCACCATAACTATGAGGTACTAATGTAGATTATGTATGCTTGCAAGAAGGATAATATCTATATAATGACAGAACTTTCTAATTTATTTACTATCCTATGTCTAGGAATAGCAAACCTACTTAGTTCATTAATTCACTATATCTCTATATGTGAATTGAAATAAACCAAATGCATTAGGATTTATGAACATTCCCAATTTACACTGAAAGCCATACAAATATTATGGTATATGTCTATCCATATTTAATTTATGGTTACATATTGAAAGAAGCAATTGCATATCATCTCTTGTCGGTCTCAAATATGCAAATTAGATCATTTAAGTGGTAGCTAATTGATAACTCTATTTTTATAGAGTTATTTGACCTATTTTTAGGCAATAAGCAATGCAATGCTTATGAGAAAATATTTGAATTCCTCTTTATTTACCTAAATTTATCTTGTTTTTGTAGCACAAGGAGGCAAGGAGAAAAGGAATGAACATGGAGAACCTGATGCTTATTGTGTGGCAAAATCGTAATATCAAGATCAAAAGAGTCAAGATGGGCTTGGGCTTTGGATGATTGTTATTAGATTTTCTATTGTTCTTGGGTTTTCTATTTATTTAGAAAACCCAGTCATGTTAGGAATTCAAATCCTAATTAATTTAGAAGTTCAAAACCCAATTGTTTTAGGTCTCTAAAACCCAATTCTACTAGGATAGGAGATAGGTCTAAATCCAAACCCTATTTAAGAGAAGAGAATAGGCAAAAGAAGGAGGAGGGGGAAATTGAGCACAACTCAAGAAAGAGGCCAAGAATTCAAGGTTTTCTTGAAGAGAAGACAAAAAGGGTGATAGACTTCTTGTTCTTTGATTCAAGATGCCTTCTTTATTTCTTATTATTGTTCTTCCTCATTATTTCTTTATGTTTTAGTTTATTTTTGTTAGAGCTACGATGTAACCTAATTATGATGGTATGAATCTTATGATTATTATGTTTTGCAAGATATTTTATTTATGTGAAGTTACATATTACTGTGTTTAATGCTTTTAGGTGATTAGCTACCACTTGAATGACTTGATTTGCATGTTAAAGACCGACAGGAAATAGCATGCAGTTGCTTCTTGTAATATGCAACCATAGATTAAATGTGGATAGACATATACCATGTTATTTGTGTGGCTTTTGGTGATAAGATGATCGAAAGATTTATTGTAAACCAGGAATATTCACAGATCCTAATGCATTTGGTTTGTTTCAATTCACATATAGAGATATAGTGAGTTAATGAACTAAGTAGGTTTGCTATACCTAGACATAGGATAGTAAATAAATTATGAAATTTCGTCATCACATAGATATTATCCCTATTGCAAGCATAAATAATTAATATTAGTACCTCATAGTTATGGTGAAATCGGACACTCTAACATATTTTGCGTATTTAGTTTTCTTAGATTTAGTTGGTTAGTTTATCATCTATCAATTTGGTTTGCTAGATAAATTCTAGGAGTTGTTCACCGTTAGTAATTAGTTGGTCTAGTAATCACCAATCTCTGTGGGACGATATCTTTCTCATCATTATATTACTTGTTCGACATGTTCACTTGCATATAAATTTCACCGAACACTAATCACTTAAAAGCATTAAACACAATAATATGCAACTTCACATAAACAAAATATCTTGCAAAACATAATAATCATAAGATTCATACCATTATAATTAGGTTACATTGTAACTCTAACAAAAATAAATTAAAGCATAAAGAAATAATGAAGAAGAACAATAATAAAAAATAAAGAAGGCATCTTAAATCCAAGAACAAGAAGTCTGTCACCCTTTTTATCTTCTCTCCAAGAAAACCTTAAATTCTTGGCCTTTCTCTTAAGTTGTGCTCAATTTCCTCATCCCCTTTCTTTTGCCTCATCTCTTCTCTTAAATATGGTTTAGGTTTAGACTTATCTCTTATCCTAGTAGAAGTGGGTTTTGGAGACCCAAGACAATTAGTTTTTGAACTCTTATATTAATTGGGTTTTGAACTCCTAACATCACTAGGTTTTCTAATTATTTAAAAAACCCAACAACAATAAAAAATCTAATAACAATTATCCAAAGCCCAAGCCCATCTTGATTTTCTTGATCTTGATATTTTGACCATATTTTGCCATATAATAAACATTAGGTTCTCCATGTTTATCCTTTTTCTTCATGCCTCCTTATGCTACAAAAAAAGACAAATTCAAGTAAATAAAGAAGAATTTAAATATTTTCTCATAAGCATTGTATTATTTATTGCCTAAAAATAGGTAAAATAACTCTATAAAAATAGAGTTATTAGTGATGCTATGGGCCATTCTTCAATGGTGAATAAGGGAAAGAGATACACTGTTAGATGCTAAGGTTATGGAGAAAGGTTTTCACTCCTAATAAAAAATTTGTAACATCATCATATTGAATAGTTTGATCTTGCAATCAAGTTGATTCCTCATAAACACCAAAACTTTAAAATATAGAGAAAGGTATCACTTGCTAAGAGAGGATAAAGTCAAGATAATTTTATGAAGTAATTAATAAAACAAATACATTATTTTTAGCAACATAAGGACAAAATATACCAGATATTAGTTGCATATTATGTAAGAGTGCATAAATTCCAAATAGGCATGCCAATTGCATGAAATCAAGTACATCAAGTGCACACTACATATGTTGATATTAGGGTATATTGAACCCTAATTAACTCACAACAAATATATTGGTTTAGTATCTAAGCATGACACTTGTGCATGCAATATTTCAGCAATATATCAAGTCTTGCATTTTATTATAATTAAAACCTAATAGATATGTACAATTAACATATACATACCTTAACAGAATAGTAAACCTAGAGTTTGTGGAAGGATGGAGATGCGGTGATTCGTATTAAGATGAAATGATGTACCAAGGTGGGGGAAGAGATGGTAAAAGGAGTTTATGTAGATTTCAAAAAATGCAAAATGGATAAATGGCCTAAGCACTAATGACAAAGGAAAATAGGTTGGTACTAGAAATTTTGCATTCTTAAAGAGACGAAGGGGCACTTAGTGGCAAGAGGTGATAAAGACCATAATCAGAGTTTGTCCTTAAAGAGAATCTAACTTGAAATGTGACTCTTTGCAATAAAATGTGAGATAAAATATAAACACTATAATTATCAAAAGTAGGCTAAAAAATAGATAATAAATTGTTGAAAATTAAAGGAACGATTGAAACATTGGATAATTTAACATGAATGAAAGAAAAGAACTGGAGGGTACTTGGTGTTGATGATGGGAAGACTAGTATCACTACCCACAACCACATGTTAGGAGTAGTGTGGAAATACATTGGATAAACAGGAAGCATTATCAAGAATGTGATGAATGCCATTCGAATTTGGCTACCAAGGGGCATCAACTAGTGTGGCTAGTGGAAGAGCCAACACATTATGATGAACTTATGGTGTGGGAAGGTAGAGGCGACACAAGTTAAGAGTTGAATCACTTCTTGCCAATGATAGCATGGTGGCCAAGGTAGTGGTAGATTCTTTATATGAGGAGTAGGCAATGTTGGCCGTAACCTCTAGAATTTTTGGTAAGTGGTGTTGTGCTTTGGTTAAAAGAAGGCTAATTTCAACTGGCTAAACAAAAATTTGATTGTGTGGGCTCATGTTTTGTTAGGGATTAGAAATGGATGGTTAGGAAAAAAGTTAAGGTGAATGGGTTTGAAGTTGTAAATGTCGTAAGCAAAGGAACAATGATGTCTTGAATGGCTAGATCAAAGCAAGCCTCACAAGTAAAGAAGAGAATGTATAAATTGTCTTAGTTGATGGAGGTGGTGCATGCACGAACAAACAAGTTTAGCTTCTCAGTTAGTTTATGCATAATCTGAAACAATCTCATATGGAAGACGTTTTGAAAGTGATCAAATATTTGAAGGGATGTCTAGATCTTGGGCTTATTTTTCCATCCTCATCAAGGTTTGAATTACGGGCTTTTTATGATTCAGATTACAATACATGTCCGATGACGAGGAGGTCCACCATTGGTTTCTGTATCATGTTAGGAAACTCTTTGATATCCTGGCGCACGAAGAAGCAACCCACTGTCTCACTTTCATCAACTGAGGCAGAATATTGAGCTATGCAAGTTACCATTAGTGAGATAGTATGGGACATCAGACTCCTTAAAGACTTCGGTTTTCATATGAGGCAACTTGCCTTACTTCATTATGACAACGAATTAGTAGAGAAGATAACAACAAATCTGATATTCCATGAGTGAACTAAATACATTGAAGTAGACTATCACTAGGTGAGAGAGAGAAGCTTCACCAAGGCATCATAGCGACACGTCACATCTCCACCAAAGAACAACTAGCGGATCTTTTGACAAAGGCATTGAACAACAAGCAACATTGGGATCTTCTCTCCAAGCTTGGAGTATTTGACTTGTTCAAATCTCTAGCTTGAGGGAGAATGTTAATGATTATAAAGGCCACCAATTATATTGCCGTTATAGGCATTAGCAATCTAGAATATTCCTTGTACATTCTTCGTATGATCTTCATGTAATTGATGAAATTATTTCCATTCCATCTTTAGAGTATAATTCAGTTTGTTAATAGAGGCCTTCCATTGTACAATTTTGATACAATTGAATAGAGAATCATTCACAAGCCCTTTGGCTTACCTAATATTTCACTTTCTTATAGTAGGCTAGGTTGGGAGTATGAATAATGGAGCCATTTGACTTTTTGTTGGATAAAAGATGGGGAATAAGGAGTGGTGCCGTCCAATACAAAGAGTAAATGGCTTGCCTTTAGATATGGAAGGATTCTTGCTTTGCATGCAACATAATTAAGGCCTTTCAATTGGACTTAATTGAAAGGCCTTAATTATGTTGCATCCAATTGTGGGGGAAGGAAAGAGGCTGGATTGGAAAGGAATGTATAAGAGGAAAGGTTGGAGGTGGAGGTGGAGGTTGAGGTTGAGGTTGTAGTTGTGGATTGATTTGAGGAAGTTGAAGAGGAAGAAGCCAGATTTGGTTTAGCGGATCAAAGAGCTTTGGTCATTATAGCTCTTACCACATGTAGAAACTGCAAATGTGCATAAATCAGAAAAAGGAAAATTATGCAGTGCTGGACCAAAAACTAGAATGGTGAAGAAGAAGAATAGAACTTGAAAATTTTAAAAATATTGCAAGTTTTTATTTCCTTTCCTCCAACTCTATGATGAATCCTACACTATTTTCCCATTCTATGTTGATTACATGTTATTTCCAACCAAGAACTTAGGTGACAGCATCTTTTGCACAGGTGTGATGTTCGGCAAACGTTGTCCAACGATGCAGAGGTGCCTTTAGGAATGTAGCTGGCCAATTTTCCACACGTGTGAAATGCTTCTACACACATGAATGAAGGGGTCATGTTTGTTGAGGTGGAAGGTAAAGAAGAATTTTCTAACACTTGAAGCTCGGTTTTGGGCTTACAATGACCATAATATATTAGGCATGTCTCCAAAGGTAGAATAATCCTGATCAGGCTTCACCTGCATCAGAAGGATCATAGATCGAAATTCAGTTGATCAGGAGGATCATAGATCGAAATTCAGTGGAGACGAAGAGGAATGGCACCGATAACTAGTCATTAGTATGTCTAATGCTGCACCCTTCATCATTTGATAATCTTTTCTATATCGAGTTTCCTTTCCACTGCTTCAAGCTTTTGTTTAGATCTCTTTATCCATATTCTTCTTGGGGAAAATAAAATGGCTTGATACACTCAAGATTGTTCCCCAACTATGCCCTGCTAATATTCTCCTTGTACCGGTTGCTTATGTGCTGGAGTTTCTATAGACTTCAGGCCAAGTTGCTAAATTACTAGGGTGGACACTATTTAGGCCCCTACATGCTAATGCATGCGTCAATGCCATAGAGCATGGAAAATTCGTAAACCTTCTTTTGCAAACCTCTCTTTTCTTTTAGGTTTTATTAGAAACTTCTCAAAGCTTTGAGTTCCCCATTTACTTCTCCCATTCTAACTTCAAATCTGGCAAAGTGGAATTTCCTATCAAAATGTAAAGGCTGCTCAAATTGATGATCTAAATTAGAAAAGAAAAATATAAGCCACAAGAAATCATACAAGACTTTAAAAAAGGGTTAGAGAGAAAGTACTAGCTTTTGTCATTGAGTATGCAATTGTATCTAGGAAAAAATAAAAATAAAAAGTTGATTGTAGTTAATCATAATATTTTTTCCTTTTGCTTTTTTAAGATCTCCTTTCAATTAAATGGTTTACGGATATTGATTCTAGAAGGGTTTTTGGGCTTCAAATGAGTTCACTAACAATGTTATCATCATACTTCTACTTTAGGTGAAAATATCACTGGAATTGACAGTAATGAAACAATCCTCCTTCTCTCCACAAATCTTCGTAAAAAAATATTTAAGAAGATTCTATTGCATATTTTCAATATTAGATTATAGAGATGGAATGTCTTTGACCTTGTAATTGATAAAACTTCAATACTAAAACAATGGGAGAAAAATTTAAGAAGATTCTATTTCATATTTTCAGTATTAGCTTATAGAAGAAGAAAAATACAGAGATGGATGATCCGACTATTTTTCTCTTTCTATAGCACTAAATATGATTTCTAAAGCAAATCTATGATGAAATCCCAGGTTTCTTTCCTCCAAAAATAAATTGAGAGCGAGTTACACAGAAAATGCTGAGTATCAAATGCATATACATTAAAGACAAAAAAGCATTTATCATATAAAAAATATAAGAGAAGTCATTTTCTTAACTAGCTTTGATGGCTTCCTAAGATTTTTTTCAAGAATTGTAGGGCTTTCCACAGCTTTAAAAAGGATTAAAGGGAAGATGCAAGGAAGGTTATAGCTCTGATAGAAAGGTTAGCGAAAATGGAAGGAAAAAGAAAAAGATGGTGGTAGTTATTTCCCTTTCAAAAGAGTTCAAATGGTCATCTCTCCAAAAACATAAGGAGAATCAAGTAAATCTACGGGGCTCCCTAATAGGCATATTTCATTGTTGCTAAAATTTCGTCTCTGTCCACTCATTGAAGAAATTTTTTTGACTTCCAATCACCTTAATTGCTGTTAATATGGATGAAACAAGAAGGAAGTGAAAATTAGGGTGATCTAAGATTTCTGAAATGTTTCTAAATAGCAGACTGAAACGAAGTAATGCGCTTCAAAATGAGTTCTTTTTGCATTTGGAGGATTAGATTGCCAAAAGGATATAAAAAAGTAAAAACACACTTGCGCTATTAAATCTCAACTTCCATGGTGCCTTTGGCGAAGAAATAGTGAAGAGAAGAAAAAATGAACCAGAGAAGAAGAAAGAGGCTTCAGTGACCCAAAATGTAAGGGTCGGCTCAGTGATTTGGAAAACAGAAGACAACAGCGCGTATGCGTTCTCTCGCTTCTCTCTCTCTCTCTCTCGCCCTTTCTTTAGTCCCTGCTGTAATCTATTTTTGCGTTTTCTATTAGGTTTTTCTTGAATTTCATTCGTCAAATATCCATTAGAAAATAGAAAGAAGCAAGCAGGTCTTATAGAAAAGGATAGAGTTTTTTTACATGTTACATATAAAATGCTAATACCGGGATAACGTACATATGATTTGATAGATGATACATGTGTAAAAGTCTTGAGCAAAACCTGTGGGCATTGTCGAACCTGCTGTTGCCTAGAAGATCCTTAAGAAAGATCATTCTATCAAGATTGAGCAAGTTAAAAGCGTTAAGGAGCTAAAAACATAGCGTGATACTGTAACATATTAACATACTCTTTCTGCCATCTAGCTTGTACTCCTTCAGGGACGTTGCATGCCGTGTTATGGTCACGGAAGCTTGCATTTAACACCGGTTTAATATCACACAAGTCAAGCGGGTGGAGTTTTGGAGGCCACTACTTCCTGCTGTTCTAAGTCCTCATTGTCAACTTCTGCTGTTAAGCTATTCCCATCATTCGCTTTTTGTTCTCTACTCTTTCCCCACAAAACACTGTATAGTCCTCCAACCAATAACATTGCTCCTAGAAGACTAGAAGTTGAAGAAGATTGTAAACAAAAGGTAGTAGTAAAACGAATATTTCTGTTTCATTCACAAGTAGTAGAATAGACTGAATGAAGCGAAAGAAAGCCGCTTGCCTAATATCGTGGCAAAGGTTTTGTTTAGGGAAAGAATAGATTACCTTCCCAAGGTAATTATCTCGCCTAAGAGAATTACCGAAAAGAACAGTGTCATGATAAGAGCCAAAGGTGTAGACATGGCAAGAAAAACTGGTCCCTTCTTCTCAAGAACACATGCTTGCAGGTAGAATGCTACGCCAGTCACAACGATTCCCTGCAACAAATAAAATATGGCCAGAAATCACTTATGGTGTGGTCGGCTAAGCAAAACCAGATCTCACAGGCTTATCTGCCGGTGAAAATATATATGAAAGGCGAACTGGGGGAGAATGCTAGTTTGGCGTTATTAGAAGAGATATTAACCTTATTACTAGGTTTAAAAATCATTTGTATTTATCTTTTCTGATTGTTTGGTCTTCAAATAGGAAAGTAATAAAACAAGGGAGTAATGGAGAGTTACACAATAAGCTACTGTGAGGAGTCTAACGTTCCAACCCAACTTCCATTGTTCGGGGTCTCTTTCAAAAGCAAAGGCAATGGCAAATGATTGAATGGTGCTCAAAAAGCATTGAAGAGTTATGAAGAGAAGCTTCGAAGGGTAGTTTTTCATTACAGATGCCTGCAACGAAGAAAATGTATTAATTGCAAACTTGGATTAGATATAGGTGCATAGGTATACTCCCTATTACCTTCTTTTCATTTTTCTTATACCAATTAAGTGTACATAAACACATATAAAGGCATATCGACGCTCCTTGTGAATGAAAGAGCAAAAGGATTCAGGGAAATTGGATAATAACCATATCTGCATTCTTAGACTTTGCCATACCACTACCAATTATTGATAATAACATCAGTTAGTTGCACAAAAGATATTGTTCACATCAAGAGAAAATACAAAAAAGGAAATTCATATATCAGATAAATAAACAATAGTACTATAATTCTAGGGATGGACAAAAGCTGTCTCTTTTATTAGGAGTCATATTGTGACACTTGTTTGAAACAGATTTAAGCATGTGCAAAGCAATTCATACTGAACGTTTGATTCAAACTAACCTAATTCCAATTTGAACCAAAGCTAATGAGATAGAATGATACTCAGCATTATTCTAAGTCATTCTAGTCTCTCTGGGGGTCAACTTCGACCTTTTACATTTCTTATCATAGGATTTCATGATGTAGCTTATAGGATGCATATATTGAGTCCACTTGGAAAAACTACTGAATTTATGAAGATTTTAGCCTCAAGCTCTCGTAAGGAGTTCTTCAGACCTTTATAATTTTCATCTCTTGAATTTTATCATAAAATGGTGAGTGTGGATGGAAATATATATCTCGTGAGGATTCTATCAAGTGAAGGCCTTGCCCCATTTCTTTGTCTCACGGAATTTCATCAACTAGTGAATGTAGATTTACATTCCTATTTTCTCGTGGTTTTGTTTTAATAGAAAATGAGTTTGCAACTCTATATCCTTGGATGAATTTACTCAAGGTATTGAGTTATTTCTCTTATTTAGTTTTTTTTTCTTGTTCAATTTTCCATTGTTTTTTTGGGGAGTTGAGATTGTTGAGTCTTAAGTTGGAAACTTGGGGGTTGTCTTAGAATCTTAAAGGTTGTTTAGCGGCTTTTTGGTTTTCGGCTTTCGGCTTTTAGCTCTTGGTAGCTAATTCTTAAAATTTGTCATGATTGATTGTGATGTTGATGATGGTGAAGCTTAAATATTTGGTTGTTAGGGCCAATAAAGATTGAGATAGTTTTCTGCTAGATGTTAAGTAAGAATCATTACAATTTTCAAGTTGCAGAAACGGATACTTAAAGAAGAAGACTTCAATAAATCCAGCATCTAGAGTACTATAACTCAATAAAACAATTGTAGGACGTTCAAAACCATCAGTTTCTAAGGCCATCAGAACTCAAAGTTAGTATGTCAAGTGATGTCAATTGCGAGGATGATTAAAATGGACAAGATAATGCTATGGAATGTGTTTCTTTATCACTCATTTACAACGAATCCTATGATCGTAATTAAATGGAGGTAAGTCCTTGTTAACTAGTTTAGAAGTTATTCGAAACTTGGATGTATAAAAGGTGTTTAAGGATAGTCTTTATATGTTCTAGGTCATATCAAATACGTATGTTGGTGAAGTTCCTCATTATTCATCGTCAAGGAATGTCATTCTTTCTCTGTACATAGATCAGCATGATAACGCGTGATGAGATATTTTGTGCTGTGAAGCGTACCGATGATAGTTATCTTTATAGTCTAAAGTCTTGAATGGACAAGATTTCAAAAATTCGAATTGGGACCACTAGTTGAGTAGCAAGACTACTGATAGAAGACCCAAAGGTTCTGGGTTCAACTTACCCCACCTCCCCTAGCTATATTCTTAAAACACGATGGGATGATTGGGGTTGATTGTGGCTTACTTCTATGTTATTCTTTTTGCCATCCATGGTGCAATATTTTGTCCTTGGTTTCTTCTACGCTTGTTGAAGGCATTCTATGTACTTTTGGATTTGGGCAATAAACAAAAAGACAGTTGATTTGCATGAATCTGAGGCGGACCTAATAGTCTCTCATATTAAACAGCCAAGAGAACGATCATAGGAGTCCACAAAAAAAACTAGCGGGTTCTCTAGTTTAAGCTAAGGAGAAGACAGAGATTTTCATTTACTTCTCTAAATGTCGCTAAACAACAGGAGGATATTCCTATACGTACCTGCAAAACAAGCCACAAGCCCCACAGGGTGATCGAGACAAGGAACAAGGAGCAACCCTTTATCCACGTTGTGCTAGACGGAAGATGGAGATCATGATCTTGGATTTTTGGGTGACCCAAGAGGTGATGGAGTCCCAAAAGCTTCAAATCCGGTCCCTTGGAAAAAGCAAGGGTTGCTACACCGGCCACGCAGACAATGATGCCTGCGAGCTTTGCAGCCCCTGCGGTTGTCCTCACCTTGAACGCCTCCTTCCTATCACACATTTTTCCAAATGTTAACTTTAATGAATATCGAAAGGCAATTAACATAAGCTTAAAGCAACTAACATGACTAACAAAATCGAGAAACGTGCATTGTGGTATTTTTTGCTTTAGTTAAATGTGCAACTTAACAACAAAGAAAGTAAGTGTCGGCACAGTTCGTAAACTAGGCCATATGCGTCTGTCATTTGTCTTAAAAGCCTAGAAGCAAATGTGGACCTGATCTAAAGAATCCTCTGTCTATTTGATCTTTGAGGTTGACGCCCAGAACATCATTCACCCACAACTGCTCCGAAGACGGGATTTCAGAATAATACATGATCAATGATACTTGTACTGCAACGCAGAAGACCTGTGAAGTATCATCATCTGGGAAGTGTGTCACGTCATTGAACAAAATTCACGTGAAGACATGGCGCTTTCTTTTGGTAGTGACATGCACAAAAGGTAACGGGGTGTCTTTATCACCCATTCTCTCCTTTACGCATTCGTCCATTTAATGCGTGAAGCAAAGACATCACAACTTATTGTGGTTGTAATGAAACGTGTACGTTCCATTGCGATCCAAGAAGTTATACCACAGAATACACACTCATGTAGAGAACAAGTGACCCTCTCCGCTGTTGCAGATCTGAACTATCCAGTATTAGGGTACGGTTCTAATAAAAATATGTTTACTATAAATATTAACTCCATCGCTTTAGCAATTTTCAAAGGGGTGGTAGCCGGCCTGCCTAGTTTGGATTCAATGCAGAAGTTCAGTCGGCCAACAAATTAGATCTTTTGAAATCGTTATTCTCTTGGTTCGACATATTATCTACTCTATTTGATGTAATGCCGGGGGCCTATTGTGAAGATAGTGCTCTAAAAAGAAATCACAGTTTGCCAATCACCATGAAAAGAATATATGATTCCATTTTCTGATCATCTTTTAGCTAAGGGACAGAAGGATAAGTCACGCAGCACAGAATACTGGTTCAGTCTACTTACATAAAGTTGCTTATTACGAATATTAATTTGACAAAATGATAGATTACTAATTCAGCCAAGTTCTTTTATGGTTCCTTTTCAGAAGCATTTTGTTTGTGTATATGAAGGCCAATTCATGTTCTCTATTGGTAGTACTATATGTTTATACCCGCTTAAACATAGATATGCAAACTTACAAGCATATATATACTTTACTGAGTGGATCCTATTGCTTGAGTTGTTTGAAGAGACAGAAGACTAGGGAGACGATGAGAGGATAATATATTGAAAAAAGAGGCAACTTGCAACGGAAAGTTACTTTAAATGGAATAAAGATTACGCAACAAAAACTTGGCAAAAGGCGTCACTTATCATCAAACTATAGCCGTGTTCACATGGAAAAGAACCAAATTTTTATTACAATTATTGGAAGTGCTCAGTTTGCTATGCTGGTGGTTCCCGATACCCCCTCGCCTATCCTTTTTCAGTTGTCAAAGAGAGCAGTGCCTAATGGGACTTCTGCTAAGGCATGTTTAAAAGGATATTCTGGTGAACTGAAGCGCTCTTAATGTTTGCCTCACAAATCCATGATATTCCAAAGCACTGGACAATCTATTCTTACTTACTGATATCTACCTAGATGAAGCCCTCCACCTAAACTGTTATCGTGACAAATAGAGATGCAGATATGCTTGGCAACGACGTTTAAATTGCAACTTTTATCTATATGATCAGAAAATAATGCTAAAATATTAACAGACGAAAATGGCTAAGGTTACAAACATTACTCATAAACAAGATGACAATTCTTCTATCTAAGTTCACTTTAGCTTGTAGTTATGTCTTCTGGGAGATGGCCTTCCCACAAAGCAAACTCACAAAACCTTAGTTTCTGTTCCCTGAAAAACTTTTGCACACTTGTTACGAAATTCATATTCTCCCCTTAAATTTAGAGTTAAATTGGATTCATGTAACCAGAGAAAAATAAACGTAGATGCTCCTACAACTGGAAATGAGCTCTACCTGAATAATACAGCCAAGAAGAAAGTTATGACAGGAAGGCAGTTTGTTGTTGCAGCAGCCAAAGTTGCTGTCGTATAAACAAGTGCCATGTTGTGGACATCCAAGCTCAGAGTGATCCTGAAATTGGAAAAGCAAAAAACTAGCAAGACCACAGATGGTTTCTTTCCTTTGAAGTTCGAATCAAACTTCTCAGACAGTATGTGGTACGTAGTGCTTCTCATTCTTCGCGAGTGACTCCAAAAAAATGTAGACCAGCGCTTAGAAGCAAAAGTAGACAATTCAAACTGTATAAAGCATACCCAAAGAGAGAAAGAAGAAAAATCTTGCCGAAGTTCACAAATGATAAGGGCTGCGCCTTTTTCCTAGAGTCAGCACAAAACACAAAGGTTATTTGTTCGTTTATCAGGTATTTTTAAGAATAAGAGAAAGAATAACTATAGTTATTACTACCATTCAAAGAAGGCAGCGATTGGAGCTAAAAAAATGGTTCCCGCAGCTTGTCTATAGAAAACAAACACGAAGCTGTTCATACCGCTATTGAAGGCGGCCTTGGTCAGTAAGAACATACCGGCATATATTGCTTGTACGAGAATCACGGCCAAATATGGTTTTTTTTCATCCATCCTCGGTGAACCTTGAAACCTAGATTCTTGTTCAAGTAGGACTTGGGCAAAAGTAGCTATATATATATATATATATATGAGGCCCCATCATTAGTGGACAATTACGAGAACACCAGGTAAAAAAAACGTCGCTCTCCTACTGGAACGTGTGTGGTGAGGATTACAAGCAGCTTTATTATGAAGGGGCCACTTAAAAAGTAATAGTGGTGCAGAAGTTCCAAGAAATTAGTCGTCACTTTAGAAAAACAAGGGTATTTTGTTTTTCTAAGGCTTGAATCGTCGACGTTGATATTCCTCCGTTAGTGCACCTTTTTGTAATTGGATCAAGGACATAATATATTAAGTGAACAGTCTCATAATGCAAACGAATATACTAGAAAGAGGTCCATACCACGGTAATGCAAACTCCCATGACTTGTTGTTTATGCTTATAGTGAGGAGCATGTGCGTTATGTGCTTCCATCATTCGGTGGTCGTGAGTCAATTAGTCTGGTTGTGAGTATCAGACAGTATTTGGCTCTTGATAATAACATATAACGCTTAAAAGAGCTTGAAAATTTTCTACACTGTTTTGATGGTAGATTATAGATTATGGAAGGGGGATGTGTACGATGTACGTTTCTGAGTAAGAGAAATTACGTCTCATAAGAACATTTGCTTAACAAGAAAATGGAATCCCAATATTACTAAGTGTACATATTTTTCATGCACAAGATTTTTATACTGAAACTCTTGCGTTGAAAAATCTTGGAAAGTAAGTTAATTTACGCTGTCTATTTTGTAATATTGTCCTATTGTATTGAGTTCAGTTTCCAACTCATAAAAAACATGATATTGTCAATCGATGGGACAAATTAAATATTGATAATGAAACCTATTTTTATTTGGAATTTGTTGTTTGGCAAAGCCACTTCAATATGTATCTTTTCTCGTCCTTCCTGCTGTGGTCAGAATCAACAAATGGCACTTAATTCGTTCTACATTACTTACGAAATTAGTAACAGAAAGTAATGACCTTCCCATTTGATTGCTTTCATTTGTTTCCCCTGTTCTTTCGTTATTCCGTATTTTAACGACTCCAATTTTATCACCACAGTTTCCTTTATTGTTTTGCAGTTCATCAGAATATGCGGCATGCTTGTGCACCAACTTTAGTGAAGATCAGGGGATTTCTAGTGACATTTCATATAATAATACACTAAGAGACGATACAAGAGCAGAGAAGAATCGAAGAGAAGAACGGAGGTTTCGAGGCGGAAGAGGAGAAGAGAGGAAGAAGAAGAGGGGAGGAGATATACCTAACTTTTCCCTTCAAACTCATCGTTCCTTCACCCTAAAAAAGAGAGAAAAAACAAAACAAAACAAAACAAAACCGATGCTGGTTGGTTTTGATTGAGAAATTAACAGTACACATTTGGAAAACAACAAACTCAGGACCACTAAACAAACACCTATCAAATAAATGCCATATGATACAAAAGGTTGAACAGGCTCACCAGCTAATGGTCCACAGGGATACAAAACTTTATTTTCAGCAATCCAAATGTGATCTTTCTTTTGATAATAATTCAAAACATTTTGCGCTTGATGGTTACAATACTGAATTCAAAGAAAACAAAGTCATCTAAAGAGAGTAGGACCAAAACAAAGCCATCTAAAGAAAGGGTCTAAGAGCTTCATTTGGCATACATCGAAAGTAGCTTTTGAGTAGTGGCCATCCATAGATGTTGAACTGCAAGATGCGTCCAAACAGTGATTCTCGAAATAATGCTAGGAGCACCTTGAAACACGATATTGAAGGGAAAACACGCGCTAGTTTTCATTTCTTCTCCCATATTTACAAATGAAAGCCAATATTGTTTTATTATGTGACCTTGCAAAGTATGTTAGCATATAATGGTATGTGGAACGCCTCTCACCTTCTCCTTTGCCTCCATCAAAATGTACTGTTAAGAGCTTGGAGTGAACATTAGTAAGGCTAGATTGATCCTTTGTTATGTAAAAGTGAGGGCAAATATGTAAACTAGCTACCATATCTATCTTTTGGGTAGTTAGTAAGTATATTGTAATGGATTTCATTCTTTCACATTAAAAAGGAAGAGGGATGATCTAGCCATATAAGGGGCCATGATACTTTTCCCATTGGGTTGACTTTTCAAGATGGAACCTAAGCACATGATAATATCCTTTTTAAGGTATGTTGTAGGCATATCTTTTCTAAAGTATATCCTAATGGTATTTAGTTGTTACTCTCTTTTGTAATAGTTTAAAAAGGGAAGAGCATAGGAAAATCTAGAAAGAAAAGGAAAAAAAGAGTGCTATGTTGTTATAAGGGTAGTAGCCCATGTTTTACAATGTGAGGTTTGTGGAAGGACATTGTTTGTCATGGCCTGGTTGTCTTCCTAGGACCGTGTAGTGCCTAGGTCGTGCGTAGATCCAAGTCAACCTTTTTTCAACAAGCTTTGCACATATATTAGAGCTAGAATCATTTTCCTTATTCATATGAGAGAAGTATAAGAGTAGTTACAAAGATAGAACACTATTACCTATTTCCCAAACCTCCTTTTGTTACAAAAGAACTCCCTTTAGGGGACTCAGAGATTCTCCTTGAGCTTGGCTTGGCTGCCTAACCACCTACTATTCCAAGCTCACTTTTTCCCCTTATAGAGATTGCCTTGGCATGCCTATTATGGATTCATGGCTTAGCTTTGCCTTGGGTAAACAAGCTCCCATACGAACGTCCACCCAATTGTTGCTGGGAGACTAACCCGAACCAACCTTTTTCTCTCTAAGAGATCTCCTTAAATAGGCTAGCTTCTCTCCTTTTCCTTACTGCCACCCTTTTTCTTTAGATGATTGTTGGACTTTTCAATGACTATTGCTTTGAAGGCACTCAATTACTTGATGATTCCCAAGGGTTTTATTAAATACCTTTCTTCACTTCCCAAGTGAGCTTCAACTACCCACTTTATCTTTCTTCAATAGCACCCTATTGTGCCACCTATCACTTCTCCATTGACTTCATTTGAATTCTAATAGCGTTTGCTCCAAGTGCTTGGGAATTCCAATGGTCCATACCTATCCTAATGACCACCTCTAAGTTGCATACATGTTCTCATTCATGTTGCCTACTTCTTGCCTTTTGGCACTCTTGCCCATTTGTATCATTGCCTTTTAGGTTGCCTACTCAAGTGCGTACCATAGGCTCATCCTATTTTGTGCACATTGATCTCATGTCTCAACCTTAACTCGGCCTTTCTCATGTAAACCTCAAACTTCATGTCCTAGTGCCTTCTTATGCTAGTGTGCTTTGGCCCTTATCATTAAGCCTAGGCCCTTGTTAACCATAGGTGCACCTCCCACACATCTCATCCTATCACACAATAATGCCTCTAAGCTTTATACTTTTTTGGTTACCTATTGCACTATTAATGCTCGTAGATCACACTAGGCATTACATTCTCCTTCACCTATTATCATGATGTCCTTGGTACAGTTCTAGACATCCCCTCATGCTTGCCTCCAATTTGCTTCAATCGTGCTCTTCTCTTGAGTGAATGAACCCCTCATATGAACACTCATCTAAGCCTATCATGGAGAATTTTCTTGAAGTTTGTCATTGGCATCTTTTCCCTTGTAGTGTGTGTGCGTGCATGCTATGTGTGTATTTTGTAAAAAATATCTTTGCAATCACTTGGAAAAACCTAATAAGGAAAGAAAAGGCAATAGCTACATTGGTAAAAATGGATGTAAGATATTAAGTTGGTTTGAACCATCTTATATATATCATTTCTTTACCTATTAATGGCTTAATCCATTTGTTTATGTGTTTGTACTATTGGACAATACAATCTAACATTGGAGAGAAAAACAATTGCAACATGTCTCATAAACTTAGACAACATTTGCCCTTAGAGAGGCCTTTTGAGGAGAGATGGATCTAGGCTTTTCACATGGTACTAGAACATATAATATAACCCAATCTCATAAATGGGCTAATTCTTTCTTGAAAAAAGACCAAGCTTAGATTGCAGGAGAATATTGAAAAATATAGTCCCATACCAAGGAGAAAAGCACATATAATGTGCCTCATAAGTTTGGACAACCTTTTTCCTCAATAAGGCTTTTTTAAGTGAACCTAGGCCTTTTGCATGTGTGATAAGTCATTTCTATAACACATGCTCACAAAGGAAAGCTAGTCTATTCAACAATTGGTTGAAGTCAAAGTTGGGTTGAGTCAATTCAGTTTTATATTTGAGGTATTATATAATGATCCATTAATCAATTTTGATTATTATTAAACCTAGATTTCATTGTCCAAACCATTTCCCATAGGTTGAATTTTTAAGCAACTCATGGAATTTCTTTATGAATTGATAAAATTGAGTTCATGTTTGGTCAACAGTTGTATAGAAAAACTTTTAATTCCATACAAATAATTCTATACAAGAAATTCATTATTAGTCCTTTACTGTATCTTAAATAGATCTAAATTTCTTTGTGTGAGTAGAATAAACTAGTCTTAGATATGGTTTCTTTATTTTTATTTTTTTTATTTTTTTATGAATATATGAATTTATTTATCTAAGAATGAGAAAATATAAAGGATTAGGAGCATACCTCAATATTATAATCATATTTAAGAAAAAAAAAATTCTCTAACCATGATACAACAAATCATTCACCTAGAAGGGTTTTATGTTCTTAAATAGATATACTCTCCTACATGTTTTTTTTTTTTTTTTTTGAAATTCTTGCTAGCAAGATTGGTGTTTTAACAGCCTTATTTTAGAAATATCTATGATTTAGTTCAAACTAAATGCAATAGGTACAAGTTAAGAAAGAGAGTTTGAGAAGTTTTGCGGCTAAATCCTTTTATTTCATTACTTTGATAATCCATTGCCATGTGCTTTTCATTTATTCCTAATTATTCTTTTTGTTTAAGTAGTTCAATATATAGAAATTTACTGAGCACAAATGCGATACATAGGAAAAGAAAATCTAGTAATTATCCTAACCATAATAAAATGCTACCAAGAAAATATATTTTCTTAGTTAGGAGAAAAATATATAAGTAAAGTAGCTAGTGGCATCTTACAACATCTTCTGGAATCATAATAAGAATTTGAGCCACTTATTATAAAATAAAAAAAATGCACCAAGTCATGGATTATATTGGTTGGTTAACTTCGTAAATGATTTCATGATTAAAATCATAGGCATTTCTGGCCATCATCTCAGAAGTTCTTGCGTTTCTCTTCTGTAAAATTATGTACAACACTACATTCAAGCTTTACCTTGCAACTTCTTCCAACACTAGACATGTTATAAAGGAAAGTCCAACGTTGTAAAGGATGCTTGTGGAAGTGTTATACTGTTACCAAGTCAAGATCTTCATGGTGAAATTAGTTATTTAAGTAATTCCACAGACATCGAACCATAACTTGAGTAATCTTTTTAGGATCATAATACAGAAGGACCAAGATCATAACAACTATTATAGAAAAAGAACTAATAACACCATGTGTGAGTAGGATACTGCAACATGATGTGGGTTCCAAAGAAGGCCTCAAGTGCTTAAGTAGGGAGTCATAAACACAAATAAGTTAAGTCCTGCATTAAATGAATAAATTTTACGTTGTTACATAAATGCCAAGGCATCCTATATTTTTTAATTATCTTTGTCATAACAAAAAGCTAAAAGCATACATATATGGTTAGTTGCAAACCTTTAAGAAAAAATCCATCTCATTCTCCATTAACATTTTTGAAAAATATTATGGTGCAAGCACACTTTCTAATCCATTAAGCGATAAGCACAAGAGAAAGAGGAAAAAAAAAAAAAAAAAAAGAAGCCCCAGAACTACAATCGAAAGTTTCCATCTTAAGCTTATTCGTTTGTTGTTTCTTGGTAATATAAGGCAGCGGCGATCTAGGTTAGTATACAGCTTGGGAATTAAAGCATTTATTTTTACTTTTTCATACTTCACCCCTCTACAAGTCCTAGATCTTCTTCAAGAAAGTGTCTTAGATCCATCAAGGCAATAATCCCTGTGATGTTTTAGATTGTGTAGTACGAACTCATTCCAACCTCAGTACCTCTTTCATGAATCCATCACAAGGTTATAACATCGGCTAGGGGACAGTCCTATGTAGAAGGCTGTTCAAAGGGCGTCAAGATTGATTTATGCCGTCGAAGGGTCTACGATAAGAAGCTTGGGAAGCAACTAACAATCTAACTTTTCACTTTGATAAGATATTTGAACCGACGGCGATGCTCTCAAGTAAGCGGCCAATTTTCTTTTACATAGGGATTTTTCGTTGCCTTAAGAATATTGTTTAGTGCCTTACCCTCTTTTAACCATTATACCTAAGATTTCTGACAAAACAAACACTTTTCAGTCCTATTAGGTGACTGTACCTGTGGTTGGATGGCCTCTTGTCTATGTAAAACTTTATCCAATAAATCATGTCAAAGCTACCTTTAAGTACAAACTTTTTCTTTTTGAGCTGCAAACTTAATAAGCAGCTCAAAGAATCCGTTTCTTTGTAGGGAAAATTTTCTTCTTATATTATTGAGTCCCACATGACAAATATAAAAACCTACGTTATAATTTATAAAGAAATAAATTCCTCCACTTAATACCTTATATTTTTAAGTTTGACATGAGTCTCACTTTATGATAGATATGGGTCATATTTATAATATCATACTTTATATGATATTAGAACCAAAGTTTTTTCTTAGCACCTTTATAAATATGGGTAAGCTTAAAATTCATGTAGAAGGTGGCACTACAAGATGATTTAGGTTGAACTATCACAATGAGAAGGCATATTAAATAAATACTATAAAGTTGTTCTACATTCTTAAGGTTTAATCTTCCCTTCACTTGTAGGCAAAAGATTCCTTGAGAAATCTTGCCCCATGCAAGGGCAAGAGTGCAAGTTAAGTCCCACATAGGGAACACAAAAACTTAAAAAGTAATTTGTAAAAAGATATATTTCTATTTAATTTTTTTAGGATTTTAGGTTGGAAATAGGCTATTCTTTATAAAATTTAATATGATATTAAATTCTAGGTTCCCTTTTTGCATCCCCATGGATATTGTAAGCTTAGAGTCCATGAAGAAAGTAATACCACTGGATGATCCATGTTTAGATCATTGTGCTGAGAGAGCCTATTGCTGTGTGAATGTCTAATCCTATATAGCTAAGGTATGACTATTTTTGCCTAATTAAATATGTATGTGTTTCTTTATTTCATGAATTATCTTTTGGATGAGAATGAGCTTTTTAATATATATCTTTTCTTTCCTACTAAGTCATGTGACGAAGAGAAAGACAAATTTAGCTGGCCCTTGAAAACCAAAGAGATTCGTATCCAGTTTTGCATCACGAAATAAAATGTTTTCCTTAAAGGATGGATTTTAAGATCTATTCCCATCATTTGTTCAATTTCTCTTTTAGCGCCTCTTAACTAATGAGATCCTACCATGTTGCCTAAACCAAAACCCACCCGAAAAATTCTTTGGATTCTGAAATTTGCGTAAATTTCGGCACTTGTCTCTTGACAAGGAAGCAAACATTGAGGTTTTGATTGATTTTAAGAGGAAGCTGTTGAACACACCACTAGTACTTGGATGTTTCTCCACGTACTAAAAGCCGAAAGAGAACATATTGCAAGCACTTTCTTGTTTAAAGACTAAGATTTAGGCTTTTTGTTTCCTCCAGCATTACTGCTGTATACGGAAACGCCTGCTTAACATGTTAAGCCCTTTCGGTTCACCTAAAAGTTATTTTAAGTTACACTTTTTTGGGTAAAACTTATAACTAAGGTTAGTGACTCCTTACGTGCATAATTTTATATTCTTATTGCCATGAGAATCTCATTCTAATTTGTTTATGTAGTTAGTGATTGCTTCCACTCATTGCACAGCTCGCAAGATCTTTAGTTCACACTATCCTTTTTATATTATCAGTGCTACTTTATCCGTAATCAGTAGTTTATTATTACATGACTCTTCGTTTTAATTGTTTTATGTTTCTGGGAGCACTTCTTACTATTTCACGATTCGATAGATTTGCTTTTTCTGATTATTTATGCATTATTCTTGTGGGGCAAGATCTTGACAAGAGAAAGATCGAATTCTTGGATCCCCTTTTCCTGTGAATTTGCGCGTTCTTTACAGGCGGCTGGTGCACTCCGAATCACCTTGAAATGCTCGAAGAATTGTTAGTTTGAAAGGTCCATCAAGTATAAACCTTTTACGCTGTCCAAAGGCCGATTACAGAGGCTTTCCTAAGTAGATAGGTCCATTCCCCACGGAACCTCTAAACTCAATCTAATAAATAGGAAAGAGAGAAAGATGTTTTCTTCAAAAAGCTTTTACTGGCATTGGTACGTGAAGATCCTTTATCTATGTCTTGATTAGACACCCCTAATTGTGTTAGCTTGCTATGCTTTGACCACTTGCTTATATCTGTTAAATTTATATACCAACAGACTTCATTTCCTGTTTTGTAATATTTAGGTGACTTTACTTTTGTTTTGGACCCAATTTCTATTGTTCGGAAACCAAGTTCATGCTCTTGTAAAACATTTCATAAAATTCTGCGATATTAATCAAGTATCAGTACGATCTACATATGCTCTATCGGATCAAAGCAAAAAACAACAAAATTTTCTGTTATAAAAGGTTCTTTTAATCTTAAAAAACATATCATCATACAATGAATCAAAAAATTTATTACCACTAATGATTGTAGGCAAACAATCTTTCACTAAAAAACAAATCAAGGGATCTTACCATAATGGATGAATAAGGGGAATGCAAACAAGGTTAAAAATGATGAGGATAAATCCCACTTCTGACATTTACAACATTTTTCCTTTTTTACTGCACCCAATGGCAGGGTTCAAGTTATTTACCAATAGAAAAGCCTTGCGCTGACACCTTCTGCCCTCAAACCGCCGTCACCTCCTGCTCCCAAATAGTCACTGCCGTTGGAGCCTTCGCTGCCGTCAGTTGGTGAAGGCTTGGGTGCAACTTCATTCTCCAAAATCCCATCCCCCAAATCCTTTCTCTCCACTCTCCACCTCTTCCCCACCCACACCCGGGTCTCACCAGATATCCCCTTACCGAATTGACCCCCACTTCCCTTTCCCCTCCTAAACTCTTCTCCTTTCTCCACCGATTCCCTTTCTCAATTTTCCCCAGCAAGGCAAACGACCTTCGAAGCAAAGATGTGCGTGCATACCTCACGCACATAGTCTTCAACCTTGTGCCTGCATGTTTTCTGTATCTCCACAATTTTTGAACATTCTTGAAAGTGATTAAAGTTGGATTCATTGTCCTTTCAGTCATAAGAATATGGTTGATTAATTATACAAGAAGATGAGAAGAATCGTGCTTCATTTGATGTATTTTTGATTCAAAGGATCAAAGGGTTTGTATTATATGCATTTACGGATTTCAGGAGAGATTAATGAACAAAATTAATTGCCATAAATCTCTCTACATCCTCTTTAGTTTGACTTACGACTACTATAAAAGGGCCATTCAATTGTACACTAGAATTATTGAATCCAAAGCTTCTTTTTCAAGTTTCTCATATTGTTCTTCAAGTTTCTTTTTATGTTTTTTTTTTATACAAGATTTTCTATAATATTTTGTACAAAATCTTGTTCTAACTTTAACATCTATATGTTTCAATATGCTCTAAGGGTTTTAATCCCTTAACAAAAGACCCTTGAGCTTGAATACCAATTGTTAGTATATCGATTAACCAAAGAAAGATAGTTGAATTGGGCTTTTCTTTTTAAATTATATTTTTAAATAGATGATTAAAAACTTTAAAAATGGCACAATACAAAATCTATTCTGGTGGATCAGTCTAAAACTTTTGAGCCTATGTCCAATCCTCATTAACAACTATCAAAAAGGACCTTTACTAAATTTTGAGAGAAACTTCTTAGTTTTAGTAATAGAAATTTCCATTCACGAAATAAGAATTTTTGCAATACACTTTAGAGATAAGACAACTAGCCCACTAGGCACATACAAACCACACAAGCCACACAAGCCACACAGAGCTTAAATTAGGAAAAAAAATAAAAGATTTTAATTAGAATGCACTTTAAGCTAGATACGGCTTAATCACAAATAGACCTTTACTTTAATGTTAGGTTACACATGGCTTAATCCATAAATTACAATAACAGCAATACAACTTACAAAAATATTTCACTTCTTACATAGAAACAACATGGAAAACAAATCTTGATTTAATCTTTATAGTGTTGGCCACTTAATGGCAATGTAGATATCAATACCTTTAAATTTCACAAATAAGAACTTTTGAAAATTTTAAACCAAGCAATATAATTTATAAAATCACAACAATAATAATGCAAATAATCAATTTGATTAAAAAAAAAACACAAAGGACAATTTCATTCAAAAGCATTCAACATTTGCAAACCATAATGCAATATTACCATCATTGATGAATACAAATATAAGCAAATATACAAAGAAATTCACCTATAACAAAAACACTTTTCAAGCACACTCAATTTTTTGTTTTGTCAATGTACTTTTGACATCTCATATGGATCCCTAAAGCCATCATTTATAAACCAAAAATGGAAATAATAAAGGGGCAAATTTTGTTACCTTTTGTTGACCAAAGCCTTTACGTAATTTCTCTTGATTTACTTCCACTAAAAAAGAAAAAAAAAAACTTTTATTGCATCCCCACACCTTGTGAAAGAAAAGGAAACCTTTGGAGGAACAAGTGAGAGAGAGTGATGCTACCTATCTAAAAAACATAGGCATTTAGTATATTTTTCCCAACCGCTCCACATTTACTAAAACAATGCGTTTGCATTGCACCTCTTGGCACACCACAATGCACAATTATTCAAATGCATGTCCAACTCTTTAAAATGATGAGTTCTAGTTTGGTATTCCAAGCAGTTTTTGCTTCTAAGTTACCATAAACAAAATTATGATTTTGATAGATTTTAAAGACTAGATGATCCATGCGTGAAGACATGTGTTATGCCATGCTAACCCTAGGGCCATACATGCCTTAGGGCCATGTTAGTAGGTGACCTAAGTGAACCTACAACTTGGCCCATAATTACTTGTAACTGCATTCTTCTATCTCCAAGGATTTCTTAATCACTACCACTAAAATTCCTTTTCAAATTCAACATAATTCATCCATTGAATGTATTGAATGTAAATCATTTGTTTTCCTTTTTAATTCTTGTAATTTTTTTTATATTAGATCAAATTTGATCATTCTACATCATCAAGAAAGTTAATCAACTGTGATTCACTAGTTTAGGGTTTCATTTGTTCTTTGTTCTTTCCCTTATGAATTTTTTGACCAAGCTAATGTCTTGGCAACATTCCTTTCTTCTATTTTTTTAGGGTATCATAAGCCCTAACCTAATGCCCCACCATTAAAACCCTCATGTCAACTCATTTTACCTCCATCGCTTGTTAGACCAACTCTTAATCAAATCTTACGATGCCCACTATTTCGGCCTCTCCTAATTGTTTGGTTATTCCCTCTTCAACATTTAGTAAGTGTTTCAACAACTCTAACTCCATTGTTTAGAAAACTAGGTCAATGTTGTTCCTCATCCCATCCTAGTTGATGGCTATTCTCCAAGGCACTGAACTTTCTCTACCCAAACTCATGATTGCACCCAATAAGTCTAATGACCTAACCCAAATTACATGGCTTGGCTAATCTATGACCAAATTGCATTGGTCTAGATTCAGTCCACCTTTACCAATAAGATGGTCACATAGCTTATAGATCTCCATTCATGAGATGAAGTATGGGCACATATGAAGAAGTTTTATATGGTAAAATGTTTTACTCAGTTATCCTCCCGACATATGCAACTCCAAATGATCACTTAAGGCAACCAATTGATTGCTAAGTTCCTCCATGATGTCAAAGCCATCCTAGTTCAGCTTGCTGCCATCAGGGAAAAGGTGTCCCATGATAAGTATCTGGTGCAGGTCTTCTAAGGCCTTGGTGATCAATATGATGGCCTTACCACCTTTATGTCTAGTTAGCACCATGCATTGCTACTAAGTTGCAAGGCCTTCCTTTTGTGGCCTTGCACCAACTACTAGGAAGCCTTTGCCATCTCATTGAAAATGTTTGCTACCTATTTAAGGAACTTCATAAGTGCCTTGAACCTAACTTGCAATTTTTTACATCTTATAGCCCAACTTCTTGCATGCTAAACTATACCTATGTTGAACTAGCCCAATTTTAATGGGCTTCTACCAACCCCATAACCCCAACTAGAGGCCAATTGTGATTGCTCATGTCGTCATTGCCATATGCCTTATTGCTATTTTTGCTATTATCTAGACCACTATGTTTCTAATTGCCAAGAATGGTTTAACTCATTTTCCATTCGTCCCACCAACTCCTTCTCAAAACCACCCTAATAGGCCTATGTTACCTATCCCACCTCATGTTCCAATCAGGACTACTACCTGCCTTAAGCCAATTATAACAACCTACTCCCACCCATATTTCATTATGGTCCTCCTATTCCTCCTTCTGCACCTGATGCCATATCTTGGCATCTAATTCTAAGGCATCTTATCATATCATAAACTCTCCTATTACCCTTTAAAGTGTAACTCTATATATAGGCTCTTAACATCTTACTATGGGTGATGGTGTCCCTATTTCCATCACTTACATAAGTATTCTTAAAACAACTTATTTTTAGTTATCTAATATTTTGGTCATTCCTAGTATTACTAAATATCATTTTGTCCAACTTAAAGTTTACATTAGACAATAATTGTTATTTTCTTTTTTTGGCCACTCATTTTGGACCATTTCATGTTATATGACACAAATTATTCTCCATAAGACACTTGATTGTGGGTTATATTGTGTTGTGTCATTTGGCATTTCCTCCTTTCCTTGTGCGTATCAAACAACCTATACTAGCCCTTTTCCTTTTATGACATCATCATTTAGGTCATCCTTCCTCTAACATGCTTGTTTAACTTTTGAAGTCAACACATATAACTTATTTATCTTCATTATTTTCCTTTTTTACTGTTTGTGCTTACTAAGTAAGAGTCACCGTCATTCTTATCCCCTAACTTATTTAGGTCTATTACTCCCTTCCAACTCGTCCATTATGATGCGTGGGGTCCTTCACCCATTGAGTTAATAAATAGAAACAAATTCTATGTGTATTTCATTAATAACTTTTCCTGAATTACATGGCTCTATACCTTTCATACACATTCCCAATTTCTTGATATATCTACAATGTTTCACAAGTTTGTCAAAAATACTCTACTATAAATTGCAAGCTATTCAGTGTAATAGTGCTCTAAAGTCCTTATCCCTTGTTGTCTATTCTTATCTTTAGCAATTTGGTATCCAACAGTGAGTCTCCTCCCTAATGTCACCTTTTTAAAATGATATAATGGAATGCAAGCATCGCCATATCATTGAAATGGGTCTCCCCAAATGACCTAGGCAATTGTTCCTCCACATTTTTAGGATTTTACCTTTAAGATGATTATGTTCCTAATCAACCACTTTTTTACCTTAGTGCTTAAGAACTTCTCCCCTTGGCAAGTGTTATTTCATTAACCCCTTAATATTTCTTACGTATAAGTTTTTAGCTATGTAGTCTTTCTTTATTTTTAGCTTATATGCTTCACATAAGCTAGATCCACTTAAGCATGCATCTTCCTAGGATATTCTCTAGGTTACCATAGCTATACTTGTTACTCCATTAAGATGCAATGCATCTTTATTGTTATCAATGTTCTCTTTCATGAAGAAGTTTTTTTCTTACCATGCCCCCACCAAGCCTTTCAACCCCCTTCTTACATGTCCTTTTATATTTCTTGTCCTAACACCAATTGTCATGCCTATTACCACTACGTCAATACCTCTTTTAGCTCCACTTATTACATTCATTCCTTTAATCACAAAAGACACATCCCCACTGACATTGCCATCACTTTCCTTTCTTGTACCTTTTCCTCCACCTTCCACAACTATTCATTGACTTGTCATTCACCTTCGGGATGACATGACACATTTGCTAGGCACATCATTTCATGTCAACATATCTTTGCCCTCATTGCCACCACTCATCCCTACCTTGAACCCATATGTTACACCTAGGTGGTTTGTAATGCTCATTGGTGTGAGGTTATGGTGGGTGAATACACTACCCTCATCCATAATGGTGCATAGGCCTTAGTTCCTTTGCTTGTAAATGCCCAACCCATTAATTGTAAGTGAAATTACAAGGTTAAACTTTAATGAAATGGTTCCTTAGAGTGTTATAAGTCTTGTCTTGTGGGTAAATGTTTTCATCAAAAAGAGAGTATCAAGTTCACTGAGACTTCATCCCTATCACTAAACTTGTCACTGGTAGAACTTTTCTCACCCTTACATACTCCTATGGGTGGGAGATTCAATAATTGGATATCTCTAATGCTTTTGTTCATGGCCATTTATATGAAGTTATTTACAAGGAATAACCTTAAGACTTTATCGAATATCCCACCACTCCTATGTTTACCAATTTTTGTTTACCACTTTTTGTTTAGGCTTAAACAAGATCCTCAAGCATGGTACTACTAGTTAAGCTCATTTTTTTTGCCTTCATTGGTTTTGTCATCTTCATAGCTAACACCTTGTTGTTTATCTTTAACACTCCTTAGTATAGCTTTATTTTACTAGCCTATATGAATGATATCATCTTGATAGGCTCCTTGCAAGCTCTATTTTCTAGCCTTGTTCAAACTTTAGTAGGAATTTGCCTTTAAGGACTTCAACCTTATTAATTATTTTCTTAGTGTTGAAGTTCAATCTATTTTCGAGGGTCTTCTTCTCCATTAGGCCAAGTTTACTCATAGCATTTGTATTTGAGCTAAGATGAGTGATGCTAAGGTCTTCTCCACATTTTGTACCTCTAACAAGACCTTTCTCTTTTGAACGGCAAACTCGTGGTTGATCCAATTCTTTAATATAGTATTGTTTGAGCTTTATAGTATCTCACTCTTACTTACTTTAATTGTGTCTATATTGTGAACACTACCTATTAGTTTCTACATTATCCTACTACTACTCAATAGCAAGTCACGAAGTGCATTCTTTACTATGTGGCTAACATCCTTTGTCTAAGACTTTTCCTCATTCGGAGTCTTTCCACTTCTCTTCATACCTTCTCCAACACCAACTAGGTGGGTGATCGTGATAATAGTGTTCTGTTAGTGAGTTTTACATCTTTCTCAGCATGAATCTTATATCTTAGAGCTTTCTTAAACTACACATTATTGCTCAATCTAGCACTGAAGCCATGTATAAATCTTTGGCTAACACCATGGCTAAGTCAATATGGGTTAAGTACTTTTTACATGATCTTTATGCCTTTTCACCTTATCCACTGACTCTTTGGTGTGACAACCTATCAACTTTCTACCTAACTACAAATCTTGTGTTTCATGCATATATCAAATACATTGAAATTGACTGTCACTTTGTTAGAAAGGTCCTCACTCGTGATCAACTACACTTATGGTTCATTTCATTTGTTGATCAACATACTAACCTTTTCAATAGAGACTTGTCCTCAGCCCATTTCAAACTCCAATCCAAGATGATAGTTCATTTTGCCTTTTCAACTTGTAAAGGGATGTTAGAGACTAAACATTCCACATGCCTTACCATATGTGAAGACATGTGCTATGCCACATTAGTGCAAAATGTGTCTAGCATTCTAGCTTTAGGGCCATGTTAGTAGGCAACCAGAGTAACCCATAACTTAACCTATGATTGCAAGTAATTGCATTTTCTTATTACTTAAGATTTCATTGTCACTGTTACCAAAATTCCTTTTTGGATTTAGTGCAATTCACCGAATGAATGTCTTGAATATAATTGATTTGTTTTCCTTCTCACTTTTTGAAATTTTGTTTGTGCTGGACCAAATTTGGTCATTGTACATCATTGGGAAACTTAATCATCATGATTGACAAATTTAGGGTTGCATTTGTCCTTCATTCTTTCCCTTCTCAATTTTCCAACAAACCTAAGGTTCCAAAAACAATCCTTTCTTCTATTGTTTCTATAGACAATAAATCATCAATTTCCTTTCTTAGGCTAGATGCATATGCAACAAATGTTTGGCTAAAGAATATGCAATAAAATTTTCATGTACTAATTTTTTATTTGATCTACCATAATAATAAGTTTGGCTTGTTGAAACTATATGGTGAAAATAATCAACTTGATTATTTATGATACATATTTTTCACTTTTTTGTGGGCATGGTAGTGATAATAATTCTTTTTTTTTTTTTTAGTGTGTGTGCATGTGCACTTATTCAAATGACTTTTGTAGCATCAACATCAAGATATATTCAACACCAAGATCATGTTTAAATCTGTAAAAGGTAAAAAGCTATTTCAGTTCTTTAATGTGTGGATAACTCATGACAACTTCATGCCCTTTGTGTATGAGATATGGCATACAATTGAGGTGTCTAGATGCCCTTTATATCAGATAGCATGCAAATTAGGAGCATTAAAACATAAACTATGGGAGCCCAATAGCAACATTTGCTAGAATCTCAATTTGCAAATCCAAGAAAATAAGGTTACCCTTAACTACTTACAAAGTGGTATAATGACGACATAAAGGATGTAACGGTTAGGGAGAAAGCTACATTAGCTAGGGTACTTGCTAACCAATTATGGACAAAGGAAAGCATATGGTGACTATGTGGCTATATTGTGTTGTTAAAATACAAACTACTTCTTAAAGACTATCTAGTACAAGAAACAAATCTAAGATGTGCTTAATTACACTCCAAGATAGAAATGTTATGGAAAACCAAGACTTTAGAAAGAGGACTTTTGCTTACTACCTTAATGAAATACTTAGCTATGTCGTAACTAAAAAGCCTATAACTAATTCATACTTTAAGAAAATTGTAAAGGAAGAGTCTTAACCTAGCTTATTGATATGCTCACCTCCATACCTATACTATTGGACATCGAAAATACCATACTTTTATTTAAAAATGACAAAGCTCTAGGTCCAAATGTATATAGTCTTAGTTTCTTCAAATTACCTTGGCACATAGTAGGGAATGATGTATCTAGGACCACTTAGAATTTTTTCACCTTTGGACACATGCTTAGGAAACTAATGCAACATGCATCACTTTGATCCCATAAATCCTAAATCCCTTGGAGGTACTTTCACTACAGACCAATCTTATGTTGTAATTTGATATACAAATATATGGCTAAGTTACTTTGAAACAAGTAAGTAGACATCTTACTTAAGATCATATCAAAGCACAATTTTGCCATTGTTGAAAAAAGGAAGATTATAGATAACATCCTTTCAGCACATGAGCTATTGCATGCTTATCATAAGATAAAGGGGAGTCCTAGTTTTGCACTTAAATTTGATATCATGAAGGTATGTGATTCATTGGATTGCAAGTCTCTTTAAAAAGCATTGTAAGTAATAGGCTTTCCTCCAATTTTTGTTAATTGGGTAATGGCGTAAATTGGGATAGGTAGATTTGTTTTCTCAATATCAACAAATAATTGGTTGACTACTTTCTACCAAGAAGAAGCCTAGATAAGACGATCCGTTATCCTTTTTTTTTTTTTTTTTGGGTGATTGTAACAGAGGTGTTAACAACATACATTAAGGGATTTACTAAGGTTGACAATTTCAAACATCATTAAAGATGTTCTAAAAATGGAACTACATACCTTAATTTTGTTAATGGCTTAATTCTTTCTAGTATAGGGAATCAACGCTCTATTTGAGCTTTTATAGCTAGTCTTCACAAGTTTCAAATGCTATCAAGACTTAGGTTTAATCTAACCAAGAGTAGTGTTTTTCCTTGCAATGTGTCACTAGACATACCAAACTTCATCTCAACCTTAGGTAATCCAATAAAGACACTTGCAAAAAAGTATATAAGAGTTCCTTTATCCTTTAAAAAATTGAACTATCATGATTATTAGTTGTTGGTGTAAAGGATATTGGCTAAAATCTGGCATTAGACTAGCAAGTTTTTGACATATGCAAGTAAGATCTAGCTTATAAATTCTATCTTGTTCTTAGCTCAAACTTATTGGACATGTCTTTTCATACATCCAAACAAAATATCAAAGTAAATAGATCAAATAATGAGGAGATATCTTTGGTCGAGTCTAGAATTAATGATGCATAGGTCTAAGATTGCTTAGCACTAGCTTTATGTTAGGTAGGTAAAGTATTTAAAAAGCTAGGGATTGGACATAATTGCCCAAGCAAAACATATGTGAAACCTATTATCATCAAAATCAACATGGTTAATATGAGAAAATGCTTACCTTAAAAAACATTAGTGTTTTTAGAATCTAAAGGAACAAAAGGCGTTGCTTAGAACCTTTTGGTCCTAGGTTCGATACCTGGATGAATGGTTTTTTTTTTTTTTTTTTTAAATAGAAGCAAGGATGGTACTCATTAGTTTATTTCATGATAAATAAGTTAGATGTAGACCAAGTTTGTTACATTACAAAAGTGCAAAGATTCTAACTACACTTGTCACGTTACATGGAGAAAAAACCAAGGAAACAATGAAGCTCTAACTTTAACTCCAATCAAATAGCAATCAAATAGAACATTGCTCTGGTAAAAATCCTATTATGTAAAAGAAACATAAAAAAGAAACTACATTAGGGTGGCTTATTTGACGAAGCCCTACCTAAACTTGCTTGAAAGCATTAAAAACTGAAATTGGTAAGGAAACTACCAAATCATACGCAAGCACTCTTTGTGTGTTATGGCACCAACCTATTTGCAACATAACTAGCTTCATGGTAGACATAATATATAACTAGCTTCTTGTGAGAAAGAAAGAACACTGCCTAATGACATATTCCAGCCTCCAAGGTGTTTTCTAAACTCTTGTAGCACACTTAACCAAGTACATTGAGTTAGATTTCACTTGATTAGGCTGAAAACCCTTGCACATAACTATAACCTAATGAGAAAGGCATGGGCCTCTACATTGTAAAATGAAAAAAGAAAGAAAAAAAGGTAATAGCACTTGAACTTGGAGAAAAATTCACAAGATAAGGCCCATGATTGCTAATAGAATGAAATGGGTAATAGATAATGGGAAAACAATCTTTGTGGGAAGATTTTTAGTTACCAAAAGGCTTGATAGCTAAAATTGGAGAATGAGCCATTCTCAACTTTGGAATACCTAAGGATGCAAAGATAGGAGCAATAATTAGGCATTTAGAGTGAAACTTACCTACCAATAGAAGATTCTTGTGAACATATCTACAAGTAACACCAATACTTTGTCTAAGCCAAATGATATGATATAAGATAAGCTTTCATGGAATGCTTTAGATGATGGAAGTTACTCAATTAAATTTTCTTGGAAAGTAATTACTCTACAAGCCTCTTGGATTGGTATGAAAATGTATAGTTCAAGATTATAATTCCCCATCAAACTATAGTATTATGGCTAGTTATGTGAGATTGGTTTGCAACAAGGGATAGACTTGAATTCCTTGGAGCATCTAAAGATAAGAGTTGTGTTTATGTCACACATAAGATGAATGTACAAACTAGGATGAATGTAAAAGCTATTACAATGAACAATCCAATTTGCAATTAAAGTGTAAAGAGTTAGTTATCTTGATCATAGTGATCGAAATAACAATAATCATTGATGTGCAACTTTTTGCCTCTTCATGAAAAGTAAGACTAATATTTTTCTTTTCTTTTTTGTGTCACTAAGATAAATAATATATCATCAAATAAAAGAAAATTTCCGTTTAGCCTTCGTAAAAGTGACCCTATCTCTCAAAATTTTTTATTGTGTTATTTGAATAGTAGTGATGTGAATTTTAATTATCTGAAAAATATGCTTTGTTGATTTGGTTATTCAGTTTCTAATAGTAAAAGTATCATTCTTGTGTATGTGTCATGCAAGTCCAATAAAACATGGTCAAATGCTTAACATAGGAAAAAACTAGTAAAGGGAAAAAAAAATTACAAAAAACAACTGCAGGGTGGTTTAGCCTTTACGACCATCCATCACTTACATCATTTTCTCCGAAGAGATAATATCAAATCTTTCTATGGCAGTGGATGCATCTTATCCAACGAGCAAAAATGGTGTTTGAAATAGCTCTTGCAGGCACGGGTTACATGACTAGCTAACTTAATAAAGGGTGTTTCAATCCCGCTCCACCTTTTCTAGCCTCCTTAGTGACCATTAAAATGCAGAAAATCCAGACGTCTCATAAATAATCTTTATTCTTTTTTTTTTCAGATTTTTATTGTATTTTATTATATTTTTTCAAATTTATGCGACAATATGACATAATGACATACTTTTTATACACATGAAATTATTTCATTGATATCACATTAGTTATGATAGGTTGATATTTCTAGCATAAAAATAAATGTAAAAACTGATGAAAGAATCTCTGTCCTGTCATATGGCCAAAACTCACAAATAAAAAACCACTCAAATGCATGGGATAATTCTTTGAAGAGAAAATGAAGTACACATAAGTTTAAGAGAGTCAATAATTCGACACATGTCTCACTCAATTAGAAACAAGTTTTGTTTGTGACCTCATAATTTTAAATTTAATACTTGTGTGTGTAAATCCTGTTGTGTGCCTAAACAAAAAAAGAAAGACAGAAAAAAAAGGGGACAGCCAACAAGAATGAGGGGGAGGCTTATTCGGACACTTCAACCCAACCATTACAAAGTAGGAATGTAATACAAAAAATAACCCACAATATTGTAACGAGTCAAAATCTTATCCCGTAACTTCTCGGTACCAAGGCCTTGGAAATGGCCATCATGGCTAACTGCTTATTTGATGAAGTCAAACAAACGGAGAAAACGGGGACAACCATGGATTAAAAAGACCGATCGCTGTGGAGGCATGAGGATGGTGGGCGATACACTCACATTATTTGGCAGAGAAGCAGGGAGAAATTCCTTTTCGGCAACGCAAAAGGATAAGGGAACCCGGCGGAATGGGCTTTGCATAGCTGGTTATTGCATAATACAGGATAAACTGATTAACAATAGTATGATATTTCATAAACAGCTTCCATTAATCTAGCATGAGGTTATTTTACAGCGTCTTTCCTTTGAAGTTTTCTATTTATATGTTTAGTTGGCTACTGAGTTTAGAACTCGATGCTACGGTTGTGGATAGCATAGTACTATTACAGACAACCACCCTCTGCGAGTGATAAAGCAAAAGCAAGGGCTTATCTCCCCACTAAGGAGCCTTTGAGAAAAGATTCCACTACAATGCGAAACAACTTTGTTGATTCAAGATTGATGTCGACGTGTCTGATTCTAGACAAAGTAACCACTAGAATACAAAATATCACGTTCATTCAAGGTTGAGGTTGATTTCTCTGATTCCAAGAGAACAAGAAAACTACATGGCGACTCCATTGGTTGGATTTCGATGGTTACAGTGCAGCTTTTGGCTGCAAAAGCAACGAAAAAGATACGAAGGCCGAAAGTAAATGCAATTTGCCGGGGAAAGCAAAACTGATGAGAACAATTTCTCATAAAAAATATATAACGCGATGAATGTGAAGTGGAAAGTTCGTGATATTTAATTTTTTGTGGACATGAAAATTTATGTGGAAATCGATTGTTATTCACTGGAAATTGTTATCTTCTTCGAAAAGTCGTTTGTAATAATGCAATTTTTTTGACAGAAATCGACCTACCTCTCCAGCCTCATCAAAATCTAATGCATTCCCATCTCTGTCCCCAGTGTATGGAATGAAGCTAAAGCATATTCTGTACAAAGGGAGACCGTGTATTCATAGTATGATTAATGTTATATGCTAGGTCTTTTTCAAACAACGATGATGTGAGCTTCCGATGATAATTTTATTAAAAGATGGCCCCAGAAGACAAAAGCAGTGGCAGCTTTTAAAGCATTAAAGGGAACACTCCTTCCAAAAAGCTCAAGCACGAGCAGCCAAAGGAACAGCGAACGAAAAGAAGGGCGTTATGCGTCACAACACAAGCAGCTAAAGCAACAAGCGTGACCAAAAGAATGGCTTTATGAATTGTAACACAAACAGCTAAAGCAATAAGCGTGAACAAGAGGACAGCTACATAGATGTGGCGAATGTCTACAAACATACAATTGGGGCCGTAAAGTATTCTCCATGTAAACCATCGAACTACTCGATGATTGAAGTTTGGCCTATTAGTTGTCTCTATTAAAGACAAGCTCAATAATTGTGGGGAGTCGTTGGACCACACAGCAAGAGATGCAAGATATTTTTACATGTGCGGGTGTAGAATGGCATCCCAAAAATAGAATTATTCCTACCCCTTTCTTTCTTTCTTTTTTTAACCTTTTCTTTCCTTTCTCTTTTTGGCTACACAAATGAAATTACGAGTGATTCCACGCCCCAATGGTTTTGTTTCGTACTTTAAAGTTTGATAGTTACAGAGCAATTGTGGATGATAAAAAGCAAAACAAAGACGTCCATAACTCATCCACTGTATTCCGATGAAACATTATTTGAGTAGCTGCTAACACCACAAAAATTTAGTGGTAGAACTTGGAAAGCAAGTTTAGGTGACTGTTGGCATATAAGGTTTGCAAGTTGTAGATTTGGTTTTCAATGCAATCAGCTACTTTACAAAGCACTCTTCTCGACATGCCAAAGTGTCTCGTTCCAGTTTAGTCCCGTCTCCATGGTGCAGGAGTCATATAATCTTTGTCCCTTTCTCTTTCATTTTTGTTCTGTTCTGTTCTGTTCCGTTCCTTCTATTAAAATTCGAGCGTAGAAACTTGCAACTAAGCCAGTGCACCCTTTAGCGAGTAAAGTTCGTGCGTTGGGTGGCCACTGGTGGCCTTTTGTTATCCTTTACTTTTTCTTTAGGTATGGAATCCTACGTAGCTCATATTTATATTGAATGCAATTTAAGTAATCCTTCTCAAAAGATTAGACGTAAAGCCCACCTATATAGGATAGCTTGGGAACTGAACTCACTAACACTAGACAAATGAGTGTCGGACATTTATGCTTTTTATAGAAAGTGTCCGAACTTGAGTGAATTCAAAGAGTAAAGAAAAGAGATCATAGTTTACATTTCAAACTAAGAATATCAATTAAAAAAAACACAATAATTTTTAAGAATAGGTAAAACTGTAGGCTTTTACCAAATAGACCGAATTATTTATCATTGTATCCAAATCATAGAACCACTTGGAATCATCGTTAGTCCATCTTCTCTAAGTTTAAATGTTATACAAATAACTTCATAGTTTTTTGGACTCAAGCCTCTTCCCACTGATTAGAATGACCAATTCTTATGAAAGCTCTTTCAGACCTAAGAACATAGTTACACCTAAAATTAAAGTCCTCTTAAAAACATAATGAAACCAATCGGAAACATTGTATTTTTGTTCATTTTCTTCTGTCATAAGGAATTAATTTTTCCTTGATGGTTAATAAACATGTTATTTCAAAAAGTACCAAAAACTCTTTTTGCTTTTTCTCAAAAATAACTTACAAAATAAAGAAATCGAAAGTACTTTTAAACAAGACCTAAAGTCCATTCACTTTATTGTTTGTACTATCACAAAAGTCCAATCGAAATCACTTTTAGTTCAAATTACTGTTTAATTTTTCGTATCACAAGAGTTCATCATAAAATCGTCAATAAGGACTCACTGGGGATTGTGTTCAGGATTTAGCCCTATGATCATTTGTTGCTTGGGGCAAAGCTGGGCTGGACGTTTGCAACACAGGCTTAGCCCTTGGTGAGGTGCGTCCAAAGGCCTATCTCAGATTTTCAAAGATAGTCTTTTCCTGTGCCCAGTCCAGGCTGGAATCTGGGCCTTTTATGACATAAACCGTCCAAGTTATCGTTGGAATGTTGCTTCTGCTAGGGCTAGGGCTAGGGCTAGAGCAACCATGCTCCAGCTGCAAAAGGAAACACTAGGAAAGCAGGAAGTTTAGCAGTTTAAAGAAATGCAAATTACATCCTGATGATGCGTTCTAGTGCTGTCCTCTCCATTCGCAGCATTGCAGGACACAAACAGCTTGCTCAGCTGCTCATCTGCTCATAACAACATTTTCTTCCGTAAACCTTCCATTTATCTTCTCTACTTTTCCCCTGTAAAAGACTTTATAGCCTTGGTCACCTGTCTTTTAGTTGTTCTTTTCAAGTTAATTTTCGGTAGCACAAGAAAATATCCTGTCAAAAGCTTATTGATTCTCGCAAGCTTTAAGACTATAGGCATCCAAACACGTTGATAGAACGGGCTCTCTGGTCTCACTCTTGCATGTGTTTTTTCTCCTAGAACACCATTGTGTTTCTAAGGTTTTAGGTGGTTTTTTTTTTCTTTATTTATAAGTAAACAAAGGGGGTGGGAGATTTTGGCGTTTTGAATGTAAGACCTCTTTGATCCTAGACTATCTGGATTTCAACTGAACCAAGGCTTCTTGACCAAGGTTTAGGTTGATGTGATGCTTCCTTGCTTTCCACCTCTAGCTTTCACTTTTTTTTTTTTAAATCTAAGTTTTGAATTGGATTCTTTTTCATGCATTATGAATTGAAACATGCAAGCAACAACATAAATCAATAAGATAAGAAGAGAAAAATGTACAAAATAAGTAAGTGTTTCAATCCTTAGACCGTCGAACAATCGGTGACCTGCGGAATTGCAATATAAATTTGGAAAATTGTGAAACTACTAGCAAGATTCGAGATTATCAAATAGGTTAGAGCCCCAGCATAGTGAACAAAATAAAAAATATAAAAAAAATATTTCTCTTAGATTCATCAACTCCACTTACGAAGAATAACCTCTATTTTTTTTATTTTTTATTAAGAGTTACTGATGCAGTCTTCATTATCATCAAGCTGCTTTTGGAAGTTTGGAGTCATAAAAGTGAAAGAAACAAAGTTTCAATAGATTTTCCAAGATAAAAATCTCTATATAAGGGAGATTGAACCTCCTTTCCATTGCTGGGTTTTATCAAAATACAACTTAAAGAACGCAACAGTGAGAACCCCCTGTTCATAGCCTCCTCGCCTCTCTCAACAGAACACCGAACCAGACACAATCCTGGCCGTTCACGTTTTGTTTTTTGCACACAATCAAACGGTTCAGAATTATCTACGTCCAGCCTTCTCCATGCACTACGTGGCGCTGCCTCCCGTGAAGCCTTCGTAAGCAACATCCCCCTCAACCAATGAAAACTCCACGTCACCCCTTGACTTGGTCCCCCCTCGCATCAGTTACAGAAATTTCTACACTGAACATGGTCATGCTCAAAATACATTCTATATGAATGCAAGAAAAGTTTGTTATAGTGATTTATGTTTATGTTTTCAACATTAATGTTTTAAAAAAAATATCTTTTGGACTGTTTGAAAACATGTTTGTGATGGAATAACTTCCAAGTAAACTTTGACATTTGGATAGAAAATAATTTTTTTTTTTTAAAGGTTTGGCGACGTATACCTAAAGAACAATGTAGATACTTTTGACCAAAGATGCTAAAAGGACGGCCCAAGAAAAATGAGGACGAAATCATTGTGAGAAAGAATTTGTAATCGTTATCATTTAAGAAAGAATAAAGCTACTCATGCGGCCTAAATGATTCATGCCGGCAACCCCAACAAATTGGAAAATGAAGTGTTGAGATCAATCCTAATCATTTGATACCTAAATTAATCGAGAAGACTTGGATCGAGTTGGTAGCCCCCAGTACAACTGCTCCAGGGCTTCATTTTGATCGAGCTCGTTATTTTCATCAAATTTTAAGGACGAGGACGGTTTTTGATGTTGATGGTAACTAGAATTCTTCAAAACCGAGATGCGTATAGGCCCTGTTAATTTTTGAACTACAAAGGGACAGCTGAACGGTAAATAATTTTAATACCAACATGATCTTGAGCCATATAAATCCAACAAAAGGAAAAAAAAAGAATCAGTGTGCCACTGAGACATAAAAGTGTAATGGCTGATCTCAAGATTGCAGAGTTTCTCTCCAATAAATCCTGTGCTGTAAGCAGGTTTAGGCCAGTCCAAGCGTGTTGGAGCTTGGTGGCATTGGAAGCGGATAAACTTGCATACTACACAAACGATGACGGTTCGCTCTGGATCACCTCTGCCTCTTTCAACTCCGTACATTCTTTTTCTGCTTGATCTTGTAAACTATCCAGTTTGTCCGCTGTTTGCTCCTTGCTTTTTCCCCACAAAACGCTGTAAAGGCTAATCACCAACATGATGCCGCCTAAGACACTACAAACACAGAAAGACAATTAACAGGGTTCCTGATTGAATGACAAGATGACCATGACTTCCCCTTTAATTTGAAAGAGAGTATCACACGAAGTGGTCAGAAAAGAAAAGAGTTCTCCCCCCAATAAGCTCACCTTCCGAAACTGATAGCCTCGCCTAAAAGAAAGAAGGAACCAATGATTGTGAGGATCAGGCTCAATGGGGTTGACATTGCCTGGAAAACTGGCCCCTTCTTCTCGATCACCCAAGTTTGTAAGTAGTATGAAACACCGGTCACAAAAGTTCCCTGTCATAGCATGCAGGTTGGCTTTATCTTCTCCATACTATGTTAGCGAGTTAAAAAGTGAAAGAAAAAGGGAACTGAAAGACGAGGGCGGTCCGATGCGGAGAAAATATGAAAGCGGACTGCATTAAATCATGCACACAAGAACACCAAACATAGGGTGGTTTTGGAAAATTTCCCAAGATTTACAAGAGAAACAATCTGTCGTCTTCCTTTGGTACTTTTTTCCTCTTCACAATGACCTTTTTCTTCTCTGTATCTTCCTTAGTTTTTCGTCATAATTCACCCATGTGTTTTTACTTGGTTTAGAGACAACAACCAAATCAAATTGCTATCGTAAATCACAAATCCAAAATTATACTCAGATATAAAAATCTGTTCCAAGTGTATTTGAGAGCAAAACAAAGTTTTTTTTGCCACCAATGCACAAAACTACATTTTGGCCACTGATTTTTATAAAAATCCAAAAGACCCCAAATATGACTCATTTCCATTGACCATTTACAAACGCTAAGGGGGAATATCATAGTTAGTCCACAAACCCTAGCGCCAATTTGGTACCCCATAAAATATCAATCATGCAAGAAAAGAAAGTTTGTGTCGCTGATAATCATTTGAGCTCTAATTGATCTAGGAATATGCTAGACTATCAAATTTAAAATGTGAAATATAAAGGGAAGTTTGTCTACTTACGCAGTAGACAACTGTGAATAGTTTAATATTCCAACCTAGCTTCCACTGATGAGTATCTCTTTCCAAAGCAATAGCAACACAAAATGACTGAATTGCACTACACAGACATTGTAAGGTGGTGAAGACAAGCTTTGAAGGGTAGCTTTTCAGAAACTGAGCCTGTTCTCACCAAAATCATTAGTAAGTAATATTTTAGAGACAAATAATTCATGTGTCACTGATCACTAATAGTGAATCACAGATGCAATTAAATAAAGTACGGTAAATGTAATTGTATAACTTTTTTCGTTTCTTGTTTTCCTTAGTCAGAACAATTTTGGTTGCTAGTTCAATAGCACATAATTGTTAACTACCTGAAGTACAAGCCAGAGACTCCAAGAAATAATGGAAATGAACAGGAAGAAACAGCCCACTACCCATCTTTGTCCAATAGATAAATGAGCTTTGTGATCTTCCTTGCCATGATAATCAAAGAAGGGATGATGGATGAAGGGTTTCAACTGGTGCCCCTCGAATAAAGCGAGGGTTGCCACTCCAGCCATACACACTGTAAAACCTGCAAGCTTCGCAATTCCATATGCTGTTCTCAAGGTCACTTTCTCCATCCTGCAATAGCCATACACGTAGTTTGATAGTGAACAATTGAAGTTAAACCAAATCCACAAGTGATACATGTAGTTTAATAGCAATACATGTGTTTATTTGTTTTCCTTTGATCCTCTTTTTTTAAATGAATATATGAATTTATTCATCTAGGCTTTTTTTTCTTGATAATTTTCAACTCTTATCAAAATTACAAAATTCTCCAAGTTTTGATACCAAATGGGCCTTAGCTAGTAACCGTACTTCTGACAATTGCAATGGAAAATCTTCTTTATACAAATATGTATTTATATTTCATTAAGGCTATCAAAACAAAAACTTCTTATTCTAGATCACTCATCTTTTCTTATGGGTACACTTTCTATTCAATATCTTAAAGTTCGTTTAATTACAAAAAGACTTACTCACACTGATTGCATGAGTTTGATAGATAAAATATTTGTAAGAATAGAAGGTTGGGGAATTAAATATCTAAGTTTTGCAAGAAAGTTACAATTGGCAAAATCAATTCTAGTTTTCATGTGTACATTTTGGATGTAAGTTTTCTTACTGTTAAAGCAAACAATTTATGAGATTGAAAAAAAGATCAAAAACTTTTTATAAGCAAGTAATACATATATATAACACTCTTATAAAGTTCTTCGGTAAATAGTTTGCTCACCAAAGAAGAAAAGGGGATTTGGGATTTTCAAATCTTAAACTTTGGAATAAGATCTTTTTTGGGATGTATGCTCATCAATTTTCCACATGCTTTGTTAAGAAGTAAATCTACAATACAAAATGTTAAAAAACTTTAGTAATGCAACTTGATATCAAATGTTCTATGGCATGAAGTTGAAAAGGTCTTCTTAAACTAAGGCTCTCACTTACCTTGGTTCTTTATAGGCTTGTCTATTGTTACAAAGAAGTTTATTAGGACTTTCAACCAGTTAATGAAAAAGTGAATTAGTATGATCTAATTTTGGATTGGTGGCATCTACAAACATAGTTTTATTGGATGACTAGATTGTCAAAATTGACTTTTTATAGCAGAAAGAATAGTATGATGGCTTCCTTCAATTAACTTATTCTGTAATTGTTTTAGTTCCATGTTGAAACTAAGAGTCATCTTTTTCTTTTTTTTTGAATATCCATGGATAATGATGGTTTGGAAGACTATCCTTATTTATAATGGAATTCAACATCATATTGAAGAATAGAATAAAGAACTGCAATGGATGATCAAAGTAACTAAAGAAAAGAATTTGGCTGCAAAGTTTTTTGAGATATTTTTTTTAGTTTGCATTTACTATATATGGGTAGAACAAAATAGAAGACGATTTTAGAATAGAATAGTTGATATTATAATCTTGTTAATTAAAATCATCATAAGGAAATGTCATTTTGAGTAAAATTTGAAGGCTTCTAACCCTTATGTTTTTGTACACTACTTTTTGGTAATACAAATTTATGTTTCTACCAAAAAACATATATATATTTCATCAACTTCAAAAATAGCACGGCAATATATCCTCAATTTTCATAGAGTATCGAGCCAGAACAAAAATAAAAGCAAGAAAAACTAAGTCGTTGAGAGAAGGTTGTGAATAAATACCCGAACAAAACCGCAAAGAAAAATGTTGTGACAGGATGGCAGTTAATTGCTGCAGCACCCAAAGTTGCAGACGTATGAGCAAGGCCGAGATAAAAAGCATTAAGGGCCAAAGTGATCCTAACATGCAAAATGAACTGGTGATGTATCCTTGTAATATCAAATTCTCAAACATAATTCAGAGTGTCAAGCATTTCAATCTTGAAAGGCTACTAGTTAGGAGCACTTCCTTCAAGAGAGTAAAAGAAAACCAAAGGAGTGCTTACCCCAGGAAAGCAAGCACAAAAATCTTGCAGAAGTAAACAAACGAAACTGGTGTAGCATTCTTTCTGGAACCCAAACGAAAAGGAATTACATGGTTACTTTCAGTCATATCATTAAATCACAAAAAGGAGTTATGTCACTACCGTTCGAAAATCAGGGCAAGAGGTACCAAGAAAGCTGTTCCAACGAGTTGTCTATAAAACATGAACACATAACTATTGACACCCCCGCTGAGAAGGGCCTTGGAGAGTAAGATCATGCCGGCATAGATTGTTTGTATTAGAATCACAGCCAAGTATGGCTTCTCTGCGCCCATCAGCGATGATAAGAGCTTACCCTTTGACAATCTTAGTAGAGAACCTGAGGACTGGAAGTGGCATATATAAGCCACAAATAATAAGATATTACAAGCGTTATTGCATAATCCACGGGTTTTGTAGCTCAAGCTAACTTTAGAAAATAAGAATTAAAATTTAGTCAGTTAGTAGCAAATGAATACTGTAAGCATAGGGCAGTATTTAATTCGCACGATAAGGAAACAATTTTCATTTTCTTTTATACATCTCTAATTGAAGTTGAAATTTTCATTGTTTGTGCTACAATCTTGTACTCTGAGAAGGCCTCCATGCAAAGCACAAAAATATAGGAAATACATAGAATCATACTAGTGGAAATCAGGTTTCCCATGAGAAAATATGTTTGAGACTTAATTCACAGCTATCTTCTGGGTACGTTAATCATAAAATCAATAGGAAATTCAAAATCACTTCATTATTTCCTTTATCATACATAATAAGCAGCGCATTTCAGCGTCTCTTGTACAACCAACAAGAACCAATTAAAAGCTATGATTAATAAGCATCCAATTTGAAATTAAAGCTTAGAAAGTCAACTTTCCTACCATAGTAGTTGGTGTAATTAAGCCATAAGAATTCAAAGGTGCGTCATTTGTCTCTTTACGAGAATCAAAAGTTCTTAGATTCTTTTTCTTAATCCTGAGTGAGATAATATATCATTCTGTGAAGGAAAACCCATTTTTGCCTTATGAGAACTGATTCTATGGCATATAAAGTTTTAATTTTTTTTTATTCCAATACTAATACTATAATCTTTAACTATATTACAAATATGTTGTTTTGTTAATTTTGTTATCGGTTTTGTAACAGTATAAGAAGTGTCAATTCAACATTTTTTTGTTGGAAATCTAATGATTTAACTTCAAATGCCTAACTAATAACAAAAATAAAGAAAATAAAAGAAAAAAAGGCAGAGGGTGATTTTACCTCTTTAGCCATCTATCACCTACATCCTTTTATCCTCGTAAGAGGAGAGATAAGATTGTTTAAGAATCTATCCGCACCTCATCCAAGCTACAAAAGGGCTAAATAAGACAATGTGTGTAGTTATCATTAGTGGTGGACCTAATAGGAGTTAACTCATGAAGCACTTTCCATTGTTGATCGAGGTCCTATCTCGTTGCAAAAGTTAATCTCAATTCCTCCCTTCCCCTTTCTTGGTCGCTAAGAGGTAGTGAGTGCAACAATCTATTCACTAGCTTTCCTTCTTATTCCCTTTTTCGTTTTTAAATTTTAGAGGCATTTGTGATACATTGACATAACTTTTGATATCATATTATGTGACTGATAATTAGTTGACACTTCCAAGGGAACATCAGCGGAATATAAGAGTCAGATCGCCGTGGATATCCAACAAGACTGGCCTTGCGGGAACGATACTCGCATTGGTAGGCAGAGAAGCAATAAGAAATGCCTCTTCGGTGAAGCATGAGGATGGTGGATCCGTTTGCTTTGCACAGTCTAACACTCAAAAGTAAACCTATCTGTTCTTTCAAACTATAGGGTTCATGGATTAACAATCATAAGATATTTCATTAGAAACAACTAGCTGGAATCAAAATACACGTCAACGTGTTGATTCCAAAGAAAATTTCCAGTTCAAGACAAGAAAGAAAAAAAAAAAGTCATGTGGCCTTCTTATCCACCATCATTGGAAATATGTGTGATGGTTATATGGATGATTAACCCTTTCGGCATTCTTGCAATAGCAGGGTTGGTCATATTGCAGGAATGCATAACCAACATGCAAGGATAATTGATTTGTCTCCTTCCATTAGAGAAGCAATTGAGGTAGAATGCCCCCTTAGTTTTCAAAGTGACAAGTTAGACTAACTATCAACATAATGTCTATCTCAAACCAAAAAAGTATCCAAAGTATCCGAATCGCCTCTTCTGAATTGTTCTAGAATTATTGCACCGTCTACTTTATGAATGACAATGAGTCTATACTTAAATATACATTAAATGCTTTGTAAATTCACCGCATAGCCTACATTATTCATCCGAGTATGATTCGCACAATTTTACTATGAGAAATTGCAGTAATTCACTCAATTAATTGGTTAATGAACAACCTTACCACGATAGGTTAGTAACGTTTAAACGTGTAAAAGATTGCAACGGTATTCTAGAATACTTAGTGCTTTTTCAATCTACTTTATTTTTTCTTATAATTTCAATTCGGCTAATTTAAGGTGCAATTAAGAATGTTTTAGATCTAGATTTTGTGTAAGCTTTTCATACTCCTTTTCTCTAATCAATAAAAAAATGATAGAAAATGCTATTCTATAGATTTTATTAAAAATAAAAAGGTAAAAGTCATGATAACATAAACAATCCTAATTTTATTGTGGGACTTGTCATCTTATAAAAATAATTATTGGAAATCACCTTCCTATCAAAATCTTTGTATATTCTATATCTATCTTTTGCCGCTTCCCATGATTCAGGGAAGCAACAAACTCCTCATTTTAGTAGGTTTCCTATAAATTTTAGGTCTAAGATTATTTTATTAAATCTACAAAACATCTCTTATATTCGTTTGTTAGGTCACACTAAAAATAGTTTATAGTCATGCACCAATATAGCAATCCTAGAACCAACTTGACAATCTTAGATTACTTAACCTTTTTTGTTCCCTAAAATAACTTCTAGCTTTCTCCAAATCCGTTTGTTGCATCACACGATGAGACCTTGTTATACTCCGACTAATAAGATCACTATAGAGAATGATCATTGTTCTACCACTTTGGCTCATCATCTTTGTTTTGGAATTCAGTCCATTTTTTCCCCTTAGTGATGAACCAGGTTTATCAATCATTATGGGAAGATAACAGAGCCACTTACTGACTTATTAAAGAATGATGCATTCAAATGGACTGATAAGCCAGAAGAAGCTTTTGAAAGATTAAAGACTATCATGACTACTGCTCCTGTATTGGCTCTTCTTAATTTCTCACAGCCATTTGTAGTTAAGAGTGATGCAACGAAGTGAGGAGTTCGTGCAATGTTGACACAAGGAACTAAACCCATTACCTTCCTCAGTAAAGCATTGCATGGGCATCATTTAAAGCTATTTACTTATGAGAGAGAGATGTTGGCCATAGTAATGGCCATTTAGAAATAAAGACACTATTTGATTGGGGGGAAATTTATTATAAGAACGAATAAATGAAGTTTAAAGTACTTGCAGGAACAGAAGATCATTACACCTATGTACCAAAAATGGATACTTAAGCTTATGAGATATGATTTTGTGATAGAATATCTATCTAGACAAGAAAATGAGGTTACGGATGCCTTCCCTCGTCGTGATGGGGAGATGGAAGAAGGTTTGGTCTAGGCCATTTCAAAACATGTTCCTTAATGGGTTGATACTATAATTGAAGAGGTAGCCTTAAACCTAGAATTACATTGGCCCATAAGATCCAACAAGGTGAAGCTATTGGGCCTTGGGAATTTAAAAGGGGCGTAAATTTTTATAAAGGGAAAATTTTCTTGGATAACTCCTCTACTTTGATTCCTATGATTATTAACGAAATCCATGCAATTACACATGAAAGACTGCAAAAGATTCTCAAACACATAAGGGAAGTATTCTTTTGGAAAGGGATGAAGGATTCTATTTCTAAGTTGGTGAGCGAATGTGTGACTTGTCATAAATGGAAAAGGTATACGTCCCTCCCCACAGGGAAACTCCAACTGCTGCCTATACCAAAACAGGTATGGGATGGCATTTCTATGGACTTCATTGAAGGGTTACCTATGTCAGATAGGAAATCAGTCATTTTGGTAATTATGGATTGCATGTCCAAATTTGGTTATTTTATTGCTTTGGCATGTCCTTATATAGCCTAAACAGTTGCTCAAACATTCTTTGATCATATCTTTAAACTTTATGGTATGCCTAAATTTATTGTTTGTGATAGGGATCTGCTATTTACTAGCCTTTTTTAGAAAGAATTGTTTTAGCTTTAGGGAACTAGTTTCAACTTCACTTCAGCTTATCATCCCCAGTTAGATAGGCAAATGGAGGTTGTGAATTGCATTGTTGAAATGTATCTTTGGTGTTTTATAGAGGATACTCCGCGGGAGTGGTGCAAATGGCTTTCTTGGGCTTAGTATTACTACAACACTACTTGGCATGAGGCTACCTTGCATAGCCCTTATGAAATTGTGTATGGGCAACATCCTTCAAATCTTTTGTCTTATATACCTAGATCGATTGTAGTAGCTTTTGTGGAGTAATTAATGGAAGAGAGGGATCAACGGACAACCAAACTGAAACATCATTTGGAGAGAGTGCAATTTCAAATGAAGTAATTCTATGACTACCATAAGTTTAAGGTATAGTTTAAAGTAGGAAACTATGTTTATTTAAAGCTACCAATTTACCATCATAATGATAATGATAGAAGGTAGGAAACAAAAGCTTTCTCCTAAATATTATAGTCCTTTTAAAGTGTTGCAAAAGGTAGGAGCGGTGGCCTACAAGCTAGATTTGCCCAAAGGATCACAGGTACACCTAGTTTTTTGTTTATCCAAGCTAAAGCATTATAACGGATCTAATATGTCTTCTCCTAAAATTTTACCAACTACCATCCACGATGAGGAGTATTCACCAAGGGCTATTCTAGAAAAGATATGCATGAATGGGAATACAAAAATTTTGGTGCATTGGAAAGGGACGGCACCTTTAGAGGCCACTTAGGAGGAAGAGCCATCCTTCTTGTTAAGGTACCCAAATTTTTGCCTTGAGGACAAGGCGGCACTAATGGGGGTGGAAATGTTACATGCCGATTAAAAGCTAGAGAAGAAGTGGAGAGGAGTGCGGGTTTAGTATCGAATATAAGTGCTGGTTGTTTGTTTTCTTGTTTTCTCGTTGGTTGCTATGGTATATGGGTCTATGTTATGGGTCTAAGTTATGGGTATGCATTGTGGGTTTATGTTATAGGCCTTTGTAAATAAGTAAAGGACCAGAGCTTTTGAAACCTTGTTTACAAATTAAATAGATTTGAAGGTAGGTATTCTATGTTCATATAAAAATTCACCACAATCAGCACAAGTAAGCATAGATCTAAAGAAAGATAGAACTTATAAAAGAATAATCAATATAGGTGCAAAGGATCGTCACAAAATTAGAGAGATAACACAATTTTTTGATTGCATTTTGTGAGTTCATGAACCTGAGCCTCTCTTTTGATCTACTTCTTATAGTGAATGAGAATGATCTATTATGCTCATTTGAAATTTGAATTTTTCTCATTAATCTTCTTATCAAAGACTAAACTGTGAATCATTGTTGTGCAGAGAAAGAGAAGGATGGAGAGATGTTTTCTTTTTCCTATAAGGTCAGCTTACTTTGAGGCACAATGTCAAGATAGCCCTTGGTGACATGTAGAAAGTATGTTCACCAGTTTGAACGAGTCTAGCCACATTTCACATATGCATTAGCTTGTCTTTTTGCATAGACTAAAGAAATCAACTTGCATGGGTTGGTCTCCTCAATAGGCCTCTTGATTTTTCATGGGCTTTCTCTAATTTTCATAAGCTAGGCCTTTTCTTGTTTGTATAGGATGAGCCCTTTTAAGTCACTTCTCTCTTCAAGTCCATATATTAGCTTCATTTTCCCATTAAATAGCCCACCATGCCTCGTAGATCTAGATGATAAAAATATTCCACCAAAGTATGATGTCAAAATACTTTTATTCAATATTTTCATGATTAAATATATTCTCTTAAAAAGTCTTTTAACACCATGAGGAATATTTTCTGCTTGAACCATATAATCTTGGAGATTAAACCAAGCTATCACTCACCATTAAAAATATTAGTTTATACATCTCAATAATCTCTCCATTTTCTAATGATAATGAAAACTATGCCATAGGAACATACAATAAATAATTGTAAGTATTCAAGCATAAACATATTGTTCTCCCTTTTTATATTCTCCTCTCCCTTTGGTTAGTATATTTCCAATTCAATCTTTCTAATCTCTTCCCTAGGTGTAGGTAAAAGATTGTACAAGGTTCAATCCAATCTAAGCTTTCTAATATCTCCCATTTTTTCATCATAAATCTAAAAAAGACAAACTCCCCCTAATAATAAGGCACATGAGCATGGATGTTTCATAGTATGCATAGGAAAACAGCACAGATCTAGGCCAATAAGATATATAGGGTGCCATAAAGTCAAAGGAGAGAGAGAGATCAAGGACATAAGCTTAAGAACCAGTTCAAAAAGACATTGCTAGCATATAAAGAGATTATAGAATATAGTAAGGTGATATTCAAGCACATAGTTACATGGAATTCAAACATATAATTGCATATAATATGGGGTGGCACAACAAATTGTCATATGTTAGTATTAACTAAAGGTAGATCCCTTTCATATTTTTCTTATTGGCATGTTCTTAAAAAACAAAAAATAGAAACACATGGGCTAGCAAGAAGTGTAAGGAGATATGTATACATATGTTGCTATCATAAAACATATTAGAGCATATGGTCCAATCAATAGAGAAAATAAGAAGCATGCATAAAATTTCAAAGAATGAACCATATTTAGGGCACTGGTGATTAAATCATAGAGTAAACAATAGATATACCTAGAAAATGAACTCTCTTTCAAATTATGATTGTAAATATATTAAGAACATGGATATTTATGCTATCATTAGCAAATAAAGTACTTCCTTGCGAAGTATTGGAAAAAAAAAAAAAACAAGTGTAGGAATAAGGTGACAACATAAGAATATTGAAGGAACTAGCTTTGTGAAACAAGTTAAATACATTAACGTTAGGTATTGTGATGCTGTCATATTTCTTTGTTAAATGACTCCCCTTTAATTTGAGCCCAAAAAAATGTTTTTAGAAAGTGCAAGCTTGACCTTAGGTGTGGGTGCAAAAATTGTTTGTAAAAGAGTTTCAAAGGGCCACTAATACATAAAAGGTCTTTTCAAAGGAACTGAGTAAGTAGGAAAATGGAGTAAGCATTCCAAATGTTTGTAAATATCCTTTCTAATCATGTGGTAGCAAAGTACTTGCTTTTAGTCAACAAACATGATGAGGTTAAGCTGTCATTTTACATGATGTGCCACATAAAAGAAATGAACTCATCATGGAATGAAAATAAATATGAGTGTAGCAAAAAGATTATCTTTAGTAAGAAAAGAAGATTTGGCCGAGTTTTGTAGAATCTTTGATAACTTTCTTTCCTACACCATAATGCAGAATCTTTATAATTCAAGAGTGAAAGTGAATTTAGGTTTCCACAATTTCACCCATTCTACATAGTTTGCTCATGTGTTTTCACCATTTTGAAGGTTGCATGCAACTTTAAAGAGGGAGTTGAGTAAGGTCAAAATCTTTTCGCACTTTTTGAAATCAATAATTTATCCACAAACCAGATTTTGACAAATTAAAAACAATGACTAAAGAAAAATTTCAAACACAAAATATCTTATTCCAAAGAAAAACTTCTCCTTTTCAATGAAAAAGGACCTTTAGCCTTTCTTTTGTTTCTATAATACTTTCAACAAGGATGTGGTTTACTATTCATGATTAGCTCAACTAGTTAGAAAGTTATAATAGAAGAATATGTTATTGAAGACTAAAATTTATATTGTACAAGATGGAACCTACACCTATTGAAGCTATACCAATTTTTTCCCTTCAAATCCTTTGTAAATGCTTCCATTGTAACATGTGTACTTCTTTTGTAAAAGTACAGAGATAGTAAGAAGAGCAAAGTAAAAAGGAATTAAACATATAACTAGGATTGTTGTAGTGACGTATGTTATGTCACCTTGTTATTCAAACGTTGCTTGTTGATTGTGGATTGGGCAAAGTGTGCCAAGCATTGACAAAAAGATGTGACATTTATGCTTTCTTACAAATAGAGAGAATGGGTGATACCCAATAATAAAGGGTGTTTGGAAAAATTCCCTAATGTGTGATATTTATACTCTATCCATTAGCATAATAAAGCTGTGGATTAAGAAGATTCATATCATGTCCTATGTGGATATAGGATTGATAAGGTGTAACAACAATTGTTACACATCTTACTAGTTGCACATTCCCAATTCTATTTTAAGTGCATAAAATCTTTCCTTATCTAATGGCTTAGTGAATATGTTTGCCAATTGATGAGTAATGTGTACATATTTAAATGCAATATGCTTGTGAGCTACATGGTCTCTTATAAAGTGATGTCTAATTTCTATATGCTTAGTTTTTAAATGTTGTATAGGATTCTTTGTGAGATTGATGACAATTTTAATATCACACTTGATAATGTCCATGTCTTTTGGTATGTCATTGTGTTCAAGTTATGATGGCATCCATAATAATTATGTGCAGTAATTTCCTAGAGCTAATTATTAAACTTTGGTTGTTGAGATAGTAACACTCTATTGCTTCTTTGAGACCAATAGACTAGCATGTTCCCCAAAAAGTGATAGCTTCCACTTGTGCATTTTCTTTTAGTGTAAAAACCAGAATAGTTTGCATCACTATATGCATGTAAGGTGAAATTTGAATCCTTATGAACCAAATGCCTATATGTAGGGTATCTTTAATGTATCTAAATTTTGTTTTACTGTAAACATGTTTTGAGTCCTTGGGTGTTATTGATATCTAGCACCCAAGCAAATATTAAACAACATGTTTGGTCTAGGTGTTATGAGATATAACAATGATCTTATCATGCTTCCATATAACTTGGCATTACATGTTTTGTCATCTAAACAACATCAAGTTTGGTAGATGTGCTTATTGGTGTGGATATTGGTTTAGTGGTTCCAAGATCAAGTTTATTAAATAAATCATCCATAAACTCAAAATGACATATGAAAATTCTTAAACTTGATTGTTTGATTTGTAATCCTATAACATAATTTAATTCTCTTAGCATATTTATTTGAAACTTAGTTTTCATCATAGAAGCAAGGTCATCAATCATATTTCTATTCATAGAGCCAACACTATATCATCTACATATATTGACATAACTAATAGATCATATTCATCCTTTTTTATGAATAAGGGCATATCAACTCTTCCCTTGGTGAAACTATTCTTTCTGAGAAACTCATTAAGTCTCTTGTTCCAAGCCCTAAGAGCTCGTTTTAGCCCATACAATCCCCTATTCAATTTGTATGTGTGATTAGGTAAGTGTTCATTTTCAAAATCAAATGATTGTTCTACATATACTTCTTTCTTAATGTATTTATTTGATGATGCACTTTTTACATTCATTTGGTAAAACTTGAAATCTTTAGAACATACATAGGCAAGCAAAATTCTAATAAATTTTAATCTAGTTACTAGTGCATATGTCTCATCAAAATCTATTCATTTTTCTTGATTGTATCTTTTTGTAACTAATCTAACCTTATTTTTAATTATATTCCAAATTCATCTGCCTTATTTTTGAACATCATTCATTACTTCATCTACCTTTATGAATTCTATTTGAGAAACAAAAGTAACTTGCATATACCTAAGGATTGGGTTCTAACCTATTGCATGCTATCCTTAATAATTTTAGCAGGGTCCACTTCACCATGGACTTTTGGAAATGAGAGTTCTCTTGCAGTAGGTGTACTATCTACATTTGGAGTTTCACTGTCTTCCTTAGGCACCTTTGTGACTTGTATTTATGGAACCATAACATATGCATCAACCAAATCACTTTCTCTTGGGAAAGAAGCATTAGTTTCATCAACCATAGCATGTATTGATTCCTTTACTGGTAGAGTTCTTTTGTTCAACACTTTATATGCTTTACTATGATTAGAGTATGCTTAAAATATTTACTCATCACTCTTGGCATCAAATTTTCCTAGACTCTCCTTACCATTATTATGTATAAAATATCTACATCCAAATGCTCTAAAGTAGCTTATATTTAGGCTTTGGTTGTTCAAAAGTTCATAAGATTTTTCCTTAATAACTAGTCTAATTGAGACTTTATTCAACATATGATAGGCTGTATTTATAACTTCACCCTATAAGTACTGTGGCAAGAAGTTTTCCAAGATCATTACTTTTTCCATTTTGTTGTGGAGTTTTAAGAGCTAAGAATTCATGTTTGATGCTATTTTCGGTATAAAAATTTTAAAATAGATAGTTATCAAATTCTCCACCATTTGACCTAATATACTTAATTGAAATGTTCTTTTCATTTTGTATTCTTTTGCAAAAAGCCTTGAACATTTTAAAAGCTTCATCCTCATAAGCTAGGAAGAAACACCCATTTATACCTTGTGAAGTCATTTACAATTGCAAATACAAATACAAAAAGTTTACTACCTAAGCTAGTTGTTTTCATAAGTCCAAAAGATCCATATGAAGGAACTCAATCAAACTAAAGGTAGAGATATAATCTTTGAGCTCAAAACTATTCCTAGTTTGCTTAACTTCAATGCAATATAAGCATAAGGCATTTTTCTCTAATTTAAGTTTAGGTAGCCCTATAACTAACCTTTTCTTCATAATTTTTTCATTTAAGAAAATTTAAGTTGTCCTAATCTTTTATGCCAAACCATGTTGTTCATATTTATAAGTGATGCTAAGCATGTTTCTAGAGTGGTACTAACAGCCAATCTTAGGATGTGGACATTTCTTACTCTTTTGCAATGTAGCATAAATTTCTTATTCTTGCTATATATTTGACAAACATCACCCATAAAGTTAACTTCTAGCCCTTTATCACATAATTGATTTACACTACTCAAGTTAAATTTTAGACCTTCAACATATAAGACATTTTTAATGAGAGAAGAGTTAGAGATTCCTATTGTATTGATACCTCTAATTTTCCTTTTGGAATTATCTCCAAATGAGACTTTACCTCCTTCTAGTTTAATGAGACTTAGAAACAAGGTTTTGTTTCCAATCATGAATCATGTGTGTTAAGCACCTATTGTCTAGATACCACTCTAATGATGTCCATTTGTTGTCTTCTATGACGACCTACCAACAAAGAAGCAATTCTTGACTTTTCTAGTACCCAAAGATCTTTGGGTCTTTGCACATTACTTTTATTGATTCCTTTTGGAATCCACACTTTTCTTATAGTATAATGTCTATTGTATTTAATTGGCATTTTAATTGAATGTCCCACAAATGTGCAGTATTTATATTTAAGTCTATACACATATGTTAACATGCATAATGTATGAAGGGAAGTAATCTTAGCATCATTGGATATAACACACATGGATCCAAACTCTTTGTTATTTTGTTTTAGCATGTATTCTAATCCATCTTTGTTATAAATTCCTTATTGTGAACTAAGTATTCTTTCTAATAACTTGTTGCCTTTGGTGGATTTTTCAACTATATCATTCATTTCTTTTAAGATATTTTCCATAGTTCTTAATTTTTCAACCAGTAATATATTTTCTTTCCTTATTTCACAAGATTCATCCTTTTGAAAAATTCTTCATTCTTCAACTAGTTTTAAGTTCTCTACTTTCAATTATGTGATTTCTTCCTTGGCTTTTATAAATTCTATTCTATCCTTCTCATAATCAAATTAACTTCTCAGTTCCTTTCTTTCTATTTTTATAGATTTTGGTTCCTTCTTATATGCAATGTTTTTCTTTTTTAGATCTATGAACTTCTTACTAAGTTTGTTGAATTCTCATAATAGCTCATCATAAGTAACATGTAAGTGTTTGTCATCAAAATCAAAATCAAGTCCTTTTCATCAAAATCATAGTCAAGTCATTTTCATCAAAATCATAATTAAGTCATTTTCATCAAAATTAGAATTAGTTATCTCATCCTCCATGGATTCATTATTTGTAACTAGGCACATTCTTAATATGCCTTCATCAACTTCATCAAGTAACAGTCTGGATAGCTCCATTTCATCACAATTTGCTATAAAATAGATGTTTGCTATTGTTATTTCTTCCTTTTCTTCAACAAAGGAGGAGTTGTCATCCTATTACTTTCCTTATATTTTTCTTGTTATCTTTATAAAATTTCTTTTTCAACTTGGAACAATTAGCACAGTTATGCCCAGATTTTTTACATTCAAAACATATTTCTTCTCATGTTCCTTTCTTCTCCTAAAGTTCTTTTCCTATAAGGTCAACTTACTTTGTAAGGATACCAATTCCTTCTTCTGGAAGACTTTTTGAGGTGCAATGTCAAGGTAGCCCCTATTGATGTGTAAAGAGTAGGGTCACTTATTTATGTAACCCAAGAGGTATTTGATTCAGAAAGTCGAAGAGTAATGAAGTTATTAACAGTGATGTGTTTAGGAAGGGGATAAGCAGACATGTTCTTAGAAGTATTGGCCATTTTTGTAGAGACAAAATGGTCACAAGCTTGCACTAAGTAGTACATATGGTATCACGCACTTGATACCATCCTTGTTTCATAGTTTGGTGGGTGCACTTCAATCCTTACATGATCAAATCTATCATTTGTAGTAAATAAATTATGTCAAGTCATGCAATTTTTCACTGTGCAAGACTTTAATAATCTTAAACAAGTTCTTTGATATCTTCAAGGGATAACTTAATATGGCCTAAAATTCCACTCCAACAACACTTTTAATCTTTATAGGTTCAGTGATCCAAACTAAGGCATCTGTCCTTTTACACATGCTCCACCTTAAGATTTTTTTTTTCTTGGAAGTAATTGTATTTCTTGGAGTGCTAAACAACAACCCACAGTCTCTTACTCTTAACTTAAAGTTAGGTACATGTCCTTAGCCTTCATCGTAGTGGAAACCACCCAAATTTGTTTTCTCTTTCGAGATCTTCACATTCCTTAACATAATCCCGCTGTCATATCTTATGATAATCTCTTAACCTTGTATTTAACCACTAAACTCATTCTTCATGGTAACTCTAAACATGTTGAAATTAACCAAATCCATATTCAAGAAAAAGTGGTAATCAAATCTATTTTCACCAAACATGTAACCTTTACTAGACAACTTGTTTACTAGTTTCACCAAACACTTTTTGCATGTTACCTTTGAAAAGTTACAAACTTGGCATTGTACCACCACCAAAACCACCAAATTTAAAGGGTAATGTTGAATAGGTACCTTTATCTATTAGTTAAGATAACAAGTCCTGTGAAACTAAAGAAGAAACTAACAAAGCCAAACCTAAACCAAGAACTCAGCATAACCAAGTGTCCAACAAACCCCACAAAGAAGAGTTAAAATGTAGTCAAGTGTCCAACAAGTCTTTCCTAATCAAAGCAAAACATGGAAACAAGTGTTATGGAGCACGCCTTCTCATAAGAGTCAAATGAGAAACTATAAGACTCTCAACATAACCAAGCAGCAATGACAAATGCCTAGGATCATTAAGCCTGGGGCGTGTTTTGTCTAAGGCATGGTTACATTACCAAGTCATTCAATCTTTTGATGCCATTACAATCTATTAGAATAACTTCTTCTTTTTTCTAGCGAAAGGTCAAGAATTAAATATCACTATAAAATAATTACAAATTGTTCAGTTACAAGTATCATTATTTAGGCTCAAACATTGCAATTGGTAAATTTGAATGCTCTTACAAGAACTTTTTACAATTTATAGGCTTTACTCCCTTGTAGATGAAATATTCTCTATCATGTCCTTCTTGATTTTAGCAATAATGGTTGAATTGTCTAAACTTTTATCACTGAATCTTCTTCTATTTCTTTCCTTCCAAATGTGATATAATACAACATTGAAAGATACACTGAGCAGGGTCACTACAAAACTTTTACTTTTGACAACCTTGATCATCCACCATATTTAAGCTCTTCAATGGTCAATTCTTTGTGTTAAGGCATTCATACCTAACAAAGCCTTCCATATGTAATTTGTGAACTTGCACTTAAAAAATAAATATTCTTGTGATTTTTCTCTTTTTTGGCAAATGTTGCATTGTAGGTCACTAAGCTATTCCATGCAACTACATGATCTGTTGTGGCTAATTTGTCTATCAAAATGATCCTATAGATAAAATTATATTTTGGTACTCCTTCTTTCCATACTAGTTTTTCCCATTCACCATCTTCTTTACTCTCTCTTAGTGCTCTATAACTTTTTGCAATAGTGTACTTTAAACCTTTCACTAATTGTATGAGTTCATTTCTTACTTGTAGAATATTCCTCTAGCTTTAAGTTAACGAATCTTTCATCTCAACTTCTAATACATTCCTTCCCTTTAAATTTTCTATTATTATCCATCTAACTTATAAAGAGTTTGAATTATTATGCACAAAAGACCATAAGAGTTTTCCAATTGTTGCCTTATTCCACATATGAATATCTATCAAACCTAGTCCTTTAGAAATTTTAGGCTAACAAACTTCTTTCCATGCCACTTTTGTTATGCATCATCCATTAGATTTCCCTGCCCAATCGAAGCTTCTACTCCCTTTTTCAATTTCATACAGTGTCTATTTTGGTAATAGAAAATTTTGCATCCAATATGTCTACAAAGAGAATAGAACACTTTTTGCTAGCTATAGTCTCCCCCCAAAACTAATGTGCTTAGACATTCAATTCTCCTCAATATCTTTTTTGTTAGGATTGAACAATCTATATTGGAGAGTCTTTTGGTAATCAATGGAACTCAAGTACTTTATAGGAAGTTGGCCTTCTTGGATAGCAATATAATCAAGTATCAGATCCTTTCTTGTTTAGACAAGCCTAAAAAAAAAATTTGACACTTTTGTGGATGCATCTTCAAACTTGTGATATCATCAAATTCTTGCATAACATCTAGTAAATACAATATAGATTCAATATCTTCATGAGTAAACAAGAAAAGCTCATCAGTAAAGCATAAATAGTGATATTCTCTTTAAAGCATTTTCAATGATATTTGAACCTTCTAAAAGATAATTTTTTTTAATGTAGAATTCTATTAGAATAATCCTCTGTTCTTTGTATAAAAACCACTTTCTTGTAATTTGTATTCTTAAGCTTTCAAGTTCTCTACTATACACAATTTAGTTCTTAGTCTCTTTCTTCCATTATTCCTACCTCCCCAACCCACCCACCCACCTAAACCCTTTCCTCCTTTAATTGTCGACCCCTTAATGGCCTTATGAAATGATGACATTTCATATGAATTCTTTGAATTAAAATACACGTTTTGCTTCCTAGGGATGGGATTTTCCCGCAGAGATTTCAATTCAAAGGTGCATAACAATCTTGTGGTTTTAGTACAAAGTATAAATAAACTTGCCATGTATACTTGTAGTTCCACGGCACTACAATTTTAAGCATATCATAATCACATGCAATTTTGTTATACATATATAATCCACATTTGGTACTTGTAAGAGTATCAATACCATTATTTGACCAAATATCACCCAATAAAATATCAAGGTTTTGTCACAAATACCTTCTTTGTTTTTAGCATATGAAGGTCTTAAGTCTTGAATAAGAATTTCCAAATGTATCTGACATTTCCATACATGTCTAGTTATGATTAAAATCTTCTTTGTACTAGCATGTCTTGATTACATGTTTATGTTACTTTTTAAACATCCACTAATTCTTTCAAGATTTACCTGTCAACAAAACTCAAGGTCCTCCTAATTATTCTTAGTTAAGGTAGCCTTTAGTCATCATTAGTATTTTATATTTTAGAATGAAATTCCTCTTCTCTTTTTGGGATTCTTTCTTTTTTCTATTGATCTAAAATTGCATAATAGGACCATTTAAGATTTAATTCTTTAATTGTTAATGAAAGTTGAAGGGAATATTCTATCTATTTGCTATAATTTTCTATAATCTTTTAATGGTTTGAGTTTTAGTACAAGTAAAATTAAGAAGCATTTTTGTATGGATTACATTCCAAGAAAGGTTATCTATAACTTTACAAAGGAAAAGTTGTTTAGTCAACTAAAAGGTGTTTTTAAGAGAGGAAGGAAAAGAAAAGAAAAGAAAAGAAAAAATGAAAAAAGAAGAAGAAAACCATCAAATAGATCTAGTGGCCATCCCAAGATTGTGAAAGAAAACAATAATCAGTGTAATCACAACATAAATCCAGTAGCTATCATTAACCAAATAGATATATCCAAAGTTATGAAATAGATTAAACATCACCATAGTTCAAAATACAAAAAATCTATCTTTTTTTATTGTGAATCTATCTTTTTTTAACACTCATGCACACTACGGAAGGGGAGGAGGGAATTGAACCTTTGACCGGTTGGACTCATTAGTTAGAAGGTTGGCTTTCCACTACACCAAGGGGAACCCCCCAAAGAATCTAGCATAGATCCATCAAATCTGCTTACAATAACTAGCCTTAAATTTCTGTGGGCAAGTAATTTGGAAGATCATAAAACTCATAGGAAAGCTTGGCAAGTTGTATATTCACCTACGAGGAAAAGAATGCTCAGACTATTAGACCTCAAAGTGTGGAATAAGGCACTACTAGGGTGGTCACTCTAGAATCTCATCAACTATCTAAGTTCATTTTTATGAAATAAAATATAGGAAAACTTTAGCTATGTGTCTTAGCATCAAAGTAAATACAACATGAAGTTGGTGAGATCTTCTTAAGCTACAACAGATTTTCACATATATGCTTCTAAACCTTTTTATTATTGTGAAAAGACATACAGAATTGCATCAAGCTAATGTTGAGTTTGACTAGCATGACTTGATATAGTTAGATGTAATTAGTAAATACAACTTTATTGGATGACTCATATATAGGAATAGATTTCCTACTATAAAAGTGTTATCTCAATAGCTCTCCTTAATTGACATGTATTATACTTTTTATGGGTTTTAATTTGAAAGCAACTCACACTTATTTTTTTAGTGTACTTGGATCATCAACAATTGGAATTCTAAATTGTGATAAATGATTAAAGCAACTACAATAAAGGATTTGGCTGTAAAGGTTTTAAAACTTTTTTTCTTAGCATGTATGTAATATATATGCTATGGACAAAGTTGTAGATATTTCCAAAATAAGATTGTTAAAATATAAATCTTACTAACTAGAATCAAGAAAATAGTATGTGGAAAAACATCACTATTTAAGAATATTAAGCTATCATAACTAGATAATTCTAGACTTGATTTTTTTTTTCACAAATAAACTATAATGCTAGAATATGCCCCTAAGCCTTTGTATTTTCTTATTCTTAAAGGAATAAACTCATATGTTCATAAATAAAAAAAGTAACTAGACAATTTCTCCACTTGAAAAAGGCATCTATATCCAACAAAGTTTCTATATCAACGTGTAGGAAAACACTTTATTCTTTTTTCAAAAGCATTTTGTGTTTTAGTTTTAAAAAAAGAGTTATTGATTATTGTAAAATACTTGTGACGGAATCACATCCAAATAAATAATCCCTAATGTTTAGACCAAAAAGGGGGGGGGGGGGGGGGGGGGGGGGGGGTGCTTGTTAAGTGTTTGAAAAAAGAAGCAAATACCTAACAAAAAAAAAAGCGTCATAAAATAGATCACAAAGTAAGTTTTCTTTCGTTCTAGGCATAATTGGTTAGTAGAATTTTAATTTGACCTAAGATGTTAAAAGGACGACAAAAGAAAAATGAGGGAAGAAGGCACTAAGAAATGTAATCATTTTCAATAAATAGAGAATAAAGCTTGCCATAAGACCTAAATGATTAATGTAGGTAACCCTCACTGAGTTGAAAATTTTAGCATTTTTATTGACAAGAGGCCTAAAATTCTTATTCAAAAACTAGCTAAAGAGTTAAGGGGAGCACTTCCTTCATTTGAACTTCACCACAAGAGATGACATTCTCGATGTAGAACTTTTATCCTATGCACACACCCTCGCATGCCAAGCGACATTGGGTTCAAGGTTGCACAAAATAGAGCAAGTTCAACTTGGGCTCTAATATTATGTTAAAAGGCTCAAAGCCCAATTTAAAAATTAGATTAAGAGTTAAGGACGCATTTCTTTTATTTAAGTTTCATTGCAAGGTATTATATACTTAATATGATATTTTCATTTTGCACAAATTCCTCCATATGTTGGCTGACATTGGCCTTAAAGTCATGTAACGTATAGTGAATTCAACCTACACTCTAATACCATATCAAAAGGTTCAAAGCCCAATCAAAATCTAGTTTAAGAACCAGAGGTGTACTTCTTTTATTTAAGCTTCACCATAAGAGATTGCTTACTTGATGTTAGACTTTCATACTACACATATGCTCTTACAAATCGAGCAAAATTAGGTTCAAGACTACATGGGGTGGATCAAATTCAATCAAGGCTCTAATACCATATTAGAAAGCATAAATGTTTGACTCAAAAGTTAGCTAAAAAGTTGAAATGATACTTCCTTTATTTAAACTTCACCATAATGGATCATATATTCAATTTAAAATTTTCATCCTACACATAGTTGTTACTTTAATCAATTGTGTTGACAAAGAAAACTCAAATCAAGTTGATAGCTCTCAATATATAATATCTAAACATATAAGTTTCTTAGCTATAAATTTATTGAGACCAATGTATTATATTGAAAAATGAGTACAATTTTCATATTGATGATACCAAGAATTCATCAAAATCGAGATCATTATGGTCCCATATGTTTTTTAAATGCAAAAGGATATCTTAATGGCTTCCCTTTACTAATCTATATTATAATTTTTATAATTTTCAATCTGAAAGTAGGTCGTTTTTTTTTTCAATATACTTAAATTGGACAAATTTGACAAGTTATTCTTGCACAACAAGGCCTTCATAAGATCATTAGTAATTAGAACTCTAAACTACAATGGTTGATTAAAGTCAATAAATGAAAGAATTTAATTACAAAGTTTCTTAAACTTTTTTTTTTCTTAACATATTCATATTGTATATAGTTTGACTGAAATCGTTGATATCTCTAAAATAAGGCTGTTCAAATGCAAATTATATTAACTAGAATACATGGAAAAGCTTCTTTATTCAAGAGCATTAAACCCTCTCAAGCTAATGATTTGTTGTGTCATAACTAAAAGATTCTTAAGTTGATTTTCCCTTAAATAAATTATAATGTTGGGATACGCTTCCAAACTTTTTGTATTCTCTTGTTTTTAGATGAATAAATTCAAATATTTGATAAAATAAAATAAAAAGAATTACTTACCGGAAAATAATTATTTCTAATTAAAATCTACAACCCAAAGCTGAAGTAACCTTACAAGAAGATTATGGTGCTTTCCTATTACTAGATAAAACATGCCACAAGGATTGGTTGTGTTCCAACGTGGCATAAAAGCGTAATGGCTGAACTCAGATCGTCTGTATTGGCCATTACATGACATTTTGGAGCTTGATTGCATTGGAAAACGGATAACCGTACACATTAGCCTAACAACTATGGTTCGTTCTCGGTCACCTCTACCTCTTTCAGATCCGCATTTTGTTTTTCAGCTTGATCTTGTTGATTACCGAGGTTGTCTTCACTCTTCTCCTTGCTTTTTCCCCACAAAACGCTGTAAAGACTTACAACCAACAAGATCCCTCCTAATTGTTAGGATTGATTCTCCCAACACTAAGACACTACAAACACAGAAGGGTAATTAATATGTTCCCTGATTGAATAAGAAAATGACCATAAATGGCTCCCACGTTACTGCGATTTTACAAACCGCCAGCTTAATTTTTCTGGTTCTTTCAGACAAATTGGTCTATAAGGAGTTCGGTAGTTAAAAAACACTTCCCCGCCAAAAAGGAACTCACCTTCCGAAATTGATGGCCTCGCCTAAAAGAAATAGCGAACCAATGATCGTAAATATCATGTTCAATGGGGTTGCCATGGCAAGGAAAACTGGTCCCTTCTTTTCGATTACCCAAGTCTGTAAGTAGTATAAACCACCGGCCACCAATGTTCCCTGTTACAAATGCAGTTAACTTTATCGTCTCTATGCAATGTCAATCACATAGAAAGATGAAAGAAAAAGGCAATAAAGATAGGGATGTCCTAAAGGCTATTCATTTGCGTTGATCATTCACAAGATTTATCACGGAAGGTAATGGTTACCCCGTAGGATATCAATCATGCAGGTGTCTGCCTCGATTTACCTCCAATTGATCTAGAAATGTGCCCACGATCAAATCTTAAATGAGCAAACATAAAGAGATGTTTTGTCAACTTACGCAGTAAAGAACTGTGAACAGTGTAATATTCCACCCCAACTTCCACTGATGAGGATCCCTTTCCAAGGCAATGGCAACGGCAAATGACTGAATTGCACTACACAGGCATTGCACGGTGGTAAAGGTAAGCTTTGAATTGTAGCTTTCCAGAAACCGAGCCTGTTTTCATCGAAACCATCAGTCAGTACTGTTTTAGACGAGATGCAAACAATTCATGTGTCACTGCTCACTAACAGTGAATCAGATATATTGTACTAGGTGAATAGGCTCCTACAATTTCTCTCTTTTCTTGTTTCTCTTAGCACAGATTTCCTACCAACCTGAAGAACAAACCAGAGACCCCAAGAAAGGACGGAAATGAACAGCAGGAAACAGCCCAGTACCCATCTCTTTCCGAAAGACAAATAAGCTTCGTGATCTTGCTTGCCATGATAATTGAAGAAAGAATAATGGATGAAGGGTTTCAAGTGGGGGCCCTCGTAAAATGCGAGAGTTGCTACACCAGCCAAACACACTGTTAAACCTGCAACCTTTGCAATTCCAGCGGTTGTCCTCAGGTTCACCTTCTCCATCCTGTAACGCCATATATGTAATTGATAGAGACAAGTACACTTCACTAAACCAAAAGGCACAAAGATTATGGAATGCAGTTTCTTTGGTATTCTCCGATGCAATTTGATTCTTATCAATTGCAAAGGTTCCACCCAATTTCGGTACCAAATGCGCCTTAAGTGGTAATAGCTCTGCTGCCCAATAAAGGGAAATGACGGTAGAAGCTTCTTATGCAAACGACAGAAGTAAACCAAGAAAAGCTGTAAATTAGTAAGAGAAGGTTGCACATAAATACCCAAGCAAAAGCGCTGAGAGAAAAGTTGTGGCAGGAACGCTGTTGCTTGCTGCAGAACTCAAAGTTGCAGATGTATAATCAAGGCCGAGATAGAAAACATTCAGGGCCAAAGTGATCCTAAAAAGCAAAATTAATTGGTGATGTACACATCTATTATCAAATTCTCAAAGATGGTTCAGAATGAGATCCATTTCATTCTGGAAAGGCTACAGTTGGGAGCACATACTCGAAGAAGAGCAAAAGAATAATTACCCCAGAAAAGCAAGCATAAAAATCTTGCAGAAGGTCCCAAACGAAAGCTGCGTTGCCTCCTTACTGCAATCCAAACGCAGACATTTTCACGATTACTCTCACATATATCATATAAGTACAGAAAGAAACTATGTTATTACCGTTCGAATATCAAGGCAAGTGGTGCCAAGGAAACTGTTCCAACCAGTTGTCTATAGAACATGAATACGTAACTGTTGAGACCACCGATGAGAACGGCCTTGGACAGTAAGATCATGCCGGCATAGATCATTTGTATTAGAATCAGAGCCAAGTATGGCTTCTTTCCACCCATCGTCAAAGCCGTGAGCTTACCCTTCAACTATCTTATACAACCTTGGGACTGGAAGCTGCTTATATAAAGCCCCAGCGACGAGAAATGACAAGAATCATCTGTAACACGGTTTCGGTTACTAAAGTCAACTTTTGAAATGTTTAATCACTTACCAATCAATTCTCTCAGCATGGGAAAGAAATGACGAGAATCACTGTAACACGGTTTCTTTTACTAAAGCGAACTTTTATGTTTAATCAACTAAAAAATGTTTAATCACTTACCAATCAGTTCTCTCAGCATACGACAATGTTTAGTTAGCACAGTGAAAAACATTGTCCTCTACGTGAATAACAAAAGAACTAATACATCGCTTATTCTTATTTTTCAGTGCAAGTTTACTAAATGCATATGAAGAGCAATATTACTATGAATGGATTGTCACAATAAATTGAACAATGAAAGGTGAAAGTAAACTAGATGATCCAAGCCAGCCATTAAAAACAAGAATTTTGCAGTAACCTGCTCCATCTTCTAAAGTTATAATCTATCATATTTGTAATAAAAGAGATAGAAAACGATTATCAAAGTTTTGAGAATACAACCATTAATAAGATAAAAAATTATGTAAAAATCAATATCTCAACAAATAGAAGAATAACACTACAAAGTGTAACAACAATTTACATAAGTTATGAAATTTTTCAAACTGACGTAAGGGATGTTTGCTTTAAAATATAATTTTGTGATATATAAATAATAATTTAAAAAAAAAATAGACCTCGAGGGACCTCGTTGGAGAATTCATATCGTGCGCTGTTTTTTAGAATACTGTCGCCAATGAGTGGGGAAGCTGTCCATGTGATCGGTGGTTCAGAAATTGATTTTGGATCTTGACCATTGACATTGTTCCTTGTCTTCCTTGGATGCTTTTTTTATTTTATTATTATTATTATTATTATTATTATTATTTTTATTTGGTGTGTGTGTCTTTCTTCGATGCATTATGCATTGGGTTGTGTGAATTTCAATATCAGCATATGAAAAGAAAACCTTTTTTTTCTTCTTTTTAACATGGTAAACATCTTGAAGGACTCAACCTGCAGGTACCATGAAACTACTGTTTACTTCGCCATGATTAACTGAAAGAGATTTTAAAAGCATACCGCAAAATATTAGAAATCGGCTTTTACGTAATTTTAGATCTACTTCAATATATGGTCATCCAAGTTATAAAAGATCTTGATATATGAAAAATATTTAAAATATTTAAAAAATGATCGAGAATATAATAAGCGTGAAGATATTGAGGTTTAGTGACGTGATGATCTGAACAAACGCATCACGTGGTTAATGGTCCCCAGAGATTGCTCGTGTTTTTTTGGTTTTTTTTTTTTTTTAATTCTAATTTTTTGGATAGCAATGTTGTGAAACCTAGGCCATCTTGGCAGCTTTCGGAACACTTCGCTGACTTTCCTCCTGCGTAAAAAGAAAGTTTTCGATTATATTCTTATTATAGATAAGGTCTCTAATTTTAAAAATAGAATTCCTTAAATTTTCTCAATTAAGAAATATATTCTTTTATAATATTCTCAGTCTAGTTTTTAACAAAGAATTTTATCACCTGTTATGGATTTCATTTTAGATGATGTAGATGACAATCATCTTTAAAACTTATGTTAGCCCATTATATAAGTAATTATAACAAAAGGCAAAAGGGGGGTAACTTCACCTAAAAGAACTAACAGAGCTTATGGGGCACTAGTATTTATTTTCAATTTTAAAATTTGAGTGTGATCTAATTTTTATGGATTCGGATAAACTTAATGAATCTGCCAGATTTATGATCATCTTGGAAGAGTCCAAAAGCTTATTAGAAACAAAGAACATCCAGATCAATTACACGGAGTGAGAGAGGTAGAGGTGACCAATCAACTACGACTATTTAGCCATTGTAAGAGTCAAGGTCCATCCTCAGAAAAAGAAGTCCATGGGTTGCTCCATGCTTGCATACATTTGTGGAGAAAAGTTAGCCTTAGTGTTAAATAATTAAAAAAAGATGATAGGGTAGGGATCTATTCTCACTTCTTTTTGGGAATCAATCAACCTTGGCAAGTATGTAAGAATGGAATTCTCAATCCCTTATACGTCTTTATGGAAATAGGCAATTTCAAAGTCTATCGTATCCCATTTAATAAATATGACTTTGTTAAGTCACTACTTCAATCCTTCTATGCGATAGTTCTCTATTCTCAAATAAGTAAAACAGAATCCATTTTCACTGTTTCTTCTCTAATGTAGATCTCCACCCCTACAAAATTATGCAAAGATGAAGTTCTCTACTCTCATTCTTCTTTGAAGTGAATCTTCATCCCTTCAGCCCCACCATCTTTTTTTTTTATAAGGGAGCAATTAGTGTTGAATCTCTTCAAGCAAGGTCAAAATGAATTTGATTACACATACTCTTTTGTTTTTCATTCTTATTTGCATTATTGCGGTATTGAAAAGTTTGATCCATGATATCCTATGCCTAAAAAGTAGCATAAGAGAAATATTTATGTTTCTTGAAGGAACCTTTTTGTCTTAAAAGTGTGATTTTAGTGCAATAGGGTTTCGAATTCTAATATTTTTCTTGACCATATTTTTGATAGTTGAGTTCTTTATTGCCATCTCCATTCCGGAAGGTTAGCTTGTTAAGCTAAACCTATGAATCTTAGAGAGATATAATTTTGAGAGAATTTACAGATAAAAAGCCTACCATTAGTCCTCAAATATGTTCGACAATTTATACATAAAGACGCATGTTACTAATTAATGGCAATTGAAACACCTTAATATGAAAGGAAAACATGCTTCATAATGTGTATCTCAACAATATAATAGATTGATAGAAAAAAAAAAGATTGATACAATGCACCAGCGATGGTATTTGAAATTTTTGAATATTGACATAAATAAACTATGAGCATAAGATATTTGTTTTGTTATATTGACAATTAAATTTCTTTGGGTAACCTTTTTAATTTATTTTGTATAGTAAAAATAAGATTTCACAAGCAAATCTCAAAAGAATATGAAAGGGAAAGAGAATTAAAATAAAAATTGAAATCTAGGCCTTTTGAAGAACTTCTTTAGAATTAGCATTCACTTTGATTAGATCAGGCTTGTTCTGCAATAGTACGAACTTATTCTTAAATAGAACTAATATTTGGTAATTCACTTAACAAAGCCACAAACTTGGATATCATTTCTCCAACAACCCAATCTAAATATTACTATTTTATTCCTCTAACTAACTTGGAGATAATTTTCCCAACAACCAAATCTAAATACTTTTATTTTTATTTCACCTCAAATAATGGGGAAAAAAACTAACCTAAAAACCCATAAAATAATTCGTGAAAATTAAAAAACCGAAACATTCAACCCCCCTTAAGATTGACTTAGTCCTCCAAGTCCAAGTCATGGTATCTAAGCTTCATCTCCTTAGGGCCCTCCCATGTTGCTTCCGCCGGTGTCTAATCCTCCCTAACCAAATGATGTTTCTTTTTTTGTCTTTTTGGTTCTCCTCTCAATTATAGCTTGTAGACTAGCAATCACAGGATCATCGTCTTATAAAACTTCATGAAATTGTAGCTATATTTGTGTCTTAGCCAATGTTGGCTCATATGTCCTTGATACCAAGTGTGTAATGTGATGGTTCAAAATCTGATATTGGATTAATTTGACTGAGTTGCCTAGGTCATAGAACGGGTGATTGGTCGACAAGGTTGCACGGGTTGATTGATATTGTCTCAATAACTGAAAATTCTTCTACTTCCCCATGATGTTATGGATAGTGAATATCAAAATGAAAGAGAATGAAAATTTAAGCTTTTCGAGAAGGGATCTGAACTTTTTTATAGTTAACCTTCACTTTGATTAAGTTAAGCTTGTTCTATAATTACACAAACCTATTCATAAATAGAATTAATATATGGTAAATTTTGTATTGTAATATATGGTAATATATGATAAGCTCCTTCAATTGACTTGTATTGTAATTTCTATAAGTCTTAAGTTGAAATTAAATCACACTTGTTTTTTCAATATACTTGAATTTTAAAAATTTAATGAAGTATCTTGCACAACAAGACTTTTATAAAATCACTACGGATTGAAATTCTAAAATACAATGAATGATTAATGCAATTAAAAGAAAATATTTGATTGTAAACTTCTTAATTTTTCTTTCTTAATATATATATATATATATATATATTATATAGTTTGAACAAAATCATAAACTTTTTCAAAATAAAGTTGTTGAAATATTGATCTTCTTAGCTAAAATTAGGAAAATAGTACAAAAAAGTATCTCTTTTTATGAATATCAAACTTGATTTTGAGCTTGTAGTATTGGTATGCCCTATGTTTTGAATTTTCTTCATTTCACAAATTCGAAAAAAAAAAACTAATATATGGTAACCCACTAAGCTGGAGATACTTTCTCTAACAACTCAACCTAAATATTACTACTTTATTCCACTCACTAACTTGGAGATAATTTCCTCCTTAATCAGATCGAAATACTATTACTTTTATTCCAGCCCAAATAATAACAAAAAATAACTAGCCTTGAAACCCATAAAATAATCCATGACAATTATAAAGCCACTACATCGCACTTCCCTTTAAGATTGACCCACTAGCAACCATAGTATCATCATCTTATGAGGCTTTTGGGAGTCCTAATTATACTTGTGTCTGTACCATTGTTGTCTCAAACGTCTCCAGTACCAGGTGTGTAACATGGTGGTTCGGGATGTAATACTAGATTAATTTGAGTTCGAGGAACCTCAATCATAGAATGGTTGATTGGCCTATAGGGTTGCACATGTCTATCAAAGTTGTCCCAATAACTGAGTTTCTTCTTCTTTCCATTGATGTTATTAACAGTGAACATGAAAGGGAAAGAGAATTAAAAAAAAAACTGAAATCTAGGCCTTTTCAAAAAAAATAACTGAACTTCTTTAGAGTTAAGACTCACTTTGATTAGAGAGGCTTGTTCTACAAATCTTTGAACTTATTCTTAAATAAAACTAATATTTGATAACCCACTTAACAAATCCACTAACTTGGAGATAATTCCTCCAACAACCCAATCTAAATACTATTATTTTTATTTCGCTGTCTTTCTGGTCCTCCTCACCATTATAGTTTGTGGACTCGCAATCACAGCATCATCATCTTATAAAACTTTATGAAATTCTAGCTATACTTGTGTCTCAGCCATTTTTGGTTCACACGTCTCTGACACCAAGTGTGTGATGTGATGTTTCAAATATGATATTGGATTAATTTGACTCCGAGGAGCCCAAGTCATAAAACAGGTAATTAGCCTAGAAGGTTGCATAGGTTGATCAATGTCGTCCCAATAACTGAATTTCTTCTTCTTTCCAGTGATACTATGGGTGGTAAATATCAAAGGGAAAGAGAATTAAAAAAAAATTGAAATCTAAGTCTTTTGGAAGGTAAACTTTGGAGTAAACACTCAATTTGATTAAATTAGGCGTGTTCTACAATTACATAAGCCTTATTCTTAAATAGAATTGATATTTGGTAACCCACTTAACAAAGCCACCAGGTTAGAAATAATTTCTCCAACAACCCAATCTAAATACTGCTACTTTTATTCTGGAGATAATTTCCCCAACAACCAAATCTAAATACTATTACTTTTATTCCACCCTAAATAATAACAAAAAACGACTAACCTGGAAACCGTAAAATAATCTGTGACAATTATAAAATCGTTACATTCCACACCTTAAGATTGACTTGGTCATCCAGGTTCATGTTATGGTATCTAAGTTTTTTCTCCTTAAGGTCCTCCCGTGTTGCTTCCATTAGTGTCAATCCTCGCCAATGAACTAATATTTCTTCTTTTGTCTTTCTAGTTCTCCTCTCCATATCAGCTTGTGGACTAGCAATTATAGCATCATCTTATGAGACTTTAGGAAGTTCTAGCTATACTTGTGTCTTTACCATTGTTGGCTCAAACATCTCTTATACCAATTGTGTAATATGAAGGTTCAACATCTGATATTGGATTAATTTGACACCGAGAGCCTAGGTCATAGAACGGGTCATTGGCCTACAAGGTTGCACAGCTCGATCGATGTCATCCCAATAATTGAAATTTTTTCTTCTTTCAAATGATGTTATAGATAGTGAATATCAAAAGAAAAGAAAATTAAAACAAGGATTGAAATCTAAGCCTTTTAAGAAGGAACTTGAACTATTTTTGAGTTAACACTCTCACTTTGATTAAATTATGCTTGTTCTGCAAATGTATGAACTATTTCTTGATAATAATAAAAAATTATATTTGGTAACCTACAACTTGGAGATAATTTCTCCAACAACCAAATCTAAATACTTGCTTTTATTCCAATAATTTATTTGGAGATAATTTCATCAACAACCAAATCTACATAGTATTACTTGTATTCCACCCCAGATAATAACAAAAATAAATAAATAAACTAGAAACCCATAAAAGAATTTGTGCCAATTGTAAAACTGCTATGTTGCACCCCACTTAAGATTGACACATTTTTTTTAAGAGAACAATGATGGTACCCTCACAAATTTTATTAATACCAATAAAGCTAGACTTGATAATGATACTTTGTACTTATCCAAAGTAAGGTTATTAATACCAATAAAGCTAGGCTTAATAACCATACTTTAAATAAGTACAAACGGAAACGTATAATCCTAACCCATAAGTAAACGTTAAAAATAAATAAATCACTTACATAAAGTACATAAACAACCTATAAGTAAACGTAAAACATAAAACACATTAGACAGTATATTCGCTTAACCCTATAAGAGCCTATAATTACCTAATTCTAATTAATCCTTTAGACAAACATTTAAGTATGGATGAGACAATGAGCCCAGTTAGTAAAAAATTATCACATTATTTTGAATAGCATGGCCTTAGTTGAAATGATATGCTATCCAATTTCCCTCATGATGCACATGCCATGTAAGTACATGTAAAGGAATCATAGATAAACATTAACATATGACATATTCCAAGTTCCATGGAGTTGTCCATTTTTTAAGCAAATACTGGACTAAATAAAAAGAATTTGATGAATAACCTAGGTACTTGATTCCTTGCATGACATATATTAAGAATGACTTGGGCCTCTATGTTATGTGATCGAATCTAATTAATAAAAACCCGTATGGGTGCCAAGGGGATTCCCTCTATAATACCATGTTAAAAGGTTGATTATTTAACCCAAAATTAACTCCAAAATTGGTAAAACTTATTATCATATAAGTAAGAATCTTAATATATTTTTAACAATGTAAGACTTATTAATCATATCTTAATATGTCCATTCAATATAATGGTCAAATTATTGGATCATCATAATGTTGTATTATATGAACAATACATGGACTTAAATCAAAATAATTGAATGTATTATCATATAAGTAGAAATCTTAATATATTCCTTTGTAATGTGAGATTTACTGACTATATCTTACAATATCAAAAAGGCAAACTAAGAAATCTTTGCACTTGGAAAGGTTGTGTTTTTTATTGATAATTTTTCTGCGTTTGGCCCATACAATTTATATAGGAGATCTATACACTTAAAAGTAAAATAAAAATTCAAAATATATTGCAAGTCCCGTCCTTCAATGGCTTAAATTCGAGTTCATTGGACATTCGGTCATTCATGCACCAATCGTCCCGAGTGGGTCAAGACATTTAATAGTCGCGACATAGTCGGGACCTGTAGTTGTCCCAATTCGGTCAGAAAGTTAGGCGGCAATTTCGACTTCGTTAAGGTTAGTCCAGCATGATTGCCGGAGCCAACATCACCGGAGATAGAGGAGGGATCTAGAATTCGCTACAATGGAGATTTGAAAGGTTAGATTGGCTGACTTGGATTCCTCTACTGATGTGAAAGTTAATTTGTCTAACAACTCGCATTGGTAGGCATAGAAGCAATGAAAGTTGCCTCTTTGGCAAGCATGAAGGTGGTGGATCCGTTGGCTTTGCATAGTCAAAAGTAAGCCATAGCTGTCCATTGAATGTACGGGTGCATGGATTAAGAATTATAAGGTATTTCACAAACAGCTTCTATTAATCTATAGTGAAGCCATTTTACACTCATTCTTTGTAAGTCTTCTCTTCTTTATTTTTTTTTTTCATTTTCTTCTTTTAAGTAGCCCTTTCTCTCTTTGTATGCATGATTGGCAACTAATTACCTAACAATATTTGAGACAAACCAACTACCCTGTAATTTGCACAAAGCCTTAGGCTCATAATTCTATTCAGGAGCTTTTAAGAAAGGGCCACTCGATCACGAACAACTTGCTTGAATCAAAGTACACGCCAGTACGTTTGATTCCAAAGAAAATTACCACTTGAAAAAAAAAAAAAAAGTCTTGTGGCATACATGGACGTCGATTTCTTTCATTTGAAGAAAACAAGAAGACTAAATTGCGTTCCGTCCGTTACGCTTTGATAGGACAGGACAGCTTTTGGCTGAAAAAGCAATTAAAAGATATATAGAAATGCATCGTATGCGAACCCAAAAGGTCGTTAGCCTACTTTTTCTCGTGCATGTAAAGTAATGTCGAAATCGAGTCTGATTCCACTGTTAACTTTTATTTTATTGGATAATTCTTTTGGAATAATGCAAATTGCAGATAGACTCTGACGTCCCACTTTCAAAGTTACCAATTTTATAAAAATTTAATGCATGCTCATCTCATTGCCTATTATATACGAATGAAGTGAACGCACATTCTGCCATGCAGGAATACCGTGTATTCAGAATAGAATAGGTGTTAAAAAGTGTGGTAAAATATCGAGTGTTATGTAGGCATGCGTGAATAATCTGACAAGAAAGTGAACGAAAATATAAGGTAACAGAACTAGCTAGAGGAGTATATAAACAGGAGTATTGTAGGATAGCTCGTTTAGATAATGAATTGCATAAAAAATTTCTTCCGCTTTTGTTCTTAGCTTTTCTCTTAGCATGGTAAAATTTTGGAGTGTTATTACTTAGTCTTTTTCCAGCCACGAAGGATATGAACTTCTGACGATCATTTCATTAACATATGTCTCCATTAGTAGTATTATTTACAGGGAGAAAACTTCAAGAGTTCCATCTGATTGATCAAAGAAAAATCTCATTAAACACCTGCCCTGGCAGTTACTTTTTTTAACATAATCTCCAACTTTAAACTTATAATGTTTGTGCCATTAATATTTTTGTCCAGTTCTCGATGCTACAGAATTTTTGCTCGCTCTCTCTCTTCGGCGAGTCCGCTTCGTAGATGTGACGACACTCGGGCCTTAAAGCATTCTCGGCGAAACTATAGATCACACTTTCAAAGAAGCCCTTGAGATAAGACAATGTGCCCAGGATAATCATTCAATCAACCTGTCATTAAGCCCGAAACTGGGCTGAACATTGGCAACCGAGGCTCAGCCCTAAGGAGAGAAAAATGGAAGGGCCTATCTTGGGTTTTCAAAGAAAGTTCTTTTTCCTACGTACTATCCGTGCTGGAATTTGGACTTCACCTAAATATATAGGACCTTTTAAATACAAGTATTATACGCAAGTAAAGGTCGGACGTATGCATCTGGTCCTTCGAGTCGAAGCACTTCAACAGCGTCACTATCAAATCACTCACAAAAGCGGAAGGATAGCATGGAAATCAAGCAAATAAGGTCTTGATGTTCACTTCTTGAGACTTCTAAGCTTCTTTCTCAGCGTCAGAAAATGGGCAACTCGTATTATCCTTTTTCTTAGCTAGTATTCTGTTTCTCTTCTCTACTTTTTTCGCCAAAAAAAAAAAAACACTGCACAGCCCCTGTTACCTTCCTTTTTGTCATTCTTTTAACTTCATTTGGAGGAGGACAAGGAAACATCCTCGCAGCAGCATACTGGGTCTTGGCACAGACTAAAAGACTTGAGATTTCTGCCCTTCCGTGTTCTTTTTCTCCTAGGACACAATACTCCATGTTAAATAGAGATCTACTAGTGGTACATAAAGCACATATATAAGGCGCAAACTAAGGTCTATAAGGCATAATAGAGGATAAAGAAAAGATTTGAGGACCAGGAGACTTGAAAGCTAAGGGTGCCTGACCATGACCAAGTTGCATATCCAGGATTTGAAGAAGTCCATACTAAACTCATTTTCTATATTATTATTATTATTGCTAAGTAAAGAATTTGTATGTAAAATATATCAATACAAGATGGTTAGGGACATATACCCCTATGAGAGGACCTTACACAACATTGTATTACATTAAAGATGGTCTTCTCAAGCCTCCAAGCATGTTGAAAAAATAGGTTTTTTGAATTTTTGGGAATCTTTTTAATATAACGAATCTATCTTTTACAAGTCTTTTGATAGCTTCAAGAGTTACAGATTTAGAACTCATATTATTTCTAAATATCCTATTATTTCTTTTATTTCAAATAGCATAAACAAAAGATGCAAAACCAAATTTAACGATACATGCCTTGAAGCCTTTCCCTTTCATATAATAAAGGAGTCACCAATCCTTGCTTGCCATGATAGGAATGATGGTATTATATCTAATATAATTTTTAGTTATGCTCATATTACAGTTGAGTATAGACTATATAAAAATACTTAAGCTTGAGATCATTAATAGTATTACATAAATAGCACCTTTTAACTCATTGGTCTCTAAGAAAGTCGAGTCTATCCCTTGTAGAAGTCAATTTTGGATTACCAATCATACAATCATTAGTGTCAAGGGACCAATTAACATGAAAGCTTTCATGTTAAACAAATTAAGAACTTCCCATCTATTGTTGCAATCCCTATAAACTTCTCTCATGTCATTAGCCTTTGGAATAGTGTTGATGTCACCTATGAGCATAAACCATGAGCACCACCTATTAGTAGGCAAATTCTATTGGAATTGTAATAATAGTAGTACATGTGAAAGTAGAATTAAAGGCATATATGTAATTTCAGAATCTATAAGTAAGAAAGCCCGAATTTGAATGGGAGTAGGGGAGACATAAGGTATTATTGAAGAGAGCACAACTTGTATTTTGTGAGTGAAAGCAAAGTGTGTGAAAAGAGATCTATGTGAGTGCTAGGTGTATCCAGAAACATCCAAACTAAAATAAGGAAAAGAGAAGCTAGCCATGAAAGTGGATGTAAGGTACCTTTTTTGGCCCAAACCATTACAAATCCTTGTGTTTGTGCGTATGTGTCTTGTATTGGTGAGATCTATTTCCTTTCAACAAATACCAAAGAAGAAGGCTTATGGTTTAAATGTCTCTTTCACTTTAATAAATTCCAACCAAATGCATTTTGTAGTGAAAACCCAATGTTTAAGGGTTTTGTTAAGTTTATTTAACATATTTTTATACATATTTAAAGGGGTATTTTGGTCATTTTATATTCTTTAAAATTCTGAATTGAGTGGAGCTTAAGATGGGTAAAGCATTCAAGATTGAGAAGTTTCATAGCACTTGATTTGGATAGTAAAAGACATAGTTTATTGAATATTGGTATCATAAGGATGAGTTGATATTGGCCATGTATTGTTAGAAATAAAATAAAATTCATAGTTTATGATTTAGTGCATCAAAGGTTTTTTTTTTTTTATTTTGTCCCCCTGGAAATTGGAACATGAAATATGTCAATGCTTGGATTATATCTCTCCAAATGTTTAGGTATCCCACATTTTTCAACAACTAAATTTTTTAGCTAATAGATTGACAAACTTTGGTCATTCAATCATAGAGTGGCATGTGTTTTCCACTTTTGGTTCATTACCAAGTTGATGGAGAAAAAACTCTTCAAAAGATCAATTAGACCATGAACATTATAAGCTTTTTTAAAGGAATTTTTTATGTGATTGCTTAATCTTTTTACTGAAATGTTTTGTTTAAGGGCTATGCTCTCAAGTTAGTCATTCATATTTTGTTTGTTTTCTACTTTAGTTGTTTTTTGCACTCATACATCAAGGATATGTTATAAAGGGCTAAGTTCCAAGCCCTACTCAATGTGTCTTTTTAACAGGTTTGGCATTTCAATTTGTCTATGTTATCAATATAAATGACAAAGGCACTATCTTATTCAATAAAAAAAAAAAGCCATTAAAGGTAAAAAAATAAAAATAAAAATAAAAATAAAAATAAAAAAGCCAACAAACATGGGAGATAATAGACAAGAAGCCACTTAGTCTATTCATATTGGCTTTGGACCCATTTATCATTGTAAATGTAAGTAAGCAAATTATGATGAAGGGTTGTATGGATACTCTAGAAAAGATGTATCATACGTGATCAACAATAAACATGGTTTTTCTCAGTGAAAGGTTGTATAAAATGGAGTTTGATAAAGCTCATCTAATGTATAAGCATATAAACAAGTTTAATTTAATGCTTCAACAATTGAAGGTAATTAATGTTGAGTTCAATAATGATGTTAACGTAACAAATTTCTTGACCACCTTACTAAGTAGTTAAGATCCATTAGAAATGTCTATTACTAGATTAAAAAAGGAAGCTGAATTTTAATGATGTTATAGGTACAATTTTTCTAAAGATTTGAGGAGAAAGTCCTCATTAAAGCATTTACTTTAAAGACAGCAATAACATTATCAGTTGGTAGCAACAAGGTTAGAGAAGCTAGAAGATAAAGTAAACATAAGGGGTAAAAAAGTCCATCCAAAAGTCATGGTAGATTAAAGCCAAAGGGGAAATCATAGAATAGAAGGCCATCCAAAAGGAAATGTTGGAAATATGGTAAGACAAGAAATTTCAAAAGGGATTGTTAAGCTTTCAAAATGCTAAGTAGTTAGACCTTAAAGGGAATATTAAAAGATGATTCAATGAGTTAATGTAAAGTTGCAGGTATTATATAATACAATGATAACTAAAGATTTTTAGGTGATTGATTCAAATGCTTCCTTTCATACTACCTCATATAAATTACTCTTCTAGTAATCTTATGAGGTTTTGCTAGGAGATGATCAATGGTGTAAGATAGTTGGCATGGAAAAAATTGTTTTAACATTGTCAAATGGTTCCAAACTTCTTGAATGATGTGGTGTATATTTTAGAGCTCAAAAGAAATCTAATTTTAACCACTCCCCTTGATAACAAGAACTACCACACTTTTCGAGGAGGCAGATCCTATAAAATTACAAAATGAGTATTGGTAGTAGCAAAGGGTAAAAGATATGATTCGTTATGCTTGATTAAAAATGTGAAGTATAATTCAATTAATGCTAAAAGTTAGAATGATTGAAGACTTTGGCATTTAAGGCTTGGTGTCTTAAGGTATTGTACTCTAGGGAAATGTTTAAAGCTTGAATGATATTAATTTGGAATTCTATAAGGATTACACATTAGGAAAGATAAAGAAAGTTAAATTTTGATAAGCTAGGCCTAACAAGAAGTTTGAGTTGGTACATACTAATGTATGAAGGCTAGCTCAGGTTGCTTCCTTTGGAGGTTCATGGTATTTTGTAACCTTCATAGATGATTGTACTAAGAAAAGGTGGATCTATGTGATGAAGAACAAATTAGATGCATTTAAGGTGCTTAAGAAATGGAAGGTATTGGTTGAAAACCATACAAAGTTGAAGCTAAAGGCTCTTAAATCTAACAATTAAAGAGAATACTCTTAAATCTAACAATTGGATAGAAAGGAGAAAGATGCAAAAGAAACCTAATGTTATTGATCTAGATTTGAATACTCTAAAAAAATCAATCAATCACAGCTGTCATGAGTCTTCATCCTCAACATCCTTTTTGAAAAGCTTACAGGATAATGATCCTTACACTTTGTCTATCTATCCATTTTTTTATAAAATCCACTAGAGAAAGGTGTGTTCCTACTTGATTTTCTCCATCTTTGAATTATATTTTGTATATTAGTGTATGAAAACTTGAGACTAGGTAAAAGGCCTTAAAATGTGATAAAAAGGCCAAATGGAAGCAAGTCATAAAGGAAGAGTATGACTCTTTGATACCCAACCAAACTTAGGATTTTGATGAGTTACCAATGGATAAAAAGGAACTATATTAAAGATGGATCTACAAAATAAAGAATAAAGCATATGGAAGCAAGGTTATAAAGCTACACTCGTTGTCAATAGGTATGCACAGAAAATAGGAACAAATTATGAAGATATAATTGCTCTAGTTGTCAAGATGACTCAATGCAGGTCGTTTTAAGTTTGGTTGCTAGTTTAGATTGTCACTTAAAATAGTTGGATGTGAAGACTACATTTCTCCATGGTGATTTGAAGGAATAACTCTATATGCATCAATTGAAAGAATTAAGGTTAAAGGAAAAGAAAATTTGGTATGTAAGCTCAAAAGCATTTATATGGTTTAAAACAAGTTTCAAGACAATAGTGTGTAAGATTTGACAATTTCATGAAAGTGAAAAAGTTTGATAGATGCTGAAGCAATCATTGTGTTTACTTTAACAGAATACCACTACATAATTTTCTTCTTCTTGTCTTATATGTTGGTGATATGCTTGTTTCTAGAGCAAATATGCAAGATGTAGAAAAGTTAAAGAATCAACTCAATAGTTACTTTGTCATGAAAGATCTTGGAGCAACATAACAAATTATTGGTATAAAGATTACTTTTGATAATGAGAAATGTGTCTTGAAGCTATCTCAACAAACTTATGTTGAAAAATTAATCACAAGGCTCAACATGAAAGATTCAAAGCTTGTATTCTAACCTCTTGCAAGACATGTCAAGCTATTAAAAAAAGATTGTCCAAAGACAACTGAGGAGCAAAAGTACCTGGAGATATTTCATATGCAATAGCAATGAGTAGCTTGATGTATACTATAATTAGCATAAGGCCTAATATTGTAAAGATAGTCAGTGTAGTTAGTAGATATATCTGTAATTCAAGGACACGTTGGAATGTAGTTAAATGGATTTTTGGATATCTACAAAGGACTTCTTCACATTGTCTTCACCTTGATGGATCAAAGCTTAGTCTTTAGGAATTTATGAACTTAAAGTTTTTTTTAGAGATCATGATGGTGATAAGAGTACTACTAGTTATATTGTTATAGTTGGTGGAACAAATGTCAGTTGAATGTCCAAGTTATAATCAATGATAACATTGTCAAGCATAAAAGCCTATGACAAAAAGAGTGAAGGAATTTATTTAACTATAAAGGCTCTTGGAAGAGCTTGACCATAAGCTAAAAGGTGGGGTGTTGTGGACAAATAGTCAAATTGCTATACATCTTGCCAAAAATGCAACATTTCACCCTAAAATAACACACACAATCAATTCCTTTTTCAAATCTTGCTGCAGCCACACTTGTGAAGCAATGAAGGATGCATTTCTGAAGCTAACAAAGGTACACACTTCTAAAAACTTAGAAGATATGTTGACAAAGGTAGTGGACAAATATAAGTTGAGATTCTACTTAACTTGTGTTAGGTTTAAGAAGTAAAACTTACAATGGGGGCAATAATTCTCATTGATGTTCCTCATTCATATGGTGCATGGATGTTGCATTATTTATTCCAAGGGGGAGTTTTGTTGGAATTATACTATACAATGCTACAGGTAAAAGTAGAGTTAAAGGAAAATATGTAATCTCTTATGCTCTAAGTAAGAGAGCCTAAATTTGAATATGAGTAGGGGAGACATAGGGTATTATTGAAGAAAGCGCAATTTCTCTTTTATAAGTGAAAACAAAAGTGTGAAGATAAATCTAGGTGAATGCCAAGTATATCCAAAAACACCTAAACTGAAACAAGGAAAAAAAAAAATTGCCCCCAAAAGTAGACGTAAGGTACATTTTTTGGCTAGAACCATTTTAAATCTTATGTTTATGTACATGCATTTTGTGTTGGTATGATCTATTTCCTTTAAAGTTCCACTCTTGATTACACAATATCATTGAAACCCTTGTATCTCATAGGGTTTCTATAAGAAAGAATGACTTATTCTCCAATTCTACTAGCAATAAGCTCTTTAGGTAGCCAATAACAATTCTAAAGAGGGACTAATTTTCTATTTCCTATGATTCACTTCATTGGATTAATAACCGAAGAACTAATCTCAAAAACCTTTTCCATATCCAAGTGTCATTCCCCATTTTTAAACTCCAGAGGGATCGGTTTTTGACAAAATAGGAATTCAACCACAATACCTATATAGACTTAAAGGTTGATAAATTCCATATGTATTTTGTTTGTGCATTTTTATTTCAATACTTAACCTTCCAAATGCCCAATCCACCTTCATCTTTATTAGCACATACTTGGTCCCAAGCCACTTTGGCACTATTCATTTTCAAATCTAGGCATATCCATAAAAATCTTCTCATCACTTAGTTCATATGCTTTGACATTTTACAAGGAGTGTGAAAAGAGATGTTCAATATGTTTCCATTGAAAAAAATATCATTTTTAGTGAGCTGAACTCTTTCTATATATGACAAAAACTTGCTAGTCCAATGCTATATGTTCACAAGATCCTTTCCACCAAGAATTTACAACCTTGATTCTTCAATTTTTTTATAACAAAAGAACTCCAAAATACCTTGTAGGAAATTTTCAATGGAAATATCCCAATCTTATCATGAATTTCCACACCTTTGTGGTGACATTACAAATTTCATTGTTACTCTTCGTTAGATTTAGTCAAAGTCTAAACACTGATTGAAATTTCTACTGGCCTATCATGAGGGCTTGGAAAGAGCCTTTGTCTCTTTTATTAAAAAGAAGTTATCAACAAAGCCTTCTTTCTCGCATATCCACTAATATTGAAACCCTAATATATGTATAAAGTTTGCTAAGCACCCTAATAATGCCTCCATAGCAATTACAAATAAGTACAAGGATAAGGCATTTCCTTATCTAAGCCTTCTACTAGTAAAGAACTAATAAACAAGCTCTCCATTAATGTTAACTAAGAAAATAGCCATCTTTATGCAAGCCACCACCCATTCAAAAAAAGGCACTAGGAAGCCCATTACTTCCATTACCCTTTGTAAAAAATCCCAACTCAATAGTCATATGCCTTTATAATATCAACTTTTAAGGTAAAATTTGGACTAGCTTTTTCCTTGTGATATCCATGGAAAAGCTCCCAAGCCAAAAGAGTATTATCTAATATCTTTCTCCCTTTCAAAAAAGTTGACTAACTTTGAATATGATATTTAGGAAGATGGCAATTAACTTTTTGTAGAGGAGTTTCACTTTACATTTGTATGCAATATTGTAATATCAAATTGGCCTATAATAGGAACCTTTGTGGGATCTAGAACTTTTGGGATTAAGGTGAGGTATGTGGCATTGATTTCTCTAAGCATATGTCCTTACGTAAAAAATGATTGGATGGCCTTTAAGACGTCTTCTTCTACCATGTTTCATGAAGTTTTAAAGAAACTAGCATTGCAATCATCTAGATCAAGTGCTTTATCACTCTTCATTGTGAATATGATATTTTTTATTTCTAGTAAAATAGGATCAAATATAAGGTTATTCTATGAAGTGTTGTACTCTTTCATTTATGATTTTCTCAAGAAGTGTTTTACTGGTAAGCTCTTAGGGTGACTAGTAACTAAGTAGGTTTGTATAGTATCTGACAAAAGAATCCTTGATAATGGCATGATCACCTTATAAAGTACCATCTTATAATGCAATAGAACATATTTTAGGCCTATTTCTTCTTGATTGAATAGTCTTAAAAAAAAAAATCTGAAATTTTGATCACCTAATTGTAACCATTAGGGCCTAGATTTTTTCTTGGATAAGCTCGTTTTTGCTCTTAAAAGGTTAGTAAGTTTATTTTCCATTCTAGCATCTTCCAAATGATGCTTTCCTTTAATGTTCCTTCCATAATATTGCTCTATAATTCACTTTGGACATTCCTAGTTTCTTAAACCTTAATGCTCATGTTATTGAAGTGCTACCTATTATACTCCCAAAGCTTCATTTTCAATGCCTTTAGCTTACAAGCTATCTAGTATGAAGTAAATCCAACTACTTTTGTTGCATGTCATATTTCATCAACCAAAGGAAGAAAATCTTGATGCATAATCCACATGTCAAATATCATGAAAGGTTTTTTGTTTGAAAAGCATCTAAGCTAATTTTGGTTTTGGCTAGTGTATAGTCTAAAGTTCTAAGGCTCAGAAATTGGGCTTTAGTTTTTGGAAAACATTGGTTTCAACAATCACCAATCATAACCTTATATATTTCACTCATAAGTGGTCTATAGCATGTTAGATTTTCTAGGCTAGGTTCTCACAAACACAAGGCCATATCCTCCATGCCTGAGTTCCAAACTTCCCTTCCTCCTTTTCTCTCCTAGGGACATGTTATAACACTGTATCCATGGTTGGCCTTTGTAAGTATTCATTTTTTTTCACTCATAAGTGCTCTAGAGCATGTTAGATTTTCTAAGCTGGGTTCTCACAAACACAAGGCCATATCCTCCATGCTTGAGTTCCAAACTTCCCTTCCTCCCTTTCTCTCCTAAGGACATGTTATAACATTGTATCCATAGTCTAAAGTTCTAAGGCTTGGAAATTGGGCTTTAGTTTTTGGAAAACATTGGTTTCAACAATCACCAATCATAACCTTATATATTTCACTCATAAGTGGTCTAGAGCATGTTAGATTTTCTAAGCTGGGTTCTCACAAACACAAGGCCATATCCTCCATGCTTGAGTTCCAAACTTCCCTTCCTCCCTTTCTCTCCTAAGGGACATGTTATAACATTGTATCCATGGTTGGCCTTTGTAAGTATTCATTTTTTTTTTTCAATATTTCTCCAAAGTTCTCGTCTTTCTATTATATCATTTGAACCATAAACAAAGGAAAGAAAGTACCTTGTTCCATCCATGGCAAATTCCACTCAAGGTGCATAGCTTAGTTAAACTATTAAAGCAAATGAGAAAGGCCTATCTTGAGTTCCACCCTTCTAATATTCTTTCATAATTGTTGTTCAAGTCATTATCACAGTAGGTCTAATTCCTTCAATAGCAACTTGAACCTCCTTTTATTCGTTAACTTGACTCTATTTTCTAACAAAATAACAATAGATAATTTATGCTTTTTAATTAGTAGTCTAACTTCCTTATGCTTAAAGGGATCATTTATTTCATGAAGCAATAATCATTAAGCTATTTTGGCACTAGTGCCACTACCAATAAACTTTTTTTCTTTGCTACTCTCCTCATACTTCTCTTCTTTGTTAACCTTGTCTTTCTTTTTTTATGCTTTAATAGAATCCTTGGCCTTTTTACACCATGACTTAAACGGAAGGGACTTATCTTCTTTCAAATTGGACTACTCTTAACTTTCTCTTCTAGTTAAAGTTGTAGTGGTGATCTAAAAGTGGGTGGGATTAGTAATAGGGTTATTTCCTAGATTGAATACTACAATAACTTTATCCCTTTGAGTAATGTCACTTAATGTGGGATCGTTCTCCTTAGATGCTTTAAGGAGGATGGCTTTATTGATTTCTTCCTAGTAACAACTACCTATATATCCCTAGTTTTCTTTGTTTTTTGTTTGTTAAATGAAAGTTGAATGAGAATATTATGTCTCTTTAGTTCTATTTCGTAAAATCTTTTAAAGTATTTAATTCTAGAAAAAAATTAACAATAAGAAGCTTTTTTTTTCTATGGAATACATTCCAAGAAGCATTACCTATAACCCTAAAAATGAAAAGTTGTTTAATCAACTAAAAGTTGTTTTCACAAAAATAAATAAATAATAAAACCGTCAAATAAATCTATTGGCCATTCCAAGACTATAAAAGAAATCAATGACGAGCATAATTGCAATACAAATCTACTAACTATAATTAACCTTCTAAAAAGATCAAAATTTATCAAATAAGTTAAAAGTCACTATAGTAATCAATACAAAGAATCTGCCATAGATCCATCAAATCTACTTATAGTATACTAGCCTCTATTTTATGTATTATTATAAAAATAACAAGAAAATCTGCTAAGAGTGAAAGGATGCATTGCAAAACTTTAAGACAATAATAGGTAGAAAAATCTCGTTATTTATAAGACTAAAAGCTCATCCTCACACTATTGATGTAATACACATATTTCTAACACTTCCTCTCATGTGTAGGCTAACACAAGCACTTCACGCAGATAGACAATCCCACAACCGAGGTGCACACAAGGGCAATCTATTAGAGGCTTATTCTTAACTCTAATACTATTTAAAAGTGTAAGGACTCATCCTAAAATTTTAAAGCAATAGGTAGAGAAACCACATTATTTATAAGTCCAAGAATCTATCCTCATACTACCAATGTGAAACGCATATCTCTAACAAATCTCCCCATTTAAAATAGACATCTATATTCAAAACATTTGTTATATGAATGCATACAAAAAACACATGATCCTTTTTTTTGAATTTTATGTTCTTTTTTTAAAAGAATCTTATGGATTGTTGTAAAATATATAGTTGTGATGGAATCACTTCTAAATAAAATAATCTTAAACGTAAAAAAGTACTTTTTAAAAGGTTTGAAAAATAATAAAACAGATTAAAGAGGCCACAAAGCAAGTTTTCCTTCGTTCTAGGCGTAATTAATTAGTGGAAGATTGATTTGACCAAAGATGTTAAGGAAGACAAAAGAAAAATGAGCTAAAAGTATAGTTAGAAATGTAATCATTCTCGTTACTCTACCACACAAAGCTAGAGTAATCTTCCAAGAACATATGGAGCGTTTCCTGTTACTCAAGCGTATTTAGCCAAAACTAGTTCAAACATGCCACGTAGGCTTATTGTGTTCTAACGAAGCATAAAAGCGTAATGGCCGATGTCAAGTTGTCTGCTCTCCCCACGTATTGGCCATTCCATGATGTATTAGAGCTTGCTTGCATTGGAAAGTGGATAACCTTGTACATTAGACTAACAACGACGGTTCATTCTTGGCCAGCCCTGCCTCTTTCAAATCCGTACATTCTTTTTCTGCTTGACCTTGTGGATTATCGAGGTTGTCTTCACTCAGCTCCTTGCTTTTACCCCACGAAACACTGTAAAGGCTAACAACCAACAAGATCCCACCTAGGACACTACAAACACAGAGAGATAATTAATATGGTCCCTAATTGAATAGAAAAATTACCTTAAGTGTCTCATAAATTGGTCAAAAAGAAAAGAAGTACTGCAGTAAAAGCACTTCCCCACCAACAAGGAACTCACCTTCCTAAACTAACGGCCTCGCCTAAAATAAAGACCAAACCAATCATTGTGACCATCAGGTTCAATGGGGTTGACATTGCTTGGAAAAATGGCCCCTTCTTTTCGATCACCCAAGTTTGTAGGTATTGAGAAACACCGATCACCAACATTACCTGTTAGAGAATGAAGTCACCTTTATCATCTCTTTGCAATGCCAATTACATGGAAAGGTGGAAGAAAAAGAGGAAAAGAAAGTAAGGATGTCCTAATGACTGTACCCACGCAAGATATCAATCATGCAGCTGTCGTCCTCATTTTACCTCTAATTGATCAAGAAATACGCCCCTACTTCAAATTTTAAATGATAACACGTAAAGGGGTTTTTCTTAACTTACGCAGTAGACGACTGTTAATAGTGTAATATTCCACTTGAATTTGATATAATTCAAGTATGGTATAAGAGAGAGTATTCAAGTGCTAGAGAAGACTTGAATATTATATATATCAAAATGGCTTAGAATACAACCACATAGTTTCTAAGCTTAGTACAGAAATTATATAGAAGTGGCCTTTTTAACAAAATATAGTTTTCATATTACATAAGTCAAGGTTGGCTTAGTTGATAACATCTTCATCTTCAAGATTGCCAACTATCTTTGACATTTTCTCACTAGTTGCATTGAGGATGGTACCACCTCTCCTTATCTTGATTCTAGGATGTGGGGGCGGTGGTGCGCTCAGCCTTTCAATAGGATTTGTTGATTCTCTAAGATGATATGCCTTGAATGTTAAGTTGTTACTCAGTTGAAGTCCATGTTGTCTAGTTGCTTTAGGCCGATACAATTGACCACAACAAACTCTAGATGCATACAATATTTCAATGGACTCATCAGGTCCATTTAATGTCAGGTTTGTGTCAATCTCTTCAATAGGTGAAACTAGTGTAGGGAGAGATTCTAGGAGTGTTGTTAAGGCCCATTTTCCCTTTTCTTCTTATTCCCGATTGCTCATGTCTATTTCTTCAAGTAATGAGCCCACAATTCCAACTTTCCCTTGCAAGATTAGTAGGGTTACACCAATCTTGTTGCTAAAGTCTTCACAATAATCTCTACGCAATGGCTTAGTCAAGATGTCAGACAACTGCTCACTAGATAGGATGTAAGTTGTCACAATAGTTCCTTGTGCAGCATTTTCCTTGACAAAATGCATGTTGATCTCCATGTGCTTTGTCTTGTGATGTTGAACTAGATTAACATACATATACAAAGTAGAGGGGTTGTCACAGAATAAGTGAATAAGATGATATTAACTTACCCCAAGTTCTTTCATTAAGTTCGTCAACCACATGACTTCAGTTGTACCCTCTGCCATTGCTCTATATTCTACTTTAATAAAGGAGCTTGAGACAAAATCTTGCTTTCGTAATGAGCAGGGGATAAGATTTGCTCCCATGAACATGAAAAATCCAGTAGTTGATTTTCTGGTTTTATGGCAGCCTCCATAATCATAATCTATGAAATCATAGATGGTAGTTAGACTTTGTTTATGGAACTGAAGTCCATAGTCTGTTGTTCCTTGAAGATACTGCAAGATGCACTTAAGCTGATAGAAGTCCTTTATGTGTGGAGAGCTCATGTACTAACATAGACGATGAAATGGTTTATTGATATTAAGCCGAGTCTGTGACAAATAATGCAAGGACCCCATATGCTTTGGTAGATGGCTGGTTAAGGGAGAAAACCTTCCCTATTAGCAACAGACTCATCCTTCACAACCATGGGAGTTTAAATTAGTCTATTGTATATCATTTTTGCTTTCTGTAAAACATCTAGTGTATATTGGTGTTGGGAAAGAAAAGGTCAAGCTTTATTATACATCACTTGTAGTATGAGAATATAGTGCAATCTTCCTAGATCTTTAGCAAGAAATCCTCCACCAAGCTCATTAACAAAATCATTAATTGAATAAATTGAGTTTCCTGTAACTATAATGTCATCTACACATAATAACACCTAAAGCACATCTGAACCCTTATGATATAAGAACAAAGAAGGATCAAAGATACAACAACAGAAGCAGTGTTCCAACAAAAAACTAGAGAACCATTCAAACCAAGCCTTAAGCGATTGCTTTAAGCCATATAACGATTTGTGAAGATGACAAACATAACCTAGAAACCTCAAATTAACAAATCCTTCTTATTGAAGCATGAAAACGAGCTCAGACAAATACCCATGCAGAAGGGCATTCTCAATGTCTAATTGTTTAATATTCCAGCCATGAATCACAGCAAGTGAGATTACTAAACAAATAGTAGTTGGACATACCATTGGACTATACATTGCAAAATAGTTAATCACGACTTCTTAATGATAACCCTTTGCCACTAGCCGTGCTTTTAGTTGGTCAAAAGGTCCTTATGGTGTGAGATTTGTTTTGAACACCCATTTACTTCCAATCACATTCATGGAGGGTGTGTGAGGAACAAACATCCAGGTTTTGGCCTTCTATAGTGCTTTCATTTTATTCAGCATGGTAGTCCTCCATCTGGCATGAGAAAGGGTGTTAGTTACACTAGTTGGTGTAGGTGGTATGTTGGTTGTTGCATGCAAAGCATAACGGGTGTTTGGTGTCTAATTCCAACTTGGCTCTTTGTCGTCATTGGGTGAATTTGGGAAATAGTCTCAGTTGGTCTTTGACTAGGGGGTTCTTGTATGGGGGTTAGAGAGGTAGTTTGATCAAAGAAGTTAATATTCTTGTCAGGCTCAAAAAGGAAAGAGGATGAAGTTAAAGATGGGATACAAGGAAGAAAAAGGCTGGTTTAAGCTAGACAACATGTGAGGGTTTTCTTTTGCAAGGTCAATATTTAATAAAGAATTTTGTACCTCCTTATTAAATGCTAGTGTAGGATTTTCTTCCCTTTCTGAGTTTTCTTCATGAAAATAGGCCTGAATTTGTGTTTGATCATTATACCATAAGGTGGATATGTCAATCCCCTCATTGTACCAAATGCTAGGTGTAACAATTTCCTCAATTTAAATTCCTGCAATGTGATGGTAAGGATGTATTGGATGGATATGATAATCCATTATCACGTCTACATGTTGTCCTTGTAAAGTGGTGAGTTGATTTTCTTCCTGAAATGCCCTTATATTTCTGATATTTGTATCAACCAGACAATCAGTTCCATAGGTGCATGTTCTCTTTTGTATGAGATCTTTGAATAGGTATACCTACTCATTGAATATAACATGTTAGGAAATAAATAATTTACATGTTTGTATATGTAGACACCAGTATCCCTTGTGACGAGTATTGTAACCTAAAAAAGCACATGGTACTGATTTGGATGATAGCTTATTAGTCAATGTTGATCTAAGACATGGGAAACATTGTGAGCTAAAAATTTAAAAAGTACCATAGTCTAGAATTCGCCCATAAAGTATCTCAAAGGGTGATCTATTATTTAGCACTGATGATGGCAATCTATTGATTAAATAGACAGACATTGTAAAGGCTTCAACCCAATACTTACATGGAACTAATGCTTTTTTTAACAGACATCTTCCAAGTTCTACTATGTGTCTATGTTTCCATTTGGCAATTCCATTATGTTCTGGTGTATATGGACAAGACATTTGGTGTAGAATTCCATGAAATCGAAGTTCTCCTCTAACTCTTTACTTATGTATTCTCCTCCATTGTCAGAATGTAGAATTCTGATCTTTCCATCAAACTATTGTTGTATCATGGATTTAAATTCAACAAATGCATGATAGAAATATGATTTTCTTTTCAATGGATAGAACCAAGTATGTCTAGTACATTCATCTACAAATACTACATAATATATATAGTTTTGGCACTACTTTTTTTGGTGAAGGTCCCCACAAATCACAATGAATACGTTCAAAAGGTATGTGTGATTTATGTGTTAAGGTATTAAAAAGAAGGCAATGACTTCTTGTTTCTAGACATAAAGTACAAACTTCAGGTATTTCACCTCTTAAATCAATAAGTTTTTGTTTATGCAAATCCTTTAAAATACGTAAATTTGAACGTCTAAGTCACTTATGCCATGTATTGCCATTTATAGCTTGTTAATGAAGTGTGAGATGGACTTGTGAATCATTCACTTGGCAATGCATAGATATCTCCTCTTTTAGATCCCTTTAGTAGGTTCTGTTGTATGGTTAGATCCTTAACAGTGAACAAATTTTTGTCAAAGATCACCAAGCAAGGATTATCATTTATAAGCTTAGAGATTGAAAATAGATTATGTTTAATAGCAGGAGCAACCAAGACTAAATTTAATTTTATTCTTCCTTGGTTAAGTCGTCCAAAACCTATTTGTGTAATTGGGATACATTCTCCGTTTCCAACAACTATTGAGTCAGAACTTGAATATTTTGAAAATGATGATAAAGTACATGTTAAACCAACAATGTGAGAGAATGCTTCTGTTGCTATCGACTCATCATTCGTAAGTTCTATAATATGTAATGTTGCCGAAGTCTTGGGTATGTTATCAGCTTAAAAGGAGTGATCAAATCACCACAAATTTAGCAAGTGATAGGATGTTGGGGAAAATAGTTATTATCACCTATAAGATCATTTGGGTTGTTACCCGTGGATTTGTTTTAATTGAGTGATCCTTTGTTGTTGTTGTAAGCTATTGGTGTAAAACCGCATCCTTGAGATGTAAATCTTGGTTGAAAAATTCTGCATCTATTTCCTTTTCCTCCATGTGTGAAACGTTGAACCGAATATGCAACATTTTCAAGATGAGTAGTTGTAGGATTTGTCTTTGGATACTTGGTAAGTTCATGATTCATTTGCATGAAGTTGTAATATCACGATACTAAAATCTGGTATAGGAGGTCTGAACATTGCAATTTTAAAAGATTCATAAGATATATCAAGACTTTCAAGAAGCATGTTTTTACAAAATCTGAGATAGGTTTTCCAATAGAACCTAATTGATTTAAAATACCTGTGAATTCTGTCAAGAAAATTGATATAAAGTTTTACCTTCCTTCCTAATAATGTTGAGTTGAGCAAGTAAGTCAAACTCACGACTTTCTGTCTTTTGGGCAAAATGATTTGCCAACTCATCTTAGACTTGTGCCAATGTCTCTAGTTCAAAAATATGACCTAGAGCTTCTTTAGAAAGAGTACTAATAATCCATGATTTAACTAATGTATCACTTTGTGACAATGAGTCAAAATTAGGATTTGGGTTTTCAGTTTCCTCAATAGTCTAGGTATTTCACCTGTAATAAAACTAATGAGCTTTTGTGTTTGAATGAGTGACTTGATTTGAGTCATCCATGACAAATAATGCACTTCTATTAGCTTGATTGTAACAAAGTTGCTCACATTGATAGAGTTAGGGAATGGGTAGGTGTTGTTTTTGCAGGCCATGTTGGCTTTGATACCAACTTGAATTTGATATAATTCAAGTATGGTATAAGAGAGAATATTCAAGTGCTAGAGAAGGCTTGAATATTATATATATTAAAATGGCTTAGAATACAACCACACAGTTTCTAAGCTTAGTACAAAACCTATATAGTAGTGACCTTCTTCACAAAATATAGTTTTCATAGTACATAAGTCAAGGTTGGCTTAGTTGATAACATCTTCATCTTCAAGATTGCCAACTATCTTTGACATTTTCTCACTAGTTGCATTGAGGACGGTGCCATCTTCATCTTGTTTCTAGGATGTGTGAGCAGTGGTGTGTTCAACCTTTCAATAGGATTTGATGATTCTCCGGGATGATATGCCTTGAATACTGAGTTGTTAGTCAGTTGAAGTCCATGCTGTCTAGTTGCATTGGGCCGATACAGCTAACCATAGCAGACTCTAGGTGCATACAATATTTCAGTGGACTCATTAGGTCCATTCAGTGTCAGGTTTGTGTCAATGTCTTCAGTAGGTGAAACTGGTGCAGGGAGAGATTCCATGAGTGCTATTAAGGCCCGTTTTCCCTTTTCTTCTTGTTCCCGATTGCTCCTGTCTATTTCTTCAAGCAATGAGCCCACAATTCCAACTATTCCAACCCAACTTCCATCGATGAGGATCACGTTCCATGGCAATGGAGACAATAAATGACTGAATTGAACTGCACAGACACTGGACGCTGGTTAACATAAGCTTTGAAGGGTAGCTTTTCAGAAACAGAGCTTGTTTTCATCCAAACCATCAATCAGTAATATTTCAGAGGAGATGTCTACAATTTCTCTCGTCTGATTTCGCTTAGCACAGATTTGTTGCCTATAATTTCAGAGGAGATGCCTATAATTTCATCGAAACAATACGTGCGTCACTCTCCACTAATGGTGATCGCGTAGAACGCACTAGGTGCAAACAACGAAACATAGTGAATAGATCCCCATAATTTCTCTCGTCCTATTTCTCTTATCACAGATTTGTTACCTACCTGAAGTACAAACCAGAGACCCCAAGAAAGGATGGAAATGGACAGGAGGAAACAGCCCAATACCATCTCTTTCCAAAAGGCAAATGAGCTTCGTGATCTTGCTTGCCGTGATAATCAAAGAACGGATAATGGATGAAGGGTTTCAAGTGGGGGCCCTTGTAAAATGCGAGAGTTGCCACCCCAGCCATACACACTGTTAAACCTGCAGCCTTTGCAATTCCAATGGTTGTCCTCAGGTTCACCTTCTCCATCCTGAAACGCCATATATGTTATTGACAGAGACAAGTATATTTAAATAAACCAAAAGGCACAAAGATTATGGTATTGTTACGATCACGACAAGATTAGTAGATCGAAGGTCTAACTATTTTGTATAACTATTGTCTATTATGCATATTTACCTTTAAGTAGTATCATTAGGTGAAAATGTTTGTTTAGGCCTTATTGCCCTTAGTATGTATATTGCTATTTGGGCTGCTGTGTTATATGTTGTTAGACTAAACTCTTATCTTATCTCTAGTGGGGAAACCCTATGAAAATGGGGAAGTCGTGAAATGAGAGAGAGGAATATTTTCGAGACCATTCTTGATTAGGAGGTGCGGTGCTCTCTAAAAAGAGTCCGATTTATCTTGTTCTTGCTTACTTTTCTTGACTTGTTTTTGTTACCAATTACTCCATCATCACGGGTCATAAGCACAGATTCAAGAAGCTCCATTTGGACGATTTTACAATTAATTGACCAACAACGCAATCACATACCAAACGTTGTGTCAGCTATCCAGATTCTTTTGTATTCCCCAACGCAATTGGATTCCTATCAATTGCAAAGATTCTCAAATCTCGGTACAAAATGTGCCTTAGGTGTTTAGAGCTCTGCAGCCCAATAAAGGGAAATGACGGTGGAAGCTTCTTTATGCAAAAACAAGGTCCAGAAACCACAGAAGTAAAAGCAAGAAAAGCTCTGTATGAGTAAGAGTAGGTTGCTCATAAATACCCGAGCAAAAGCGCCGACAGAAAAGTTGTGACAGGAACGATGTTGCTTGCTGCAGAACCCAAAGTTGCAGATGTATAAAGAAGGCCCAGATTAAAAATATTCAGGGCCAAAGTGAGCCTAAAATGCAAAATGAATTGTTGGTTTACACATCTATTATCAAATTCTCAAAGATAGTTGGGAATGAGATGTATTTCATTCTGGGAAGGCTACAGTTAGGAGAGCAAAAGAGCAAAGAAGGAGCAAAAGAGAAGTTACACCAGAAAAGCAAGCATAAAAATCCTGCGGAAGGTCCCAAAACGAAAGCTGCACTGCCTCCTTACTGCAATCCAAACGCAAGTAGTTACACGATTACTCTCACACATATCATATAATTACAGACAGAAGCTGTGTCATTACCGTTCGAAAATCAGGGCAAGAGCTACCAAGAAAATTGTTCCAACCAGTTGTCTATAGAACATGGAGTCGTAACTGTTGAGACCACCGCTGAGAACGGCCTTGGACAGTATGATCATGACGGCTTAGATTGTTTGTATTAGAATCACAGCCAAGTATGGCTTCTTTCCACCCACCGTCAATGCCATGAGCTTACCCTTCAACTATCTTATAGAACCTTGGGGATGGAAACGGCTTATAAAAATTCCCCAGCGACGAAAAATTACAAGAATCAACTGTAACACGGTTTCTTTTACTGAAGTGAACTTTTGAAACTACGAAACTAAAAAATGTTTAATCACTTACCAATCAGTTCTCTCAGCATACGACAGTGTTCAGTTAGCACATTGAAAAACATTGACCTTTACGTGGACAACAAAAGACTTAATGGATCACTTATTCTATAGTTGTAAGTTTACTAAATTCACACAGAGGATAGTGCTAACTGTAAATGAATTGGTACAATTGATTGAGCAATGGAAGAGAGATGTAAACTGGACGATCAAAGTTATAAAAGCAAGAGTTTTTTACTGTCTTTTAAAATTACAATCCACCACTTCTATGATGAAAAATATAGAAAAAGACTCGACGGTCAAAACATCAAGAACACAACCATGTTGTTCTTAAATTAAATTGATTTAAAAAAAAAAAAAAAAGGGTGGGGGGGAGACATTGACCTCGCGGGGAACAAATCATGCGCTGTTTTTGAGATTACTGTCTGAGTGGGGAAGCTGTCCACGTGTCGGTGATTCAGAAATTGATTTTGGATCTTGACCCTTGACATGTTCATTGTCTTTCTTGGTTGCATTGGGTTGTGTGAATTTCATTATCAGCGTATGAAAAGAAAACCCTTTTTTTTTTTCATTTTTAACAACGTAAACTTCTTGAACATTTTTAACATGGCAAACTTCTTGAACACTCAACCTGCAGATACCATGAGTAACCGAAAGAGAACTCCAGAGGTTCATCTTCCTTATTACAAAAATATTAGAAATCAACTTTTACGTAATTTTAGATCTATTTCCACGTATGGTCATCCAAATTATAAAAGATCGTGATATATTTAAAAAAAAAAAAAGATCGAGAACATAATAAACGTGAAGATATTGAGTTTTAATGACGTGATGACCTTCACAAAAGCATCGCATCGTTAGTGGTCCCCAGCGCAGCTTTAGCCAGCTCTGAACTCTTGCTGCCAGAAGTCGCTCGTGCTTTTTTTAAAATTTATTTAATTACAATTTCCAATTTTTTGGATAGCCACGTTGTAAAACCATCGCGATCTTGGCAGCATTCGGAACACTTCGCTGACTTTCCTCCTGTATAGAAAGAAAGTTTCCCTCGTATTCTTATTGTAGATAAGGTGTCTAATTTTAAAAATAAGATTTCTTAAATTTTCTCAAATAAGAAATATATTCTTTAATAACATTCTTTGTCCTTTTTTTTGTGGAAAGTTAGATTGTATTAATTATTGAGAGAATTCAACTAAGTCTCATCATCCACATAGAGATCAAATACATAAATATAAAAACGCACACACATAAACACAACAAATTTAAAAGGTTTGAAACATCATAATATCCTACTTCCCTTATAATCTTTTCTTATTAAATTTTCTCATACATTCTCTTTCCTCAAATAGACATCACATGGATTTTTTTCATTAACTAGAATCCATAAGTGGGGCCCTCTCCAACAATTAGCCCCCCACATGGGGACTATCTCAACTTCCCACTAGGTTTCTCTATACTTCTCCTACTTACAGAGAAATCCTAAATGAATCCTAGTCAAATACTACTAGGAAAACCTACTTCCACATAAGGATAAGAATCCTAAGCGGATACTACCAGGAAACCCACTACATCTAGAAGATATTTCCTAGTTCCACAATTACATAAAGACCCTTGATTGTAATGACAATTATACCCTTTAACCTAATTTTTCCACCAATCCTAACAATCTCTCCCTTGGAACAATTTAGTGCAACATCCCTACACCATAGGAAAGTATAGAAAATCTCTTAAAATTATCAACTACACAACCACAATCTTTGGAAAGAGAAAGATTAGAGAAACTCTCTTCAACTTCCACAATTATAGTATTTGGATACATAAAGACTAAGGAAACTCACTTCAACCACAATCTTTTAAAAGAGAAGATTGCAAAAAACTCTCTTCAACTTTTACAACTACAATCTTTTTTCTTTTTTCTTTGTTATAGAGAAATATTGGATAAAACTCTCTTAGGTTATACCTCCTTAGGCACTTCTGTTGCAGCCTCTTCTAGGTTACACCTCTCCTAATTCATGTTTCTCTCCAGGCATCTACGAATCATCATGGGCTTCTTCCTTTCAAATGTGTCCTTCACCATGAGGCCCTCAATAAAAGTAAAAATCATAGATCTTCCACAACAATTGAGATCTCTCTTTAGAATCCATCTTTGAAGAGTCTATCTCCCATCCAAAAGTGTTAGTGCTTCCCTAGATTAACCATCGGAGCCTCAATACACCTCATCTGAATATCGACAAACTTGAAAATCTCAAAATTTTACTTCATCAATCACATCAACATAGGAGCATCATAAGCTCCCCCTTAATCAACAATTCATCAACATCATTGACAAAGTGCTCCCCTTAAACATCAATCCATCTTCAAATGATAATATCTCCACCATTCTCTACCATCTGACGCCACAACTTAAGCCAAAGAAACACAACAACTACCACAAACAATATGATTAACTTGATCTTCAATCCAACAACTTCAAAAATACTTATCATCTCCAAAAACATCATGTTCTTCAACAAAAATCTTCAATTTGGATTATAAATGCTCAGATTTGGACAGAAAGATATAAATCTGCACTTTGCATACCTCAATCCACAACTCCAACAACATATTCCAGTTGATCTACATCAATATCATCCAAAATCAAACCGAATTTAGGGAAAGAGAAAATCTCACCTTAAAACATCTATATGCTTCTTCAATTGCATTCACCATATTCGATCTATCATCTATGGTCCTAATCTTCCGTGGTCCATGCTCATCACCACTTGTTGGAGGTCTAAGCTTGTCTCCCATACCACTTGTTGGGATCCAAACCTGGCTCCAATACTACTTGTTGGGAGAATTCAACCAAGTTGCATTATCCACATAGAGATCAAATACATAAATATAAGAACGCACACACCCAAACACAGCATATTTAAGAGGTTTAGAATATCATTATATCCTACGTCCCCTGTACTCTCTTTTCATTAGATTTTCTCATACATTCCCTTTCCTCAAATAAGTATCTCATGGATTCTCTCATCAACTAGAATCCATAAAAAGGCCCCTCTCCAACAATTAGCCCCCCATAGGAACTCTTTCAACTCGCCCACTAGGTTTCTTTGTACTTCCCCTACTTATAAAGAAACTCTAAAGGAATGCTAGTTGAATACCACTAGGAAAACCTACTTCCATATAAGGATAAGAATCATAACCTGATACTACCAGGAAACCCACTACATCTAGAAGATATTTCCTAGTTCTAAAATTACATAGAAACCTCTGATTGTAATGACAACCATACCCTTTAACCTGATTGTTCCACCAATCCTAACATTAATACATATTAAAATACAAAAGCACAAGGGTATATCTCAATATTACAAAAATCATTACATTTATAAAAAGATAAAAGTTGAAAGCCTCTAAATCTCACTCAAAATGACATTTTTCTTTAGAAAATTTTATGTTTCTAAATAAAAAAGTTCTCTCTCTTACTACTTTCTTGGGCAAGAATAGAAATATCAATTGTTTTCCCCTAAAAGCATCTTTTATTTTGTTCAACCTATATACAAAAAATACAAGTTAAAAAATATCTTAAGAAGTTTAATAGTCACATTCTTTCTTTTATTGCTTTAATCATCTATTATAATTCTTAATTCCATCATCTAATGTAATATCAAATTTCATTTTAGGCAAGAATACTTCTCCAAATCATCACTGTCCATGCACATTCAAAAAAGTGATGACTTTTATTTTCTATGTGGAACTAATAAAAATCATAATATATGTTTACCATAAAGAGTGGTTGTACAATTTCTGTTAGTATAGAAAGTATATTTCTAAAAATAAGTCATCTAATAAAATTATGTTTACTGATGCCAATAGTCTAAATTAAATTATACAAATCCATTGTTTCATCAACTTGTTGAAGATTATTATAAATCTTTTGATAACAATATGTAAAACTTGAAAGAACAAAGGTAAGTGTGGGTCTTAGCTTAAGGAGACCTCACCAACTCCAATACAAAGCTTATGTGCAGGTAATATAAATGTAACTAGAATTCTTTTACACTTTGTATTATGAATCTATTTACTCCATAATGAAGTGTTCGGTGAAATTCTAAATGCAAGTGAACATGTCGAACAAGTAATATAATGATAAGAAAAGTATCGACCCATAGAGATTGGTGATTACTAAGCTAATTAATTATTAACAGTGAACAATTCCTAGAATTTATTTAGTGAATCAAATTGATAGGAAATAAACTAACCAACTAAATTAAATAAAACTAAATACACGAAACATGTTAGAGCGTCCAATTTCATCATAACTACTAGGTACTAATGTTGATTAATTATGCTTGCAATAGGGATAATATCTATGTGATGGCAGAATCTCCTAATTTATTCACTATCCTATATCTAGGTATCTGAACCTATTTAGTTCATTAATTCATTATATCTCTATATGTGAATTGAAATAAACCAAATACATTAGAATCTATAAACATTCCCAATTTACACCGAAAGCTACACAAACAATATGGTATATGACTATCCATATTTAATTTATGGTTATATATTACAAAAAGCAACTGCATATTATCTCTTGTCAGTCTCAAACATGCAAATCATATCATTTAAATGGTAGTTAATCACTTAAAAGTATTAAACACAGTAACATATAACTTCACATAAACAAAATATCTTGTAAAACATAACAATTATAAGATTTATACCATTATAATTAGGTTACATCGTAGCTTTAACAAAAGTAAACTAAAGCATAAAGAAATAATGAGGAATAATAATAATAAGAAATAAATAAGGCATCTTGAATCCAAGAACAAGAAGTCTGTCACCTAATTTAATTAGGCTTTGAACTCCTAATATGATCAAGTTTTCTAATTATTTAGAAAATCCAATAACAATAAAAATCTAATAACAATCATCCAAAGTCCAAACCCAACTTGATTTTCTTGATCTTAATATTCTAACCATATTTTCCCACATAATAAGCATAAATTTCTCCAAGCGTATCCTTTTTCTCCATGCTTCTTTATGCTCTAAAAACAAGGCAAATTCAAGTAAATAAGGAGGAATCCAAATATTTTCTCATAAGCATTGTATTATTTATTGCCTAAAAATAGGTAAAATAACTCTATAAAAATAGAGTTATCATGAGCTTCTTAAAGATTTATGATATTCTAAAGCATATGTCTCAAAAAGACTTTATTTCAAATTTTAAGATTTAGTAAATCTAATCCTCATTCCTTCTTTGGTGAGTAAACAATTTGTCAAGCTATTTTGTCAAAATGATGCACATCTATATTATTTACCTATAAGAATTTTCTTATCTTTTTCTCAATCTCATAAATTGTTTACTTTAGTAGTAGAAATATTGCATCTAGAATGTATATATAGAAATGAGGATAGATTTTTCCAATTGTAATCTTCCTACATAATTAAGATGTTTCATTTTCCAACCTTCTATTCTTCCAAATATTTTGTTCATTAAACCTTTGCTATCAACTTGAGTTAATCTTTCCATGATAAAAAAAACTCCAAGATATCTAATTAGGAGTAAATCTATAAGACAAGGATTATGATCAAGGATAAAAAGTTGTTCCTATTCCAATAACCCTAAAAAGAAAATTAGACATTTGTTTGAATTGTACTTTAAACCTATAATGTTAGCAAATCCTCCAAAAATTCTATAAATAGAGAAATGAGTTTATATTACCATAAAAGAAGAGAAATGGATATCAGCAAAACATAAATGAATGGTTTTCCTAGATTTGTAATGCCAATGAAATTTAAATTTCATTATGGGGGTCTTTGCAATAATAATTTTGTTAAGTATCTCCTTGACCAATATAAATAAATATGGGACTAAAAGATCACTTTATCTCAATTCATTCATACCTTTAAAGTATCATGCATGTTCTCCATTAAAGTTTTACTAAAAATCTTATTGTAATGATACACTCACCTATAAAATCAACTAAGTATTAGGGAGTGTTGATGGCTTTCAAAACTCCCAATACTGATTCCCATTTAAGTATGTCATATATTTTTATAAGATCAATTTTTATTGTCACATGTTTACCTTTCTCTATAGTATGATAGTTATACAAAAGTTCTCGGCAAAACATAATATTCCCTTAAATCTATTATCTTTTAATGAAGGTTGTTTGATTATGACTAACCATTAAAAGTATAATGAGGTTTATCCTTTTAGCAAGCATCTTAGAGATGATTTCATATAGAACGTTACAACATACTATTGGTCAATAGTCCTTATTGCAACTTGGATTGGGATCCTTAGAGACTAAAGAAAGCAATGTAGAATTAATAGCTTTCAACAAATTCCTAACAAAGAACTCTAATATAGCATCTTTTATATCTCTTCCAATAATAAGTCATACTCTCTTATAGAATACGCTGTTATACCCATTAGGCTTAGGAGCTTTAAGATTATGAATTCCTTAAAGTACTTTAATAACATCAAAACATTCAAAATTTGGAAAATTAAGTAGCGCACTAATGTCCCCCTGAAATAGAGACGAATACCTCTCATAATGGTAGGAATACTTCCATAGCTGCCAAGGATAAACTAATAACAGAAAATAATAGCAAACTTCAATTTCTCATCTTTTGTAATAATTGAGCTATCATCTAGTACCAATTTGGTGATCTTGTTTTGAGCTCTCCTTTACATCAGTGATACAAATAAAATTTTACTATTGTTATCATCTTCTTTTAACCATATGTTTCTTGATTTCTCCTCTATCTAGTTTTTAACAAAGAATTTTGTCACCTGTTAGGGAATTCATTTTAGATGAAGTAGATGACAACCATCTTTAAAACGTATGTTTACCCATTATATAAGTAATGATAACAAAAAGAAAAAGGAGGATGACTTCACCTAGTAAAGGAACAAACAATGCTCATGAAGAATTAATGTTTATTCTCAAATTTAGAATTTTGAGTGTGATCTAATTTTTATGATTTGGATAAACTTAATGAGTCTTCTTGATTTTATGATAATCGTGGAAGGACTCCAAAAGCGTGTTAGAAACAAAGAACATCAAGATCAATTACACGGAGAGAGGGGTAGAGGTGACCAATAAACGCAACTTGCAAGCCCTTGTAGGTCCTTATAAAGAAATCCAAGACTTGTACCATGCTTGCATTCATTTGTGAAGCAAGGAATCACCTTAGTGACAATATTTTTTTGAAAAAAAAAAAAAAAAAGAATGATAGGGTAGGAATCTACACTCATTTCTTTTTGGGAATCCATCAACCTTGGCCGAAGTACTCAAGAATGGAGCTCTCAATCCCGATACGTCTTTATGTAAATAGGCAATAGTGAAGGAGGGATGTGGACTTGGCTACGATAGTGATTTGGAAAGTTGATTGCCTAATTTGGATTCCTCTACTGATGTGAAACCTAATTTGGTAGGCAAAGAAGCAATGAAAAATGCCTCTTTGGCGAAGCATCAAGATGGTGGATCGATTGGCTTTGCGTAGTCAAAAGTAAGCTTTAGCTGTCCATTGAAGGTACGGGGTGCTTGGATTAAAAATTATAAGATATTTCATAAACAGCTTTTATCCATCCAGAGTGAAGCCATTTTACGCTCATTCTTTGTTATGTCTCTTCCTCCTTCTTTGTTTTCCATTTTCTTCTTTTACGTAGCCCTTTTTCTCTTTGCATGCATGATTGGTAACTAATGACTTAGTGATAACATAGTATTTGAGACAAATCAACTACCCTTTGCGAGTAATCAACACAAAGCGATGGGCTCATAACCCTATTGAGAAGCCTTTTGAGAAAGAGCTTCTTGAACACGAACAACTTGCACGAATCAAAATGCACGTAAACACGTTTGATTCCAAAGAAAATTGCCACCTGAAAACAAAAATAAATAAATAAATAAATCATGTGGGATCCATGGACATCAGTTTCTTTCATTCGAAGAAAACAACAAAAAATTGCGTTCCATTGGTTACGCTTTGATAGTTACAGGACAACTTTTGGCTGAAAAATGTTAGGTAGGTCCAAGTTAATTTTGGTCTTTTTTGAAATATAATAAGTCCTTTAAGGCGTTAGTTGCCCTAGTTTTGAAAATAAGAGAGAAAAGGTTGCAGCTGTAAATATAAATTAAAAAAAAATGAGTAAATTTTCTTAAGAATTAAAAGCATCACACAATAGTCCTTCAAATTGTTGTTAGAGTTTGATCTGTAATCCGATTGAACTAATTTTTGGTTAGTGGCTTCATGATTGATTGTTCTTTATTCTAAATGGTTGGATTGTCATTTGAAATTCTCTACACTAGCATCAAAATTGAATATTTAAATGATATTTCTCTAACTTTTCTTGATCAAGTTGAAGTTTCAACTTATTCTTAATTATAAATTGTAAGTCTTTATTATTAGTGGAATAGCAGATGTTTATCCTATTTATGTTATTTAGAACTTGTTTAGGCTCTAGACCTAAAAAATTATTTAGTGAAAATTTGAATTAACTCTATAATCAATCCCATTATCTTTTTTCTTTTACATTGGAAAAGCTTTCTAGATAAAAATTCTCTTGTATTGATTATGTTGATTGTAATGTTTGAATTTTTTATTTATTGTTCAAAATACTTGATTATTTGTATTTAGTATCTCCTCACAACTTCAATTAAAGTGAAAAAGTATAACCCTCTCTTTTCCAAAAAGAAAAAAGAAAACAATGAGAATAGATAAGCAAAAAGAAAAGATCATTTGGCAGAGCGAAAGCAAAACTGATTAGGACTTCTCAAGAAAGACATATGATACATCGTATGCGAACAAAAAAGGTCGTTAGCCTTCTTTTTCTCGTGCACGTAAAGTAACGTGGAAATCGTGTCTGATTCCACTATTAACTTTTATTTATTGGATAAATCGTTTGGAATAATTCAACTTGCAGATAGACTTTGACGCCCAATTTCGAAGTTACCAATTTTATAAAAATTTAATGCTTGCTCATCTCAATGCCTATCATATATGAACGAAGTGAAAGCACATTCTGCCATCTAGGAATACCGTGTATTCAGATTATAATACGTGTTAAAAATTGTGATGTAAAATATCGAGTGTTATGTAGGCATGCGTGAATAATCTGACAAGAAAGTTAGTGAACGAAAATATACGGAAGGAAACAGAACTAAGTAAAAGAATATATATACAGGCGTATTGTATGGATAGCTTTTTTAGATAATGAAGTGCATAAAAATTTCTTCTGCCTTTGTTCTTACTTAACTTTTCTCTGAGAATGGTAAAATTTTAAGTGTTTATACTTGGTCTTTCTCAAACCACGAAAGATATGAACTTCTGGCCGTGATTTCATTAACAGATGTGTCCATTAACAGCATCATTTACTGGGGAAAAAAAGCTTCATGAGTTACATTTGATTGATCAAAGAAAAATCACATTAAACAGCTGCCCCCAAAGTCACTTTCTTTTTTTAACTAATCTCCAACGTTAAACATACAATGTTTGTGCCATATCTGTTTTTGTCCAGTTCTCGATGCTACAAAATTTTTCCTGGCTTGCTTGCTCTTCAGCGAGTCAGCGTCGTAGATGTGACGACACTAGGGCCGCAAAGCATTTTCCACGAGACCATAGATCAGACTTCCAAACGAGCCCTTAAGCTTAGTTAGATTTGGTACAAAGACTGATTAGACAATGTGTTCCAGATAATCATATAATCAATCTGTCATTAAGCCCGAAACTGGGCTGAACATTCGCAACCCAGGCTCAGCCCTAAGGAGAGGAAAATGGAAGGGCGGTCTTGGGTTTTCAAAGAAAGTCCTCTTTCCCACGTACAATCCATACTGGAATATGGACTTCATCTATCTATATATATAATAAGGTCCTCGTGTTACTCAGCCTCAGCAAATGGGCAACTCGCATTATCCTTTTTCTTAGGTAGTATTCTCTTCCTCTTCTCTACTTTCCGCCAAAAAAACTCTGTATGGCCTTGGTTACCTTCCTTTTCGTAGCTTCATTTCTAGGAAACATCCTCGCAGAAGCTTAATGGATCCTCGCAGACTTAAAAGACTTGAGATATCAGCCCTTCCATGTGCTCTTTCCTCTAGGATACAATACCAATTTGCTTTCTAGGTTGAGAGCGACGCTCCCATGCTTTCCACTTCCAAGTTTCTTATTGGATGCTTTTTTTTTTCCATGTATTATAAGGTTCTGGTTGTTGCAGAACTGCTTTCGTAGCAAAAGCAAGGCAAAGCAATATTCGATTACTCACGCAACTGCGTCTGCCTGATGCGAGTTAAGGTCATGCTACTTTTTCAGAGAAGTGACAGTTGATTTGAGAGTCAGATATTCTAAGAAGGCAGTGGGACCATTTCCATGAAAGAACCACCACAGACGACCGTGTATCGAGCAAAATGCTTGCATATTCAAAGTACTTTCTATCGGTTCGCATCCCCCTTTTCAAAAGGAAACAATTTATTCTTACACAAGTATATCATGGCATAACTAAAGAACCCAAGTTTCACTTTAATTGCTTCCCCTCATAATGAGGACTTTGGCAAAGTCTCCCCGCCAATTGGTTGTTCTCAAATGGTGCAATTTCCTGGTGAATAACAACTTACGAAAACTTCCTACTTAAAGTTCACACCTAGAGTACTCTCATATGTTATGTAAAACTTTTCCTAAATTAACGCCCTTGAATGGTTTACACCAACGTCATCTAACATTTCTTGAGTTCATCCATCTTTTCATCTCCATTACTTCCTCATTAACAACGTCTGTCATGATTACCAATCAAACCGAACTCTTTCCCATGAAATATGGGTCGGGTGAGACCATAACCTTATCTACTTAAGAATAGATGTCTTCCATTATGTATCCAACCTTAGATTACACCTTCTTACAACTTCATCCTTGACACTTGATTTGACTTCTTTTGTCCACACAATATGGGCCATAAACGTGTAACTGATTGACACTTTCGGCATTCTTATCACGCCATCCATTGATAAGATATGTCCAGCTATTGTAATTTCCAATTCCTTATACCAAGTTCAACAATGATCATCCATTCATTACGAATCCTAAACTTCTTACAATGACAGGTTCGTTTTTATTGCAAGAATATATCTAACCAACATGCAATGACCATTGATTTATGCATCCTTCCGTTGAAAAACGATTATGGCAACATGCCGCCTTGGTTCTCGAAGTAACAAGTTAGACTAAAGCATGAACATAATGTCGAATCAAACCAAAAAAGTATCCAAATTGCCACTTCTGAATTATTCTACAATTATTGCACTATCTACTTTATGAATTACAATGGGTTTACAGTTATATAAGAAATTAAATGTGATGTAAAATTACCACATGGTTTAATTTTACTATGAGAAATTGTCATAATTCAGTAATGATTGGTTAATGAACTACCTTATCACGATATGCTATTAATGTAAAAATGTTTAAAACATTAGAAGAATAATATACTGTACTATAGTACTTTTTCAACTGTTTTCCTTATGTCATTATAATTTCAACTATTTATAAATAGTTTAGATCTAGGATTTGTTTAAGCTTTACCTAACTATTCTCTCTAATCAATGAAAAAGTATATCAAGATGCTTTTCTATATATTTGGTTAAAAGTCAAAAAGAAAAAAACCATGATAACGTAAGCTACCCTAATTTTAAGGATGACACGTTACCTCCCACAAAAAAGAAATCATCTCTAATAAGAGTTTATAACTTATTTTTATGATTTTTTTTTTTTTTTGAGGAAACAAGGATAAAATACAATATTTGAAATGTTTATAACCTCAATCTTAAATTGATCAAAAAGTACAAGGTAGGATTTCAAAGGCAAGACCAAAAAAATGCAAATTTATTCCATGTTAGATATGGGTCTATAAATGGTAAATAAAGCAGATATATAAGGGGAAACTAAGGTCTATAAAGCATAATAGAGGATAAAGAAAAAGACTTGAGGACCACCAGACTTGAAAACTAGGGGTACCTGAGATGACCAAGTTGCATATCTAGGAGTTGAGAGGTGCATACTAAATCTATTTTATTCTGGGTTTGTCAATGAAAGTTGAATAGGAATATTATGTCTCTTCAATATTATTTTGTGGAATCTTTTGAAGTATTGAGTTTTTGAAAAAATAGAATTAACAAGTATTTTTTGTGTGGATTACATTCCAAGAAGCGTTATCTATTACCTTACAAATGAAAAGTTGTTTAGTCAACTAAGAGGTGTTTTCACAAAAATAAATAAATAGATAGATGAAAACAAAACCGTCAAATAGATCTAGTGGCCTTCCCAAGACTAAGAAAGAAGTCAACAACCAGCACAATCCCAGTATCTAGTAGCTATAATTAACGTACTAGAAAGATCCAAAGTTATCAAACAAGTTAAAGGTCACCATAATGTTTAATACAAATAACCTACCATAGATTCATCAAACCTATTTACAGGACTAGCCTCTATTTTTATGTCTTTACTTTAAAAAAAAAAGTAACAAGATAATCTCTCCACTTAAAGATAGGCATCTACATTCAAAGATTTTCTTTATGAATGAATACAAAAAGCACCTTATTCTTTTTTAAAAAGTATTGTATTTTTTTTTTCTAAAAGTATCTTATGATTGTTGTAAAATTTATATTTGTGATGGAATCAATTCTAAATAAAATAATCCTTAATGTTCAGACAAAGGAAAAAGTACTTTTTAAAAAGGCTTGAAAAAAGAGTAAAATATATTAAAGAGGACATAAAGCAAGTTTTCCTTTATTCTAGGTGTAATATGTTAAGGACGGCAAAAGAAAATTAGGGAAAAGGATACTAACAAATGTAATCACACTAGAATGGAGAATAAAGCTTGCCATGATGCCTAAATGATTCGTATAGGTAGCCCCTAATGAATGAGAAAAGGCAATGTGTGGTCACTTGTAATCATTTGTTAATTAAATAGCACAATATGTGCACAATATGTACACGTATAAGTTTCTCAGAGGCTTCAAACTTATTGAGATCATTATAACTGAAATCTGAGTACAAGGATGACCATCCAAACCGGGAAGGATATGGTCCCTCATGATTTTGAAATACAAAGGGAGAGCTCACCGGCAAATATTTAATTCTAACTAAAATCTATCGCCCAAAGCTAGAGTAATCTTACAAGAACATACGTTGCTTTTCCGGTTACGGAGGAGTATTTAGCCAAAACTAGTTAAAACATGCCACATGGACTGGTTGTGTTCTGACGAGGCAATGGCTGAGTCTAAGGTTTTCTGCTCTCCCACTTATTGGCCATTCCATGATGTATTGGAGCTTGCTTCCGTTGGAAAATGGATAACCTTGTACATTAGACTAACGACGACGGTTCATTCTTGTCCACCTCTGCCTCTTTCAAATCCGTGCATTCCTTTTCTGCTTGAACTTGTGGATTACCGAGGTTGTCTTCACTCTGCTTCCTGCTTTTACCCCACAAAACGCAGTAGAGGCTAACAACAAACAAGATCCCACCTAGGACACTACAAACACAGAAAGGTAATTAGAATGGTCCCTTATTGAATAGCAAAATGACCCTGAGTGTCTCACAAATTGGTCAAAAGGAAAAGATTTACTGCAGTACAAACACTTCCCCGCTAACAATGAACTCACCTTCCTAAACTGATGCCCTCGCCTAAAAGAAAGACCGAACCAATCATTGTGACGATCAGGTTCAATGGGGTTGACATTGCTTGGAAAACTGGCCCCTTCTTTTCGATCACCCAAGTTTGTAGGTAGTATGAAACACCGGTCACCAATGTTCCCTGTTACAGAATGAAGTTGCCTTTATCGTTTATTTGCAATGTCAAACACGTGGAAAGGTGAAAGAAGAAGCAAAAGGGAAAGAGAGGGATGTCCCAAAGACTATTCATTTGCGTTCATTTTTCACAAGCTTTAACGCGGAATCTAACAGTACCCTCGGATAATATCAATCATGCAGGTGTCATCCTCGTTTTACCTCTAATTGATCAAGTAATATGCCCCACTTCAAATTTCAAACGATAACACATAAAGGGATGTTTGTCAACTTACGCAGTAGACGACTGTGAATAGTGTAATATTCCAACCCAACTTCCACTGGTGAGGATCTCTTTCCATGGCAATGGCGACAACAAATGACTGAATTGCACTACACAGACATTGGGCGCTGGTAAAGATAAGCTTTGAAGGGTAGCTTTTCAGAAACCGAGCCTGTTTTGATCGAAACCATCAGTCAGTACTAGTTCAGAGGAGATGCAAACAATACATGCATCACTGTTCACTAATAGGGAATCGGGTACGACGCCCTTTGTGCAAATAATGGAACACAGTGAATGGATTCCTATAATTTCTTTCTTCTTATTTCTCTTAGCACAGATTTATTACCCACCTGAAGTACAAGCCAGAGACCCCATGAAATGATGGAAATGAACAGGAGGAAACAGCCCAGTACCCATCTCTTTCCAAAAGACAAATGAGCCTCGTGATCTTGCTTGCCGTGATGATCAAAGAAGGGGTCATGGAAGGAGGGTCTGAACTGGGGTCCCTCGTAAAAGGTGAGAGTTGCCACACCAGCCAAACACACTGTTAAACCTGCAACCTTTGCAATACCAGGGGTGGTCCTCAGGTTCACCTTCTCCATCCTGTAAAGCCATTTATGTGATTTGACAGAAATAAGTACAGTTAACTAAACCAGAAGGCACAAAGATTATGATATCCTATTTCTTTTGTATTCCGCAACGCAGTTAGATTCTTATCAATTGCGAAGATTTCCAGGTTTCGGTGCCAAGAGCACCTTAGGTGGTAATCGCGCTGCTCCCCAGTAACGGGAAATGGAACGGTGGAAGCTTCTTTATGCCAAAACAAAGTCCAGGAACGACAAAAGTAAAAGGAAAGCTCTATATGAGTAAGAGAAGGTTGCCAATAAATACCCGAGCAGAAGCGCAGAGAGAAAAGTTGTGACAGGAAGGCAGTTGACTGTTGCAGCACCCAAAGTTGCAGATGTATAAACAAGGCCGAGACAGAAGAGAGTCAGGGCCAAAGTGATCCTAGAAAGCAAAATGAATTGGCGATTTACACATCTATATCAACTTCTCAAAGATAGTCCAGAATAAGACGCATTTCATTCTGGGAAAGCTACAGTTAGGAGCACATCCTCAAAGAAAAGCAAAAGATTCTTACCCCAGAAAAGCAAGCATAAAAATCTTGCAGAAAGTCACAAACGAAAGCTGCGTTGCCTTCTTACTGCAATCCAAACGCATAGAGTTACACGATTACTCTTACACAGAAAATATAATTACAGAAAGAAGTTATGTCATTACCCTTCGAAAATCAGGGCAAGAGGTACCAAGAAAACTGTTCCAACCAGTTGTCTATAGAACATGAACACGTAACTGTTGAGACCACCGCTGAGAACGGCCTTGGAGAGCAAGATCATGCCTGCATAGATGGTTTGTATTAGAATCACAGCCAAGTATGGCTTCTTTCCACCCATCGTCAATGCCATGAGCTTACCCTTCACCTGCCTTATGAAAAGTTGGGACTGGAATCCTCTTATATAGGCGCCCAGCGACGAGAAATGACAAAAATCTACTGTAACACGGTTTCTTTTACCAGAGTAAACTTTTGAAACTACGAAACTAAAAAATGCTTAATCAGTTACCAATCAATTCTCTCGGGCAGGCGACGATATTTAGTTAGCACAGTAAAGAAACATTGACCTCGTGGGTGAATTCATATCTTGTGCTGTTTTTGAGAATATTGTCGCTCATGTGTATGGAAGCTGTCCACGTGATCGGTGGTTGAGAATTGATTTTGGATCTTGACCATTGACATGCAAGACTTCATAGTCTTATCTAAAATGAATCGGGTTGTGTGAATTTCACTACGAGCATATTGAACAAAAAGAAAAAAGAAAAAACAAAGAGCCTTCTGTTTTTTTTTTTTTTTTTGAAAAGTGTCTTGAAAGATTCCACCTGCAGATATCATGAAACTACTGTTTGCTCTGCCATGATTAAGGGAATAAGAACTAAAAAGACTTCATCTTCCTTGTCCAAATATATTAGAAATCGGCTTTTATTTAACTTTAGATCTACTTCAATATATAGTCATCCAAGTTAAAAAAAAAAGATCTTGATAATTAGAAAAATAAATAAATGAAATATTCAGGTTTAATGATGTGATGGTCTTGACAAATCCATCACGTCATTAATGGTCCTCAGCATGGATTTAGCCAACTTTAACTCCTGCTACTGGGAAGTTGCCCATGCTTTTTTTTCTTTTTCTCTCTTCTTTTTATATTCCAATTTTTTGGATAGCCACGTTGTAAAACATATCCGATTTTGGCAGCATTTAGAACTCTTAGCTTACTTTTCTACTTTATGGAAAGAAGTTTCCCAAAAGTTTTAATTCTTATTTTACTGTAGTTCAGGTCTCTAAGTTTACTAACTAAATTTTGAAATTTTTATTAAATAAAAAAAGAGATTCTTTTATAATATTCTCCTTATAGTTTTAACAAAGATTTGTACCAATTATTATGGAATGTACTTTAGATGATATAGCATGACAATCACCTTTAAAACTATGTCAGCCCATTATACAAGTAATTATAACAAGGAGAAAATGGAGTAGAGGGACAAAGAACATCAAGAACAATTTCAAGGGTAGATGTGGCGAATAAACTATACCCTGTGAGCCCTTGTAAGAGTGAAGGACCATCCTCATAAAAGAAGTACGTGGGTTGCTCCATGCTTGCATACATTTGTGGAGTAAATAGTCACCCTAGTGTCGAATAATTTAAAAAAATAAAAATGAAAGGGTAGGGATCTACTCTCACTTCTTTTTAGAAATCAATCCACATTGGCTAAAGTATATAAGAATGGAGCTCTCAATCCCTATACCTCTTTTTGGAAATAGTCAATGCCATATCCCTTTAATCTCTACTTTGTTAAAGACTACCAAGTCACTACTACTAGCTCTTCCGTGTGATATTAAGGACTCTCAAATGCTCCAATTAGATCAAAAATTATAGTTGATCATTAAAGTGAATGTCATATTTCTTAACATTGACCCAACAAAGCCTGTTAGCTTGTCGGCCACGTCACTCATTCGAGGCCATGGGACCCCTTCACAACACGCATCAACAATTCCTCCCTTCCCCCAAGCAAATCCACTAGCATAGGGGGTTAAATTGATGACCTACTCTAATACTAATTGTAATGACCCTCAGATGTAACCACATTGCTAAAAGCATTAGTTAATAATCAAAATGTATACCATATTCCTTAACAATGACCCAATAGTGTCTACAAGCTTGTTGGTCACTTGACTCGGACTAAGCCCCTTCTGTAACATACACCATTACTCTATTCTCTAATAAATAGATAGAAGAACACCATTTTCAACATTTCTTCTCCGGGGCAAATCTCCAGGCCCCACAAAAAAGTATGCAAAGTTCGCCTCTCATTCTTTTTTGAAGTGAATCTTAATTCCAACCATCTCATTTTTATAAGGGACCAATTACTGTTTATTATTCTTATTTGCTTTATTACAATATAAAAAGTTTGATCCATGATATCCTATGCCCAAAAAGTAGCATACGAAAAATATTTCTTCTTGTTGAAGGAATCTTTGTGGTTTAGAACTATGATGTAGAGTTTTTCTTTGTTTATCTTTTGATAGTTGAGATTTTCTTGGTTAGACATCGTGGTTCTTAGCTCAAAATAAAGTTTTGAGAGAATTTGATAAATAAAAAAGCCTACCATTAGTCGTCAAATATGCTTGACAATTTGCACATAAACAAGCCCGTCACTATTCAATTTATAATTGAAACACCTTAAGATGAAAAGGGAAAACACACCTCAATCTGTATCTCAACAATTTAATAGAAATATTATCAACTTTATTGTCAAATTATAAGCCTAAACTGATGAAAATTGAATACTTACAAAGTGGATTTTGATGCCAAAGCTATTTGGAATCTTTGAATATTAATATAAATAGACTAATTAGATAAAATATTTGTTGTGTAATAAACTTATATAAGACATAGCTATTACACCCATCTTTATTGGTATTAATAAAATTTATCAAGGTATGATCCTATTTCTTAAACAAAAAGAAGAGAATTAAAAAAAAGATCCAATCAATTGTCTCAAATAGGCAATAAATTGGCTTGTAAGTTCGTTGATACTAGTATAATTGTAATTAGGAAAAGACATGTAATTATTAGAACTTTGATTAATGTTCAAATTGCATTTAAAAAGATTATAAATATTGACGTCATTGGATTTTTTGGTATTCTTTTTTTGTTATATATTTCATTAATGACTATTTAAAAAGGTATAAATATCTTCTATGGATCGAAAAGTAAATCTCTTGTCATTTTTAAATAGTGGAAGACTTTATTGGGAACTAAACTAGTTAGTTTCCTAAATATGATTTTTGGTATTTTTTTAACATTCAATAATATCTATGAGAAACATATAAGTACATAGGGTATATTTTCTAAAGTAGAAAATTAAAGGGTCTGCAAACTTCAAGTAATAATAGACTGTTGAAAGTTGAAGTGAAAAAATAGTCAAGTAACTTAAAACTCACAATGATATTAAATTTTGTGGTAATGATTTGGTTAAATTTGCAACAATGAGAGCAAAAACATCTATTATGCTGTTTAACAAGTTCTACCATAGAGAAAAGTTGTACAATAAAATCATTACATTTTTTAATCCTTGAGAAAAGTTGTACGAAATTAAGCTAGGCCTATTACAACAAATATAGAGCAGTAAAACATCTTCGGACTCTTATCCATAGTCCAGAGAACTAAAAGTTGAGAGCATTAATGCAATTACTTTTGAATATCAAACTCTTCTTATAGATATTGTCAAATGCTTCTTCTAATTATTCAAGTTTGAAACTTTTTTATTGTCTTACTTCTTTATCAAGTGAATAAGGATATGATTGAACATAAGGAAGAAGATTAAAATAAAACTTAGTGATTATTAAACAATATGCAAGTTCTTAAAGAACAACCAGCTCTATGTCCAAAAACTTGAACCAGGACCAACAAACATAAGTGTCTGTCCTTCTTCTACTTTAGCTGTCATCCACCATGATAAGCTGTTAAAATAAGGTAAAACACCCATTTGATAATCGAGCAAACAAGTTGGCTTACTGTACAGAACGCAGGCTGCAAACTCCACTAAAGCATAAGGAACGTGTGGTTGGCAGATGATTATAGTAATAAAGAACATTTTCGTCCGTCTGCATCTGAGAGAGCGTCTCAAGAACTTTCCTGGCGCTGCCACCTATAAAGTCCCTCTCCATAAGAGTCACTACCACAAAGCCTAACCACCCGCAGTGCAGAAAAAGCAAAAGGAAAAGCATAGCACTGAACATGCATGGCCGATTCCATACTAGACCAGACGATCCCCAGGCAGGATAAATCAAACCCAAACAAGCTTTTCGAAAGCAAAGGTGAGGAGGACGTGGCCCCTTCCCCGATAAAGCACACAACAGGAGGATTCTTATATTTTCATGGAACAGCTGCACGTTTTAGAGATGAGCTTCGCCCATGTTGGTTAACGTAAACGTCTGCCGAAACATCAACTTTTCTAGTCGGCAATTCAATCGAGCTAAGGTCTCAATCTTTTCCCACCAAGCCCACCAAGCTTTAGTTAATACTAAAGCGAAAGCCGCAAGCCAATCATAAGATCATGCAGAACGTGGAACTTGTGGACCTTACTGTAAGACGACCAGGTAATCCTCCACCGCACGTCATTCTCCATGAAATTTCACAAACTTCTGTGGTCCTTTGAGGTCTTCAAAGCCTGACTAAGTCTGGTCAATTCTTCTGGGATAAAACTTTTCTCACGAGTAAAACATGTTGAAACGGGGAAACTTTACGTTGGCAACGAAAAATTTTCTAATCTACCAAACACACCCAAGGAAGGCCCAACTATGACCCAAGTCCAATTTAAGCCCAACTATTTTGTCTTATGGCTGCATCGTATCAAACCCAATTCTGTAAAACCCCAATTCTAATTTTTTTAAACAAAAACTATTACAATATTTACAGCCAACTTATGCACAGAGGGTGTTAAATTTCAATTTTCATAATCAGGATTCCTATTAGCTTACCATTAACTTAACTACTGACCTCTAATTTTAATATTATACCCATGTTAATTATACCTCTATTAATTTTGGTAAATAAATTCTTCAATATTTTGTCATGTTTGGTTGCACTAGAGAGCTAGCTAACTAAAAACAACGTATATATTTCATTACAGATACAGAAAATTTTAATGATTTTTTAAGATTTTAGATATGAGAATGTTTAATGCCAAAAAAAGAAAAAAATTCCTATTCTTAAACGGACGGCCTAGAAGAGAATGACATTTCCATCTTTTAAACATTTGGGCCTAGGCCCATATGCGAACCTGGAGATACCGGTCACACGTGTATCTCACATGTTCTAGGGTTTTAGGCGGCCTCTCTCTCCTCCGGCATAAACCCTGTGAAGCAGCAGACCTGCTCTGACAGTCCCCGCCCAAAATCGATGAAAACCACCAGAAAATGAGGAAGTCCATTTCCCATCTCACCACACAAAACCCCGTTTCGGAAACGTAGTCCCAATTCTCATCTTTCCCACCATCATGAGACCCCCATTTTCTACAAAAACCTTCCTCCTCTTCACCTCTTCTTCTTCTTCTTCATCGTTGTCTTCTGCTCCACTTCTCCGCATCTCTCATTTATCGACCTCTTCACATTACCCTTCCCATTCCGTGCACTCTTCGAGACGTCACGACGAGGAGTCGCGAAATGTGAGGGTTTCGGTATGGTGGGACTTCGAGAATTGCAATTTGCCGGCCGGCATCAACGTTTTCAAGGTCGCGCATTCGATAACCGCAGCGGTCAGGACCAATGGGATAAAAGGTCCTATTACGATCACGGCTTTCGGCGACGTTCTTCAGCTCTCCAGAGGGAATCAGGAGGCGTTGTCCGCCACCGGCGTCAATCTTTGTCACATTCCTCAAGGTTCGTGCTCCATTCATTGAATTCTATTGAAAATTTAATTGTTTTAAGTATCTTGAATGGCTAGTAGTGGAGCTATTGGGGTTTGAAGTTTTTGTTTTTGCTTTTGTTTTCGTGAGTAAGTTGAAGTGAGTGGAATAATCTTGAAATTTTCTCAATTAAGCAGCGCATATTATGAAGTTATTATTGAGGAAGAGAAACCCTTAAATGAAGTTTGCTTTGTTGTGAATGAGTGGTAAACCTAATGAGAGAGGGATAAAATTTGGAATTTTGGCTGATATTGTTGAAATGAAGAAGCCAATATGTACGGTGGTGGAAACAGTGGGAAATCGCTGTCATCAAGAAAGAGAAAAGGGTGCATTTTGAAACTGAGTACTGAGCACAAGATTCAATTTTATGAATTGGATCGCTGAGGTCATCTTTCTAAAATGATGAATTCGTATGTTTTGGTTGGCGCTTTAGGCTTTTGGTGATGTTGCTTTTCTTGAGCCTTTATGCCTTAAGTTTCGATGGTTAATGTTTTCATTTTGTCTTTGAGGGGAGAGGCCACAGTTTCCTCAACCTATGAGCTCTTGTTTGTGTCAATAATCTTCGTCAAACTATCGTAGGATTGTTGATGTAATAGCTCTCTGACTGTAAGAGGAATGCACATTTATCATTTTGAACCTCTGTTAAATATTTTTTGTCTTGTTAATGGGGAATCTTTTGGTTGTTTAGTTTTTCTTTTATTCAATGGATGATCAATACCTAATGGACTTTTATTTTATTTTATTTGAGCCATCATAAAGTTATGCTGTGAATTTTTGTGTGAAAAGCCAAATTGGAGCCTTTTGTGCATTAGAACTTGAATGTTTCTTTCTTCTTATGTTGTGGCTTCGTTTGTGGGCTTGCACTTTTCGTCGAGATTGAATTAACTGCATTTCAGTAAGAATCTGTTTCCATCTTTCGTTTTTGCTTCTAGAAAGTAAGCATTTATATTACAATTTCTTAATATGGGAAGTAAGAGATTTAAATTGGGACAGGGGAGACTGTTGGTATCATTAACTCTAAGCTTTTCTTTGTCGTGTAAAATACATGTTTGCTTTGAATTTGGGAACTTTGTTGGAAACCAAGTGTGGTACCAATTTGTTAGAAATGGATGCAGATCAAGCAACAAACTTATATACAATAAACAAAAGATTTGTGGTTTATGATAAATAATTCCTCAGTGCATAAGAGATAACAATTTCTCATTATTTAAAAATCTCTTATGTGGAGCCACAAAAGAGAGTAAATTCTCTTTAGCAGTCTTACTCCCTTTGGTCAGTGACAGCTCACCAAACGATACACCACACTTGAGGCTTTTCAAGCCTCATATTTACTGGCAAAGTAGGAGAAACTCTTATTGGTAATAGTACAATTTCTCACTTACCACTAATTTTGATTTCGTACTTAACAAGCATCAGATTTCAAGGAACAAATATATCACTTTAAGCTATTCATTTCTAATGTGCATCTTCCGTTGTAATTAAACATCTGATGCACATCTCTGTATACATGGATGCAGGTGGAAAGAACAGTGCTGATAGGTCTCTTCTCGTGGATCTCATGCATTGGGTTTCTCAAAATCCTCCACCGGCCCATCTCTTTCTGATTTCTAGTGACAGAGACTTCGCTAGCGTCTTACACAGGTTAAGAATGAATAACTACAATGTATTACTTGCAAGTTCCGAATGTGCACCTAGCGTTCTCTGTAGTGCTGCAAGTATCATGTGGCATTGGCATGCTTTGATTCGGGGAGAAAACCTTACTGGGAAGCATTTTAACCAACCCCCAGATGGTCCATACGGTTCTTGGTATGGCCATTATAAGGTGCCCCTACGAGATCCTTTCTCTGTCGTTGAGCAACCAGCTTGTTCCCAGCCTGAGGACTTGCCTGAACCAAGTTCAGATTCTAAGCCTCGTCCTGTTCCAAAGACACTGATGAGGCTCATTCGTCAGATATTGAACACGTACCCAAAAGGAATATCCATTAGAGAACTTCGTTCTGAGTTGGGAAAAAGTAATGTAAGTATAGAGAAAGACTTATATGGATATAAAAAGTTTTCTCAGTTTCTTCTATCAATGCCACATATCTTAAAACTTCAACCTGATGGTGATGGTCAATTTGTTGTACGTAGAGTCACCCCTAAAACTCCTGAACCATTTGAGTGCAATCCAGTTGTGCCTTCAGAACCTGATGTTAACGGGGGAGTCCAGGACCACTCTGCAACTTCAAAGACAAGAAGTGAGGTGAGATATAGTTCTGGAGCTGTAAATGGGAACTCATCATTGCCTCCACCCTCTGGATCAAGTGTGAAGGAGCCTGAAAAAAAGATGCAAGAGCATTCTCCACTTGGCAGATCTGTTACAGGATCTTTGGATGAAAAGTCATCATCTCCTGAAAAAAATGTGGAGGAGCTGCAAATGCTTTCTCCATCTAAGGACAAGGTTTTCAAGCAGGGGAACGAGAGTCATTTGGCTTTGGAAAGGAAGCAAGATTCTGCATCTGAAGTGGGCTTTTTCAAGAGAGTTTGGAGAAAATGTTTTGCTAATGGTGTCGTTGATCCAAAGAATGAAAAAGGAGGTGTTTCAGAAAAAAGTTCTACTTCTGGTTTTGGTTCTCGGGAAAAAATTGGCCGCACTGCTGGTAACAATTCTGATTCTGTAATTGGCTTGAAAAGGGCAAAAGTCGAGGATGAATGTGCAAAATCAACAAGTCAGAATGCTGATCCAAGACGTCAGGTACCATATTCTTCTGTAAGTAGTGATTCAGTCATGGAGAGTAAAACTGCTACAGATTCTGAAGCTTCTGGTGATAAATCGAAAACAAAGCCTGGATTCTTCACACAGATTGTTGACTGGTTCAAGTTTTGGAGAAATGACCCAAAGTCTGAGATACTGAGTGATCAATCCAGAGAAGGGGACCAGAAAAACAGTCAATCTGGAAAGCATGAGTTGTCCTCGAAGGATACTTTTTGGAGTGAGCTGGAATCTTTTATGGATACACCCACTGCTTCAGTTATCATCTCCCAGTCAAGGACCAGGTTCTGTGCATTTATTTGATATACTGTACCTTTCTGCAGTTTTCTTCCTCTTGATGGTGATGACAACCACCCTGTATTTTAGATACTTGGTTCTTTTACTCATTGACTTAATATCAACTATTAAAGAGAAAAAGAAATGAAATATCTCAAACTATACTACCTTTAATGAGTGAAATATCTGATACTTGGTCCTTTTTTGGGAATTACTTTCTACTTCGTTTTTTGTTGTCCATTTCTTAAGGAAAAATTAAGTGCTTGGAAACTTGCCATATCTTGATCATCATAACGCACAGGGAGGAGGACACCCTTTGAGATCTTGTTATGAGTTAAAGTACCCTAGATAGAATGAATTTCACCAGAGCTTTACAGCTTTTGTCTTGGCAAGGGTATGAAGATAAAAATAACGATGGTAGGAGGATACTTGTTAGCATTTTATAGCCGTCATGTTCTTCTACAAAAATAATAATAATAATAATAATAATAATAATAATAATAATAAAATTGTGCAGCTTTTAGATAATTCATATTCTTATTGGGTTAAATGCAGTCTATACTGGTTGATGTTAATTCTGGAAATTGATGTACAGATCCGTTTGGTTGATAGTATTGTCAAAATTAGACGTCTTTCTTGCTCTGACAAGTTCTTTCAACTTCGTAATGCTTTTGCATCTAATTTAACTGTTGCAATTTGGAACGTACTTTAACATTGCTCTGCTACATGTCTTTTTGTCAGGGAACAGATGGCAGAAAATCTGCAGAAGGATGGGCCTACAGCTCTTAGGTGCTTAAGTGCAAGTGACCTTCTCCACCTGGTAGATTTGTTAATAAGAGAGATCAAATGGGTGGAAGAATGTCCCTCTCAGACATCACCTTTTAAACTTGCTAGGACCGTTGGGAAGCGCTCTATGGGTCAATCTCGTGGATCAAATGGGTTGAGCTCTATCTTTTTGGACACAACATCACAGTCACTACAACGCGATGGAGAAAAAAAGAATAAAAACGTTCCTCACGCTGGAGTTTCCCCACCTGACATGAGCAAGAACTCTTCTGTCAGGTCTAGAAGTGATATAACGGCCGAGTGTCAGCAGTTTTTGAATGAGTTATCAAAGGCTTATTCGGACCCAACATCACAGTCACTGGAAAACAATGGAGAAAAAAAGTACAAAAATATACCTCCCACTGCAGTTTCTCCACCTGTCATGAGCAAGAACTCATCTGTCAGGTCTAGAAGTGATATGATGGCCGATTGTCAGAAGCTTGTGAGTGAGATATTAAAGGATTGTCCTGAGGGTTATAATATGGGCTTATTCAGAAAACTTTTCCGTGAGAAGTATGGCTATGCTCTTGATTTACAAAAGCTTGGCCACCCAAAGTTGGTATCTCTGTTACAGGAAATGCCTGGGGTGAAAATAGAGTCCACCTATATCTTTCCATCTGTTAAAACGTCAAATAGTTCCTGCATTGGAGTTTCAGTTCCTGGTGGTCAAGAAAAAAATGTTAGTCAGTCAGTTACTAATTCAGATGGTGAATCGTCTGACACAGCAAAGAAGGATGACGATATCGAGTCTACATGGGAGGAATTAGGGCCTGTTGCCAAGACAGGTTCTTCAAGAACTGAAATGGAATTTATATCGAGTGGGAAAGCTATATACCCTGATTATGAACCTTCCGTCTCAGACGATGACTTTTCTGAATCAGAGGGGGCCTCTACATTAACTGGACCAGAAGGGCATGTGAAGAAAATAGACAAGGAAGATAGCTCTCTACTTCAAATCCTTGATTCATGGTACAGCAGTAAGGAAGATGATAATGGAAAGAAAAGGTCGGAGAATATTGATGGAATGATTGATTGTTCAACAAATGGTCCACCAAAGTCATCTGGCTCATCAGCAGTTGGATCCAACGGTGATACACATATGGGAAATTATGGACGGAAGCAAAGATCTCAGAAGAGCTATTCTTTCGTTTCTGACCCGGTTGAGGCTAAGAGGGACAGGCTGATTGATGGAATACTAGGTAGCCTGAAGAAATCAGGTGAAACAGGGGTACAGGGCTGAAGTTTTGCAATCAGCGGAAACAAAGGCTGTGATGCATCCTGGATCTTCAAGTTGAATGTCAGAGAAGTAGGATTTGCGGCTATTGAGAAAATTTTTATTAGATGAGTATGCGATGATCCTCATCATACACCGGGCATTAGAAGTAAGTATGTTTTTTGGCCTTTGATCCAAAGGTTATACCTTTCTCATTGTATTCTTATCTCTGAGGTCCACGTTTATCCATCTGAAAGAGCCAATGAAGCACACTCTTCCAGGCTAGCAGCTAACATAGTTCAGCAGTCGTCTTGTCATCATTTTCCCCTCCCATTTTGCATGAGAAAGCACGCATTCCTCCCTTTTACCGGGCTTGCTTGGTCTTAAATGCAACTTAAACTTCACTGTTCTAGTTGAGGCATGATTTATGCTAGCTTGAGGTAATTTCGTGATCGGAAAGGAGTCAAAACATGTCAAGTCTGACAACTTGGATGTGCCCTCGAGGGTGAAAATCTGCCTCATGCAAACGGGACCTGCTTCTGACTTTCGTGACCCTCGTCATTTTTGACCTTATTTTCCCTGCAAACTTGTTATCCACTATTTTACCTCAACGTAGTAATTTATTTACTATTAGAAACTGAAATATTTTTCCTCTTCATTCGTTATTCAGAAACTAAGTTTAAGCTCCCTGAAAATGCTGTGTGCGCATCTAGTACAATCTACCATCCTTCCGGTCCAAGAAGTTGAATCTTTATTCATCTCTACTAACGGCGAGTTCAAGAACTTGAGCTATTTTTTGAGGGAGAGAGAGAGAGAGAGAGAGAGAGAGAAGGAGAAAAAAGGAAAGCAATTTGGTCAAAATGATGTGCGAAGAAATTGAAAGTAGTCTTTCTTTTCTTTTCTTTTCTTTTCTTTGTTGTCATTATTTTTCTTTTATGAGTGTAAATTGTGGGACAGAATATAGCATTTCACCTCTTTCTTCATTATGTGTTTAGCATCTCCTTTCTAAAAGTTATGATTCAAAATGTTTCAGAATTTGTAAGTCCTTACTTGTTTTAAATGCTATAGATGGCAATTTAATAATTACTCGAATTGTGTTGCAAAATTTACCCCTTTCTTTTCCCTACAGTGGCATAGGCTTAGTTATACTGTTAAGTACTTGAATTATGACTCATCCGGGTAGATCAACTCAATCGATTTATTCCTCTGTTTTTCTCAATCAATTACTAGATAATTCAAAGATGAAGCTGAACTTTCCACTCAGCAAATCTCACTTTGAACCCATAAAAATTAAAAGGTCTACGAGCTTGCTGAGTAATTCAAAATCAAGTAACATCTAGTCGGGTGCAAGGCAAAGTTTGCGTTTAACTTACTATGCCGAGTTGGTACGAAATTGGATTTTTGCCAAAAGATTTGAGTTAAACTAGAAACCCTAACCATTTAGAGCTAAATGAACCCCACACATGTAGAATGCCGTGGTTCTAAGAGCCATGCTTAGGGCACAGGTCAGAACAAAGATTTTCACTAGAAATACGGCCAGAGCTCTCTCATTTCTAGTGCCAGGTATCTGCGCCTCCTCCACCGCAGTTTTCTATATCTCATCATCCAGCTCTCTTTTTTACTTTTAAGACTCGAAAGCTCCACTCGCCAGCTCACAATCTATATGTTGATTACTTGGTGGCAAGGATGATCACCGAGGCAGGATCTCCACCCAAACCACATCACCCAGGCCCACCCCCGTCCCAATCTTTGACACTCCACTAACATTAAAAGGCGATTGACGTACAGGTTGTCACACCATTTGTGTCATCAAAGCCGCCTAAAGAGGGAGCACCAATTTTCACTCTGTTTACACCTCCCCAAACCCAAATCAGAACAAAATCCGACTTCGTACTCAACATCCCAAATAAGCAATTTTCATTTCGTTATTAATTAAGAGATTAGGAAAATGTTTTTGTTTTCTTAACTTCCAAAAACAATCTAAGAGGCAAAACCGGTTTTGGAATTTCAGGTCTCCCTCATGTGCCCTTTGTATGTATGATTTGCCGTATTCAGTCACCAGTGCCTCCCGTGAGAACCACCACCACCACCAACGCCTTTGTTCTTTGCAAAGAAGGCATTCTTGGGTTTTGGTATCTCATGGATGTCCATCACCTGAATTGTTCTTTGCTTTTTGGCTTCACATAAGTAAAACACACAAACACGAACAGCATCAGAATCAGCATCACCACAAGATATGCACCACAGTATAAATTTGAGGAACAAAATGCAAGTAACTAAACCATTTTCAGCTTCTTTGTAATTCTCATGAAGCCGCTTTCTTGCCGAAGCCAGTCTTTCATTGTCAAAATCCTTCTCTTCTCTTTGTCTCTGCAAAATCCACAGAGTGACCCAAATTTAGAATAAACTATTGGCATTCAAGAACAAAGAACAAGCAGAAGAAAACATTTAAAAAAAAAAAAGCTCTCAAACTACATATGACTTGGGGACCTGGGGGCATGAGAAAACTTACACCTCCCATTCTATTGAGCCAAATTAACCTACTTGATGCAATTGAGTTTGGTTTCTCATATTTTGGAAACATAAGCTTCAAAAACCTATTTTCCACCTCCACTTTTTCATCAACCAAACATAGAGTTAGAGACTCTAATTTGGTGTCCATACATTTTGATGTGAAGAGACAGAAGACGCAGGTGTTGTTATAGCAGGTCTAGGAGGAGCTTCTTTTCGAGGAATCGATCTTGGCTTCGGCTCTGATTCTGAATTATTTCTGTCTGATCCAGAACTCCCATCTGCGCAAGAAACATAGATCAACCACCACGCAAACGAAATCAAAAGTTGAACTTGGAACCTGATTCTACTACTCACTGTGTGGATTTGGAGAGTACCCAAAATCAGGAACCTAGAAAAGAAGAGAACATTAGGAAAAGCTAAGGCCCAAGGGCAGAATTTTTACAACTTCTCTCCTCCAAGACAAAATCTGCTAGAATAGAAGCAAAAGAAAGATTCTTTCACCTGCTGGTGACCATTTTGTGGAATCTTCTGCTGGGGAGAGTCTCCATCGGCTGCCAACAACATCAACTACCATGTTTAACTTCAATGTAACCACCGATTTTCACTTGAACTACCTTTCAAGTTTTCCCGGAAGAGAAACTGAATTCAAGTTATTTGAAGAGTAGTAATCTTACCCATTAGAGCAGAGGAACTTTGTTCTCCAGGTTGATTCAACTTCACCCATTCATCCACAATATCCTTCCACTTCCTGATGAATCAAACCATCAGAGTCTTGAATAGCCTTTTCAGATACTTACACAGTCAGAAGCCAGAAAACTAGAAACAAAACTTAAAAACATGTACACATATTTTCCATAATTTTTTAGTTTCTTCAAAACCTGACTAATAGCTTCACCAATCTCCGGACATCCTGCGATTGATGCTTTCGGAATCTATTCACATGCCTTCCTATATCAGTCTCCTGCAAACCACAAGTTTCAGAGGAAAAAGTCAAGCACTGCTATGGAAGAAAGTAAAAGCAAAAGACAAGGAAAAAATAGCTGCATAATTTACCTTGAGAGCTTGAAATGTTATATCCATGTCCGCTAGAGTTTGAAGCAATTCAATCAAGGAATCCTCAGGCTAACGCAAAAGAACCAAAGCAAAGCAACCACGAAAATTAGACCCTAACGTAAAAATAATAACAATAATAAATAAAGCAAAAGTAGAAAAAATAAACACCATCTGAGGATCTTCAAGTTGCTCCTTCAGATCCAGGATCTTCTTCTGCTCGTCGTCGAACAAACCAGCGTAGGGATCCAAATCCTCGCCGTCCTCTCTGTCAACAGACTGCGGTGTCACGGGCGGCTCTTCTTTCTCCGCCGGCGCCTTTACGTCAAGACCATTACTCGCCCTCCGATCATCGACGTCATCGCAGTTCCGGCACCGGGGAAGCGCCACCGCCGCCACCGAGGACGCCCCAGCATAGAGCCGCTCCACGATCCCATCTCTCCGGCGCTTCAGCTCTCCGCCGTAGTCCGCAGCCGCCACCTCTATAGCCGTCTCTATGAACGCCCACACGTCAACCCCACAGCTCTCCAGAACAGCTCGGAAATCATCCGCATCCATCGTCGTCGTCAAAGAAATTCTCAAGCTTCAAGATGAATTCCTTATCGTATTCTCCGAATAGCTTTCCAAACCGGAATCACGGAATTCTAGAAGTTTCTTACATCATTGGATCTGAAACCAGACGAAATCGGACGAGACCGGAAGCGAAACCCATTGACCGCCCCTAGAAAAGAAGACTAGCAGCATTAAAATCAACACATTAAACTTCAGACAACCAATCATCGCAGTTCCATTCCCACAAAGGAAAATACAGATCTGAGAATGGAAAGAAAGGCTGAACTGGATTCCGTGTTGGGCTGATGAGAAACGTGGGCGATTTCGTTTCTCGCTTTTTTGTTTGCCTTGGGTTCGGATTAAGCAGGGCAGGATTTTGTTTGGGACAAATCAGGGTATATTCCAAATTAATTGGTGTTTTCGCGGATGCACCTTGCTTGGGTTGACCTACGAATCAGTCATGGGTTTGGTGCTTTGTATCAAAAACCAGGGAGATGGACGGACAGGATGAAACGGAAGGAATGCTGGGTTTACTCCACCTTATCATTGCTGGAATGTATTGGGCCTGTCCGTCTGGAAGGAAAAAAAGGTAAAATTTCTCTTCAATTATATAGAAGATATTACTAATTATAGAAAGAATAAAGATGTGTACATAAAAAGTAAAAAGTTCTCACTTAAATTTCACTCCATAATGCAAATGATACTTTATAATATATGATTTCCACTCTTTATATTCAGTGGTTATAGTAATACAATGGAACTGACTAATACCCTTTTTCCTATTCATTTTATCATGCATATTTCATGTCGGTTCTTACTTATATGATTCATGGGCCATGGTCAATAATGAAGAAAGGGAATCAATACCCTCTTTTAGATCATTTGGAGTGAGAAGAGTTGTGGAACTTTTACTCAGGTTTCTACCGAAGATCTGCATGACACATGGGAAAAGTACTGTAATGATTGGGGTCAATTTTTCAAACAAGGGTTCCCTTCTGGTTCTGGGAATGATTGCTTGGACTGCGGAATTCGGATGATCATATGTGGAAGGCAAAAGAGAAAATTCGAATTCGATTGCATTTAGGTGATTTTTCTATGAAAAGCGGTTGGAAAGCATGGGAAGATGCTAAAACTTTCGGAAAATGGGCTTGCAATTTGCATTTTCGTAGCTGATCCGATCAAAAAAGTGCTAGGCATTTGTCCTCCTGCCATTTGCTCTATGCCCATGAAGAACCTTTCTGGGGTTAATTATTATACGTACATGATCTTCCCTCTTCAGTCATATCTTTAGTTTTATTCTTGATTGAGAAGAAATAAGAGGGAAGACCGAAGACCTTGTTGGCAAGATGAGACTAGATAGTGTGCCATCCTTGACCACAAAGCACCCAAAATTGAGAATCCATGAGGTTTTGATAATGTTAATAACGAAATAAATGACTTTTTGGAACTTGACTCGATCCTTGACTGGTCTAATCCTAATCGTTCTGGCCCATCTTTGACCCGTTTGGACTTTTGGCCTTGCACTAGAGGAGAGCGTAGAGTCCACGTCTGATTCCCAGCTATAGCCCACGGTAATGTACAAAACTGGAGGCTAGTTGAATGCACAACTCCCAAGATGCGACCTTTGCCCAACCTACTGAGAGGATAAGACATAGTGATGGGATAAGACCGTTGATTACTTGTATGTGCTTTTGCTCTATATAAAAGGCTAATTACAATTATATGAATAGTGAAAGACAAATAATAAAATAGTGAAAAATATAAAAAAAAAAATTAGTTGCACCTTCGTTTTTCTGCTTCCTTTATTCTTATTCATCCTGCTTCCATCTGAACTTACTATTTTTCCAATAAATCTTAGCTTTTTACTTCCTTTCACCTTTGCTTGTATCAGCTCTAATCCAAGTTTTACTCTAGGTCGAACTTGATCTAATTTCATCTGGTCCAACCTATAACTAGTTCAATCTATTTTACGTTGATTTTAATGTTATACTTCTTAAATAAAGGATTCTCAATGCACTTGCCAATCAACTTTTTATCAAACGATTCTTGACATATTAACCAACACTTATTTGTCAAAGTAGTTTTATAAATTAGTATCTAGACTTTTGTTAAGGATATGATCTTTATCATTAAAAAATATGAATTTGTTCCTTATCATGTATCTTTGTATAACAAAAAAATTCCTTATTTTAAGAAAAATTTAAGAGTCATTTCATTATCATATGTAGTTATATTATTGGAAATCTCCTCATTATAGAAAATACTAGGATTCGTTTACTTACAAATTTAGACATTCTCCCTTGCAAGTGATGACATGCATGATTTCCAATGGATGGTGTCTAACGAAGCACAAAGTGTTAAAAGTTACACTTCGGAATATGTGGCATGAAAAATACCCTTTTTTGAATGCTTGAAGATGCCAAAACTTCCAAATATTGATTTGCGATTCTAGAATCTGTTCTCTTGAGCCCATGAATAGGCTTAAACCTTTCTTGGCCCAGGGGTGGTTGACTCTCTTAATCCTCTTTATTCCCATTCTTAACGTTTAACAAGTTAACAACTTTAAATACAGCAAGTGGCGAGAGAAGGTGAACAAGTTTTAGTAATATTTTATTTAGAAAATAAAATACATGAATTAATAACGAGGCTTCTTTCTTATGTCGTCTTCGTCCTAATCTTCCATGTTGTTACTTTGTGTTTGACGAATCGTGACAGCATTCTTTGACTTGAAATCTCATCGAAGCGTAGGCTAGTTATTTGCTTTTGTTGTTCTCTCCATTTTGCTACACGCTTTCCTTATGCATCTCCAAACGACGTGGTTTTGTTTTTTAACAGAAGACATAGAATTAATCCTAAATCTTGATAGCTTACTATTTTTTGTATACATATATTACTGATACTTGTTTTGGGCTTGCTGTATTGTGGGTTTTGACAAGGGTTTAGGCCCAAATGTTGTAAATAGTGTAGGTGACCCGACTTGGTTGGGTAAGTGTCCCTTTTGTATCCTAACACTATGCCAAGGGGGGATTATCTTTTGTGAAATTGCAATTCTGGTTAGGGTTCCCAATTGAACTTTTATCTTCCTTTATGTGTTCTTATCATCCACCATCGGTTGCTAGAGACATTCCTATTTGAGTCCCACGTTTGAGTCCCTTATGTTAAGTATAATGGCTAACCAAGAAAGGAAAGGGGCAAGGGGGGGGGGGGGGGGGGGGGGGGGGGGGAGTCTATCAATTGCTTTTTAAACACCCACAACAGAATCAAATTAAACATAAACAATGAATATAAGCAACAAGATGAAGCTATCACAAACAACAAGCATAAACATAAATTTTCCACAATGGTTTGGCCTTTACACCTACTTCCATCCTCTTTTTCCTCCAACTCAACTAGTTGAAGTCCACTTTACTCACTGATTAGGAGAAAATATTCTCCTAATCCTCCAAGTCAAGGGTTACAATCAAATATTGACTCAACCTTATTACAAGAGCAAATCCTCAAATGATGAATAGTTTATGGGGGATTTTACTAATCAAAGAACTCATTTAAGATGTGAATACAAATTCAAGCTCTAATTACAAAACCCCCAAATTTCAGCAAATTAGGGTTTTGAATTTACACTACAATTTATGTGCAAATAATAATCAAAGTTCAATTAACACATAAATGAATGTATAAACAAGTATAAAATCACAAGAATATGATTTATGAGGAGTATTATCAAGCTTTTTCACAGAATCACAATATAGAGCTCAATCTCGATTTCACAGTATGATTTCTCAATATTCTCATCCAAAGTCGCTTTGAATCGTAGAATAGAACCCTTATATATAAGATGCAAAAGCAATAGAAGTTGATTTGAGGTTTCCATCAAACCTGACATATCATAGACTTCTTCCCATCGAGAGAGTAGAGTAAATACTTCATTTAGGGTTTCAAATCAAACCCTTAATCATTTTGAACACCTTTTCTAACAGAATTGTCTATCTTTCTACAAATCTTCTCGTTAGAGGAGTGGACATGTGACTGTGAAGAGAGAGAAGACGACGTTGCTGTCTCAAATAGGTGCTAGGGCTTTTGAATGATCGAGATGCTTAAGTGTATTCAACACTAAGCCGAACGACACCATTTCACCAAACATAGTAAGAGCTTTAACATGCTAATATGAGACAAGCTTGAGTCAGACTTATGTTCTACAGGCCTTAGCTTCTTGAATCAACCTTTAAACATCATGGGCCTAAGCTTCTTGGATTAGGTTCTAAACATCACGAGCCTCAGCTTCTTAGATCAAGTTTTAAACATCACGGGCTCGAGCTTTTTGGATCAGGCTTAAGTATCATGGGCCTGAGCTTAAGCTAGCATAAGATTATTTTTACATAAGCTCCCTGCAATAATACAAAAACCAATATCATATTTCTTTTTAATATAAGCACTATGCACTTTATGAATATCATGCTATTTTGCACTTAGGAAATATTCATTTTCTAGTGCATGAATAAGTTTTCAATATATCAAAATGTAGGAACCTAACTACCTTAGAATATCATCAATTGATATTATAATTTATACACATTTTACTTCTTATGATTCTCTTTTGCACATTCATACAAGAAAAACATTTTTATACAATTAGCAACAAAATTTTTCACAGCAAAACATATCTTTTTCCAACACCTTAGAGGATTTTGGGCTTAAGGGTCCTAACACCAGATCCTGAGCTATTTTTTAGCATGCTTATCAACTCTTACACAAGTCCAATCTAGAATATTTGGTATTGGAGTTGGTTGGCCTATAGTTGGAAACAAGGGTGTTAAGTGTGGAGATGGCAATAACCCAACTATTGATGAAGGTGAAAGGTTTGTCATCACAAGTGTAGAATTTGAATGGGTTAGTAGCATCGATTTTGACAAAGCTGGAGGCATTATTTGTTACAATTAGTATTAGCAATTCATCAAGGAATCAAGATGAAGCTATTTTGCTAGGGGGAGGAGATCATGAATCTGGCGAGGTGAGAGGATAAGATAGAGCGCGTAATGAGGCTAATGGCTTTCGAGATAAAGGTACTGGTGGGTCTGCATCAATAAATCATGAAGTAGGGTTTTGAATCGTATTACCAAGTTTAAAGCTATGAAATTTTATGAATGTCATGGGTTGTCTGATAGTGAAAAGGTTGAGTTAGCTACTTGGAACATGGAAAGGCTGGTAGTGCAATGGCTTCAGGCCTATAAAATGGAGGTTGAATTTTCTAGCAACATTCTAACTTGGGAAAAGTTGCAACATGGTCTACTTGAAAGGTATAGCTCTAATCGTGCTAAATGTTCTTATGGAGAGCTAACTAAGTACAAACTGATTTATTAGAAAAGTATTATGAAGATTATATGAATTTATTGATGCAAGCTAGGCCATTAATGGTTTAGCAAGCTATGGATGACTTTATTAGTGGGTTAAAAATGGAGATCAATAGGGATGTTGATGTGAAAGACCCTAAGACTATTAATGAGGCATTAAGTTATGCCATTATTTTTTAGGGTCAGAATTCTCAATGGAAGTTATCTAATAGGGTCCTTGCCCATAAGTTTGGGGTCGAACATATGCAAGAGAGAAGTACACTGCCCACTAGAAGATTTACTTTAACAAAGATTTAGGAGAGGCAGAATAAAGGCCTATGTTTTCATTGTAATGATCGCTATATGGCTAGGCATAGGTGTAAGAGAAAATTATTCATGCTAAAGGTAGTATGGCCTTATGAGTAGGGTGAAGGAAGCCATGAGCAACAAGGTTTAGAGAAGGATGTAATGGGAAGAATGGAGGCTGAAAAGATAGAAAGAATGGAAATCTCAAAATTAGCCTTCTTTGGGATAGAGCCAAAGAAATCAAGAACATTAACAGTAGAAGGCTATTTGATGGGGTGTAAAAAAAGAATAAGTTTTCTGATAGATTTGGGAAGTACTCATAATTTTATTCATCCAGAGTTAGTAGAAAAGGCAGGTTTGGAAATGGATAAAGAGGCTGTATTTTTAGTAATGGTAGCCAATGAAAGTTATGTGAAAGGGTTAGGAAGATGTGTGGGAGAATAGGTGAAATTGCAAAGGGTTACAATGATGTTAGAGTTGTATGTGTTACCCCTTATTACTGCAAATGTGGTATTAGGAATGGAATGGTTGGAAACCTTAGGAAAGGTGATCTTGAATTTTGCCAAAAAATGGATGGCATTTGAGATGGAAGGAAAAATAGTAGTGTTGTATAGGGGGAAGTTGAAGTCAACTAAGTTTTTGGCAGATTCAGAATTCACTAAGGAAATGAGTAAAAGGGGACAAGCACTTAGGGTACAAATGAAGTCAATTGAAAGGGAAGAAGGAGTAAAGTCAGAAGAAATGAGACCCAAAATGGAAAAGTTATTAAGGGGAGTTTGAGGATCTTTTCCAAAAGCCAAAAGGCTTATCACTTGAGTGCAATCATGACCATATAATTCTATTAAAAGGGGAAGGGCATCATGTGTTTGTTAGACCATATAGATATCCATACTTGTTGAAAGATGAGATAAAGCAAATTATAAAAGGATTATTAGAGGATGAAGTAATTTGACTAAGTAAAAGTTCTTTCTCTTCACTAGTGTTGTTGGTCAAGAAATCAGATGGGTTGTGGAAAATGTGGGTTGACTAGAAGGAGCTAAACAAGTAGACAATAAAGGATAAGTTTCTCATTTCGAGCATTAATGAATTGTTAGATAAACTACACAAAGCTCAATATTTCTCTAAGTTAGACTTAAGATCAAGGTATTATCAAGTGAGAATAAGGCTAAAAGATATAGAGAAAACAACCTTTAGAATGCATCATGGGCATTACGAGTTTCTAATGATGCCATTTGGGATAACAAATACACTATCTACTTTTCAATCTATGATAATGTTGTATTTCAAGAGTACTTGAGAAGAATGGTGCTAGTCTTATATGATGATATATTGGCTTACAGTAAGAATTGGGAAGAGCACTTGTTGCATGTGTAGAAGGTTTTGAAGGTGTTTAGGTAGCATTAATTTTATGTTAGAAAGAAGAAATGTGAGTTAGGGCATACGAAGATTAAGTTCTTAGGTCATGTGGTAAGTGTGGAGGGGGCGGCAGTTAACCTTGAGAAGGTGGAGGCAGTGGTGTAATGGCCCATTCCTTGCACAATGAGGGCTTTGAGGGGCTTCTTAGGTACGGATGAATGCTATAGAAAGTTCATCAAGGGATATGAAAAACTTATTTAACAACTTACTTGATTATTAAAAAAGGATGCTTTCTAGTGGAACAATAAAGTTTAGATAGCATTTGAGAAGCTCAAGGTAGTAATGACTTTAACACCTTTGTTGGCACTTCTAGATTTTAGTCAGTCATCTGTTTAGAATGTGATGCTTCAGGTAAGGGAGTGGGAGTAGTATTATCACAAGACAGAAGGCTTATTGTGTATTTCAATAAGGCATTACACGGGAATCACCTGAAGTTGTCAACATATAAGAAAGAGATGTTAGCTATTGTTTTAGTGGTCCAAAAGTGGAAACATTACTTGTTGAGTAGATAGTTTATTATTTGCATAAACCAATGTAGCTTAAAATTTATACAGGATTAGAAGCTTATTACGCTAGCTTAACAAAGATGGTTATCAAAGCTTATGGGATATGATTTCTTAGTAGAGTATAAGGCAGGACAAGAAAACACCATTGTTGATGGACTGTTAAGAAAGGATTTTGAGGATGATGAAGAGGTAACCGAGGAGTGCCAAGCCATATCATCTCCCATGCCTTTATGGCTAGATGCAATAAGGAAGGACTTGTAGTCTATAGATGAGGGTTTAAAGTTGATTTAACGGATTGAGGAGGGAGAAGCACTTGGGCCTTGGGAATATAGGGAAGGAATAGTCTTGTATAAAGGCCGAATATGCTTACCATCTCATTCTACTTTGATTCCTACCATTGTAAAGGAGATACATTCTAGCACACATGAAGGGATGGAGAAGACCTAGCAAAGGATAAAAGCAACACTCTTTTAGAAAAGGATGAAAGGAATGGTCGATTAGGTGGTTAGGGAGTGCCTTGTTTGCTAGTCATAAAAGTGAAAACCAACTCCAGGGAGGTAAGCTTCAACCCCTACCTGTTATGAAGTAGATTTAAAAGAATGTTGTTGTGGACTTTATAAAAGGATTGTTGGTGTTAGGGGGGAAATTAATGATTTTGGTTGTGGTAGATCACTTATCAAAGTTTGACCATTTCATTCCCATGACTCACCCATACACGACTCTAGTAGTTGCTTAAGTCTTTTTTGATAATATTTTCAAGTTGTATGGTATGCCACAATCCATAATATGTAATAGAGATCATTTTTTTACTAGTAAATTTTGGAATGAACTTTTCATATTGTAGGGAACCAGTTTCAACTTTTTGTCAGCTTATCACCCCTAAACGAATGGATAAACAAAAGTGCTTAACTGCACCTTGGAAATGTACTTGAAGTGCTTTATGGGGGATAATCCCAAGACTTGGGGAAAATGCACTCAATTTTGTTATAACACTAGCTGACATAGTTTGTTGATGCATACCCCCTATAAAGTAGTATATGGGCAAAATCCCCCTTCCCTTTTATCATATGTTACTGGCTTTACAAACATAGCTTAGGTGGAGCAGCCCTTGGAAGAGAGGGATAAAATGCTTTCTCAAATTAAAAGAAACTTACAAGTTGCTCAAGAATGAATGAAGCGGATTTATGATCAAAGGGGAAGGGAGGTGCAGTTCCAAATAGGACACTATGTGCTGGTTAAACAATCTGCAACAACAAATCTTATTGAATAAAGGTCCATACAAGGTGCTACAGATTAAGGAGGTCACCTATAGACTTAACTTGCCTTCAGGAGCAAAGGTACATCTTGTATTCCATGTTTTAAAACTTAAAAGATATGTTGGAAACATGAATGAAGAATAGGAAGAATCCTTGGATGCAGAAGAAGAGCTGGAAGAAGAGTCCTTTCCATAGGCAGTGTTGGATCACCATTTAAGACATGGGAAGAAGGAGTTCTTGATTCATTGGAAAGGTAAAGCTCCATCTAAAGCTACTTAAGAAGAGGAATAGCAGTTTTCTAGGCATTTTCCTGAATTCCAAACTAAGTAGAAGGGCTTAAGGCCTTGAGGACAAGGCTAATTTCAAAGGGTGCAGATTGTTACCAATATGTGTTTTGGGCTTGCTATATTGTGGGTTTGGACAAGGGTTTAGGCCCAAATGCTGTAAATAGTGCAAGTGACTCAACTTGGTCAGGTAAGTGTCCTTTTGTATCCTGATGCTATGTTAAAGGGGGATTATCTTTTGTGAAATTGCAATTCTAGTTAGGGTTCCCAATTAAACCTTTATCTTCCTTTGTGTGTTTCATTCATCCACCATCGGTCACCAGAGACATTCCTGTCCGAGTCCCTTAAAGGATTTCATGCTTGAGGGTCCCAACACCAAGTCCCAAGTCGCTGTTCTGCGTGCTTATCAACTCTTACATGAGTTTGATCCAAAACAACATAAAAATTGGTTTATCTTGAACCATGCAAATCCTCAATATTTTTGTATTTGTTGTATGTGTATATGTTGAATGATTTGTATAATTCTTCCAACAAGACATTTATCTTACTTCTATCCTTTTAGTGGCAAGATATGTTTTTGCTTGGTTTAATCAAGACGTATAAAACTTTGTCATTGAAACAAATTATTGTGAAATGTCTAATTAGCTCAAGTTTGTAGATTTTTTTGGTTGAGACATGGACATAAGTGACAAAATTCAATGTACTTTTTGGGCATGTTTCAACCTTTATAATATGAATATGGGTAGATATATATAGGATGAGTCTTACATTTGAATATAAGATTCTTAAAAAAAAGTTTAGATTAAAAAAATCTATCAAATCCTTAAACTAACTTTTGAATTAGCCATTTTGATCTTCTAACCTAGTCCAATATTAAACCTGGCCTAAACCTTTAGAATTTGCTTTTAAGGGAAGAATATTACACTTCAAGCAAGTCTTTTAATTTTATTTGGAGCTTTCTGCATCTTTATTCTCCCAGTAGAATAGGAATCATCCAAGAAGAACTTTCTGCCATCATTTTTTATGGCATTCACATCCAGTTAGAAAAAGTTGACCTTTGGTAACCCTTGACCGATGCACATGCTCAAAACCGCTTCCTTGATGCTTCTCGCGTTGTTTATCATCTTCAAGCATTCGGTAACTTCAAATGGTTGCATTGTGATGCATTTTGATCCAAAGGTCTCCCCAAGGGTGTTTGCTTCTCAACAATTTTTGTTGGGAAAGCTTAGAATTGGTTGCTGATGTAATTGAACAAAAGTTATACACTAGAAAAAATAATTGTCAAATAATACTTGATATAAATTTGTTTCTCTCAACTTATGAATTATTTTTTAGGATTATTTTTATGGCATCAAAATTTAAATCTATTGGCTTCAACTTTCATTTGATATATTGACCATTCAATATGGGAATATTGAGAACAAAATTCCCACATAAAAAAGAAGCGATGTGGACTTTGGGCTTGACGTAATTGAGTAAAATTTAAATGCACTTTGTCTCCAACTTGTTAGTTAGTTTTTTGAGTTAGATTTTAAGCATATTTATAAACATCTTACCTCACCCAGCTGAAGAGCTAGTTTATTGATGCAACTTCCGAGATCTAGATCCATTCGAGATATTCAACAAGGCTTGCAATTAAATGCACATAACGATACCTCCTAGCAATGTGAAAAGAAATTTACGTTGTTCCTAAGCCATTTACTCGGAACCTAATTCCTGCTGAAGATTAATTGTCTGTCGTCTTGGTCGTGAGTATCATGCTCAAATCAGGAATCACCTCTAGTACAAAGCCAAAGCATAAGAGAAACAGAATGAATATATACACCCTCCATCCTACATGTGCCACCTTACGTCAAAAGGCCAAACGACTTGCTGCTCTTTGATCTTTCTAATGTCTCAAAGGTTAAGCATAAGACTTCTGGTCTATATCATCGCTCAATTTTGCCCCTTCGTCATTTCCAAGCCTCTGAATATGCATTTTAAACTGTGTGCTCTCTTCCGACACCCTTTGAATTGGCTTCCCAATGTCAACCCTGACTCAGTCATAATTTCACTTTCTTGGGGACAAAATTAGACCAAACTTTATTCACAAGCTACATATATGACTCATTCGGGCCGTCGATGTGCATGTGTGTTACTCTGTTTGAGGAAGTGCGTAGAGAGATGCAGGAAGAGGATGTAGTGATAGTGGGGGCAGGAATAGCAGGTTTAGCAACTGCTGTAGCCTTGAAGAGAGTGGGGATTCGAGCTTTGGTGCTAGAAAAATCAGAAGGGCTGCGAGTAGCTGGTGCAACATTGAGTCTTTACCCCAACGGTTGGTTTTCCCTCCACGCCCTCGGGGTCGCTCACAAGTTCATCAACGTCTATGCCCCTTGCAAAAGGTAAGATGGAATACTTTCGATGCCCTTTCTCTTCTTACAGCATTGTCTTCAATTCCTAATAAAGTGAATCTACATGTAGATTCATTAAGATCCTTTTTGTTAAGAATAGTGTAAAAAATGTCTTATTTTGTTAGGATATTATTGGAAATCTTTTATATATAAAAATGATTCCTTACTCTCAAGTTAGACTTTTAGATATGAATAAACTTTCATAAACTTTCTTACAATTTTGGCTTTAGTTTGAGTATATTAATCCAAACATCCATGAAATTAAATGTTATATTAGTTAATTATGCATAGATTCAATTCTTTGGTATTAGAAACAAAAGTTCTATATTAGAAAGATACGATTCTTGGTTTGTGTTTAAATATAAAAATTACTTTTTCAACTCATGAGTTAACTTTTAAATTAAATTTTAGACTTATTTCTAATATGATAATAAAAAAAAAATTGATATATTGCAACTCTCATTCAATCTTGAGTTGTTAAAATGTGTTTGATGTATAAGTAGTATTCATTCTATCCCATTCAACCTTGAGCCTAAGATATGCTCAATATGAAAAAATGTTGAAAATACAAGTTTAACAAGAAGATACAATCTTTAAGTAATATTTAAATATAAACAATTCATTCAACTTATAAGTTAACTTTTGAGTTAGAGCTTAAGCCTATTTTTAATATTTGAAACTTTATATGTTTAAGATTTTCTCATACACATAAACTATTAAACACTTATTCTTTCACTAAAAAGAAAAGTATTTGTGAAATGTCTTATAAACTTGAACACCCTCTTTCCATTAAAGATTTTTGGAAAGGTAGACTAGGGCCTTTAAAATGGTATCAGAGTTGATCTTTTTCTGTGTGTGCTAACCCAAATCCCATAGTTCGGCCAGTTCACAATGTAAAACCCTAGACTTGCGCAAAAGCTAATTATGACAGTACACCATTGTTGAAATGTTGGAGCGTAGACAAGGCTGTCATTTGTGATTGCTAGAGTGATCTAGAGAGATAGCCTTAGGATCTCTGGTTCAGCAACGTGGCTCCTGAAGGCCATATTTTGAAAGAGACACTTGTGGTGCCGTAACACATGGATTCCAAACTTTTCTGGGTTAGCTAATCTTGATACTATCTGCTACCACACGAACGTGGTATCTTCTTTTCACTTTGGATGACTACACATTTCTTTCTTTATTTAGCTTAAGGTGTTTGCCAATTCAATTTGTTCAATATTTTGTTTTTGTGATAGGGCATGCATAACAAACGCTGATACTGGAACAACTCAGGAAGTCTTTTTCAACGATGCTAAGAGGTGATCAGCTCCTATTCAATACTGACTTTGATTTTAAGATCCCATTAACTCACTGTAACTTGACTATGCATGAGATAATGGAATCATCTAATTTTCTCTCTTATGTCTTGGTGAGAAGTAGGAGAGGGTATGAACTTAGAGTTGTCCATCGTAAAACCTTATTGGAAGCTCTGGCAGAGGAGCTGCCAATCGACACCATCCGTTTCTCTTCCACGCTTAATTCCATTAGAAGCCAAGGCCAAGAAGGCTCATCCCTCATTTCTCTCATTGAGATGGAAGACAGAACAACTATCAAAGCAAAAGTAAGAACTATCACGCGTTTCAACTCATTATCAGGCCTTTTTATGGGACATTTTGATGTCCAGAGATGGCTTTCATATTCACGAAGTCCTTATAAAGTGACATGAACCAATCTCTCTTATAGATTATGTAAAACTTCGAGTTCATCAACTTCACTTATTAACTCCCTTTTCCCTGATCGGAAATCAAAGGCTTTGATTGGATGTGATGGGGTAAACTCAGTGGTGGCAACTCGCTGCTTAGGACTCTCTGCTCCTGTAAGTTCTGGTCGATGGGCGGTGCGTGGGTTGGCCGTGTTTCCTGAAGGCCATGGGTTGAACCAGGACTTCCAACAATACGTAACTGTAGGCAAAAGGGCTGGCTTTGTCCCTCTCAATGAAAGGGAGCTTTACTGGTTTCTCACCGGCAAAGCTGCTTGGGAAGGTATGCCAACTGAAGCATTTATAAATGATCCAGTTTCCAGCTTAGCACCGCGCTTACGAAACAGTCCCAACATTTTCGCGTTTCAGGTGAGAGCGTGGCAAGGGACCCAGAAATGATACAAAGAGAAGTGATTAAGAACTTTGCCACAGACCTGCCTCCATTGTTCACAGTGGTCGTCCGGCATTCCGATCTTTCCACGTTAACCTGGGCTCCTCTGATGTACAGGAATCCATTGGATGTCATATTTGGGAGTTTATGCAAGGGCAACATCACTGTGGCGGGTGATGCCATGCACCCTATGACTCCTGATTTAGGACAAAATGAATGCGCGGCGCTGGAGGATGCCGTTGTCTTGGGGCAGCAACTAGGCGGTTTGATTACTCGAAACAGGAGCCTTGCGCCAGCAGAAATGGCCCGAGCTTTAGGAAGATATGTTGAGAAAAGGAGGTGGCGTGCTGCTGGCTTGATAGCCAGTTCGTACCTGTGCGGGTGGGTACAACTTGGTGGATTTGGATGGCTGATGAAATTCTCAAGGGACGTGATCTTTTATAAACTTCTTTACAAGAGGGTGTTGGATGTTATGCATTATGATTGTGGGAAACTACCTTGTCGACATGTTTGAATCTGCTTCTTGGCATTCGAAAATGAAAAGAATAGTATAAGGCATTGTAAAGCTAGGAAGTGAGAGCCGAATATAGGCATCTTAATCATTTTTGAATCTGCCGCCTACAACGAGAATGAGAAAACACACTCTTCAACCTGCCTCCCTCTAAGCATTAGAAAATACCAAAGACTTGTTAGGAATTTGCAAGGATTCGGGCCAACAATGTCCTACTCCCTCTTTTTTCACTAAAAGAATCAACTGTATTTTAACATAAAAAAACCGAGAAACTCTCTCAATCTTAGCTTTGTAATACTTTGCAAATAACCCAACACTTAGTTATTAATATTACTGTTTAGGTTTTTCTACATCTTCCTATGGACTGCATAGACTCCTTTTTATAGGCCTTCTAACTTCCACAGGTTGGTTCTCTAACTAATGTAGGATACACAATTTTTTTCTTCTAATTCCTGTGAAATAGGAACTCTTTCCTTTTCCAATCCATGTAAAACATGGACTCCTAAATCATGCAAAACTCCTTTGAGAATTCGAGTCGCATCCAACAAAAGTCAAATATACAGTTAATGGATTATCATACTTGAACATAAATTATGTATTATGTTTAAAGACTTACTCAAATATAAAAGAGAATTTCAAATTAAGATATTAAGAATATATAACATATGCTATTTTTAACAAGTTTATTTGCTTTGAGCATGATAAAGATATAAGCATTTAACTTGCAAATAATATTATTCTTAAAATTAAATTTTGATAGTAGTTTAAAAAATTATTCATTTTTTAAGAAGACTTATTCTTTTCCTTAAAATCAGTAGTTAAGTTAAAAGTAAACTCACATATATAAAAAAAAAAAAAAAAAAATTAAGTACTAACAGAAGAAGCCTCCCTCCCATTTATCCCCCGCTTGCCCGGGATGACTAAAAGGGGCCATTACGGAGTTATCAAGTTTAAAGGGGCATTATTGAAATTAATGAATCAATTAGGACCTTTTTGGGAAATTTTTAGAAATTGGAGTCGGGTTTTCGTTCCTCTTTATTCCCAGTGCTCGGCAGAGGGGAGCGTCTTCCTCCTTTTCAGGCTAACCGACGCCGAGCTCCACTCGTTTTCTTCTTCTGTCTTTATTTTTCTCTCTGCTGTTTCTTAATCTGCCTCTCCTCTTCCATTCTTCTTCTCCCCCCCAAAGCAGCGAAGGTCCTACCCCTAAAAAGAAAGAGAGAAGGAGAGGGAGAGGGTAGAGAGGGAGACGGCGTTGTGTGCTTTGAACGCAAGCAGGAGGATTGGGTACTGCTGGCCACGTAAAGACCCTATTAATCCTCTTCCGGCAGGAGAAGGCGTGGGCGACCCACCCTTAATTTTCAGCAAGCCGATCCGATTTAGGTGTGTTTCCCTGCCTGATCCCAAATGTTTTGACATTGTTTTTAGTGTAATAGAGTTGATTTTGTGTCAATTGAAGAATTTTGGGGTTAATTTTGGTAGATGGTAGTTTAATTGGTTTGCTCCGCGGTTGCACTTGATGGTTCATGTATGGGTTGAAGGGTTTATGTTCCAGGATTGTACATTCGGTTATTGTGGGCTATTATAGGCTTGATGTAATGAAAAACTGGGGAACTTTATTCAGTAGATTGTAGTTTTTAGGGTTTAGGGTTTAGTCAAAGTCTTTACGAATATGAATTTCTTGGTTAATGATGGACGGAGTTAGTGTAGGCTTGGAAGATGCAATTGTTAGGCTTGGGTTTGCTGAGCTTAAAAGGAAATGTTGGGCCAACTTTGTGGAACTGGTTTTGGAACAGATTACATGAAATAAATAATGTTGGATTAATTTTTGGAAGTATTGTTGGTAAAATTTGGACATTTGACTCGACTTAAAAGTCCAATACCTATACTCAGATTGTGGAATTATTTCGGTTGGACTTTTATATTGGTAATTCATATAAGCATCAACCCAAAGTTTGGATCAGATGGTTTTAGTCCTTAAGGTGTGTTTTTGGGGGTTTATGTGCTTAACACCTGGGATGAGTGAAAGTTATATTTGCCATTTTTGGTGGATGTCTTGAACTTTTGCATTTTAACACAACCATGTTAAATTTTGCTTTCAACATTTTCCCGTGTATGTATCTATTATTTATGTGCTTGACACTGGTTGGAGGGTTTTGTTTCCCATTCCCAAACTGGATTGCCAATGTGCTAAGAAGAAAAGGAGCAGTGGTCGATGAAGGAACTCTTATGGATTTTCTGCAATACTACTTACTAGGTGTTCATCTTAGTTAATAATTCGTTAAGAGATGGTTGCGCTTTCCCTCTTTTTTTGGTTTTGAATCCACAGGGAGTGGTTTTCTACATGATCAGTTTGGATGCTAAGAGTTTGATTTGTTCTTTTGTGGCAGCTTATTGAAGCTTGGTTAGTGCTTTGCTTCAGAATGATATACACAGCGATTGACAATTTTTATTTAACTGACGAGCAACTACAGAACTCACCTTCTCGGAAAGATGGTATAGATGAAGCAACAGAGACTACCCTACGAATCTATGGTTGTGATCTTATCCAAGAAAGTGGCATCTTGCTTAGACTGTATCCTGCATTGATATATTTTCTATTTTCCTTTTTATTTTGGCACCCTGATCTTTTATTAGTTTATAAAAGTTTATTTTGAGCATCTTGTGGGTCTGGATGTTTCCTTAATCTTACTCTATGCAGACCTCAAGCGGTAATGGCCACTGGGCAGGTTCTGTTCCATCGTTTCTATTGCAAGAAATCATTTGCCCGCTTCAATGTGAAGGTAAGTTTGTTTCTCCCTTAATTATCTCTCTTATTGCCAATACATAGAGGAGAAGGGAAGGAGAAAAAAGGACTTACGCGCTGACACACACACACACACACACACACACACACACACACACACACACATGTATGATCCTGTTTCCTATAGATAATGCACCCACCCTCAGCGAAGAAAAATGGTTTGTTTTGAGCTTCATTGATTTCATGTCTTTGTTTTCAAGGATTTCTGATCATCAAATCATTGGATGGGGTCCAAATGAATAATTAGTTTCATTGACTTGTAACACCATGAAACCACTTTGCTTATACACATGTAAAGTTGTTCTGCATTATGATAATGTCTGGCAGAAAGTTGCAGCGGGCTGTGTGTGGCTTGCATCAAAGCTGGAGGAGAGCCCAAGGAAAGCAAGGCAAGTCCTCATCGTCTTTCACAGAATGGAATGTCGGAGGGAGAATTTACCAATAGAGTATTTGGAAATTGGTTCGCAGGTTATGCATCCATCTCATGTTCTCAATCATTGTACTTATTGTTTGTTGTCTTATGCTTTGGTAGAAGAATGAATTTTGGTTACTTGATCTTTTCTTTTATGGTGGTTTTGTCTGCACAGGGATCCTCATTTTTATTTTTATTTTTATTTTTTAATCCTTTGAAAAGTGAAATCTCATGGTTTCCTAATTCTTTGTTCTTTTTACTCTCAGAAATACCATGACCTCAAGACAGACTTGAGCAGAACAGAAAGGCATATATTGAAAGAGATGGGATTCATTTGTCACGTTGAACATCCTCATAAATTTATATCCAACTACCTTGCAACCCTTGGAATCCTTGAAAACCCTCCTCAACTTAGGCAAGAAGCTTGGAATCTTGCAAATGATAGGTACCTTTTACAGCTCCTCTATTTATGGATATATTTCCTACAACTTAATTTCAAGTTATGTAGTTCCTATTTAACGTGACATCATTGCAGTTCTCAACTTTGGTTGACCCGTACAGTCATTTGGTTGCTTTTTATCTTTTATCTTCTTGTTTGTTCATTGTAGCACTAGCTTTAATGATATCCCATAGAGTGTAGATGATATGTATAACCCAAGAAGAGTTACTGAAATTTCCTCCTTTACTCAGTACCATGGTGCCTGAGGGTAAATTGAGTGCTTGACAAAATTGCATTCACTATGTTTTGGAATAATGGCTAGAACTCTTTCATATGCTACTTTTTCTTCAATTTTTGTGGTATTTAAGCATCTGCTGAATGTGGCAGCTGCTTCTTGTTTCTTTAATATGGTTTATACTTGAATTGGTAGATCGATGTTTTATTTAACTTTGTTTTGATATTGGAATTTAAGCAGTTTGCGTACAACCTTGTGTGTTCGATTCAAGAGTGAGGTTGTGGCTTGTGGGGTTGTCTATGCTGCTGCTCGTCGGTTCCAGGTACCCCTCCCTGAGAATCCACCATGGTGGAAGGCATTTGATGCAGAAAAGTCTGGGATTGATGAAGTTTGTAGAGTTCTGGCTCACTTGTACAGTCTTCCCAAGGCACAGTATCTTCCTGTGTGCAAGGATGGAGACTCTTTTACGTTTTCCAGCAAGTCAAAAGATTCACAATCTCTGCCAGTTTCAAAGGTAGCTTTATCTTATTCTGCATTCTTTAAGTTTCATACTGAAAATGTAGACCTTTGTTGATACTATTTCCCGAGTTTCTGCATTCCCTTGCTCACCGGGTCTTGAATAATTTTTGGCAAGGGCCCTGTTCGCACACTTATTCTGTAGAGGTAGCTTGTTAGACCACCTGATTTTCGGTAATGAAATAGCAGCTCTTAATGCTGTCTACAAAGAAGATGACGGTCCCGTTAAATTATGATCTCCCCAGGAGAGATCAAATTTGAGATTTTTATGTTCTTTCCTTTCTGTAGGAAGCTCCGCAGACTAGCCCTATGGCGAGTACCGAGATTGCTTCAACAACTGTTAATCAGGAATCTGGTGGATCCAAGGATGGATTGGCAAGAGTAGTGGTTGACAAGGAGAAGGAATTGAAGAAAAGTGATGATGAACCAAAGATCATTCATCTTGATGGACAAGCAAAAGAAGAGTCCATACAGAAATCCAACCCTGATCATAGAATAGACGGAATTAAGGAAAGAATCAAGGAGAGGGAGAGGGAGAGGGAAAGGGATAGGGAAAGGGATAGGGAAAGGGAAAGGGACAGAGAGAGGGAGAGGGAAAGGGAGAGGGAGGACAGATTAAAGCCACGGGATCATGATAGGGGTAGGGATTCTGACCGGGAACGGGAACGGGAACGGGAACGGGATCGGGATCGGGATCGGGAGGACACTGATAGGGATAGAGTCAGGGATCGCATTCATCGCTCTAAAGATAGAGGGAAGGATCCAGGTATCTTTACAACCCTTTTGTTTCATTAACTCAATGCCTAGATAAATATTTGTTTTGTTGGTGTATCTTTATTTTCAAATATGAAATAAGCTTTTTTTCTTTTTACTAATAGTTCTAATGGTATAATCTTTTCTCTTGTGAATGTAGGCGGGCATTCTGGGAAATCAAGACATCACTCATCACGAGGTTTGCATCTTGTTTTCCTTTGTAGTTTATGGTGAACTGTTTTTTTTTTTACCATAGTTCCATCATTGAATGTCTTGTTCATGCTCAGATCGCGACTACCGTGGATCCTCTTATTCTTCAAGGGAGAAGGATAGGCATAGACATCATTCATATGCTTGAACCTGTCTTCAAGTCATAGTAGTCGGTGTATTGTAAATATATTGATCTATCATGTTTAATCTTTGAGAAAGAAATACTAAACAGTGGGAGATAAAAAGCAAATTCTTTTTGACGCAAACGGGAGCTATTTAGGCTTAAGATTTCCAAGTATTAATTTGACTGTGATCTCTGGACTATTACTAACTGCTGATCCTGCATTCAGGCCTTAGTAATGCAACTCTCACATATTACCTGCAGCGGCCGGTGGTTTATAATGTTATGTTTTAGAAGCTTGCCTGTCTATTTTGGAGTGGCTCTTCCTCAATACAGCAGATAACTACACATGGGCTGTGCCGAAGGGTGTGGTCTACCTCAAATGCTTTTCATATTACAATTAAAATTTTCGTTTGTTATCTTCTTCGGCTTTGTGATATTGTGTATTCTCCTCATACCAATTTTCTTTGAAGACACGTATAGAGCTAAGAATAAAGATACGTGACAGGGATGAAGCATAGAAACAATAGATTTGATAAAGGGTGGTTAGATTTTAGAGCTAATGAAGCAAAATAAATAAGGGAGAATGTCACACTATCTCAGGCTTTTAGAAGAGAGGAACAGTAGTGATTCCCTTTTCGATCAAGTTCCTGATAATGTAATGCAATGTGACATGGTTAAATGCTGAACTATATTTATGTTCCAAAATAAGTTCCTTAAGAAAACTGCTAGCTAAATAAAGGTTGATTGGGTTTCCTTGAAAGGTCTACGAGTTCCTGATAATGTCTCCAAATTCGCAGACTATAAGTGCTTCACTTACAGTGGGCGGGCCATGGCGTACTCTCAGTAGTCACTAAGATAATGGAACAACAATTGATTGCGAGCATTAAGGTCGACGAGCGACCACCCGTTTGTCAGTGGACGAAATGATGCGAACCCATTCATAACACAGACTCCTTATAAATATGGGAGACTACAAGTCCACTCTCCACTGTCTCGTCTCGACAGGGTTTTTATCATTATTTTAAATGAAAGTACCTTTATATCTTTTATCCTTAGAAAGAGTTAGAAGTGTGCGGAATTATGGGCCTCCGGATGATGCCGTGGCAATTATCGTGTTGGATAGGATTTGGGTGGGTGTCCCTGTCACAACAGTTTATTCTTACATTGGGCATCATTAATGAGTAGCTCTGGACCTCCATGACCGTCCTCCAGAGTTTGGTGGTTCATTGATGACCTGGATTCCTCCAAGTTCTCATCTTCCAGTAAGAAACGAACAACGTCGGGTATACGTGGAAAGTCTGACAAACTATTCAATATTTTTTATTTATTTATTTGGGTTTGTACTAACGTCTTTAGGTTGCAAGAGTGAAATAAAATAAAATAAAAGATGAAGATTGCAAGGTAATATTCTCTTAAAAATTAAATGGTCAAACTAAAACACAGAATTGTGCAATAGTGGGTTGTTAAGAGACTACACTAACCTTACCCGACGTGAGACTAAATATTTCAACACCCCAACACTCCCCTGCAGTCTCACATTGAGTGCGGTGAAAGGTGAGCCTAACTAAAATATAGAACTGTGTAATAGTGGGTTATTAGAGGAAGCTAAGAAGACCAAACTCTCCCGTTGCCTTACCTGATGTGGGATTAGATTTTTCAACACTCTAACATATTCATCCTATACTCCAGAGATGTTCAAGCATGTATGTATGAGCTTAAACTCTTTCATAATAAGCTGATAGAAGATATTTTAACCACTATTAGAATTAAATTACAGAGATGTAGTTGAATTCACAAGCTCTACTCTAATTTATCATTTAAATCGTAATTAGTTTCTTTTTCTTTTTTGTAGCATTTGGATACCACATAAAAAGTTCAGGACATTAAAATCCAGCCTCCTTTCTAGATTCCTCTCTTGCTTGACTCGATTAGTAGTTGTTCTAACACGGTGCATGGTGAAGTCCGTGATGTAGGTATTAGAATTTGCTCAGGTGATCGAAAAATATACAAAAACGAATCCTTAATCGAGATGATTATGAAAGTTAATTGCTTTTCCATATATACAACTTAAAAAGAAATGTTACACTATGCTAATTCAAATTAAATCATTGTCAGGAACAAGTATTGAATATCTAATTACATATTGCCAAGGCGTTCGATTAAACTTTACACGACCGAGTTCTAAGAAGATGTTCCACCGACGCTGTTTGTGTCAATCCTTTCCGGTTGATGACATGTGTAACAACTTTCAGGAACATTTAACTCTAAAGGTATTTCCCCGTCCGGAGTTTCAGTTCGGCGGTAATTTGCAACCACCTCGAATAGACCCATGCATTCTAACCAAAGAGACGGAGACGGACGGGCGAAGAAGGGCACCGTCGTCCTTTTCCCGTCTCTGGTTGGTTATGGAGTTCATAAATGGGAGTCGTCGGAAGTTTAAGCGGCCGGTCCCGCTTATGGGGAACGGAATGGATTCAGGCATCTCCGGAACAGAATATAATGGCATATGCTTTGGGACAATAGGTTCTAGAATTTGGCCAGATCGACGAGCGTCATCTGAAACTATAAATGGAGGGTGTTGTACCGTCCTTGTCCCGTCGGTTTCGTGCGGCTTTCGAAACTCACGGAGCACAGCACTTCATTCAAGAGGGTTTGTGAATTCCTGAGTAAATTAGCTATATTAAGAAATCTTCTCCTGATCTAAAATCTTCAGCTCTGAAAAGTAAAAGGACTGAAAAAGGTGGCGAAGTAAATTCGCCGTCCTGTCTGTCCAGAAGGCGCCATTGTTATTCCTAACTGCGTTGTAAATGTTGTCAGTGCTGCGCCAGAGACCTCATTTATATTTTCAACCGTAACCTCTACTTCCGCTGGATTCGAGAGAATCTTGTTTTCTCCATTGACAGGTTGCATTTACTTCGTGGCATTCAAAGGAGGAGACGTGCGTAGCCAGGGAACCTTTTTCAGGTACATGGCACGCTCCAGAAGGGTTTCTCCAGAAACTTTTTACCTGGCAAAGCTAAAAAATACGGAAAAGAAGAGTAAGGCAGTAAATTTGTGCTGACAGTAGTTCTTTTACCTATTTAGGCGCAAGCTCGGCGCTGTGTTGTTAGTACCAAGCAGAGGAGGTTTTTGAGCGGAGAGAATGGCGAAGTCACCAGAAGAAGAACACCCGCAAAAGGCTTTTGGTTGGGCTGCCAGAGATTCTTCTGGGGTTCTTTCTCCTTTTCATTTCTCCAGAAGGCAAGCTTTTTCTTCTTCTTATTCCCCTTCTTTATTCTCTCTCTCTCTGTTTTTTTTTTTTTTAAATTAATATCACTCGTCTTTCTCTTATGAACCGTTAAGCCATCATTGGTCAACATTGGCATGGTGGTGACCATCTTGGTGCTGTTTTCGTCTGTTAAATTGCATGTCTTTGATTTGTCAAAAAATTCATTGATTAAGATAATATACTTGCGTCGTCTTTTAAAAATAATGGTTCATATGGTCTTTTCTGATTTGTTGGTTGGTCCACTTTTAGCTTTATTATATTCTAACCTGGTTCCACGCGTGGAGGCTTCATCGTCCTGTGGTCTGTTGTTGTCTTCTTGTTGGGAGAAGTAGAGAACAATATGAGGCAAAATAAAATGAAAAAAGAAGGAAAAGAGCACAGCTGATTACTTGAATGCCTCTGTTTTTAAGAATATGAAAGAAGCTCCTTCATAAACCATTAATTGCTTTTTCAATATTTCTTTTTTAACTAAACACTGTAATTGTATAATCGTCAGGGAAAATGGTGATAAAGATGTCACGATACAAGTACTTTACTGTGGGGTTTGCCACTCTGACTTGCATGCTGTAAAGAATGAGTGGGGGTTCACGAGATATCCTGTTGTTCCCGGGTAAGAAATTTATCTCACATTAATATGTGTTAGCATTAAGCGATTTGTCCATTAACAGCATTGTCTATTACTTTCTAGAATGCTTTGCTGGGGTGAACGTTTTTCCGTTTTGATAAAAAAAATTATTATTTGGTTATGGCTTATTCAGGATATTTTTGTAGGGATATTATCCTTGAATTACTATTTGATTAAGAAATAGTAAGAGCTTGTTTAATTAAAGGTAAAATCCAGAAAACAGAGCAGAAAAGAGATTTTACCATTTGAAGTTTCCCTTGTAGTTTACTGGTGAAGGCTTTATGTAACAATTTTTTGAATTAGAATATGTAACGGACTTCTTATTTATTTATTTCCTGTAGTGCAGCATTTCTCTGAAAAGATCAAGTGAAATGAAAATATTTATGCATACGCAGTGGTACTAGTCGTGCCCTGTATTAGAGTTTGATCTGTCTCTATGATCCTTTCATGTGGTCAAACTTCTCCTCGGAGAAATCTTCAGGACTAGATTGTGCATGACTTCTTCGAAAGTAGTATGCTTCAAATTTGAAAGGGACTGCAACAAAGTAGAAAAGCTTCATGGAGATTAACATCTTTTAAATTGGAATTTTGTGACATTGTTTGAGTTTCCTTATTTTGTTATATGACTGCGAAGGAATAGAAAGAGAAAGTAAAATAAAAGACAAATTAACTAGTTGAATTGTGTTCTGTTTTTGCAATGCATTGTGTGCTCTGTTCTTGCAATGCATTGTGCGTTCTGTTCTTGCAATGCATTGTGTTAAGTAAGCAGGCATGCGGCATGAAAATTAGCAAATTACACGTGGGATCATGTGCTTACACCTTTTACGGTCTAAATGTTTTAGTTAATTCCAATCTAAAATAACAGAGATCTAGCAATAGTTGTTTGGGCTTGATTCTGCGTCAACAAATTGTAAAGCTGAAACCCTCAAAGGTCCATGTGGGTTCTGCCAAATTTCTATTACGAATTGTGATTTCTAATCCATGATTGACCAACTTATCATGATTTTGTTATAAGCCACGTAATGATTGGTTTGAATCTTGATTCTTCTGGAGGTTTTCAAACTCTGCTTAAAAATACTTACAGCAGTCTAGCAATATTCAAAGCGAGTGGCTTCCTCTCCCCAACCGAAGCCCCCTGCGCCCCCACACAACCCACACCCCCCCCCCCCCCCCCCCCCCCCCCCACCCCTCCTCACCACCCACCCCCGGCCTTCCCTCTCCCTTTCTTCCCGCGCCTCTTCTTTTTGGGATGATTCCTTAAATGAACCATTCCAGAAAGCGGCCGTAGGCCAACATCCATTGTATTTGCAGCACGGTGAGGTTCTTGCCATCTTCTGCCACTATGCATCAAAATCTATACACTTAAATAATATGCATGCAGATTGTTTGTTCCCTCTAAAGCCTTTCACCAGTGTGACTGACTGCTATCTTGGTGTTTTGGTTTCCAGTGATTTGTCTAGTGTATGAAGTATTTGTTTGGGGTCTATGAGTTATCCACAGCTGATCTCAATATAGGCGAAATATTAAAGTTACTCTTGTGATGACCACGTATCAAAATGCCTTGGCCCCTTTCCTCCACTTGTAGTCTTACCTTTTGGCCATATCAAGGTGCTCAATCCTCTAGCCTTGAGTCTTCAGCCCCATGAAATAACTGCTGTAAGGTCTGCATAGATGGACACAGACTCCTGTTTTTGGGACAAAGCAAGGGGACTATGTTCATGTGCCTCTATGCATCAGGAAATATTTATTCAATGAGTTTTTGGAACGTGTTCTTTGCAACATGATAAATTCTTTACACATTGAGTGGTTTACATTGTGAAGGTTTTCAGTTCGAATATTTGTCAACTCGTGCATTTGAACTCAAAGCCAGAAAGCTGAGAGTGCACTTGACCAGTAGAGCTTTTCTTCCAAGGATTAACATGTGAAGTGCATTCTCTCCTCTTCACTGCATGTATGATTGTGTGGCTGCTTACCGATATATTAGTTAACAGTTCAATGTAACCGTCTATAGTAGGACTTATTTGTAACATGCTACTATGGGGCTTCATATTTCTTTCATCTAAATAATAATTTTGATTTAGAAGTTCTCTTATAAGTCATGATCACAAATGAGAAATATCTGTTCAATAAGCTTTGGGATTCTGTATTTTTCATAGTAGAAGAGGCACAAGATTGAACATTTGTCCTTCCTAGTTATCTGGAGTTCCGCTTATGTTTTCATGTTCTTACTTTGATGCTTACTTCTGCACCCATTCTCACATCTGTCTTATATATGCATGGCCCATCCTTCATTTTGGTTGAGATATACATGCTTGTCATTAAAAGTCTTCCACATATTCATTTTCCAAATTTAAGAATGAATCAAAACCTTATAATGAAACTTTTTCCCATTGTTGCAACTTGGACATAATAGTCATTCAATAGAATAGACCTTTCATACCAACCCATATCAATAAGGAAACTGTTATTTTGCAGGCATGAAATTGCTGGTGTTGTGACAGGCATTGGGAAAGGTGTGAAGAAATTCAAAGTGGGTGACAGAGTTGGAGTGGGAGTCTTTGTGGGTTCCTGCAAGAAATGTGAGAATTGCCAACAGGACTTGGAGAACTACTGTCCTCAAATGATATTTACATATAACTCCTATTACTTTGATGGGACAAGAACTTATGGTGGTTATTCTGATATTGTGGTGGTGGAGGAGCCGTATGTGCTCGTCTTTCCTGATAATTTACCCCTTGATGCGGGTGCCCCACTTCTCTGTGCTGGAATCACAGTGTACAGCCCTATGAAATACTATGGGATGACTGAGCCTGGGAAGCATTTAGGTGTCTCAGGACTTGGTGGGCTTGGTCATGTTGCTGTCAAACTTGGTAAGGCCTTTGGGTTGAAAGTTACGGTCATTAGTTCTTCACCGCATAAGGAGGATGAGGCCATCAACAGACTAGGGGCTGATTCTTTTCTGGTTATCAGCCAACCAGCCAAAATGAAGGTACAAGAAAATTTGCTTGGAAAGATGGAAATGAAACTACGTCAGTCTTTTAAGTTTAGATCATGGATCATGTACACAAAGGGATAGCTTAACCTTTTCGACGGATTGATCCCAGATATCAAGCACTTCGATTAAGCTGTTGATGTTGTCCGTATGATCTTTTGTTCACAGTAGTCAGCATATCAGACATATTGCATTGAAACTGTTATTTCTAATAACCCGTAATGTAGTGCTTCTAAATCTGCAGGCAGCTATGGGCACTATGGATTACATCATTGACACTGTATCTGCTGTTCATCCTCTGGCTCCGCTGCTTGGTCTGCTGAAGGTGAATGGGAAGCTGGTCACTTTAGGTTTACCTGAGAAGCCCCTAGAGCTGCCCATCTTTCCTTTAGTTTTGGGTAAGTCTCATAAAGCCCTACCTTAACAACCACACTACCCACGACCCCCACAATCACCCCCCAACACCAACACCCCCCCCCCCCCCCCCCCCCCCACCCCCAAAAAAAAACACAACAAAGCCCTCAGATTGGAGTACTAGGAAGAATTTCTGTAAATGTAGCTCAAAGCCAAAGTATGAGGTTTTCTTTACATAATGATCTATGACACGAAATTACATGATAGAAACTTGGGACGGCCTTCATGACATCAGTTTACTTGTGCCAAGCATTCGGGTTTTACTTAGTACTTTCTCATTCTTATTTTTCTCACTCTTATTAATTTTATGCAATAAAGACTCTGAAGAGAAAATCAAGGGCGTGCATGGTGCATGTAAATGTAACTATTCAAAATGGAATTTCACGAGTCTGATAGTTCTGCTTCTGAGGAGAACTTTAAATTCACCACTCTTATTCTATTTTAAAGTTCTTTCGACCTTGATTGGATCCATAAAATTTTAGCATGTGTTTCAAACAGGGCGTAAGCTTGTTGGAGGAAGTGATGTAGGAGGGATAAAAGAGACACAGGAGATGCTAGATTTCTGTGCAAAGCATGGCATAACTGCAGACATTGAGCTGATCAGAATGGAAGAAATCAACACAGCCATGAAAAGGCTTGCCAAATCTGATGTGCGGTATCGTTTCGTAATTGATGTTGCGAACTCCTTGTCGCAGTAAGATCAGTTGTCATGCCTTCGCTGACAACATCCGTATTTAGACCAGAATGTCAGACATAAGTACTTGTTTCCTTGTATTATCGACATAATGCTTGTCCGCTTTGGTTAAAGCGAGAATATATGTATCTATTTCGTCTACTCCTTTTGCTATCTGAATATCGTATTTTGCGGTAAGACTACTATGTTCATAAACACAAATGTCATTCTAACCTTAGTCTTCCTTCGTGAAAAATAGTTTGCAACAGGATACAAATCAAGTTTTGTTGGTAAGTTGATAAGATGATGAGGGACAGTCAAGTTCTGGGTTTTGTTTATCCTTATCATGATGTTTGACGACCATCGAATGGATTTTGGAAGTCTTAGTCCGGTAGGATATGCTTTTTGGCGAGAGTTTCCTCCAAATGATAAGATTTCGAAACAACATGCAGCTTTTGTAGTTTGAAATCAAAACAAACCATCTTATCAAGCTCAAATTGTTTAGTTTTCTTCTAAACATATAATCTTTATATAGTGTTTAAATATAAAAATTATTTTTAATTTATAAGTTAGTTTTGAATTGGAGTTTGAACTTTCAAATAAGTTTATCAACAAACAGTTACAGTTTTATGTCTTATAGAAGCCTAAGGCCAGATTTAGGAACGGAAGGATTAATCTTACAAGCACACTTAAATCCTCCTACGATCCTCTTGGTCCTCCATTCTTCCTTCCCTTCCAACTTGTATAATTTGGTAGGATTTAAGGTGTCTTTACTGAACAGTTTTGCGTCTCTTTCCCCTAAATTCGACTCTCGCTTTGTCCTTTGGACATTTGTGGCTTACGACAAATGAACGGGACAACTTTGAAGGGACGTTCTAAATTTTTGTGGGCGTATGTGTCGCATGCCTTGGAACTTTGTCTGAAGATTGTATAATACTTCGTTATCCTCGACCGTTTTAGTTTTCGCTGTTTGGTTAGGTTGAGAATAGTCTCTGCGTCGCTGTCTCTATGCTGGTATGGCATCTGTTTCACCTGCTCCAGTCGCTGTAAATTTCTAGTCTCATTTCTTTTCGGATTTTGTCTCCTTTGTCTGCTTCGGTTCTTCACGTATTTTTTCATCGATCACATTTTTTGATGCATTAAGCTAACTTTTTTCTTACGGTCAGAGTTTTTCACATGTATGCTGCCAGTGTAATTGCCTCTTTTCTCTTCTGTCTGGACATAAACGTTTCAAGAGACATGGAATCATATGAAAGAAAGAAAGGCATGTGGAAACTGTTTATTCCATGATTGCTGCATGAATAAATGATCAAGCTTAGGTTGTGGGAATTGATGTCATGCATGAACAAACGTTAATTGCTACAAGACAGCAAGTCATCGTCCATATCAAACATAGGATGGTTGTTTGAAACAAAAAAAAAAAAAAAAAAACAGGATGCTTAACATAACAAAACCAAGAGCTAGTTTGAATAAAGACCATTGTCCTTTTCCCTTTCCTGGCAAGGTTTTAACTCGTCGTCACAAATCGTCAAGCGTGAAAAGCTGCCAAATAGCCTTTCTCAAATCCTTAGTGCTAAAAGGTGAGGATCTACAAGGGAAACTATCAAAGCCATGGAAATTCACTATGAACACGAAAAAGATGAGGATCTGTGAGTCATAATGAGTTTATAACGCAGACCATTTTCTTTGTGTTTTTTCGCTACGCTTGTCCATGCTCTCCCACAATGAATTGTAGACGAAGCCAAGTGAAGGACACAAATCAAGAAGAATTGACCAGGCCATTGATTACCAACTGGTAATCTATCATTATAATTCAACCTGCTTCACTTGTAACTATATCAGGATGTCCCAGGTTAAGCAGCAGAAATCGTAAAGATTTGGGGGAGCAAACAAGGCGATCTGTTATTGCTGCTAATTCTTTTCTCAAAATTAGGTGGTTTTATTCGTCGTTAAAGATGCGAAGGTTTCTACTGGAATGCTGGTTCTAGGAAAGTCATGAGAAGGATCCTACTCAAGACACCGTTCTATGCCCTTCTAGTTGAAGCGAATTTAGGACTTGGAGAAGTCTTCACAAGGCCATGTTCATTGCCTTTGACAAGTTAGGGAGTACCCAACAGAGGTTAGGTTGGGCAAGGCCACCGTGTGCGTGGCTGCGGCAACGCCATTTGTCCATGGCCTTGGGAAGGCTAGGGAGTGCCTAACAAAGGTTAGGCTGGGCAAAGCTATGCCCTTGCAAAGGCCATGCGTAGGCATGGCCATGGCCATGGCCTTGGGGAGGTTAGGGAGTACCTAATAGAGGTTAGGCCAAGCATCAGAAGGTCGATGTATTAACCCCATTCTATAATATCTAGAATATAAAAAAAATTATCCCCTGAAGTCTCTATTTTTAGTTTTTGGAAATATTTCTCTTTTAGATATTTGACTCTTATGAAGCAACCAAAAGTGATTAGAAATTAATTATCCAGCAGTAAATTAGTAGTAAAAGTCACTACATAAAGTGCATTTTTATTTAGTAATAGTGTGCATTTGAAAACTCTTTTTGGGACTTTTCAATATTAAAAACTAACTTTTAAGGTTTCAAAATCAATGGGATATTCATCATATAAATGTTAACAATATATTCTTACAAGATGATCTACATGAGAAAGTTTACATATGACTCCCACTAAAATCCAGATGAGGATAGTAGCAAAGTATGAAAGTTAAAGAAGTTCTTACAAAAGCTTTAGTAGGTTGTTAGATAGTAGTATGCTAAGTTTATTGATGTGCTTTCAGTAGTTGGTTATTAAGATTCCATGCATGTTACATCATTTTTCATTAAAAAATAAGGTAATCTAATAGTGATTCTCATGATTTAAGTAGATGACATCCTTAACACTAGTAATGACACTCTAAAATCAAAGACTTGAAAGCACATTTGTACTCTTATTTCATAAGAAGTACTTAGGAAATCTTAAGATTTTTGTTAAGATTGAGGTTTTGAAAGATGACAAAGGGATCCATCTAAGTTAACATAAGCATATGTTTGGGTTGATTGATGGGATAAGACTTGGAGGAGCCAAACTAGTAGGCAACTCTATGGACACCAACTTAATATTGACCACAATTAAGCATGATCAAGGACATCTTGTGCCACATGATGGAATCCACCTTTGAGAGACTCCTTCATCAACAATTCATATAAAAGTTAAACTATCTCAATATGACAAGACCTGATATCTTCTATGTGATTCACAACTTAGCCCAATTTATGCATTCCCTTAAAAAATCCTATTGGGAAGTAGCCGTTTGATTGATGAGATGCCTTAAGAGCTGCCAGGTACAAGACTACTTATACCTTCCTCAAGTAGTTATCAAATGCGACCTTATTGTGACTTTAACTACATAACATGTAAAATGACTTAGGAAATCTTAAGATTTTTGCTGAGATTGAGGTTTTGAGAGATGACAAGGGGATCTATCTAAGTCAACATAAACATATGCTTAAGTTGACTGATGAGATGAGACTTGGAAGAGCCAAATTGGTAGACAATTCTATGGACACCAACTTAATATTGACCACAATTAAGCATAATCAAGGACATCTTGTGCCACGGGATGAAATCCACCTTTGAGAGACTCCTTCAAATATCAATAATTGATACAAAAGTTGAACTATCTCAATATGACAAGACCTAATATCTTCCATGTGATTCACAACTTAGCCTAATTTATGCATTCCCTTAAGAAATCCTATTTGGGAAGTAACCATTTGATTGATGAGATGACTTAAGAGCTGCCAGGTGCAAGACTACTTATACCTTCCTTAAGTAGTTATCAAATGCGAGCTTATTGTGACTCTAACTACGTAACATGCAAAATGACTTAGGAAATCTTAAGATTTTTGTTGAGATTGAGGTTTTGAAAGATGACAAGGGGATCTATCTAAGTCAACATAAACATATGCTTGAGTTGACTAATGAGATAAGACTTGGAATAGCCAAATTGGTAGACAATTCTATGGACACCAACTTAATATTGACCACAATTAAGCATAATCAAGGACATCTGGTGCCACAGGATGAAATCCACCTTTAAGAGACTCCTTCAAATATCAACAATTCATACAAAAGTTGAACTATCTCAATATGACAAGACCTAATATCTTCCATGTGATTCATAACTTAGCCTAATTTATGCATTCCCATAAGAAATCCTATTGGGAAGTAGCCATTTGATTGATGAGATGCTTAAGAGTTGCCAGGTACAAGACTACTTATACTTTCCTTAAGTATTTATCAAATGCAAGCTTATTATGACTCTAACTATGTAACATGCAAAATGGTAAGGAAATCATTGATAGGATTTTATGTCATAGTTAGGGATGCACTAATTTTATGGAAAAGCAATCCGGGAGTGGTATTTAGATCATCTACCAAAGTGTAGTGTCATGCAATGGTGATTGTTTCTTGTGAGATCCTTTAGTTGTTAGGGCTTCTTAGAGACAAAGGCTTGACATGATGTTGTATTATGATAACAAAGCTTCTGTGAAACTTATATAGCTAATCCCATGGTTCATTAATGCACTAAGCATATAGATGTGGATTAGCACTTCATCTGTGTGAAGATTCAATAATGACTCATCAAGATCAACCATGTTGGTACAAAGGAGCAACCAACTGACATTTTAACCAAAGCCTTAAAGGCTAATACAAACATCTCCTTTGCAAGCTTGTCAATTCATATTGACCACCAACTTAGGAGGGCTTGTTTAAACATGAAGATGGATTAGCATTGGTGTCATAGCCTAGTTATTTCTAGAATCATGCAATGTTTGAACCATGGGCAAATTCAAACTAGCCCTTCCTATAAGCTTTACACTTGGACAGGAACTAGAAATTGATGAGGAAGATTACATTGAAGAGAGGTGACTTGCCTCCTAAATACAATTTACTTGAACCTCCTATTTGATATAAAAGAACACACCTAAGTATTTACAAATAACTTGAGCTTGACAGCAACCATTCGACCACCCACTAATTTAAGCTTTCTCTTTTTTCATTAGTAAACTAGTCTTAATATGCCCCTTTTGGACTCATGGGTAAGGAGACCACTTTGGGTGGATGAGCTTCTATACAAATGCCTATTTGGGAGGTGTGGAAAACCTAACCTGGAACCTTTACTTTCTTGGAAACTTTCAACCACTTATTGTGGGTTCCCAAGGGTCCATTAAAGGCCCTTGGTCTCTTCCTAAGTAGATCTCATAGGCCCACGATTACTTCTCTAGTGGTGCCCCTCTATGCCATGTGTCATTTTCTTAAAGACTTCATTTAAATCCTAATGGCTACAACATTTAGTCTAGGTGCTCATGCGCCCATGCTGCCTACTTCTCAGCACTTGCATTCATGCCCTTACGAGCCATCACCTCTTAGGTTGTCTACTCAAGGGCAAACTATGGTTGTCCATGTGCATTTGTCTTCTGTCTCTATCTCACTTTCATCTTCTCATGCTAACCTCAGCTTCCACATACTTGGTGCCTTTTTGTGCTTGTGTGCCTCAACTTCCATCATTGATCCTCGGCCTTTGTCACTTGTAGGTGCGTTCCCAACACACCTCGTCTCATCACACAACTACAACACCACGTATCACATTCATTCATGCTACCTACTATATTGTAACGTTGGTGGAACATGCTAAGCATTACATAGGTGGTAGCCATGTGGCAAACACATAAGTACCTTCAACTAGCTTCCTATAAGCTTCTGCAAAAGCCTATACTATGATCTCTCTTGCCACAACTGTAAGTTCTTTTGCACATGCTACAAAGACAAGGGCTTTCATGCATTTTACATGGATTTCTTGGCTATATATACAATACTTCTTCTTTCTACACATTTTATCATGGGAACAATTAAACTTGTATGGTTTTGGTTTGTTTATCAATAAACAAATCTTTTCCCATTTCATTGTGTTTGTTCTATGCATTTTCTTCATCTCTTTACATGGAGTCTATGCTTAGAATGATGATTAACATTATAGGGAGTCCTGTTGGAAAAGAATAAAAGTTCTTAAGAAACGTGACTTATTCTGGATTCTTGTCTATGACAAGAAAGGACTAGACTTAATATAGAAACGGGTGTGAAGGTGCATCAAAAGATCATACTGTTAATCGAAGTTTGTCCAATATTTCATTATCCTGGAACTTTTTTTAAGTTGTCGTTGTTTGGTTAGGTTGAGAAGTCTTTTTGTTTCTGTCTTTATGCTGATATAGCATCTTTTTCGCCAGCTCCTGTTGCTGGGAAACTTAATGTTCAATTTTTTTAGATTTTGAATCCTCTATTTGCTTTGGCCCTTCTTACCTTATTCTACCAAAAGCTAAATTGGCCAGTGAAGGCAAGTTGACTCCCGAACAAACCAAGCATAAAAAAGGAAAAAGAATACCTACAAGCTATTCATGATTTTTGTGAATATTTCATTACAATTAAAACGATGATTATTTTGGAGGATATTGCTCTTGATAGTATTCAAGTACCTTTTCCTCCATCACATTATATCTATATTATGCAAATTGTCTTATTAGGTTCAGAGTTATTTGTTAAGTTGTAAATATGTAAATCGTTTTTTATCTATTTGGGCCATGTATTTGTTGGGCCTTTAGCAAGTCTGGACCCAATGGCCCAAACCCGTGATTAGGGTGTTTAACCCTATTTCTATTTTGTAATTAGTTTCGTTTTTCCTTAATCAAGAATCATGAGAGAAATTCTTCCTAGCTCCTGTTCACAATTTCATTTCAAGCTCTTGTTCACAATTTCGTTTCCTCAGACGTTTTACTTTCTTAGATGGTATTGAGAGCCTGCTTGAGGATTTTGTCCTAGATTCAGTAAGCTTTTCTTTCATCTTTAGTACTTTTTTCGTCCTCTTTCGTTTAAGAGCCAAAATTGTAACTTTTTCTTGATTCCTTTTAGAAGAACGGCTCTGTGTCTCGATCCTGTTCTTTTAGTCCTTTCTTTTTCAATCTTGTTCGGTTTTTTCAACCATTTTCTGGTCATTTCATTGTCTTCCGTTGCTATTTTGATCGGCAACACCATCGCTGTTCAAAATGGTGCATTTTGTCTTAGGGTGAGGAGTCGTCATGCACAATTACTTTTTTTTCCCTTTCCCATCGAGTTCTCCTACCAAATGCACTGTTCCACTTATTTTTCGGGTCATATAATCGGTTCCATACCCAAGTCCAGTTCGTGAGCCATTTTCTTGTGAACCCGAGGTGCATTGTTACATTAAATGGTAAACGTGCATTTTGCTTCCGGTTAACTTGGCTTTCTTACTCGAGTCCAGTTCGCGACTCGTTTTCTCGCAAACCCGACGCGCACTGTTTCATTAAACGGTTAAACGCGCGTTTTGCTTTCGGTTAGCCCACCCCAAAGTCCAGTTCGTGACCCATTCTCTCGTGACCCGACACGCACCATTTCATTAAACAGTAAAATGCTCATTTTCTCCACATGCACCGTTTCGACCCAAAACACTTCATTTTGCTCCACCCCTCAATGTGCACCGTTTCATTAAACGATCTAAATGTGCATTTTGATCTAGCTCGAACTTGGGTCTTCTTTGGGTTTAGGCTTGACAATCCAGGCCAGCCTTTTTCTCCTCACAGGTCCAGGTCACTTATTCGGATCCCTACTTAGGTAGACGACTAAGTGCCGCTACCACAACCTTTTTTGATGCCGTTCTTGCCAGTTTTTGCTGTCATTTTTGTCGATTTTTGTCCTTATCTCCACCTCCAGTCAAATCTGCCACCATGAGCACTCGTTCTGAGTTTCCAAGGTCAGAAATCTGGCAGAGTTGCCAAATCCACTTTCCCTTGCTGTCGGTAACGTTTTCATTGTCGTTTTGGTTCCCTAACTTCTCACGGGCTCCACAGACTACTTTTCTTAGAGGCGCAAAATGCTCATTGCACTTGGCTCCTGGGATAAGCTTGATTTTGTGAATGGTAAATTATTGCAACTTGCCGATGATGATCCCTGTGCTAATCTTTGGGAAAGATGCAACTTGACAGTGTTTTCTTGGCTGATGCATTCAACCTCTCCTTAGATTGCGAATGTGATCTCTATGTGTTGTACTGCTAGTGCTGCTTGGAAGATGTTGGAAACTCGCTATTCTAAGATTACTAGCACCCTTTGATATGACTTAGAACAACATATTGGCGAGGTTAAGCAATAGTCGGATGAGTCTGTAGCCAAATACTTCTCTCGACTTTCTAATCTTTGGGCAAAATTGGATAAATGTTTGCCGATGATCAAGTGCAAGTGTAAGCAATGTACCTATGATTTTCTAGCTTTGTTGGCAGTAGAGAGAGAGTCTGGACAGGTCATTTATTTTTTGCTTGGTCTTCAACCCATCTATGTTGCAGTGCAAAGCAACATCACTTCTTGTAGTCTTGTTCCACCCCTTGATGAAGTTTTCCTGTTGGTTACGAATGAAAAGCATCAGCATCATCTGCATGTTAATCATGGGAAGACTGATTTATTTGCATTTACTGTACAAACCCCTATGTCATTTGGAGGGGGGTTTGGGACTAGTCAGAGGGACAATTAGTCTTCTGCAATTGGCAACTCGCGACACTCCTTTAATGGCGTTGGCTCTAGACAAGGAGGGTCCCAACCTTTTTGTGATCATTGTCGTTGGCAAGGACATATCAAGGAAAAATGTCATAGATTGTACGGCTTTCCTAATAGACCATAAACTTCTAAGAAGAAAGACAACAACACCAGTTCAGCATATGCAGTCAATATTGAGTCTAGTGATATGTCTGCAGCTTCTCTTGGCCAGACTCTCACCCCTAAGTAGTATTAACAGGTGGTTCAACTTCTTAGTCGTTTTGGTCCTACCGAGCTTATGGCAAACTTCTCAGGTACTGTTTCTTTCTTACAAAGTTCATCTTTATCTGACTAGCTTATTAATTTAGGGGCGAGTGATCACATAACATGCAATCTCATGTGCATGGAAAATGTTCAATCTTTCACATCAAACCCTATTTGGGTCAAATTGCCTGATAATAGTAGTGTAGCTGTCACTCACATTGGGACTGTTCGCCTTTCCCCTTCTATCATACTCTATGATGTCCTTCATGTGCATTCGTTTAAATGAAAACTTTTGTCAGTTGCCAAATTTACTTTTGACAGTTCTTGCCATATCACCTTTTACCCACACTTTTGTTTCTTTTAGGACCATTTGATTGGGACAATACTGGGGCTGGGTAGGGCTAAGCATTGTTTATATCATCTAGTGTCTCCAACGGTTGCCATAACAGAAGCTTTTTCTACTATCATTAAAACTTTTGAATGTAATGCTCCTAAGCGGGCTAATGTGTGTGCCAACACTATGTTTAAAACTAATGTTTTGAGTAATAAACATACGTTATGGCATTAATGTTTTGGTCATTCTTCTTATTATGAATTCCCTGATGTATTTGGTCCAATTCATCCTTTAGTGAAACAAACTCGCCTTCCCTTTCCTTCATGTACCTCTAGTACGAATTCCCTTTTTGAGTTGGTCCATGTCAACATATGGGTTCCTCATGGAACTCTACATCATGATGGCTCGCGTTACTTTTTGACCATTGTTGATGATTTTTCACGTAGGAGTTGGGTGTATCTCATGAAACATAAAAGTCAAGCCCTTCATTTCTTGCATTTGTTCTTTACCATGGTCGAAACTCAATTTAAGACTCACATTCGCCACTTGCATTTCGATAATGGTCTGAGTTCTTTAGTCATGAGTGTGTCTCTTTCCTTTAGCTCCGAGGAGTCCATCATGAGAGTTCGTGTGTCCATACTCCATAGTAGAATGGCATTGTAGAGCGCAAACATCAACACATCCTCGATGTCATATGTGCATTACAATTCCAAGTTGTTATTCCAAACCGTTATTGGGGCGAGTGTATTTTGACTGCCATTCCCAATATTAATCGTCTTCCTACTCCTGTCTTAGATGGCAAAACTCCCTTTGACATCTTGTTTGGCAAAGCATCGTGTGTTTCACATCTTTGTGTTTTTTGCTGTTTGTGTTATGTTACCGTCATCCACGTAGGGATAAGTTTGCCCCCCATGCCCAACTATGTGTATTTATGGATATTCTTCTTCTCAGAAGGGTTATCGAGTTCTTGACCTCATTACCCACACTTTTTTCATTGTTCGTGATGTTGTGTTCCATGAGTTAGTCTTTCTTTTTGCTCAGTCCCAATCCTCCTATCTTGTTTCTCACCTTAGCGAGGATTAGTACTTTGTTCCTTTAAACCCTGATACACCAATTAATCCTACTCCATCATCCACCTCAAGGCCTACTGTTCCTGATGTTTCTCCCTCATTGGATGTCCCACTTGCATCACCATCTCCTTCTTCTAATCTTACTATGGCTCCACCCACTGTGGATCCTCCCACTGTAGCTCCACCCACTATGGCTCCATCCACTGTGGCTCCACCCTATGTGGCTCCACCTATTGTGGATCCCTCCTCTGTGTCTCTTCCCACTATCACCACTCCTGCTGTTAGGCGTTCACACCGCGACTCCAAACCTTCTATATGGACTCAAGATTATCACTGTCATCATATCTCCTCTAAGTCTATTGGACACTGCTCTGTGGGCCCTCGAGCCATGCCATATTCTATCTCTTAGTTTATGACCCTAGATAACCTATCTCCCACACATCGAGCCTTTATTGCCTCTAGCTCTTCCATTCGTGAGCCTTCCTACTATCATGAGGTACTTCATGATCCTCACTAGGTGGATGCTATGACTAGTGAACTTCATGTATTAAAGGCTAATCACACGTAGAAGTTGGTTCCTTTGCTCCTAGGTCGTAAGCCAATTGGGTGTCAATGGGTTTACAAGATTAAATAATGTGTTGATGAATCCATTAAAAGATATAAAGCTCGTCTTGTAGCCAAGGGCTATTCTCAGCGGTATGAGATTGATTATGAGGAGACCTTTTCACAAGTGGCTAAGATGGTGACTATCCGGTGCATCATGGCATTGGCTTCTATGTTTCATTGGTCCCTTCACTAGATGGACGTTCATAATGCATTCCTTCATGGTGATTTACTTGAAGAGGTCTACATGTCCTTGCCTCCCGGGGTTCAAACTACATCCACCGGACCCCCATAGGTTTATCGTTTGCTCAAGTCTATTTACGGACTTAAGCAAGCTTCTCGGCAATGGTATGCCAAACTTACTGTTGCTTTTCTTAAGGCTGACTTTAAGCAGTCTTGGCATGACTATGCTCTGTTTACACTATGTCGTGGGTCTGTTGTGGTGACCATTTTGATCTATGTTAATGATATGCTTCTCATCGGCAACAATGAGGAAGTCATCGCTCAGGTCAAGTCTCATTTCTGTTCTCGATTCCATATAAAGGATTTAGGCCAAGCTAAGTTCTTCCTTGGTATCGAGATTGCTCGGTCAAAGAGTGGTATTTCCCTCAGTCAATGTAAATATGCTTTGGAGTTGGTTTTTGAAGCTAGCTTATCTAGGGCTCGGCCATGCAAGATTCGTATGGATCAGAATCTTAAAATCACTTTTTTAGAGTATGATGTTGGCACGCTCGTGACTATAGATGATCCTTCCTTGGCGGACTCGGCTCCTTATCAATGCCTCCTTGGATGCCTTATCTATCTTACTCATACTCGCCCTAACATCGACTATCTTGTTCAGGTACTTAGTTAGTTCATGCATTCCTCGAAAACTTCACACATGGACATGGCTCTGAAGGTTGTCAAATATTTGAAGGGCACTCTAGGCTTAGGACTCTTCATGCCTTCTGTTGGATCCTATAGCAACCTAAGAGGGGGGTGAATTAAGTTTCTCTTTTAAAAATCACTTCTATTTGTGTTCAATTACTTTTTACGCAATCAAATATGATATTCAAAGATATAAAGCTTAATCAGCAAGCTAATCAAACACAAGGAAGATAAGACACCAATTTACACGGTGGTTCGGCTCTTCTCACCTACTTCCACCCTCTTCTCCTTCAACACAACCGGTTGAAGTCTATTTTACTACAAAGCTAGGATAAACTTTCCCCTACACTTTCTAACTCCTCCTCAAGGAGTCAAACAATCCTTACACCAAGGATTACAATACAATTATTTACAAATTTTGAACTAAGCTTCTATAAAATATGCAATACAAGTTTAAAAGCTTCAAACAACTGCTAGAGGCTCAATACAGAGTAATATGGACAAAAGTCCCAAATTCGTTCAAACCCGAGCAGAGTCTACTTGCAGAAAATCAACTTCAATAATAGAGTATAATGAAGCACAAATTGATTATCTAATAAGCAAGTAATGAGCTTAGAAATTACTCACCCAATGAAGATCAAAATCGTAGGTTTGGATGAGCTAGAATAAGTAGTATGAGATGCTTCATAGATTGCTTTCTTTGCTTCTGATTTTCAAATCTGTTTCAATGGTGAAGACAAACTTACTTAAATACCTTCAGAACAACTAACCTCTTACTTCAAAGAGTCGTTTTGACATTTCTAAGCACCATTAAATCTTCTTCCCATTGGAGTTCCTTATTTCCCTCTTCTTTGTCCATTTTTGAGCTTGAGAAAGACAAAATGTTGGGGCTAAGGTTCTGCCTTTGTTTATTTCAAAACCCTATCCAAAACGGTGCAGTTTTGGTCTCAACTTAAAGTTCTGTAATTCAGGTTTTGTGAAGCCAGTTTCGGGTCTTACTCAAATCTTCTTCAATTCTCTCCAATCTTGAAGCAATTCTTTGTGGGTCCTTCACATATTGATAAAGCATCTTCTTCCTTACAAAAACCCTTTGAAATCGTCTTCAGAAGCCCTCTAATCTGTTTCCAATTTCACTTTTGAACAGTTAGGCCAAGAACTCGACGAGCTTCACCATTTCTTCAAATTGATCCTTTCTGAGCAGTGGGTCTTTGATTTTTCTTCACAGAAATATTCTCCTCTTCATTAGCTTTCCAACGAGCTATCTTGCACCTTGATCGGAGGTGAAATGGGCGGCCAAATCTACCGGCGAAGTCACAGCGTCATTGCGGGTCAGATTCTGGGTAGCGACGCTTAAGTTGGTCACGGGTCGCGCATTCTGGACTGGGTCGTGCACTAGGTCGTGCTCTAGGCCTGAGTCGCACTCTGGGCCTGGGTCACATTCTCTGGACTGGGTCGCATCCTCTGGACTGGGTCACACAATCTGGATTGGGTCAGACTTTAGACTGGGTCAGACTTTTGGATTGGGCTCATTCTAACCCAATTTTCTACATACAATTTCAGCATTATTTTTCTTATAAACTCATAAATAATCAAATATTAATTATAATATTTTCATATTATAATTCCATTTAATTATCAATATATTCTAACAAAATGGTTATAATATTTTCATATTATAATTCTCATTTTTCTCATCATCAAAATGCTTATATATTCTAATATCATTAAAATATATTCCAACATTCTCCCCATTTTTAATGATGATAAAATAAAACATTTTGATGCAATATGAGTTTCCAAAGTAGAGCAACAACTCTTCACTTTTCAAGTTTCCAAAATAAATATGATCATTTGTTGGACAACTTTAAGCATATATATTGATGCATAAATTAATCCAAATTCAACACACAACAATATAATCCATAAGAAATATATTTCCTAGAACAAGTTATATATTTCTTCCCTTATAACAAGTTCAAAGTGCATATGACCAATATAATCAATATATATTTCTCCCAAGGTGCATATGACCAATATTTCACATGTTATAATAAATTCTCCCCTTATAACAAGTTTAAAGTACATCAAATATATATGATCAACATAGCATCATAACATATGTTTCTCCCCTTTTTTATTTATCAACACCAAAAGCATCAAACCATGGACTATAACCAAAATTAGCAAACATTATCTACACCAAAATCATAAGAATTATGGTATGTGGTTATCTCCAAGAGCTCATAGCTCCCCCTCAAGGATAACTTCCTTGCAAAGTAAGCCAACATGTTCCCTTTCACATTCTCAACATTATGCAGAAATTTTCAGCAAGATATATGATGAATATGAGGAAGACACAACAACAACCATTATTATAATATCAACACCATATGATCACAATTAAGAATTCACAGCATTATCATAGTGACAAGAGTCAAAGTTCACAGCAGCACACATAGTTGCAGATTCATATTCACAGCAGCACCATGTCCAGAATGTAAATTCCACCAACATAATAGAGTAGAGATATATCTTACAAAGCATGTGTCGTATGCTTAGGCAACCAAAAATTGGAAAGATCATACCAGATTTGATGAATCAAGAGCTTCCCCTAAGTAGTAGCGCCTAACATTGTTGTAAAGTGGAGTTTGTAACAGAGTTTGGAGTTTTGCAACGAAGTTTGGAGTTATACAGCGGAATACCAAGTAAACTCCCCCTTAAACTAGGAAAGGCCCCTTGTTATTAATAGAAAGGGAATGTTGATTGACAATGAAGGCTACTTCAATCATGAGATTGATAAAGAGCACATGTATGCCAATACATTAATGTAGTGATGCAGATTTTGCAAAAACTGGACTTATAAATCATCTACATTACACATTTCTAACTCTCTTCTTAGATAACAAAACTTTTCTTTGTCAAGAGGTTTAGTAAAAATGTCAGTAAGTTGGTGAAGAGTGCTAACATATTCTATGGTGACATTTCCTTTAAGGGCATGATCTCTTATGAAGTGATGTCTAATTTCTATGTGTTTAGTGCGAGAGTGCTGAACAAGATTTTTTGTGAGGTTAATAGCACTTGTGTTATCACACTTCAAAGGTATAGAACTTTGAAATGAATTAAAATCAGCAAGTTGATTTTTCATCCAAAGAACTTGTGCACAATAACTACCCAAAGCAATATATTCAGCTTCGGTAGTAGAGATAGCAACACTTTGTTGCTTCTTAGAGAACCATGAAATTAACATATTTCCTAGAAATTGACATGTTCCACTAGTACTCTTACGATCAGTTTTGCAACCAGCATAATCTGCATCACTATATGCATGCAAATAAAAAGATGACTCTCTAGGATACTATATACCTAACTTAGGTGTGTGCTTGAGATATTGAAAGATTCTCTTTACAGCAGCAAGATGACTTTCTTTAGGATCAGCTTGATATCGTGCACAAATACACACACTAAAAAGAATATCAGGTCGGGAAACAATGAGGTATAACAATGATCCTATCATGCTTCTACAAGTCTTTTGATCAATGGAAGTACCTTCTGGATCAGCATGTATATAGGTAGAAGTACCCATAGGAGTGTATATTTCTTTAACTTGATCAAAGTTAAACTTCTTAAGAAGTTCATATGTAAATTTACTTTGAGAGATAAAAATACCATGTGCTGTTTGCTTGATTTGCAATCCTAGAAAATAACTAAATTCTCCCATCATGCTCGTTTCAAATTCTTTCTTCATAAGTTCAGCAAATTCAATGCACAAAGATGCATTAGATGAACCAAAAATAATGTCATCTACATATATTTGAACTAAAAGAATATCATAATCATGGGACTTGATGATAGAGTAGTGTCTACAGCACCTTTTTTAAAGTTGTTTTCCACCAAGTATGTACTCAAACGATCATACCAAGCTCTTGCAGCTTGTTTCAAACCATACAATGCCTTAGTGAGTTTAAAAACATGATTTGGAAACAAGGAATCTTCAAAACCAGGAGGTTGTTCAACATATACTTCCTCATTTATGTAACCATTCAAAAATGCACTTTTGACATCCATTTGAAACAATTTGAAATTCTTATGAGATGCATAAGCTAAAAGCATGCGAATAGATTCCAATCTAGCTATCGGTGCATAAGTCTCATCATACTCTATGCCTTCTTCTTGGTTATATCCTTGTGCAACAAGTCTAGCCTTATTTCTAACTATTGTTCCATGTTCATCCATTTTATTCCTATATACCCATTTTGTTCCAATGATGGTTTTATTTTTTGGTCTAAGAGTTAATTTCCAAACTTTGCTTCTTTGAAATTGATTTAACTCTTCTTGCATGGCAATGATCCAATTACTATCAAGTAGTGCTTCTTTAATGTTCCTAGGTTCTTCTTGTGATAGGAATGCAGCAAATGCACAAACATTATAGGTGGAAGAACGAATATTGACCTTCTCCAAGGAATTTCCAATAATATTAGTAGGAGTTACCTCATTTCGTACCCTTGGATAAGTGGGGTCTCTTTGCATATGTTCTTGCCACTCTTCCCTTTCATCTTGTATAATGCTAGCATCGGGAGAGTTGTTGTCTAGAGCTTCCAGCAATGGTACAGATTCAGCATTGCTTTGTGAAGTGTCCAGAAGTGGTGCAAGCATTGGATTTTCATCTGCACATGTAATCAACCTTTCCCTTGCTTGGGAGTTAATAGTTTTATCAAATATTACATGGACTGATTCCTCTACCACCAATGTTCTTCTATTTAGAACTCTAAAAGCTTTGCTATTACTAGAGTATCCTAGAAAGATTCCTTCATCACTTTTGGAATCGAATTTACCTAAATTTTGTTTTCCATTATTATGCACAAAACACTTGCAACCAAATATGTGAAAATATGCTACACTTAGCCTTTTTCCATAAAACAATTCATATGGGGTCTTTTCTAATATAGGTCTTATCAAAACCCTATTGGAGACATAACATGCAGTATTTATAGCTTCACCCCACAAATACATAGGCAAACTACTTTCACACAACATAGTTCTACCTAGTTCTTGTAGTGTTCTATTGTTTCTTTCCACTACACCATTTTGTTGTGGTATTCTTGGTGCAGAAAAATTATGTTCAATTCAATTCCATTTTTAGTGCAAAAATCTTCAAACTCATGATTCTTAAATTCTATCCCATTATTCGTACAAATGAATTTGATTTTAGAATCTTTCTCATTTTGCAACTTTTTACAAAACTTTTCAAACATATGAAAGGTTTCACTTTTATGTGCAATGCCAAATGTCCAAGTAAATCTAGAGTAATCATCAACAATTACAAACACATAATACTTACCTCCAAGGCTTGCTATCCACATGGGTCCAAAGAGATCCATATGTATTAATTCAATTGGTTTTGTGGTTGTAACTATATCTTTTGAATTAAAACTAGTCTTTGCATGTTTTCCTTTAATGCATGCATCACACACCACATTTTTGTCACATTTCAGTTTTGGCAGCCCTCTTACTAAGTCTTTTCTATACAATTTCACAAGTTGTTTCACATTAATGTGAGCCAATTTCTTATGCTACAACCAGCTACTATTGTCCAGATTTACTGCTAAGCATATTTCTTTGTTTTTGAAATGTGTTAGATATAAAACATATATATTTCCTAGTCTTTTTCCAAAAACAACAATCTTTTTATTTCTACTAGATATTTTGCAGAAATTTGATCTAAACTTTACCTTATGATCCTTATCACATAGTTGACTAACACTTATGAGATTATGTTTTAATCCTTCTACATACAAAACATCATCAATCACAAAAGATGAGGATGAATTACCTATTGTTCCTATACCTTTTATGATGTAAGAGGAATCATCTCCAAATGATATCGTTCCTTCATGTCTTGAGGCAATGGTTGAAAACATCTTGGGATTTCCAGTCATGTGTTTGGAGCATCCGCTGTCCACAATCCATGTTTCCTTGCTGTAATCTATCTCCTCCACTGATTTCAAGCCCTACATAATAGAAAATAATCTTTGATTTTGTTGGTACCCACTTTTCTTTGGGTCCATGAGTGTTAGGGATCATTGTACATTTTGGCACCCATATTCTTTTAATCTTAAAGCTTCTACCAGATTTCAATGGGCATTTATCAATGGAATGACCAACATATTTACAATATGTGCATTTATCATACAAAGAAGTCGTGCTGTTTTTCTTTTCAAAGAATTTAGTAAAAGGTTTTGCATCTACATTTGATCTATAGCCTATACCAGCCTTGTCATACATGCCTTGTTGTGATTGTAAGATCTTTTCAAGCATGGCATTACCATTAGCAAACTTGTTCAGCAAACATGTTGAGCTATTTAGTTTGTTTTCAAGCTCTTTCTTTAAGCATTCAATATTTGATAGCTTTATAGTTAAAGAATCAATTTCATTCTTCATATGCTCATGCTTTTCATTAAAATCAGAACACATACACATATTATCATTCATTTCAGATTTGTTTTCACGAGATAAAATTGTTTCTTTTAGTTTTTTAATATCAAGTTTCATGCTTAAGTTTTCATTTACAGCTAGCTCATATTGGTTCTTCATTTTCTCATGTTCTTCTAAATTTAAACTTGATTTCTTTAATTGGCATTCAAGCATATTCTTTTCATATTGCATGCTGGACAATTTTTCTTTTAGTAATTTATTTTCATATTCTAACTCATGCAATCTATCAACCACTTCATTGAATGTATCATTCAGCTCATTAAATAAAATACAATCTTGACACTTGTTAGATGTACTTACCTTATAATTATCATAACTCTCCATTGCCATGAAACATTGAAAGTTCCTTTCATCTTCTTCTTCATCAGAGGATGAGCTGTCTTCATCCCAAATAGGCATTGATTCACTCTTTTCAGCACGCCTTTCTATCCCCATGAAGCATACATTTGTTGTCTCCACTACTTCTTCATCCGAAAATGAGTCATCATCCTAAGTAGCCACCATCGCTTTCTTCTTAGACTTTCGACCCTTCTTTGCCTTCAAGGTTGGGCAGTTTGCTTTTATATGACCTGGTTTCTTGCACTCAAAGTAAAGATCATCAGTAGCCCTAGTTGCATTCTTACCTTTTGCTTTGTAGAACTTCCTTATTTTTCAGGCAAGTAATGTAACATCCTCATCAGAATCAGAATTATCATTATCATTTATAGCAATCTTAAAAGCAATATTTTTATCTACTTTCTTTGACTCTTCTATATCATGGATTCTTCTATTGATTTGAAGCTTATATGTTAATAGAGATCCTATCAATTCATCTAGCTTCATTGTATTCAGATTATTTCCTTCTTCGATGGCAATTCTTTTAGCTTCCCAACTTGTATCTAAACATGCTAAAATCTTTTTGACTAATTTCTTGTTTGGATAAGTCTCTCCTAGCAATGTAAGTTTAGTAACAATATCAGAAAATCTATTATACATTTCAAGGATGCTTTCACCTGGTTTCATCATAAACAATTCATAGTTATGGATTAACATGTCAATCTTAGAGTCTTTAACTTTTTCAGTTCCTTCATGCAAGACCTCTAATTTATCCCAAAGTTCTTTTGCTATTTGACAAGTAGAGATTTTGTTATATTCATATGCAGTTAAAGAATAATACAACAAAGTCATAGCTTTACCATTTTTCTCCACTTCTTTAGAAACATCATTTGACCAAAGTAAAGGTAATTATGTAGGTATTTCTATTTCTTTGTTTATGATTTTCCAAGATTCTACATCTTGTCCCATTATAAACATTTTCATTATATTTTTCCAATGGTTATAGTTTGTACCATCAAATATGGGTGGTATATTAAAGGTCAATATGGCAACCATTCTAGTTGCTATGTAAGGTTCACTATTATCTAACTAACGGTGGTCAGATTAGATAAAACCAGGCTTTGATACCACTTGTTGGATCCTATAGCAACCTAAGAGGGGGGTGAATTAGGTTTCTCTTTTAAAAATCACTTCTATTTGTGTTCAATTACTTTTTATGCAATCAAATATGGCATTCAAAGATATAAAGCTTAATCAGCAAGCTAATCAAACACAAGGAAGATAAGACACCAATTTACACGGTGGTTCGGCCCTTCTCACCTACTTCCACCCTCTTCTCCTTCAACATAACCAGTTGAAGTCTACTTTACTACAAAGCTAGGATAAACTTTCCCCTACACTTTCTAACTCCTCCTCAAGGAGTCAAACAATCCTTACACCAAGGATTACAATACAATTATTTACAAATTTTGAACTAAGCTTCTGTAAGATATGCAATACAAGTTCAAAAGCTTCAAACAACTGCTAGAGGCTCAATACAGAGTAATATGGACAAAAGCCCCAAATTCGTTCAAACCTGAGCAGAGTCTACTTGCAGAAAATCAATTTCAATAATAGAGTATAATGAAGCACAAATTGATTCTTTAATAAGCAAGTAATGAGCTTAGAAATTAGTCACCCAATGAAGATCAAAATCATAGGTTTGGATGAGCTAGAATGAGTAGTATGAGATGCTTCACAGATTGCTTTCTTTGCTTCTGATTTTCGGACATATTTCAATGGTGAAGACAAACTTGTTTAAATACCTTCAGAACAACTAACCTCTCACTTTAAAGAGTCGTTCTGACACTTCTGAGCACCATCAAATCTTCTTCCTTTGGAGTTCCTTATTTCCCTCTTCTCTGTCCATTTTTGAGCTTGAGAGAGACAGAATGTCGGGGCTAAGGTTCTGCCTTCATTTATTTCAAAAACCCATCCAAAACAGTGCAGTGTTGGTCTCAACTTAAAGTTCTGTAATTCGGGTTCTATAGAGCAAGTTTCGGGTCTTAGTCAAATCTTCTTCAATTTTCTCCAATCTTGAATCAATTCTTTATGGGTCCTTCACAGATTGATAGAGCATCTTCTTCCTTACAACAACCCTTTGAAATCGTCTTCAGAAGCCCTATAATCTGCTTCCAATTTCACTTTTGAGTAGTTAGGGCAAGAACTCGACGAGCTTCACCATTTCTTCAAATTAATCCTCTCTGAGTAGTGGGTCTTTGATTTTTCTTCACATAAATCTTCTCCTCTTCATTAGCTTTCCAACAAGCTATTCACCTTGATCGGAGGTGAAATGGGCGGCCAAATCTACCGGCGAAGTCACAACGTCATCGCTGGTCAGATTTTGGGTTGCGGCGCTTAAGTTGGTCACGGGTCGCGCACTAAGTTGTGCTCTGGGCTTGAGTCGCACTCTGGGCCTGGGTCAAATTCTTTGGACTAGGTCGCATCTCTCTAGACTGGGTCACACAATCTGGACTGGGTCAGACTTTTGGATTGAGCTCATTCTAACCCAATTTTCTACATACAATTTTAGCATTATTTTTCTTATAAACTCATAAATAATCAAATATTAATTATAATATTTCCATATTATAATTCCATTTAATTATCAATATATTCCAACAAAATAGTTATAATATTTTCATATTATAATTCTCATTTTTCTCATCATCAAAATGTTTATATATTCTAATATTATTAAAATATATTCCAACACCTTCTTATAAGGATTTTCAATTACATGGCTTTTGTGATTCTGATTGGGCTATTTGCCCTATGTCTCGACGCTCTCTTACTGGTTCCTACATTAAGTTGGGAGGTTCCTTGATATCTTGGAAGACTAAGAAACAAGCTACTATTGCCCGCTTGTCTTTTGAGGCAAAGTATCGTGCCATGGCCATAGTTGTTTGTGAAATTGTTTGGTTACATAGTATTCTCGGTGACTTATAGGTGATTGTTTCTTGACCTATTCCATTATACTGTGATAATGAAGCCGCCATCCACATCGCTAATAATCCCATTTTTCATGAACGTACCAAGCACATAAAGATTGACTCACTTTATTCGTGAGAAACAACAATGGGGATTGATTCAGACACGTAGTATTCGTACTCATAAGCAACATGTGGATTTGTTAACTAAAGCCTTATGTAGCCACCAGCATAGTTATCTTCTTCGCAAACTTGGTGTTTTTAATTTGTACAAATCACCAACTTGAGGGGGGTTGTTAATTTGTAAATATGTAAATCATTTTTTATCTATTTGGGCCATGTATTTGTTGGGCCTTTAGTGGGTTTGGACCCAAAGGCCCAAACCCATGATTAGGGTGTTTAACCCTATTTCTATTTTGTAATTAGTTTGGTTTTTCCTTAATCAAGAATCGTGATAGAAATTCTTCCCAGCTTCTGTTCACAATTTCGTTTCAAGCTCTTGTTCACAATTTCGTTTCCTTAGACATTTTACTTTCTTAGATTATTCATACGTATACTAACTGTCCATGCGTGCTGCATGAATGAATAATCTAATTTTTATGGAGAGAAAAGCATAGGTACTGCCGAACTACTCTCAACTCCTCGTTTCCATAAGCCTGTCTTTGGCCAAGCACCTGTTGTTCTGATGCATGATAATATAAACATGGTGTTCGGTGAAATTCTAAATGTAAGTGAACATGTCGAACAAGTAATATAATGATAAGAAAGATATCGTCCCACAGAGATTGGTGATTACTAGACCAACTAATTACTAATGGTGAATAACTCCTAGAATCTATCTAACAAACCAAATTGATAGATGATAAATTAACTAACTAAATCTAAGAAAACTAAATACAAGAAATATGTTAGAGCATATGATTTCACTATAATTACTAGGTATTAATATTGATTATTTATGCTTGCAAGAGGGATAATATATATGTGATGACGAAACTTCCTAATTTATTTACTATCCTATGTCTAGGTATAGCAAACCTACTTAATTCATTAATTCACTATATCTCTATATGTGAATTGAAACAAACCAAATGCATTAGGATCTGTGAACATTCCCAGTTTACACCGAAAGCCACACAAACAATATGGTATATGTCTATCCATATTTAATTTATGGTTACAAATTACAAGAAGCAACTGTATATCATCTCATGTCGGTCTCAAACATGCAAATCAGATCATTCAAGTGGTAACTAATCACTTAAAAGCATTAAACACAGTAATATGTAACTTCACATAAACAAAATATCTTGCAGAACATAATAATCATAAGATTCATACCATCATAATTAGGTTACATCATAGCTCTAACAAAAATAAACTAAAACATAAAGAAATAATGAGGAATAATAGTAATAAGAAATAAAGAAGACATCTTGAATCCAAGAACAAGAAGTCTGTTACCCTTTTTGTCTTCTCTTCAAGAAAACCTTGAATTCTTGGCCTCTCTCTTGAGTTGTGCTCAATTTCCTCCTCCCCCTCTTTGGCCTCCTCTCTTCTCTTAAATAGGGTTTAGGTTTAAACCTATCTCCTATCCTAGTAGAACTGGGATTTAGAAACCTAAAACAATTGGGTTTTGAACTCCTAATTTAATTAGGCTTTGAACTCCTAATATGATTAGGTTTTCTAATTATTTAGAAAACCCAATAACAATAAAATCTAATAACAATTATCCAAAGCCCAAGCCCATCTTGACTCTCTTGATCTTGATATTACGATTTTGCCACACTATAAGCATAAGGTTCTCCATGTTCATTCCTTTTCTCCTTGCCTCCTTGTACTACATAAACAAGATAACTTTAGGTAAATAAAGAGGAGTTCAAATGTTTTCTCACAATTATTAAAGTTATTTATTGCCTAAAATAGGTCAAATAACTCTATAAAAATAGAGTTATCACATGGCTAGAAGCACGTGAAGTTGGCGTTGCGCGACTAAAAAATGGAGGAAACAGAACATGTTTAGTTGCATCTTCTAAACGTTAATTGCTATCAAACAGCAAGTCATATTCCATATCAAACGTTAATCTTCTCACCCTAGCCATTTTGCAGCTTTTCAGGCTTGACAGTTTGTGTCAGCGAGTTAAAACCTTGCCACAAAAGGGTAAAGAACAATGGTTTTTATTCAATTACCATTGACAACAAACCAAAAGGAATTGACGAAATCAAAAAAAGGACAGAAATCAAGAACTGACCAGGCCATTGATTAACAAATGGTAATCTATTATTTTAAATAAACCTGCTTCCCTTTTAATTATTTTCCTGACAGCAGGTGTCCCAGGTGGGGACTAGTTTTTGTGAGGATGCGGGAAGGCAAACAACGCCAAGATTATTGCTCCTAATTTCTTTTCTCAAATTAGGCGAGTTTATTCGTAATCCTAGGATGGGAAGGTTCCATCTCGACTGCTAGTCCTAGAGAATATTCCAGGCATCGATACGAGATAGCTAGAAATGCACATTTCATTTTTATTTTTTATTTTGTAATTTTGCTTGCTTCTTTCTGTACTCGAGTTCTGCTTAGTTGCAATGTTTTTCTTATCTAGAGTTTCTTTTGAATATGTGCTCCTATTCACTTCTCAAGGTTTGTGCGTCCGGCATTGCTTTCCTAAGTATATATAATTCTGTTTCCTCATTTATTTAATAGAAGGGCTTCATAGATTGCTTTCCAATGATAATTCTGAAGCTCCAATAGAGTGGTAAGTGTGAGTGGTGTAGCAATTAGAAGTGCTAGTGTGAATATGTTAGCTCTGATAATCCTAAGAAGTTCATACATCACTTATTTATGTCTATTCTAATTATAAGATTCGTGTTGAAGATGTCAAAAAATTAATCTGTGATATTATTCTAATAAATAGTTTGTGCACGTTATAAAGTGATAATAATAATGGCCTTTCTTTGTTTGATAGTAAACAAAAAATTTGTGAAAAAGGAGTTCATTCAACAAAATAGAAAAAAAAAAGGAAAAAAAAAAAGAAAATTGAGAATTAGGTTGATCCAACTCTTAGAGAAAGGGGGAGGAAACGAAAAACAAATGATCTTTCAACAATTCTTGTAACGGAGTAATTTAAGCAACATTCTATGAAACACGTCCAGATCTCAAAAAGACAAAAGTTAGAGAACAGAAATGATTTGGAGTGATTAATCCTCTTCTTGTATAGATAAAAAAACAGAGTACTTCCAGCAAACAAACTCAAAAATATACTTTATCGAATAAATGATAATATACAGGCAAATTAGAGCAATGGAAATCATAGATGCCGAGGCTGCAAAGCTGGATGCTAACGGCTTCCTGGTGGCACGGTGAAGAATGAAGGAAATCAGCGTCGTTCCTTGATTTCTTTCTTCCTTATTTGAATGAATAGAGACAAAAGTACTGCTCATTCCAAAGCGGTATCATTGGGGCAACGGCATTGCATCAGCTATGCGTAGCATGTCATGCGCCCACGGCCTAGGTTGCTGTGTTGGGTGGAATCTGTGTGTATTTGCAGGAAATTGATTACATAGCACCTACCAAACTAATATAAATTTACACCAATCCGGCCTTTATTTTTCATAGACACAGGCTCCTGTTTGAAAACAGTTCCTGCAAAACGTTCTTGAAGGTTCTGGTAGTGCTTATGCCTTTGAGCCTTTTCCAGTTCATCATATACCAAACTGGTGCCTCAGAGCCAGTTGATCCCACAGAAGGGTTCGTCTCCCTCCCTCTGAATCAATCGAATCTTGCCATACAGAGGCCCTACGATGTTCCCGTAGACCAGCGGTACAACTTCATTAATGGAGTTCACAAACTGTGGGTATATTCTACCGACAAACCCCACACGCCGACAAGCAAAACTCACCCTCGCACTGAGATCCGAGTAACTGTAGGTACTTTGCAAGGCTTCATAGCTTTTAAGGAAAATTAATAGCAGTTTCTTACAGAATTTAGTCGAGAACGGACTTTATGTTCCATTTCCATGCTCTTCTTTGATCTTAGTTTTTCTTTGTCCCTTGAAGATAGTTCTGTTCATATGATTAGGAGTCGTTTTTTTTCCAGAAAATCTGTACTCATTATAGTCTTTTTCACTTGTCGGGCTTCTTATTTTATTAAAATAGGATGTTCTCTGCTCAGATACGGCCAGGCTCGATGAAACAAAATAAACAATAATATAATTTTGGCTACCCAACTTCACCAAAGTAGATGTTATAAGTATCACTCGCACTGAGTTCACTGTTTCATACATCAAAAATGGTTAGACCTCCCCTCAAACACAAAAACATGTCTGCTTTACGAGAAATTGCTCTTGTAATTTTAGCTTTTCTATCCAAGGCTAGCGCAATTGCCTGGCCTCTGGATCCAACCCACGGTTTCGCTGAACTCCCATTAAACACATCTAACTTTCATATCCAGAAGCCATATAACTTACCTGTGACAGCTCGGTACAGCTTTGTTGACGGAGTCCACAAATTATGGGTTTATTCCTCCGACGAGCCTCTCTCCAAAAACAGTCCCACCAAGCCTCGTACGGAGATCCTCATAAGTGTAAATAGTCTGATTACCCTCTTCATTCTTGCTTGGCATTCATTCTTCTTGCTTAATACAGTATGTCAAAAGGCGTCAAGAAGGAACATTGTTAGACAATTAAGCCATTAAAGAAAGTTAAGCCACGAAGCCATGGTATTCTTCTTAATCTTCCATATGCATGGGCCCTTCTCCCATAAATGGTTTTCATGCTTCAGATCTAGAGCAAGTTCTAATGAAAGAAATCCACTTTGTTTTCAGCCGTGGAACAAATATTTCCTTCGAAAATCGGATTTTTCTTTTGTTTTCCTACAACTTGTATACTTTCTGATAGCCAACTCTGGTGTTTGCTACTGGATAAGATTTACTGCACGGTTATAATAGTTACTTCTTAATTTGCTGGGGTTTGAATTCATACCAATTAAACATAATTGAGCTCCAAAGTACAATTTTCATCCAGTTGCCTCAGATATTGACCTCACTCACTTCCTAATCTCTTTTAGGGATACGATTATTCTTCTGGCGTTTGGCAATTCGAAGCACATGGGTATGTTCCAACGGGTACATCCGGCGTGTGCATCATGCAAGTGTTTGGCGGAAGCGCTAATGCCACCACCCTCGTGCTTAGAGTATATAATTCTTCGCTCTTCTACTATGGAAATCAGGTCCTAGTCCCCAACATCTATGACCACTGGTTCCGGCTAAATGTAATCCACGACGTTGATGCCTCGACTGTAAAGGCTTACATCGGTGGGAATCTCACGTATGAGGCGCCTGGCCGTGGGGGGAAATCTCATTACTTTAAATGTGGAGTCTATGCCATGAATGATGCTTCATATTGCATGGAGTCGCGTTGGAAGGGAATAAAAGTTCTTAAGAAGTCTGACTGATCCTGGATTCTCGTCCACGAAGAGAAAGGACCAGGCTTGAAGGGGTGTAAAGTAGCGTCTGAAGATCATAATGTTATGTTACTCTTATTAATAAAACCCGTAGTCTTATCTAAAGACTAGACTTTGCATAAATAAGGGGGTGAAAAGTAGCCTCGGAAGATTGTACTGTTATGTTCTTGTCAATAAAAGTTTTAGTTATCAGAGGTGCGTTTGTAGTCTTGTTTTATCTCATCTTCTTATTCATCCCCTATGGGATGCCATTGGAAGGCAACCGTAGTTAAAACAATGTGATAACTGCAACCTTTTTTGTGACAAAATTGCTGTCAAGTGTTTGCCGGAATAAAACCAATGTGTAGTTTTCTTTTCTGCAGAAAATCAACTGTTTTCCCTACTATTATTATGAGAATTGATGATGACTGTTGAAACAAAAATGCCGTGGCTTCAACGAGACATTATCAAACACCTCACCGAAATAATACATTGCAAAAAGTACTCCCAAAATCTCATGACAGATAAAACGTATAAAGGGGAGAGGAATTAGAATTGTACTCTGCCACCATTGGCGTCGTACAGTCTCGGATGGAGGATTGAAATAAGAAATGAAACTCATTGGACTTTTGTAATCAAACCAGCTTAATGAAACTAAAAGCAACCAATGTGATAAGGATCGGACGTAGAACCAGCAAGGCAGACTGGGGATATATGCAGTAGGTGTAAATAAAAGATTACAAATTACAACATACAAAAGGTAGATCTTTCCAATGCTTTAAACAAATACTGATCTTGATTAATACACTACTAGCAATCTTAAACACGACACAGCACAGCAAAGGGTTGCTACCTGTGATAAAGCTTTTCTTAACTTTCTCTCACTGTCTTATTACAGCCTTGAAGCGTACAAATTCGTTGCAAACGGACAAATGATCCAAAGAAATTGCATTTAAGAAACAGCATATGTAACTTAGTACAGCCAAATGATAAGATAAAAGATAGGCGATAGTTAAGCTTTGAAAGTTTTGTCATGAAATGAATAGGTTTAACGGAGAAAGAAAAAGAGAGAGGGCCCAAGCAAACTCATTAGGAACAGGTTCTGCAGATAAGATGCCCCCCGCTCTTCTCTTCCTTTCTCAAAATTTTTCCTACTTGTTATTTAATTAATTTCATGACTGTGAGGAGTACGTTATTAGCGTCCAAAACCAAACGAAGCGTTCTAGACTTGCGAAAAATGATGAATTTTAGAGGCAAAGCAACAATTGGCCCATGCAGGCCTTAACCTGCGACCTTCGCGTTATTAGCATGACGAGATAGACTTTTTGCTCCCCAAGTTTTGTTGCAACTTAATGGATTCTAGGCTATTCGAACACAACAAATCAAGACAAGAAATCACCCCAGCAAGAGGAGGAAATGGAAATCGGAGGGATTATAGTGAAATACTGTGGATTCATTCATAACACAAGACAATTCAAAACGTTACAACAGCAGAGTTTCCTACGACACACAGGACTAAAACCGCAATACAGAACATATAAACGTTCTAAACACAGATAATCATGAAACTAGCTTTCTCATACTTCTAGACCACTTGATTTTCATCAAGCTCCTAAAAAAACTGCACCACGCTTCTGCACTTCTCCTGCCTCGAACAGAAAAGAGCTGACAGCCGTCTCTTCAGGTTTCTGTCTTGCAAGAAGAAACCAGAACAAAAAGGCGAGTTCACAGAAAAAAAGACACGCTTACTTATTCACCCTACTAATCCAGGTATCAACACATTTAATGGTATTAAAAGTACCACCCATGGCTTCTTCAGCTTTCCGTGTTGTGCCTTCCCAAGGCCCTTGGTAAATAAGTCGACCAATTGATATTCACTGTTACAATGTTCTAGGATATTTCCCCCTTCTCAATAGCATCTCTCACAAAATGTACCGTGATATTCACATGTGTTAGGACCCAAGCTCTACACAAACACATAATCACGAAATACAAGAATCTCAATTAAAGAATACTCGTTTATTAAGCTCAACCATTTTAAATGATAACAATAATCAAAGTCCAACAATCAAATCCTAATTCAAAAAATTAACAATAACCAAATCATTAACAATAACAAACTATGAGGCTATGGCTAAACTTCTTTATCAGTAGTTACAAGAATGTTACGGTTAGGGCTAGGAACTACTAAAGATAAACTAGATTTTTTCTAATGGCATGTCTCTTTCTAATGGCCAAGAATCCCTTATATAAGTTTCTTAGCTTGTTGACCTAAGTTATTTGAGTAAGCATCCCTTTTAATTAATATCAGCTGTGGCATGGTCCTAACAACCCTCACCTTTTGAGATAACCTTTGTCTCAAGCGTTAACCCGAATTCTCTTAATCCTAGGGCATGAACGCAAACTCTTCAGTGGTCCTTATATCTTATTGGCTCTCCTCCACTGTCACCTAGCCTACATTTGAGCATCTATGATGTGTCTAGTGAGAATTCTCATGTTTGCACCAATGGTCAAAGCCTTGAAATTCCATGTTCAACTATGCTATCCCTTGATGTGGCAAAATGATGGTGGTAGTTAGTTCCTATAGGAAATCCCATCACAGCTCTAGTTCTAACCTATTATCCTCATTGTTCATCATATATTTCTCATGCATCAAGGCTAGTTTGAGCGCTTGTTAAGGTTCTAGGGTTGCAACACTATAACTAACCCTTAAAGCTCTTCTTTTAACCCAACCAAAAAGGCCTCCAAGACATTTGCTTTGAAGGTGAAGCACATCAATGTGAGTTGTGTTCTTTCTTTGGTAGCCCTAAATAAAATGGTTATACATCAAACGTTGTTGGACATGGCTCAAAATGTATTTATGCTAGCTCAAGTGAATACCCTTGTTATCTTTGAAGACTTCAACCCTAAGAAAGTATTAGAGATCACCAAGTTCTTAATGTGAAAGACATAATGCAATTGCTACTTTAGATCCCAAATGCCATCAACATCATCACCTATAATCAAGATGTCATTTACATAAATCATATGCATAGCTAGAAGATTACCTTGCTATTTGGTGAAGAGCAAAGTATCATGCATTGAGTCAATGAGATTCCCATTATCCTTATTTACTATATACCAAAACCACAACTAATGGAATGAGCTTTGCAAAATCAGTGGGGAAAGAAGATCCCATTGAGCTTAAATCTAGTTCAACTTTGTTATATGACTTGAGATGTGTAGTGTAAATGGGAGCCAAAAAGCAAAAGTGAAATACCATTACTTTTAATATTATTTTACCTATTTTATGAATTGGAGGTAGGGCATAATTATGCCACATATCAAAATGGATAAAGTCTAAAAGGGCTTGTGATACATGATTTATAAGGGGACAATATTGGAGTTTGCTTTTGCTTATATTGCACACTAAGCAAGATGATGATGGTTGTCCTAAGAAGAGAGTCATGTGGACCACAATAGCTTTATTTTTGATTGGTACGTTGCATGGCCTAAGTGATAGTGCCAATGAGCCACTTTATTTGTGGTAGTTGTCATCAACATAGATGGTTGCTACTTTGGCACATATAGACTAATAATAATTAGCTCAAAGATCAATCTTAGAAACAATTACTACCCCATATAACTTTTCAAGCCACTTTATTTGTGGTAGTTGTTGTCAACACATATGGGTGCTGCTTCGGCACATACATACTAATAATAACTAGTCTGAAGATTCATCTTGAAAAAATTGTCACCCTGAGGAACTTGTTGACCTCCTTTTAAAAGAGAACAAGGAAATAAATGTTAAAGAAAGACATTTAGCCATTTATCCATTCATCTAGCAACTTTGAGAATATTAACATGTTCTACGATGGTTACAATGTAGAAAGAAGAAAATAAGTCCTCCAATTTTTAATCATTTATCCTGAGTTTATTCTAGTAATACACCTTTGCAATGAAGTATACTCCAATTTTTCAAAATGCTGCCATATTTATAGAGCTTACAGTGGGCCGAACAAAAGGATTTCTAGATTGAACTTTGGCAAAGAGATTTATGGACTAGAACTTTAATACAACCAACCCTTTTATGTTGGAATTAATTTGTTCTCGTTGAAGGCGTTTGCTTCCCAAATGGAACAATAAAGATTGGACAACAAAACACTTTCCTAGGTAGGTTACAATTGCTTTTGATTATTATGTTTGTTATGTTTGTTATGTTAGGTACTGTTACTGTTATCCATTTACCCATTTAGATTAGGGAACGGATGGGGTCTAGTAGGATTTAATGAAATTGTTTGGACAATGTCATGTGACTTAGGGTAAAAGAAGAGAAAAAAGATTTGTGTAGCTTTAACAAGAAAAGATATATAGTGAGGCGAGCCACACATATGAAACCCAAAAGTATTTGGTAGCTATAGAAATATGCATGATCTATAATGTTGAAGGTTTACATTGATGGGACACTTAAGTGTAAAGTACTTAGCTGTGGAGGGAAATCACATCACTTCAAATGTGGAGTGTTCAGACATGAAGAAGGATTAGCCTAGGTGGCAGCCACGTGGCTGCCACATAAACACCTTCAACCAGCTTCCTCCAAGCTTTTGCGAGGGCCTGCTGTTTGACCTTATCTCTCTTACCATTGTTGTAAGAAGTTCTTCTGCACACACTACAGAGACAAGGGCATTCACACACATTTCTTGGATTTCTCAGCTATATGTACGATACTTCTTCTTTGTATACGTTTTATCTTGGGAAAATTTTCTCCCAATCTTGTATGGTTTTGGTTTGTTCATCAATAAAAAATCCTTCCCCCAATTCACTGTGTTCGTTTTATATACTTTCTTCATCTCTTTATATGGTATTAGATAGTAGGTTGATGCGAAGCTGCTATTTTCTATTTTTTGTTTCCTTCTCGAATTTCTAACTGAAAATAGCATTCCATTCATCTTGGTTTTCAATCCAAAATGGCTTGTGCTTGAAACTTTAAAACCAGATCTTGTTTTTCAACTTTCTTTGGCAACGAAATTGGCATCATCAAGCCTCCTCTACCTCCTGTTGCACGACCTCCGTCTCTAAAAAATGTAGAAACCCATTTGCTCTTCTCTAGTGACCTTGATTTAGACAACATTGTTTCTGCCTTCTAAGTGGGATGCGCCTGCATCTCCTTTTACTGCACAATGCCATCTTCTTCTGTCACAAAGCAAATGACACCTACGTACATGACCCCATTTTTGTTCTTCAATGCAAACAATGAGGTTCACTACCCTCCACGCAATGCCGTTACGCTCTTTTGTTCAAATTATGCCGTTCTATGTAGCCTACTTCACCCTTTGGGATGGCTGACACCCATTCTATCCATTCTGGTAACCAATCTGATGGATCCACCCCATATGTGCCATTACATCATAGTGGTGTTGGAAGGACTGCACCATTGCGGACTTTGGTCACAATGTTGCGCCCTTTGCTACGCACAATCACTCCATCACATCATCAAGAACTCAAATAAAATAATCAGGTATGACCAAAACTCGGTTTCACAAACCCACTTTATCTACCCATCAACAACACCAATTTGCTTGCTGTGGTGATGGTGAAGCTCATGGGCAACACCAATAATGTCATCTAGTGCGAAACCAGGAACATCGCCCTCTCTATCAAGAATAAGCTTGTTTTTGTAGACAAGTCCTAACTGAAACTAGTGTTTGGGTTGCCTCTCCTACCCTTTTGGGAGCACTGCAATGCTATACTCCGAGGAGGAATTTTGAACTCCATTTGTGAGTAGCTCCACAATAGGTTGATCTAAACCTATGATGCCACCATGATGGGCCAAAATTTGCGCTCATTACCACAGATTGACCCATCTTAGGTCTATGACCTCATGAACGAAAAGTGGCAAATTCGTCAAGGGGCCAAGTCGGTTTTGAGTTATCTTGGCCAGATTTGACAACTCTAACTACTCCTCTTTGATGGAGTTGGCTTTGCCAAAAATGGCAACCTATCAGCCATGGAAAGAGCATTAGGAAACCCTAATATTTTATCAGCTTCATCATGGGTTGGATGAATGCTATTTGATGCTACGAGAGCAAATCCTAATGATGCAACCCCTCCTAGATGTCATAAATACCTATTTGATGTTTGGAAGGTGGAGTATTACCAAAGCATAGTAAGAAAGTGTTGGAATATGAGAATTAATATTGATAATGATCTTGATTAAAGATAATATTTATTATTATTTTGGTAAACTCATAGAGTATTATCTCTAAGATTGTATTATGCTTATTGGGAAGAATATTATTTTCATGACTATTGATTAATTCTTAAAATATATTAATAGAAATGTTGCATTTATGGCCTCATGAAAATAATTATTGGACCATTTATTATATGGCCTTTATGCACTTATTCTATTCGACCAAGTACTTGCCGAATACAAAACAAGTATACTATTTTATATATAGTATAGATACATATTTATCTAGATATACAGGAGATGCTAAATAAAAAAAGAAAAAAGAAACAACTTAACCGTTTTTATTGTTGTGTTGGGTCCACAATGAATTGTATGGATCCTTAGGGTTGGTGTCCTCTTTTATATCCTTTAGTTTCCGATCATTGATCGAGCCACATATCACAACTTCTTCTACCCATCCCGTATATTGTCAAAGAGTTGAACAATGAAAATAGATGACGAGCACCTGATTGAATTGATCGGGTCATGTAGAAACAAGGTTCAAGTCTACCGGTCTGTTAGGATGCCTCGGCTGCATACATCACTGCACTTCCACTTGACACCTATCGTAATGATAAACGGCTCGTCTCGCTGTGACCTTCTCTTGAATTCTCAAAACTTCTGTCGGTCTGTGGACTTTTGTTGCTCTCCACGATGCTTTCAAACTAATAGGTTTCATGTTACGTCAATTTGAACTTACTCAATCTGTTCAATTGCAACCTTATGATGCAATCACATTCTCTGCGCCAATTGCTGTTTTTATTTCTGTATTCTTGATTTATCCACTAGGTCAGTCTGGTTGGTTCTTTGCCCCTAGTTTTGGTGTAGCAGCTATATTTGGATTCATCCTCTTTTTCCAAAGGTTTCATAATTGGACATTGAACCCATTTCATATGATGGGGGTTGCCGGTGTATTGGGCGCGGCTTTGCTGTGCGCTATTCACAGTGCTACCGTAGAAAATACTTTATTTGAAGATGGTGATGGTGCAAATACATTCCGTGCTTTTATTCTAATCGATAGCTAGTTCTACATTCCTTGTTTTATTCTATTTATATTATTAATTTATATATATATAAATTAATATATTTATTATATTATGTACTTACATATAATAGACAACTTACATATACTCACTTAGTTTAGCTATAGCTAGTATAATTATATATGAATTATAATGATTATACGATACCTTTATAACAATATAAATAACAATAACAGGTACAAATATTAAACCCAGCTATCATTTTTATGACAACTATCATTTTTATGGCAACTATGACTAATTTATCCTCTGTTTTTGTGCCTTTCGTGGGCCTAGTATTTCCGGTGATTGCGATGACTTCTTTATTTCTTCATGTTGAAAAAACCAGGATTTTTTAGATATAGATAGGGTGGGGCCAAATCTAATCTTGGTTTTTTCAATTTCAAGACTTAAACTAACACAGATATTTATTAGAATAAAATATGTGATAGGGTTTCCCCCGAGTGTAAGCTATTATACATGCGTAAATATAATATATGCGTAAATTAACAACTTCTTTTATGAGAGAATTTTTTATTTGATGGTTCAGATTTAACAAGGATTGAAAGAAGTGGCTAGACCGTGCTAAAAAGAAAAGGCCCACAACATTGTAGCCCATATGAACCAGTCCTTCAAAAGAAAAAGGAGGTCAAAAGAGAAGCCCATGTGATAAGAGAGCTTAGCCTGCTAGGTGAGCAAATGAAGAAGGCTCCCACTTGTTGTGCTAGAAGTAACAAAAAGGTAATGTGTCAAACAAAAGATGGGTGAACGTCACTGTTGGTGGTCCAAGTATTTTCAACAAGTCTACACGTCAGGCACACTATCCAAGCCTATACATCCTATCGTGAAGAAAGAGGAAATGACTTAAATAAAAAGGGGAGAGAGAATCCTATCTGAGTCTCATGAAGCATAAAGAGACCTTTTGATCGCTTAACCAAACGTCACCATGAAAGATGGCATTCTAGAAGCTTTATGTTTTTGGAAACAAAAATTACACGACTTTTCCCTTATCAGAAAGGAAAATATGCTCCTATCTCCATGCACCTCACTAATCTCTCATTTCTTTCTTTCTCCATCATTGTCTAGCTTTAGAAATTGATCATCACAAATGACTACTGATAGATCTTTGCTCTCTCAATGATCAATTCATAGAGATGCTCCGATGGGTTGATTTCTACATGCATAAAAAGGAGAAGAAAAAGAAAAGCAATTTCTCTCCCTTAACAAAAATTTTGAACTATTGTTTAGATTTGTGAGAAATTGTACTTCAATTGTTCACTAATATTGATTTACAATATGCCTTTATATTGAGCTTACTGCAATATATCCCTCTAATTTCTTCATTTTAGATTTGAATGTTTTAAAACCCTAAAACTAAAATCAATTTTATTTTGGGGTTTATTGCTATAAGCATCCTCTTTATGTTAGATTTGTATTCTATTATATGGATCTTATAGAATTTGTACCACAAATTGTGTAACTAGTCAAAATTATATGATGTACTTTCTATTGAGTAAAGGAGAACCTTGATACATGTATCAAAAAAGGTGGGTTGGACCATTAGTTCAATCACTTAAAAATTGTTTTATGTGTGATATGTTGTTCTTGTTGTTAGGTATAATGGCCAACCAAGAAGGGGGGGTTGAATTGGTTGTTTAGCTTTATATCCATGAATCGTAAAACATAGCAATAGGTATTAATGAACAACAAACTTAAACAACAATAGATAGCCAACATACACACAAGGTTTATCACGGTGGTTCAACACTTACACCTATGTCTACCCTCTTCTTCCTTTAACTCAACCAGTTGAAGTCTACTTTACTCACTGATTAGGAAAAAATGTTCTTCTAATCCTTTCAATTCCTTCTCAAAGGAATTACAAAACTATAAGGTTATGATCAAAGGTTGTCTTAACCTTGTTACAAGAGCAAATCCCCTAATAATATATAGTTCGTGAGAGATTTTACTAATCAAAGAGCCTACTAAAGATATAGAGTACTAATCCAAGCTCTGATCATGATACCCCAAATTTCAATAAATTAGGGTTTCATATTTATATTAAAATTTATGTGTAAATAATAATTAGAGTTTAATCAGCATATAAACAAGGGTACAAGAGTATATAATCACAAGAATATGATCTTTAAGGAATATCACCAAAGCTCTTCACATAATCACAACATACAGATCAATCTCAATTTCTTCTTTCAATTTCACAATAGACTCCTGCAAAAACTCTCTCTTGAATCGTAAGATAGAAGCCTTTATAAGAGATTCAAATAATAGAAGTTGTTTTGAGGTTTTTGTCATACCTAACATCATCAGAGGCTTCTTCCTGTTGAGAGAATAGGATGGTTCCATCATTTACAATTTTAACTTAAACCTTTAATCAGCACACGATCATTCCACATAGCTTTTCTGACAATCAATCACCTTTTTCTGCAAATCTTCTCGTTGAGAATAGACATTTGGCTATAAAGAGAGAGAGAGAGAGAGAGAAGAACGATCTTGTTCAAATTTAGGAACTAGGTCTTCTAATTGGGGCAAGGCTTGAATTAGGGCACTCGACCTTTAGTTGAACAGTGCCATCTTCGCAACACACCTCCTTTTTAGAGTTGTGTTTGGGCTCTGGTGATGCAAGCTTAGATTAGCTTACATCTTGTAGGCTTGGATAAGCTTGCATCTTGTGGGCTCGGGTTAGCTTGTATCTTGTAAGCTCGAGTTAGCTTGCATCTTGCAGGCTTAGGTTAGCCTGCTTCTTGCGAGCTTGGGTTATATTACATTAATATAAGCTCATTTCATAAACTTATCATATAAGCTCAAACCGCATATCATAGATTCAGTCTTGATGAATTTCTTAGAATAACATAAAGTCCAACATCAAATTCTTTTTAATATGTATACCATGCAATTCTTTGCTCATGAAGTATTCTTTTGAGACTTGAATAATATTGCAATATATAAAGATGTAGGAAACCGGCTACTTTATTATATCATTGATTGATATTATAATTTGCACATCTTTTACTTCCTTTAATTCTATTTTGCACTTAAGTATATGAAAAACATTATATACAATTAACAATAAAATTTGTCACAACAAAACATATCTTTTTCCAACACTGGCTACATTGAATTATCTGACCCTAGATACTTGTTGGTTTGATAATACAATATGAAGTGGACCGACTGATTGTAAGTTTCTTAGACAAATTTGTTAAATAATAATGTTTTGATATGACGAATTAAGTTATAATAATACTATTTTAGGTGCATTTGCCTTTATCTTTTTGAAGATATTATACTTGGTAAGGTGTTTTGTGCGGCCTATGTGTTAGTCTAGCCCATAGCTTAACTTGCAAATTCTACTTGTGTGTAAATTTGGCCCACACGTAAGTCAGTGTGCTAGCCTAGCCTGTGACATCATTTAAAACATTCTCAAGTCAGCCTGTGAAAATTGAATGACCCATTGTCAAGTTTCACCCATCTCACTTATGACCCTAGACTAAGCAAATTGCACATGATCTTAATGCCACCATTTACTCTCACTTAATGCTACCCAGGCTGGTACATCAAGCTCCACCAATATTTGGCCAAACTAGAAATGGAAAACATAGATTGTGCTCAACCCTAGAAAAGATCGTGCTCGAATCTAATATTAAGTTTTTTGCCAACTAGAGGTCATTATCGACTATGTATGGAGATCGATTCTTAGCCCAAACCTATGACCTATGACCTATAACCCAAACTCACAATTTCAACTATAGTTCTCTTTAGAATCAAGTTTGAATGCACTATTTTCACAAGTTAGGTTTGAACTCCTTATTTGAAATTGTTTTCTTCCATTATGCAACTTAATGAAGAGATATTTGGGAAAATCTCGTTAAGGTTTGTGAGAGAAAATTTGTTATTGCAAAAGGGAAAGTTTTGAACAAGATTTTTAAGATGTTTCAATAAAGGAAATACAAGATTCAAAATTAGGAGCATTCAATAAAGGAAAATAGGATTCATAGTTTGTAAAGAATAAAAATGGAAATGTGACAAGCCATTATTGAAGATCAGAATACTCATTTGATATGATCTCTTCTCCTTTCTATTAAAGTCTCATAAGAAAGGAAAGAAAGATACTTGAATATCATTAGTAGCTACCGTTATAGGATGTTTTCAAAAGAAGAAGGCTTTTAGCCTTGGCCGAAATAGATGGGTTGATGAAGACAAGATTGAGACTAGATGCATTCTAATTCAAAGTTAAGCAAGAAAGGAATAGGTGTAAGGAAGTGTGAAAAAGGAAATTGTGTACTTATGAGGAGCAAACAGCTATGGAAAAGACCTACCTTGGAAAGAATCCTTAAATAGGGGTGAAAGCTCAAGGAAATACACCCCACCTGAGAATAAATTACAAATTTTGAGGCACTCATGCTTGCTACTACAACATGTTCATGAAAGTTGCTATTCTGCTGAGCACTTCTTGACCCAACTACTTTGATTGATATTATTGATTCTTATTGAGTGTTGTTATTGCTTGCTCAACTTTCATATTCATAGCAAGTTTACTATATTGTTGTATTAATTCACCATTGAAGTTTTAGTGGGATTGAAATTAATCTTTTAGAGAAGAGATTGGATGTAAAAGTTATGAACTCTTGTAAAGGTTACTAAAGAATAGTGAAAGAGGTCTTTTAGCCACATTGGTTAAAAGATAACAGGGGATAGCTATTTGTTATGAGCCAAACCTCCTAAAAATCCTTGTATTCTTTCTTACTTGCTTGTTTGTTTAAATTCCTTTACATTATAACTTGTGAGAAATATTTTTGATTTTAAATAACAAATCAATTCAACAACCCCCCCCCCCCGGTCCCTCTTCTTGATTGTTTAGAGAGGTTGGAATCCTACAAAATTTAAGATTTATGCTTGAATTTTTGCTAAAGTCACTTGGCTTGTGTTAAACTATTTTGACTATTATTTAATTCTTGCAACTTTGATTTAATGCAACTTTGGTTTCCTCTAATTTCTATGTATATATAGCCCATTTGATATTATGATAAAGGAACACTGAATCTACCTAAAAGTTATGTCCAATTGGGCAATTAGAGGAAACCTAATACACCCCTTCTTTTAGGTTAAACATGGATGGTACAAGAAGATAACTAAAGAAATTGCTTTTGCTATAATAAAAATTTCATCCAACAACACAATAGGCTTGGTCACACACGTAGAAGCTATTATGGAAAATAGAGTAATGAGGATGTGTGTAAGGCAGTTTGCACCTCCTAGAAGTGACATGTTGTTTATGTTTAAATGTAGTGCTAAATAGTTTGTCATTTAGGATTACCTAAATTGAAAAATGTGAAACTTGTAGAAAAAAGGCCATAAAAAAGAAAAATGTTATCGATTGATAGACTCATAATGCGAATATTGCATGAATTATGGTCTTAAGTGCAAAGAATGCTATAAGCTAAATGATTTTCCACCTAGGAACAAGCATTACAAGGAGGAAGCAATGACTAACTTGGTAACCAATCATTTTGATCATGTCTTCATCACCAAGATTGATTATTAATGCTTTATGACGTTCCTAAAAGATGATGCTCAAGATAACCAAGCTTACTTTTCATGTATGTTTGATTTTCTCACTAGATGTTGAATAATTAATTTAGAATGCCTAGATTCAATTGTATCATGTACATCTAAATCTAAGAAAGTTAAATTTCTAATGATGATAGCATATTGGTCACTCACATTGGAAACACCCACAAATCAAGGTACCTTAAACTAAACCCAATCTTATATTACTTTGATTTTAAGTTCAATTTGATATATGCGTCCAAGTTTTGTATGGAAAACAATTACCGAATTATACTTTATACCAATTTTTGTATATTTTAGGACCTTTCAATAAGTGAAGTCAAGGGACTAAGTAAAATAAAGAATGAGCTCTATTATTTTGCCATAATCTTGATAGGAAAGATGTTGGATTGTAACTTAGGTGTGCCCCATGTTTTGTAAACTTATTATCAACATACAATGATTCCACTTTTATACTTTGACATTGTAGATTAGGACATATGTCTGATGTGAAATTTAAGTTTATGAAAGAACTTCAATTTTCAAATGTCTTACTTAATGAGCCTTGCACTATTTGCTCACTTGTGAAATAGGCTCACAATCCTTTTCCCATGCATGATCACACTACATAGTGGGCTTTTGATACGATACATGTTGATGTCTTAGGACCATATCAAATACCCAATCATGATAGATCATGATATTTTTTCTCACTATAGTTGATGACTTTTTGTGAAAAACATAGACATTCCTTGTAAAAGTCAAGAGCAAGACTTTTTTGTGATTGGAGGAATTTCTCAACTTAATGAGAAACCAATTTGATGTTGCACAAGCATTAAATTTTCAAAGTAGCATGCCACCAAGTTGTGCAAAGATCGTATCCGTATAGCAACCTATTTCATGAATAAGATATCATCCTCTATTTTGTATGGGGTCACTATTGAACATATTTTGATGTTGACAATATTTGAAAAACTATACTTTTATATAATATTTAAACAATTCTCGTGTGAACATTAATTATAGAATATATGTAGAAAAAATAATCAAATTGATGATTATTTTTAAGAGGCACACATTTCCCACCTACCAAAATGTTCTTTATGAGAATATTTATTCAATATTTTTGAAAATTGATTTTAACATGTGCAAATGATTAATCTATTAAAGAGTTGTTGCATATGTACATGATTGGTATAAGGTTCAAAAATTGAATATGATTGTACATTATTGAGAACCTTGTGTCATTTATTGAGAAAAAAAATTGAAAACAAATATGTATCTTATGTCAAAACCTGTTTAAATATAGTAAGGTATAGTGACAATAAGTGAGAGAGAGAAAAGAAAAAGAAAAGAAAAGAAAAAGGGATCATAGGCTCATTAGGGTGAAACACATTGTTCCAAAGAAAATAAAATAAAATGGTTGCTTAGCCAGCCCACTTGTAGGTAAGAATGAAAAAGAGAGAAATAGTATCTCTCTCACCTCAATAGCTCTAGAAATAAAAACCCTTTCTCACTTGCATGATTTGGTTGGCATAAATGGAAGAGATTGTGCAAGATCTATCAAGTTTTCCAAAAGGGTTTTGATTCTATTTGGTAAGTAATTGTTAGCATCTTTAAGGCTTTCATTTTTTTTCCTATAAAAGCAAATTAGGGTTGTGAAAATTATCTTTTGTGTGCCTTCTTTGTTGTTGTCATTTCCTCTTGGTCTAAGAATTGGAAGTTTTCGTATCTTGTTTAAATCTTAAATCTTACTAAAATGGCAAGATTTAGGAAAGACAATCAATGGGTTGTGATGGCTTAATGATATAATTTTGTTTGCCTTAAATTATTTAATGATTTTTTGTCTATTTCAGAGGCATTAGGGTTTTAGGTTTAACACACAACTTTTGAAAAATTTGTTGAGCATACTACTATTAAGTAAAAGATTCCTATTACTGACACATGACAACACTCAGTAACATTGTTCTTACCTGAAGTTTCTCTATCCATAGTTGCCATTTGTTTGATTATTCCAAACGTGTTATATTGATTGGTGAAAAAGTGTGTTAGTGCTTAAATCACATTTGGATTAGTGCATCTGTGCTTGATACTATTTGTGTTAAAATTTTTGCTCTATCCTATAAGATTATCAAAAGCTAGCATTAAGTGCAATGGCTTATTATTTTTACTCTGATTATGGTACTATGTAGATTATATCAAGTTGGTACTTCTTTATTGATTATTCTTGAGTTGTTGTCTTTTTCATTGTGTTATCAATTTAAGCTATGTAAATCATTAAACTATATGTGACTTAATGGAAATTTGTATTTGTGATTAATCTTGTAAAACTTAAAGTATTGTGGTTTAAGCCATGTATGGCTTAACTGCTTTTTGTGATTAGGCCTAGTGGGTTATTTGTTATTTGTTGTGTATAGAAATGAACGATGATAATTTATATTTTGTAAATAGAAATTAAAGGTATACTAAATTTGTTGTGTATAGAAAGGAAAAAAAGTTCTCCTTGCTATTGGTAAAGGTGGTGGATGTAGGTCTAAGGGTAGTGGGCTAAACCATTTGAACATTTTTATATGTTCCGTGCAACCCCTTTTACTTTAGTTTATTTTTGGTTATTTTGGTTGAATTTTTTTTAAACCTAATCCAACCCCCCCCCCCCCCCCCCTTTCTCTCCCACCCCATAATTAGGTTAATCCATATCCAACAAGCATACCCTTCAAGAAATTGTTAAGTAAGCTACCCAAGATTTCTTACCTTAGGGTTTTTGGATTTCCTTGTTATGTTACTTGGTAAGGCACAAAGATAAGTTTGCGTCATGAGCAATTAGTTTATTTTTTGGATATGCTCAAGGTCAAAAGGGATAAAGAGTTTATAATCTCCAAAAGCATTAGTTTTTTGTTAGTAGGGACATGCAATTCTATGAGACATGTTTGCTTTCTCACATGTGGAGCCCAAGCCACATTTTTCTTTACAAATTCCCTTGATTGACCATGTTGTAAAGGTTCCTAAAATACACCAGTTTCTAAAGTGCCTTCCTAAACCACCTTTCTTATCCCCCACTATTGATGAGCTTGCTGGCCATCATACCTTTTAAGAAATTGTTCAGTAAGCTACCCAAGATTTCTTACCTTAGGGTTTTTGAATTTCTTTGTTATGCTACTAGACAAGGCATAAAGACAAGTTTACTCCATGAGCAATTAGTTTATAATGTCCAAAAGCATCAATTTTTAAGACATGTTTATAATGTCAATATGGACATGCAGTTTTATAAGACATGTTTGCTTTCTCACATGTGGAGCCTAAGCCACATTTTTCTTTACAAATTCCTTTGATTGACCATGTTTTAGAGGTTCCTAAAATACATTAGTTTCTAGAGTGCCCTCATAAATCACCTTCCTTATCCCCTATTATTGATGAGCTTGCTAGCCCTCACCTTAAGCTAGTTATTACACCATAATCTGATCGTACTTTGATACCTTTACCACCCTCAGATAATTTTAATGATATCTTCTTTAATGATGATGTTGAATAAATATCACCACCATCAGATGACCTTATGAGCTTCTAGCTCACATAGTTCCAAGACAATACATTAAAGAAACTCAACCATTACTTTAGTCAAATGATTATGTATGCCTTACTATCAATGACTTAGAAAGTGAATTGTTTGAATATCCCTTTTCAACCTTCATTCCATATGATCACCTTTTAGCCACTAGCCAACACTTCATTGCATTTGTTTCAATTAATACTGAACCAATCTTTCATCACAAGGTTGTTAGTGATCTTGGATGGTAAGAAGTAATGACATAGGAGATCAAAGCATTGGAGGCAAACAATACTTGAGAAATTGTGGAGCTGTCACATGGGAAAAAGCCCATTAGATACAAATGATTTTATAAGATTAAGTATAATGATGATGGTATAGTGGAAAGATACAAGACCTTATTGGTGGCAAAAGGATTTACCCAAAAAGAAAGGGTGGACTACTATGAGATTTTTGCAACAGTTGTCAAGCACATTAGAATTGGATGTGCCCTTTCACTAGCAGCTCAAAATCAATGGGATATTCATCATATAAATGTTAACAATATATTCTTATAAGATTAACTACATGAGAAAGTTTACATGTGACTCCCACTAAGATCCAAATGAGAAGAGTAGCAAAGTACAAAAGTTAAAGAAGTTATTATACAAGCTTCAGTAGGTTTTTAGATAGAGGTATGCCAAGCTTATTGATGTGCTTTTAGCAGTTGGTTATCAAGATTCCATGCATGTTACATCATTTTTCATCAAAAAACAAGGTAATCTAATAGTCATTCTCATTATTTATGTAGATGACATCCTCAACACTAGTAATGACATTTTAAAATCAAGGAATTGAAAGCACATTTGTATTCTTATTTCACAACAAGGACTTAGGAAATCTTAAGATTTTTATTGAGATTGAGGTTTTGAGAGATGACAAAGGGATCCATCTAAGTCAACATAAGCATATGCTTGAGTTGATCGATGAGATGAGACTTAAATGAGCCAAACTTGTAGACAACTCCATGGACACAAACTTAATATTAACCATAATTAAGCATGATCAAGGACATTTGGTGCCACAGGATGAAATCCACCTTTGAAAGACTCCTTTAAATATCAACAATTCATCTAAAATTTGAACTATCTCAATATGATAAGACCTTATATCTTTTATGTGATTCATAACTTAGCCTAATTTATGCATTCCCTTAAGAAATCCTATTGGGAAGTAATTTGATTGATGAGATGCCTTAAGAGCTACCAAGTACAAGACTACTTATACCATCCTCAAGTAGTTATCAAATGCGAGCTTATTGTGACTCTAACTACATAACGTGCAAAATGGCAAGGAAATCATTGACAGGATTTTGTGTCATACTTAGGGATGCACTAATTTTATGGAAAAGAAAGTAGGGAATGGTATCTAGATCATCTACCAAAGTGGAATGTCATGCAATGGTGATTGTTTCTTGTGAGATCCTTTAGTTGTTAGGGCTTCTTAGAGACAAGGGCTTGACATCCCTCATCCTATGACGTTGTATTATGATAACAAAGCTTCTGTGAAACTTATATAGCTAATCCCATGTTTCATCAGTGCACCAAGCATATAGATCTAGGTTAGCACTTCATCTGTGAGAAGATTCAATAATGACTCACCAAAATCAACCATGTTGGTTTGAAGAAGCAACCAACTAACATTTTAACCAAAGCCTTAAGTGTTAATACAAACATCTCATTTGTAAGCTTGTCAATTAATATCGACCACCAACTTAAGAGGGCTTGTTTGAACATGAATATGGATTAGCATTGGTGTCATAGCCTAGTTGTTTCTAGAACCAGTAGCATTTGAACCATTGACAAGTTCAAACTAGCCTTTCCCATAAGCTTTACACTTAGACATGAACTAGAAATTAATGAGGAAGATTACATTGAAGAGAGGTGACTTGCCGCCTAGATACAATCTACTTGAACCTCCCGTTTGATACAAAAGAACACACCTAGGTACTTACAAATAACCTGTGCTTACCACCTACTAATTTAAGCTCTCTCTTTTTTCATTAGTAGACTAGCCTAGATATGCCCCTTTTTCGACTCATGGGTAAAAAGACCACTTTGGGTGGATGAGCTTTTATATGAATGCCCACTTGGGAGGTGTGGAAAGCCTAACTTGGAACCTTTACTTTCAACTTTCTTTAAATAGGCTAGCTCTTCTTCTCTCCACCCAACAGTCAACTATTTCCCAAGTTGACCATTGGGTTCATAATGGCTAATGTATTAAATGCATTCAACCACTTATTGTGGATTCCTGAGGGTCCATTAAAGGCCCTTGGTCTCTTCCTAAGTAGATCTCATAGGCCCACGTTGACTTCTCGAGTGGTGCCTCTTTGTGCCACGTGTCACTTTCATAAAGACTTCATTTAAATCCTAATGGCTATAACATTTAGTCTAGATGCACATGCGCCCATGCTGCCTACTTCTCAGCACTTGGCATTTGTGCCCCTGCGAGCCATCACCTTTCAGGTTGTTTAGGGTAAACCATGGTTGTCCATGTGCATTCATCTTCTATCTCTATCTCAATTGCATCTTCTCACGCTAACCTCAGCTTCCACATACCTGGTGCCTCTTTGCGCCTATGTGCCTCAACTTCCATCATTAACCCTTGGCCTTTGTCACTTATAGGTGCGTTCCTAGCATACCTCATCTCATCACACAACTGCAACACCAAGTATCACATTCATTCATGCTACCTACTGTACTATAACGTTGGTGGAAGATGCTAAGCATTACATAGGTGGTAGCCATGTGGCAAACACATAAGTACCTTCAACTAGCTTCCTACAAGCTTCTGGGAAAGCCTATACCATGATCTCTCCTGCCACAACTGTAAGTTCTTTTGCACATGCTACAGAGACAAGGGCTTTCATGCATGTTACATGGATTTCTTGGCTATAAATAAAATACTTTTTCTTTCTACACATTTTATCATGGGAACAATTAAACTTGTATGGTTTTGGTTTATCAATAAAGAAATCTTTTCCCATTTCAGTGTGTTTGTTTTATGCATTTTCTTCATCTCTTTACATGGAGTCTATGCTTAGGATGATGATTAACATTACAGGGAGTCCCGTTGGAAGAGAATAAAAGTTCTTAAGAAATGTGACTTATTCTGGATTATCGTCTGTGACAAGAAAGGACCAGACTTAATATAGAAAAGGGTGTGAAGGTGCCTCGGACAATCATACTGTTAATCAAAGTTTGTCCAATATTTCCTTATCCTAGAACTTTTTTTAAGTTGCCGCTATTTGGTTAGGTTAAGAAGTCTTTTTGTTTCTATCTTTATGCTGATATGGCATCTTTTTCGCCAACTTCTGTTGTTGGGAAACTTAACATTCAATTTTTTTGAATTTTGACTCCTCTATCTACTTTGGCCCTTCTCACCTTATTCTACCAAAATCTAAATTGGCCAGCGAAGGCAAGTTGACTCCCGAACAAACTAAGCAGAAGAAAGGAAAAAGAATACCTACAAACTATTCATGAATTTTGTGAATATTTCATTACAATTAAAACGAGGATTATTTTGGAGGATATTGCTCCTAATAGTATTCAAGTATCTTTTCCTCCAACACATTATATGTATATTATGCAAATTGTCTTCTCAGGTCCAGAGTTATTCATACGTATGCTAACTGTCCATGCGTGCTGCATGAATGAATAATCTAATTTTTATCGAGAGAAAACCATAGGAACTGCCGAACTACTCTCAACTCCTCGTTTCCAGAAGCCTGTCTTTAGCTAATCACCTGTTGTTCTGATGCATGATAATATAGACACGGCTAGAAGCACGTGAAGTTGGCGTTGCGCGACTGAAAAATGGAGGAAACAGAACATGTTTAGTTGCATCTTCTAAACGTTAATTGCTATCAAACAGCAAGTCATCCTCCATATCAAACGTTAATCCTCTCACCCTGGCCATTTGGCAGGTTTTCATGCTTGACAGTTTGTGTCAGCGAGTTAAAACCTTGCCACCAAAGGGTAAAGGACAATGGTCTTTATTCAATTACCATTGACAACCACCAAAAGGAATTGACGAAATCAAAAAAAGGACAGAAATCAAGAACGGACCAGGCCATTGATTAACAAATGGTAATCTATTATTTTAAATAAACCTGCTTCCCTTTTAATTATTTTCCTGACATCAGGTGTCCCAGGTCGGGGAGTAGCTTTTGTGAGGATGCGGGAAGGCAAACAACGCCATGATTATTGCTCCTAATTTCTTTCCTCAAATTAGGCGAGTTTATTCGTAATCCTAGGATAGGAAGGTTCCTTCTCGACTGCTAGTCCTAGAGAATATTCAAGGCATTAATACGAGATAGCTAGAAATGCACATTTCATTTTTATTTTTTATTTTGTAATTTTGCTTGCTTCTTTCGGTACTCGAGTTCTGCTTAGTTGTAATGTTTTTCTTATCTAGAGTTTCTTTTGAATATGTGCTTCTATTCACTTCTTAAGGTTTGTACGTCCGGCATTGCTTTCCTGAGTATATATAATTCTGTTTCCTCATTTATTTAATAGAAGGGCTTCATAGATTGCTTTCCAACGATAATTCTGAAGCTCCAATAGAGTAGTAACTGTGGTGGTGTAGCAATTAGAAGTGCTAGTGTGAATATGTTATCACTGATAATCCCAAGAAGTTCATACATCACTTATTTATGTCTACTCTAATTATAAGATTCGTGTTTTGAAGATGTCAAGACATTAATATGTGATGTTATTCTAATAAATAGTTTGTGTACGTTATAAAGTGATAATAATAATGGCCTTTCTTTGTTTGATAGGAAACAACAAATTTGTGAAAAAGGAGTTCATTCAACAAAATTGAAAAAAAAAAAAAAAGGCAAAAAAAAAGAAGAAGATTGAGAATTAGATTTATCCAACTCTTAGAGAAAAGGGGAGGAAACGAAAAACAAATGATCTTTCAACAATTCTTGTAACGGAGTAATTTGAGCAACATTCTATGAAACACATCCAGATATCAAAAAGACAAAAGTTAGAGAACAGAAATGATTTGGACTGAATAATCCTCTTCTTGTATAGATAAAAAAAACAGAGTACTTACAGCAAACAAACTCAAAAATATACTTTATCGAATGAATGATCATATACAGGCAAATTAGAGCAATGGAAATCATCGATGCCGAGGCTGCAAAGCTGGATGCTAACGGCTTCCTGGTGGCGCGGTGAAGAATGACGGAAATCAGCGTCGTTCCTTGATTTCTTTCTTCCTTATTTGAATGAATAGAGACAAAAGTACTGCTCATTCCAAAGCGGTATCATTGGGGCGACGGCATTGCATCAGCTACGCGTAGCACCTACCAAACTTACATAAATTTACACCAATCCGGCCTTTATTTTACATAGACACGCCTGTTTGAACAATCAGTTCCTGCAAAATGTTCTTGAAGGTTCTGGTGGTGCTTATGCCTTTGAGCCTTTTCCAGTTCATCATATACCAAACTGGTGCCTCAGAGCCAGTTGATCCCACAGAAGGGTTCGTCTCCCTCCCTCTAAATCAATCGAATCTTGCCATACAGAGGCCCTACGATGTTCCCGTAGACCAACGGTACAGCTTCATTAATGGAGTTCACAAACTGTGGGTATATTCTACCGACAAACCCCACACTCCGACAAGCAAAACTCACCCTCGCACTGAGATCCGAGTAACTGTAAGTACTTTGCAAGGCTTCATAGCTTTTAAGGAAAACGAATAGCAGTTTCTTACAGAATTTAGTCGAGAACGGACTTTATGTTCCATTTCCATGCTCTTCTTTGATCCTAGTTTTTCTTTGTCACTTGAAGATAGTTCTGTTCATATGATTAGGAGTCGTTTTTTTCCAGAAAATCTGTACTCATTATAGTCTTTTTCACTTGTCGGGCTTCTTATTTTATTAAAATAGGATGTTCTCTGCTCAGATACGGCCAGGCTCGATGAAACAAAATAATCAATAATATAATTTTGGCTACCCAACTTCACCAAAGTTAATGTTATAAGTATCACTCGCACTGAGTTCACTGTTTCATACATAAAAAATGGTTAGACCTCCCCCCAAACGCAAAAACATGACCGCCTTGCAAGAAATTGCTCTTGTAATTTTAGCTTTTCTAGCCAAGGCTAGAGCAACTACCTGGCCTCTGGATCCAACCCATGGTTGAGCTGAACTCCCATTAAACACATCCAACTTTCATATCCAGAAGCCATATAACTTACCTGTGACAGATCGGTACAGCTTTGTTGACGGAGTCCACAAATTATGGGTGTACTCCTCTGACAAGCCTCTCTCCAAAAACAGTCCCACCAAGCCTCGTACAGAGATCCTCATAAGGGTAAATAGTCTGATTACCCTCTTCATTCTTGCTTGGCTTTCATTCTTTTTGCTTAATACAGTATGTCAAAAGGCGTCAAGAAGGAAAATCGTTATACAATTAAGCCATTTAAGAAAGTTAAGCCATGAAGCCATGGTATTCACCTCAATCTTCTATATATATGGGCTTTTCTCCTATAAATGATTTTGATGCTTCAGATCTAGAGCAAGTTCTAATGAAAGAAATCCACTTTGTTTTCAGCCGTGGAACAAAAATTTTCTTCGAAAATCGGATTTTTCTTTTGTTTTCCTACAACTTGTATACTTTCTGATAGCCAACTCTGGTGTTTGCTACTGGATAAGATTTACTGCATGGTTATAGTAGTTACTTCTTAATTTGCTGGGGTTTGAATTCATACCAATTAAACATAATTGAGCTCCAAAGTACAATTTTCATCCAGTTGCCTCAGATATTGACGTCACTCACTTCCTAATCTCTTTTAGGGATACGATTATTCTTCTGGCGTTTGGCAATTCGAAGCACATGGGTATGTTCCAAGGGGTACATCCGGCGTGTGCATCATGCAAGTGTTTGGCGCAAGCCCTCATGCCACCACCCTCATGCTTAGAGTGTATAATTCTTCGCTCTTCTACTATAGAAATCCGGTCCTAGTCCCCAACATCTATGACCATTGGTTCCGGCTAAATGTAATCCACGACGTTGATGCCTCGACTGTGAAGGTTTACATCGATGGGAATCTCACGTATGAGGCGCCTGGCCGTGGGGGGAAATCTCATTACTTTAAATGTGGAGTCTATGCCCAGGATGATGATTCATATTACATGGAGTCGCGTTGGAAGGGAATAAAAGTTCTTAAGAAGTCTGACTGATCCTGGATTCTCGTCCGCAAAGAGAAAGGACCAGACTTGAAGGGGTGTAAAGTAGCGTCTGAAGATCATCCAGCTATGTTACTCTTATTAATAAAACTCGTAGTCTTATCTAAAGACTAGAGTTAGCATAAATAAGGGGGTGAAAAGTAGCGTCGGAAGATTGTACTGTTATGTTCTTATCAATACAAGTTTTAGTTATCAGAGGTGCGTTTGTAGTCTTGTTTTATCTCATCTTCTTATTCATCCCCTATGGGATGCCATTGGAAGGCAACCATAGTTAAAACAATGTGATAACTGCAACCTTTTTTGTGACAAAAATGCTGTCAAGTGTTTGCTGGAATAGAACCAATATGTAGTTTTCTTTTCTGCAGAAAATCAACTGTTGTGTTGCATCAATATGAGAATTGATGATGACTGTTGAAACTAAAATGTCATGGCTTCAACGAGACATTATCAAACACCTCACCGAAATAATACATTGCACAAAGAACTTCCAAAATCTCATAATAGATAAAACGTATAAAGGAGAGAGGAATTAGAATTGTACTCTGCCACCACTGGCGTCGTACAGTTCCAGATGGAGGATTGAAATAAGAAATGAAACTCATTGGACTTTTGTAATCAAACCAGCTTAATCACTTAGATTGCAAATAAGTAGTAAGGCTTGAAACTAAAAGCAACCAATGTGATAAGGAACGGATGTAGAACCAGCAAGGCAGACTGGGGATATATGCAGTAGGTGTAAATAAAAGATTACAAATTACGACATACAAAAGGTAGATCTCTCCAATGCTTTAAACAAATACTGATCTTGATTAATACACTGCTAGCAATCTTAAGCACGACACAGCACAGCAAAGGGTTGCTACCTGTGTTAACCCGTTTCTTAACTTTCTCTCACTGTCTTATTACAGCCTTGAAGCGTACAAATCCGTTGTAAACGGACAAATGATCCAACAAATTGCATTTAAGAAACAGCATATGTACACTTAGTACAGCCAAATGATAAGATAAAAGGTAGGCGATAGTTAAGCTTTAAAAGTTTTGTCATGAAATGAAAAGGTTTAACGGAGAGCGAAAAAAGAGAGCCCAAGCAAACTCATTAGGAACAGGTTCTGTAGATAAGATGCCCCACGCTCTTCTCTTCCTTTCTCGAATTTTTTCCTACTTGTTATTTAATTAATCTCATGACCGTGAGGAGTACGTTATTAGCGTCCAAAACCAAACGAAGCATTCCAGACTTGCGGAAAATGATGAACTTTAGAGGCAAAGCACACTTGGCCCATGCAGGCCTTAACCTGCGACCTTCGCGTTATTAGCACGACAAGATAAACTTTTTTCTCCCCAAGTTGTGTTGCAACTTAATGGATTCTAGGCTATTCGGACACAACAAATCAAGACAAGAAATCACCCCAGCAAGAGGAGGAAATGGAAATCGGAGGGATTATAGTGAAATACTGTGGATTCATTCAAAACACAGATAATCAAGACAATTCAAAACGTTACAACAGCAGAGTTTCCTACGACACACAGAACTAAAACCGCAATACAGAACATATAAACGTTCAAAACACAGATAATCATGAAACTAGCTTTCTCATACCTTCTAGACCACTTGATTTTCATTAAGCTCCTAAAAAAACTGCACCACGCTTCTGCACTTCTCCTGCCTCGAACAGAAAAGAGCTGACAGCCGTCTCTTCAGGTTTCCGTCTTGCCAGAAGAGACCAGAAATAAAAAGCGTGTTCACAGAAAAAAAAGACACGCTTACTTCTTCACCCTACTAATCCAGGTATCACCACATTTAATGGTATTAAAAGTAACACCCACAGCTTCTTCAGTTTTTTGTGCTGTGCCTTCCCAAGGCCCTTGGTAAATAAGTCAACCAGTTGATATTCACTGTTACAATGTTCTAGGATATTTCCCCCTTCTCGACTGCATCTCTCATAAAATGTACCGTGATATTAACATGTGTTAGGACCCAAGCTCTACACAAACAGACAATCACGGGATACAAGAATCTTAATTGAGAATACTCGTTTATTAAGCTCAACCATTTTAAATGATAACAGTAATCAAAGTCCAACAATCAAATCCTAATTCAACAAATTAACAATAACCAAATCACTAACAATAACAAATTATGAGGCTATGGCTAAACTACTATATCACTAACTATAAGAATGTTACGGCTGGAAATTTATAATTCATTCTTGTTTAACTCTTATGCATTTCTTTTTATCCTTAAAAGAGTGTTTGAAAAGTGTTTAGTGGAGAATTCCTATGAGAAAACTTATGTACTATTGATTGCAAGTAGACAAAGAAATCTCTCCTAACTTTACCCCTGAATGTAGGTAATTATTGGCCAAATCACATAAATTTGTTTATTCTTGTGTGTGATTTTATATTTGCTATTTAATTTGCTATTTAATTTCCTATTTAGCCAACATCCAAAAAAATATCTTAAGCTCTGGAAAATTCCATTTTGATCATTAATTTAGGATCACTTAAAACATTATACTAACATTCTAGCTATACATTATACACTAGTTTGTTGTTTAACACAACATATTGGTATGAGAGCTGTTTGGTTGTGATTGTTGTTGTGTAGAATTTATGGTATGGCTATAATTAAAGATGATGTAGAGAAGTTCAATGGCAAGAATAATTTTAGTTTGTAAAAGCTTAATATGAGAGATTTGTTAAGCCATCAAGGAATGTTGGTGACATTAAAAGGGAATGATAGCCTATCCCAATCTTTGACAAATGAACAAAAAGATGAGATGTTGGAAAAGACTCATGCTACCGTAATTTTGAACCTATTAGATTTAGTGTTGAGGGAGGTAGCATCTAAGAAGACCCCTACAAGTTTATAGACTAAACTTAAAAGTTTATATATGACAAAATCACTCACCAATATGTTATATTTGAAGCAACAATTGTACACTATTAGGATGAGAGAAGTAACTCCACTTGATAAGCATTTAGATGAGTTTAATAAAATTGTTTTGGATTTGCAAAATATAAGTGTTAAAGTGGATGATGAAGATCAAGCACTTATCATGTTTTGTTCTTTACCTAAATCCTCTAAGCATTTGTTTATCACATTATTATATGGCTGAGACATTATTTTCATGGACGAAGTAAAAGTTTCTTTGAACTCAAACAAGTTAAGGAAAAAGGTGTCTGAGGAGTCCAATGACTTCAATGCTTTTGGATTGGTGGTAAAAGGAAGAACTAGTAAGAAAGGACAACAAATTAGTAAGCATTCAAACAATCAAAGCAAATAAAGATCAAAGTAAAAAACCAAAAAAAGTGAAGTGCTATCATTTTCATAAAGAATGCCATTTTGGGAGAGATTGCCCTAATAGAAGAGGAAGAAAGGATAAGGATAAAAAAGCAAATTGAAAGGGTGAAAGGTCTGGAGTAGTAGTTGAAGAAGAAGATTCAGATGCAAGCTCAATTTTAAATATTTTAGAGAATTTTTTTGGTGATAGTTGAGTGCTGGATTTAGCTTATTCATTTCATATGTTGACACACCGAGAATAGTTTGTAGATTATCAACCATTGAAAGGTGAAAAGGTACTTATGGAGAACAACATGGCATGCAAGGTGGCTAGTATTGGGTTAGTTCAGGTTAAAACACATGATGGAATGGTGAGAATACTTAAAGAGGTAAGACATATTCTTGAATTGAAAAGAAATCTTATTTCTCTTGAAACTCTTGAGGTAAATAGCTATGAATAGAAAACCAAGAATGATATCTTGAAAGTTCTTAAAGGAGCTCTTATTGTCATGAAAGGAATCAAATGTAATGGGTTGTATTTGCTAAAAGGAAACATCATTATAGGTGGAGCAATAATTTCTACTTTGAAGTCAAAAAAGGAGAACACTTAGTTATGGCACATGAGACTCAAGCATATGAGTGAAAAAGCCATGGTGATACTTCGTAAACAAGGTATTCTTAATGGTAAAAGGATGAGCAAGGTAGCCTTTTGCGAGCATTGTGTATATGGCAAGCAAACATAATTGAAGTTTAACATTGTAGTCCATAGAACAAAGGGCATATTGTATTATATTCATTCAAATCTATGGGGACTAGCTTATGTTTCTTCCATTTGAGGTACAAGGTACATGCTAACACTCATAGATGACTTTTCAAGAAAATTTGGGCATACTTCTTGAAGCACAAAGATGAAGTGTTTAAAAGGTTTATGCAATAGAAGACTTTGATAAAGAAATATATTGGTGAAGAGGTCAAAAGGCTCAAAACTAATAATGGCATGGAGTTTTGAAATCAAGAGTTTGAAGATTATTGTAAAAAAGAGGGTATAGCAAGGCACCACACTATTGTATACGCACTATAACAAAATGGTGCGGTGGAAAGGGATGAAAAAAACCATCATGAAGAAGGGAAGGTGTATGTTGTCTATAGCAAGAAATATATTTGTGAAGAGGTCAAAAGGCTCAAAACTAATAATGGCATGGAGTTTTGAAATCAAGAGTTTGAAGATTATTGTAAAAAAGAGGGTATAGCAAGGCACCACATTATTGTATACGCACTATAACAAAATGGTGCGGTGGAAAGGGATGAAAAAAACCATCATGAAGAAGGGAAGGTGTATGTTGTCTATAGCAAGATTAACTAGACAGTTTTAGGCTAAAGTAGCTAGTATAGCTTGTTACTTGATCAATAGATCACAATCTACAACCCTTAATTGTAGAACACCTAAATAAGTGTGGAGTGGAAGGCTTGTTATCCACTCATATTTGAAAATCTTCAACTATCCAACATATGTATATGTTTAAGGAGGTAAGCTTGAAATAAGATCTAAAAGATGCACTTTCTTAAGATAAGCAGATGGTAGAAAGGGATACAAATTATGGTTTTTTGATGGGAGAACTTTAAAGTTTCTAATAATTCGTGATGTTATTTTTAATAAAATATATGATAAAAGAAGGTGGAGCAACAAAAGTTAAAAGTTGTCAAGATGTTAAGGAAAATGTGAAGATTAAATTTGATTTAAGGTATCTAAAATTACCTAACAAAATCCTAGTAATGTGAGCATTTTTGAGTTAGATATAGAGAAAGTTGTTATAGAGAGAGCTCACTCAAAACCTCAACAAATAGAATTGGAGCACTCATCATCAATAAGACAATAAGTGTAAGAATACATTATGATTAGAGATAAGCAAATAATGGAGATTAAGGCTCCTTATAGGTATAGATTTGGTGATTTGGTGGCATACATACTCATTACAGCTATGAAGACTAACTTGAATCAAGAACTAGAAACCTAAAGAGAAGCAATAGAAGGTCCAAATTATGAAAAATGGATGGCTATAATGCATAAAGAAATGGACTCATTTCCTTATAAGTAAAAAAAAAAACTTGGGAGTTAATTGAACTACTTCCAAGTAAAAGAGTTGCAAGTTGCAAATGGATATTCAAAAGGAAAGAAGGCATAACAGGAAGTGAAGAAGGAAGATACAAGGTTCGATGGTAGCTAAAGGCTTTACACAAAAGGAAGGCATAGACTTCACTAAGATTTTTTCACCAGTTGTAAAACATGCTTTTATTCATATATTATTGTCTTTGGTTATCTCATTTGACTTGGAATCAAAGGAAAAATAATCATTTATGTAAGCTACAAAGATGGTTGTATGGTTTAAAATAATTTCCAAGACAATGGTACAAGAGATTTAATGCATTCAGGATCCTATGACAATTTTGTTTATCAAAGGCAAGTGGTTAATGGTTCTAGCATATAACTACTCATTTATGTAGATGGTATGCTTATTGCAGTAAGAATCTCAATGGAAATTGAAGAACTCAAGTCTTTATTGAGAAAGAATTTGAGATAAAAGACCTTCGAGCTATAAAAAAAAAAAACTTGAAATGGAGATCAACCATAATGGATGCAAAGAATTGTGAAGCTCACTCAAAAGAGGCATGTTGAGAAGATTCTTGAAACATTCATTATGAATGATGCAAAACCTATAAGTACTCCCTTAGCTACACACTCGAAGTTATCTTAGATTTTGTCTCCAAATTCTAAAGAGAAAAAGAAAGCTATGGAGAACGTTTTTTATTTTAATGTAATAGGTAGCATTATGCATGCTATGGTGTGCACAAAACCTAATTTATGCCATGCGATGAGTCTAGTGACTAGATTCATAAGTGTTCCTAGGAGAGGTCACTAGTTGGCAATGAAATGGATCTTGAGATACTTAAAGGGAACATCTAATTATGGCTTCTCATTTAAAGGATATAAAGAGAAAAAGGTCAACAGATTATGCTAAAGATCTTAATAATAGAAAGTTGCTTTTAGGTTATGTATTTGTCTTGAAATGGATGCAGAGGAACTGTAAAGCTCACACAAAAAAGGTATATTGAGAAGATTCTTGAAATGTTCAATATGAATGATGCAAAACCTATAAGTACTCCCTTGATTGCACACTCAAATTTTTCTTGGATTTTGTCTCCAAATTCTAAAGAGGAAGAGAAAGCTATGGAGAATGTTCTTTATTCTAGTGCAATAGGTAGCACTATGTATGCTATGCCATGCTATGAGTCTAGTGACTAGATTCATGAGTGCTCCTAGAAGAGGTCACTAGTTGGCAATGAAGTGGATCTAGAGATATTTAAAAGGAACATTTAATTATGGCTTAACATTTAGAATAGATAGAGAGAAGAAGGTTAACTTAGACTATGCTAGAGACCTTAATAATAGAAGGTCACTTTCAGTTTACATATTTGTCTTGGTAGGTGGAGCAATCAATTAGAAAGCCGCCAGTGAAAGGATTAATGAAGTTATATGATTGTAAGAATTGGTGATAGAGTTAGGAGTAAAGCAGGAGAAGAATGAGATCTTTTGTGAAAGTCAAAGTGTCTTCATCTCACAAAATAGAAACAGCATCATGAAAAGTCCAAGCACATTGATACTATATATCACTTCTTAAGAGAGATTGTATATGAAGGAAAGGTGAAACTGTTAAAGATATTAACTTTGTGCAACCTTATTGACATGCTCACCAAGGTGATCCTTAGTTTCAAGTTCAATAATTGTATGGACTTGATAGGTTTATGTAGTAATGAATGAAGAGTTTGAAATGGTAAAGCTAAGGAAAGTTACGAAAATATTATTTGCTAATTATTCACCAAAGTGGAGGATTTTTAGACGTGGCTCATAATTAACATGCTTTCTCTCTCTTGGATCTTTCCTGTTATTGAAGAGATGAAGTGGAGCCACCATTATATGGCATGTGTTATTTGAGATAGAAGACCCACATCTCTAAACTTTTCTATTCCTTAATTCTCTCTCCATCATCATGGATGGTTAGTGGGGTGTGAGGAGTTTGTTTCTCAAAAATTAACAACTCTTGTTATCATTAAGGGAGAGTTGCTACACATAGGGGAGGTTTTTTTTATTTTTTTAAGCCAAAAAGATACTCCAAGAAAGAGAGCATCGTGAGACATAAGAAAAAAGAGAAAGAAAGAGAAAGAGAAATACCAAGAGAGAGTTTATGCAATTAAATTTGTGCAAATTGTAGTGCAATTTTCAATGTAGTGCAAATTGGTGTGCAAGGTGTGTAGAACATTGAAAATGGGAAGGAAATCTATAAGTCATTCTTGTTTAACTCTTATGCATTTCTTTAGAGTGTTCTTTAGAGTGTATTTGGTGGAAAATTTCTATGAGAAAAATTTATGTTGTTGATTACAAGTAGTGAAAGAAATTTCTCCTACCTTTACTTGTTAATTGCAAGTAGGCAATTATTAGCCAAACCATATAAATTTAAATGTTTTCTTGTGTGATTTTATATGTGCTATTTAGTTTCCTATTTAGCCAACATTTGAAAAAATATCTTAAGCTTGGCAAATAGTCCATTTTGATCATTAATTCAGGCTTTTAGAACATTATACTAATGTTCTTACCAAGCATTACACACTGGTTTGTTGTTTGACACAATAATGACACATATGAATGAAGTAATGAGATTCCCATTGTCCTTATTTACTATATAGTGAAACCACAACCAAGGGAATGAGCTTTGCAAAATTAGCAAGAAAAGAAGACTCTATTGAGCTTGACTCTAGTTTGATTTTGTTAAATGACTTGAGATGTATTATATAAGTGGGAGCCAAAAGACAAAAGTGAACCACTACTTTTAATGTTATTTTACTTATTTTATGAATTGGAGGTGGGGCATCATCACCCCACATATCAAAATGGACTAAGTCTAAAGGGACCTTTGATACATGATTTATGGGAGGATGATATTGGAGTTTCTTTTACTTATATTGCACGCTAAGCAAGACAATGATGGTTGTCCTAAAAATAGAGTCATGTGGACCAAAATAGCTTTATTTTTTTATTGGTAGATTGTGTGGCCTAAATGGTAGTGCCAATGAGCCATTTTATTTATGGCAGGTTGTCATCAACACATATAGGTGAATTGGAAGATCAATCAAACAATTGTCACCCTATGTAACTCGTCAAGCCACTTTATTTGTGGTAGTTGTTGCCAACATAGGTGGGTGCTACTTTGGCACATACATACTAATAATAAGTAGTCTAAAGGTCCATCTTGGTAAAAATTGTAATGCTGCAGAACTCATTGACCTCCCTTTAGAAGAGAACAAGGAAATAAAGGTTAAAGAAAGACATTTACCCATTTATCCATGCATCCAGCGACCTTGAAAACATTAATATGTTCTACAATTGTTACCTTTTTTGAATGTAGGAAGAAGAAAATAAGTCCTCCAATTTTCAATTATCTATCCTAAGTTTATTTTAGTAATACACCTTTGAAATGTAGTATAATCCAATTTTTTCAAAATGCCTCCATATTTATAGAGCTTAAAGTGGACCGAGTAGGAGGACTTATGGATTGGACTTTCGCAAAAAAATTTATAGACTAGGATTTTAATACAACCAACCATTTTATGTTGGAATTAATTTGACCTCATTGAAGGTGGCACTATCATTACTTCCCAAATGAAAAAAATAAAGATTACAACACAAAACACTTTCCTAGTTAGGTGTTACAATTGCTTCTAATTATTATGTTCATTATGTTACGGACTGTTAATGGTGAGTGTGAAATCTTCCTTATCCATTTATCCATTTAAGTTAGGGAAAGGATGGGGGCTGGTAGGATTTAATGAGAATTGCCTACATGACGTCATACAACTTAAGGTAAACGAAAAGAAAAAAGATTTGTGCAGCTTCAACAAGAAAAGATATATAGTGAGGTGATCCACATATATGAAACCCAAAAGTATTTGGTAGCCGTAGAAATATGCATGACCTATAACGTTGATGCCTCATATGTGAAGGTCTACATCGATGGGACTCTTGAGTGTAAGGCACTTGGCCGTGGAGGGAAATCTCATTACTACAAATGTGGAGTCTATGCTTAGGATGACAATTCACATTACATGGAATCCCGTTGGACAGGAATAAAAGTTCTTAAGAAACATGACTGATTCTAGATTTTTGTCTGCAACAAGAAAGGACCAGACAATACAGAAAAGGGTGTGAAGGTGCCTCGAAAGATCATACTGTTATGTTCCTCTTATCAATAATGTAACCTTTGTTGTAAATTTTAGAACAGTTCCTCTTTTTTTAATGGAAGTTTATTGGAAATTGTCCAATATTTCGTTATTCTTGAACTTTTTTAAGTTGTCACTGTTTGGTTAGGTTAAGGATAGTCTTTTTGTTTCTGTCTTTTCACTAATATAGCATCCTTTTCACCTCCTCCTATTGCTGGGAAACTTAACATCCAATTGTTTTGGATTTTGTCTTCTCTATTTGCTTTGGTTATTCACGTTCTTGCCTATTTTTCCAAAAGCTAAATTAAGCGGGCGAAGGCAAGTTGATTCCCAACAACCTAGGCAAAAGAATTGAAAAAAGAATACCTACAAACTATTCTTGACTTTTGTGAAAATGTCATTACACTTAAAAGGGGTATTATTCTGGAGGATATTCCTCTTGATAGTGTTCAAGTACTTTTCCTCCATCACACTATATGTATGCATTATGAAAATTGTTTTCCCAGGGTCAAAGTTATTCATATGTATGCTAATTGCCCATGGTTACTGAATGAATGAATAATCTAAACTACTTTTAACTCTTTGTTTCCAACAACCTATCTTCTAATATTGTATGTAAATATTTTGTATATTTTTCATTATTATGTTTTCCATGTAAAGCATTGTCATAAGTTTCTATAAAGACCTTTCATTGTATAGTGTAAATTATTGCAGTATCAATAAAAAGAAAGATTCTCACACTCCGGTTTTCTCATTTTGTGATATGGTATCTAAAGCCTATTAGATCCTTACGGTTTCGTTCCTTATTTTTCTTTTCTCCAGGTGTTCTAGGTTCTCTCATTGTCGTTTTTTTTTTAAGAAATCATTCCTCTCTCATTCTTATTTACCAAAACCCTTACCGACCCTCATTTTTTTGTTTCCTCACTTATCCTTTATCCCTCTTTGGAATTCCCATCTTGCCACTGCAACCCTAGTTGCAATCCTTTTCTCTCATTTCCATAATTACCCTTCACCCCCTCTCTTTTATTAACAATATTGCCATCCAAACCCTAGTTGTTGTCATTTTTTCTGCAATTCCATAATTACCCTCAGCCCCTTTTGTAATTTCAATTTTGTCACTAGACATTGTTCACATTCTCAATTCCAAATTTACCCTCAGCCCCTTTTTTGAATTTCACTTTTGCCACCTGAACCCTAGCTGCTATCAATCTTCCAATTCTTAATTTACCCTTTACCCTTTTTTGAATTTCAATTTTCCCACTCAAACTTTAGCCGCCGCTCTCCTTCTCTGACCACCATTCTCCATTGCTCCTATGGCCAAATTCACCCACAATTCCTCTTCTTCACACCTATTTACACCTTCCGCCGCCATCACCCAAGACCCTTATCACCTTACCACAATAGATTTGCAATCAGGAAGTATCGTAGCCCGTTACCTTGCTATAGAATTTAATTATCATCTTTAGGTGAACCAAATTAGAATTATTTTCCTCACTCGAAACAAGCCTGATTTTCTTACCGAGAAACTTCCTCGACCCACTAGTGATGATGCTATGGCAACTCACTGGGACCAAGTTCATGCCACGATGCACACTTGGCTTATCAATTCAGTGGAACCGATACTTGAGACCCTCGTCTCCCATCCCAAATTGGTCACTAAAATTTAGGAATTATTGTGAGAATTGTTCAAGAAAGTGAGCGGGCCACAAATTTATGGCCTTCGCCAAGCTATCGCCAACCTCTGCCTCATTGGTGGTTGCATGAATGAAGAATTAACCACATTTTTCATCCACCTCAAGGCTCTATGAGGCAATCTCCATACCTAACAACCCTATGTCCACTACGATTGTGGTCATTGTACCTAAAAGGTCAATGAACACCTTCGTTCTCGCAAGCTAGTAAGCCAATCCATGAAGTTCCCCATAGGTCTATCAGACGAATTCCAGAACCTGTGTATGTAGGTGCTTTCCCTAGAAGTTTTTCCATCCTTGGAAGGGACCTATTCCATGCCAAAGCAGGAGCTTCATTAGTGCAATAGGCAATTTTCCAACGATGCCGCTACCTTTACCAGCCTCTACTAGGGTGGTGGCAATAATTCTCCATCACCATGGCAAGACACTGTCACGTCAGTCAGCTAAGGATGGGAGCACCCCTTAGATATTAGTCTCTGCAGAGCCTACACTAGAAACGTGTGGAAAGTAAGACGTGCTTTGTCGTGATAGAAATTAATGAGGGAGTGGTGAGGGAAACGTGAGCATAGTTATTCACGCTTGCTATCTTTTTGTAATATCTTTTGTAATGGCGTGTGGGATTCCTATAAACCACCTTACCGGTTGGTGAAGCCGGAAGGTTATAAGCAGGGAGAGGGCCTGACACTAGGCAAAAAGAAAGACCCCCTTGTAATCCTTTCTCAAACATTTCCTATCTTTGAATAGTAAGGCTTTGTTAAATCCAAATTTCTCTCACCTAAAATAGGTAAAAAGAACCGCCATCAGCCTTGGTCTTGAGTCCCCCACCGGAAAAGCGATCCAATGATTGTGCACATAACAGACACCTCCCACACGAGTTGGTCCAAGTCGGGTCCAAACTCTCGACCTGGGCCTAGATCAAGTTAGGCCTGCGAGTCCACTCAACTCTCTGCTCCTAGGTCCGCATAGGCCAGCCCATACATTATATGTATGCATTATACAAATTGTTTTCCCAAGGTCAAAGTTATTCATATGTATGCTAATTATCCATGGTTGCTAAATGAATGAATAAACTAAACTACTCTCAACTCTTCGTTTCCAGAAGCTTGTCTTTAGCCAAGCACTTATTGTTCTTATGCATGATAATGGTAGACACTGCTAGACGCACGTGAAGTTAACGTTGCACGACTTAAAAAAGAAGGAAACAGAACATGTTTAGTTGCATCTTCTAAACGTTAATTGCTATCAAACGGCAAGTCATCATCCATATCCAACGTTAATCCTCTCACCTTGGCCATTTGGCAGGTTTTCATGCTTGACAATTTGTGTCAGCGAGTTAAAACCTTGCCACCAAATGAAAAAGGACAATGGTTTTTATTCAATTACCATTGACAGTCAACCAAGAGTAATTGACGAAGTCAAAAAATGGACGGAAATCAAGAACTGACCAGGCAATTGATTAACAAATGGTAATCTATTATCGTAAATCAACCTACTTCCCTTTTAATTATTTTTCTGACATCAGGTGTCCAAGTCGGGAATTAGATGTTGTGACGATCTGAGGACGTAAACAACGCTATGATTATTGCTGCTAATTTCTTTTCTCAAATTAGGCGATTTTATCCGTAATCCTAGGATGGGAAGGTTCCTCCTCGACTGCTGGTTCTAGAGAACTATTCCAGGCTTCACTACGAGATAGCTAGAAATGCACCCTTTTTTTTTTCTTTTTTCTTTTTTGTAATTTTGCTTACTTCTTTTGGTACTCGAGTTCTGTTTGCTTGTAATGTTTCTCTTATCTAGAGTTTCTTTTGAATATGTGCTTCTATTCACTTCTCAAGTTTTGTACGTCCAGCATTGCTTTCCTTAGCATATACGATTCCGTTTCCTCATTTATTTGATGGAAGGGCTTCATAGACTGCATTCCAATCATAATTCTGAAGCTCCAATAGAGTAGCAAGTGTAGCAATTAGAAGTGGTACTGTGAATATGTTAGCATGGACAATTCTAAGAAGTTCATACTTCTCTTATTTATGTCTACTCTAATTATAAGATTCATGTTGAAGATGTCAAGACATAAATTGTGATATTATTCCAATAAATATTTTGTGTCCGTTATAAAGTGATAATAATAATTGTCTTTGTTTGTTTGCTGGGAAACAACGAAGTTTGCGAAAAAGGAGTTCATTCAACAAAATTGGGAAAAAGGAAAAAAGAAAAAAAAAATTAAGAATTGGGTTTATCCAACTCTTAGAAAAAAAAAATTGAAAAACAAGATGGTCTTTCAACAATTCTTGTAACGGAGTAATTTGAGCAACATTGTATGAAACACATCCAGATCTCAAAAAGACAAGTTAGAGAACAGAACTGATTTGGACTCTGAATAATCCTCTTCTTGTATTGATAAAAAAACAGAGTACTTTCATCAAACAATCTCAAACATATACTTTACCGAATGAATGATCCTATACAAGCAAATTAGGCAAACTAGAGCAATGGGAATCATCGACGACGAGGCTGCAAAGCTGGATGCTAACGGCTTGCTGGTGGAGTGGTGAAGAATGAAGGAAATCCAGGGTGGTCGTTCCCTGATTTCTTTCTTCCATGTTTTTAATGAAAAGAGACAAAAGGACTGCTTATGCCGAAGCGTTATCACAGGGCAACGGCATTGCATCAGCTATCCGTAACACCTACCAAACTAATATAAATTTACAACCCGGCCATTCTTTTTCATAGACAGAGGCTCCTGTTTGAACACTCAGTTCCTGAAAAATGTCCTTGAAGGTTCTGGTGGTGCTTATGCCTTTGAGCCTTCTCCAGTTCATCATATACCAAACTGGTGCCTCAGAACCAGTTGATCCCACAAAGGGGTTTGCCTCCGTCCCGCTAAATCAATCGAATTTTCACGTACAGAGGCCCTACAATGTTCCCGTAGACCAGCGATACAGCTTCATCAATGGAGTTCACAAGCTGTGGGTATATTCTGCCGACAAACCCCACTCTGTGACAAGCAAAACTCACCCTCGCACTGAGATCGGCATAACTGTAAGTACTTTGCAAGGCTTCAAATCATTTAAGGAAAACGAATACCAGTTTCTTACAGAACTTAGTCAAGAAGAGACTTTCCATTTCCATGCTCTTCTACGGTCTTAGTTTTTCTTTGTCCCTTGAGAGGAAAAGATGTTTTCCGGAAATGGGATATCGAAAATAGTTCTGTTCGTATGATTAGAAGTCATTTTTTCCCAGAAAATCTGTACTTCTTATAGCCTTGCTCATTTGTTGGACTTCTACTTAATTAAAATGGGATGTTCTCTGCACGGATGCGGCCAGGGTCCATAAAACAAAATCAACAATAATATAATTATGGCTGCCCAATGCTTCACCAAAGTCAATGTTATAAGTATCACTCGCACTAAGTTCGTTGTTTCATACATCAAAAATGGTTAGACCTCCCCTCAAACACAAAAACATGGCTGCTTTACAAGAAATTGCTCTTGTAAGTTTATGTTTTCTAGCCAAGGCTAGCGCAACTGCCTGGCCTCTGGATCCAACCCATGGTTTCGCTGAACTCCCATTGAACACATCCAACTTTCATATCCACAAGCCATATAACTCGGTACAGCTTTGTTGATGGAGTCCATAAATTATGTGTGTATTCCTCTGACCAGCCTCTCTCCAGAAACAGTCCCACGAAGCCTCGTACTGAGATCCTCATAAGCGTAAATAGTCTGATTACCCCCTCATTCTTGCTTGGCGTGCATTCTTTTTGCTTAATACAGTATGTCAAAAGGCGTCAAGAAGGAACATGTTGGACAACTAAGCCATTTAAGAAAGTTAAGCCATGAAGCCATGGTATTCTCCTCAATCTTCTATATATATGGGCTTTTCTCCCGTAAATGATTTCGATGCTTCAGATCTAAAGAAAGTTCTAATGAAAGAAAGCCACTTTGTTTTCTGCCTTGGAACAAACATTTCCTTCAAAAGGCGGATTTTTCTTTTGTTTTCCTGCAACTTCTATAGTTTGTGATAGCGAACTCTGGCGCTTGTTACTGGATAAGCTTTACTGCATGGTTATGGTAGTTACTTCTTAATTTGCTGGGGTTTGAATTCATATCTGTTAAGCATAATTGAGCTCCAAGTACAATTTTCATCCAGTTGCCTCAGATATTGACCTCACTCATTTCCTAATGTCTTTTAGGGATACAATTATTCTTCTGGCGTTTGGCAGTTCGAAGGACATGGGTATGTTCCAACGCGTACATCCGGCGTGTGCATCATGCAACTGTTTGGTGCAAGCCGTCATGCCACCACCCTCATGCTTAGATTATATAATGCTTCGCTCTTCTACTACAGAAATCCGGTCCTAGTCCCCAACATCTACGACCATTGGTTCCGGCTAAATGTAATCCACGACGTTGATGCCTCGAAAGTGAAGATTTACATCGATGGGAATCTCACGTATACGGCGCCTGGCCGTGGGGGGAACTCTCATAACTTTAAATTTGGAGTCTATGCCCAGGATGATGATTCATATTACATGGAGTCGCGTTGGAAGGGAATAAAAGTTCTTAAGAAGTGTGACTGATCCTGGATTCTCACCTGCGATGAGAAAGGACCAGACTTAAAAGGTTGTCAAGTAGCGTCGGAATATCATGCTGTTATGTTCCCCTTCTTAATAAGACGTGTAGTCATAAGAGTTGTGTTTGTAATCTTATCTAAAGACTAGAATTAACAAAAATAAGGGGGTGAAAAATAGCTTGGGAAGATTGTGCTGTTATGTTCTTATCAATATAAGTTCTAGTTATCATAGGTGCGTTTGTAGTCTTGTTTTGTCTCCTCTTCTTCTTTATCCCTTATAGGATGCCATTGGAAGACAACAAGTTAAAGAAATGTGATTACTGGAACCTTTTTTGTGACGAAAATGCAGCAAGGGTTTGCTAGAATAAAACCAATATGTACTTCTCTTTTCCGCAGAAAATCAACTGTTTTCCCAACATTTATTATCAGAAGTGATGATGACTGTTGAAACTAAAATGCCATGGCTTCAACGAGACGTAATCAATCACCTCACCGAAATAATACATTGCGCACAATAATACATAAAACGGAAAAACGGGAGGGGAATTAGAATTGTACCCTGCAACCACTGGCGTCAAACAGTTACGGATGGAGGATTGAAATAAGAAATGAAACTCATTGAATTGTTGTACTCAAACCAGCTTAATCACTTGGATTGGAAATAAATAGTTAGGCTTGCAATTAAAAGCAACCAATGAGAGATCGGATGTAGAACCAGCAAGGCAGACTGGGGATATATGCAGTAAGTGTGAATAAAAGATTACGAATAACAATGGACAAAAAGGTAGATCTCTCCAATGCGTTAAACAGATAACCAGCATTCTTAAACACAACACAACAAAGGGTTGCTACGTGTGTAAACTCTTTTCTTAACTTTATCTCACTGTTTTATTGTACTTAGCTCTATTACAGCCTTGATAAGTACAGACTCGTTGTCAACTGACAAAACTTCATTACCGAAATGATCCAAGAAACTGCATTCAAAATGTACATATAGTAGAACCAAACAATAAGACAAAACGTAGACGGCGGTCAAGGTTTGAAAGTGTTGTCTTAAAAGAAAGGGTTTGACGGAGAGAGAGAGCCCAAGCACCATATTCAGAAGATGCTATGCACGCAGATGGGAGAACCAAAATAACTTATGGCCCATGCAGGTCTCGAACCTGCGACCTTCGCGTTATTAGCACGACGCTCTAACCAACTGAGCTAATAGGCCTTCCTGTTTTTCTTTTCTTTAATACTATGACATCTCAGAAACTCCTGGAGCTCGACCAGCCTATTTTTATTGACGGAAAGGGATTACGGTGGTGAAACCACGGGACTAACTTCATCGAGATGTTCTCTGAGGCAACCTGATCATGCGGTGGTGGAGATGGTGATGGTGGCCAGCCGTGAGTGGGGTCATCAGCAATATCACAATAGCCCCGCAGAATATCTTCTTCTTGGTCCGTGAACCCGAGGGAGCCAAACATGGCAGGCCAGCACCTGTGCTCCATAATCCGAATGGCACAGCAGCAGCTGGGGCCAAGATGGGTCTCGCGGTTGAGATAAAACAGATGTAGAACGCCCAAAAGCCCGATATAAAAGTTAATTCAAAAATTAAAATGAATTTTTTTTATTTAAGTTTCATCATAAAAAATCACTTCGTTGCATGCAGGTTTCATCTTGTACACAAATTCCTACATGTTAAGCGATGTTGGACACAAGGTTGTATGGAGTAACACAAATTCAATGTAAGCTCTAATACTAAATTAGAAAATTCAAATACTCAACCCAAAAACTAGTTTAAATATTAAAGAGATACTTTTTATTTAAATTTTATTACAATGATTCATGCTTTGGTATGGAACTTTGGACTAGCCATCCAATAGGTTTAAGGTTGCTTAGAACCACATTTGTGTTAAAAAAGATAAAGGTAGGCTAGGCATAAAAGAGTTAGGGATTTGAAAATAATAGTTCAAATATATATATACAACCTATTGTGTGGAAGACGAGAGTCTTACATTGAAAAATAAGATCCCTAAAGTTAAATATAAATTAAAATATGACCCTCCAACCCTTGAGCTAGCTTTTGAGTTGGGCCTCTAGGTCTTCTAACTTGGTATCAGAGCCAGGTTGAATCTATTCCACCCCGTGCGACCTTGAGCCCAGTGATGCTCAGTGTGTGGAGGCATGTGTGAAAGACGAGAGTCTCACATTGAAAAATAAGATCTCTAAAATTAAATATAAATTAAAAGATGACCCTCCAACCTTTGAGCTAGCTTTTGAGTTGGGCCTCTAGGCCTTCTAACTCTTATTATCATCGAGATGTGGTTAACATGGGGAAATACTTACTTTATAAAACATTAATGGCTTACAATTGGAATCTAAAAGAATCAAGGAATAACAATTGAGCAAGGAGGAAAGTTCTCGAAGTAAGGCTTCTAGTTGCTAGTAGAGTGAAATGAGTAATAAATAATGGGAAATTAGTATATCTATGGAATGATTTTTGGTCGCCAAAAGGCCCTACAACCAAAAAAATTAAAGACAAGCCATTCTCAACTCTAAAATCCTTAGGAATATAAATGTAGTAACGATAATTAGGAATGAAGAGTGAAAATTACCTACCAATAGGAAATTCCCTTAGCACATACAAGCATCATCAATGCTTTGCTCAAGCCAAATGATATGATAGAAAATAAGTTTATGTGGACTACTTAAACTCATGGAAGGTACTTAATCAAATTTGCTTGGAAAGTTATTATTTACAAGGGCTCTAAAGTGGATTGGTATGAATTTGTATAGTTTAAATATGCAAGTCCCTCACAATCTATATTGCTATGGCTACATATAAAAGATTTGCAAACAACAAATGATAGACTTTAGTTTCTTGGAGCATTTAGAGATAGGAGTTCTTGCCCCTGCCAGTAGTTAGACAAGTCTAGGGACTACTTCTTATCAAGGCATTCATACTCTAAAGCAATATGAGAATGTCTAGAAACTATACTCAACATGTGACCATCCTCTTTATCATAAAATGCAAGAATTAGCTAGAAGGATAAACAAGTGTCTTTAAATTTGTGTGCTCAAGGAAAATATCTTTAAATTTGTATTTGCTTCATTTTTTTGTGCTATCTAGAATGAAAGAAATAACGAAAGTTTTAGATACATTACTAGTTCAAAAATTATGACTCATGAACTTATTAAGAGACTTATCAAAGATAGATTTTTCAAGGTAAGAAAGATATCCAACTAAAAAAATTGTATATTTAGCATGCTTGTAGGTTAAATGAGGTTATTTTTTATTTGACTTAATGTTTTATAAGGTCCTAAGTTAGGGGTACACCCCAAGTCTTATTATATACAATTATCTATTACATATAAAGCCATTTGCTTAAAAAGAAAAAGAAAAAAAAAAAGAATTGATCTTAGGTTCCTTTCAAGGGTGAATTTTTTATTTCTTGAAATTAATTGAAAATTATTCAAGAAAAGCTTTTATATATGTCTTTGACTTATAGAAGTAATATGCTCATTAATTTTAACCAACACAAACCTTTACTTGAAAGTTAGAAAAGTAGAAAAATAAGTGACACAAAAAGACAGAGTGAAATTTCATCATTCTAGGCATCCTAGACACCACACCAAAAGAAAACTCCACCATAGTATTTCATTTAATAAATGAAAAGGTCCTTTTAAGACGCTACATTGCATGTCTCAAAATACTTGTTTGTGTGAAGATCTCTTAAGACAATTAGTAGAACTTCTAGAATCCAATTCCCTAAAGATATTCTTCATACGGTTTGATATGCATCCTTCTCTCTTATGGTTCTTTAAGTATATGAATAAGAACTTTCTATCTCCATTAGGTGGTCATCGTTGGAGTAGGTATCACAAACCCCATGGTAAACCGAAAGTTACTAACAAAACTTAAAACTTCCTTCAACCATCCATTCATTGTAGTTTCTTTTTACCATTTGATATATTATTGCCAAAATCCTTTCCTAAAGCAATTCTTTTAAATAGGCTTGTTCCGATAGACATTTTTGGAGTCGTTGGTGTCCAATCTTGTATCATCCACCCCTAAAAGGGAGATTTGGTAAGGCTAAAAGGTACAAAATGATGATAGTAGCTTACTATCCATGCATCACACGTGATGAAAGAATGGAATTCTCATTCCAAAGAAAGTTTTGGACATACTGGTTGCCAAATACTAACATTGAAAATTTTGATGATTTGAAATTTCTGAGACAACAATGTGCAATTATTGTCTGGATTCACACATGTTGTATCTTATTCCACCAGATAATTCTCGAACATAACATTTGTTTAACTAATGGTGGTAGTCCTGAAACTTGGAACAATGAATTTATCATGCTAATCATCATTCATTGACGCCGGAAACATGGGCCATATATATCTGGCCTTATTTCTAAGGATCACGATTACAGAGTGGGACAGATAGTAACACGCAGAAAAGGAAAACAAGTTTTCGAATACACGACACAAATGGCATATTTTATTTGGACGTAATACTATAGAGTGCACCAGCTGGAAGTCTCCCAACTTAACCATTTCCAGGTCTAATTAGGGAGAGGAGGATATGAGCCAGCAAGAGGAGCTGCAGCAGGGCTAGATGATAAGCCACACTGGCCTTTCAGTGCGCTCTGTATCTCCTCTGTAAAACCAAATGCTTCTAGCGTGCTAGGCCAGCAATCATTGGTTATGGTTGCAATGGCAGGGCAACAGCCAAGGCCGAGATTGTCCTGTTTTTTAAGAAGGAAACCAACAACATCCTTTGAGCAAGAGTTCATATCAGCGAGCGACTTTATGCAACCGGCTTGAGCTCCGCTTACTTGGAACGTTGATGCCACTTTATATCCTGGCTTGATGGGGAGGTCCATTGCCGCAGCTGCGTTAGCCAAAAGGCAACCGAGTACCAGTGTCATAAAGGATTTTTTTACCGCCATGGCGTTTGTTTTGTTTGCTTCTATGTTTTTATGCTATATGAAAGAAAGAAGAGAATGAACTGAAAGAGAAGGAGTGAGAGACTACTTATAGATGTGTGGAAGGAGACCAATCTTAATTAAATAATTCTTGAATTGATCATTAACAAAAGAAACAAAAGATATAGCGAGTTTATTCTTTCCAAGGATTGTCAGGACCAGCTCAAGCGTGATCATTTGTGATAGAACTATTTTATATTTTCATACGTCTAGAAAAGAGTTTTGACTCGGAAGTTGTTTACGAATGATATAAAACGATTGGGCTAATTATTTTAGCTTATAATCAATTGAAAACTGATTCTTGTGGAGACCAAAATAAAAAAATGCAAGTTTTGATCCCTGATCAATAGAAATGTAAATAGTGAAAGCATCTAATTATATTGGCTAATGAGAAGAACAAATGATTGTAAAGAAGTTAAATGAGATGGCACGTTGTTATTGGTGAAAGATAGTTCATGCTACCAACAGATGCTTCCAATCTACGTTGATCATATCATTAGGTCTTGCTCAAGAGATACAGCAAAGCACCTCCTCGCCCAAGCACTCGGCCACTCTATTTTTCTTTTTCATTCGTCATATTTTACCTCTCCATATTAAGTTGAGTTGATTTATATGAATCGATGGTTAAGAAACTGCAATTACACATCTGACATTGATTTGAATACGTGCTTTTAACACTACCATAAAAAAACATTAAAAGTCTGTACCACACTCTGCACTTCTTGTCTTTACGTTATCAAGTTCTATTCCTGGTAGTACTTGCTGCTTCTTGATATTAATTTTTAATGATACAAAAGAAAACTCTGGTATATGTTTTTTCTTTTCTTTTTTTTTCTTTTTTTTTGAGGTAGAAAATTGATGTGTTCTTAAATTAGAAGTAATTTAAACTTATGGTTGAAAATAAAAGTAAGAAGAAAATTAGGAGACTCAAAACAGAAACAATTATGGACTTTTGGCATGACTATGATAATTTTGCTAAGATGAAGGAACCCTAAGCCCCTATATGTGGAGAAAAAACCTTTTGCCAAATGGTTGTTAAACAGATGAACTTGACACTTTTACATAGAACATACTGTATGAGTTGGAACACCAGTTTGTGCAACGATTTTTGGTCGACGCCAATCAGTACAAGTTACTATTTCTCGACTACTTTCCATCATTGGCTAAATTGAGTTGTACTATGGTAGGCCTAAAGATAATTCAAATTTAAGAACATTTTGTTAATCTAGTTATTATCTTGAGAAGAATGATAAACTTAAGCTCATGCTTAAAAAATGTGCATTTTTTGGGAACGCTAATAAGGGGGGAATTTTTATCATTTGATAAAAAAAAATTCAAAATTAAGTCTTGGATTGTATTCCTAGGTTTGGCATTGCAACGTGCCAAAGGAACGTGTTGGAACAGTTTTTGTGGGTTAACAATATGACGTGGGAGATTGGACAAAATCTCTAGTTAGCCTACCGGAGTTATTCATACCCCTGCACATTCACAACTTTGAAACTTATTTTGGTAGCGTCATAATTCTTATCCTTCTAGGAACGAAAGATTGAACTTTTGAACCACCTTTTACAAACTACAAAAGCATATATTCCTTTGAAAAGTATAAAATGAATGGCCTGACAAACTCAAAAGGATTAGTCCTTTATTCCCGGCAGTAGCCTTTTGGAGTGCAGCAACAAACTAAGAGAATCAGAGAAAAGTTTCGTTCTTGTCAAATGTTTGCTTTATCTCGGAGTGTGAGGTTTTTGGGTGATCTAAGACTTTTTGGCTAAGTGGTTTTGTTTGTAAAATTTTCTTGAGTTTGTCTCCACCTGTGAACATGCGCTTGTTAAGCTAAATTACATCGATCTCGGGGTTTTTTGCTACATGAATTTTTCTCATTCATTTCTTTTTCCTCATCGTCGAGCCAAAAGAGTTAATCGGTCACAACAGTTTTAAGCAATAATTATGAGGCAAATATCATACCACATCAATAGACTCACCATCTTGTGGAAATACATCAAAGGGTCTTGGAGCCATTGGAATGTCAATGGAACAAGCTGAGAAAAACAAGCTAGAGCTTGACGAGAGAGGCCAACGTGCACTAATGACTCTGTTGAACTCTTTGCCTCACCCCGAGCTTGCACTAGCCTCTTATAACCTTATTGAGATGCAGGATGACCGAACCATAGCTCATACAATCCATGCACCTGTAAGTAGTTGAGGACCTAGTTGATCCACCAAAAACCTTAAGGCATTAGTGAGAGGGGCACCCACACTTATAAGGTGCCTGAACTCAGTTCCTAGTTCCGATGTGGCACTTCTGTTTTTACACTCCCTCAATCTTTTTGCCGATGTGTGGCTAGCCCATGACAAGGATTGGGTTTAGCCCACTCAGAACACCAGGCATGTGGCTCTAATACCAGTGAGAAGTTAGGACCCAGTTGACCTACTAAAAACCTTAAGGCATTAATGAGAGGCACACCCATACTTATAAGGTGCTTGAACTCAGTTCTTGGTTCCGATGTGGCACTTATGTTTTTACACTCCCTTGGTCTTTCTGCTGATGTGTGGCTAGCCCGTGACAAGGATTAGGTTTACCCCACTCAGAACACCAAACATGTGGCTTTGATACCAATGAAAAGTTAGGACCTAGTTAAGCCACTAAAAACCTTAAGGTATTAGTGAAAGGTGCACCCGCACTTATAAGGCACCCAAACTCAATTCTTGATTTTGATGTGGTACTTTTGTTTTTACAGCACCATCTGCTTAATATGGATAGATCAACATCTATGACCTAGCAAGGACAGCAAAGACTCTAGACAAGCAAGCATTTAGTCTTTACAAGCTACTATTATGGAAAGTCATCAACACATGGTATCTTAGGGTCAAAGCACCTCCACTGAACCATCCTAGAAACAAGGAGAAAAGGAGCACCAACTATGATGAAGTATACATGAAGAAACTAGCAAGGGTCGGCCATTCATATGGAAAGGAGCCGACTAACTGTCCATTGAAAATGTTATATTTTGAACAATATTTTATCTATAGGCCTAGGTTATATAAGCCACGTTATAGCTTAGTGTTTTGTATCAAGTTTTTTCTAAGCCTTGATCTACTTAATACAAAGGCTTTTTGTTCCAAGCCTTGTCTTATTACAATTTTCAAGTAAAGGAAAACAAAGATAAATGAGAAGGAAATTGTTTTTATATTAATCAAGAGGATAATCGTGCAACAATGACGAAAACTTTTCTTGGTGGTTACACTTGCAATTATGTCAAAAACCCTAAAAGAAACTCTAAATATGCACAATCAAGAAAAATATCAATCAATTAATTTGTTCTAATTATATGCAATGAAAGCGGCGTCCATATGGAGTTTTGGATGTTGATGAAGAGAGTTGCATCTCAAGCATATTCAATAAATTACTTTAAAGAGAAATCATCTATACATAACAAGCTTTCAAACGTACAATCATCAATTGCTACTTCAATTTACTTTCATTTACCGAAAGTAGATCACCTTCCATTGAGCAGCCTTGCACACTCTAATCACATGATCATTTAAATCGATGCTCTAGTAGCACCCCTAAGAGGAAGATAATCATGATTTCAAATGACTTTTAAAAAAATTTCCACTTATTTGATTTGAAAAGGATTAAAAGCTTGGTGGATCCAAACCTTTTCAACAACCTAAAGCTCTCATGAAAAAACCGAAATTGATATATGCTAAGCACAACCACACAACTAAACAACAGAATGTGTTACGGGCAAACATGTAAGACCACGTAATAAGGTCATAAGTAAATGGGTTTTCTCTCATTTGTGGTAGATTGTGGTAGTTTTGTATAGAATGAAGCCTTGGCGTTGTTGGAGGGACACTAGAACCTTGTTTTAGGAAAACAAACTATTGTTCTTAGATTTCAAAAGCTGGTTAATCTTTTATAGATCTGCTCTTTATAAGAGCTCATACAATAAGGATGGTATGGTGTGGCCTAATGAGCAGCACGGCAACCTATCCTGACTCCTAGCCCTTCCCATCCCCTATTGCAGCTAAACTAAGTAAAGGTCTTGTGTATTACAGATTCTCTTGGGACAATAAGAAAGTCAGTGAGCAAGAGATATGTTTTCTGACCTGTTGACGTTATGCATGTATCAGAATGGCTAAGAATTAAAGCATCCTTTTTAGGAACAGCCATTTGAATTTTTGATCTTGAGACATAGGTAGGATTGAGTAACATAATTTTGACAGAAAAGATATGAAGTCTTTAATAATAGCACCACAAAGCTCTTCGATTATTGCCATTACTATCATCATAACATTTATTTGAACAAAGTTCTTCCTTTATTTCCCATAGCCATTATTATATTTATAGTAACCTTAAAACATCAATATCATGCTTGATGTTGAGGTTTGGACTAAGACTTTCCAAGTGACCCATGACTAGATTTCCTTGAAGATGTAATATCCTGTTTCCAAAACGGTTTCCTCATTGCCTAATTACCAACTTGAAGGGATTTCATAACCAAGCCAATAGAAGGAGTTGGAGCAACATAAAGGCTACATTACAATGGACTCACAAGAGGTTACTTTCTTGAAAATTCAAACCAATAACAGTGAGCATACCAAGCCTGCAATTCTAGATTATAGTAGAAAATGGCACCACAACAATCTCGGCCAACATTGATCTGCCTTTTAATGGAAAGAGTACTCATCTCATTTGAGCAAGATCTCATGTCCATGAACAATTTGAAGCAACTATGTTGGTCTCTATTTGTTTCTGGCTCAAGCATAAGACCAAACATAGGCTTCATTGGGACTCCATGTCGTGGTGCAATAAAGGGAGGTGTAGCATGCTTCATTGGGACTCCTCGCAATATGTTGCCTTCCTCAAAAGTTAAACCAAGAAAAGTAAGCACGCTAGGCTAGCACTTTAAAGTTGTGGTAGAAATCCTATGACAATAGTTGGCACCAAGGTCGGCCTGCTCTTTACTAAAGAAAGTAACGATCCTATTCGAGTAGGATTTGATCTCCTTAATCAAGTTCAAGCAATAAGTATGGCTTCCAACTCTTTCCTACAAGGCAAAATGATCAAATCCCAGCATTGTTTGGAGGTGATGTTTTGGTGGAGTATAAGGGGTTTCAGCAGGATTACAAGCTGAGTCACAGTGAACTCGCAACACATGGCTCTCTTTAGACATATGTCCAAAGGAAGATAAATGTCATAGGCCAACACTTTTTCTTAATGGTGGAAATTGCATGAGAATAGCCATGGCCTATATTTTCATGCCTTCTATGGAAGAAATGAACTATTGTCTTAGAGCAAGACATCATCTGCATGGCCGCAAATGGGCAATCATATAGGCCTTCATTGTCTATATTTTCATGTTCAAAGTGGCGCTTGATGGGTAAATCACTTTCTATAACTACATTTTCCAATAGAACCAAAATGATGAGAATAGCTCCTAAAGCCGTGGCCTTTACTATTAGCTTAATTTTTAATTAGGCTTACTTAAGTGGGCTATATTAAGTTGGTCCATGAGTTTTGAAATATGGACTAGCTGGTATGGACCATGTCTAATTGAATAAGGCCACGATGAGTGTGCCTATTAAGTAGCACATAGGGTTAAGGCTACGTCATATCCTCTAGCTCATAGTATAAATTCATACCATTCTTAGGGTTACATAACGTCACTTTTCACAAAAGGCGTAACCCTAGGTTCTCCCATTAAGCAACTGCTTCTTATGAGAATAGAGAATATTCACCTTAACCAGGAAACCAATTCATATTTATAGGTTTTTGATACGGTGAAAATGAATCACAATAATGGTATGTTTCTAACTATTCTCTTTTGATTTGATTGGTAATGTAAATGGTGTTTTAGATTTGTCTATGTAGATCCTATAAGATTTGTTTTCTTACATGTGGTATCAAAGCCTACATAGATTAGGTCTAAAATTCATTTTTTATGTTTTTTTTGGTATTTTTTGTGGTTGTTTGAAAGGTGTGGTTAAAATCATGATTTTCAAAACAAAAAAAAAAGAACAAAAAAAACCCAAAATTTCAAAATCAAACTCCATTTCAATGCAAATCAGGATCCAATAGAGTTTTTGTTATAATTTATATTATAAGTGGTCATAAAACATTCGAATTGCCTGATTTTGATGGAGATTAGTTAATTTAATCGCATATCTAAGTGATTTTACTGACTTTTTGTTAAAAATCCCAATTTTTTCAATTTGTTCTTTTTGGGTCTTATTCAGCCATAATCCGACCATAATCCGACCATGGTGGTTGGTGTTCAATGGTTATGTGCTGTTTAACGTGGCCAATTCATGCAAAATTGCATGCGATGATGAATTGGGAATGAATTTCATTCGCGATTCATTCAAGTTGTCTGGGACCATAATTAAAAGTTCGCGGGTCAGCTCGCTTAGTGTGGATGATCGGAATAACCTAGGTCAACTAAGTTCGGCCCATTAGGTCAGCCCAATCACGTTTAACCCATTGGGTTCGACCCAACCCATTTGAGTCAAGCCAGTCTGCCCCATTAGGGTCAACCTAGTCCAACCTATTAAGGTCAACCAATCTAGCCCATTCAAGTCAAGCCTGTTAGGCCCACTCCAATCAACCCGACCCAGTCAATGAGTCAACGTTCAACCCAACCTAGTCAATAGTCAATGGTTAATGAGTCAATTGTCAAAAAGTCAAAACTCAACTAAGTTGACCATAGTGTTTCTAGTGGTGCGTGAGGGCACGTAAAGGGTCAAAATTTAACATGGTTTGAACTAGTATGTGTATTTTTGAATAAGGAACATTATGATATGTTATTTTATATATTTTAAGCATATGATTAGTCAATTTTTTATTATTTAAAGTATAAAGCATGTGAGGTAAAAAATTGTTTTAATTCTAACATGCCTTAATGATGATCAAACATGTTGTTTGTTGTGATATCATGTTATTTCAATATTATATTTGGTTTCAACACATAAGTAGTATGCTACTATGATACATTTCAATATAGCATGCATTTAGTTAATTGATTTATAGTGTTGATATATTATTCTAATGAGAACATATAGTATTTCCCACAATATGAGAAGAATTCAATTAAGTTGTGACCACCAAAGAATTCAAAAGTTTTACTCTCATGCGGATGAGGGATATCTCTGGTTTTAATGTATAGTTATACTCCCAAAAGAGGTGATTATATATTAAAACATAGAAGGTTGCATAGCTAGAAATGTGTGAGCTTAGACTAATTGGATTGATTTATATACCCAAAGGTGGTAGATTATGAAAATTAGAATATTTTCATGGCCTTTACTATGTGGAAATTTTACAATTACTTGTTATGTATTCTGTCCAAAGGTGTTTACATGATAGAGGTTGTAAATCACTTAGAATGTGTTCATGTGATGAATTCATGTTATACTCATATATTACTAACCTTGTATTAGCTCAATTTCAGTCACTTTTCCCATCAACAACCATTTGATTACTATTGAGACTCTTACGAGTTCGAACTCCAAAAGGTGGAAGGAAGACATTATGTTTGCTATGGAAATGGCATATGTTCATTCTACTTTAACTACGGATATGCCAGCTGCTCTCATTGAGAGCACAGATGAGCAAAATAATGCATTTGAGGCATGTACGAAAAGTAATCATATTTTTTTTATTATTAATGAAGAGGTCAATTCTTGATCATCCCAAGAATAGACTACCTATGGATGGTACAGCTAAGGCATTTATGGAGACTGTAGAACACAGGTATCGTGTCTCTTCAAATGCTGAAATTGGGTCTCTCCTTCAAGCACTTTATAGTATGAGATATGATGATATTGGTGATGTAAGAGATTACATCATCAAAATGGTTGATTTCCAAACCAAGCTTAAGGCATTGGGAGTTGTACTTCCTGACACTTGTGTTGTTCACCATGCCCTAAATTCTTTTCCCTCAGAATTTGAAATTATCAAGACTGCATATAATAATCAAGATGAAAGTTGGTTGTTTAATGATCTCATTGCTAAAGTTGTTGCTAAAAAAGAAAAGTTAAAGCAAGATAAATCTCATATGGTTATGTATTCACCCAACTCTAGTTTAGGTAAAGCTAGACAAGCAACTTCTCAAGGTCATCTAGGTACTCCTTTAACCTCTAGGAATGTTTGTCCATCTAGTAATAAAGTTGGGGTTAAGAAGTCACTCTTCAAGAAAGATAGTAACCGTTGTTACTTTTGTAAGAATAAAGGTCACATGAAGAAGGATTGCAACAAGTACAAAGCTTGGCTTTTAAAGCGCAAGCCTGCAAGTAATAGTTCTTTGGTTTTAATTTATGAATCTAATTTATTTGTAGCCCCTTTAAGTTCTTAGTAGCTTGATACAAGTGTAACTAATCATATTGCTTTTTCCATTCATAGGTTCACAAACAAGAGGAGACCAAGTAAAGATAAACTATGGCTTATGGTTGGGAATAATAATAAAGTTCATGTAGAATTTGTGGGAGACATTGTTTTAACACTTTATTTTGATTTTAAAATGTTGTTAAAGAACACTTTTTATGTATTGTCTTTTAGGCGGAATTTGACTTCAATTTCTGTTTTGAATATGAATGGTTATGCTTTTGAAATAAAGAATTCTATGATTACTTTATTTTATAATTCAAATTAAGTTGGATCTTATGTTTTATCATATGGTTCATATCAATTAAGTTTATATCCTTATAATGTCTACAATATTGAAAAAGTTATTCTCAAAAGGTCTCTACCTAAAGAACAATCATACACATTGTTGCATAAAAGCTTGATCACATCTCTAAAAAGAGGGTGGAAAGATTGATAAAGTCTGACATTCTTCTTCCTTATAAAGATGATCTAGAGACATGTGTTGATTGTTGTAGAGGTAAAATGGTCAAAATAAAGAAAAAGTTTACAATCCGTAGTTCTGACCTATTAGAGGTCATTCACACTAATATTAGTGGATCCTAAATAACTACCTCATATAGAAATGTGTATTTTATTACATTTATAGATGATTTTTTTCATTATGGTTATTTGTATTTGATTAAGGAAAAATTTGAATATCTTGATAAATTCAAGATTTTCAAGATTAAGGCTGAGAAACAATTAGGAAAAACAATCAAGGTTGTTAGATTAGATAGAGGAGGAGAATTTTATGGTAAACATGGGGATGTTGGATAGCTTAAAGGCCCGTTTGCCAAATATTTAGAAGACTCTGGAATAGTTGCTCAATTTACAATGCTAGGGAGTCCTAAACAGAATGGTGTACCTGAAAGACGTAATAGGACTCTTATGGATATGGTGAGAAGTATGGTTAGTATAACAAATTTACCTGATTTCTTATGGGAAGAAGCTTTGAAAACAACTCTATATATACTCAATCAAATACCTACAAAAGTTGTACCATTTACACAGTTTGAATTATGGATTGGTTGTGTACCTAGTTTAAATCATTTAAGAGTTTGGAAATGTCTTGCAGAAGTAAGGTTGTATAATCCAACTCTAGGTAAGTTGGAATCAAGGACTATAAGGTGTTATTTTGTTTCTTATCCTAATCATTCAAAGGGATATCGCTTTTATAACCTTTTTGAAGGAGCGAGAATTGTAGAATCTCAAACTGCAAAATTTCTAGAGCTTGATGTAGTAGAAAAGGTTAGTAGTACTCAAACTATTCAGGATGAAGATGAAATAGTTACGTCAGTTACAATTTCTTTACCTACTCAAGCAATGAAATTGCCTACAGTACCAAGAGTAAGGTCTTTTGAACCATTATCATCGGTTATTAATCTAGATGCAAATCAACAACTGTAGAATCAAGACACTGAACCTACACTCAAAAGGTCAACTAGAGAAAGAAAATCTGCTATTCATCTAGATTATCTAGTTTATTTGGGAGAACATAATTATGATATAGGAGTTATGAAGGATCCCATAACTTCTATAAGAGCAATGTTGAGTTCTCAAGCGAAGTTGTAGTTAGATAATACAAGATGCAATGCAATCAATGAAGCATAAATGATGTCTAGGAGCTTGTTGAGTTACCTGAAGGTTGTAAGCATGTTGGTTGTAAATGGATATATAAGACCAAAAGGAGTTCTATTGGGAAAATTGAAAGGTTTAAAGCTAGGTTAGTAGCAAAAGGTTTCACACATAAAGAAGCTATAGATTATAATGAAACTTTTTCTTTTGTCTCTTTTAAAGATTCCTTTAGAATTGTAATGGCTCTAATAGCTCATTTCGATATGGAATTACACCAAATGGATGTTAGAACTGCTTTTCGAAATGGGACTCTGGATGAAACAATGTATATGAAATAACCTTAAGGTTTTGAAATGAAAGGAGAAGAAAAACTTTTTTGTAGACTTAAGAAGTCTATATATGGACTAAAGCAAGCTTCTAGACAATGGTATTTAAATTTTAATAGTTTTATCACTTCATATGGTTTTGTGGAAAATAGAGTGGATCGTTGTATCTACACCAAGATAAGTGGGAGCACTCTAATATTTCTTATCCTTTATGTGAATGATATTTTACTTGCGAGTAATAATTATAAGTTACTTCATGAGACTAAAGAATTGTTGTCAACTCAATTTGATATGAAGGATCTTGGTGAAGCAACTTATATTTTGGGTATTGAAATTCAAATGGACCGTTCTTGGCTTTTATTGGGGCTTTCTCAAAAGGTATATATAGGTTGAATTCTCAAAAGGTATAACATGCAAGATTGTAAAGGAGAAAATGTTCCTATCTTTAAAAGTGATAAATTAAATAAAGAACAATGCCCTAAGACAGAGGAAGAGAAAGCTTTAATGAAGAATATACCATATATGAGTGCACTTGGTAGTATTATGTATGTTCAGGTATGTACACGGCTTGACATAGCTTTTGTAATAAGACTTCTTGGAAGATATCGATCAAATCCTAGACAAAAGCATTGGATAGTTGTTAAGAAAGTCTTGCACTACTTAAAGAGAACAAAAGATTATATGATGACTTACAAGCATGTAGAAGAACTAGAGTTTATTGGATTACATATTCACATTATACTATATGCAAGGACAATTGAAAATCCACATCAAGATATGTGTTTATGATGGCAGGGGGAGCCATTTTATGGAAAAGCTCAAAATAGACATTGATGACATCTTCAACCATACATTCTAAGTTTGTGGCATACTATAAAGCATACATTCAAGTTGTTTGATTAAAGAACCTCATAAGAGAATTAAAAGACTTTGTTTTTGTTAATAGACCAATTCAGTTATACTATGATAATAGAATTGTAGTATTGTTATTAACAATAACAAAAGTCTAGGAGGATTCAAACATATAGACATAAAGTACTTAACCATAAAGGAAAAGGTTAAGGAAGGTGAAATTTTAGTAGAGTTGACTTAGTACAATTGATATGATAGTCAATCCACTTACTAAAAGTCTACGCCCTTGTGTTTATGAAAGACATGTCAATAGCATGCGCTTAGAGGCATTATAGGATGCTTTTGTATAGTAAGAGCTTTTAATCTTCTCTTTAAAGATTTAAGGAAAATGTAAATCTTAAGCATTGGCTGAAACTAGTTAGCCATAAGGATATTTTGTAACATATAAAGTTAAACTCAAGTTATAAAATACAATGTATGACAAAGGTTCGTTGGAACCATAAAGTATATTATCTGATGAAATTTTGTTATCAAAGGAAAGAGAATTAGATTGACAACAATGATAACACATAAAGAGATTGTTGAAATGTTATATAGTTGTCACATTACCATATTCATCCATATCAATGAGGTTAAGAACTTTTATGGTCACGGTTAGTGTTGTATCACTTAATAAATATAATTACTATCGTGATTCAGAGTTTAAGATATCATGTGATGGGATTATAGTTAAGAACTATCTTTGGATCAATGTAAAGGCATGCATAGTTTCAAATTAATATAGCCTAAGTAGGAGAATGTTAGCTTAATTTTTAATTAGGTTTACTTAAGTGGGCTATATTAAGTTGGTCCATGAGTTCTGAAATATGAATTGGCTAGTGTGGACCATGGCTACTTGAATAGGGCCATGATGAGTGGGCTTATTGGGTAGCACATAGGGTCAAGGCTATGTCTTATCCTCTAGCTCATAGTATAAATTCATACTATTCTTAGGGTTACATAGAGTCACTTTTCACAAAAGGTGTAACCCTAGGTTCTCTCATCGAGCCAATGCTTCTCATGAGAATAAAGGATATTCACCTCAGCTAGGAAACCGATTCACATTTGTGGGTTTTTGATATGATGAAAATGGACCGCAAAGAAAGTATGTTTCTAACTATTCTCTTTTGATTTGATTGGTAATGCAAATGGTGTTTTAAATTTGTCTATGTAGATCCTATAAGGTTTGTTTTCTTACATTTACACCTTCATTATATAACTAGGGGTCACGAGACTTTTATAGAAGACATAAGGGACTGGAGATAGCTCTCAATCATAGCTCAAGAGGCAATTATGATGTTATAACTATCAAATTTTTTAAGTCATTTAAGCAAAATGTTTTGGGACAAGATCATAAGTTTCCCTAATTGTTGTTGTTCAAACCAACCTTTTGTGGAGCCAAAGGTGAATGAAATTTGCTTGCAAATAAGTCAAGCGGTGGCAGTTCCAAAAACTGGATAAGCCATAAAATTTTCTTTTTCCCTTCTAATGCTTATATGAATTGGAGTAGTTTACCCATAGGAAGCGTCAAAGGACATCTTGACTTTAGAAGGTGCAAGCTTTGGTCTACCTCCTTGCGCATGGTTTACATAAACTTGATTGGCGAGCCACAATTCTATTGTGTCAGAGAAATGTATACTTGGATATAACGTTGTAGTTTGAGACATGTTGCCAATTTTACAGAACTTATTTTTATATAAAGATGAGTTTTGTTTTAATTGAGGAGTCGTTTAAAAGTGGTAGACTCTTGCAAAACATGTTAGGGTGTCAAGAATGGAATCTTGTAGAAAACATTTCTCTTGACCAGGTCATAAGCTAATACAAGAGTCAAAATAAATATTACTTAGTAAGCTTGAGATCGTGTACGTACTTAACCTGGTTTGCTTATTGAGGTGCATGATGCATGCACAATTGTACTTAGACTTCATTGTGGCTTTTGAGAAAGATATCCATGTAACCTATCTACAACAATGTAGCCCTCATTACAACATCAAGTTTACTAATTACTCATTACAAAGACCATCTCCCATAAAAAGCATTTAACATTGACATTCCATAATTGAACTTCTCTCATAATCTTCTCCACATTCAGTATTTTCTTCTAAAATGAAATTTTAAACTAGCATGTATCTAAATAATTTTGTTTAGTTACCTTCTGTGTTCACAATTGGAAATATATGCAAAAGCAGAAAATTTTGTCCTACTAAGAACACACGGAGCATAAGCAACCATAGACTTATTTAACAAAAAAAAATTTAAAAAAAAAAAGGAAGAAGAAGAAGGAGAAGAAGAAAGATTAACATATGTAATAGGAGGAAGATATGAAACTATGAAATTCTTTGACTTATATGTCCATAGTTTTCCGTGTTTCGATTTCAAGTTATTTTTTTCACTTTCATCCAATGTGTGAAATCTGCTAAAAACTTTTTCCTCAATAATAGTGGCAAAGCTTATTTTGCACGAGCCAGGTGGTAAAGTCAGTGCACAAGCCACATTTTGTACTGCCCAAGATGATAGCCGAAGATTTAGCAAATGTGACTTTAGCGGTTTTAGTCTCTAAATTGAGATCTAATGAGTAATGAATTAGCAACATCATATACTAATCAAAGACTAGACTCATCCTCCTGCTAATCAGATTTTATGTTTTTACATTACAACACTTCATGAGACCCGAATAGTAGCTTGCTTAAGATTCTTTAGAAGCGCGGTTAATCTTGCGGTGTCATCAGGCCAGTTTTGTTTAGAGGCTACCATACGTGAAGTTTGGTTATTGAAGCCTTGGTTTCCACTTCCGCACTTATGTCAACTTTTGGGAATTGTTGGAAATTGGGTTCTGGGTTTTGATTTGGCTATAGGCTGGTAGCTCATGGTTACTGCACTGTTGTGTTGTTCAAAGCATTACCTCGCTTTCTTTTCTTTACTTTGAACTAGAATAGCTCTTTAGTGAAGCCACATCTAGTGAAGAAAGCACCTAGCCAAACAAGAATTTCTTTAGGCCGGGGAAATAAATTATATCTAACTCAAGTCAGTTCCTGACTGAAAAATCTTTTCAGTTGTTTATTTAAAGCATGAAAGACATGAGTGATAAACCATAGCCAAAGTTTTTAAAATGGAAAGTTCATTATTCAATAGCAGACTAGACAGCATAAAAACCCTCACACCAATTTAACCACACCAAACACACTAGTCAACGTTGGTATCAGAGTAACTAGAGAGGACAAACTGCATAGAAACTTCAAAAGAAGAACACTTATTGTTCGTCCTCAGTAGCTACGCCTGAGGCACTGGTGAGGCGGCGAGAGGAGCTGCAGCAGGAACTGGAGCTGCAGCAGGAACTGGAGCTGCATCACAATAGCCTCGGAGAATATTGCCTTCCTCAGCTGTAAAACCGAGGGAAGTGAGCATGGCAGGCCAGCAATTATGGGTTATTACAGAAATTGCCTGGCAACAGCCTGGTCCAATATCGGCCTGGCCGTTGACGAAGAAAGTGATGATCTCATTTGAGCAGAACTTGATGTCCACAAGCGCGTTCCAACAAGTGAGAAGGCCTTCACTGGCTTCAATCCTCGCTGCAAGCTGGTGTCCAGGCTTAATGGGCAAATCCCTCGCTGCAGTTATATTTCTCAATGCCAATAGGCATGCAAGGAGCAGCAACACAAACCAATTTGCGCAAGCCATAGGAAAGAATCTCTTTGTATGTATGTGTAAGATGGAGGATAATGAATATGGAAAATTTCAGTTCTGGGACTCCATATATAGAGCAGGTGAGGGAGAGGAGAGGACTCTGAAGTAATGTTTAGCCACTGTTATTCGAATGGTCTTTAATTGCGTATACCAAAAGCTTGAGGACAGTTGATGGGTCTCTATAACTGCTAGTGATCAGATAATCTGTAGGAAGCTGAATATACACGAACTTTTCAGAGAATTTATGTCAAAGTGGCGGCCCTTCGTCTCCTGTGATCATTTCCTTCCCTGTCTGTCTTTGGGGCAGATGATCAGGGGACCTCCTGGAATGCTCCTGAACCGTTGAATCATCCTGATAGGCATCTGTAACCGGTAGGGAGGACGCAATACTGCTTGACTTAGGATCGTAGAAAGTTCGATGAGTTTCATGGAGGAACTATCCATAATATTAGTTTCGGGTTATGGAATACAGGAAGCTAAATTATCCCTTAATTTCTTTGATTGACCATATATTTTATGTTTTCATCAATCTCCTTATTAATTAAATCGCTCTAACTGCCGTTTGACACGTTAATATTCCAGTATTACTAGCTTTTCCAGAAAAAAGAAAAGCTTTAGGTGTTTCTTTTCTTTTTAAACTCACATATGTTATTGTATAAAAAGAATTTCGTGTGAATTTTTTCGAAACTGTTGAGGAAATAGTGCTATCAGCCTAATTTTTAAACCGAAAGTAAAGTATATTTCTATGTCAAAAACTTAAAAGAAGTTGCAACAAAAAAACCAAGTGCAAATGTATAACATTTTACAATTTCTACTCATCAATCCTTTTTCATCTTTTGTCCCTATAGAGTATTCAGTAATTCCTATTTCAACTGATAATTCCCAATAATACACATAAAATCAAACAAAGAACAGCGAGTGTACGATTGCAAAAATGGTCACCTTAGGAAGTGCCTATCTAATAAATTTAGCAACAGCAACGTATGGTATACCATGCAATTCTAAGTTTGAAACCTCGCACATCTCTTTTCTAACTTGTCACTCTTTTAGTTTTCAAGATGGAAAGATTGAAGAAAATCCGCGTAAACGTTTTAAAAAGAAAAGAAAAGAAAAACCCTTAAATAATATTTAACTATAAATTTATTCTCTTTATTTTCGAAGATAAAGAGTCACTGCCTTGATACTATTATTTAATTGCTGCTAACAAACTAAAAAAAAAAAATACTATTTTTTACTACGGAAAATAACATGATCTATTTCTAGGGATCTTTGTCACATAATGGACTACAAACATTGTAGACAGTACATGAAGAAGAAGACCAAAAGCTTCCCACCCGATGCGCTTTATTTCAAGTAGATATGGACGGACTGCAGTAGTTTGACCGGCCACCATCTCTAGTTCAAGTAAATAACTCGAGTTGGATGCTGTACCAGTGAATCAGCAGCAGAACTCTCAATAGGCCAGGTCACCCCTCCACAGTATCCTTGCAGCACGTTGCCCTGCTTAGCGGCCATAGGAAGGGAGGCGAAGAACCAGCACCTAGTTACGATGGTGGTGATGGCGTGACAGCAGACGGGGCTGAGATACGCTTGGCGTTGGAGTGGAATAAGAAGAATCTCAGCTGAACAGAGCTCCAACTCTATGAGCCCAACCAAACAACTCCTTAGACTTCCCTTGGGTTCGAGGCTCGCCGGAACGTTGAATCCTGATTTGGCGCGCAGGTCCCTCGTCGCGGTTGCATTTGCCAGGAAGAATGCGAGGACCAGCACGACAAGGGCGTTTTTCATGGCCATGGTTTGTTTAAGTGTAGTTTGTGTGTACTTGAATGTGAGAAATAGGATGAAGAATACTTCAAGAGCCGGGAGTTCTTTTATAGGGAATACAATCCTCGAAGGACTTCAAAATCATTTTAGTGACTGAATTAAGCCAAAGAGCTTCTGGATGATGTCATTTTGGAAGCAAAAATGCGAAATCTGCATGGAGTTTAACTCTGTTGACGCAAATGAGATGAAAGTAGCCAATGCCGCTCCTTGCTGCAGACACACATGGCTATTAGACATTGAAACCGCAAATTTTACTGGTGAGGTACACAGCGTTGCTACGAAAACCAACCAAAGGCCATATTTGACTCGCAAGGTGACAGCGAGTATGGAAAAAGGGTTTTGGTTATTAGTGATAGTTAATTATCCACTAGTATAAGGTTATTTGTGTTGGCTTAAAAAATTTTAAATTTTAGATTGGTTTAGATGTTACTATTTGAAAGACTAAAAACCTATAAATTACCATCAAAGGTTAAAAAAAAAAAATACTAGACAAATCACATTTGCCTCTCTCTTTTCTTTTTAAGCTTTTTTTGTAGGTAATTGGAGGAGTGGGGCATGGGATGTTTCTAACCCCGGCCATTTTGTGAGGCCCTGCTAGCTAGCAATTAGGCTAGTAGGTGATGGACGAATTAAGTTAACTCTACTTAAATTCCATTTTAACTTTCCTTCGGTGGAAAACATTATATTCCAATCATCTTCAAGTCACTAGAACTTCTTAACTTTTTTAAATAAAAATGGGTAAAATAAATTGTTAAAAGTGACAAGCTATTGTATATTTTCCCTCACAAAAGGTAGATTGTTTTAGAAAATTTGGATTTAATACAAAAATAGGAAAATAACCAAAGTTTCAATTACACGAGGAAGGATAATTTGGAATTTGTTTCTCTTAAATAATTTGAGCTCCATCAGTTATTATGCTAATTATTAAGTGAAAATTCAATGGTAAATTGCACATGTAAGCAGAACGTTACCCATTTCATCCAATTATCATGCTAAGATTATATTTTGCTTGTTCATTTCAAATGTTTGAATATTCAACTTAATGGAGATTATTCCTTAAGTATGTCATACATATGATAAGTATGTCATAACTTCCTAAACCTAAAAGAAGATCAATTCAATTTTGCCAAAAATCTAAAAAGAAGCTATTTCCCAAACAAAGAATTTTTATTCATTGAAGAGCTGTTTAAGATGCGAGTAAGACTACAGAGAATTTTTAGCACCAATTGAAAAGTAAGTGAAGAACACTCATCCAATGATGATCTTGATTACGAAAATGAATATAATTTTTGGAATCACACAGAGACACTTAAGGAAGGCTCGTAAGAAGGCCAAAAGTTTGCAACTAACTGGATTTATTAAATCTTGAACAGAATTTACATGTAGTATAGACCAATTAGGTTCAATTGAATCGTCATCCAAAGACTTGGAAAGGGACAAACTCTAACTCATTGAAAGCATTTAAAATTCATTCCATCATGCTTTCTCAGATCTTTCTTCCCCTCCATATCTAGTATTATTTAAAATCTTCTATAAAAAGAAAAGATAATATAAAAATTCCATTTTGCTACAAATTAATTATACAGGAACTTTTATACGTAAGTCATAATTCAAGAGATTACCTAACCTTCAAATTAGTTTTGGATTACTCTATATATTAAAATTCTAATCGTGATAGCCCATTTTATACATGGGAATTTCAATTTCACTTATCTCATCATCAAATTTAACATAAATTTTAGGAGAGTTTTGTTTTTCTTTTCAATATATGTTATTTACTTTATGTTAGACTATTTACATAGCCTACCTAAATGTGGGCTTACATCAATGGTCATTATAAATATCTTTTACTTGGATATATTAATGTAATTTTCATATGGTCTATTAAGATGATATAAATGTTCTTATTCATAACAAATATAGAGGTATTGGTGTAGGCCAGTATTTACCTAATAGAACTGTGATGAGTCAGGCCTATTTGAGTAATACATAAATTATATGGCTAAGTCCTTTCCCTAACTCTAAATTATGCACATATAAGTCACATTAAAGGTATGGACAATTAAGTTATGGGCCTGAATGTTTTGGGCTTATAATGGGCTTTATGGATGAGTGTTTACGGTTAAGTTTACATATATGTATTTACGGTTAAGTTTATGGTTAACTTTGTGGTTAACTTTACGGTTAAGTAAAATGCTTATTTATAAGACGCTGTGAACACAGTTATTGATATACAATACAGAATAGAAAACACATCCGTCCCTTTCACTCTTTCATACCTACAGTGACTTAGAAATAAGTCTCATCTCTTTTGTGCTCTAGAAGAGAATAAGGAAGGTAGATAGCTATTTTACCAAACCTATGGAGCCAAAATCAAGTTTGTTCTAACATCCTTTTATTCCATTTCATGGTTTATGACAACTAAAAATGATCTTGTATTACAGGACTCTTTAGAGGCCGGATTTTTACTAACACTTTATGCTTGCCTTTGTGAATCATTAGTTTTAATAATAGATGTAAAATAGAGAATCATATTTTCATATTGAGATTTCTTTAACTCATGTCTATAATTTGGAAATTATAAGGAAAAAAATGTGGAACTAAAAAAATAAAAGATAAAAATCAGATTACCATCCGGGTAGATTTAGTAAAACAGGTTAGGGATTAGAACCAAAAAGATCCGTTGGATCTGTGGGCTTGTTGAATACAGAAACGACAGTGTCGTTTGCTGCAGAGGGGGCTGTCTCCGCCGCCGTTCATTTCATCGACGACAGGCTCGCCAATTGCCTTTCCTTAAGCTTGCCCTCAAGGCGCCGGATAGCAAAGGGGAACAGTAAGCGGAAAGAAGAGGATGAGCGTCTCGGATCTGCCACGGAAGGAGGTTAACGTGCTCAGGGGGCACGAGGGAGCGGTTTTGGCCGCGAGGTTCAACAGCGATGGCAACTACTGCCTGAGTTGCGGCAAAGACCGCACCATCCGCCTCTGGAATCCCCACCGTGGTATACATATCAAGACTTACAAATCCCATGGCCGCGAAGTTCGAGACGTCCACGTCACCTCGTACCACTTCTACTTCTCTCTCTCCCTCTCTTTCACTCTCTCTCTCTCTCAAATGCATTCATTTTGGAGATGAGCAAAAAGAGAGATAATGTTAGGGGTTATGGCCTGTCGTCTGATTAGGCTGGAAATGGATTATTGTGTTCAGGGACAACTCAAAACTATGTTCTTGTGGTGGTGACCGGCAGATCTTCTATTGGGATGTTTCGACAGGTCGTGTAATCCGCAAATTTCGTGGTCATGATAGCGAGGTTTGTCTTCACTCTACAAAATGGTTTTTCTTTTATATCATGCTCGGCTAGATTGTTTCATTCTTTTCTTTAAGTCTTTGCAATGAACTGGGGAGAATTAGGTGAATTTATGATCCTCTGAAATCAAGATTGTCATCTACACTCCGGCATTCACGATGTTTTATGCGATGCCACTGGAAGATGTTCTTTCTTGTTCAAATGCCCTTCTTTTATCCTGTGAATTGTGTAGATATTGGGAATTCATTGCTATAGTCGAAAAGAACATAATCAATCCTGTTCACTTTCCTAGAAATTACAAACATCAAAATGGTTGAGGAGACATAGGTGAATGTTAAAATTTAAGTCCTGTATGGGATAGTTGTCAGAAGTTTAAATTATTAATGTTAAAAGTTAACCTTTTAAGTTGAGTGATCTCTACATGCTGTATAATAGACTGTGCAAAGTCTAATATCCATAATTAGTGGTATCAGATTTAATGGTAGTTATATATGGTATCAGGATCTTTTGCTGTTGCAGCAAGTTGCACATGCATGGATAGTAGGTCTCTTGTGCTGTTAGAATAGCTATGAACATGCCGTGTATTAACAAAGCCTTCGTAACTCACATACACCACACAGGCAATCTAAAGATGTGATCATGGATTATCACATGAGAGTCGGTTACTAAGAATATTCATGTGAGTAAACTTTCAGGTAATTTTCATAATTGTGAGTGATTAACATGATTTTATCAGATTCAAACCTATAAGCTTAATATTTTGAGTTGATTATTGCCCCACATGTTATACTATGACCAAAACCCATACATGTGCATTTTTGCCACTCTATTCCCATTCTCTTATATTTTGACTTTTCCTGACCTTTCTTTTTCCTTTTTCTTTCTGTGTGTTTTCTTTTTTGGCCAGGTGAATGCTGTAAAGTTCAATGAGTATTCATCCGTCATAGTCTCAGCAGGCTATGATCAATCATTACGTGCTTGGGACTGCAGATCTCATAGCACTGAGCCAATTCAGGTTTTCTTTTTGTTTTTTTCCCTATCAAGAACCTCATGGGTGCCCTTTATTACTTTGATCTGGCTTATCTTTCAAGAGAGCTGATGGATTTGCAGATCATTAACACATTTTCAGACAGCGTGGTATCAGTTTGTTTAACAAAAACAGAAATTATTGGTGGAAGTGTTGATGGAACTGTACGAACATTTGACATGCGTATTGGTAGGTATGTAGCTCTGTGGTGGAAAGTTCATGAAATGCACATGTTGGTGTTGTAGAATTCTTTCAAACATACCAGACATAATTTTTCTGTTTACCACATAGAGAAATATGCGATAACTTGGGGCAACCTGTCAATTGCATCACAATGTCAAATGATGGTAACTGCATACTAGCCAGTTGCTTGGATTCTACTTTACGGCTTCTGGACAGGTTGGTTCTTTTACCTGCCATTGTTATTTTCTATGTATCTTTTCTGCTTTGCCTCCCCATTTAGTGGTTCTTTATTGTGACAGAACTACTGGTGAACTATTGCAAGAATATAAAGGCCATACTTGTAAGGTTAGTATGCAGATGCTTGGTTCTTGTTTCTTACACTTGATCACAGACCTTTCTAAATATATGTAATCAAGAAATGAAAACTTCTTTCACCATAATGGTTATTTACCAAAATGTTTCAATACAAGTTGTCTATGCTTATTGCTTTGCTTTGTATGTGTGCGGATAAGCTGTGGCTCTTTTTTTCCCACACTTTTTTATTGCTAAAGCATCTTTTGCATGTTTGAAACGCATATTTAGTATGTGTTGAACTTTTGAGTCACCTAAATCAAACTTGTAACTGTCAGTGTTTTGATTTTTCATTGCTGGTGATCTCTTGCCATTGCTATTGTGTGGTCTTATGTCAGTCTTACAAACTGGATTGCTGCCTTACCAACACCGATGCCCATGTAACTGGTGGATCTGAAGATGGCTTCATTTACTTCTGGGATTTGGTGGACGCGTCTGTGGCTTCAAGTTTCCGAGCTCATTCCTCAGTGGTACTCTTCACTCCTCCATCTTCCCTTCCTCTTATCTACCATATTCTCATTTTTTATATGATGGTCCTGTGTGGTCACGGTATATTCCTCTACTTGAACTGCTACTTTTTTGGAATGGTTTCAACTTCCTTATATATGGACTCCCATGTTGATAAGGTTATTGAAATGGTCTAGAGCCAAAAATGTCATCTTCATGTATGTTGTTATGGCTGGGATGCTTAATGTCTTAGAGTAGATCGTCAAGCTCTTTAATGTCTGACGGAAGACCTTTCAAACTAAGATATTTTAATAGCCAAACTTATGTTCCAAATTCGAAACCTTGTATGCTATAGCAATTTTCTTGTTTTTAAGTCGTTTAGATGTAACTGTCACTGTAAATCTTAAGTGGTTTACATCAACTATATCTTGTTTGTATCTGCTAAGAAAATGAGAGGCAAATGAATGAAACTCATAAGCTTAAGCCCCATGCCCCTGAAAGAGTACTTTGGCTTATCTATAGTTTGCTTGTTTCGACAGTGAGCAATCAAGTATAGATCTTTCTTTTCTCTCTTTTTTCCTTTTTTTCCTTTTTCCTGGAACTCCAGACCAGTACAAATTACTGTTGTGATGTCGAACACATATTATGTGGTACCCTGTATACTTATGCGCAGTTGATGGTTTATTTATAACAGAATGGGATGGTTCAATATATTATATTTTGGTTTGATAGGGAAATTCATCTCTTATCTATCATATCCCGTGAATAAGATCCTTTTTCTGGATCATATATTGATAGGGTAATCTATCTGGTTTCATTTTGCAGGTGACAAGTGTGAGTTACCACCCAAAGGAAAGCTGCATGATAACGGGCTCTGTTGATAGCACCATTCGTGTTTGGAAGACACGAGAACAAAACGATTAACCTTCTTCAGCGTACGGCATCAGTTTAGGGTTTGACAACTTCCACTTGCGAATAGTTTTCCTGAAACTTTTACCATAAGGGAGGGATCTTTTGAGATGACACTCCAAGCTCCCAGCATGCTGGAATACTCTGGCTACGAGCTATTAGCTAGTGAGAAGTGCCATTTATCAACCGTAAAACACTGTCGGGATTTCAAATCTACCTGTGCATGTTGCACATCTACAGCACTAAATTGAAGCACATGCATTTCTGTACGAAGGGGTGGTATCTGACCCCATAGAACCACTTTCTAGAACTCTACCCTCGGTTGAATCTTTATCTTTAGATCTTAGTTTGAAATTCAGAGAACCCACTTTCTAGTACTTAAATTTATGTCGAGAGATCATTCAACTACGAATTCGGTAGTCTGGAAGTTATTTAGATAGTTACATATTGACAGAGAAGTGTATATGGGGATTTTGTAAGTTTGATTAATTAGAAGGGCTTGCCATGTAATTTATGTTCGTGCTAGTAGACTTGAATTACATGCTCAGATTTATATTTGGTTAGAAAAAGAAGAAAAAAAGAAAAAATGGTTGTGGCTATTTGATCTTGTTTGAGATCTAGCTCGGCTTTGGACTTCCATGCTTATTCATCCGAGACACCTAAAAGTCCAAAGCCCACACCGCCATCTTCGCAGAGACCTGACACCTAAAAATTAAAGAGAACGTGGTAACTGGTTTCTTTGCTTGTAGGAAGGAGACTAATTAAAATGCTAAGCATTATTATTGGGGCTAAAAGTTTAAACTATTAGTTAGAGTGCATGCTTTATTTCTTAATAACCCAGCAATGTATGCAAATTTGCTATGTCAACCCAATGGTAGTAGGATTCGAACCTGTGGATATGCTATGATACCATGTTTTAGCTTTTAGCCATGTCACTCAAGTAACATTCCTCACAAAATGCACCGAAAAGATCAATTTGATGTGAGTGGATTTATAAATTCAAGCGTATAAAACAAATGATAGTATAAAAATATACAAAATATGATTGATGGTAAGAGGACACAATCAGCAACAGGGTATTAACTACTAGAGACATTCTCACTAATTGCTAAGATAATCACCAGTAGTTTCTTTATCGTTTACAAAGGCTGGCATCGGCAACTTGCAAAGTGACTTGGTTCCTTGGTCTTGCTCACAACCCACGGCATATATTCTAACCTTATATTTCTCTTTTAATTGTAGTCAAACAAGTTTTACATTAAAGAATTAAACATGTCAAGATGGATTGTCACTTAACCTGAGAATAAATGAAATAAAAAATTATTCGAATGGTCCACATTTTCAAGGATTAACAGTCAATAGACATCCTAACAAAAGCACTGTCAGCATGTCAACATTAGTTGTTGTGACACGAGTTAGGCATCTTGATTTACATTAACCAGTAGCTTGAGGACAAGTTAGGCATCTTGATTTACATTAACCATAGCTTGAGGAGAGAGCGTTGAGAACTTCATTTATTGTACTTATCCTCCCGTGGACATAGACTACAAAGAGTAGAGCATAGCTTATTGTTGTACAGGTTACAGTTACATGTATAGGGCACCATTTTCTTGTATAGATTTAAAACTGATTCATTTTCATTGGCAATCGATCTGTTCTTCAATAAAGTCAAACAATTATCTCTTGATTATTGCTGCAATAAAGTCATGATTAGGAGGCCTAGACATTTAAAGAAAATGATCGGTACGATATCAATCCTCGAACAGAAAAATGACAACTTCGACACTCATCAAACTAATATAAACGCAAATAAATGCTTCGTGATTACTTGTATCCATAGTTTTAATGTAAATTAACCACTCACATCTCAAAAGTGGTTGTAGTTTAGTGGTAAGAATTCCACGTTGTGGCCGTGGAGACCTGGGCTCGAATCCCAGCAGCCACATTTAGACCGACCTTAGCTCAGTTGGTAGAGCGGAGGACTGTAGTAGGCGCTGTCATCCTTAGGTCGCTGGTTCGAATCCGGCAGGTCGGATCTTTCTTTTTGTCTTTTGGCCCCCCCTTCCCTTTTCAACGCATCTCGAAGTTTTGTCGGTGTTGGGCTGCTCAACGTAACAAACGTGCAAGTGCAGCCGACACTTTCCCATACGTAAAAAGGCCAAAAACAAACAGTCCCATTTCCTAACGTATTTTCTACGAATCCTTCTTCATATTAAACTCCTCTAATCCGGCTCTTCTGCCTTCTCAAACATTCTTTCAAATAAAAGTTTTAACGCTCTAATTTACCCATTTGGAATTTTTTATAATTTTTCTAAAATCGTGTCAACTCTGAGCTGTTGGCGGGAGGAGGAGGCCGAAAAACAAGATTTGGCGCTCCGAAACCAACTCTGAGTAAACTGAGGCGTTAAAAAGGCTACTTTACAAGATCCGTACACGAACCGGGACTAGGACTCTATCTATGAACTGGCGCTCGGCTGTCAGCGTTCGGTGTGTGAAATATCTCGGGCAACTCTGCTGTCTGCCCGACAATCCTACCCGAACCCCGCGCCTAGATTTTTTCTCGCGGAATCGTGTGGTTTCCAGTTCACTTTCCATCCAAGCAAACACGGACGCCAGCTGTGTCCTGCCTTTAGCTCCAGAGGGGAGGGGACCCACCACAAAGTAATTCAGAATGCGCCCCTCAGAAGTAGTCCTTAAATGGGGGGTCCCCACTTGACCCACACGGATTGGGACTTTACTTTGCCTGGATGTCCCTGGTCCCCACATCACATGGTCAACCACGTGGCCTCCTTCAATTTGCGGGGCTTTCCAAGCAATAATTACGTCTTTCTCTAATTTTTTCTACGTTAATAGTCATGCATTCAAAACACAGCTCACAATTTTTCTTTTCTTCCTTTTAATCTCCACCGAATGATTTGATTTATTTTATTTTATTTTGTTTTCCCATTCTGTAACACGTGCACATGGCACTCCTGCTTAACCTTAAAGCTTTCGGTTTAAGAAATAAAAAATAAAAATAAAAGATATGATGAGAGTTCACGGTAATCGTGACGTGGAGCCCTCGGGACAGGCGGACTCAAAAACTGAATTGAATATAGAGTGGTGGGGGATTCTAGAACGAATTTCACATGCATCATAGCCGTCTTGCTTAGACTTCACTTTCCGGAACAGGTCGATAGCAACGAAGATTCCTGATATCCTATAGCATTCTACCACGTACGTATCTGGACAATCATTTAGAGGAATTAGTTCGTAAAATCAGTGGATTTTATGACTGCCAAGTGGAAAGTTAGAGCCTAAGGAGCTGATTAAGCACTGAGAATTGATGGTGTAATCATGAAAGTGATCAAAACACGGAGGGGAGGAGCTTTTGCGAGAAACCCCTAAAGTAAAAAGAGAAGAAAATTGTTTCTTTTTCTAGTTTCAAGTACTTATTTGATCCACCGACAGGGGAAAACGCCATGTGGGTGTTCCTTGGCAGTATTCAAACCCGAGGAAAACATGATAGACAGATTAACATAACCCACTAATTTTTTAACGACTGTCGGCTCGAATAGTCGACTAGACAACACAAAGAATAGAGGTTTGGTCACCTGCGGATCAGCATTTTTCCACTATGGTGTGCAGAAGATGAAATGTGAAAACGGAAAGATCAATTCGGTGCACATTCGTACGTTTTGAGAGAAGGGCTTGATGGGTAAATGCAGAAAGGGAGTCGGTCAACAGCCTGAATAGTCAACACAGTCCGTACTGGGAAACCTCGGTATGAGTGACCAAATCTGGAGTGAGAAAGTAATTAAAAGAGAAAGCCAGAGGAGAGAGTAAAAGTAGAAACGCGTGAAGTACAGCGTATGACAAGGGAGAGGAGGGAAGTAAAGGACAGGATCCGCGCCGCGTGAGCAGATCCTAGTTCGTGGGTGTTCTCGCAATCATCCTTTCCTTGCCTGCGCATCAAAGCCGGGGAGGTAAAAGGAGAGAGAAGGAGGAAGATAGTGTGGAGAGTCGCCAAACATCAGATCCAAACTCGAAGACCATCGTTTTTTCATTTCCAATTTTTCATTTCGGTTGGGGCACAACCCGAAGCCACCACAGCAAAAGCTGGGACCCGCCCACCTCGCTTCACTCTCTCTTTCTTTCGACCTCCCATCCTTTTCTCTATCCACTCCACATCGTGTTTTTCTCGATCTCTCTCTCTCTCTCTTTCTCTCTCTTGCTGTCTTTCTCTTTGTTCCATCGGCTTCTCACTCACGCGTCCACATTATCACATATACTCGCTTCTCTCTCTAAAAGACTCAGTGAGTCTTGAGATTCAGACCAGCCAGGTTACAGAGGGGACTTGGCTTGCTCAGGAATCGAAATCAAACACTTTTTTGTTTTTGGAGAAAAGCTATTTATTCTTTTTACTTCTGTCTCTCTCTGTTCCTCTCGCTTTGGCTGCTTTTTCTACATGCGGAGTCTGGGTTTCTTCTGATGGGTGCCGTGCGGAGTGGTTTGGAGAGCAGAGTTGGACCATTTGGGCGCGTTGGGGCGTACAGACACGGTGCCAGATCGATTTCATAGTTGGGATTTTCAATTTGATAAACGAAGCTTTGTGGGTTTGTAAGTGTTTTGAGATTTTCTGAGCTTTCTGGTGAGTGTGATGGACACAAGGGGTCGACTTGTTGCTGGGTCTCACAACAGGAATGAGTTCGTTCTGATCAATGCAGATGAGAATGGAAGGGTAAGAAGCAAAGCAGACCCCTCTTCTTGATTCGTTTCTGACTTTGGGGGAACTCATTTACAATGTTGTTATTTTTCAGTGGCGTTTCTTAGAAATGTGAAAAGATTAGGGCTTTTCTTACCATTCTTATGCAATTTGCGTGCATTTGCTTCTGATTTGCGTGATGTGCTTGGAAATTGATGATTGTTTTCGTGGATTTTGATTTTGTTGCTCCAAGTTTTGACTTGGGTTAGTTCTGCTTATATCAATCTGTGTTTCTGCTTAATAGCAGCTCAATTCCTAAAATAATATTTTATTAGATTGACTTTCCTCGGCTCTGATTTGATCTAGTCTTTGCGTCCTAACGGCATGCTTAATTTGAAGCTTTAACAGCTGTCTGAGTTATATTAGTTCGTTTTCTAGGCCTGGGCCCGAAGAAAGCTGTGCAATTAAAGGTTTTTTACCCTTTGTATCCAATTCTTTGGATGTTGTAGGATTTTGAAAACAAACTCTGGTGTCTTCTTATGCCGAACTGTTTGACCCTCCAACTGTCCAAGTTTTCTGGGTATCTCCAAAATTTTTGGAAACTGTAAGAAGATTATGTACGATGGATTGTGAAATAACTAGAAATCCGATGGGGGTTCTGCATTTGTCATTATACTGATTTAATTTGCCATGAGTTTGCGTATAGGAGACTTTCAGTCAATTGTGTCTCAGGATCTACGTCCATTACCGTGGTCTAATCCTATTTGTGATCGTTTTAAATGAATGAAGCTCAGATAACTAAGCTTTCTTATTTTTTACTCTATTGTTTAATTTGGTAAAGCAGCAAGTTGAGCTTTAAGTAAACTCTTGTAATAAAGGGCTTCTCACGCTGATTTTATGGTTTCTTTGTCTCTGCAGATTCAGTCTGTGAAAGAATTGAGTGGACAAGTATGTCAAATTTGTGGGGATGAGGTGGAAATTACAGTGGACGGAGAGCTTTTTGTTGCCTGCAATGAATGTGCCTTCCCTGTGTGCAGACCTTGCTATGAATATGAGAGAAGAGAGGGCAATCAAGCTTGTCCACAGTGTAAAACCAGATACAAGCGTCTAAAAGGTGAAATAATTTTTCTGCATTTCTTGCTTTGTCTCTATTGAAGATGTATTTTTCAAATTTCTCCAACTAGTGATGTGAACTGCAGGTAGTCCAAGAGTTGAAGGTGATGAGGAAGAAGATGATATTGATGATTTGGACAATGAATTTGATTATGGAAACCTCAATGGTCTTGGCCCAGAAGAAGTTGCAGACACAATGTTCCCTTCCCACCGTCGTTACCACTCTAATGCCTCTGGCGTCCCTGCACACTCAGAACATAAGACCTCCCCCCTTAGTTCTGAGATTCCTCTATTGACCTATGGTGAGGAGGTAAAGTGTTGTGAACTCTAGTCTTACTGTTCTTTCCCAAATGGATGCCTTTGTGCCTGAACTGGCTTATGTGCATGTGCATATATGTGATGTTACAAATGCATCATAATGGTGCTTCTTGTTGTTTTAGGATTCTGAGATTTCTTCTGATCGACATGCCCTTATTGTACCCCCCTATGTGCCTCATGGAAACAAAATCCATTCAGCAGCTTCTACCGATCCATCTATACCACGTAGGTCATCTTTCCTCAAGTAGTTGCATATTTCTTGTCTAGTGGCTGTTATATTTGCTCAGACGGATCTTATAGCTTTCAATTTGTGTCACAGTGCAACCCAGGCCTATGGTTCCCAAGAAAGACATTGCAGTATATGGGTATGGTAGTGTGGCTTGGAAGGATCGAATGGAGGACTGGAAAAAGAGGCAGAGCGATAAACTTCAGGTTGTAAAGCACCAAGGAGACAATGATGGGGGAAACTTTGGTGGAAATGAAGCAGATGATGATCCTGATTTGCCTATGTAAGTGACTCTTCTATGTTTTCCCCCTGTGAGGCGGTGGTTCTCTCCTTTGCACAAAAATCAATTTTGTTCTGTTAAATTATAAGTATTTGTCCTCGAGGAAAAAGATGATAAGTATTAATCGGAAGAAGCATAGTTGTATTTCAAGTACCTTTACACGATTTGGTAAGCTGAGAGGGGTTTTGCTACAACTTCCTTACTGGAATGGGTTATTTATTTCAACCCTCCAGTCTGCAGAATGCGTTCTGCTAAATTATGACAGATCTTGATTTTTAAAGTGTTTTGCTTGGTATTCTTGAGTTTCTCCACTCGCCAAAGAAATAATGTAAAACAGGGGTGTACAAAAAGGGTGCTGCCTTGTTGTATCTCCCCACCATTAAACTTTGTCCTTACAGAAATTGCTTCTCATTGAACCCCGATGTATTTACCTAGATGATCAGTCGTGTCCTTAAACTATTGGATGCTTATATCTGTTTGCTTCTGTGTTCCATGGCTTCGGGGCTAGACACATTTAACTTGAAATGACTCATATGCATTAATATGATTTTGGGAAGTTTAAAGTATAAAATAAGTCATTTTTTGTTTCTTAATTTTGTACTGTGCCTTTCTTTATTTGATGATTGGCTTTTGGCCCATTTATGACCTCTCTTTATGTGTGTATATTTATCAGGATGGATGAAGGCAGGCAGCCTCTTTCGAGGAAGTTACCCCTCCCTTCAAGCAAGATAAACCCCTACAGAATGATAATAATACTTCGTCTTGTTGTCCTTGGCCTTTTCTTCCATTATAGACTTCTCCATCCAGTCAAAAATGCATATGGCTTGTGGTTGACTTCAGTTATATGTGAAATATGGTTTGCTGTATCATGGATTCTTGATCAGTTTCCTAAATGGTACCCAATAGAACGAGAAACATACCTTGACAGGCTGTCATTGAGGTAAATGCTACTAGTATCCATTATAGTTGTTCCCTAGCATACATTATATTTGTTCCTTTATCCATGTTCCTGCATTGCCATGAGTCTGAGGGTTTCGACTATTGATGTTAAATTTGTTGCGAAATGTTTGCTTATACTCTCAGGTATGAAAAAGAAGGGAAGCCATCTGAGTTGGCCAGTGTAGACATCTTCGTGAGTACAGTTGATCCTTCGAAAGAACCTCCTTTAATTACTGCAAATACAGTTCTTTCCATCCTTGCGGTTGATTATCCAGTAGATAAGGTTGCTTGCTATGTCTCGGATGATGGTGCTGCCATGCTTACCTTTGAAGCACTTTCTGAGACATCGGAATTTGCAAGGAAATGGGTTCCATTCTGTAAAAAATATAGCATTGAGCCAAGGGCCCCAGAATGGTATTTTTCACAGAAGATTGACTATTTGAAGAACAAAGTTCATCCAGCATTTGTCAGAGAAAGGCGTGCAATGAAGGTAGTGACTGCTTCAAAGTAGTTCTTTTTCCTTTCTATAGGTTTGCGCTTTCACCAATAATGGATAGAATACCAAATCATCTTAAATGGTATCTAATATCATCAAACGCATAGCTTATCTTAATTTTCTATTAAAAGAAGTATAATACAAGCTAACTCTCATGGATGATCTTATCTAATTTCTCTGATGGTTGGTACAGAGGGAGTATGAAGAGTTTAAAGTTAAAATAAATGCATTGGTAGCCACTGCACAAAAGGTTCCTGAGGATGGCTGGACAATGCAGGATGGCACTCCATGGCCTGGAAACAATGTACGGGACCATCCTGGCATGATTCAGGTGAGATGGTATTTCTTTTACAAATATTGGCAATTTTGTAAATTACTTCTGTCATGATGTATGAAGTATCCATGTGAAAATGTATTGGTCCTTAATGAGATGTCTAATCCAATATACTTTCCTCTACAAATTTTTGTTTGATCATTATGCTTTTGTTACTCTTATTTCAAGGAGATGTTTAATCTAAAGTCTTTAAATTGGGTCTTATAGTGTGAAATGTCCATAAGCAAACATAAGATTCGGTCCAGATGCAATTTGGTGCTAAATATGCACATAATGGTTATAGTTTTTTTATCTGAGATTGTCCTTCTGTTACAAGAGGTTGGGAGCAATCCCATGTTACCTTGGTAAACGGGTGGGATTAGGTGTGAGGAGTGTTCTAATGCTTTTATATGCTAATTGAAAGCAAAATATTGCTTTTACAGGTCTTCCTTGGTCATAGTGGTGTTTGTGATGTTGAAGGAAATGAGTTGCCTCGTTTGATCTATGTTTCTCGTGAAAAGAGACCAGGGTTTGATCACCATAAGAAGGCTGGGGCCATGAATGCTCTGGTAAGACTGAAGTCTTCATCTCTGAGTGAATACTTTTAGAAAACTCCTGTTTCTTCTTACATGATCTTTCTGATCAATAAATGCTCAGTCCATAGTTTTGATGTTGTTCATTTGTCTCAATTTCTGAAGATGCGGGTCTCAGCAGTTATCTCAAACGCTCCTTATCTTCTGAACGTTGATTGTGATCATTATATTAACAATAGCAAGGCACTTAGAGAAGCCATGTGCTTCATGATGGACCCCCAATCAGGGAAGAAGGTTTGCTATGTGCAATTTCCACAGAGATTTGATGGAATTGATCGTCATGATAGATACTCAAATCGGAATGTCGTATTTTTTGATGTATGTATATTCTCCTTATTCATTATTTGTTATATCTGTTAATATATATGTATATGATGGTATACACTTTTCTTTTCTTCTTTCAAAACCTAATTGTTTTATGGAAAACAGATCAACATGAAAGGCTTAGATGGTTTACAAGGACCTATATATGTTGGAACTGGATGTGTGTTTAGAAGGCAAGCACTTTATGGGTTCGATGCACCTGTCAAGAAGAAACCTGCTAGCAAAACCTGCAACTGTTGGCCAAAGTGGTTCTGCCTATGTTGTGGCTCTAGAAAGAAGAAGAATGCGAAGACAAAGAAGGATAAAAAGAAGCCTAAGCACCGGGAAGCATCGAAGCAGATACATGCACTTGAAAATATTGAAGAGGGAATGAATGGTAAAAATTTGCTAATAGTGTTGGTTGCCATTTTGAGTGTCCCATTTATTGTGATGATATAGATCTCCGTACAGCTAGATTAAACTTTGTTGCAATTGCAGAGTCAAATGCTGATAAGTCATCCAGTATGTCACAAATGAAATTGGAGAAGAAGTTCGGGCAGTCCCCTGTGTTTGTAGCCTCCTCACTTCTGGAAAATGGTGGAGTTCCTCAGAATGTCAGTCCTGCATCACTCTTGAAAGAAGCCATCCAAGTAATCAGCTGTGGCTACGAGGATAAAACAGAATGGGGAAAGGAGGTAAGCAAGAACAAAAAAAATCAAATTTTTTTCACAAGTTCCCTGGATTCTCTTTGTCACCATGATGTGTTCTAAAAATCTGAACCATTAACCAGGTTGGTTGGATATACGGTTCTGTGACCGAGGACATCCTGACTGGATTTAAGATGCACTGCCACGGCTGGCGGTCTGTGTACTGCATACCCAAGAGGCCAGCATTCAAGGGTTCAGCTCCTATCAACCTCTCAGATCGTCTACATCAGGTTCTGCGGTGGGCCCTTGGATCTGTTGAAATTTTCTTGAGCAGGCATTGTCCAATCTGGTATGGCTACGGTGGGGGGCTGAAATGGTTGGAACGGTTTTCCTATATAAACTCTGTTGTGTATCCTTGGACATCCATTCCCTTGATTGTCTACTGTACTTTGCCGGCCATCTGTCTTCTCACTGGACAGTTCATTGTTCCGGAGGTAACATCCCACAACATCATATTATTAACTATATTTTTCATGCCAATTATTTCACCTAAATGTGACAACGTGATGGAAAAGTTTGCAATTAAGGAATAGGAGGTTTGCAACTTGAATTGCAATAAGGTTCAGTTTATTTCAGCTTAATTTTTACTTGGGAGTGTATTGTCTTTTCGTATGTTTGGTGCCACTGATAAGTACGTGTAAATAGATAATATTTCTTTTCTGACGAACTGTGAGTTGCAGCCAGAGTAGCAAAGCTTTACTCATTTTTTGGTAAAAGATAACATATCATGCCATTAAATCTTTAGTTGGTTAGGTTCTTTTATATGCCTTACTGATTTGCTGTGCCAGTGGTCAACTGTCTATTTTTGATACTTAATCTGATGTGTTGTTAAGAATTCTTCCTCAATTTAGTTTGACCGAACCATTCAAAATTGTGAAATGCTAAGAGCCTTTTGGATACTGATTTATAAATACTAGTGGCTTGTGTAAAAACTAGGCTACTTAGATCACAGCAAACTTTTGCCTAGCAGGCATAGGCATTTATGCAACTGGCTTTGGAAGACCTACATGCTTGCATGAATGTTGTCATTGCACAAGCGTGTCGTTAGAGAATTGCTCGCTTGTTTTCATTATTCAGTTTATTTTCTTTTAGTTTCCTATTTTAATTGCTGAAAATCGTACTTGTGTGGTTTGGACGAGCATATTTTCTTATCATCTTAGCGGAGGCCCTTAAGCTTTTGCTTCTAATTAAACATTGAGCTCTTCATGGGGCTGATTTAACTACTACTTTTCTTCTACGCTGTTTTCTAACTCTGGCTTCTTAACTGGTGTACAGATTAGCAACTATGCGAGTCTTGTATTCATGGCTCTTTTCATATCTATAGCTGCAACTGGTATCCTCGAGATGCAGTGGGGTGGTGTTGGGATAGATGACTGGTGGAGAAATGAGCAGTTCTGGGTAATTGGAGGTGTTTCATCGCATCTTTTTGCACTCATTCAGGGTCTACTGAAGGTGTTGGCTGGTGTCAGCACAAACTTCACAGTTACATCTAAAGGAGCAGATGATGGAGAATTTTCAGAGCTTTACATCTTCAAGTGGACATCATTATTGATCCCTCCCACTACTTTGTTGATCATAAATATAGTTGGAGTAGTTGTTGGGATCTCGGATGCCATCAATAATGGCTATGATTCATGGGGCCCACTTTTTGGCAGGCTCTTTTTTGCTTTCTGGGTCATCATGCACCTTTATCCCTTCCTCAAGGGATTACTAGGGAAACAAGATCGGATGCCAACCATTATTTTGGTGTGGTCTATTCTGCTGGCCTCTATCTTAACTCTTATGTGGGTTCGGATCAACCCATTTGTGTCAAGAGATGGTCCCGTCTTAGAAGTTTGTGGATTGAATTGTGACGACTAGGGTTCAAGAATAAAGCTTTAGTTGCTTCTCAGTTACTACAATTTTCGTCGCATAAGAGAGATTTGTTCTCTGGATTGAATTATATCATCCAATTGAAAGATTTAGTCTTGGGCTATGTAGATACGGAAGGGCATGGGGCTGACACATTTGTTTCATAGTGTTTCATCAATTCTTTCATTACATTCCTGTGGGGTTTTTGGATAAATTGTTCAGTATCTGTATTACAAAGAGTACTGAATCTTATAATTTATTCCCTCAAGTTGGGGGTGTCTTTATAGGTGTTTAGTTCAATTGTCTGTATTACTTGTATTGTATACTCTCTGGACTTTCGTGAGGTATGTTCTTGATTTGGAGTTCTAAGTACATTGGAGTTTATTCAATTTTCTACCTTACCATTGATGCAAAGCTACACTTTCACAATGTTCAGTTTTTGTGCTTCAACTATTTGGATTGGTAAGATGTAGCATTATGTATAATACATGACAGATCCCAACAAAACTGGTAGGGCAGCAAGTATGTCCTTGGGACATTGTACTAGCTTCTGCTGCATTAATTTTCTTCTGCCTTTTGGTATGCAACAAAACGTTAATCCGTGTTCTATAACAGATCTCTCTCCAGCTGACTGAGCTCAAATCAGTGCCTAAGACTATATTTGGTCTCCATGGTATTTCCTATCAACCTTTTAAACAAACAAACAAGAGGAAGCTCTTTTGCACGAGGATCTTAGTGACTTGTGAAGTAAGATCTGAACTCTTATTTCTTCTGTTTACCGTAGGAGGAGATAGGGTTTATTACAGGACGGAGAAAATGACGTGGGTTGGCAATAAAGCCGCAAGAATGCAGAGAAAAGCTACTCCACCACGGCAGTTTTAAGAGCAATTAGGACGAAGTGTCACGGCCTGGGTCTCAACCAAAAAATCGATCCAAAGGAAAGGAGTAATCAGCCAGGAACCTTCATTTGCCTTCCTAATATGGGAGGAAGCCTTGTTCGGGACAGAAGTGTCTGCCAAATTCCATTCAAAATCTAAGGCCTGGACAATGTACTCCAATTATCCACCAGAAGATCTCATTCTAGGAGCAATGGTTAGTCATTTTAGGTACCTGTTATTTGGAAAACACAAGTTGAAGATCCAGCACCTAAAAGATGAAATACCTTCACAATGGAAATAACATCTGTTGCTGCCATCTAGACTCTCCAATCATTTTACCTTATGCATCAATTGGCTTATTTTGTTGCAGAAAAGCTGATCTTCTGCTGAATCTATTTACTCTCATTCTCATGAACTTGCAACTCAAACAAGTCTTGATTCTAATGGATTGGCTTTAGGTTTTTGAATCCTTCTCCGTTACGGGCATTTCAAATGTTGTGTTTGAAAACACCATAATTCAACTCCCCATATATAAATAACTTTCAAGTAAGATGTAGACAGTATAGAACTTTTATCACACTCCTTTACACGAACTCTTCCCTTCCCCCCCTCCCCTCTCCCCTCCCGAATTTCGCAATCAACGTGAAAGTTAAGATTGATCAGAAGCTAAATCAAGTCCTTTCTCAGGATAGCCTCTCTCTCCAGCCTTTGCGTGCATCAAATGGAAAAAAGTTGACAGTTTGGGATTCAAGATTGTGAAATATTTAAGCCTCTATGGACCACCAAATGTTCAAACCCACGCATAATCTAAACCCAAAAAATAAAGTCATATTTTGAATAGTTGACATACACGAAAAATAGACATTTCTTCTTTAAAATGACTTGTCGAAATTGGAGCATGAAAGCATTGAATTGAACAAAGTTGCAAGGAATTTGTGGCGTTGATTTGGGTCTTAGCGGTGGAGCAGGGTGTTATTTTATGAAACTTTGCCTTGGAAAAATCTATAGAACTCATGGCGGTGATGGGCAGACAACGGCTCATCTTCCTCACTATTTTTTTATTTATTTTTAACTCCTCGATAACCATTGTTGTTTTGTTTATTTCACCAGGTAATGGCAGCATAATTGATCACTATAGTTAATTGTTTATTTATTTTGGCAAGTCATTTTTTCCGACTATAAAAATTCCATTTTCACCAAAATCAATCTATCAAATTATCTAATTCACATTTAACTAGCTTCTTTTTCTTTTCTTTCAAACCCAAATTTTTCATTTTACGTTTTTCTTATTTGAGTTTCTGTATGCTGAAGTTTCTGCTTTTCATTTTATACCTAACTACATTTAATTAAATGCAATCTGCAATATCCATTCTTTATATTAATCTTTTTCAACCAGCAGAGTCATCTTCCAAAGAAATCGTTCCAGTCAACAAAGCATGCCCTGAAATCTGCAACTGGGGAGCACAGCTTGTATTTGCAACATTGAGAAGGCAAAATGATGCCACAGAGGGACTCAATTTGGTGAGCTCTTACAATTCAAAAAACAAAGGAAAAGTCAAAGGTCCATCATGATGAAGGATTTCTGCAGAAGAAATCAGAACAGCTCAATTGAGCACCAACGACAGGAACATCTTCAATCTAAACCACACACACACACAGCAGAAGGTTCCAGTTAAAACAATCATAACTCAAAGGCAGATACGATTATTTGGAGAACTTTTATGTTCAGAACACACAAGGGAATGACAATTGCAGAGAAAATTTGGAAGGATGCCGTGGTGGCTACTGCTTTATCACCTGCTCTAAGTAATTCCAACAAGTAGTATGTTCAGAGATATATCATCAAATATCTCAAACATTTTTATGAGTAAACAAGTCAAATTTAAGCAGATGCCAAGAATATGTTAGATAGGTGAACCCAGTGCTTAAAGGTCCACGTGCAGAACTTTCTCAAAGCAAACTGATACAATAATGGGCCCAGCCAAATCTCCAACAGCACAGCCTGCAAGAAAGTTGATGGTTTAATGACGGAAAACACAACACATAGATCGACCTCAACTACACAGATTCAACTTGTTGATAATTATCTTAGGAAGCGTTCTTGCCAATGAATGAACTTACCAATCCACTGGCCAGCTGAAGGACGACAAAAGGTGGCACCAAGCCCAGCTCCAATGGAAGCAAAAACTAGAGATGCACCACATCTCACCGTAGTGCCAGTGACCTTTTTCCCAAGAAGTTTAACTCTTTCTGCTTTATCAACATCATCACTCTCTTCTTTAAAAATAGAAGAAAAACATCTATAGATTTCAATACCGACTTGGACAAGCCATGATGCTGCAACCCCTAGAAAGTGTCCTGAACAACAAAATGAGGCACAAAACAATGCGGTTAAAGCTCAAATACTGCATTACGATAAATGGGAAGAAAAGCACAATAGATGGACTCACTTACCTCTGAAAGTTGTCTTGCTAACGCTGAAGAAGTAAACTAATGTAGGCATCCCTCTTTCAGCCTTGCGCACAGCAGATTTGGGAACATCTGCACATATGGACCATTAAGATTAATTACTTAGGAGATCTAATCAGAAAACTGATTAGATTTTTATGTCAAAAAGGTATCTCATTCAGCCATGACTAAGTTCATCCCTCTGTTCTAAGTAAACTATCCAGAGATTCTTCTTTTATATCTGACGTTACAAAAGAAAAACATTCGAAGCATGTTCACGTTCAGGTACCTTTCAAAAGCTTCCAAGCCATCCTTTGTGAAACATAATGGACAGCAATTCGTTCCAGCACTCGTCTAGTAGTCACAACTGTAGTCTGTAATGGCATGCAGAATATCACTAAGTTTAGCTGGTTTTCAAAGGTTACAAGCTGAGCCCAAAAACATGCAGTGCTCAACAAAAGGTACAGAGATTTGCAGCAGAAAAAAAGTAGTTCCAAGATTCACCAAAGGATATCTTGGATATAATCAAGATAAGTATTTTTGGATAAGAATGTGGTCAGTGGTCAGGAGTCAGGAGCCAATTATCATACAAACACAATGCTGTGACCTTTTGAACATCAAGGTAGAACGGTTGCATTTAGATTAATACTTTCTGATAACCAACCTAAGAAAGGTGAAACAAGGTGCAGGTCCGCTTTCACTCTTTTGAGTTCCCTTGCATCATTGACTGCCAGTTCCTCAGATTTGCAAAATTCACCGATGGGGTTTATGACATTCTACTTGTGGTTAACAGAAATCCCCACCTTATCCATTATGGAGCCAAACAGACAAAGGCGCACAAACCCAAAAAGAATTACTTTTCAAAGGGTTACGATGAGCATAGAAATATGGACTTCATGTTGGAAGGCTTTGCACCAATCAGTGTTAAACAATGGCTTCTCGTACTGGGAGCAAAACAAGATCATTTTGCTCCAGGACACACTTGGAACTGAATTGTCAGGGCAGGGATATTCTTTTAATCTTTCTTACAGCAGAAAACAACAGTCTTGTATTATGCATTGTTGTTTTCCCTAGTTGTTTATGATACCATTTTGATTTGGGCATTGTTTATATCAAAGGAAAATGAGAGGAAACGTAAGGGAAAATCAACAAGAAAAGTTGAGTTCCTGGGTGCTGTAGCCCCCCAGTGGACGTAGGGAAATTCCCTGAACCACCTTATATTGCAGTGTATTTTCTGTGTGATCACTTGTTTCTAATTTATTTACAGTATTCAAAGCCTAACGCTTCAGTTTATCAAATGGAAAACCATTAATCCACACAGACACTCTTAAGACATTGCACAAGGAAAAGTTAAGAAACACAGACAAACAAACGCAACCACTCAGAGGGAAATAAAAGAGAGAAACATAGCCGAAAGGGATGGATCCCAGGACATGATGACAGGGCGGAGATTTGATGAATTATTGACTTGCACAATTTTTATGTTAAAAAGAAAAAAGAAAAAAGAAAAAACAGCTTGCACTGATGTCGAGGACAACACAACTGTCAACGAGTGTTAAATTTCAGACCACCAAAAGACTCCAGCTACAAAAGACTAGAACAACTAGAGAGTATGTTTTCTTTTGTGTTGACAAAATTAGAAATAAGAACCTTGAATGCCAAAGGTCGGAACCATCAGTGTTCATAAAATTTGTTAGTGGACGACTTCAAAAATACTCACCTCGCGGATGATTTGCTTCACTGATTTTTTCAAAGGTACAATTAAATCAACACGGCGCCCTTCTTGATTGTCCTGAAGGAACTCCTCATCATCCTCTTCAGTGTTTGAACGAGGCTCCAAAAGAGGCAAATAGAACATCAAAAATGATCTCAAGGAAGTCATAGCAAACGCCCTCAATTCAAAAGCTGAGAACAAAGGCTTCAACTCAATTTTGTACGCTTTTGTCCTGTATTTCAAAGAATCATGCTGAAAGATATTGGCAGTTGCACTTCTTATATTGGAAATGTAATCCCCATTCGGTGAAGCACCAACATCACAGTAACCAACTCGTATCCTGGGTAAGAGAAGTGTAACTTCTATAAGTCAATATACAGTCAGATCTTAGGTAAAGACATCTGCTTGAAGATGAACTTAAACATTCAGAAATAGAACCAAGGAGCTTGTTTCAGGTGAAAGCAATGACAAGAATGATGGCAAATAGTATTGATGAGAGTTTAAATTGCAAAAGACAAAACCAGGCTCCACATTTTCTCCAACCAATAATCATCCGAGCAGGTATTGTCCTTAACCCCCTGCCCCCCCCGCCGGCCCCAGTGAAATTGAATACATCAATTTGACTAGGCCAAAATGGTGTACCAAATTTAGTTAACTGTACTAAAATATGGAAAGCTCTAAACACAAAGATACTTTTTTTTAAATTCTTTTCATTCCCTTTTTCTGGAGCAACTAAATGGAATTTAAGATTAAACTGTTGCACTTAAAGAGCAAGTATTTTTAACACAGATATGTAGAGAATTTTAAGCCAAACCCATTTAAAGACTACTACACAGATACATCTCTAGATTCCTGAAGCACTTTGACCAGCTTAAAATCAAGCACGTAAGGCGCATCTAAACCACCAAATCTCTGCAGTCTAAACCTAGAGAAATGGAGACGTAAATTCTAATGTCTCATAAGGTGTATTCTGCCAACTAAACTAGCTCACAACCATCAAGTAAAACAACCCAGGGAAAGCTTATAGCTTTGATCAAATTCACTGCATAACAAAATCAGCAGAAAAAACAAGCCTTCCGATTTATTGACTCTACCCATTACATGGAATCAACTACAGGTCATGCGTCTGAAATCAAGGAATACACAATCAAGTTAAAAAAAACCAAGCCAATCCGATAACTTTCATGTTTTAAAAGCAACAACCAGCTGATCAATTTGCCATGTCCATTTAACTCAAGCCCGTCCGTCCAAATACCCAATCCAAACAGTTATTACCCTATTGGATACTCCATCCACTGCGCGCGCGCACACACACACACACACACACAGACGTTCGTGGAGAGAGAGAATACCCAAACAACCCCCCCAAGGTAAAAGGGGCTCCAGCGCAGATGGCGGCGGCGGCGGCAGAGGCGGCAGTAGTGGCTGAGAACAATCCATAAGAGTGGAGGCTTTGACCCGTATGTAAACTTGGGTTTTTCCGGAATACATCCAAAACTATAGCTATTCCCGCCATTGTTGTGCCTACTATCTAAAACCAAGATCTCCGATTATATTGCCATAAAAACTTTCTGGGAAATATGGGCTTTCTGTAAATTTTCTCGGGAATATTACAAGGTACTGGGACTCGAAAGGGTGAAAGAGATCGAGTTTCTTAATGCAGGAAACAGGGAGAGAGAAAGCTCATGGAGTGACGTTGAGAAAAAGCAGGTGCAGAAGCAGATCCCTAAATAACCCATGGTGGGGTATGGGCCCCCCCATTTCGTGACAAACGTTTTCGTTTTGATGATAATTTGAATTAGCCCATAAACGACAGGCCCAAAAGAGCGAGTAATAATGTGAAACAACATGCATGATCCTATTTTGTATGGAGATGATATTCCCGCCATGTTGGAATTAGTACTACGTTTGGGAATTAATACACAGAATAGTTTCGGTTGACAATGAAGATAATATAGGAAATAGTTTTCTTAGGTGTTTATTATTTCCTTTAATGTATTTTCTTTGGTCTTTTGCCTTGCATTGAAGTGAGCTGCTTGAATGGATGGATGTTGTTAGGATGGCGGAAAAGGGTTGACAGGGAGGAGGAGAATAGTGAACCCGGAATGAATGGCAAGGATTCATTAGCCCAAGTACTTGTCGTCTTGAGGATCACATTTGTTATGAAAATAAGATTAAGCACTTTCTTTGGGTAAGAAATTTAGAAGATCATAAAACTCATAAGGTTATTTGACAAGTTGTTTGTTCATTTAAAAAGGAAGGATGTCTTGGACTATTAGACCTTAAAATGTGGAATAAGGTTTTGTTGGGACGGTCACTCTGGAATCTCATCAATTGTTCAAGTTCATCTTTATAAAGTAAATGAATTCATAGTATTAAATGCAAGAGAACTTCAATTATTTATCTTGACATCAAAGGAAATATAGCATAGAGTTGGAGAAGTCTTCTAAAGTTACGATAAACTCTCACCTCTACACTTTTCAAATCTTCTTATTATTGTAAAGCAACATACAAGGAATTGTCTCAAGTGAATACTGAGGTAGAATGGTATAATTTGATATGGTCAAGAAGAATTAGCAAACATAACTTCATTGATTAGCTCATATGTAGGGACAAACTTCCTACAGTAGAAGTGATTTTTCGATGGCTCCCATCAATTGATATGTATTGTAATTTATGTGGCTCTTAATATGAAAGTAGATCACACTTGTTTTTTCAGTGTACTTGGACTAGCCAGATTTGGAGAAGTATTTTAGAACAACAAAACCTTTGTAAAGACATCAACAATTGAAATTCTGAATTGCAATGAATGATTAAAGCAACTAAGGGAAAGGATTTGGCTGTAAAGCTTTTTAAACTTTCTTTCTTAGCATGTCTTTATTGTATATGGTTTGAATGTAATCGTAAACGTTTTCAAGATAAGATTGTTAATATACCAATTTTGTTTGCTAGAATCAGGAGAGTAGTTCATGAAAGAGCATATTTATTTAGGAATATTAAACTCTTTCAAGCAAATGTTTTATTGTGTCATAGCTGAAGAATTCCAAATTCTATTTTCTCTTAGATGAATTGCAATGTTGGGGTATGCCCTTAAGCTTTTGTATTTCCTTATTCTTCGATGAATAAACTCACATATTTATAAATAAAAAAAAATAAAATCTAGTTGACATTGTAAAACTGTGTGCAAGACAAAAGTTTTAAACCAAAAGTTTGATCTTTTGTAATGATGTTTAAAGTTTAAATAAAGAGAATATTCTTCAAATTTATAAGTGTTTTTTTTTTAAATTGGGTCTTTAGAACTTTTAACTAAACCATGCATGAAAAAGAAGTCTAGGTAGTCTTTAGACCTTAGCCCTTCTCCTGTGAGAACTGGTGAAGTTCCTTACGGTCACCCTCGAAAAGAAGCCATCGAAGTCATTAGCTGTTGTTAAGGACAAAAAAGAAAGCGGATGGAGGAAAGCAAAAACAAAGAACTCCAGAAGATTTCTAGGATAATCCTCTCCAGATTCTAAATTTGAGCGTTGAATCAAGTTGGTTTCATACATGGTTTTGTAACTGAGAATATGCTGAACGGACTTAGATGCACTGCCATGGCTGGCACACTCTGTGTTCTCTGTTCGCCTCCTTCAAGTGGTGAGCCCTATCAACCTCTAAGACCCTAATCTCCCTCTTCAACTTCCTCTATTCTCCACACCGTAACCACAACCTCGACCTCCCTGCTCCGTCTTCTGCTCCATGCCACTGGCTTTAGCCTCCGATCCACCACTCTCGAGTTTGTATCCGTCTGTCTATGTTCTGTCACATTCGCAGGCTACAGGCTCTGGTGTCATTCTGGCTTAGACAACCTTTGGGTCTGGAAAAGAAAAATGCCCTTCCTCTCCCATCCTAGACCCCCATCCCAGCCGGCGGATACTCAGAAATTGACTTTGATGCAGAAATCGGGACTTTTTAGTTTCCATAACAGCAGTTGGTGCAGAAAGTCAGAAATTTCCGTTCTACACGCCTGGAAGGACCAACAAAGTCTCTCCGCACCTCAAACTTTATTCATGCCTTTGATGTGCAGAAAAGTCCCAGTCCCTGAAATCCCAGAATTCCATCAGATAAAATGCTGATGAGAGGTACCCATGAGCCTTTTGACCCATGCTGACCCGTGCTTTGAGTAACTTACTATTTTCTAGGCGTCTTCCACTCCATTGCATGTAATTACATAAAATCCCAATTAGTAGATATGGAGAAAAATCAGAAAACCTAAACCTTTCGGACCCCAAAATCTTCCTTTCAGTTTTATCGTCAGATTTGATTTTGTGACACCATCTGTGAAAAGGATAGCCAAACAATGATCATCCTCGCCTGAGTCACCAGGTCAATAGTTCAATGGTGAGTTAGTAGGGATTATAACTATGAGGTTTGAAATTTAACATCTTGTGTGTGCATTTGGATGCATGCATTATAATATTAAAAAAAAAATCATCCTCACCCGTCCAAGGATTTCTATCAAAACTAGCACTTGAATACATAGAATATGAACTTTATTCTTTAAAATTAGTTTTTAAAAACAAGATGTAAGAGGATACAAGAGAATATCACACTAAAGTAATATTTTTATATTATTTTTGGTACTCTTAAGCTGATTGTAAAATAGGCATAAATAATTAATTAAAGATGAATATACTTTTGGATCACATATTTCTTAGCATCTTGTTCACCACCTTCCCCAGTCTGTTAGCTGCATGGGTGTGAGGACAGTGAATTCCCTGTTTGCAAATACTGCCGATAAAAGTGCTTCAATCCCTCCTGCAGAGCAGCATTTCCATTTCCACATGTCCCGTTTTTCTCTTTTTCTTACGCATTACTTACTGTTTCACCTAAAAAATAATGAAGACAAAAAAAAAAAAAACAAAAAATGGTGGGGTTCCCCGTCTTCTTTCCCGTCCCCCAGACCAACAGCTCAGGTGGCAATATTGTTGGTAATCGATACCGGATCGACACCTCATGTTCTTTACCCAACCAAGAAAACAAAAGTTTAGTAAAAACACAATGATGTATGGGAACAACTACTTCTTGTCGATGAGTTATTTCCCTGAAAAGTGTAAATCTTTTTTCTTCCCTGTTCTGGTCATTTCCTTTCTGTTTCAAGTTGGTTCTGCAACTTGATTGATTAACGGCAACGCGAGCTGCATCTTTTGACGAGGTAGACGCTTTTTAAGTCAAGTCCACTTCCTTTTGACTGACCGTAGAAAAACAGAAAAAGGGAAGAGAGCAGGAGAAGGGAAGGCACCGTATCCTGATCCATCAGAGAATCTTCCCTTTTAGTTTTGGTCCTTGGGTTCAAGGCACTGTTCATACCATGCTTCAGGGTAAGAACCGGTGCATGGAGCTCGTACTGTGAATTTGCGTGAAGCATACTGTCATTCACCTTCGTGGTACTGTTTTCCCTTTTATCGTTCCTGAAATCTAGATGTCGGCCACCGTTTCCAGATCCCTATTTCTCACGAATAACCAACCAATGAGTGTCTTAACTCGGACTATTAACGTGATTGGAAAGAGAAGAAAAGAACAGAAAATTGGACAAGTTATCATTCTTTTTTTAAAAAAATAAAAAATCAAAAAATCAAACGTGGTGGTAGGCAAGTTCATACATTTAATAGGTGCTTGACAACGTCAGAACATCGATTTTTCCAGGTCTTCCCACTGAATCGAAAAGGTCCAACGGGACAAGTTTCTTGCATCAGCTACGCCCTCCGTGTCATACAATAGGATTAAGAAAACAAGGAATGCTAAAAAAAGTGAACAAGGAATGACTTAAGGAAAAAGCGAAGGATCATATACTCCAAAAAAAACAAAACATCTTGATGAACTGGTCAACGTTGATTTTTCTTGACCCTTCTCCTTGGCTTGGCCGGGATGCTAAGTCATAAGCAAATTTTAAACAAATTCCAGGCTTTGGTACACATTATACATCAGATCAGGAACAATGGATGTGACCAACGGCTCAGATCCAACGCACAAAATCCCTGTAGCCTCAATAAAAGCAGGAGATAGTTTCCTTTAAATGATAATAGTCAATCTGGTGGACCCCGCACGATGGCGGATTAAGACGGTAAGTAAGATCAAATACTCTACTTCAATAGCAGCCTGGAATAATGAAAGGTCGTTCTCAAGCCGCAGGATGAGCTCCCCAGCGTTGGAAGATGTGAATGACGGAGTATAATACGCGTGAGATATGTGGGAACGTAGGACAGTGACCAGGGGATTAAAGGCGTAGAATAATGGCACCCGCATAAAGAAATTATTATATATTTTGATCTTCCACACATCTTCATGGAACCAACGTTGCAGTTTCTCTACCTCTCCAAACACAAACAACACGTACCCACGAAACGCGCTCTACGCCAAGCCCTTTAAAGGAAGGGTAAACCGTCCAAAGCCATTCGAGAGAAGCAGCAGAGGGAGAGATATAGAGAAGGAGAGAGAGAGACATAAAGAGAGGAGATTGATCTAGTCCCCTCTTCCTTCGTGTCCAACACCTTCGGCCTGAGTATTTCAATGGCGGAATCATTGTCTTCGACAAGTAAAAGCAATCCCCACCAGAAGGTCCTAACTGAGTCGGACATGGCCGCCGCCCAGCAGCTCATACAGCTTAGCGACGAAGATAGCTACAACAACAAGAAGAGGGACTCAGACGACGAAGAGGTTGAGCAGAGCCGAAGCGACGTAACTTCCGCCATGATCGAAGAGCTTTTCGGGAAGGAAGAGGAATGCCGGCCCAAGAAGCGGAGGTACCGGTCTCTTGTTAGTATTTACACGGCAACAAAACCCATCAACATTAGGTACGAGAAGAGGGTAAGATCTTACAGAAACCTTAATGGGGTTTTAGCTTAGGAGGTTGCGTAATCTAGTAATGAAGTAGTTGTGTAAAGAGGCTTTCCTTTGTAGGAAAATTGGATACTGGGTTTCTGTTTCCCTGACTAATAACAGCTGAGGTTGTCGAATTTCTCGTTGCAAGGTCTTGGATTTTCTGTGTTTTGTTGCGCTTTTGCAAGCTTTGATGAACTTCTTTCTCCCCCCATTAGCAAGCTTGAAATTATAATTAGTTTTCTTTTGCTTACACGCAATAACAAGGCTTCAGGAGAAATCCATTGATTAAAGCAGTTCCATCAACGATTTAATACCATTTAAGGATGGTTTTTCGCTCTAAGCAATGTCCAAAGATCAGCTTATTTTATTTCTTGCAAGCATCACAAAGCTTCGCACAATGTCCATAGTTTAATGTCGTACCTTTCAGAATGGAAAGTGGGATTTCGCTTTGTCTCTGTGAGGGAACCTGCGTTAACATTTTATGATTCACGCCTTTGGTTTCCTTCTTGGAATAATCTATCAGATATTGTCAATATACTGGTTTCTTCCAACCTTTATGTAGAAAAATGTTTACACTTTCTACAAACAGATTTTAAGCGAACGAGTACAAACCATTTCGATCAAACGCAGATTGTGTGTCTCCACTTTCAACGTGCATTATCGCACTCTAGCGGCAAAAGTACTCCTTTCTTTTGTCCCTTTCCCAGAATGCAAAATGAACGATTTTGAATTGACTGTTCTTTGTTAAGCCGGGCAAGTGTTTGTACATTTCCATTCCATTATCGGAGTTCGGTTGAAGGTTTGAAAGTTGTTTCGAACCCTTTTTCCGAATCAAAGTGCTTGCTTATTTGAAGAAAAAGGTTGAAGAGATTTTAGGCAGAAGTCATGCTTCGATCATTTCATACGAGATGTTCATGCAATTAACGTTGGAATTTTAGTCACAAGTCAGTCAGACAGATTTTTTACCAGCATAAAAAGTTAAGAGTCTCAGACAACTTTGAATTCAACTTGTAAAAGGCGGTACAAGGTAAAATTTCTTACGACTGTCCTACCAAAACATCAGGTACATGTACTACCGTTGAAATGTCATGAATCATTTACCTGAATTATCAAACCAAAAAGGTGTATCAGAGAATATATTCCGCCGAAAGGAGTATGACATTGAACAAACAAACAGCTCTTTCAATTTTCATTATAAGGATGTTAGGAAAGTTGATATTGGTTGTCTGATGCGATCGTAGTACAACAATTGCATCCATCGTTCAATTCAAAAAGTTAATCCGATCGACTTTTAATTATGTTGCATTAACTATCCACCCTTATCCTATTTATAAAATTTATTTTTTCTTACAATTTTATATTTTAAACAGACGAATCTATCTTTAAATTGCTATATTCTTTCTCTGTAATTTTCTTTTCAGACTTTGAAGTCTATTTTTAGGATCATTTATATGAATATATAGGTTATATCCATGACACGCATAACTGTTGCTATCCTACTATAAAAAGGAATCCAAACTTAATGCGAATGTAATCTTGAAATTGAAGAAAGTGACTCTTATCATTTGTCGCAACTATTATATTTAGGATTACTTGTTTCTTAAGCGAGCTTAAACATATTATGGAACTCTATTCTCATTGAAGGGACTTATTGTCAATTACATTCGTATTGTTTCCATTCGAATTATGAAAAGGACTACTATAATTAATTACGTTGGCCGCTACCACTATATTTGGGATTACTTGTGTGTTGTTATATGGGCTAAAACATGCCATAAACATTTGTCCTTATTAATGAGAACTTGCTGATCCCAACATAATGCCTCCGCTCTAAATATAAAAAACATTTTTATTATCTATTACGTTACATGCTATCACTTATGTTTGACAAATGCTTTTTTTTTTTTTCCCATGAGGTTGGATAATTCGTGCACATGAAGCTAAATCAAATTCAAACACCTAAAAGTAAGAACTCCATAGTCTAAAAATTATAACCACTAAACAATAAAAGTAGCCCATGTAATCAAGACATTAAATATTTCTTATTCAAAATTAACTTAAGTTAATCCAATAGTAAATTCTAGACTTCTCATTAACAGAGGTTTGCACCATACATAACTTAACCGAGTGATTTATCAATAACAACACTTTTTCTTATTGAATTGGAAAAATGATAACCTCTACTGGGGTAAATTCATCACATTTACAAGTTGACCATTAAAATGTTCTTTATATGACCATCATCCTGACTTACGATGCTCTCACCACTCTTAGGTCACTAAGATTCACTTCTTCATGATGGCATCATCTAAGTATAATCCTTCGCCAATCATTTAATTTGCGCCTTAATATCAACCATAAACACTACATTACATGGAAGTAAATATCAACCATAAAAGTAACCCACATAAACTCTCGACATTATCATGCATCCCCCCACCCAACCCCCCCCCCCCCCCCCCCCAAAAAAAATAAAAATAAAAATAAAAATAAATAAATATATATATATATATATATATAGACTCTTTAGGTCCTTAGAAAACGTGTTAAATTGGACGATTAGCAGCCTAGCAATTAGAGTGCTTCCAGATCCTGGATTCAAAGCCCGGAGTCAAATTCATCCTCTACCTCCAGCCAGGTCTGTAATTCGGACCCGATCTGGTTTTGGGTACGCAATCAGCTCGATTTTCTACTTATTCTTCCTACGTAGAGGAGACGTTACTCATGACAAATCAGCCACAAGGTCTGTAATTAGTTTGATGTGAACAGTTAAATCGTGAAAGTTTCTAAGAAGGACTTCGTTTTTTGACAAGTTGACCCTGGTAAGTCAATTCACACTTTTGCCGATCTTGTATAAAATAAACGAGTTTTTGACTGGTCAGAGAATACTATTTCTTCTGCGTTCCCTTTTAGGATTTTTGTGAGCCCACATCCATTATTGAAACTACGCAGTAGGAGGGAGTGTCTTGAAGTTTGCGAGAACATAATGTTTGGTGAGGAAGGTAGAGCACTTTTCATCTATAGTAAATTTCAGCCGGCCGTAGTCAATGTCAACACTGGACTGTACGTGTTCAAGGAAAAAAAAATCCGAAATGTGGTCAGCCAACTTAAAGTCTCATGCCGAGTACAGTATTCTGCATAACCCAAAAACCCAAAACAGAAGAGGGTGGGGGGTGGAAGAGAGGCCAATGTTGGGAGGTAATTAATAGGCAGCAAGAAATATATAAACTAATACGTCCATGGATTTTCAATTTATGATGTCCCCACTCATGGTTTCCCACGTTTCTAGGATCCGGCCATATAGAAGACAAGTACCAAGAAGTTTCATGTCGTCAATGTTTGCAGAAGGGAATGGACGAGGAAGGACGAATCCTAAAAGATAGTAAGAGAAAAAAAGTGTTTTTTTTTTTAATCCCATTTTCCGTGAAAACTCGACGAAGATGGAGATGGTAGGAAAGAACGTGAGGCGTCGGCATAAACGGCGTCCAAAATCAACTTTGCAGGGGTCTCCCCTTGACTTTCCTTACCATTCCCAAGCCAAAGCAGGTAAGCTTAGAACATGTTAGAAACTTAAGAAATCAACTATTCCTTCGTACATCAACAACAACAGAAAATTGAATCGTGTAAAGGAAAGACCATTACGTCGTACCCTTGTCTGTTGCACCAGATGCCAATATCAGTTCCAGGATGGAAAACCGTAAAAGAATGAAGGAAGCAAGTTCAAGGCATTGGATTGATGATGAGTGGGTAGATCACCAGCGACTTAGTAGTCAAAAGATCAATGGAGTTTAATTAGTATATTACGTATGGTTATGTTATTGGGCCCACATAACAGTGAGACCTAATTAATTAAAGTGCATATAAATTCACATCTTCCTACAATCTTCATGGAACCAACATAGCAGTTTCTTCTCTCTAAACCCCCTCGAGACCAAACACTTTAAAGCAAAACCCGTCCAGAAAGCATCAGTGAGAGGGAAGAGAATAGAAAGAAAAGAGACCTCTTTCCTCTCCGTTTCCGATTTCTTGAGATTTCAATGGCAGAATCACCGTCTTCCGCACGTAAAGTCGATCACCCGGAGGTCCTGACGGTGATGGAGATGAGTGCGGTTCAGCATCTCATGCAGCTTAGCAATGAAGATAACAACTACAACAGCAGCAGCAGCAGCAACAACAACAACAATGATAGCCAAAACTGCAGGAAAAAGGACAAAGACGACGAGGTTGACCAACTCCGCAGTGAAACAACGAGAGCAAAGATTGAAGAGATTTTCGGGAAAGAGGAGGCGCATCGGTCAAAGAAGCGCAGGTACCGGTCTCTTGTTAGTATCTACACGGCGACGAAGCCGATAAATGGCGGAAATTGGAAGAAGGTGAGGTCTTAAACAAACCCTATTACCCTAACCGGATTTTTAGATTAGAAGGCTAATTTGATTGTAGTTTGAGAGTTTCTAATAATTCTCCTTTTTGTAGGGAAAAATAGAAACAATCTTTCTTTTTTTTTGGCCTGTTCTTAGAATAGCTTTATTTTTATTTTTTTCATTATAAACTCTTGCGTTTATGGTGATTTTGATATCCAAGATGAAGTCTTTCCTTTCCTCCTCCTAATTTATGTTTTTCTCCTTTAATTCATTTGGTGCTGGGAATTAGTATTTATCCGAATAAAGTGAGACAAGATCCTATTAGAAGAGAAACTAAGCAGTCTTGTCGGGGAGTTTAATTCAACTGGTAAAATAGGCTTCCTGAATACTGAAGTTAGAGAGGTGGGGAAGAAATTTTATTGCAGAGGAAGTTTCTTTGTCTGCTATATGCAGCAACGATATAGGTCAATACCACTTAGGTTACAGACAGCAAAGAGGGATCTTGTTCTGTCTCTAGGGAGGAGGAGGGAGGTAGAGATAGTGAGAGAAGAAGAATGTGTGTACGTAGTCAAGCAGCCGATGGCTTTTCGTGGGTTTTAAGGTATATGTTCATATTAAGATCGATATAGAGACTAAAGTCAAAGAGAAACCTCTCCAGCTTTCAATGAAGTTTGTTATTTGAACAAAATCAAAGAAGTGATTGGAAGAAAATTGCCATCACCGGTCTGGTATGCAAACAGTCGGACCAGGACCATCTTGTGTTATTCAAGCCCCCGCTTTTACTTTCCTTCCATGGCTAATCAATGCCCACGAAAAGTGAGTGCACATTTTCAAGTTTGGCTGCTCAATTCTCGGAACAAGACAATGAGTAACACTTATCGGTGGCACCTGAAACCATTAAGACAATGATGTTCACAAAGACGATTAGTGCGTGAATTATCCAAACAGTAGAAAGTGCACTTCACAGATACACACTTTTGGGTCCAGTTCAGGTTGCAAAACAATCTTTAAAAGACTTTGTCTGCTGGACTTGATTGTATTTATTTTTTATCTATAAGTTTGATATGTTCTGATCGGAGTGAGGATGTTTTTTCTTGGTTTTCTTTTGATTGATATATGAAAATTTTAAGAAAAAAAGAAGAAAAAGAAGCCACGACTCTCCATATTTAGCCTTTCTATTTTAATACCTAAACTTCTATTTTGAGGAACTTTAAACTTGCTCTTCCAACCTAAAATTTTGTATTAAATAAAATAGAAATAGCTATGAAAGTATAATTAAGAACAAAGACCCACCTTATTACTGCAGAGATTTACAGTCAAGGAGTATGGGTTTCCAATGTTTAGTTTTCTGTTACTGTCCTTTTTTAATATTTAATTTTCTTATTTGAGTAAGATAAGTGTGTTGTTACGCTCACCTTGTTATCTATTTAACAAAAACACTAAAATTAACCCCGATATATATTTACTTTAAGTAATTGTTTAGAATTTATCAAAGTAAAGACTAAAATATTAAAGTTAAAAAGTGCTGAAGTATAAGGGACTATCAGATATTTTTACATACTTAAATGTTTTGGGATTGCTTGAAAAATGTCAGCTTAATTTGGTGAGGCGTTGATTTCTAAAGCTTTTCTCAGTAATAATACAGATACAACCAAATCAAAATGGATAAAATACAAGAGCACATTCCTTACATCATCTAAGATTTTATCATCTAATTCATGATATAGCAAAAACATATCAGAAATCACTTAGGTAATTTTTTTTATTTCAAATGGTCTATGTCATCCAAGTGTTTAATAAAAACTTTTAGATACCACATCACAACTAATCACAACTAATCATTGACACTTAACATAATTGATAACTCACCAGTTTAATTCTAATCTTATTTTCATATTAAAAAAAGGTTATTCATGTGGCTTAATTGAAAATAAGTGTTGCCTGAACCTCTTAGTCTGAGGTTTAACTTTCAGATATGTTAGTTTAGGGGCAAGCATTAAAAAAAAAAAAAAAAAGAAGATAGATAATCTCCTTTAACATATTGGAGACAACCTTCATAAACACGAGATTGGTGATTCCTTATTTGGTAAGAGGTGGTGATAATTTTTTTTCTTTATTTTTTTTCAATTCCGAATAAATTTATAACCGTACAGCACTGCAAATTGTAATCAATTAATGTCAATCAATGATCAGTTGTAACATGATATCTTATAGTTTCTATTTGATCACCAGACAGAAAGATTATTTTGAATATATAACTTCAATAATTTTCAAGGTATTTTGTATCTTATAGAAATCAATTCAGCACATTTGCAGACCTCAAAAATCGGATTTATAATCTCCGAAAAACGATCGAATTCAATCGCTTATTCTAATTCTAGTGGCTTAGTGGTTACGAATGTCGATCCCACTAGAGGTGGTCTCCCTGCTCTAGAGAGATACTCTCCAACTTTCTATTATTTTTCGTGTGACTGTAATAAAAAATGGTGGTTGTGGTGGTACTTCCAAATAGTTAGCGGTGTTTTGTCACTTATTGAATATATAGTCATAGAGGCTTCACACATTCTGAAGACGAGAGCCCGCCTATGTGATGCTAGTAATGAGAAAGAGTGAGATTTAGACATTAGGTGGAGAAATAAGATCAAGGATTCATTCTCATGCTTTTAATGTGAGACAACACCCACTTTTAATAAAGCCCCTCTCATTGTGCATGCTAATACAGGCATTGCACATGAATAGAAACCAACTCCAAGGCTCAGGAGATTACAAAGCGGAGCCTCACCCTTGGCTTTCACACCATATTAAAGTATGATGGCTCATCCCAAAATCTTAAAATAATAAGTGAAAAAATCTTACAACTTATAAGTTCAACGGTTTATCCTCTCGCAATCAATATGAGATGTCCATATTTTTCAATACTAACCTTCACAGTTAATAGAAGTATTGCATGTGAAAGGATAATCCCACAACTAAGGTTTGCATGGAAGATAATAAAATAGAGGTTCATTCTTTGACTTTGATACCATATTAAAGTGTTAAGACTAATCATTAAACCTTAAGACATTAGATGGGAAAGCCTCATAACTTAAAAAACCAATGGTCCATTCTTATGAATGTGAGACAATACCTACCTTTAACATTCTCCTTGGAGATTATAGAATATAAAAATCTATCCCAAAACTTTAAGATAATAGGTAAAAAGAGTTCATCACTTATAAACTTAAGGGTCTGTCATTTTAGAATTGATGTGGGACATCCACATCTTCATCATAGGGAACTGGTTTTTCCATCTTTCACCCTTATGAATGTTTTTCTAATAAATTCAGAAACAAGAAGTTGTTTTACATTCCCAGTTTAACCTTTTAAGCATGTTAGAGTAAGAGACATAAGGACGACACTTGCTGATTTCTGCCATTGTATTTCTTTAAATGGTACTATATCATATGCTACATGCACGTCATGTCCAGGGTTGGACTAAAAGTAGGTATGAGATTTTGCAGTTAATCCTGCGATACAAATGGTGTTCGCTCCTTCGTTCTGCAGACATTTGGAAAAACAAGTAGTTTTCCGATGGTGCACCGCTAGCCTGCTTGTGATAGTTCATTATTTTCATACAGCGCCTTCTTCTTTGTCGTGCTAGATCAGGGATTGAAAACTACAGCTTTCTGCTTAGGAGACAGAAGTTCAACAACCGAGCTACAGAAACTCAAAAGTTTCTTTCGTCGATCTTGTTAAACTAAATGTGCTTTTTCCATAATCCTACATCTGTAGATGACCTTGTCTTTCTTTCATATATGAGGTGGTGTGGTTCTTAGTAAATGTAACTGGATAAGGGTTGTTTTACACTAAGAAATGAAGCATTCTATTTGACAGTTTTGTTCGTTAAAAAGAAAAGAAAAGTGAAAACTAGTGTTGTTGTTTGATTGAGATAATAGAAGCAATCTGGAAACATTTCGTGTTTGCTTGCACTACTCACAAATTTAAGAGCATCAAAAGTCGTGGGTGATAGTTCTAGATTTTTGGTTGATGTGAATATTGATGTTGTACGGAAGACACTCTTTCCTTTAAAATAAAAGAAAGAGGATACCTTACACATAAGGAGAACACTAGATCAGCCATTTGGATTTTTGGGAGTCGCAGGTTCCATGGGGGCAAGTAGAATGATGGATAAGGAGGTCATTTTCTGCAAGGGAGTAAGTAAAAGGTTTGGAGATCTGGAAAATCAATCAAAACACTATATTTTCCTTCAATGTGTACTTAACCTCAAATTTATAAAATAAATACCACTTTGCCTACCTCAAAAGTTGTGGCTAAAGGATTACCTTCCATTTAAATTGAAATGTCTTTGAGAATGTTGAATAATTTATTTCAATAAGAAAATGATATCCGCTGAGATGGAGTTAAAATATTTCTATTCCTCTCTTTAATATTAAAATCTTTATAAAAGTATAATGATAATGATACTCAAATTCTTTGATTGTTCCAACTCTTGTAACCAAATTTTCCTCTAACCTTCTATCTCCTAAATCAATACTGCTTCCCAATATAAAAGCTACTAGCATTAGTTTGTAGGATTCTTTTTTCCTTGTCTTGAATTTGGATTGGTAGCAATTTTTAGGCCACTTCTTCTTCTAAGATCTTGATGCTAGTAGTTTGTTTCTTTTCCTGAAGGGAGGCTCCCTTTTCAATAGCGGAACAAGTGCACTATATACTTAGCTACTTCGGGGATAAATATGTCATATAATTAACCAGACCAAGGAATCGTTGGACCAATTTGGTAGAATATGACTTAGCTTTTATCATCCTCTTGCGATCTCCATGCCTCGGAATTCAACCCTGGGTAGTCTTATTATCATCATTCTTTTTTTGACAAATGTTTGAATCAAATGGTGGAACCGTTTGAATAAGAGTACGTGGGACTCTTCATCTTTCGGGAGTAGTACGGCGTTGTCAATGTAGATTAGAATATGACGCAACAAAAGCTAAATTATCTTCAAGAATGTCTACTGAAATAGTGATGGAGTAATTTTTAGACCAAATGACATGACAATCCATTGGTAATGGTATTAGGCATGGAGAAAGTTGTCTTGGTCCTTTCATTGAGGTCATGCCAAGTTACCAAAAAACCTACTTTTTAATCAAATTTCAAGAGTATCTAGGCTCCCAATGGTTGAGCAAAAGTATGCATCTATTAGGTGGGAGAAACTTTTCATGGGCAAGAAAATGTTTAAGAGGCTAGTAATTTATTACAAGCTTTTAGCTTTCTTCTTGCGTGTTCCAATCTCTTGCTTATGTATAAGGTTTTGCAAGCCCGTTCAAGTTTGGTAGGCTTAATGAGTCCTTACATTTGGAGTGGGACCTAACTAATTTGAGATGGTCTATTTTCATCCCTTTATGGCTCGCCTTGATTGGATTTATGTCTTCATTCTTCTTGAATGGCTCAATTGTAAAGAAGTCTTTATTTTCTATGAAGGCTTGTAGTGCCTTTTGAGAAAGTTGGTATGACCTGTTGTACAATTAGACTGATTTAGCCAGTGTTTTAGCTCTTCAAGGCTCTTATATTCTTGGAAGATTGTTGTCTATGGGAATATGTGGTAACCTAGTCTTATTCTATCAAGGGTCCATCAAATATACTAAATTTTTTTGATAAATGTCAAACCCAATAAGGACATCTTTTCTTGAAATATATGTGCTATAGAAATTGTTGTAAAAGTAAAACTAGTAATTAATTTAAGTTTTATCAATTTATTTTTAAGCTTGACCTTAAATATTTTGTCATTAATTATTCTGAAAACTTCTAATATTTCTTTTAGTTTTTTAACAGCAAAACCACATGCTTCATAAAACTGACTACCAATATGATATCAAAGAAGACTATCACCTTAAGTGGCTTTTTTGTACTTTTCTAATACAATTCAAACTTGATTAGAGGGAGATGATTGCTTCCTTATTTTGAGTACCTATTAATCTTCTTATTCTTTAACGTTTTGGACATTATTGTCCACAAGATTATAGTAAAGGAAATCATCATCAAAGGCAAGTTCTTTATGATCAATCTATAATTATAAGTACTTGTTAGTGACCCTTTAAGATAATCTTTGGGCTTTGCTCATCTTCTTCCAAGAAGATGGGTTTTAGGTCCACAACATCATCCTAAAAAATTACTTGGTTAAGTAACTAATAAGTTGGAATCTTTTCTCTCTATGAGAAAATATTTGACAAAATGCATGTCTTTGTTGTATATGAAGCATTTACCACCTTAACTTTTACCTCTGAAGTGCTTTTTCTAATAAAGAATTTGAATCATTATTTCTTCTTCTTTTCATAAAAAGGGCAATATTCATAACAATATTCTTCTTTTTGAATGGGCACATGTAAAGTTTGTGGGTCTCAACTACTAAAAGTGTATCTTCTTTCTTATAATTTATATATGTTAGATAAACATGTACTTATTGAAAAGCTCTTCAAGGATAATTAAGAAAAGTTAGTAGAAGTTACCAAATCATGTGCTTTCTCTCATATTACATGTACACGTACTTGATAATAAAGAACGTTGGTAAATTCCAGTGCGAGATGACAGAATGAAAGACTTTGATAGACTTCACTTCCTAATGACGCTGGCAAAGAGTTGGAGTAGACTTGCAGAGATTGATACAATAACTTTATACTTTGTCATCATTTCGTCCCCTAGCGCCCATACTCGACATTATGAAGGGTTCCTTTTTCATAATAGATTAATGCATCAAAAATGAAAGGAATAAAATTTCTAAGGAGTTCGATCCTTTTCTAATGTTAGTTCCTTTCAACATATTACGTGTTTGATATATCATATTTCAGGTCATCACGTCCTTTCTTTTCAATTGCCATATACATGTATAGTAGGTCATTTCGTGAAAATCATTATATGTTGACTAGGCTTCATTAAACAATATCAGTCACCGAAAAATATTAGTTGTCAAAATTAAAGCAACTCAAAGGATCAAAGGATCGATGATATCATTGCTAACAAACCCAGACCATTCCTATTTTAATTTAAATCCTTTTTCACGCCTATTCTGCAAGTTTAATCTTGGGACGACCAAGAAGGCATGCACTGATGGAGGATCACAAGGGACTTTTATGGACACAAACTGGATTGATAAAACATGCATAAACTCGAGTTGAAAGTAATTATAAGCTTTTTGGCTTCTTTTTTTCCTCGAAGCAGGGTAAGTGTTATCACATCGAGGAAGAATCAGTGTGTGGGTCCATAGGGATAAGTAAAAAGCCACAAAAACACAAGATAGATTTTGTGCCAAGATACTCTTAATGGAATTCCACCTCATTAGCCATTTCCGATCCATTTTGCCTGGAGATTCAGTCATAATTATCCCACTACCATGCTTTAACTGAAAAGTGAAGGGAGAAGAGAGGAAAAACATTTGAAGTTCCAGCTTTGTACCAAACATCGTTGTTTCAGACCAACATTGTACTTTCTTCAAGTATCCCACAAATGTCGAGGATATTTCTTTGCCTACTCAGGTCCAAGGAGAACAACAGATCTTCCACCAACCCCAGCAAACAAAGAACAATGGATAAACTAATGAATATCAGAAAAGAGGAATTTGATAAATATGGAAAAACAAGGGGGAGAAGTGGAACAGTAAGAGAAGACAATTCAACACAACTGTCATGAAGCTCGTCCTTCATACCGTGTTTCTAAATAGACTGCAATTGAGAGAAGGAGATTCTGATGATTGATCCATCAATGGAGCTTGCATGCTTGCAAACGAGAGCCTCAGTGGCTTGCTCTTCAGTCTCGAACAGGACTAGGGATTGTTTCTTCCCATTCGCCTCAAATACTTTGGTGTTTACAATGGTTCCATGCTCCTCCAGGTGGCTCGCTATTTCTTCTTCTGTAATGTCTTGAGGGAGGGTAGAGAGGTGGATCATCTTGGTTGGTGAACAGCAATACCGATAGTTTTTGGCAGCATTACGGTTAAAACGGTTGAGGTTTGAATTGGAGTAGTCATGAGTGTCCGAGGCTGGCGTTATATTTGGATACTTCGAGAAGTTTACCTCGAGTCTTTTTCCAAACAGCATGGCTCCCTATTTCAGAATGCAAAGCATTAATGTAAAGCCTATTTGTCCAAAATAAACTGTAAAACACTCGAGCATTGTAATCTTAGAAAGAATATCTGATCACAGGAATGGGGCCACATAACTTCTGTTGGCAAACCAATCTGAAAACAGAACAATGAGTGTCATGGATGGCTCTTGAAAGTCCTAAAACCATAAGGGTTGCGCTTAATGGTTAAACCTAAGCATAGAGTAGTCTGTGCTCCGAAAGAAGACACTAATCAAGATTCAAAATTTAACAGGTAATCAAAAAGCCATCAGTAACAATAAAGTATCCTATTCCTTTTGGTTGGGCTCGGAGATCCTAAAATTTCTTTTGACCAAATAAACAATACAAAACAAGCTTGATAATTTCACTTCTCTATGAAGCTAATCAAGGACACATGAACGCATTTCCCTTCATTATCTGAAAAGTAAAAAATTCTGTCGTATAGATGAACAAATACTTAATGTCAGAGGATAAATTATACCAAAGCCATCCACATTGGACATGTCTAAACACATAGACATGAAACACACTTAACCAGCAAATGCAAGACAAGAAGAAAAACTTCTTGGTACTAAGTATACATAATCATTTCTCAACTTTAAGAAAGTTGCAAAATAGTAATAAAATATGGAAGATACATCTTTTAGTCCAATAATAAATAAAGTCCAACTTGAAATTTAGAGAGTTAGTCTCAAGTTTTAAATAGTTTAGAAAGTCACAATAAGATCTTTCAGTCAAGCAAATTCGAGGGCAAGCTTTGACAAAATAATTTTAATTATCATCACATATGTCACACGGACAGATGTGTACGTAGCAAAACCATGTCAACCAAAAAACTCCTTGACTCAAAATCTTAGGGTGAATTAGATATGCAAAATCAATAATGATAAAAGAAATATGTTAACATGACATAGAATTGCTTGTCTTATGTCCAGTATCCATGCAAATTAATTGGACTCATTTAATTAATTGTCACACATATCAAATTATGTTAGTCAAACTGATAGAAAAACTAAATTGGAGTTCCATTTATTTTTCAAGGACTAAATATGTGCTCGCACAAATGAACGGTAGGTTAGATATTTGTAAGCAGATAGTGTGAAGCGTAACTAATCCTTTTTGTTATAAGAAAAAATTACTGCAAGAATTAAAATTCTAGTATCAGCACAGAAGGGAATACTTCTGAGCTTGATTTGTTTATGATTGAAATTCTACTTTGGAGCTGGATAAACATATGGGAAAAAGATAACAAACCTTCAAGAAGTGTACGGCCAACTCTGCCTGGAATCCATCTCCCATTTGAATGAGAGCATGGTCTGGTTTACTGCGGAGAAGCTTGATCCTCAAAATGTTTCCATAGAGGGAAAATAAGTTGAATAGCTTATCCTCATCAATTTTCTGAACAAAAAAAGTTTACATAGCATTAACAAACTTGAGAAGGGGGAACAGATGTGAAACGTATATTAAGAAACATCACTTACATCAGGATTTAGATTAGAAGCCAAAACAGTGCACCTGTCGTTTGTGCCACTTATACCAGGAGGCAGGCCCCCACCAAAGGCAGCTGCAATGGCTGCAGCATCTCCCATCTAAAACAATACAAATGTAAAGGTTTTATCCACAAACAACTGCTAAAACAGATAAATAGAATCACATTTCTAAGGTCTTCTGCAGAACCAATGAAGCAAAAGAAGCAAAAAAAAAATCAGAAAGTAATGATGTAGGCTACAGTCTTTTGTCCCTATATCAAAGACATTACTGTAAATCCTGGAGCCAGACTCAGACATTGAACAAGTCCCTTCACAAAGTTGTCAACCATAATCATTTTATATAGAACAGCTTTTGAATAAGCACTCAAGTACAGATTATGAGACTCAGGACACAATGGGCCGTCTGCATCTTTACTGATTTTAGACTATTGATAAGCCATCTCTCCCTCCCTCTCTGGGCGTGTACAAATCATTGTTATTTGCTGAGAATTTAAGTGTTTATTGTATGCCTAGTTTCCAAATTCTGAACTTACACTGAGAATTTACAAAGAAAAAATATTAAAAAAAAAAAAGAAATGAAGAAAAATCTGAAGAATGACATTTTACAAGTTTGTCATGAATACAACTTCCGCTAAAATTTATAAACTGTAAATTAACTTGCTGGACAAGAGGGTTAGCATTTAAAATACAATTATTCATACTCCTAAACAAAACAATTAGCTAATGCACCACTCAATTATGAACAAAACAACCTGGACAAGGATCAGATTAAGCTTGATCAACACAAACCTGTGGAAATCCAACTGCAAAAAAATATGATATGTTCAATCTGTCAGTAATTGATCAATTAGGTCATATATTGGGGGCAAAAGGAAAATTACGGACTTCAGGAAAAACACACCTGCCCTAGCTCCAGGAGGTTGAATACCATACATGCTACCAACATCACCATAGCCAGACTGTTATGATAAGCATTGAAAGTAAGTACCTCAGAAGCAAAATGAGATGAAATTGTAGAAATCCTAGTGAGAAAGGAATAAAGTAAAGAACATCAAAAGACATACTTGTGAGGATCTGCCTTTTTGTTCTGAAGGTAGATTTAGGTTTGTGAAGTCCCTAGACATTGGATAAAACATAATGAAGGTGAAGTTTCTATGAATTGTAACCAAAATGAAAAGTCAGGTTAATACAAAGCCAAGTGAAGTTAGGGTGCTTCGCACACACCTGGAGCGCTCATTATTGTAGTTCACTTGTAGCTCAGAGAGGCTGGGATGTAAGAAAGAGAAAAGCAGAAGACTTAGTACTGAAAGATACCCAAACCTGCTGAGTAAAAGACTACTACTATGACGGCACTTACTTTGAAAACTGAATATCCAGCTGACAACAGCCATCATATATATTTCGTCCCTACAAAGGAGGCCAAATTCCGAGACTTTAGTCACGACAAACACTGGAACAATTTTCAAGAACCAGACGTGCAAGCACCCACCTGAAGTGCTTCTATAGCAGAAAGAGCACTCTGGCGTGACTGGAACTGGATAAGGGCTTGGAAACCTGCAGAAATTTGCAGTGCAGTGGAACATATTTAATTCATTTGGAAAATTTATTCTATTACGAGTCCCAGAATAAATCAGTGACATCTGAGATTTAAACTTAACCAACACAATCATCGTGTTAAAATCCTAATACTTTACAATTCAAAAGCCTTAAGATGAAGAAACTAAATATCAAACTTCCCATCCATACTAAACATAAGATATGTCCAACAAGTTTTTCATGTTTGAGAGAAAGAGAGAAAGAGAGAGAAAACTTGAAGAAGCTGACCAGCTGACTTCTGAAACGTGACAATCTTCTCCACAAAACCATAAGGAGAAAACACTTGATGAAGCACTTCCACTGTTATGGGATATAGCATGTGATGAATTGTGACTAAGAGAATTCGATTAGGTGGTGCATCCTTGAGAGTTCCAGCAGTACGCCAGCAGAAACGGGAGAGAATGTAGAGAGAGAAAGAGAGAGAGAGAGAAATAAATAAATAGAGAAATAGAAATTGAAAACACTTAAAAGATGTTATAAGTTACTACACTACCTAGTAATTTGGCATTAGTAAGAGAAATAAACAAAAGTTTATCAATCCTCGTCTATTATGCCTGTGTGGACACATTTACTGGAAACTTGCCATGCACCTATAGCTAGAAAGGTGGCAATTTACCAGAGAAGGTACAGTGAATCTACTTAGAAAGATGGTTTTCACCATGAGTGGACCGAAATCAAGGGGAAAAATCTCCATGTGCACAAAAAGAATAAACTCAGATATCAAAATAGTTCCATTATCCTCAGTTTTATGATTTGACTGTTTGAGAGACATTGCAAATACTATAAGAATATGCTTTTCCCCGTTTTACACACATGAATGCCACATTCACGTACGCACACAAAAGATTTTGCTCAAGGAACGATGAGAGTTTTGTAAGTCATTTCCTTAGGCAGTCGTATAATTGTTTTATCAATTGATTGATATCCGCCTTAGCATATACAAAATCTTCCATTGGATTTCACTAATTATTTTTTATGGGATTCATTATCATCTTGAAAAAGCTGACTTGTCTTTACTGCAGATCATAATATACTAATCATGGAAAGTAATTTCGTTAATCTATTTTTCTTACTAAACCCAAATTTTCTGAAAGTAGAGAAACTTTATCGACATGGGGGAAGACATAAGATTCCACTAAAAATCACATATAGAAGGTTTTAAGATTGACTAAAAATTTGTTTCTTATGCATTGTAGAAATAGGTAGTCTACAAGAGAAATAACTACAGCCTAAAACTAAACCCATACACAAACAGGCATGCAAGATCCATATTTGCTTCTGCATATTTAAGGATGAGTAATGGCATTGGTGGAAAGAGTTTCAGAATTGGTTGTCGCATGAAGTTAGGCAGATTAATGGCAAGTTCAGCCTCTTCTCTAGAAAGTTGACATCCAGCTCTGATTGGTTTCGATAAGTATTGAAGTCTAGCTCACTAATGAATAAAACAAGGTAGAATCTGTAGCAAATAAGATTTACTGCCTCTAAAGTGGGCTTTGTACGTGTAAAAGATAAGACTGCTTGTGACCAATATCCAGTTAGCTAGCAAGATAGATTGCTCCCTCATAGCAAGATTACTTCGAATACATTGTTCAGGCTTGCTACCTCAGTTCTACGCTAGTAACTCAGTCTGCATCCACTTTGAGTGAGGTTAAGTGCATACCGTTCTTACTTCTACAACTTATACCAAAGTGATCGCACATTTTGCACCACCCTAAAGAGAAACTAGCATTTGAAAGCAAAAATCCTCTTTATTAACCTTTTGTTACTCCCTCAAAAATGTACCTTAGTCACTCAAAACTTGTAAATATTATGGTTTTCATAAAAATTCAAACTTGTATTAGTGCGGCCCTCCTTCCCTCCCACTCCACCGCACAGTCATGAGGGCAGGCCTCACTTTTTTAAGGAATAGAATCAAGCATGCACAGATCCAGCACAGACGGAGACACTGTTTGTGTTAGTAGATATCATTTTCGTAACCAACATACATTAAACACATACACAGCAGTGAAGGTTAAGAACCATGATTTATTATTCACATTTCTCATAACACTATCATGAGAGTGCAAGAGCTACACAGAAAAACATTGTTGGTCTAAGAACTGCAAAAATATCAAGATATCCAGATTTGATCACCAACCTGATTGCGCCCTTGACTATTCTGATCCACAGTAGTCAGTTCATGATGGGAAGAGAACTGAATATAAACATTTTTCCCCCTAATAGAAACAAACGGATGAATTTACATTTTCAGTGTAACGATTCAAAAACAGAATAAAAGATATATTAAGACATTGATGGATTTATATCCACAACACTTGACTACATGACCTGACAAAGGGATTTCCACTAGAGAAGTCTCCACTTGTCTAGCCATGCGTACAAGAAAAGAGAAATTGTCACAGAAAACATTTTACCGGACAGTAGGCTGAACATTCGTGTAATATTGAACTACATTGACAGCTGCTGCCACATCCTGCATCTGGATAAGAGCCTATCTCACAGAGACAAGATAAAACCAATGTAAATTAGACAGTTCAATAGTTTTCATTACGATTGAACTGCGCATAGAGGCGTTAACAGGTTTCAAAAAGTCACCTGGTTTTTAGCACGAAGCATCACTGACTTAGCAACGATTCCAAATGGTTGAAACAGTAGAAGCAAATCATTCTGGAAAATCAAAAAGGAAGATACGAATAAACAATAATTGCAATGCATGATATTATGCTCGGAAAACAAAAAAAAAAATAGAGAAAAAAAAAATCTTTCCAATGCGAGAGTACCTCGGTTATTTCCTGACCCACGTTTCGAACATGAAGAACTTTCGATGGCTCTGTCATTTTAGCCAATCACTGCGACAAAAACGAAACTTGATAAATAGAGAGAGACTTCTCTAACGTCAGAAGGAAAACAAAAATAGTAAAGGTGAAACTAATATAACTCAACAGGAAAATCATTAACCTCTGCTGGGGCACTAATAGAACCAAAAGAAAGAAGAAAAATTATTTTATATTGCATCTCCTCTTCGTTTCAACCCGTCTTCAGTTTTTCCTTTAATTTCAGACTTAAAACCCAATATTCCTCCACATTTACACCAAACTACTTGTTTATAAGAGCCATTAACACAACTTCAAGAAGTAACCGGGCGAAAAGAATTAATGAAAAAGAAAAAGAGATTCAACTACTCTATTCAAAACGAGCACAGGATTCTCGGAACGAAACACAAAGAGAAGCTTCAATGGCGTTATGAAATAACGCCGTCCGAAGAAGGGGGAACCGTAAAACGCTAAGCCAAGAAAGTTTACCTTTAAAATGGCGGGCTTGAGAGCTTCGAATCTGATGTCAATCCAATTTCGTACGTCTAAACTGTCTCAGCCAAACCTTGATTTCCTCTGAGATAGAGAGGGAGAGAGAGAAAACTGAGCCCTAGGTCTCGCCTTTAATGTTGTTAGCAGCAGGATAGCTTCTGGTCGTTAACGTAATTTCACGTGTCGCCTGCCAAATTATATTGCGTACATAACTAATTGACAAAGTGATAATTAACAATAATAATAATTTATTTTTTATAATAAATCAAATAGCCAATCCCAATTTGGCTTACAAACTCCAATCCCAAAAGGACAGGTAGGTAATTTTTTGCAATTTATCATGTTTAATAAATTCCACCAATATTCGTAAAGTTAAGAGCTGGAATGGAGGAACCAAATGATACCCACTATTGCTTGACGATAAAAAGAAGAAATCATTTTATATTTTGCCTCCATTAGTTAAGTAAAAATTAGAGTTTTAACAAATAAATGAATTATTAAGTATTTTTTTCAATTCACACACTTACACATATACTTGATGTCGAACTTTTGACTTAATAGTTACACTATGTAGTAACTCTTACAACAATTATTAAAATGTTTGCTTATATTCTTCTAAGAAATTTTTGTAAGATCATTATTGAACAATTTTTGTATAAGAAAATGTACAAGATTTTAAGTAGGTAACATTTCTAGAGTGCAATGTTTCTATAATTTTATTTTTTTTAATGCACGCACCCGGAGAAGGAGAAGGGACTCAAACCCATGACCGGTGGGATTGTTACAATGTTTCTATAATTAGCAAAGTTAAAAAATGGTTACGGAATATGATATATCACTAACAATTATAATTTTTTTCAATTCCATAGGGATTGGGCCTGGGCCGCAGAGCAGAGGGCCCATGTGGAGGAGTCGAAGAAAGAGCGGTATCGGCGGCGAAAGGACCGCGAACTCAAAGCCCTACTCTCCCTCGGGAGTGTTGGTTTACCTTTTTCCTCTCCGCCTCGTACCAACCCTTTAAAACCCACTCAAACAGCCGTTCCCGACCCTCTCGGTCTGTCAGTTCAAACCAGAAGCCAAACCCACCGAGAGAGAGAGAGAGAGGGGGGGAGAGAAACAGTCGCGCACGCGAAGAAGAAGAGAGAAGGAGAGAGGGTGGTTGCAGACCGTGAAGCCTCTGCTAGAGTAGAACAGGTAATCTCTCGCCTCTTGGTTTCTTGAGTTTCTGTTTCTTTCTCTACTGAAAACAGGGGAGAAATATGTATTGGAAAGCGAAATGACTGAGCGACGCTTATTGACTTTCTGCGACGGGAACTAGATGGATAGGTACAAGAGAGTGGATAAGCCGAAGCCCGAGACGCCGATAAACGAGAATGAGATTCGCATCACCACTCAAGGCCGCATGAGGAATTACATTACCTATGCCACCACTCTCCTTCAGGTCTTCTCTCTTTCTCTCTCTCCCTTACTTCTATTTTTTACATTAGTATTGTTGCGCTGGCAGAGCTTCTGTTGGATTATGTTTTTGGAGAATAATTTTTTTTCCCCATTTTTTCTTGGGCTATGAATGTGTAAATTGAAATTCCTATTTAGTTTGGGACATGAGCAAAAAGTTTTAATTTTTCAAACAAATTTTTGTTTGGACTGTGATGGTATAAATTGAATAGAAATTTTACCAGCTTGGTACATACGAAAACTCTAGAACAGGAAGAAAATCTATTTAAGCAGTGTTTGGTGGGGTTTTGTTTCCGTTAAGGATTTTGGACTGTTATTGTTGTATTCCTGTATATAATGCGTTCGAGGGGAGTCTTAAATTAGATTTTATTTGGGTTATTGGACGGATTCCCACTAATTGAGACACAATGTGGAAACATGCTACTGTTTCTATGAAGGCAGATAGCGGATACTGGTTGAGGGGAGCTGATTTCACAGCTGTTTTAGATCCTCCGTTTATGGCCGAGAAGTCAGGATCTAATTGCTGCTTGCCTTGAATTTTGAATGGGGATAAGATGGAAATAATATGGAAACAGACTACCATAACAACTATTTTGTTTCAGGACTTCCATGGCTTAGAAATGTTTACCTTTACCTTTAATACTTCAGTTTGGTATCTATTCCTCGTTATGTTATTACCAAATGGATGGACATATCATTCATTTTAAACTTTTCTGCACTGGGTTGAGTCTCGTCTGATCAGATGACTCTGTCCGTGATCCTTGATGCTGAATGAATTTCATAATCTATTGTATGTTCTTCTATATGAAGTGAAGTTACCAGGTTTTTTATTAAGTTAGGTCTGATGTTAATATGATATTTCAAACTGCCATCTTGTCAGTACATGTCTGGATATTGATCTGCTTGTCCGCTTCCAACACACCTCAGCATTCTATTTTGTGATCCCAATTAACTTAGTAGTGCTTTCTTCCCAAGAAATTCAGCTTGAGCTGCTTAATCTTCAATATTGAGAGTGTTGTTGCATGTCCTCTGAGCTATTTCTCTGAAACAAATTTTCTGCAGGAGAAAGGATCTGATGAAATTGTCCTAAAAGCAATGGGAAGAGCTATTAATAAGACTGTGATGATTTCTGAACTAATTAAGGTTGGACAATAGTACTCTGTCTGCCTCATTTTATCCATACATTTTTTAAACCAGATTTTACCCGTTCCAGAGAAGGATTTCTGGTCTGCATCAAAATACTTCCATCGGATCGATTGATATAACTGATACATGGGAGCCACTAGAAGAAGGCCTTCTGCCGTATGAATCAGTAGACTCTTTAATGTTATCAAGCTCATACAAATGCTATAGTCTTATTATTCACGGGGATGGTTGATTTTCTGCTCTATTGCAGTCTGGAGACTACCCGTCATGTGTCAATGATAACTATCACTTTTTCAAAGAAGGAGCTGGATACTTCATCTACAGGGTAAGAAATTTAGATTAAATCTCTCTTAGGCCTTAGCCAATGTATTTTCCCTTTGAAGATTATAAATTGTAAATGTTTATTGGGGAATCTACTGGGTAAGTCATTTTGCTCGGATATCTCTTGAATATTGGACCTAATATTTTTCTTTTGGGTCAATTCTAAAGATATTTATTGGTTGCAAGTAGATATGCATATCTTTTACTGTTTTTGTGATTGTTATGAACTTCCCATTCATGCATCATTTAGATCTTATAAATAAATTGAGTTACTTGAACTTGGCCAAAGGCAACCTATATCCTTTGGAATTGGCTTGCTATGTAAAACATGCGACGTTTTGTCTTTCTTAGAGATTATCAGTTTCTTGGGTCTAAGCAAGCGAACATTCCTAATAAACTCACCAACCTCGGTCATACTGCTAGCCACTTCCTTGTGAGCTGAGATTGGACTATTTGGTATGGCTTGTCCTCACTTTCAGTTTGCTGGTTTTCCATTAAGATATATTTTAGCCATTTTCTCTGAGACTGCAACCCATAAGCATTACATTTGCTTGAAAGAAATTTCACACTTGTGGCCAGACAGGTCATACATTTCAAGATTGTTAGAAAAGAGCACTAGGTTGGAGGAGTTATTCTGTACGGGATAGTTGAGGAAGTTCTTACACTAGTATTTGGATTTTTCACCAAGTCAGTCTAAGAACTTCTAGTTGGTCTTTTCTTTTAACTAACTGGATAATCCATGATTTTGGTTCTCTCCTTTAATGCAGTTACCAACCTCCTCTTCCAGCTGACCAAGTGAAACCCTTAAATGAATACGATGATGAAGCAGGTGAAGTGATAGTTTATATATATATATGATATTAGATATATCCCTGACTGCTGCTGTTATAGTAATTTTTTATTTTTTATTTTTGGTTTATTTCACATAAGCAGATGGCTCGCCTAGGATGCGAGGCAGGACACGTGGTCGTGGTAGGGGTAGGGGCAGGGGTAGAGGTATTGCTGATGCTGCTTGATGTTGATGATCCTGAATTTATGTTGACTATTGATGCCTGTGCAAGCTGCTAAAGTTGCTTATTGGTTTGTGATCTGTTTTATATCATTGTAGGAAGTTATAATGGGCCTGTGGAGTTCAATGGAGATGGTTGGGATGCTGGATATAGTTTTGGTGGCAGAGGCTATGGCCGCGGGAGAGGCCGTTCTTTCCGGGGCAGAGGACGAGGTTATGGTGGTCAATCTGGTGGATACTATGACTATGGTGAATATGAGGCACCACCTGCTCAAGGAAGAGGTATGCTGTGTAGCAATCCTTACTTTCAATTGCGTCTTTTGGTGATCTTGATGAAGCTGTATTGTTTGTACAAGTTAAAGGTCAAGGTTCATTTCTTGAATATGATTATATCAGAAGAAAAAGGTCTTTTCCTTTTTGGGCAGGGTAGGGATTGGCAATACAAACAATCCTTTTCTTCTTTCTGTCTTTCTCTTAATACTTATTCCAGCTAACACTTGACAATTCTCTGATTTTGTATATAATTCATGTTATGTGAAGATGCTTTTGCTAATCTTTTAAAACATAGTTGATTTAGAATTTTTTCATTTATTTTGTTCAAATGGTGCTTGAACTTGATATAGAGAGATTCTTGCTGAACCTAGCATTTTGATGGTGCTCGGAAACATTTTGGTTAGTAAGCAACTAATACAAATTTAAATGCACAAAAACCCTGATAGGAGCATGATGTGCTAGTTCACATCTCGAAGGCGACTGCTCTGCTAATGCATAATCTCTGGCGGTTTTGCAGGTCGTGGTCGTGGGAGGGGAAGGGGCAGGGGGCGTGGTCGAATTACCAGGTGGGAAGGGCCGGTCGAAGCAGCTGCCGCTTAAGCCAGCAGGTGGTGCTGAAGTAAAATATCTAGTTCGCAGTTGAAGAATGATGGGTTGCCTGCTCTGCTTGGGACTCATATTTGTGGGCTTTGTATCTTGTTTTAAGGTATTGTTGCTACAGTGCTTGCGTTTTTCTTCTAGTTGCTGGTGGGGTAGAACTATATTCTTAGTTTTGGCTAACCAAGAAATTAAGAAGGTTGTATAATTTTTTTTCCTTTTTTGGATAGGAGTTGTAGCAACACATTCTTTCATTATTAACCCCTAATAGATCATGCATGCTAACTTTACTAGATAATTGGGTTATAGTTTATGTTTGGTTCTTTTCTTAAATGGCTATTTGGAGGTAGCCCAAGCCAGTGATACTTCAATTATCGCATCAAGTTGTTGCATCTGTTGCTGAATGTTATATTTCATTTACATTAGCTTAAAAGTAAGCCTCAAAGTTCAATATCGAAGAAATATATTTAAGTACTCTAAATGTGTCACCATTGTGCAGCCCAGCAAATATCGTGATGATAGCTTATGATTGCCTTCAAATGTTTTGGGGCTTTTAAAAATCTTTCTTAGTTGTTAGACATTGGAATTTCACATAAACGAAATAGAATACCGAAGTTAAGAAAATGAACCAACTCTGAAAAATTGAGGCTCAGTTTTCATTTCAGATCAATTTTCATAGATATGCTCTCGTGGTCTTTTGACTCCATTGTGATGACCAAACTCAACACCAACATGTAATTCTTTCGTTGCAACCATTTAGCCTCCATGGAAGAACAATAGGTCGTGGGGTGGGAACAAGAGAGTGAAAGGGATACACTATGAGCACTTCCCTGTGGCTTTGGCTGAAACTTGACGCCCATATTCTTTCATTGATTACCTGGATGGTGGAAGCTATGGTTGTAGGTTGATGGTCTTCAGAGGTCTGGAGAAATGTCGTAAGCATTTGGATTGGCCAATATACCTTCAATGATTACCTGGATGGTGGAAGCTATGGTTGTAGGTTGATGGTCTTCAAAGGTCTGGAGAAATGTCATAAGCATTTGGATTGTGGGAGATATAATTCATCAAGATCTTCAAAATCTTCCATCCAAAAATCTTCATCGGTAACTTAGTGACGCATCATTGCTTTTCTTAAATAGAGGCAATAGCATATTGTGAAGAGTTTATCTTTTGTCGGTATTTCTATCTTCATGGAAATAAGTTGAACTAAAGCGTTTCCTGTGGAATTATAGATGGATTCAAATTGTTCCCGTGGCACATTATAACCCGAAGCGCTCTCCATATTTTGGGATTTGGACAGTGTATGTTGTTAAGAGGTTATGTGGGTATATGAATATCAAATCCTGGAAGGTAATATGTCAATTGTGGTCTCCATTACACTGAATACATATGGGCTTTGAAGTGAAACGCCCTAAACAGGTGTACAGCATTTGGGATGTGGTCGAGGTCGTGGATCCATTCTACTGTAGAATAGAATGTGGTGAATCACTTCATAAGATAGCGGCTTTGATTTCTTCTAAGAGGCATGCTAAGGAAGTAGAGCAGCCGTGGTTTTTAGAGGATCATGCCAATCTAGTATACATGGGCTAGATACTATAAGAGATAGTAGACTTCTTTTGGAAGTTTAGGTAAAGGTGACTCGGGATGTATAAGACATTTAGAAAATGATTAACCGGATGTTAGTCTATTCATTGGATGGATAAGTTTATAATTCCATGATTTTAGAGGAGAGGTCTTTGATATCTATGGATTTGCCAAGCGTTAAATTAAATTAGACTATCTTCGATGATATCACTCTTCAAGGATTCAAGTGGGATATCTATAGGCTTAGGGAAGAAATTTACATTTGGATTGTTGGGAGTGATTGGTTTCGTACTGTGAAGTACTGTGATGGATGAGGAGGCCTTTTGTGAATGGAGTGGGTGAGAAGAAGCTTCAAGGGTTTGGAAAAGGAATTGTTGAGGATTTTTTCTCTTCCCTTGTCTCAAGACGTGAAGAAAGAGAAAAGAGAGGGGAAGCCAATGTGTGAGAAAATTCAAGTGTATTGAATATGCTATAACGAAAGTTATATAAAGTTTTGCTTATATATGCATGCTTACACTCAGCTTACATGGTAATTGGTTATATAAGGAAAGAACTAATTATATGTATACTCAAGAATACTAATGCAATCAAAAAATCAATTCTAGCAATGCACAATAACTACCACATTTCCATTAACACTCTCTCTTAAGTGTTTCAGTAAACAAATCTACATGTTGCTACTAGGTGAAAATATGATCTCATAATGATTTCTTGTTGTAATGGCTCTTTTACATATGGTTTAGAGTGATATTCAACTATTTTCAAAATATTACAAACTTAATTAAATAATCTATAATTCATTAAAAAAAATTAGAAGAAAACTTATTATAATCCAAAGCCAAAACTACCTAAAGCTAACATAGTCAAATTAGCAAGTGGACTGCATTTAGGGTTTAGAGTTTCGTTTTTACAAATTATGATACTAAGATTATGATATCAAAATTTATCCTTTGCAATTCTTAGATAACAATAGAAGGTAAAGCATGTATGAAAAATTATGGCAACAACCATTCAAGCTTATGGGACAAGAATATAGGCTACAACATTAGAAGTAACTCTAATGTGCGCAAAGTAGAAAAGTAGAGGCTTGATGTAGGTAAATGGGCTAATGGGTGGATGCCCTCCAAATGAGGAATCCCTTCTATTTATATGCAAAAAGGTATGGTACATCATTTATGGGTGATAAATACAATTAAGACACATACATTTATATTTAATACAAAATGGACACCTAGTTATAATCATAAATGAACAATTATAAATGACTCATAATTACACAATTGACAAGTGTCATTGTTTATGACACATGCTTATGACTTTTGAAGAAGATGAAAAGAAGATTTAGACAATCCTTAGATTAGTGCTTTCTGTTAAAGTTGTTGTCGTCCCACATCGGATATGGTTGTCGCGCCTTGAGAGAAAGGAGAATGTACTCATATATAAGGCCTTAAACTTAGGCAACTAGAGCCGATGTGAGACGACAACCAACTTTAACATTCCCCTTCACTTGCATGCTAATAGAAACATTGCAAGTGGACTTGAAGCCTAACTACAAGGCAGGGGGATGACAAAACGTTAACGAGCCCACAACCCAACATGTCCCATGATCAGAACTTGGCTCCGATACTAGATTAGATGGGCCTGCCATATACTACCCCAAAAGACGCCTTAGGAGGAAGGATGAGGTACTCATATATAAGGCCTTAGACTTAGGCAACCAAATCTGATGTGGGATGACAACCAATTTTAACACTTCCCTTCACTTGTATGCTGACAAAAGCATTGCAAGTGGACTTGAAGCCCAACTACGAGGCAGGGGGATGACCAAACATTGACGGGCACATAACCTAACATGTCCCACGATCGAAACCTGACTCTGATACCAAATTAAATAGGCCCTCCAAAAGACGCATTTGGAGGTAGGAGGAGGCATTCATATATAAAGCCTTAGACTTAGGTAACCAAATCCGATGTGAGACGACAACCAACTTTAACACTTCCACTCACTTGCATGTTGATAGAAGCATTGCAAGTGGACTTAAAGCCCAACTACAAGGCAGGGGGATGACCAAACATTGGCGGGCCCATAACCCAACAAGTCCCATGATCAGAACCTTGCTCCAATACCATATTAAATGGGCCTTCCATATACTACCCCAAAAGACGCCTTTGGAGGTAAGATGAGGTACTCATATATAAGACCTTAGACTTAGGTAACCAAATCCGATGTGGGATGACAACCAACTTTAACACTCTCTCTCACTTGCATGCTGACAAAAGCATTGCAAGTGGACTTGAAGCCCAACTACGAGGCAGAGGGATGATCAAATGTGACAGGCCCATAACCCAACAGGTCCCACGATCAAAACCTAGCTTTGATACCATATTAAATGGGCCTTCCATATACTACCCAAAAGACGGCTTTGGAGGAAATAGGAGGTACTCATATATAAAGCCTTAGACTTAGACAACCAGATCCGATATGAGATGACAACCAACTTTAATACTTTCTCTCCAATCTTTAGACTAAAGGAAGTGGAGATGTATATAAAGTAATCAGCTAACTCATTCAAATAAATACTGCTTCATCTTCCCAAGACCACTTTGAGGTCATTGATAGAATTATTGCTAAATCTATCCGTTGGGATATCATTAAGAAGATATAAGTAACAACATATGCAAAGACTTCACAACATTGACTCGATAGTAGGAATATGATCCAGGGAATTCGTGGGCATCTAGGAAGATTTGGTTAGATAATCAAGGGGAGAATTACTAGAGATCAAACGTTATGGCTTCAAGAGAAAACGTCAACCCCATCTTTGAAAAGGTATTGCATATTGAATGGGGTTGATGTTTTGACGCTTCTTGAAAGTCATGAACTTTATCCTTGGACTTTAGTATCCCTCAATTTGGTTCTTCAGCATAACAATTAGCTCACTAAAGCATAGGATCTTTGAAATATTATTCTTGGTGTTAAATTTTGTTAAAGTCAAAGAGATGTAATCGCATGATTGGATCGTGCATGGTTTGTCAATTGATTATCGATTGGGAGAGAACTGGCTTTTTGGTGGGTTTTCTAGGAGCACAATCAAGAGCCCCAATGGACTGAAATTTGGTTGTGGCTTTGAATTACTACCCCTGATCATAGGTAAGACAGAAAAAATGCTTTAACATCCTCCTGAGTCCCTTTGGATTCTCACCGTCACAAGGCTTCCCTCGCTCAAAAACCCGCAGGGCTTGGGCTTTCTTTCATGCCGGCCTCACTGTAACTCCCTCACGTTGATGAATGCTAGCAGATCACTGAAGCCTTGGCGTAGATCTAGAAACTATAGAAGCCTTGGCCTCAATGTAAATCCTGACCAATCTTAAGCCAAGGAAAAAGCCAAGCTTTGGGTTGAGAGGGTGATTTGCTACATTCATCAACGGTATAATTTGCGGTGGCATAATAACAGATAACAGTATTGAAACTATTAGATTTCCACAAAATGATCGTTACAATTTAACACGTAACAGCTTTCTTCCTGTAAAGAATCCAGGCCATCATTTTATACAACCGCATCTATGTCTGAAACAAGCCTGCTAATGAGTGATGGTCTTGATAGCTTTTGAATCAAAAACAACTTTGAAGGTCCAGAGGCCCGCCAATTGCCATATCCATCAACAAAATACGAAAAACTTCCAAAAAACACAACGGGACCAAAAACAATGGCAAGGTAAACTAAAATTCTAGATTACAATGTGTTCAGAGTTGTGTACCAGATTACAGAACCCACTGGAGAAAGATTTGACTGTTCAAATACACCTGCTGCATTGCGTATGAATACAAATGTATCGTCTTCAACGAAGAGGAGAAGGGGAGGAGGGGGGAGTTCTCTTCCAACTGAACACATCAAAGGGCACCAGTGCAGAAATTTTTCCTACGGTAGTCTGCTTTTAAGCCTTCTATCATGCTCAACCCTTAAACTTGGCTTCATATACAAGGGGTTGCTGCAAGACCATGAGAATGTTCTTTAGAATCAAGAGCGTGGGGGCACCAAGACAAGTAAAAATTAACTTTACAATCCATGGATACTTTTTTTTTTTTTTCCCTTCCCTCTTTTGTGAGGCTACAGCTTCCATGGAAGCCATTTCCACCTCCACATAATTAACAAAGCACCTTGTATCTAGTGATTCAATTCTTCTACTTTAGGATAAAGGAAGTGTGGAATCAACTAGCAATATCAGGGTCAAAATGCCTTGCGAAAATAACCGTCAGGCCTTTGACCCACAGCAATGCATTAGATAGTTTTCAATACCTTCCATTAGATTAATAAAAACTTTACCAATCTCACTCATCAAACTACAGAAGATGCACAACCCCAGATACATTACCATGAACAAGGCTGAAATCAACCTCCGGGCAAACCATCTCATATGCATTGCACGTTGGGCAGCCATTGCCGCTTCCACGGTATCAAACCGCAAGTACACAAAACCAGCACTATTTCTGTATACCACAGAAAACAAGTTACAAAGGAAAACTACAGAAAATCTTATTCCATGACATATATAGGGTTTCATACACATAAATGTCTGTCAACCTCTGAATCCAACAATATGAACTTATAAGCAACTCAGTAAAGTTATAATTGGTAAAAGACACATGCACTCGGGGAACTTACACCTGTAACCCAAACGACCACCACATTAAGAATGGGAGTGTCATTCAGCTCTAATGTGGCACAAGAAATAAGTTAGTAGCAAGAGGTACTGTTCCCAAATGACATTGCCGAGAATAGTTGTTCCTAATTTCTCTCCTCAAGAAAATATAAACAATTAACGAAGGAGAGAAGGATGGGATTTGTTTCAAGCCCAGCAAACCTAATAGAAACGGATGCAGAGAAATTACCCCCAAAAAAAGAAAAAATCCTACCAGATCTAATACAAAGACACAAATAACATAAACAACAATCTTTGATAATGGGCATGAGTATGATGCATTCCTATACTTACTTGTCAACATATATATGTCTCACGCGGCCGTATTTAGAACATTCTTCTTCCACATCCTCTTTGATGTCCATATCAAATTCCGGATCAGTCTGCATCAAGATTTTAAATGTTATTACTTGTTAAGACAATGCAACAAATATAGCAAAAAAATAAAAAAATTACATACCTCTGTTGCTGGATCAAACATATTCTTTAATAGTAAGCACTCGCTAGGGGTTCCAACAGGTTCTGTAGCAGGTGTAGGGATAGCCTGCGCTGAAAGAGCCGGCACAGAAACTGCAGCTTGCCCATTAACAGGCAAACTAATGGTTTGAGGATTTGGCGCTGACCCATTAAGCATAGAAACTCCAAGGGACCCTGCTATACTGCAAAGACAAGGACTACGCTTAGAACTTGATTTGCATGATCTGAAATACAAGTAGCTTAGACACAAACCTTGTGGCAATACCAGAGCGATCCAGCTTCTGCATAAGTAGTGCTCTTGACTGAGCATTCAGAGACTGCAAATGAAAATAGTATATATCAGCAAGCAACTCATTCTGGAAAATATTGAATATCTGACAACACTATGGTCATTAATGCAAACGAATTGAAATAAAGATAAATATAAAAATAGGTCCCAAGTCAGTATTGGGGAAAGAACTTCAGCGTTCTGTCTTAATACTCACCAACTTCAAGACAAATATCTATTTGTATGGAACTTCAATGCAACCATGCTATTCAGTAGCAAGCTTTCAACAGTACGCTTATGCTAAAGTTAAACTAATTCTACAAAAAACAAACCAGCACTGATATTCATGATCGCCAGGTTCAAGACCCCTCACTAAATGGATAATAACATTCAAATTAACATCTCCCAGCATAAAAGAGTATCAGCACAGTTTTGTTTTTTCTTTTTTCAGAGTATCATCATAGTTTAAAAGAACCACACGCTCAACCATCTTTGTGGAGAAACTGATGTTCACATGAGAAGATAACAAATTTAACTCACCAAACCACCCCCATCATCATCATCAAAGTCAGCCGTTTTTGCTCCAGTGTCTTGTGCTCCAACATGATCTGTAACAGAAGAAACCTGCGTACATAAACAACAGGATCAGTCAAAATGACAAAGACCTGCATCGATACTGCTATTAATTGAATATTTTGTACATATGATTATCCAGGTTAAAAGTTTCATAATATAACCATACCTTGATAGTTCGACCAGCAATTTCCACTTTTCCATTCAAAGACTGAGCTGCCTTTGCATCTTCAAGTTTAGCGAACTGTAGATGCATCAAAACTAGTGAACCACTTGTTTACAAAAGCATCAATTAAGAAAAATCTTTCTACAAAGTCATCTAGAATATAGCAACGCTTCAGAAACAGGAAAGCAACAGAGAGGGGTAGGGGAGGAAGAAATTAGGAAGCATTACTGACCTGAACAAACCCAAAACCCTTGCAGTGTCCTGTCTCGAGGTCAAGAGGCAGTTGCACAAGCTCCACGGGACCAAATGGTTCAAAAATCTGACCAATCAGCATGATCAATATATATCTCATAAGATTAACAAGAAATAACTGACTAAGATAAATAAATAAATAAACTATATTTGTGACAAAATATTCATCACTTAAAAATACAAATCATAAGAGTGCATGTCAATGAAAAATCAAGACCAGTATGCAATAGCAGTACCGCTCTAAGTTGGGTTTCAGTCATGTTGAAGTGCAAGTTGCCAACATACAGCTTCCTATCAACTGCTCCATATGGACCCGCAAGACCACCTGAGGCTCCAGTTGAAGCATTAGATTGAACTAGGTTCTTTTCAGCCTCAGAAGGTTTAACCATAACAGGTTGTCCAAGAAGAAGTTGGCCAGAGAGTGCAATTGCCATTGGCACAGACATGGCATCATAAAACTCGATATACCTGCAGTGTTACCAAGGCTTACAATAAGTTTTTCAGAACATGGAAGACTAGAAAGCTGCAACCACACTTACAAAGCATATAGCAAAGAGATGGAAGGGAAACAAAAACTCTAGGGCAGGGAGCTCAAGCTGAGTTTCTTTTGATGGATCTGATGGACTGATGTAAAAGAAAATGTTAGCTCATAGAAGTAAATTGAAAACTACAGAAATGATTATATCAGCAATTGGGAAAAAAAGAAGAGAAACACAATAGAAGAGCTAAAACACAAGAAACCATGTGTCGGGCAAGGAGGGGGGTGGGAGATAGGGAGAGAAACAGAGATAATGATGATAATGATGATGATGATGATGATGATGATGATGTGCCTAGTCTATTCATTACAAAAGCTGTTACACCAAAGCAAGGCCTGTAAAAGTTTATGAGAAGCTTTAATCGTTATTGGAGTCTGCAAATGGGATCAGAGGTGGACATATACATACAATGCATCCTTCCATTACATAATATTTCTACTGAAAATACAAAAAGGACCCAAAGAAGTTCAAAAAAAACTCAGGTTTATGTTATCTACCTTGGGTGCGCAGCATGAATTGATTAAACATGTGTGCAAGGTATTCCCATCATCCCTCATCATTATCGCAATGCTAGTCCATTTAAGAATACAGTTAAACTTGATTCTTGTAAATGATATCCTAATAATTATTTTTCAATAGTACATGCATTGGTTATAAAATTGCTGAACAAAAAGGGACATACCCAACTCCTTTTGAGCGTCTTGAGTTCCTGTCCATGATCAGCCGGACATCCCTCACCTGAAAAAGGAGGAGAAAGGGTAAAATTAAAATAGAAACAGAGTCTAATTTGCAACGCTAACATGCAGAGAAAGAAATTGGATGATCACACCACATATAGCAAACAACCATATCAGGGTGTTCATAAGACTATCACATAACTCATATGTACGTTTCACTCACCCCACATTTACAGAATGTTGAGACACAAGTAACTCAATATAATACTCGTAACTGAAGGCAGAGGAGCATTTACTGCAACAGCAACCAAATGTATCTCAATAACATAAACGCAAAACTATTGAAGCAGTGTCTCATGCAACAATATTGTACTAGTTTCCACGTGTTGGAAGAAAAGAAAAGGTTGAATGGCATTAAAACCTCATACATCATATGTAGGGAAATACCACTTTAAGAGAAAATATTTTTTTATTGAATGAGATATCCAACCACTCTAATGATCTCCAAGGTACCAAGAGATAAAGCCCCACCAACCTTGCCTGCTCTTGAGAAAAACTCATATACATCCCTCTCAGTGGCTTTAAGCGGCATCTGCAATCACCAAATTCATAACAGCAGAGGAAACAAAAGGAAAATCAGTAACTTTACACTTGCATTTCAAGGCAAGAGATTGAATAGAAAGGATCTACCTGGTAGGCAAAAACAGTTCTTTGATCCCTTTCTGGATCTGCTTCAGGCTCCACTGCTTCTTTCTTATCTTTGAATCTCCTGCCACCAGTACAAGTTTCCACATGATAAGAGAGAAAAAAAGAAGGCAAAATAATGATAGATCACCAATACATTATCAGAAGATATTCTTTAAAAAGATCATGACGCCCAAAATTAAACTGTGCATAAGACGGTTATACCTATCTAGTCACTTTTTGCAGTATCAATAGATATGATAGAAAAAACAACTCAAAACCAACAGGAACATACAGGATTGTTTAAATTCTGATACATGCAATGTACACGTGTTTAGATTGCAAAGGAATGCATTTCCAACATCAATCAACTGCTTCTTCAAATAGTGAACTTAAATGAAGGAAACATTGACTTTTGGCTATTACATGTATGTATCAACACAAAAGCTTTAAGACAATAAATCCTAGACAATCAGTTTGCACCCCACCAATGGAAAACAAAAATCACCAAAGCACTCTCAGCCACTATATTGCTACATGGATGCACAGAGCTTCTTTGCACCTCTTTTATGTGAACAACATGGGGTCACTTCCGCAGCAATAAGAGCAAAACCAGAAATATGCCAATAAGAGAATGTTACAGGAAGTACCTAGAGCTTTTAGTTAATAGAATCTCCTTAACCTTTCTTCCTTGCCCTCACACTCGCAAACTTTCCCAAATAAGTCAAGCCCTATACCTAGTGGGACCTGACAATCTAGGAAAAGAAAGTATGGACCCCTCAACCCCCACCCTCTTTTGCTCTCCACTCTGCGTCCCTCCTTTTAGCCCCCAAAAGCAACAGACTTCGCTGTTCCCAACAGCTCAAAAACTCCCCGCCGTCACATAACTCACTGACTCCAACATATCCATCCTCTCTACACTTTGGCCTCATCTTTTGCACAAGCAAACATCCAAAGCCCTAAAACAATCTATTATCCTAAATTTCTATCTTATGTTGTCATATATCGAGGACAACGAACCTAACCATTATCATCTCTACTGCAGATGAGACCAAGCAGAACAGGATGAAGAAATACAGATTGAAAAGGAGCATCGGTTAATCAGTATCTAAGGTAGTTGCGGTATTGTTAACTGATATTCTATTGATCTCTATTCTTGTGATCTTATAATCACTTGGTCATCAAAACAAAGAGTTAGTAGAGAAGGGGAAGGGGGGGGGGGGGAGGGGGGGGGGGTTGGTTTTGTGGAATGGATTCTAAGGACTCTCATCATTCCAAAATAAAGCAACTGATTTCAAATTACAGATTTAGGTCATATATCACATAACCAACTTCAATTACCTCAGGCACCGGTTCACTAACACAGAAGGCTACTAGATAAATAATCGAAATTCACCAAAATGTTTGAAGACCTAAGAAGTACAAGGGCAAATAGAAACTCGACCTAAACCTTGGAATTGCATGATGTAATTTCACCTAGCTTTATATGTCAAAGAATGAATTTTACCCAGATAACCAGCCCTACAGCCCTAAAGGGAAAAAAAAATAAAGGACAGAGAGTGAAAAAGCCAGTTCCTGCAACAAACCTGATTGCAAACAAACTACATGCTAATTCAAACAGCTGTTCTCAAAATATTAACAATAGGCGGCAACTTTATGACAGGAAGTTGCAAATAATACTTCTGCAACATAACTGAAACTGGACCATTGCATATCCTATGAACAGAACTGCATGCCCCATAGGTTGTCCTAATTTAAAGACCAACATGTTACAGACCCAACCACTGAGCCAGAAGGAAAACTCCTGATTGGGGAGGCAGGCCCAATAACTCTTAACACCATAACATACCCCAACAGTCCCTTTATCCAGCATCCTCGGCAGATGCCAGCTACTAGGACAGCTGGGGTTCTTTCCCCTCATATTCTCTCATACTGCACCAACTGGGATTAGAACTCAAAACGTGGGGTTTGGCTCCAATACCAATTTTTATGGACCCAACCACTGAGCTCAGTGATTGGGTCCGTAACAAACATGCAATGAGACAAATCCATATACATGATTCATTTATAGGTTGTACAAGTACAACATGAGTACGAGTGTCTCCAATTTCCAGAGGAGTGGAACTCAAAGGTTACCCAAATACTCTTGAGCATATGCCCCCCCTCAATAACAGAATGTGTAGATTGCAAACACAATACTAGAAAAGGAAATTGGTGGACAATAGTAACACGAATGAATTTGATAACTTCCTTCTAGATCGATGATCATCAACATAGCCATTCAATCTGACCTAGAATTAAACAAGATTTCAGCAAGGTTTAGAGACATGCACAAGTATGGCTGGTTATCTTCCAAAGTTTGTTAAAACAGAAATATTTCATCCTATATGTGCAAAATGTATAAACTTCAGATCATATTACACAACAAGGCTACGAAACACGTATTCAAGCACCATACTTAAAATGTCTTGTTAAACCACAAGTTCTATTGTACATAATTAACAAAGAATTATCAATTTGAAGCAAAAAGCTTGCACTGCAAAGCTAATACTAAGCTCATAACAAGTTTAATTTGGGTCTATGATGCCATAACTAGAACTTAAATACAAACCCAAGACTCCACCTTGGCATTCCACAAATTACCTGCTCTCTCTTATCTCTAGGTCTCTGTCCCTCTCTCGGTCTCGGTCCGACCGACTCCGGCTTCTCCGGGACCTTTCCTTTTCCTCTCTCTCCCTCCTCTCCCTCTCCTTCTCCCTCTCCTTCTCCCTCTCTCTCCTCTCTCTCTCCCTCTCCTTCTCCTTCTCCCTCTCCTTCTCCTTCTCTCTATCCCTTCTCTCTCTGTCTCTTTCCTTCTCCTTCTCCTTCTCCTTCTCCTTCTCCTTCTCCTTCTCTCTACTACTCCGCTCCCGCTCTCGGTCGCGCTCGCGTTCGCGGTCCTTTTCTCTCTCCGAGTCCCTATGATGCCGATCCTTCTCGCGATGACTAGACCGCTCTCGGTCGCGGTCGCGCTTCTCGCCTCCATTCTCGTCATCGACTCTGGACCTCTTACTCCTGCGGTTGTCACCCTCGGCAAGAGCCGAATCGTCCTCATCGACGTCTCGCTTCCTGTAGCTCCTCTCTGAACCCTCCTTGCTCTTGCTCTTCCTCTTCGACTCTCGGTCGTCGTTTTCCTCCACCGTCTTCTCCAAGTACTCGTAAGCGTCGAAGTCCATGGATTCCTCTTAACCGAAACCCTAGATTTGCAGAAATGTGCGAAGGGATAACCAGTGTTATTTTCAGAATCGATTGAGTTTTAATCTTTCTTTGGGTAATTCTAGGGTTTTGGGATGAAATGGGCTTGTGGAAATCAACGATCTGGAGTCTGGACTCAGAGGTAATTTGGTTGAAAGACAAAGGCCTACGAAAGTGAGCGATTAGAACTACACGCGTTCGGGCGGAATCTCCTTGAGATGTGGCACGTAATTATAAGCACTAGACCGGACAATCAATAGTCAAAACTTAACCTAAGCTATTAAAACTTAAGGATGGCTATTGCTAACGACAGTGTGCATTTTTTTTTCTTTTTAATAACTTTATCATAGATGGATTTAATGTTTTTGCTTGTTCTTCAATTTACAAATTGCTCTTGACAACTCAGTAATATTTTCAGGTTTTATCGTATGAGAAGCCAAGATTTGAGCATGCTCCAAAAAATATATAATTTTGTTGGTAACAACAAGGGCCTAAGTTTTTTTTAGAAAGTTTACTCTTTTTTTTTTTTTTTACACACACACCTAGAAATGAAAAAGGAACTCGAAACCATAACCTGTGAGACTATCAATCAGGATTATAAGAGCCTAAGTTTTAACTAATATATTTTTTAAGTTAAAATTAGTGGCAACTCAGGGTTATAGGGGCCTAAGTTTTAACTAATATATTTTTAAGTTAAAATTAGTGTGCCACTATACATCTATAGTCGGTATAAAAGATATTACACAAAGGACATATGGCATTAATTGATTGATTTAAACTTCTAACCATTAACAAATCAAAGAATAGATGCATAAAATGACATATTTAAAACTAGAAGAGAACCTAAAGATTTAGTTGCAAAATTACAAGCCGATGGACAAATTGAAATTGCACGAGAACCCTAGAGCCAAATGTAATTCGTTTCTAATACTGACACTTAAACTCCAAGTTTTGAGGTTTTCATAAAAAACTATTTTCTTTTATCTAACTTTAAGGGAAAATTACCAACTACCATGTGTTTTTATTTTAAAGCTATGAAGACAGTCTTATGTTTCCATGTTGCAATATTAGTAGGCACTTAGGACTTAAAAAAAGTAAAAATGGTGGGGATATACTCAAGTATTTCATGTTTTTCCTTGGAGATATACACCAATATTGCAACATATTTTTGCATTTGAAATCATACACATTCTAACTCAAAATTTCTTGATATTTTTGGGCATCTAGATTTTTTGGCGTTACATAATACCCTAAGGTAAGATATTATGAGAATTAAATTGAACATTTCTTTTATTTTGACATGTCTATATTTCAAGACTCATTAATTCTCTCAACGCCTTCTTTACATGTTTTTCAACCTTATTTTCACAACCATCAAAATATCATTAATCCAACATTGGTGTTGTCCTCGTTGACCTTGAAATTGCCTTGATTGGGTCTCTTTAGAGAGGGAGAAAAAAAAAAATTATGCTTACATTCCATAATAACCCGTCCCGAAAAATTTGAAACTTCTCCCTCAATTTAATGGCCATCATTCCTTATGGATTTTCCTAAACAGAAGTTTGACGAATGCTCTCCATAATAAAATGACATTGATAGAAAAATTTAAATATTGTTAGAACTCTAGTAGTCACTCCTTGAGCCTGTCCATATCCTTTCTCCTCTTTCATCTTACCCTTCACATTTTTTCCTTTTCTTCTTAAGTTTTGGACATAATCGCATACATAGAAAGACGAAGAAGACTTAAGTATACAACAACTGACCAGTTTTCTTTTAAAAAATTAAAAATTAAAATAGGACAGATACACTTAATTATCATAATGCTAAAACTCGTAATCTAAATTTTGTTTTGAACTTAGACTTTCCCTATCATTATTCATCACAGAAATAAAACCTAAAGTCATATAAAACGTTTTCCCTTTTCTTACTGGGATTACTATTTGCATGAATAAGTTGACCCTTGAATTGACCAACCAAACGTCATATCTTTGAGGTGTTAATTGAGAAATTTAAATTAGTGAAAAGGGTAATCTGATTTTTTTATAAGCTAAAGTAATATTTATGAATAATTAAGCCTTCAACTCACTTGCTGTACAAATGAGTGATTATTAAATGCTAAAGAATTCAAGAATGAATCCCTAATTGCTATGGATAAAAAAATTGTTCCTAACCATGTAAATCTCATGATTGTTTGAATGTGTATTTGATTGCTGTTGGTCATATTTAATCTCTCAACATCAAGGTTTTATTGGCCTTGGGTATGGCCAGCGACGACGGTTGGTCCCCCTAAAGCATACTTGGCTTGGAAACCATAAGAAAAGCTGGGTTACTAATTCAATCCAAAGTCTCCTGCGTTGAGCAAGTTTCTTTTTTGCTTCCGGCCACATAATCACGAGTATCTAAGCAATCCCAAATAGCATCATTTGCAGAGACTGGGAGTATTACAACAAAGCTAACTTCTCAAGACATTATTGCAGGTCCAAGATGCATCAATCATCAAAAGCCAACCTCATCAAGAATATATTGCAGCATGAGATGTATACTGTCAACAATAGACACAGAAAGGTACTATCACTTTGGAAGACGTAAATGGTACAACTAAGATGCATACTATCAAATCTCCAGCATTTCTTCCCCCTCTATTGCCAGAACACGCACCGTGATTATAGTATATACATTAACGACAAACATAATCAGTTCCCCTGCCACCTTACATCCAGATACCCAAAACAACTTTGAACTATGAAATCAAGACTCTGAACTGAGAAAAACAAATTACAGTGGAGGTAAGAAACAGTCCATCCGAAACCCTGCTGTAATGAGCCGACGGTTCTAGCAATTGAATGTAATTAGAATGTTGCCAGGCATGCCTCGTCATTGATGTCATTAGGTTATTCTGGTCAATGGGATTCTTTCATTCTGCCGAGCAACCCTTGCTAGAGGAGAAATAGTTTGCGGCATTGTCATTCCCCCAGAAACAATGATCTCTGTGGTATTGCCCATAAAAAGTAAGGGAAAATAAAATAAAAAAAAGGATCAAGGCTGATATTGAGAGCTGAATGAGTGAAAAAAAAGGAGATTCTTTCCATTTCTAACTGAGCCCCCTTTATTAGATTTGAACATTCCCCCTCCACCGCACCGCACCCCCCCCCCCCCGCGTTAACTTCGGGATGACAACCTACTTAACCACATCTGAGCAGACATTGGACCATAAGGTATATTGAGCGGCTACAATTGAAAGCTAGCTTGACTGACAATGTATGTATATTCTCTTGCCTTGAAGAAAAAAAAAGTGAGAAATTTAAATTAACAGTTATACTGGTGATATAACTAGATGGGCTTCTTACATGTTTAATTAATTATAGTAGTTACAGACATGGTTAAACAAGTGGTCTCAGTGTAAGATAGAAGCAGATGCTACTATAAGCACGACCAGAGTAAAACCCAAAATGTTTAACGACTCATGACCTAGAAGCACAAGATGGGGAAAGAAAAATTTGGCTAAGTGTAATAAACTCACTGGAACTTGATGAAGTACACAATTCCAGAAATTTGGTTGTTTTCTTTTCTTTCTTTCTTTCTTTATCCTTCTTTTTCTAAGACAGGAGAGTGGACACAAGGCAAGGGTCGAGAAGAGTCAAACCAGTGACCTGGCTTATTGAGTTGTGGTCTCTGTCCAGGTAATTTATATCATCCCGCCCAATCATAGGTGCTATGTAAGTTTAAATAGTTATAACATAATAAAATGAGATTAACATAAAGATTACACATCAGGAATAAAGAGGAAAAGGGCCAAGATATGCTGTCAGGAATTCAGAGCTGTAAAGCAACAAAGTAGACATAGCAACGGCAAAGATAGAAGAGGTACCTATGCCTTCTCGAATAGAAAGATTTGGCCTAATGACGTCTTTGGAGTTAACTAGAAGTACATCACCAATGTATAGATGGTTTGTTGGGACGAAAACACTACATAACTCTTCATCTTCATTATCTCTCTGAAGCAAAAACCAACATTGGAAGAAAAGATAGGTAATTTGTCAATTACAATGAACCTGAAGATGGTAAGATCAACATACGTAGGTGCCTAATACCACAAGAATCCCATGTCAATCAGTTGCCTTCTTACATTTGAACAGATGAAAAAGAGATGACCATTAGAAATCTCAGATAAGATCTATTTCCATTTAAATGAGAAATACAAAAAGAATAATGATTCTTCCGAAAGGGAATGTGCATTTCAACATTTTCAAGAAAAGTTTGTTTTCTGGTATAAGCTATGCAAGATAAAAGGAACAGTCCAAAGAATACCTGAAGAGTGACAGTTGATGTGATAAAACCAAAGGCATATTCACCAACACGTGGGTGACGGATAATTGCTACTTCTTTAAATGCTGTGGTATTTTGATCTGCAAAGAAGGTAGCGTCATGTCAGTTTGAAGCCATCTTATAGAGTTGCGAGAATCTGGTCGTAGTAATTGACAAAAAAAATCAAAATTTAGGACCAAATAAAACTAGCATTCAGACCATCATCCAAAAACCAATTGATAGGTAAGACACACTTGCATTTAAATCATCAGCCATAGTATTATAGGGAAAGCAGTAGAATAATTAATTTACTGAGTTATACATGGTGATTGCAAGCCAACGCACACAGGGAACTATTCTCGTTTCTTAAAACAAAACAATCACTGACAAACTAATACAATGTCCTGAGTAACATGCCAAGCTAAACAAATCATGAGTTGTCCAGCAACTCTTCCAAGGAATGGTGAGTAAGCAGTCACTTTATACAACTATATATGTTAAGCAAGCAAGCAAGCAAACAACAATACAAACAGAATTTTGTATTACCTGGAGAAATTGCAGCACTAATTTGTTTGGAGGCTGAATATATATGTCTAATGAAAGGCATTCGCTTTATAAACCATTCACCAAGTGAGAAAAGGCTACCACCAATCCATGAAGAAACAAAAACACCGACAAAGAATACAAAGAGCAAAGAAGTGATAAACCCAAGTCCTGCACCACAAATCAAGTGTCTTGAGACACATAATCAAAGATGTCGAATATGAGGGCACTTTGACAAATAATTGCAACGAGAATGATGCCAATTAGTTATGAAGTCCAAACAAACTGCAGTGTAGCAGAAAAATGTCATTATATGATGCAGCAAATTGTTAGATCTACTACAATTTCACAGTAAATACATTATAGAAAAACTAAATATCTTTTGAGACATGGTTAAGGAATTAGTCCAGTCAAGCCATGCCAAGCAGCCAACAAAATGGGGATAAATGGAATCCACATGATCATTAAACTCTATAATGCCCACTCTACAAGGTTCCTTCACAACTTGTATTCAAACCAAACCATGCCAGATTCTAGACAAGTTCAAGTTCCCACCATACTGACATGTAGTCTTCATAATCTATAAGGTCTGCTCATAAAGATGGGAAACAAACTTGATGCGGGAGACAAGTTAAGGCCAACCCAAGACTCCCATATGCAACAGATTAACAAAGTCTGAGGAACCTAGGTTTCGTCCTATTTAGAAAATTTAGAATTGTTTTCAACTAAGCCTCCTCAATCATCCAAGAAGACGATATCCCTATTAAGCATGCATTTATAAAATCAACAATTACTGACCTAATGCCTATGGTTAGCAATATATGTTCCCATACTTTGTGAAAACGCAGCATTGGTCAGAGATCACTGGTTGTTCATCTAAAACTTACCAAATATGTCAACGCCAAGCTGGGCATATAATGGACTGAAGAAACCATCAACAAATTGAATAAACCACCATGTAATGAAAAATGTGACTGCAACTGGGAACAGAACTACACTGCAATTTCACAATTCAAAGCAACATTATGCCCGGAGATAAGAAACTCATATGCACTAAGAAACAGTGAGAGCAATCAACAGATGAGCTTCTTACCATCCAGTCATGAACTTCTTTGAGACCCAACTCTGAAGAACAAAACAGCAAGCCTGAACAAGTGAATAAAGCGAGAAATCAGAAGTGGAAACAAGATATGATCATTTCCTGAATCAATATAACAAGAATATCAAATAATTTCAAATATTTTCCGCACAAACAGTGCTACTGTCCTTGAGGAAGACAACACGGGACATGTGTGTTTATGCAGCTATGCTAATTAGAGCAAGACTAGATTTGACCTAAGTCATTTCCTACACAAAACTGGAAAAACATGATCTCTGCAATATTCTTAAACCTTTCTGCTAACTATGAGCTTGTTATAGATTTTGAGGCTAACTAGTGAACCTTATTTGCAGTTGCTACTTGCTAATATTGAGTTGAGGGAGTTGATCCTTGCTTGCTGCTTCCTGATCAGACAAACTTCACATAATAAATGAGAAGAGCAAGAGGTCATAACAACTGAGCGAGTGATCTATAACACTATTTCTGGCGTCCTTAAATTTCGAGTGGTCTATAACACCGTGAAACTCCTCTTTCATTTTTGTTTTTGTAGAAGTTGTCAGTTTTCTCGAACTAAACTCGGAATTGCTATATTTGCCTCAACAAACTCAGTATATAAAAAAAAATCCTTCTCTACTCTAACCTGCCACGACAAGGAAAAAAAAAAAAAACCAATCGTAACTTCAATTATTCGTCACTAACCATTCAATTTCCTAAATCCCATGCTTAAACAGCAACACGAAACTTCTTTCATTTTTTGCTTTTGTTTGTTTACTGCGAATCCAATCTCTAGGAAGTAACAACTAGAGTTAACATCCTCAAACACCGAGGATCAAGTAGATCCAGGAAAAGCTGAAAGTCAAACAAAGTGTTCAAGCAGGGGGGATAGGACAAAAGGCGGACCTTACGAGTGGAGGAGTTGGGGGAGGCAGGTGGAGACTTCGGTGGATCCTCGACTCCTCCATTTTCCGCTTGACTCAATGGTATCGACGTCGATTCCTTCTCTTCCGCCATTTCAGAAACTTCTTCCAGCAGCCCTATTTCCGCTGACAGAAAAGAAAGAGAGAGATCGATGGACAAATAAGAGACTGGAAGGGTTTTCCAAGTAATGATCACACTAAATGCTAATGCATACTTGAATATTAAGCGAGAAACTCTTATTCGGTGATGCAGCAATACCGCGAAAATTGCACCGTAAGCAATGGCGCGTGGAATGTGAAGTGGACTTGGGTCTCGATTCTTAACTTCTTTCTCCTCGTAATTTCCTCCTCAAGTAGATAAGATATAATAATTAAGGCCAACGACTATTTCTTCCTTTGTTTTTCGTTAAACGAAATACTAAACATCGTGGGCCAAATGGCCTGATAACGATGTTCAAGCCCAATTGGGCCCAATTTTGATTGGGCCGACAAACAAAGGAAGGCAGTTATGGACAACGCAAAAGACAAAGCCACCAACCCCGCCAAAAAAGAAGGCGCGGTAATTCGCATTTTGCAGTGCCGCCGCTCCTTCGGGGGATTCAAAACCAATCCAAATCGCCTTTGCTTTCCTTTTCAAAATCGTATTAAAGAGCGGAAACAAACGGAGTGGGGCCCACGACAACGCATCGCCAGCTTCACAACGCCCCACCCCGTTTGCCCGCCCACGGTACGCCCACCCCACCATCAGGACCCTGAAGCGTACTGCGAAAGCTAAAGCATTAACGCTCCCCTCAATTCTCAATTCTGGCGCCAAAAATTTAGAGCCACGCCAAACCCTAGTTGCTAGTTTGAAATGCGCCACGTCTCTATATAAGGCGTAGAGGTTATCTCATTTTTCTGTGCACTAGACCTGTTCGGTTTAAATTCTCTGAGAGGAAGAGCGCCAAAATTGTTTCAAAATGTATGTCGTGAAGAGGGACGGGCGGCAGGAGGCCGTGCATTTTGATAAGATCACGGCAAGGTTGAAGAAGTTAAGCTATGGATTGAGCATGGAGCACTGCGACCCGGTTCTCGTGGCGCAGAAGGTCTGCGCCGGGGTCTACAAGGGTGTCACTACCAGCCAACTTGATGAGTTGGCCGCCGAGACCGCCGCGGCCATGACTGCCAACCACCCCGACTATGCCTCCGTGAGTTTGGCCCTCATCTCTTTGTCGAGTTTTTGCCTCTTGGTCTTGTTTCTTTGATATCTTTTATGATTCATTTGGCCTGGCTAAAGAAACAATTTCTGCGGCTTTGGGTTTCTGGGCATGGTTTGATTTCTCGGAAGTCCTGTATTTTTCTGTGGGTTTTGTTTCTCCATACTTAGAGATTAAGGTTTAGTCCTTATCTTACGTTTTCCGTGGTTTTGTGTGATGCAGTTGGCTGCAAGAATTGTTGTTTCGAATCTGCACAAGAACACCAAAAAGTCTTTCTCGGAAACGTAAGCGTCACCAAAATTCTGTCTTTTTTCCAAAAGGACTTTCGACTATCCGATAATGTGGAAAATTTAGAGGGAAAAAAGAAAGGTACTTCGTTTTAATATGGGTAATTGTCCAATGCAGGATAAAAGACATGTATTACCATTTTAATGAGAGATCTGGGCTGAAGGCTTCTCTGGTTGCTGATGATGTTTTTGAGATCATCATGAAGGTAATTCTACTGCCATTATTACTAACTAAAACCTATCATTGTGAGATCGGTATTATAAAGTTTTGTTTCTGCGATATGTTGTTTTAAGTAAAGAAAATGAAAGAAAAGGAGAAGAAAAGAATACTAACGCCTGTCTTAATATCAACAACCATGAAAATAAACAAGAAAATGAATATAAACGCATATCATCTGGAAGCCTTTGCAAAGATGTGCAGTGTTAAATATATAGCCTTTTTCTGTTAATTTTATTTTTCAAAAAGGTGTTTTTTAATTATTTATTTTTTATTTTTTTCAGAACGCTGCTTGTTTGGATAGTGAGATCATCTATGATCGAGACTTTGACTATGATTACTTTGGTTTCAAAACCCTTGAGAGGTCTTACCTACTGAAAGTGCAAGGAAAAGTTGTGGAAAGGCCTCAACACATGTTGATGAGGGTTGCTGTTGGAATTCACAAGGATGATATTGATTCTGCCATCAAAACGTACCATATGATGTCTCAGCGGTGGTTCACCCATGCATCTCCCACCCTTTTCAATGCAGGAACTCCCAGGCCTCAAGTATGTTTGTGAATATTCTTGTGATTATTCCTACTCTTTTCCCTTCTAATTGTAATACGAAGGGTGCTATGGGTAATTGAGGTGGCCTGATTTAAATGGCTGGTTTGGTTAGTAAGAATTTGCTTGTTTTTGTGATGTCACTTGGCAGTTGAGTAGCTGCTTCCTTGTCTGCATGAAGGATGATAGCATTGAGGGTATATATGACACCTTGAAGGAGTGTGCTGTTATCAGCAAATCAGCCGGAGGAATTGGTGTCTCAGTTCATAACATTCGTGCAACTGGCAGTTATATTCGCGGAACAAATGGGACATCTAATGGCATTGTTCCAATGCTACGTGTATTTAATGATACTGCACGTTATGTTGATCAAGGGGGAGGCAAGAGGAAGGGTATGTTTACGATGGTTTCTCAAATGTACCTTTTTAAGAAGTCTCTTGTTCTAATATAGTGTACCTACTTGTAGGTGCATTTTCTGTGTACTTGGAGCCGTGGCATGCTGACATATTTGAGTTTCTGGATCTAAGAAAGAATCATGGGAAGGTATGGTTAAATGGGCCTGTTTCAAGCTAACTTGAGGAAATGTTGTTTCTCCATTAGCTGCAAAGATATCTTTACTTATTCCATGTATATGATATTACGTTTCTGTTTAAAATGAGCTGTCATATATGTATTTTCTGTGTAGAAAAAATCCACTGCTTAATGATAATGTTGTAAACATTTATTCTTGTAGGAGGAGCATCGTGCACGGGATCTCTTTTATGCTCTTTGGGTGCCTGATCTGTTCATGGAAAGAGTCCAAAGTAATGGAGAATGGTCATTGTTTTGTCCTAATGAAGCTCCAGGTTTGGCAGATTGTTGGGGTGAAGAATTCGAGAAATTATATGCCCAATACGAAAGAGCAGTATGTGCAATTTCTCTTGCTTTTATTTGGTTTTGTTAAATGTCTTGTGGGTTACTATATTTATTTACTGGCTTTATTTACTTCTTACAGGGCAAGGCAAAGAAGGTTGTCCAAGCACAGAATCTGTGGTTTGAAATTTTGAAATCCCAGATTGAAACGGGAACCCCTTATATGCTATTCAAGGTCATCCATTGATCTAAATTTGACTTTTATGTTGTTTGTTTCTTAATTTGTGCAAAGTATACTAAAATTCTTTTTCTATGTTGTTGTTTCAGGATAGTTGCAACAGGAAAAGCAACCAGCAAAATCTGGGTACAATCAAATCTTCAAACCTGTGTACTGAGATAATTGAGTATACAAGTCCAACAGAGACTGCTGTATGCAATCTGGCATCGATTGCTCTTCCACGATTTGTCAGAGAGAAGGTGGGGTGTACTTGGGAAGCATGTTTCACACTTTTACCTGTTTCTTGGTTTAAGAATTCCCCTTTATTGATTCAACATTTGTTATTTGGTAATTATCATAGGGGGTTCCTGTGGAGTCCCATCCATCTAAGCTTGTTGGTAGCAGAGGATTTAAGAATCGGTTTTTTGACTTTGAGAAACTAGCTGAGGTTTGGATTCTTGTTACAAAATTTGTTTAGCATAATAGCATCTTAATATATTGCTTGTAACTTGACTCTCCTTGTGTTGTGGGTTCAGGTATGTGCGATAGTTACTTATAACCTGAACAAAATAATTGACATCAACTACTACCCTGTTGAGAATGCAAGAAGGTCAAATTTCCGACATAGACCAATTGGTATAGGAGTTCAGGGTCTTGCAGATACTTTCATTTTGCTTGGCATGGCATTTGATTCACATGAGGTAACACTTTTCTGGACATTTGCATTTGTACCCTTAGCTTGATACATTTAGGTTAATAGTTGATATGGCTTTGCACTGCAGGCTCAGCAATTGAACAAAGACATATTTGAGACCATATACTACCATGCTCTTAAAACTTCCTCAGAGTTAGCTGCAAAAGAAGGGCCCTATGAAACATATGATGGGAGTCCTGTGAGCAAGGTACTTGTAAAAATGATTCTCTTATGAGAATGCTAATTTTGTCTTCTATTACAGTTTGATAGTTTTTATCATTAGTAACAAATGCCCTTTTGTCTCTTTTTTTCCTTGTATGGCATGTTATTATTCATCTTGAGATCCTCTTGTGCTGGCCCAACATGGTTTTTCCTTCCCCTAACAGTAGAAAACTTCTTTATCCCATGGAATGCAATTCTTTGAGTCTTATCCCAACGTTGCATCCAAAGTAATAAAGGACCCATTCAGAACAATCAGATGCATGGCATCTCTTGATTCAACATTATATGATACTTGGTGGAATCTTTTATGAGTAAATGATGGCAGCAATTTACTTGCACAACACAAATTATTATTTGTAGTTGTTAAATGGTCATTATCTTTTGCAGGGAATTCTCCAGCCAGACATGTGGGGCGTGACCCCTTCGAATCGGTGGGACTGGAATGGTCTTAGGGAGACTATAGGCAAGAATGGTGTTAGAAACTCACTTCTTGTGGCCCCTATGCCAACTGCTTCCACCAGCCAGATTCTTGGAAACAACGAATGTTTTGAGCCCTATACCTCCAATATATATAGTCGCAGAGTTTTAAGGTTTGATTATAAGACTCAAATTTTTCTAATACTAAATGTTTGTAATTGCTTTATAATTTTGTCTCTTTTCTACAGTGGTGAATTTGTTGTGGTGAACAAACATCTTCTTCACGACTTAACTGATATGGGTCTGTGGTCTCCTGTGGTTAAGAATAAAATAATTTCTGAGGATGGCTCTGTTCAGAAGATACCGGATATCCCCAATGAACTGAAACTTATTTACAAGTAAGAAGTTGTATCTACTTGTTTTCTCTATTAAATTGGTTGTTATTTTGGATTTGTGTTAAGATAATTTGTTGCAACCAGAACTGTTTGGGAGATTAAGCAAAAGACGTTGGTGGACATGGCTGTTGATCGTGGATGTTATATAGATCAAAGTCAAAGTCTCAATATTCATATGGACCAACCCAATTTTGGGAAACTTACCTCCTTGCACTTCTATGCATGGTCCAAGGTATAAACTCTAGACATCTGGGTTTGGACTTCGATGAAAAAATCCAGAACTTGGTCTTTCTTTTTATATCAAAAAGAGGGGTTAACGCAGCTTCCAATGATATGCTTTTCTTTTCTCCTTGCTTTTTTGATAGGGTTTGAAGACTGGAATGTACTATCTCAGATCACGAGCAGCAGCGGACGCGATCAAGTTCACTGTTGATTCTTCTATGCTTAAAGTAATCATCAATGTTTGTTGCTATTAATTTCATACTATCATTTTTTTTTTAACAATGATTTCATGAGATCTGTCTTCAATAATGCAGGAGACACCCAAGGTGGAAGACGATGATGTTGATGCTAAGATGGCTCAGATGGTATGCTCCCTAACTAACCGTGAAGATTGCTTGGCTTGTGGAAGTTAAATAGTTCCACATGGAGTGGCAAAAGGTGTTCACATTGGGCTCTTTCTTCCGACACTCAAAAAGCACAGAAATTTAGGTTCGGCTAACGGGCTCTTATTAAGATATAGGGTTTTAGGGGTGTGGATTTAGAAGTCCATTAATCAAACAGTATGTATTGAACTTCAAATGACTTCTAAATCTTTGTATAGGGTTAATAATAGTACTGGATTGCTGCATATGTGTTTGTTGAGTTCATGTTAAAAGACTGGAGCTGGAGTTGTAAATAAATGGGAATTGGCTTTGTGCCTGTTTTTCAGATTTCAAGCTAATCAGTCTTTGTAACTTTATTTAAAAGGCGATCACCAAGATCCTAACCAACAAGGCCCAACAACTTCTTCCTTAGAATCTTTAATGCGCAAGGTCCGTTTGTTATAAGGCCCCTTCTTATAACATAACGATAGCCCTTATGAGCGTGAGAGGAATTGACAGAGCTCATATGCTGTGGTATCTTTCATCCATCATCTGTTTTAGATTTGTTTATCATTCATTGATCCAAAACGGTGCCCTTTGCTCGACAAAATCATGGACTCGGGTAAATTTTCCATAAATGAAACAACTTATTCAGCATGGCTCTTGAAATTTTATAAAATCTGATGCAAGGCAAGGACTAAATACTCAGATGAACGCCAGATGGGGTTTTTTAAGACCCATGGATAGTGGATTGTGCTTTTTTTTTCGCTTCTTGGGCTTATCAACAGTCCATAAATTGACTAGGCCTTGTTTGTTGAAATGGAGGCTGGATGGCAATTCCAGTCGCTCTCCAGCTTTCTTGAAGAGCTTCAACTTCGAAGCTGGGGTTTTAGAGTGGCGTGCTTAACGTCGTTTCCTACGGCTAATGTTTATTGTCGTATCAAGATGAAATCATGAGCTTCAAATATTACCTGAAAGATGGATTTTACTAAGACTTTCGTATTAGGAATACAAGGTCAACAAATATGCAGTTCTACTGCTTTCGCTTGCTGCTTATCTGCACATAGAGGTGGTTTCCTTCTCGCCGATCATGTCAGGTATCTTGCAACTTGTACACAGGTTTTTCATACAGAACACTTATCGGGGAGTTGACTTCAGAAAATTCAATCTTCTGGGTCACTGTAAAGCATTCCAGAATTTTCATGTCAACAACTATCCCGCTAAGTTGTGCGACTTCAGGAGAGCTGAGTGGTTTGTGATTAAAGAGCTCTGTTGACTGATTCCATTTTTCATTCAAAGTCATTTCAAGGAAGAAAAACGGTGGCCGGGTGGTTTGTATCTGCAACTTTTTCTGGTCCTACAGCCAGTGGAAGAGCTGCTCCTTTATCTCGTCGAAGTCCGGACGGACGGTGATGGATCTGAAAAATGTCAAGAACGTAGACTTAGAACGAATCAAAAAGCTTTGCATGTGCAAGAACAATTCTCGCGGTCGTCGTTCGATTATTAGTCGTAATCGGTGTTCACGAAATCGCTGGTTTTTCCGGTCTTCGTACGGAAAGGAAAAACAGCGTACGACAAAACGAATGCTATTAGGGACGGAAATGTTACAGCGCCAGGAAACGACCGTTAAGAGGAGTTTGAATTGTGCTGTAGCCGCCAACGAAATCGAAACTCCTTTCAACTGACGGAACTCCTTGGACTTTTGGGCTTAACATTTTTGTCTTTCTAGTAGAAGCATCTGAAGCTGGAATTTTACAATCCCATAAAGTAGTGCCCACCTTATGCGAGTACTAGGGATGGATTTTCAAACCCTTTGAACGATACTTGGGCAAATTGTTTGAATGGAACAACACGTTGATTTGATCGTGAAGAAGGTTGCCGAGACTCCTAGAAACCTCGAAAGCAATCAGGAGCTTTTGTCTGTGTCAAAAAGAGAACATATACCCTACGACTGGCCTTCTTTTTCTGTCCTTGCGTTTAATGCTGGAGTCTTTGGTACTTGAGTTGACCGAATTATCTGGTTCGGAGATAGTTTGGCTTAGAATCCTGTTTTGATGGGCAGCTCAAAGTTTTTGAAAGCCATAGTGGTATTGTAGGTGGTACATCAAGATTAGGATCAATACGGTGAATCATACAAAATGCAATCATGATCTCCCTTTTTATTCGACTATTGTTTATAAAGAAAAAAAGAATTAACTTTTGAATAGAAATATATTTTTTAATATAATATTAAAACATAAGTTTAGGAGTACTTCCCAAAGTTATTTACAAGGGGATACTTGCATATGATATAAAACAATAGCTAATACTAGTTATAAGAGATTTTACAAAAAAATGGTATATCAAAAATTTTGCATTATCTATATTTTGTTTAAAATTTCTTTTTTTTCATAAGAAATAATAAATTTTCTTTTCGGTCAATCTTTGAGATAGAATGAAATTTCTAATAGTTTTATTATCTTTATAAGCTTTTATAACTAACCGTACAATAATATAAACCAAAATTATAAGTATGTCAGAAGGCACGTGGATCATAGAAATCAAAGTCTTTAAAAGCTTGTATCATTGTGTCTTTCTAACAACCCCTTTTCTACTATTCACCTCTCTTGACGTTTTCAGGTATTCTTTCACTTTTACACGCATATTTTTGTTGTTTGAGCTTTGAACTCTTCTTGTTGGTTTGTTTTATTGCCGCCTTTTGAATTTTGACTGAATTTTATAGAAAGTTTATGCTCATAAGGCATTATGGTTTGGGGTTTTTATTTTCTAATCAAAAGTAATGATTGTCTTACAAAAAAAACGTGTGCGTAGTTTGTTGATCACCTTTGGCACTCACATTCAATGAAAATGTAGCATAGAAACAGAAGCACGAAAGGTGTTTAGCAGGAAAGAATTTTCCCACTCTCATGGATTCCCATTATTCTTTTGGTATATAAAAATACAACAGGAACTGGGAGACTAAGATTGGGCACCCTCTTTTTTACTAGTAGGTGGGAGTTGAACCAGACTTGGTTTGGCAGAAGCATTTGACAAAATTATGCACTGAAATGTTTAAAATTCTGTAAACGTTTTGAGCGTTTCAAAATTTGAAATGTGGGATGGTGAATTTCCCATTTGACTGATTCATAGGTGATATCTAATCATAGGTGAGGGGCTACCATTTTTGTCTTCAATGTCAAATTTTAATTTACAATACATTTAATAATTATGTCGTCTCAAATAAAAGTCAGGTGATATTAACCGATTCATCTGACTTGAGATACTACTATTAATAAATAGTAAACCGAAGGATGTTTGAAATTCTTTTTAAAAAAATAATGACTACATTAAAATTGAAACTCATGAGAAAACTTGGAAGATAAATTAAAATCATTTAAAAACTTAAAAATAAATAAATTTTACTTTATATGGATATCAAAAATAAGATACTATTAAATGCGTTATGACATGGACAGTTATCTACATTAGTACAAAATTGATTGGAAATCCTAGTTAAATGAAGTTGATTTTCCTTTTCTCTCAAATTGGCATTTAGAAATGATTTGGGCCTTATAATAGGACAATAGAATTTAGATTCCTTCTTAACATTCCTATGTAAACTTACACATTGCGACACTAATGCTGGGTTCTTAGCCAATATGATGAGGAGATATATTACAATGTAAACAATGATCCTACATTGTTAATGAATTGATTGAAGGTTTTGGTAAAATGGAAGAGGCTTTTTCCTTCTCTCAGGTTAGATTTGGGAAGCATTTGGGGCCTTCAAACTTACTAGAATAAGGAAATTATTGCATGTGAAAGTCTTACATGGGAAAGATACAATTCTTGAGTAGTGTTTAAATATAAAAAATGTCTTCTTAATTTGTAAGCTAATTTTGAATTGGATTATGATTTTATTTTTATCATGATATTAGAGCCTAAGTTTATCCATTGCAACCTCCATTTAATCTTAAGCCTTTAAAATATATTTAATGCATAAGGGAATGTACGTAAGTTTTTAAGACAAAATCATTGATGAAGTTTAAATGAAATAATATCTCTCTAAATTTAGAGTCAATTTGTGGATTAGAGTTTGGGCCCATTTTAATATGATATTAAAATTCATATTGGTTATCTATGACTTCCATTTAGCCTAGAGCCTTTAGAATATGTTTTGTGAACAAGAAGGCTTCATTCTTCCTCAATTAACCTTAAACCCAAGATATGTTTAATATACGAAAGAATATTGGAGACAAAAGTCTCATATTGGAATGATACTACACTTAACTAGTATTTGAATACTAAAAATGTTTCTTGATTTATAAAATAATTTTTATATTAGACTTTAAACTTTTTAATAGGGAAATAAACCGTGCTTAGTCCATTTAGACTCAACGATCGAGGTTAGAAGGAAAATGTCAATGAAACTAGTGGCGTAGAATTGAGAAAACGTGGACGACATACCAATTAAATAGGCTGGTTACTTAGGTAGCCAGATGGTATATATGGATAAGAGTTGTGAGGTTAGAGGCTAAAAAAAGGACAATTTTTTTGTATCGGCGTTTTGTTATAAAGGTTTCTGTGATGGGCTATCGACAGATGTGTTAAGTAAGGTGAAAAGTCAGTGTGGGACACGAGAATTGTGTGGTCAATGGGCATGGTAACACAGGACGGAGCTAAGCAATCTGCTCAAGGAGATACGATGTGGAGAGCGACTTCAGATGGATATTGCACGAAGAGTGGACTTTATAAAATTGGACTATTCACTTCTGGGGGAAAAGAGGCGGTCTTACGTGGGAATTTGATGGCTGCCAATCCTAATCGGCGGCTACTCAAGGTTTCAAGGTAAGGTTTTTGTTGAAGGTCTACGCTATCCATTCCTTGAATAAGCTTTTATGGCCCCAAATTCCTTTAATCCTCTTCTTCTAACCATGAGCCTAACTGTAGTTATGGGGTGGGGCCTAGCTTAATAGTGTTCTCTGAGTCAAATCTTGATTGACAGTTCCACCAGTCATGGGTTCAAGTTCCATCCCTATATTTTAAGACATTTATTGCGTATTTTTCTTCTTTCTTCTTTTTGTTTGTTTAAAGGCCTTTCAAAATTCTATTACAAACTTAGGTCTATTTAAAGATTTTAAAAAAATCATTTTCTCCTTTAAAATTAGTTTTTGATAAAAGAAAATACTTTTATATATTTGAGTAGAATAAATCACAATATTAGTAACATAAGAACATGCTAGATTTTAACAAGTCTGTTTGTCTCAAATATTTAAATAGATATTTTTCATAAAAACTCATAATATTTCACTTGAAACTTATATTTTAACACTATATTCTTCCTTCCTTTAAACTATCTTATAAAATAAGAAATTATTATTAAAGATGAGTATTGTTCACATCAGTGATATGAAGATGCACCTTTAAACTATTAAGTATTGTGGATGATAACTTTTTATTGGACTAACTTTTTGAAAATATATCGACTCACAACATTTTAATACAACATTGGAACTAAGAGATGAGCCTTTGTTTTATTATCCCATAGATTGTCCATCCACATGTTGAGCTTGTATCAACTTGCAAGAAGAATATCAAAGATAAGCATTGTCTCAATTCATAGTGCAATAATGAATCCTTGAGCTAATAAGTGTTATAAATAAGAACTTATTAATCTAGCCTTTTGAGAATACATGGACTCACAATATTCTAATAAATATCTTTGTGTAAAAAATATAATTTATTTATATTATGATAATATGAAATATTAATTGGATTTCAACTAGAGGAGACATGAATGTTTGATCGTGACAGGGGTGGTTGGTTTTGCGGCCAGGGATAGAGCCAGAGTCGGTCATGTGAAAAGGAAGATAGTCGGCAAGGCAAAAGCCCAACAGAGGTTCACTGAATGTGGAAAAAGGAACCCTAAACGAAGCCCTCCAAGTGTGTAGAAGACAAGATACTTCCCTAAAAGAGTATTACAAACAATCAAGTCCTAAAAAGTTCATCTCCGTACATGCACATGAATGAATTGTAATCAATTAAAGAACAATATTAATATTCTTTGCACGAAACTTCCTACTCTAATACACGATGAACTTAAAAATGTTTTCACTTTATTTTTTTACTAGTTCATCCTAATCTGAAATGTCGACCAAGAATATATTCATTGAGGATAAGCCTTCTGTCTTGTTATCGTAACCGAGCAACGCGTTGTCGTCAGAACGCGGAAACTCAAGTACCGTGCTTTGAATGTGGTCAACGTTCAAAACACAAAGTCAACCATGGATTTAATAAGCACCGTCGTGTGAACCTTTCACGCCTGTCCGCCTCAACATCATTACGGCAGATACTAACACCCTTGGGTCCCGTTTAACGCGGACTGAATTCAATGCATGTGACGAAAATGGACAATAATAAATAAATAAAACAAGTAATAAATTCATACAAGTAATCCCTTAGAAGAGCATTTTACACTTCCACTTGCCAACTCTCCTTCGCTTTTCAACCATCTAATAATGTAATTTATTTTTGTCTTCTTATGCTTTCTTGTTCTAAAAGCAAAGAATTTCACTTTTTTTTTTGGGTTAATTTTATTTCTGTAAAATCAATTATGATATCTTTATAACGTAATTAATAATATAAAAAAAAATTTCTTTAATCTTTGAATTTCGTTTCTAAATTTCAAAATTAATGGAATTAGATCTCACCGATTCTCACGGCGGTGATGAGAGTCAAATCCAATATTAAATTGATAAGAGCATGGAACCGCCCGAATAGGAAGCTTGTCCAAATGTGAAAGGGTTTCTAGAAAGTCTGACAAGCCCAGTTTGCAGACGTGGTTCTGGGCCTCACGTCGGTCGATCTTAATCCTCTCTCTTTCTATCAACGCCGACATGTCGCTGACCAGTGGTTCCAAACGACAAGTTGGCCTACCACTTGCTCCATTTGCCGCCGGCTGGTTGACGTTCACAATACGCTTTGACCAAACGACGGTATCTCAATTTGGATAGAATTTTAAACTCTTAACTCTTAATTCGCATGATTAAAATACCAGTTTCAGGCGGTGCCTGGCATTTGGATATGTATATATATAAATAGGCTACGGAGTTTGTGGTTTGTTTGGTCGAGAATTTGCACGTCGAGTCATTAACTTTGTTAGAGCGTTACATGTGTAGACCAAAGGTGGCGAATCCTAGTGGCAAACGCGAGCGTACGGCAACGGCTGAAGTCGAAGAAAGGGAGTTTGATGAATGGATGTTTTATCAACCTTATCAGACGATTCAAGGAGGAAGTATGGGTGCGGCAATGGCGCCGATGCTGTCGGAGCTTAGCAGGGAGAGGGAGATGTCGGCTATGGTATCAGCTTTGACGCATGTGGTGTCTGGGGAGGTGCCGAGTGGTTTGGCTGATGAGTCCGACTTGACTGTAAGCGGCGCTTCTGCTTCTGGGACTTCTTATTCTTCTCGTTCCCCGTATGTTGTAACCGGGGAAAAGAGAGAGCGGGAAGAGGACGACGGTGGAGAGATGCGTGCTCCTGTTTCAAAGCTTGGGACAGCTTCTGGGAACTTTACACATGGAGGTTCATCCTCTGGTGCGAAAGGTTAGCTTCAATACTTCTATACCAAATCATTCCTCTCTCTCTCTTCCGCTATAAAAGAAGGAAACATCTTTAATTTTTTTGGTTTTGATTTGATTTGATTTTTCTCATCTCCTCCTGGGAGCTGTTTTATGAGTCTCCAGATACAATTTCTGTTTTGTTTTTTTGTTTTTTTTTTTTTAAAAATATATATTTTCTGATGTTCTCAAACCCAACCATGCACTCATTCATCTGAAGGTTACTGGTTCATTCTCCCTATATGTCTGCAACCTTCTGGATTTTAGTTTAACTATCAAGTAATATACTTAATAAGATGACGTTACTTCGTTTTTTTAACATTTCTCTTTAGATTCAATATTGCATGCGTTAGTTTGTTCTTAATCTTACAGATTCTAGGAGCATCATAAAGTTCATACAATAAACAGAAAAAAGGAAAGAGAATTTTTCTGTGCTATCATTACCATCATCAACAGTATTATCGGATCACTCTGACATCTACTTTTATTTCTTTAATCTCCCTGCGTTTCTTGTATTGAATTGTGGAGTTACGATAAATGAACTAGCTCAGTTCTCTTTTCTTTCATGATCTGCAGTGACAGAAAACGCAAGTACTATGATACCAACACAAACAACATTTACTCCAACATACGAGTATAACAAAGAAACCCAGGCAGCAGAACCAAGGAGAAGATACAGGGGAGTCAGACAAAGACCCTGGGGTAAATGGGCAGCAGAGATAAGAGACCCATTCAAAGCTGCTAGAGTTTGGTTGGGCACATTTGACACAGCAGAAGCGGCCGCCCTAGCTTACGACGAAGCCGCCCTCCGGTTTAGAGGCAACAAGGCCAAACTCAACTTCCCTGAAAATGTTTCCCTTCGGCAGCCACTCTCCAGTTCTGCAACGACCCAGTTGGCCATTTCGGAGTCTCCGAGTACCCTTTTGGGCATCTCAACAGCCACTGCGCCGATCGTTCACTCTCAGGCACTTCACCATTTGCCTAGCGCTCAGGCTTCAAGCTACCTTTTTGACTATTCCAATCAGTTTGTTGATTTTCCAAGGCAGCCCATAAACCTGTACGACCAGATGCGATTGCCGTCCTCAATGGCTTCTCATTTCCAGTCTTCTCCTCCGTCAATATCGTCTTCTTCGCTGGCTTCATCTGTTTCTTCTTCTTCTTCTCCGTCACCACATTCATTCCCTCTGTTTTTTCCTGCTCAGCCGCAGCCTGTATCCCATGTGACAGTCACCGGTCGTAGTTCCAATCAAGATTTTTCAGCACCGGATTGTACGGGTCCTCGTCACCAAACTCCTCCTCGTTGATTATTATTTCAAACTTTTTTATATTTATCATTATTCTTTCGTTTTTCTTAGTTTGATAAACAGTCATACCTTTGGGCCAAGTCTACCTTCGTTACAATTTTTAATTATCCAAACACATCGAGAGAAGTCAAAAATCAATCAGTCTACTATCTCATTGCTTTTCAGCTCAAAGATGTGTAAGAATAAATCGGGCTGGCCTCCTTACATATTCACCAGAAGCCAGTTCTTGAAATACGTTGACATTAACTTCATACCAAAGTACAGCGACTTCCACAAATCACATCAGTTACCAAGGAGAATCGAAGTGAAAAGAGGAAAGTAATCGAGAGCCAATGCATGGAACTTACCCAGAAGTTTTTGCTTTCTTATATTCTTTTTTCTTTCTTCTCAACACTTATTAAGAGATTCGATGCTCCAATCTGTCTGCCCTAACTTGTCATACAATATTATTATTAGAAGTTCGTATCAAAGTGGGATTGTAATGTGATACCAAAAAAAGAAATGAGATGTGAACTGGTTATGCTTTGCGTCTGAGCAAGGAATTTGCTTTCTGTGCCGGCGACCTTCCTCCACCTTTCACGTCACCGAAGACGTGGAAGCACACGTGACCGTTTCCGCTTTCTGCTTCCACGTATAACGTTTGTGATAAGCCACGTGTTTGGTAACCTACGAGTTTGGATTTTGCTTTCTTCCTTACTTACTGGCCGGCTTTCCGGCAATTCCCACAGATTATAATCTAAAAATATTCGTCGGACGACAAACAGTTGAAAGAAAAGCATGCCGTATGTTCTCTTATTAAAACATTCAGATTATTCAACAAAGAAAGTAATGAAATTTAGGGGTCAAAAAGGAAGATTATGTTATAAAGCAACAAACATATGGTTAGTTCTGAACCCAACATCAGCCTCCATCCGGTTTCTGTGAGAACGGACCAAAAAGGTTGGCCGGCCGATACCCGCCCCAATGCGGGAAAGCCTCGAAATTCGGGGGCCTTTTCCTTCGTCAGGAAGTCAAGAAGAATGGGCATTCTTTTATTCTTTTCTTTGGCTTTGCTTGCAAGCATTGCCCCTGGCTTCACATTATTGCGATGATTTCGTTTTCGCAACCGCCTGTTTTTTTTGTTTTATTTGATGTGTTACAACGAAACACGTAGTCGCCTTTATTTCATCGTTTTTCTGCAAAATCTTCTTTCAAACTGGGCCAGGAAAGGGTTCCTCCAGCCCTAATGAACTAATGGGTTGGAGAAGATTTTCCTTCAACACAATCTTGGAATCACAAGCTTGGTTCAAGTGAATATTCCACGTCGTCTGAATTAGGGGGCTTCCATACAAGAATGTGATAGGTTTTAAATCACAACAATCAATAAAAACATTGTTGCATTGATTAACTGAAACGTCTGACAACAAAGATTGGGGGGTAATGAAGTAGAAAATATTAATCTCTAAAGAGAGAATAGAAGAAAGATGAAGGAAGCATTCAATTTCTTTTCACCGCCACAAACAAGCCCAGTCAAGTTGCTGTCATCAGTCGGTGCCAAACTTTCTGCCGGTAGCGTACAACGGTGTTACTTTAGGCATACTCAAGTTCAGTGTTTCTGACCTGACTGATAAAACAAATAACTTATGGAGAAAAAACTTGATAATGCAACCTGACCAACCCAGTCAGCAAATGTGATAATCGACGCCATCTAAGCACTTCCATCACGGCGTAATTTGGGGCAACCTGCATAGGCCGATTACATGTGAACATCAATTGTTTCGAAATCTTTCTTTTATACTTCAACGAAAGGTTAGAGAGGAAAAAAGGGAGGTCCTACCAGCAACTGGAGAAAGGATTGTTTTCAAACTTTCAGAGCAGCTTTATGAATCATGGTTTCTTTGTGTATTTGGTGGCAGCTCTTCTCAACAAGATCAAGCAGCTTTTCCAAATTCATTGACCACGAGTTAAGGATGTCGTTGCTATCCTTTGCTGTCTGGAAACAGACTATTCCCACTGGCCTGTCTATTTTTGCCACTAATGCCTTGGACACAACCATCTCCGAAAGATGTTTCTCGGCTTCCTGAATTGAAAAGGACAAAGGTTCACAATTCCTCATACTAGTAGAAATATTAGTTGGAACAACTGCAAATACTGAATTTACAGACCCTGAACTTTCATAGGAATAAAAAAAAGAAAAAAGAAGAGGGAAATCCCCAGAATCACCACAACTCATAAACAATGTAGTTAAAGCAACTAAACAACCGTAAACTATCACCCAGCACCAATCACCCTCTCCCTCCCTCTACTCTTTTCTCTTACACCGTGGGAAGAGGTTCCATTCATATAATTAGAGACTTGAGAAAGTAAATCTAGAATAGCATTTGAGAACCTGGATACTGAGGCACAACAACTCTGCAATTCTCTTCACTGTAATCCTTGAGTAGTACTTCGAAATGACAAGAATATTCTGAAATAGCAGGAAATACGTTGCTAATGAATTAAACAACTTCCAACAATATAAAATGAAAATTAAGGCACCCAACTAATTCTCTTCACCCTTCAGCAAAACTTACATGTTCAATTATTCTCTCTCTAAGGTCTTCTGCTGCTTTCTCACCCAAATAGCCTCCGAGCATACCCTTCTCGTTCTCAAACTCATCCTTGTATGTAGCCCAAAGAGATGTCCATTGGATGACCTCCATTGTGACCAGTTGTTTCAAAAGCAACCTAAAGAACAACACCAAAGGCTAACAGCAATTACAAAAAAGTAAATTTTTAGATGAAGTCATCCATGCAACACTAACATAAAAATAAACAGCACACCTGAAATTTGGAATCTCCATAAGATTCTTATCCTCCAAGGTTGAATTAAGAAGGCTTGACTGCATGGGGTCATGTGGGGACAGAACCAAGTACCAGCAGATTTTCCTCAGGACCTACAAGCAGGACAATCTTAGAGGAATTTCAAGAGTATTAAGGGACAAATGAAAGGTTAGAGATTTACTGGGATCCACTGTGCTGGGTCTTCCTTGACGGATGGAATATCATAAATTGACTTATAGCAGCGACAAATCTCAAGGTAATCATTGCTATGCGTATAATACCTACAAAATGATGAAACACCGTTAAAAGGCATATTTGCTTACTTTTATAACAAAATTGGACATCAGCACCAAACAGAGCATCATGGATAGAACCAGCTGGCAGGAATTAATTCTCTAAAAAGTAGAGTTCACATTTTCATCTTGATTTCTTCCCAGGAGATCAGTATTTATACAGTTCCTGAAGCTCTTTTCTGGTAAAGGCTTTTCTAACAAGCTCGACTCTTTGAAAGAAACTAGAAGATTTACTAATAGCTAATTTTTACCACTCAAAGGAACGTAGCAACAGCAAAGATGACAAGGTAATGCGTCAGCAACAAACTAAGTCTTTACAGAAAAATAGCAACATCCTCCACAAATATCTTAACCATCAGAATTCATATGTACTATCCCATCTACCAATCTACAGGATTCATCCAAACAACATATGGGATTCATAGAGCTTGTGTCCAAGATTGCTTGTTCGCATCCCAAATCTAGCACCAATAAGTAGAAATCATCCTCTGCTAAAGTAGAGACACAACAAAACACTTCTAGCGTTCATGAAATCAGAAAATATGGAGTAAGCCTTCTGCACTGCAGAATGCTTTCACCAAAGCACAGTAAGTTTTCATGTCAAACGGAGCAACCAAAAATTTATCTTCAACGAGTGAAGAATCTGATTGTTCACCAGATTGACCATCATACAAACTTCTGATAATGAAAATGACAACCGCAAGAAGCATAAACAAATAACAGAGGAAAAGAAAAGCTAGGCACCAATATACCTGATCATTAATTCATAATAGATCCGCTTCAACTCCAACAGAGATGGTATATCAGCAGAAGGCTCTTCAACAATGTTGTCACCTTCTTTAGGCTTTTTCTTTTCTTTCGAAGTATCAGCATCAAAAACCCTTGGACTAATCTTCCTTGACAATATTTGAGCACGAACATAATCCTGGCGGTCTAAGCATAGACGGACCTTAATCAACCAAGTAACACACAATTAGTATCAGCCTTGGCCGTAGCCAACCCACAAATAAAAGTCCCAGCAAAAAAAGAAAAGACCCAGCAAAAGGTGTCCTTTTCTAAACTACAGTCCAGGGAATTGAAAAAGGCAACAAAAGTCTTACTTGTTCAAGAATGAATGCGATTTTCTCAGTTTTTGCCATGGCACCAAAAGTTTCCACCTGCAAAGCTTTATGGTCAAAATGGTGTTCTAGAAAGTAGGTCTGCCAACTACAACCATTTATTCATTTCCTCTTTCAGAAAAGAACACTCCATCAAATGAGGCTATCCAAACTTACTGCAACTTCTTGCATCAGATCTGCAGCTTCCGCTATAAGCCCCTGCTCTTCCTTAATCTTTGCAAGTTTCTTGATCAACCGGGCTCTTTCAATCTCAACATATATCTACAATCAGAGGATCTTATTTAAACAAAGTACAAGAAGACATGTTGTGTCAAACTAGATGCAGATGCTAGGTAACAGAACATGAAAATATCAGCGTGTACTTACCTTCCCTGCAGATACACTGTTTAGTGTCTTAATGAGTTCTATACGAGTTTCAATATCTGGCGTCTCATCTATATATTGCATTGCTTGCTGAACCATTGCAGCAACAGCCTGTGAAAAACAGAAAGCCCCATAACAAAAGCATTCATCAAAGCATCTTTGGCGTCACCCAAAAAAAGAAAAAAAGAAAAAGAAGAAAAGAAACGAAAAAATAAGTTTCAAATATTATTCATAAATTTCAAATCGTTTGTGTCATTCAATTATCATTAGATTCGACATTTGAGATTATGCATAAGTAATTAAAAAGCCCAGAGAAACCATTCTTAACTAACGTAGTCAAAGGCAGTCCATACTAAGAGCATACAGATCCTGTTGGACTTATGTCCATTCATAAGCTAATAAGAAGATGGGTGCATGTAAAAGTGAGCCAAGATACACCACTCCAACTTATTAATTTATTCAACATTTCCAACAACTAAATTCAATAATTTGCAATGAACTAAATTTTCCTTGCCTGAAAAATCTTGCGGCATATATATTCCTATCATATTATGCTGGGTACAATATAGTGTGTAAAAAGTCAAAACCAAGACATCACTGGTCAAGTTGTTGATTTGTTGCTGTTTCGGCAAGTTAATTTACAATAATTCCAACATAACCTAAGAAACAGATACGGAAAGCTACATCTATCTAAACCAATGTGTCAAAATCAAATTTATCCTAACCAGTTGGTCGGAAAGCCAAATTCATCAAAAATTATAGAACGCAACAGGATTTCAAATAAAGGGCAGTACAATTTAATATGAATCACCTAGTTGGATCAATTGAGCACACAGCTACAGTACCCATTCCAAAAGTCAAGCACCATATTTCTTCACTAAATATATGGTTCCAAAGAACCTCCCCTAAAGGTAAACTGAAAGACGATTAAAGCACCCAAAACATGCAAGTTACGACCAAATCAAGAACTACCCATCAAACCAACAGCCCAAATGAACACATTAAAAACAGAACCAAGAAAAAAGAAAAAAATTGGATTCAAGAGCTCCCAAATTTCCGAGGTACCTGTTTAAGCTGACCCCGTCGCTTCGACAACAGAAGAATCTGGTCATTGAGGGTCTTCCAGGCTCGCGCATCGAAGCAGAGCTGAAGAATGTCAGTGGCAGCCTTTTTGGTACCGGCCACGTCGCCGGCTAGCCTCATCTGCTTCTCGACATTCAGCAGTTGCTCTATCGCAGCCTCTAGATTGCCTCCGCCTTCCTGAATTTTCATAGAAAGAACACAAGTTTCAGAATCTACTGCGAGAGGTTTAGAAGGATTGAGTTAGATCTCGGAGAAAAAAGATTACCATTAATTCGCCCTGAAATTCGATTGAAGCCCTAGGGCAAAGAAAAAGACTGTGTAGAGAAGGGGAGGAAGAGGAAGCCCAAGTGTAACAAAGAAAAAAAATGCAAAAGTGAAGGAAGAAGGTGCAGAGAGCAAGAAAAAGTATTTGGTTTTTAGGGAATTTTGCAATGATGTCCTTCAAGTTCAAGATATTTGCTTACATGCGCTGCGTCTTTCTACTTGTTTGTGTTATCATCAAAACATTTTCGGATATTGGAGAGGTTCACTCTTTGGGCTGCTCGTTGTAGAGCCCAATTACAAACGACCCGAACCCAGAAAGGGGGTCTAGAATGTTCCATCTCCAAATCCAGCTCAATAAATCTAGGCCGTCCATCTTACAAACCCCCAAAACCCTAACCCTTCGAGTTATAAAACCCTCCCTCTCCCTTCTGGTTCTTGACGCTCTGACTGCCCTTTCCTTTGCTGTCCACTGCAGCTTTTCTCTTCGTTTCTCTGTTTTGGAGCTCTGTGCTTTCTTCGTTGTTAGATGCGTGATTAGCATGATTGCTTTGGCTTACTCATCTGTTCGACTCACATTGTGGGTTTCTCGTGTTCAAGCCGATCATCGTCGGGGGTTTTTCAATTTAGATTATGTGAACTGTTTCTTTTTCAGTCCCTTGATTGTTGTGTCTGAAATTTCCAAATGTTGATGATGACAAATCCAAAGGCTTGTTTCTCAAAACATTCGCAGTGGCCGCCTAAGAGCTTTCGCCTTCGCCAGGCTTGAGAGCTTGTGCTGTTTTATCCTTCCTTGGATGTCTGAAACTTATTTGCACTTTCACCTGCACAACCAGCAACTATTATTGATTTATACTTTTTGAGCGAATTTCTTATCTATCTCAGACCCTTACTTTCTCGTCTGGGAAACTCAATCTACTGTTACCTCTTCTTGTTGAAATAATTGCTTGGTTGCTCCTGGCCTTGAACGTTTTGCATTTTGAAATTTTTATTCATAGTCTCGTTCTTTCTTCAAATTTGATTTGGATTTTAGTGTTGGGTTTCTTGGTATTTAGTAGTTTTAGCGTTTATTACATAATTTCCAATGATGACAAATCCAAAGGCTTGTTTCTCAAAACATTCGCAGTGGCCGCCTAAGAGCTTTCGCCTTCGCCAGGCTTGAGAGCTTATGCTGCTTTTATCCTTCCTTGGATGTCTGAGGCCTTCATTGTATAAATCTTTTTTCTCTTCTCCTTCCACAACCTCGGTTTTGTTAATGTGTGTCCAATCTCGAGGACAAATTTGGGGTTTGGCTTTCTGAATATCCTTTGCGGGTTCAACAAGTTTTTGGGGTTTGGATCCCTACTAGATATTATCAACCATTGGTGCGGCGAAATTAAGGACGTCGCATTTACAAACAAGCATTTAATTAGAGGAAATCTGCCTAGAGCTTCTTGACCTCTTATCTTGTGAACAGATAAAAATTGAAAACATTCTGGTTTTGATAAGCGAGAATTTGAGTTTTGATTATCAAGTAAATATGTAAGTTTATGCTTTCTCTCCAAACGTCAATTAAAATTTTAGGAGGGCAAGAAAAGAAATGTACAAATGATTTGTCTTTGCAAATCAGAACAAATGATGCACAACTTTTTAACAACTCAAATCTCTAAGCATGGAAATTGAAATTTGGTGGTTCTATCTACTCACAATGTCAAAATCTGAGAATGCATATATGATAAGCGATGGAAACAAATTTGATAACTAAAAGGATGTGAGAACAATTGTTTCTTTACGTATGCAAATTTTAGCAGATGCTTACAAGCTGAATATTTAACGTTGAGGAGAAATGAAATGCGGTGGAAGCTATTAAGTTTTATCAAACGATTTTATGTTCTCATTGACTTTAGTGAAATGCAATGTGGCGGGAGTCATGAGGCTTTAACAAACGACTTTGATATTCTCATTGATTTGAGAGTACGACAAATTGTTTCTGTCCATGGTCTCCCGTTCAAAATGACTATAAATAACAAAAATGTTGACAAATGATAGAAACATGGCCTTGGTTCCTCAACATTTGTGAGATTTTGCATTTGAGAGTGTGGTGTATATTATCAATCGGTTATTTGCATAAGTTACTATTATTGGAAATATTGCATTGAGATACAAGTTATCAATTATACATCGCACCATTAAGTGTAAATATTTTCTTTATATTGTAATTATTATGGTTTCTATATATGTGATGTCCTTAGTTTGTATATGAGGACTTTGGTTGTAAATCGATGTATTGCAATATCAATAGAAGGAAAGATTCCCACACTCACCTCATCTCTTTGTCACTTTGTGATATGGTGTCTAAGACTAGCAAGGTTTTCATGTTGTTGCCCTCATTTTGAGCCTTTTTAAAAAGTACATTGGGGTTTTGCCGTATTGCATTTTTCTTTCCTTCTCACCAAACCCACCATGTTTCTTTGTAACCAATTGCCCTCAACGCCATCACTTTTCCAACTTCCACAATTGCCCTTTACCTTTTTTCCCTTTTATCATTTTGCCATAAAAACTTGTATTTTTTCTTAATTCCACAATTATCCTTGCCATTTCTTTCAATTTACACTTTAGCCCCCCAAAACCCTAGCCACTATCAATTTTCCCAATTCTAAAACTACCCCTAGCCCCTTTTTGAATCACAAATATGCCACTTAAACCATAGCCACCACTTTGATTTTTTGACCATCGTCCTTCACCGTACCATGGCTGATTTAATTGCAAATTCTTCCCAAAATGCATCTATTACCCTTCTTGTTGCTGTGATTCGTGACCCCTACCTCCTAAATGCAGTTGATTTGCAATATGGCAATCTAGTTTCCTAGCATCTTGCTAGTGAATCCAATTATCACATATGGGTTTATTAGATGAGGATTGTTTTCTTAGCTCAAAACAAACTCAAATTTCTTATTGGCACGCTCCTTCGCCCTTCTAACGACCTCGATGTGGTGGACCACTCGGACTTGGCTTACATCGTCGTGAAAACCTCGATAATCAATTATGTGAAACAACCACTTGAGAGTTTGGTTTCTCGCTCAAAGTTGATGACTAAAATCTGGGAGTTAGTTTGCAAATCCTTTGATAAGGTCATGAATACTCCATGTTACGGCCTTCATCAAGCCATCACCAACCTAAAGCTCGCCAGTGGCTATACGAACAATGAACTCATCAATTTATTTGTTCGTCTCAAGGACTTCTAGGGTGACCTTTGTGGTCAACAACCTTTGGTTTAGTGTGATTGTGGCCACTACACCTACAAAGTGAATGATTGTCTCCATGCTCGCGACCAGGAAGACCAATCTATGCAGTCTCATAGGTTTCCTCGATGAGTTCTAGAACTTGCGCATGCAGGTGTTGCTGCAGGAGACACTGCCATAGTTAGAGCGCACGTATGCCATGTCCAAGTAGGAACTCAACTAGGGTGGTGGTGGCCACTCCGAGGATGTTGCTGGCTTTGTCGCCTTCCATTATGACGCCAGATAGACCATTCTTGGGTTGGGAATGGGGCTTTGCTCCTTGTTGGTCTAGGTTAGGTTCCTCCCTTGGACTCGACTTAAGTTTATCTCATGAGCCTTCATAGCCTCTTGCTCATGGGCTTGCTTGACCCACCCATGGCCGTCATGTTTGTTGGATCCTATAGCAACCTAAGAAGGGGAGGGGGGTGAATTAGGTTTATAAAAAATCTTTTAGTCTTTTTTGTTTTTCTTATGTTAAGCAATCAAGGTAGCAAGCAAGATTATCACAAAGACAGACAAAGTTTTGGAAGGTGCTTTGACCCAAGCCACCTCGGCACCTATTCCACTCCATTCTAGCAACAACCTACTAGAGTCACTCTCCAATTAATTAACAAATTCGTTGGATCCTATAGCAACCTAAGAGGGGGGTGAAGTAGGTTTCTCTTTTAAAAATCACTTCTATTTTTGTGTTCAATTACTTTTTATGTAATCAAATATGGCATTCAAAGATATAAAGCTTAATCAGCAAGCTAATTAACCACAAGGAAAATGAGACACCAATTTACATGGTGGTTCGAGCATTCTCACCTACTTCCACCCTCTTCTTCTTCAACACAACCGGTTGAAGTCTACTTTACTACAAAGCTAGGAGAAACTTTCTCCTACACTTTCCAACTCCTCCTCAAGGAGTCAAACAATCCTTACATCAAGGATCACAATTACAATGTGTGTCTCAACACACATCAACTAGTCAAAGTTTATCAAACTTATTACAAACTTAAGTAATTCCCTTAAGATATGAAATGTATATGGGAGATTGTTAAGTTAAAGGCTTTCTAATGATAACAATTAAGATAATCAAGCCCTAATCACGAAACCCCCAAATAATAGCAAAGTTAGGGTTTCGGATTTACAAACAAGTATATGTACAAAACAATATTCAGAATCTAATTAGCAAATATACAAGTATAAATCTTAAGTAAACTTAAAGAGTAATGAAATGAAAGAACTTATCTGAGATTTCTTTTCAACTCAAGCTTCACAAGTTGTATATTTAGCTTCTCAAGTAGATTTTCATTTATGCAAATTTGAGCAAGTCTAACACTGATTTATTCTTCTTTTTCGAGCTAAATAGACATGAAAAATGCACCTCATTGACTCCAGAAACTAGCCATTTTGACTTCTAATTTTCTTCTTGTTTTGAGTTGATAGTGATTGGATTAGAGCTGTTAGAGAGGCAGAGAGTTGAGATTGAGCTTGCTTCTTTGTTCTGTCTTAAAGACGTTCAAAATTAGGCTCTAAAATGACTTCGTTTGATCAGTAACTTAAGTTACATAATCGGAGCTTCGTGGTCCTTAAAAACGGGTTATTGGGTTCTCCTTCAAATCTTGCTCAATTCTCTTCAATCTTGAATCAATTCTTCATGGGTCATTCATAGATTGATAGAGCATCTTCTTCCTTACAAAAACCCTTTGAAATCATTTTCAGAAACCCTCTAATCTGCTTCCAATTTCACTTTTGAGCAGTTAGGGCAATAACTCAAAGAACTTCACAATTTCTTCAAATTGATCCTCTATGAGCAGTGGGTCTTTGATTTTTCTTCACAGAAATCTACCTCTCTTCATTAGCTTTCCAACGAGCTATTTTGCGCCTAAATCGGAGGTGAAATAGGAGGCTAAATTTACCAGTGAAGTCACAGCGTCATTGCGGGTCGGGTTCTGGGTTGTGACACTTAAGTTGGTCGCGGGTCGCACCTTCTGGACCTGGGTCGCGCATTGGGTCACGCTTTGGGCCTGGGTTGCACTCTGGGCTGGGTCGCACCTCTCTAGACTGGGTCACACATTATGGACTAGATCACACAATCTGGACTAGGACAGACTTGTGGACTAGGCTCATTCTAACTCAATTTCTTAAATACAATTTCAGAATTATTTTTCTTATAAAAACCCATAAATAATCAAATAATAATTATAATATTTTCATATTATAATTCCATTCAATTATCAATATATTCCTACAAAATGATTATAATATTATCATATTATAATATTAATTTTTCTTCATCATCAAAATGTTTATATATTCTAATATCATTAAAATATATTCTAACAAAATTGATTACAAGGGAGAACCATTCCCTCAATCTCAGTTACAAGAGAGAACTACTCTATCAATCCTAGTTACAAATTCTCTCTTTAAGAATTTCAACAATGAGTAGCAATTAAGTACAAATTTCAAATTCAGCTTCTGTAAGATATGAATTCAAGTTTAGAAGCTTCAAACAAGTGCTAAAGACGTAAGACATAATGAAATGGACAAAAGCTCCAAATTTCGTTCAAACCCTAGCACTGTTCATTTGTATGAAATCAGCTCAAATAAGATATGAATTAAAGAGCAATCTGATTTCCTAACAAGTGTATCAAAGCAATAATAAGCTCAGAGTAAAATCACTAAAATGTAGAACCAATTTTGTGAGCTTGAAGAGCTTGAGAGAAGATTATGATTTGTTGTAAACAAGCTTTGCTTTCTTTGTAATTTTTGGATTGACCAAATAACAATAAGTTAATGCTCTTAAATAGTTTCAAAGCAACTGACCTCTCACTTCAAAGTAACCATTTTGACATCTCTGAACCATATCACTTCTTCTTCTCGTTAAGAGCTGCCTCTTTCCTATTTTTTGTCCATTTCAAGTTGTTAAGAGAGAAGGAAGGTAGGATTGGTCATTCTATCTTAATTCCATTCAAAATCGTGCTCCAAAATGCCACCATTTTGTCTAGATTTTAAGTTACTAATTTGGTGCTTCTGTGGACCAAAAATGGGTTACCAAGTTGAGTTTCTGGGTTTCTCTTGAATCCTCCTCAATCTTGAAGTAAATATTTGTGAGTGCTTTACAAATTGATAGACCAACTTCTTATCTTCAAAAGCCCTATGATTTTGGCTTTAGAAATTCTTTAATCTGCTTGCAATTTCTCTTTTAAGTAGTTAGGTCATAAACTTGAATAACTCTCAATTTCTTCAAATTAATCCTCTATGTAGTGGGTCTTTGATTTTTCTTCACAAAATCATTCCTTTCTTCATTAGCTTTCCATCAAACCCTTTTTCAGCTTGATTAGAGAAGTCTTTGGCGTTCAATTTTGGCGTCAAAGTCACGGTGTCAAGTAGGTCGCGGGTTGAGTTAAGTTTGGGAGTGTGGGTGCTTAAGTGGGTCAAGCCAGTCGCAAGTTGCGAGAGCAGATGAAGTGCGCTTATGTCAGGTCTCACATGTGGGTCGTGTTTCTAGACCTGGGCTGCACCCTGGATTTGGCTCACGCACTCCGTTGGTCTAGGTCGAGAATCACACGGGCTAGGGTCACTTAATTGCTTTAGACTGGCCATGCACTAAACTAGGTCTCGTTCGCGTGGGCTAGGTTGCGCAAACTTAGGTAGCGAATTAGGTTTTTTTATTTGGACTTCCTACACACACAAAAGTCTAACATTATTGTTCTTATTTAAGCCAATAAACAAGTAATCATTATTATAATATTTTCATATTATAATTTCTATTTTTCTCATCTTCAAAATGTTAATATATTCTAATTTCATTACAATATATTCCAACACTGTTGAAGCCCAATCTATACAAAAGTAGGTTTGTACCCGTTGCAAGAAACCATACTATATTTGTGAGGTTTGCTTTCTCTCAATGGGTTAACCCCTATGGCTGGAAGCCTAAGCAAAAAAAAGGGAGGCAATTGCTGCAAATCTTTTAGGTCCACAACCTATAACACTTCCATTGAGGCCCATGGTCTCCCCAACCCTTTTGGGTTTGGGCCTTAATACTCGAAGTAGGCCTATGTTATGGGCACTTACAAAGGACTTTCTCATGGTCCACCCCCACCCCTAAATCCCAACATAGGCCTTCTGGGCCTTATATCCCTTACACCAAGTAGTGTTTATAGGGCTTTTATGGTTTGTCTTTGACTCCTAGGCAATAGAGTAAGTTAGTGACTTTACTTAACTAGATGAGCCTATCTAATCCTGCTACCATTTTCACAGGTACAATTTATATCTCTAGATCTCTTACTTTTACTTAAATCATCGACTCAGGGGCTAATGACTATGTTACATGTGATCTATGTTTATGAGATTCACATTCTCCATGTGCCTCACGCATCTTCATTCATTTCCTTGATCAAACTAAAAGCCTAGTCACTCATATAGGCTACTATAGGCCTAACCTATACCTACACTTAAAGCATATTTTGTTCATCATTCATTTTAAACATAATTTATTATCCATCTGCAAACTAACTTGCAATAACAATTGTGTGACTTTTTTCTTTGACAACTTTTGTGTTTTTCAAGACCATATGACTAGGGCATTGATTGAGCTTGGTAGGGCTAAAGGAGGACTATACTTTTTTTATGTTTTTTTCTTCTTAAGGATTTTAGTTAAGTTTTTTTCTTCTTTTAGTCTTTTAAATTTTGTTCATAACAATTTTTGTACTTCCAAGCAGCTTATTGCTTTTAATTTGGTTTTCAATAATGATTACTCCCTTTGGCATAAACATTTGGGTCACTTCTCATTAAAATCATATTTTGCAAATGGGAAACTTATCTCTTGTCCTAATTTTTTTTTCTTGTGACATTTGCCCTTTAGCAAAACAAACACATGGATGTTTAAGACCTTTCACAAACATCCCACTTATGATAATGCATGTTACTTTTTGACCATCGTGGATGATTATTCTCATGCCACTTGGACCTTCTTTTTATACTCTAAAACACAAGTGTTTTCCAAAACTCAGTATTTTCTATCCATGATCCATACTTAATTTGGCATCCTTGTCAAGTGCATCTGCTATGACAATGGGACTTAATTCTTTTTTTTTTTTTTTTTGTGTTCGTCCTTTCTTACCTCCAAGTTTATCATTCATTAGAACTTTTGCATTCACACCCCTTAATAAAATGGGGTGGTTGAACATAAACATTAGCATTCATTGGATGTTGCTCGCGCTTTGCTTTTTTGGGCTCACCTCCCCCCATATTTTTGGGTATAATATATTTTAATTACCACCTATCTTATTAATCGTTTCCCTTCTTGTTCTTTCGGCGAGGTTACTCCTTATGAGTGCCTTTTTGGTAAAAAGCCTCGACTTGACCACTTACGTGTCTTTGGTTATCAATGTTATGCCATCATTCTTGGTGTGTATGACAAATTCAATCTCCGAGTGATTTCCTATGTCTTTATGGGATACCCTTCTTATCATAAAGGGTACAAACTTTATGACCTAGCTATTGGTAAAAAATTTTGTGAGTCGTGATGTTCTTTTTTGAAAAAACATTTTTTTATTTACTTCTTCCTCGTCTTCTGATAGCCCAATCACCTTATCAACTCCTATCATACCACCTAATAAAGATTACTCCCCATCTTCCCTTTTTATTAAAGTCCATATTTTCCCTTATGTCAACCTTAATCCCTCTATTGACCCTGCACCTCTAGCCTTTGTGCCTCTGCCTTCCCTATTACTTAACTCGACTAGTTGTGCTTGATCTTTATCTCCACCCTCCATCATTACCCACAATGCGTTGATCCAGTCGCCTTACCAAACCTTCTATTTGGACTATTGATTACCTTTGCCCTATTGTGCCTTCTTCCTCATGCACTTCCTTTTATCTCATTTCTAGTTATATCTCTCTTGACCAATGCTAACCATACTATTAATACTTTGTTGCCTCCATTTCTACCATCCCCGAACCTTATTCTTTTCATTAGGCCATTAAGAACCCTAATTGGGATTCTGCCATGGACAATGAGCTCGTTGCCTTTAAGGCAAGTCACACTTGGGATGTGGTCCTTTTACACTTTGGTCACCATCTAGTCTATTGTAAGTAGGTTTACAAGGTCAAATACTACGTAAATGGTTTTATTGAGTAATATAATGCCTGTCTAGTGGCTAAAGGTTATAGTTAGCGATAAGGTTTTGACTACTAGGACATTTTTTTACCTATCGCTAAACATGTTACTGTGCAGCTTATTGTTGCCATTGTTGCAGTTCATCACTGGCCTCTCTTTCATATGGATGTTCAAAATACTTTCATCTATAGTGATCTTATAGAAAAGGCCTATATGGAACTTCTCCCTGGATTTCACAATCATGGGGAAAGGACTTGTTTGTCGATTGCATAACTCCCTCAGTGGGTTAAAGCAAACCTCTTGCTAGTGGAATGCCAAATTCACCACTACACTCCTTGCATATGGATTTTGACAATCTTGACATTATTACTCCCTTTTTACTAGTCCTAGGGTAGTTCATTTTTTTGCTTTGCTTATTTATATTAATGATATTTTACTTACAGGAATAATCAAACTACCATCTTATATGCAAAAGGCTACATGAACTCCACTTTTTCCATTAAGGACATTGGATAGTCAAAGTTCTTTCTAGGCATTGAGATTGCACATTCTCCACATGGAATGTCTCTGAATCAGCAAAAGTATACCTTGGAACTCATTTTTTAGGCAGGTTTGGTAGGTTCAAAACCTTCAATGATTCCATGGAGTAGAACAAGAAATTTATAAGCATTGAATATGATGTCAATTCAAAATAGGAGATGCATGATCCTTCACTCGATGATCCCTCAGTTTATCAAAGATTAGTAAGGAGATTAATCTATCTAACACTTACTAGACCCAACATTACTTTTTCAATCTAGTTACTAAGTTAATTTATGCATGTGCCTAAATAATCATACATGGAAGCAACCATGAAGGTAATTAGGTGCCTCAAAAGTTGTTGAGGTCTTGGACTCATGTTCCCTTCATCATCCAAGCTACAGCTTAAGGCATATTATAATTCAAATTATAGCACTTGTCCTATGGCGTGAAGATCAACCCCAGGATTTTGCATAATGCTAAGTGATTCTTTAATATCCTAGCAGTCAAAGAAGCAAACAATTGTCTTCCTTTATTCTATAGAAGCTAAATATAGAGCCATGCAAGTTACCACATGTGAGATAGTTTGAATCATAGGACTATTGAAAGATTTTGGATTTTATCTTAGACAATCAATTTTATTATTTTGTGACAATGAAGCAATAAAGAAGATTATGGCAAATCCGATTTTTCATGAAAGGACAAAACATATTAAGGTTGAATGTCACTATTTGAGAGAAAAATTATAGCATGAAATTATTGCGACACATCATATCTCCATTAGAAAACAACCTGTAAACATGTTCACTAAAGCCCTTTGTAGCATGCAACATTGACACTTTTTTTCCAAGCTCAGAGTATTTGACCTTTTCAAATCTCCAGCTTGAGGGAGAGTGTTATTGGAAATATTGCATTGAGATACAGGTTGCCAATTATACGTTGTGCAATTAACTATAAATATTTTCCTTATATTGTAATTACTATGCTTTCTATGTATGTAATGTTCTTAGTTTGTATATAAGGACCCATTGGTTGTATAATTGATGTACCACAATATCAATAAAAGGAGAGATTCCCACACTCACCTTGTTTCTTTGTCACTTTCTAATAGTTACAAGGCAATATTTTTTAATGGCAACACTCCTTTTGTAAGACATCTAAGAGTCTTTAGGTGTGTAGTATATTCATATCTTATGCCTTGAATAAACTTACACTTCAACAACTTGTGCATTTATAGGTAACCCACCATATTATAGAGGTTACAAAAGCTATTCTTTTAATACTTAGAAGATCTATATTGTTGTAGATGTTATATTTTTACAAGATTAATTTTCTGTACTCTTGAACTTTTACGAGTTCTCTAACACATCCCAGATAGTCTCATTTACAACTATATTGATTCTATAAACCTTTTTTCAAAATCCACCTAAGCTAACCCTATCTTGCGCATGACACTAGACTTTTCATAATGTCACTAGACTTAGCACATACTATTATATGTAATGGACAAGCAGTATGGGTCGATGGGTCGGTTGAACAAGTATGAGTCAAATTTCTATGTGTTGGATTAGTAGTATGGACTGATGGACTGAGCTATACAAGTATGAGTCTAGCCCCCTAGGTTCCTTTGTTATTGGGTCGTCCACTTGGGCGGTGCCCATTGTTATTTCCTTTTATGTTTTTTTTCTTTAAATTTATTTGGTTATAATTGTCCTTTTTAATAAGGAGAACATTATTCATCTATTATGGTTGTAATGTTTTCAATATTTAATGAAGATTATTGTTATGATTTATATCTTATGATTGTAATGTTAGTCATAATTTGAATATCTTCAATTTGAAATTCTCTGCATAACTGATATTACATTAACTCTTCAAGAGAAGGCAAAGACCTATATAAAGGAACTTTCAAATCCCTTTCTCTTCACACAATTCTTCCAAACTCTCCCTATACTATCTACTCCCATTGTCTCCCAAACCTATCTTACTTCTTCAAAAATATCACCTCACTGTAATCCTAATTAAAGGCTAACTCAATTTTTAGCCTAAGAGTTTAGTATCAAATGGATTTTCTTTAAGTTCATTACATATAACATCTTAGGTCATTTCCAAGGCATGAGTTCCTTTTATTGCTAATGGTTCAATGGTTACTCATCATGAAGATAATGTAGTTTATTGTCATAATATGTGAGGACCTAAGCCTTATTCAATCACATAATTAAGAGAATATATAAATCTCAAGTAAAAAATACCTCATCTTATTAAGCTCAAATATAATTTAAATAACATGTAATAATAAAAGTCCACCGAACAATCTCAATTCAAACAACTAGTAATAGTGAAGCCTAACTAACATACAATACTATTATGTTTTTTACTAATTTAATCTGATCACTAGATTATAAGTATATTATGATTAGAGCAAAGAAAATATTAAAAGATAAATTAGGTTTTTTCACATGGCATGACTTTTTTTTTAATATATATTTTTTAGCTTGTGTCTTAGGTTATTTAAGTGAGCTTCCCCCTTATGTCATATTGTATCAAGCTAGCTTTTAACAATTTGCATTCCATTAAATAACCTTGTCCTCAAAGGTTAACTTACCCCCCTATCCTAACAAACCAAAAAAAAAAAAAAAAACACAGCCATTTGATGCTTGAAATGGTAGTTGGAAAGACTTGGCAATTGCCTTTGGTGGGTGAAGAACTTGTAAAAAAAGAACTCTTTGGTGTGATTCACCTTGTAACTCAATCATGATGAAAGGATAGGTGGCTCCCTTACCTCTTCTAGTGGTAGCTCTTCCATCTCTTATAGTGTGTGGCTCCACCATCACTTCTAGTAATAGCTCCACTACCTCTTTGAATGATGTTCTTCTAGCAGTGCTTCTTCCACCCCTTTTAGTGGTGGCTTCTCGTCTCCTTTGGCGATAGCTCGTCCACCTCTTTTGGTGGTGGCTCCTTTGTCTTTTTTGGTGGTAGCTTCTCCATCTCTTCTAGTGGTGGTTTTGTTATCTTTTGTGGTGATGACTCTTTTGTCTCCTTCAATGTTAGCTCCTCCACCTTCTTGCTCTTAACCTAAATTGGCTTAATATTAGTACAAAAACCAAACTTACTCTGCAAGGAAAGGAACAAGATCTATCCACCATTTCCTTTAGAGTGTTTTAAATGTCCTATAATGAATGTAGTAGTTCAGCTTGGGCAGCGTGAACTTTTTGAAACTCCACAAAGTTAGAATTGGTCATGGCTTAAAATTTTTCCTCCAAGCTTAGTTTCACTACTTTCTTTGCCATGACTTGCACATGTGTCTTGATATTGCTTTTGGTTACCAAATTGATGTCTCTTCGTACCACTTTTAGGACACAATCCTATCACACAATCTAGAGAACATAGGAATTTCAAGTAAAGAATACTTTGTCTTATTAAGTTCAAACCCAATTCAAACAACTATTGGTAATTAAGACTAACTAATACTACAATTCTATTATGCTACTGTTAATCTACTCTTCTCACTAGATTATAAATATGCTATGACTAGAGCTAAAAAATAAAAGAAAATTTAGGTTTTCTTATATGGTGTGCCCACTCTTGACGACGAAGTCTTCCTTATATTCCTTTTAGTTTGTTTCCTAGGTTATTTGAGTGAGCTTCTTCCTTAAGTCATATTTGGCTGGGCCAAGTTCTAACATAGTATTTTACGTTACTACACTTTACTCCCATTGTTGCTATTCTCTTATATCTTAACATCACATGTTTCACTTAAATGTCTAGAGATATTCAATGATGCATTGCTACGGTTGATGAATGTACTATTTTTATCTATACTTAGATTTGGGAGTTAATTTTTCTCTTATCCAATGTTTTATCACAAAGCGACATCCTACTAGTACAAAATCTATTTTATTTATGCTAATCCAAATCTCATAGTTAGGCTAATCCTTCACTAAAAAAATAAGATTGAGCTCATATTATGAGGCTCAAACTATGAAGATCAAACTGCAAGAAAGTATTAATCACTTAGTTCCAAACCAAAAGGAAAAATGTTGGAAAATAAGGGTTTTGTGTGTGACAAAATATATTTTTGAAGATATTTGATAAAATATGTTTTCCATAAGTGCAAAAGAAAATTATAGGAAGTAAAAGGTGTACAAATTATAATATCAATTAATGATATTATAAAGTAACCATGTTCTTACATTTCTTAATATAATGTTACTATATAGTGACATTTGAGAAGGTATTTATCTTAGTTGCATTAGTTAAAATGTCTTGAGTATAATGTTTATTAAATTGAAATTGAATATGACATACATTATGATTAAGAAAATGATGTTTGCTTATGTTTTGATGAAGGTTGAAATATATGGCCTTGCCTGTTGGAATAAATCTTTCTATCAAGGACATGTATTATACTATTCTCGAATTTATATAATGTTCTAGGGCTGTATACTGTGTTCCTGGCCTGATTAATATTCTCGGACTGGATATTGAGTTCTCGGGTCTGTAGTACTCGGACCTCTTAAGCTCTTGGTCCATATCAGCTCATCAGGCTTGCTTTCGGTCCATATTAGCTCATGTTATCAGGCTTGCTCTCGGTCCATATTAGCTCGTGCTGTCAGGCTCGCTCCTGGTCCAAATCAGCTCGCGGGTGTTGATGTGAAACTCATCGTTTCAGGCTGATACTCGTAATGAAACTCACCATTTTATTAACATGCTCTCACTTATCTACTTGATGCCCTAAGCAGAAGAGTGTCGAAGAGATGCCGATATGAGAGAGAGCGAGAGAAAGAGGAGAACGGCGCCGCTGGTGACCGAATCTTCAACGAGAGGATTTATGATGAGACCGATGTCAGAACGGTCTGATTCGAGATGGAGAAGGAAGATCTGAAGGCTAATCTACTGTTCCAACGGGAAGATAGCTTATGATTGAGGTTTGATGTGCTTGAAACCCTAGCCCTAACTTTTCTATTTAAGAGAAGTTGTTCTACGAAGAAGGGTTAGAAACATTGACACGATTCTGAAGCCTTTATTGAGAAGAGATTCTATTATTGAGCCCATTCCTTGATCTTGCAATCTTCATGATAATCCGTGATATTCAAGGCTACGATGATATTGTGATTAAATACTTATCTGATTGTTCATATCATCAATTCAACCTTGTGTAACTCTGTTTATGTGTTGATTTCATTAAAATACAATTATTGCACATAAGCATTGAGAGGAACCCGAAACCCTAATTTATTTCATTTTAGGGTTTTCGTGATAGGAGTTGAGAACTGTTATATCTACATCATATTAGCTCTTATTGATTACAAATTCCCACTATTTGTCATACTATTTGGGATTTGTAATTAATTGATGATCTTTTGATCATATTGTAAACTCTTGTACAAGAGATTCCTTGAAGAGGAATTGTTTAAGTTAGGGAGAACGTTTTCTCCTAACTTAGTTGAGTAAAGGAGACTTCAATCGGTTTGATTGAAGGAGAAAAGGGTGGATGTAGGACTTAAGGTGTGAGTGCCGAACCACCGTGGTAAATTTGGTGTGAATCTCCGTGCTTATTATTGTATCAATCTTCTTAGAACACCTGCTGTGTTATTACTAGTCTTTGAATTTATAAGAATATTTGAAGTGCTAAATTGTGATACTATCTTCATTGACTTGAAAGAAGAGTATTGAGGTTTTGAATTCTGATTGTGCCATACTGTAATTATTTGTATGTTTATGTTAATATAACAAATTGTTTCAAGTTATTTTTGTAAATCGCCAATATAACAATTCAACTCCCCTTATTGTTAAGCCATAAAAACCAACAAAAAACACTTGTGAAGTGTCTTATAAGCCTTGAATACTTATCTTTCCAATGGGGCCTTTTAGAAAGAGGCGGGTCTAGGCGTTCAAAAGTTTGGTAGCAAATATAAGTCAGAAAAAGAACACTTATAAGTGGGGAGAGATTGACCTCAAGTTGCAGTCGGGACAACCCATTACATGTCTGCAAGCTATGACCTATCACATTGTTAACCCAACAACTCCGAAAGAGATTCTCCTTTACAATTCTCTATAAATTGTTGTAACTAGTCCCATTTAAATGTGTAAATGATTTGTCTATAAATCGTATAACATCAAGTATAAACAAGGAAAATTAATAAGCAATTTCAATGCAAACTTTTGCCCAGTTTTGAATCCTTCTAAATATTTCAAAATTTGATTTATACAAATTACCTTTTTCAATCTTTAGTGCATCCCCATTTACAAAAAAGCATGATGTATATGAATGAGGATATGCATTTTCGCTCTTTGTGTTTACATAAATAATCTAAGTTTTTTGACCTAGTGTTTGGGTTCATTTTAAATGATATCATAGATAGCCCCTGCTTTTCAAGTTTGAGTCATGAAAAGGGCAACATGCAGAAAATGCTATAGGAAAAGGTTAACTAAGTAGGACTAAAGTGGAATTGTCATAGAATGGATTGTTGGGACATTGGATTGGAAGTGCAATAAAATTGTTATATGCTTATGGGGGCTCAAGACACACCCAACTTATTAAGGCCTAATAGTTAATGGTATACAAAAATAATTAAGCTTGTTATGCTCACAAGTCTATGCCTTTTGGTTTTGATTTTTGGTTGTGTTTGTTCATAAAAAAAAGGAATTGAGATTTTTTTTGTTGGGATAGTAGTCACTGGGATAAAAGGAGATTGAGAGATGAAAAGTGGCTAGCGGTTAGAAGTGAAAAGGAGTGATGCTATCGAGATGGACCATTGAATTGTTTTAGGAGGGTTGATGGTTTTAAGAAGGATAATGAGAAAAAGGGGAAAATATTAATTTTAAAAAAATCCTGTACCTTTTAAACATATAAGACTTCTTTGCCATGATAAATTTATATGGACTAAATATTTTTTATTCATTTTTATTTTTATTTGCAACTAAATAATAAAAAATTATTTTTTAGTTTTAATATAAAAACGGATATAATTTAAAATTTCCTTTGTACTACTGCAAATAAAATATTTTGTAAACCATACGCATTTCGATCAAAGCAAAATAACTGGTCATGGCTGAACAAGTGAAATATTGATCCCCTCCTTTTTTAATTTTTTAATTTTTTTTAATTTTTAATCTTTGTTTATTTTTAAATATGGGTTAAATATCAGTTTTTATTTTGCTTTGACGTTCTGTAGCCGAGCATATTTGGCGTTGTCCTTGTAAGCGTGAAATTCCTAGTTATTGATAGTAAACCGCAATTCGTTTTCCATCCTGTTGACTCTCAGGCTCATGAAGTTCAGGCTTCCTTCACAGATTCGGGGACTTATGAACTGACAATATTGATTCAAATAAAATGAAAATCGAAGGAAGCGTGAGCTTTAGGACAATACTGCGGAATGTCAGACATGGGTTTAAGACTTTGTCTTACATGAATTGGGTTTCAGCTTCTGGCTTTCAAGTTGCTGGTCTTCTGGGTGTTGTTGGTTTGATTTTGGCTATAAGAGACGGTAAAGTAAGCGATTTGAGTAGCTTACGTTGGTTTTCGGAGAGAGCGAGTCGTTCGGAGAAGTTGCAGTTGGTACCGGGGTTGCAAAATCTTGGTAATAATTGTTTTCTCAATGTTATTTTGCAGGTATGGTTACTTCGAGCATATGGGTTTCTCTTTCATTACTTGAATCTGATTTGGTGGCTGCGAAAAATTGGGGAGGAGGAAAAAAGATAAAAGGAAAACATGAGAGATATTTAGTTGATAGGAATTTCTATTTGGTATCTGAGTGAAAATTTCGTCATGTTTCTTTTCCTTTGTAAAATATTCTTAATGTCAAACTGCTTGCAATTGTAATATCTCTTGTTCCTTTTATAATTCCAGAAGTTTTTCAGGCTCTGGCTAGCTGTTTCCACTTTCAACCTTTTCTTCAAAAGGTTATAGAGGATTGTCAACTATCAATGGAGGAGGAACAGGTTGCAAGTTTGCCACTTGCAGCTGCCTTGGCTACCTTATTAGAAGGTACAATAAACATTTAATTTTACCAATCTACTTTGAGGTTGTGACTGAAAGATTGCGTGCACCTCAGTCTTCTTCTATGATGTTTTATGATCATGCTGCTTTAGTTGTTTAGAATTGTGCCCCAAGAACTGTTACTTGAATTGCGTTTACAGAGAAATTCGCAATTAATGCGTCATTCTAACTCTGAAATCTTAAAAGTCTTTGGCTTTCGAGTAAGTGTGCCCAACTTTACCTTGAAAAGAAAAATACCGATCAGAGGATCCAAGTCATCTTTGATTTCCTAGAGTACATTGTCCTTGATAGGTGAAACCTTTTGATGGCAAAGATTGTGTTTTCTTCCAATTTTCTCCTTTGTTTCTGTAAATTTTTGCTACTGATTGTATTATATTTCAGGAGTTAATCTTCAATAGCTGAACGACTCTTCATTCTGAATTTATTTTGGAAAGCTATACAGTTGCATAGTTGCATGAACAAAATTGACTTGGTCAGTATAACCAATCGTCCTTATCTGCAGAATTGTGTGAGGTTGGTAGAGGATATGTCGTTTTGAGCCCAAGAAAAGTGATGCTAGCTATGGCTCATTACATCCCAAAATTTAATCTGACGGCCCAGCAGGTGCAATGATTCTTATTGAATCCTTTAATAACTTGAGCGCATTATGATCCGGAGCCTAATTGTTGCTTTCATGTCCTTGTAGGATGCAGCAGAAGCATTCCTTCATCTTTGGTCCTCTTTAAAAGAGGAGTTTTCAGATTGTTATTTGCCAAATCAAGGTTCTTTAGCCGATGTTTGTGCTTCCAGTCGTAGGATTCTCAACCCAAAAAGGGAGGATCAAACTGAGCAGGAAAGATGGCAGCATAGCTTCCTTGGACCATTTGATGGAATTATTAGTAGCATATTGACTTGTGAAAGCTGTTCATCTCAGGTTCCTGATAGCCTTCATAAAGAAAAGCTCTAAGTGAAATGCTTTAAATGGCCAAGGCTTATTTAGTTCAGGTTTATGTCTTAGTTTTGCATGCATGGAGCCAAAAATGCTATGTTGATTTGCTTGAAAATTATAAATCTGTTTGTGTGTTCATGAAGTAGTTTTTGTGACAAACTATGATTATTCCATCCATTTGATTTTATTTAAATTTTTTTTGTTAAGGTCTCTGTTTAACTTATTAGGTTTCTGAAGATTGTTAGGCTTTCCCCTTTTTCGGTCCTGACTTGCCACTTTAACACTTCATTACATTTTTTGTCCTACTGATTTTGCAGATCTCATTGAGTTTTGAATCTTTTCATAGCTTGCCTCTGGCACCTGTGCTCAGTAATGGGACCACCATTGTATGTTCACTGAAGACTTTATTACTTAAGATTGTGTATGTTTAAGCTTGTCACTTGGATTTTCAATCGTTGTGGTCTTTTTATTTTATAACTGAAGTACTACTTTTTTGTGATCTTTTTTCAAATCCTCTTTTCCCATACTAAGATGATGGGGTGTACATTGGAGGATTGCCTGAAACAGTTCATCGTTGCTGAACATGTTGAGAATTACTGCTGCAGCCACTGTTGGCATATTGCTGGAATAAAGTATTTGTCCTCTGTGGGGGCGAATGAGGTATTTTCCTCATTTATGTGGATTAGTTATTTACCAACCAAAAGCTTAGCCTTATGGCCTAATTTACCATTTGGAAACAATGAAGTTGGCTTGCTACTCCATTTCCTGTTCGTTCATTAGGATTCTGCCCATTCAGTGCCTTTAATTACTTTTTAGTTTTTCTAATCTTTTTACTGAGTTTGTTTGTCATCATTTAACCGATTTTGATACTTTTATGTTGTTCTGTATATGTCTCTCGAGTTTTTCTCGTTCTTTTTAATTGTAGCAATTAGATTCTATTTGTATTTTACTTGTGGCTCTTGTGCATTTGTTTCTCAGATGGAGATTGAAAAACTTAGGAGATGTAGTGAACAAGAAGACTGTGACTGCCAAAGACTTTTTTGTCTCGAAAGGCTGCCATGGTCAAATAACTTTTCATATACGCTAAAGCAACTTAGCATTGCCCGTTGTCCGAAGGTATGCATGGATCTTCTTTTGTAGCAATGATGCCTGTGGCACTTGCCAGCTGTCAGATCAGCATTGAAAGGTCTCCTATAGGTCGAACCAGAACCGGGATTGGCTTTCTGTTCTGGTGGTTGCTGTCAAACTGTAGGATCAGTGTAGCAGGATGTCATTAAAGCTTTCAAGCAGTGGGTTTTCGTTAAGTTTTTAACTGGACTACTTGCTATAGATATATTTTCCAGCAAATGTGGAGGGGAGAGGGGTCTACATTGCATGACATGTAAGAAAAAGAAGGGAGGAAAGGGATTTTTTTGTTGGTGAGAAAAGGGAGGGGGGGGGGGGTGTGGTGTTGTGGGGTGGAAAGGCTGTTGGAACGAGCTTATGAGAACAAAAAATAAAAATAGAAAAGCAAGAAAGAAAAGATGCTGCTGGAATAAGGTGATATTTTGTCTATTTAAGACTGCAGAAAACTCTTTTTGAAAAGCTAAATCTGAATGCCAAAACTTTGTTTGGTAAGCATATGTGATGAAAGGGTAAAAATCTTTCCTGAACATTTATTTTGCTTTTCAAACTTGGTACTTTGCCTTAGTTTTTGTGCAAAAAGATGACCTTTTGTTTTAGGTATTTAAATTGAAGTTATCCTGACGACTTGTGTTCTCTTTCTGAATTCTTGAGCACACCATAAATCTGATTATGTACTTGCAGATTCTATGCATTCATCTAAAACGTGTGGCAATAAATATATTTGGAGAACCTGTCAAACTTCAGGTACCTTGAATCTGCTTGTTTTTATCATTTTTTTTTTTCTAACCTGAAGTTTCTTGTTGTTTATTTTGTATGTGGTTTGTAATACTTAAAATAATCTATGGCTTTTCTTTTTGTTTTTAGGTTCACAATATAGGTCTATCTAAAGTACTCTTCTGTTTCTTGCTTATTTCTCCCCTCTTAGAATATTTTATTCTTTAGTTCGTCCACACTTTGTGTGAAATAATTCAAAATTTTCCTTGCTGAAATGGGGAAAAAGAAATTCTTACTTCTCTAATGATATTTGTAGGGCCACATCTCTTTTCCTTTGAGCATGGACCTCTTGCCATTCATGACAAGTGGGGTGGAAATAAAGAGCTGGGGAGAAAGTTTGCTAAAAAAGCAAGTGACACAACAATGTGAAAAAACAAAACCTTTTGCCAACCATTTGAATGTGCAATTTGATACTATGAAGCTAAATTTCATTTATGGGCTAATGAGAGAAAATGTAAACTCAAAAGAACTCGATCCAGATGAATCCCAATGCAATCTAACAGTACAATCTGTTCAAGCAGAAACCAATTTGGGCCAAACTGAAGGATGCTCAGAATCCATTCCTGGAGCCATGCATATGCAATCTCATTACAAGGTTGGTTGAGGTTTCCTGTTATTGTTGTGTATGGACAAAATGTTTTGTCTTGAGAGTTATTCACTTGGGCCTTCCAAACCCTGTTAGAGTAGTGGTAGAGGCTTGGCACAGTTTTATTCAGGTTGATGAACTTCAATCCTTTATGGTCTGGTCTTTACTTATGTGTTTGGATGCAGGAAACCGCCCCTCCTGAAAGTCATTTATATCGACTTGTTTCTGTTGTGGAGCACCTTGGAAGAGCTGGTAGTGGCCATTATACTGTTTACAGAAGTGTGAGAGCCCATTCAAATAAGGACGTTCCTGATGACGAATCTGAGCCTGGTTCCATGCGTTGGTTTTGTGTTTCAGATTCTGAGGTGCATGGTGTCTCAGAAAAGGAAGTTCGTGACGCTGAGGCTACCTTGCTCTTCTATGAGAAAATTATTTAAAGCCTGAAAAATGCACAAAACATATCAATTTGTTGTGAAACTTCCATTTTTATACCAGAAAGGCCGCAAGCTGTATCCTGGACTGCAACTCCATGGATGGCCTCCAAGCTACGAAAGTTGTACCAAGAGGCAATTTTATCATGGAGAAGCCCCCGAAAAGTTGAAGGTGAACTAAAGATTCCTAAAAGGAAGAACAAGAAATCGCCATTTTTAGCAGGCGTTGCTTCTGGTTTATACTTCTCTGCACACCGAGTATGGAGCAGAGTTCTAATGTTCTGTTTAGTGGTAAAAATTGGAGTCTCGATCCATTGGCTCCTCTTAATGCCATATTTTAAACCGTTTTGTCATATGATTTTGATTTGAGAGAAAGTTAGTACCAATTCCTCAAGTTCTTTTTTCTTTGCCCCTCTTCAATTGATGGTGTATGCTGCTCGTCTTCTTGTACGCTTTGAATTTACTCCTAGATGGTAGTCCCTATTGTCATCTAATTTTCTAAAGCAAACTCATGCAGTTATTTCTTTATCTAATAGTCTAATCTAGAACTAAATGATCAAGAGCATTGAGGATCTAATTACGTTTAGGTAATAGTCAAGTTGAGAACAAAAACTTTCCACTTTAATTTGTTCCATTTTGTTTCAAGCATTAGTTTAGCTTGAAGTCATCACTAAGCTAAGTTATATATTGTAGCTTTATTTATTTATATTGTGAACGAAGTCGAACTTATTCCTAAGTTGCTCCTATCATTCATCACACAGTGTGAGTAACATCTTGTTCTACTCTTTGTAAATCCTTGCCAATGAGAGTCTGTAAACTATTGTGAAGATTTTACTGTTCAAGGTAATTAAATAAACTATTTTTTGCTTATAATCTTATAAAAAATAGTCTGTTCATCTTGTATTTAGAAAAAATCATTGTTATGTTTGTATTACGAAATGTATATATATAAATACCATATCGTACGAAATTTTTACAAACTTAAACTATTCAATATCGGGTTTATATTAGTGATTCAATAATTTGCACCTATATTGATGCACACATGCATCAAATATCACCACTATAAGGATTATGTATAGTTTTATTTTTTATTTTTTTATGTCTCATATCTTTGTATGATTAAAATGATCCTCTTAAAGCTTTCTAAAAGTACAACAAAAAATAAGAACAGAATTCTACATATTCATTGAAGTTTGTATGAGTTCAATTGATTTTACATAAATTGTGAGTTGCGGATTATTTAATAAGTGATCTTTAGCCATTGTTTGAAAATGAGCATTAAAACAAACAATTCAAACTGGATTGAATTCACAAAAAGTTGTACAAGTTATCTGGCTCTTTCAAAAAAAAAAAAAAAGTCTTCTTTATTTCTTTATTTGCTTATCTTTAGTCTGAATCGAATGCAAAAAAGAGGGCAAGGAATGCTGTGAAATGTATGAAAAAAAAAACGATTTAGAGACATGAATTTAATTTCATAATCTAGGGACCTTCAATCCATCTTGAAATAGGATGTCTCGATCTAGAACCCGACTTAGAATTCTAATTCATGTTACAATCTCTAATTAATTCCAACCTTAAAACTACTTTGATATTTATGTTTATAGAACCATTTTCAGCATGCACAAAATCAAATAAAAGTAACCAATTAAGATTTATCATTTGATAATCAATTACCTAACGCAATGTCTAGAGTGAATACATATCGATATAATTTTAGGCTAAATCCAATTATGGACATCAATGAACCTCTTTCATTAGAGGCCAACAAACCAAGTTACCCACTATTCAGCCCTATGTTAACATCACTAGCATATTAAATAAAAGATAGAGTAAAGGAATCGTATTATGAAATTAATATGTCAAAGCTCCAACATAATTGTAGTTCCATGTAATTAACCAAATTTTCTTTTTGATATCGATGTTCTAATTTTTGTTTTTGATATATACGTATATTAATATGTATAAACGTACTTACGGAAAATGGTGTCTAGGCTGCATTTTATTTGAAGATGGCTGAGCCAAGAAGTTGCGATGAGAAAAATGGTTCAACACGCTCTAAAACAAACTGAAATAGGAGCTTCTATTTTGCTTTCATTTAAGAGAAATATTTTGGAATTTGAAACCAAGGTTTTCTGTCATTGAAGAAGACGAACTTTGGATTACAGATAGCTTTGCAGATCAACCACAACAGGCTCAGGCAGATTTCTCTAAATTTAAAACTGAAAAAAAAATATAATTTTGATCAATTGGAGGATACACAAATGGTTGTAGTAAAATCATCTAGTTCTTTCTGAAACTTCTCGCACTAATTATGTATGCCAGGAAAAGCAACTATATATATATATATATTTAAAAAAAAAAAAAAGAAGAAGAGAGAAGTTAAAGAAGAGAACATTGTTATGACTAGTATTCTGCTGTGAAATTAATTGCGTTACTGGTTCTGAATGATGCTCAATTGGTAATTACTTGGCTAGAGATACCTTCAAATACTGATGGCTTCAGTATATTGCAGATGATAGTAGGGTTTATGATGGGATGAGATACTTGTGGTCGTGCTTTTAGGGTTTGATTTGTGTTGGTTGGTAAATAGAACGTCAAGTGCAAAAAGAAAGAGAAAATTACATATCTGTTTATTTTATAATGCTTGTCCAAAGTAACACATTTGTTGGTACGTTGCTGTCAACTTTTCTCCATGAACCTCGCGATAACCCTAGTTTACAAAATCCATAGATCACCGTAAAATACTTTTCCCCTTCACATTTTCACGTACCATGTCCTAGTTTATCCATATCTGCAGCTATATATCGACCTATTTGTGTACTAGAACTACACTAGGAACAGCATGGAGATAATCCAATGCGTGCTTAACTAAATTTGGATTTTAGTTATGTATTGGAGGCTTCCTTCTTGCTGGAGTGTAATCCGCATCGACTACATCATCAGCTTCTGGCATCCTTTCCTCTTTTGGGTGGAAGAGACCATCATGGCTCATCTGGGATTCATTGCTAGCCTCTCGTAAAGCGCGTGCTGTGGCCAGGAAAAGAACAAAGAACCAAATAATCAAGAACCATATATTGCAGATGAAAGGCTGTTGAAGTAAAGATAAGGGGAAAGAGATTACCTCTGGCTTCGCAGGAAAGAAAGCAAAGCAGAACGAAAGCCACAAGAATAAGGCGTTTGCATGGTACTGCAGCCATCTTAGAGTCTTTTGAATAACTCTCTCTCCTTTTCTGCTAAAGCTCTTCATGTTACTCCTTTATATAGTCACAAACAATGTACTTATTACCTTGAGACCCAACCGATGAAGTAACATACTGGGATTTGTGCGTGACTAACATGGTCTAATTGATTTCACATCGATGTCTCCTGCTGTCGAGCATGACATGGCATGAAAACGATGGGACGGTGCCTAGAGAACAGGGTCCAATCAAAGACAAGAAATGCCATAGCTATTTGCGTGTTAATCTCTTAGAGGGATCTGGCATTGTCTCCCCTTGAAAGGTGCATAATTTGTTTTTTGTTTCTCTTTTCCTGCTTTGGAAGATAATGGAGCTAAAAAGTACTTATAATCAATTCCAATGTCGTTTAGCTAGGGTAAGGTGGGGTTAGAGTTTAGATAGTGTTTCTTCAATCAAAAAGCTTATCATTGATATGAACACGTTTTCAGCTGTGGCGCAGAGAGGGTGGTGGTTATCATTAATGCCTAACTAAACCAACTTAAATTTTCATAAAGCAAGAAATCGAGTAGAGGCTTTAACTAAAATGGATACGCATGCTTTAACTAAAATGGATACGTTTTGATTCGCTTTAATATGAATATCTGCAGTTTCTTTTAATGTAAGGGGCGTCGCAAGCGCAGCTCAAGGCTTGTAGATTGAAGACATATCCATTCCAAGACGAGTTTATGTCGTGAAGAGGTTCGTCTTCCTGGCTTCATGTCTCTTCCTAAATCAGGATGATCTGTATCGAGGAATAGAGACCTAGGAAGTAGGAACTGCTTGCTTGGGGATCTGTGGGGTTCAATTCATGCTTATTATCTGGGCAGCATTCGTAATCCAGCAGAGACAAGAACCTGCATGGCAATTGCCCTCCTAACATAAGGTGGCATATGTATCTGGAAATGCAGATACAATGGCCTCCATGGAGGGTTTGCAGTGTTGTTGCGGCCATAACTTAGTGTTGATGATCTCTTCTTACAGGATTTAATCATGCTGGATCAGACAATCATCTAATAAACCATGCATTAATGAATGGAGGGAGAAAAGCCAGACATTGGTGGGGCTGCAATTGTTTTCAGAGAAGGCGATCGGCAATGTTTTGTACAAAAATCACGTGGGATGCACCAGAGATCATCTGCTTAGTGGGCCTGCTGTGTTCCTAATTTGCATACACAATTAACATGATTTGTCTTGCTAATTCAGGCTTAAAGATAGGGACATAGAGTAAGAGAAGCAACACTAAAAGTTAAAATTGCCGATAGGGTTTGCCGTGGGTGATAGACCTTCTTTCTGATTCATAAACAAATCCCTTCCAACTTTTCTAACATTTCAGTAACTCATATGCTAAAATGACAGGCATATGATGTTGATCATTAGGTGGCATATGAATTAGTTGTTGGTAGTTCAGTAAAATTAGTGTCAGAAATAACACTCATATGCTATGAAGACTCGGAACACCATCTAAAATCATCATTCACTCAGATATACAACAGAAATTTGGCTGAGCATTGTTCCTTTTCTCTTATACTTTTCTTAGATTCTCCGTTTCTTCATTTTCCCCAACCCTTGTCCATGACTCAAGCAGCTGTACTGGTTACTGCTTTGGAAGTGTCTACTCTCTTCGAAGTCTAGCCTCATAAAATCACAACCTATTACCCCACCTGTGATGGCATTCTTTCGTCAGAATTTGTCGCACCTGAAGTACCGGCCGACCATGGACAACTGTAAGAAGTGCTCCAATTGACTCGTGGCTTATGAACAAAGCATTATCTCATCCCTACGCAGAATTTTCTCACCTCCAATGAGTGGTTCAGGAGGTTTAATTTCTTCAATCTGCCAGAGGGGAATGGTCCTGCAGAGTACTAGTTCGAAAGCTTTAATGTAAATTCTGAGCTTTGAAACCAGCAAGGTCTGAGCCCTGAAACCAGGATGTCTCTTATTAGGGAACCCTCTTAGTGCATATTTCGGCACCTTTCTGGGAAAAGAAAGTGTGAGAAAACTAATTTTCACTCACAGATTTCTCCTTGTGGGTGTAGGTAAATGTCAGCAGGAGGGCCATGGCCCCCCCGCCCCCCACTCATCCCTTCCTGAATACTTATTGTGCCTTCTTTGATGCAGGGTCCCCGCTTTAATGCATGCATCGTTTGGCCCCCAAGAAACTCTTTCAAGATTTTCACGACAATGCTTCTCTCTAACTGATCATTATTGCTATGGACCAAACCAAACAAGAACCGGTGGTTGTTAAGTCACGCAACAACCACTCACACACGATAAGATTTTTCTTATTTTCTGATCTCCCTCAATATTCATATCCTATGGAACTTGAGGCATTTTCAAACATAAAAACTAAATAACTTTCCCATCACTCAACGAAGTTTGAGGCTATTCGATTGACGTGTACCGACAAGTTTTTCTTTGGAGAAATCCATGACATGTGATGCATGAATCTAGGATTTGTTATGATTTGTTTGCTCCCCCTGCAAGGAAGACTTTTTGTCTAGAAATATTGAGTTGCTTGATTAACAAAAGTTTCATCAACATTTACCAATGATTTGGGTGGGTTCTAGAAGGAGATTTTTTTTTTTCTTTCTTCATGTGTTCTCTATCTCATGAGCTTACCTCTTAAGATATTTGTAAAACTTTGTAATGAAATCCATCTTCGACGACTGTTTTGGGATCTGTAGCCACCTATACAAGAGGGGAGGCAATGAAGCTAGCATTTACAAATTCAATTCAAATGCGGGATATATTCAAAACATCTATACAATTACAAAACTTCCGAAACTTAATGCTTATTTCTTGTCAAAACGAAAACATAGTTACCATGAACATATACAAAAGTCAACTGCCGATAAAGTTTGAATATCCCAAATAAATTTGCTCAAATTTGTTGTGAATTTCACATTTCAAATATACTACCCATTTTAAACTTTAAGTCTTTCTAAACCCTCTATTTTAATAAATAATAAATAAAACCTCCTTAGGCTTGTCAAATTTAAGAGATGGTGTACATATTTTTAATAATCACTCATATTCTTTGTGGGCAAAACAAATGATCCCTAAAAAATATAAGGAAATAAATGTATTAGAAGTGGAGATGAAATGATCACTAGTTTATAGATAAATAAGCATTAGATAGATAAGCATCTCATACTCTAGAAATGAGCTTTTACAACTAGTTACCAAATTAGAGTATAACATCATCAAAAGTTTTTTAGAGTTAAATGATAGTGAATAAGTTAAGTGGGCAAAACTGGTATAAAAAAGAAAAATACATAAGCATAACTTCATTTGCTGGATTATTGTGAAAGATAGACTTACCACAACAAACTCAGAAGCTATATGAAACAACTGGATGGATCAACAATGCAACATATGTCAATAATAACAAGAATCAATAGTGTTTACTCTTTAAACACAAGTTCATTAAATGCATATGGAGGAAAATATTGACCACAAATGGACTATTTTGAACAATTGAACAATGAAAGAAGGAAGTGAGTTGGATTATTAGAGCCACAAAAAGCAAATATTACCATAACTAGAATGAAAAGAATAGAAAAGATTAAATAGTCAAAGACTTAAGAGCAATACAATTGTTGCTAAGATCAAGAAAGATGAAGGACAAAATTGTAAGGTTAAATGACTATAAAATAGCCACCATCACTTGGATAACTCAAATTAAATGCCGATGGATCATGCAATGAAGGACAACTTTCTGGAGCAGGTGCAGTACATGATGGTAAGGGTAATGTCGCGGTGGCTTTCTCTACAAACTTTGGGAATGGAAATGACACCATTGTAGAAGCAAAGCCCTTTTTCTTAGGGCTACAGGCTTGTCACCAGAAAAGTTTCATCCCACTTAAGGTAGAATTTGATTCCTTATTTGTACTACAATGTTTACAAGGAACATGGCTAGTCCCATGGAGTTTAGAATACATTATAAGGTTTTGCTTTTCCTTGCTTCCTGCGAATTAAAACATATCTACCAAGAAGGAAACTTTTTGGCAGACAAGTGCGTCAAAAGGACAATCCATTATTGGATAGCAACTTTTCAAACACTCTAGGTCATTACCCAGGGAATGTAATTGCGCAAGCAGAGTTGACTAATTGAGTTTGGCTAATTATCATCCACCATAAGCCTTAGCAGATAATTTAGCAACTCATGGAAAATCATGTTGCTTGTGGTTAACTTTGGAACTTTTAGTTTAAGTTTAGACTATTCATTAGTATATTTAAATGTCACATTTTGTGTCATAGGTTATGCCTATACACTGCCCACTTTGTATTGTTTTATAGGTTTTAATTACTCTTATAGGGAACATATGTATGATGGGTTAGGTTTAATGCCCTACTTGTATATTATTTATAAGGTATGGTTATTATACTCAACCTTACTTTATAAATAAAATTTATTAGGATATTTCTTATAAAATTTATTTATATAGTAAGATTGGGCAATAATAACCATACCTTATAAATAATATACAAGTAGGACATTAAACCTAACCTATCATACATATATTCCCTACACAATACAAGAAATATAATAATGTGAATGGAACTTGCTCTATGAAGCTTCAGTTTACTTTACAAATATTTTTCACTCAAGCATACAAGAAGATTTCCCTTTATTAAGAACCACAATAGAAGATCACAATTGAGCTCCAAAAGAACATGATTTTGAGGCACTCTGTTCTTTGTGGTCTCACCGGTTGCTTGAGATTCTTCTCTACTTTCTTCACTTTTCTTCCCTTCATTTATAGCACTTAATGCACCACTAGCCATTGGAGTAGGTAGCTGTTAAGATATAGTTGTTTGAAACTCATCTTTTTCTTGATTGATTAAGCTCTTCTGCTAGGATGATAAAGCAAGTCTTGCGCGTTAGTTCCAGCCCTTGACTTCTTGTTGAGAAATAATCTAGCCGATGTTCATTTCATTTTGGGTTTTGTCTTTTGTGATATTCCCTACGGTTTTAGTGGAGAAGACTTTCTTCCTTTCATGCGTCTGTCTCACGATTTGCATCTTCAAATAGCTCTTTTCATTTATTGTATTGGAGTTTGTTTACTTGAAGCACTTTACTTATTGTCTTTTGGATAATACAAGGCAGCCCGTTTCATTGCTCCGTTTTTTGCTATTTTTCTGCCAGCCAAATCTCACTTCTTTGTTCTTTGGTTACTACTTAGTTTTTTGGTTTTGTGAACCACACTTAGTTTTTTGCTTCTGTTAACCACTCTTTTCATTTAATACCCATGTTGCTTTCCTTTTCCTTTTGCAACCCAACTCTTTTTGCACAACACAAACTATTCATCTTGTTAGCATTTCATTTTGCACATCAGCACATTTTGCTCTTTTGCAGCAAGTTTCCTTCATTTATGGACAGTGCGGCTTTACTTTCTTCTTAGATATGATATTATGAGTTTCAATATTTTCATATTAATTGGATACTTTTCATCTAACATCAAAACTTCATCTATTTTCTTATAAGAATTTCATCAAGTAGGGACCTAAGGCATTTACATTTTTCCATATTTATATATTTCGTGACATTCAACATTTTAATCAATTACCATCATCCATCTTTAATAAAACTACTAACGAACACTCTGATAAAGATCATTGGTGATCATTTATAGGGATTTTATGAGAAAGGAAAATGGGTTAGTGAGTGTATAGGATCTCATCCGCATCTCAGCTACAAATTTTATTCATGGTTTTAATAAATAGAGAACAAAAGTAATTGACTAAAAATTTTTTATGTTGCCAGATGTGTAGTTAGAAATTATAGATCAATGACGTGTCCACAGGATTCAAACTGCGAAGGTTTAATTCTATCTTACCCCATCTAGATTGATAGAACAGTGGTTATTATTCATCTTAATTCTGGGCAATCGTTATACAATATTTCTCTTTCTAGGTCATTACTATTATCTCATTATGAGACCTTAAGCATATTTAGGCACTTGATCACAACGTCTATTATCAAGAAACCATTTCGTAGTGTGCTAAAGAAAACAAAAATATCAACTTTCTACTTAGTTCATCAAGTCGTATTTATCAAAGTGATGCATTTTAGTTTAAATTAATTAGTTGCAGACAGCATTACAGCGAGGAGACAGGAGTCCCACACTTGGCCCGTACTGGGATGTTATATGTCTTTATTTTCCAAAACTAGAACTTGTATTGCACATGCTGCAAAACTGATCATCCTTCGTTTAGTTGGTCGTTCAGTATTCATCTCTTATGGATGTTGAGGATTGCTCAAGTAAAATGACATCCTCCCACTCAATGGATTCGTTCTCTTTGAATTAATTTGAGCTGTAGCAGCAGTTGCACCAAAAACCGGCATTAATTATCCTTACCACCATCTGCTCTTCCCTGGTTCAAAGACTGAAGAAAAATCCAGAGCCACCTCCAAAGACAAGAGACACAATTATAAAATCCGTCGCTATCTTAAACTTCCATTGTAAATTTTAACATTTTCGTTATTTGCAATAGCATTCCAACTGCAGCCATTCAAATTGCTCATTCGGGGGTCATAAAAGAAGAAAGATAATCATACATATATTTGGGAAGTAGACAAAGACAAACCGACACATCAACATGTTCACTTCACGAGCTTTCCCCTATTCCCATGGAACTGGCCATAGCTTCAACACAATGAATCTAGCCAGTACTTGACTTCTGTTTGTGCATACACTTTTCACTAACCCAGTTTTCAGAAATTCTGCCTTCCGTATACACCCAAAACTACAGTATCAATGAGACAGAAACTAAGCTGATACTTGCCCAACGAAAGTTGGAATACTAGTTATGGATTGGAGGGTTCTTTTTCGTTGGTGTGTAATCCATAGCCAGTAGTTCCTCACCGTCCACTATCTTGTCTTGGTTGGGTTTAAGCCGATCGACTTGAACATCGGGAGCTTCGTGACTAGCCATTGGCAAATTACGAGCTGCAGGGAAAAAAACAAAAGCTGCAAAAGATTAAACTTGCACTTCGGAGTGTTGGCCAGGGGAATGGACTGAATATAGGAAGAAGTTACCTCTTGCTGCGATAGCGATGAAGCAAAGCAACAGAAAAGACACAAGAAGAAGGCGGTTGCACATAGCCATCTTAGACATGATATAGTACGAAATCTTCTTCTCCACATAGCAGCTGCGTCTAAGTTAGTCCCTTATATAGACGGAGAGAACGATACATGCTAACTAGATACCATGAAACTTGATGTTGCCCGGTGACTGTGATGTAAATTTGTCAATTTTATTTCCCGTCGAAAGGAATGGTTGCTTGGGTCAACATGTTGGCGTTCTGAAAGCATCAATGTCCTTTACTGTTATGCATGACAAAATTAACAGGTTGGAGAATGTGACATTGCGTTCTTATCGTCCTACGAAAATCCTACTTTTCTTCTCAAAATGTTTTTGTGGCATAAACCAATGACTAAAGCAGACGATCTATCTAGGGGAGATTGGGGAAAGATCTTCGTAGAATCATATCCTTTGCTGCAAATGGTGATCGGTCTTCAAAAAGAGGCTTATAAAAATTGTGTTTCTTGTTTGGGGAGGCAAGCCACTAGATTCGGACAAAGATATAGGCAAATGGGGAGCAGGAAACCTCTTAAACCCAAGATTCAAGGGGCGTACTTCAAACAGAATCTCAGCCTGATTTCTGCAGCATCGATGACCCTGCACTACGAGATATGGGAATTCCCTCCTAACATCAAATGGCTCATCTTGATTCATTAAAATTGGGAAATACCAAATATTTTCTAAAAGAAGTATCCAATTTTCTGCTATCACAGTATACTCCATCATGGTATATGCCTCTTTACCTATTTATATCAGTCTTGTTTGATTAATCATGGAAGAAACGATGCATTAATGAATGGAAGGAGATAACCCAAACTGGTGGGGGCAACAATCTCTTTCAGACATTGTAAGCACGATGATCTGTACAAAAATCACATGGGACGTGGTGGTGAAAACCTAAACTGGTGGCCCTGCCTTGTCCCTGGTTTCACATACACTAAACATGATTGAACTGGCCAGTTGAAGCTTGAGATAAAGACACTGATTCTGAAGATTGATAAAACAAAAACAGGGAGAATAATTAATCACGAAGAGGCATGGTGCGGGAAAATTTCCAGGAAGAGTAACCCCTTAGAAATATGCCTCTTTTTCCTATTAAACTTTTAAGTATCAAATTCTGTTCTCAACCCCTAAAGTGTTATCTTTATCATGTGTTCCCCCACCCACTCACCCAGCCACCCACCCCCACCCTTTTACTTTGAAATAAGAAGTTTATGTGGACCTCCAAAGTCATCCTAAACTTTTGAGTTTTGCACTGTTGTAATGATTGGAATCTAAAGGCATATCTCATGCTTCAACTCTTACTTTTGGACAGTCCCGTACAAGAGATTTTCTTGGCCTAATTTTTCCCTTTTTTTATTATATATATATATATATATATATATATATATATATATATATATATTTTTCATGTGCGCTCATATATGATTTATTTATATAATTTATATCGAATTGTTTGAAAGTCAAATTTTATGTAAAAATTGACTTAAAGATAGAGTTTTTTTTTCAAACAAAATTTAAATAATATGAAATTCTTTGTTCTGTTCTCAACATAAATAATTACTTTAGATGTATTGATTTTAAATTTGGCTAATTTCTTTTCTATGGGAAAAATTACAAGATCCTTGGCCATAGGTTTCAAATCAAATAAAGCCATTACATACTACAGATCAAGTCAAAATTCAATTTTATTTATGTGACTCTCCACACTTGCAAAGACAATTTTGTCAAAAGAAGATTATAATTTCCTTCTCCTCTTCAATCTAAACCACAATAAATCCTGGTTGATTTTGACATGAGATTATGAGAATTAAGCATTTCTATTCAAATTTTTACCCCCCAAGCACTAAACGAGGCCAAGGTGCTCCTAAAACGGCCCCCCATACCAAGGCATTATGGATGAGCCCCCACATAGAGTCGCTGAATTAGCCATCTCAAGCACTGAAACAGAGTTAAGCAATAACAACCCTCCTAAGTCAAGCAATATGTTCGGCGTCAGGGCATCTGTTAGTGGCATATCGTTGCATTTCTCGGCCACTTTCACTACCAACAAGCAGTAGAATTTAGGGGTCCTTGACATGTGCAAGTGAGTTAGCAATTTGAACCATCAATTCCCTTGGCTAATTCGCCCCACTTTGGATGGGAACCAGAGAGGTCGGCAAGTGGAGATATAAGTAGTCTCATACCCAGAGCAAGACTCATGATGTGCAATTTGACATATTCATGCTTAAACTTCAGTTTGGATTCAGAGAAAAACGAGGAAAGAGGGGAAAATATTGCATAAGAAAATTTATTTTATGCATTTCTAAGCAGCTAGGTTTAGGGTTCTTTTGACCAACAATTGTTTCTCAGAAGTTGCTCAAGTTAGGTCCTATGTTTTTTACATCCTTACAGCTTTGGCTTGTTACTGAAGGAACTGTAGTTCAGTTCATTCTCATCAATACATGACTTCGACTTTTCATTTTCTATGCATGACAAAACAGTGGAGAGAAACTTGGGTTACAAAGGTGGGGCTTCTATACCAGAATATGGCAACCTCGAAACATCAACCATGGAGGAAGATTTTACCACCCCTAGCTGAGGACCGATCTCGTTTATGAACGACAGAGATGCATGCACGCGGACCACATTGAGTCGTTGAGCAGGTGAGGGTCACAAAGTTCACAAATCTAACTGAGCCGACACGGATGGACACAAGTCACTAACACTAAGCTTGAAAGGTTCCTCTGAAAAGGTGGTGATCCGATTATGTCATAAGGGACAGAATTTTGGATCCCATGGTCCATCCAGTGCAGCACTTGATGGCTTTCTTGTTGTTGGTTTATATGGTTTATGGATGTCATTTGTTTAGGGCTTACGGGACAGTGCCAATCACAATGATGTGGTGGTGTCTAGTCTTTAGTTTTCTTTTCACATCAGTATCTGTTTCCGAGAAATTATAAGTTTCATCTTCGGGTCAGTAGTCAACTTAGAGCAATCGGCAATGGAGAGGGAATGGGGGCACAGGGTCACGTGAATGTCTTGGCCATCCACACCACTTGACATGGACAAACTACGATGGCCAAAACCAGTCCCTTCCACCACTTGCTTGATGAAGCATCCCATAATTTCCATACACGTTACAAAAAAGTCACCAAATCTGTAGAGATATTTAAGATGTCATTGCAGTTTTTCAGGTTTTTACAGCATTTTCTGCTTGAGGCTATTTGCCACTGAAGCAGTGGTTAAGGGACTTCACGATTCTGTAATACAAGCAGTGCGTGATTTTTCTTCTTGTTGCTCTGTCAATGAACACATCTCGGTGGTTTTATTCTGTCTCCCTGAGCGACAAAGCAGCCGACATGCTCCGTTCCAGTCAAACACAGGTCGGCAGCGTGTCAATCTTGTTACAATACTCTACTGCAGATCAGTGAAAGGAACACACACAGACCTCTCTCTCTCTTAAAGTCACAATGTTTGAGGGAAAAAGAAGTTTGACAAATTGTAAGAAAATAAAAAATAACTCTTGAATTAGGAAGATAAATTTACATTTAAACTTACCCTAATCTTGTATCTCTTTAATGTTGTACTAGCAAATGTTCAACATGCATGTGGAATGTCGTTTGCTTTGAGAGGTTTCTGCTTGGGATCATTAATATACTCCCCATCAAGGCTAGATATTTTTATAGTAGTATTTTTTTTTTCTTTTTAACTTGTCAATGTCGTTCCTTGTACTTGGATTAGTAAGAGCATTTTTAAGTATTCAAAACTCATTTCCGCAGTTATTAAAAAGCTGTCACTATGTTAATAATATAAATACATATTATTTTATTAGATTCTCTTATTATTTTCAACTTTTATATTACTATCATTGCCGAGATTATCATCCATTATTGTTATTATTGCCTTAATTCTTATCATTTTCTAGGTTTGTCACCATTAATGTTAGTACCATAGCATTATATTAAAGTTAAGATGAAATTGATATTTTTATCAAAATAATCATACCTTACAAACTATTGTAATATTAGAAATTATAAATTTAAGTAAATTGGAATAATTAATAGAAATTTCAATTAATGAGATCAACGTTTTTCTTGGTTAAAAATCCTTGTAATTCTTTTTTTTTTTCCCTAGACACAACAAGGAAAAAGAAGGATTTATTTGAAGCCTGAAATTGGCTTTGGTTTTAATTCGGGTAAAAAACTCATCCTAAAAACTAGCTCTAATGTTATATACTCTTTTTTATTTAAATTTCAACTTAATAATCTTTTTTTTTTTTAGTATGAGATTTTTGTCTTGTATATGCTCTTTCACACATTAGCATTATTTAGCTTAAAGTTGCATGAAGTAGACAGATTCAATATAAATTCTAATATTAGATCAAAAGGTTCAAAAACCCAATCCAAAAATCAACTTGATTTTTTATTTAAAAATTATCATTATCTTTAAATGCATAACTTTAGTTTTCTTTCTCAATTAGCTTAAGAGACTGCTGCATTTGGATGGGGCGCAGCGACTGCAGGCCCAAGGAACGGCCCGCAGCCAAGGAGACACAAAACGCCCGGAGAGACACATTTGCCTATTGTCACAAGTCGTTTAAGCGAAGCGATGCCTGGATAGGGACCGCCATGGACCCGAGCATGATATGTTTACTCTCATAACCAAACGCTACCTCTCCTCGTTCCCAAACACATTGCTTTGCACGGGCCATCCCGCGCTTATTCGAAGAAGAAAGCATCTGAAGCCAGGCCATCTCCGATAGAAGCAGCTCGCTTCCGTACAATTCCTCGAGGTCCCCCAAATGTCCCAGCCAATCCTTCTTTCCGACGAAGAAGAGGAAAATGCGCTTTCAACCACAGTCAACATCTCCTCCAAGAAACAACGCCGATTCGAACTGGACCCGAAACCGAAGCATGAGGTTCTGGTCCTTCTTGATGATCCGACTCCGCAGAAACCGGGCCCCACGTCCACGCCCTCTTTTGTCCCGGAGACGCCTATTTCCGCCCCAAGTTCCGATATCGCAATCGTCAAATGCACCATGGGCACATCCCATCCTCAAATTAGGGTTTCAGACTCTCAGGACAAGTTTTCCGGTTATTTCGACTACTTATGCGTCTCATGATTTTATGAATTTCTGAAATGCTCTATTTGGTTAGCTGATTTGTTCAAAATTTTCTTTTCACTTTCAGAAATGTTTGGCTTTAGGCTTTGGATTGGTTTTTAGCTTTGTTTTCTTGATCCTCAGGAATTTGCGGAGTGATAAGCTTGGAGTCTGACAATGAGTCGGAAAGTGGTTCTGGAAGGGAGAAGTGGAAGGAGAATGAAAAGACGATGACCAATTTCGAAGAGGCAGCTGACTCTGATTGGAGTTCTAGGTTCATCGAAACCACGAGTTCCCTTGGTACGTTAGTGTAAAGTGCGTTGGCTTTGTTTCTGTTTGCTTTATGCCCAACGAAATTCGTTAGCACGATGATTTTGTTAAAATGGTAGAAATAAAATGAAAATAATTTCTACCACAGATGATTTTTTATTTTAAAGCCAAGGAACTTATGGCAAATGCTCAACAGGGAATGATAATAAAATGCGAATGTATGAGAACAGCTCTTTGCATGCGACGTCATTGCAAGATAAATACACAAGTTCTCTCGGTATGCTAGTGTTAAAAGTTCTTTGGCTTTGTTTATGTTTGCTTCATGCCAAAGAAATTTGTTATCATGATTATTTTGGTAAAATGAAATCTGTTAAAGTGCTATAAATAAAATGAAAATAATTTCTACTACAAATGAGTTTTCTCTTTAAGCTAAGGAACTTATGGCAGTGCTCAGCAGGAAATGACAATATAATGCGAATGTATGGGAACAGCTCTTTGCATTCAATGTCATTGCAAGATAAATCCACAACTTCCCTCAGTATGCTAGTGTTAGAAGTGCGTTGGCTTCGTTTATGTTTACTTTATGCCAAGGAAATTTGTTAGCATGATGATTTTGTCAAAATGAAATTTGTTAAATGCTAGAAATAAAATGAAAATATTTTTCTACCACAGATGATTTTTTTTTTTTAAGCTAATGGACTTGTGGAAAATGCTCAAAAGGGAATGATAATATAATGTGAATGTATGAGAACAGCTCTTTGCATTCAATGTCATTGCAAGATAAATCCACAAGTTCTCTTGGTATGCTTGTGTTAAAAGTACACTGGCTTTGTTTATGTTAACTTCATGCCAAGGAAATTCGTTAGTATGATGATTTTGTGAAAATGAAATTTGTTAAAATGCTAGAAACAAAATGATAAAAATTTCTACGACAGATGAGTTTTTTTTCTTTAAGCAAAGGAACTTATGGCAATGCTTAACAGGGAATGGGAATATAAAGCAAATGTCTGGGAGTAGCTCTTTGCATTCAACGTCATTGCAAGATAAATCCACAACTTCCCTTGGTATGCTAGTGTTAAAAGTGCGTTGGCTTTGTTTATGTTTACTTTATGCCAAGGAAATTTGTTAGCACGATGATTTTGTTAAAATGAAATCTGTTAAAATGCTAGAAATAAAATGGAAATAATTTCTATCATAGATGATTTTTTATTTTTAAGCTGAGGAACTTCTGGCAAATGCTCAACAGGGAATGATAATATTATGCGAATGTCTGGGAATAGCTCGTTGCATTCAACGTCATTGCAAGACAAATCTACAAGTTCTCTCGGTATGCTAGTGTTAAAAGTGCTTTGGCTTTGTTTATGTTTGCTTAATGCCAAGGAAATTCGTTATCATGATTATTTTGTTAAAATGCTATAAATAAAATGAAAATAATTTCTACCACAAATGAGTTTTTTCTTTAAGCTAAGGAACTTATGGCAATGCCCAACAGGGAATGACAATATAATGCAAATGTCTGGGAACAGCTCTTTCCACTCAAGGTTATTGCAAGATAAATCCACAAGTTCCCTCGGTATGCTAGTGTTAGAAGTGAGTTGGCTTTGTTTATGTTTACTTTATGCTAAGGAAATTTGTTAGCATAATGATTTTGGTAAAATAAATCTTTTAAAATGCTAGATATAAAATGAAAGTAATTTTCACCACAAATGATTTTTTATTTTATTTTTTAAGCTTAAGTTATGGCTAATGCTTAACGGGGAAATATAATATAATGTGAATGTCTGGGAACAACTCTTTGCATCTGATGTTATCGCAAGATAAGTCCACCCGTTCCCTTGGTATGCTAGTGTTAAAAGTGCATTGACTTTGTTTATGCCAAGGAAATTTGTTAGCATATGATGATTCTGTTAAAATGCTAGAAAGAAAATGAAAATAATTTCTACCAGAGATGAGTTTTTTCTTTAAGCTAAGGAACTTATGGCAATGCTTAACAGGGAATGACAATATAATGCGAATGTCAGGGAACAGCTCTTTGCATTCAGTGTCATTTCAAGACAATGCTCCTGAGGTACTTCTTGATATTTGGTTGAGCAGTTTAATTTCTAGTTTGTTAAAAGTTTGAAGAAAAACCTGACTCTTGGCTTTATGACTTTGTTACATGGATGTGTTGAGTTTGATTTTTGTGCCTAATTGTGTTGAAACCTCGTTATTTGTTAAAAATCACCAGGTTTCTGTTCCATTTTGTAAGGCATGTCAACATCTTTGTGTTAAATGATGCAAAGAAGGTGCATGTTTGTATTAATCATTAACAGTAATTCTCTTATAGTGTTGTATGCCTCTCCATGTACTTTTTTGATTTCGGTCACATTGAGCTGAACTATTTTGACGTGTACCAGAGGGCATTGGTATATTTATAATTTGGACCAATGATTAATTTTAAGATGTAGAGGAATCACATATTCAGTTGTGCACTCCTTTGTTGATGGCAATCTTGAAGAACTTAAGAGGGTGGGTGCACATTGTAAATTCATAGACACTGATACATTTATTTTGGACAAGTTTGTGCAACCTACGAATCACTTGTCTAGTAAGTTGTTAATATTTAGACTAAACTAGATCATGACTTGGAAATTGCTAGTAATATTGAAGTGGAATGTTGAATGTAGAATTCTGGAAGGTTATGGGTATTTTCCAAATGGCATATATATAGGTGGATACTACAACAATTCTGACATCTACTTTGAGTTTTCTATGATGGAGTTGTTGCACCTGCTTCGATGCATCTTTCTCTTTCGACATTCAGTGACTTGATGACCTATTTGCAGGTATATGATCATACGGACAAAGAAAATGTTAGCACGGAGCAGATCAATAGCAATTTAAATCAGAAGAAAAGTGTTACAGATAGACCTATGGGAAGGAAGAAGATGACAAAAGAGGAAAGGATTCAATTAATGGAAGAGAAGAAGCTAAAGAAGGAAGTAAGTCCTGATGATGTGAATTTGTGTTTAATTTTAGCATTCAAGTAGCTGATGGGAATCCATTTTAAAGCAAGAGAAGGTGCAAAAAGCAGCCCAGAAGGCCGAAGTTGCGGAGTTGAAAAAATTGCAGAAAGAAATGCAAAAATGGGAAAAGGGGAAGTTTGCTCTAAAGTCCGTTGTAGCTGAAATTGATGCTAAAGTTGTTGAAATGGGTTCAGTTGGAGGTGAGCTTTGCCTTCTACAGTCTCCGTCCATATTCTTTTTGTTATTCTCAAGTAGCTGTCTCAGTTGACTTCGAAACCTTTTTGTTCTGAGTTTTACCTCCTTACTTTAGGACATCTGCTTACAAGGTTCGCTGAAAAGGGGCTTACATATCGCATAACCTCAAATCCAGTTGAAAGATCAATTGTATGGACTATGACTGTTCCAGAACATATCTCGCAGGTATAAATTATACAGGAAGTCCGCAAATAAGTGTTTAGAGAGAGCACACAGTATTAAGTTCTTAAAAAAAGAATAGGGTCTTTGCTCTTATCCTCTGTTACAAATCTGATTGTGCAAATTCATGAAGTCATTTCACCTCTTTGGGTTGATTTAATCACCAACGTCAGTTTCACAGCAAGTTAAGATTTTGTTCCAAGCAGAAACTAATAGTAGACTGGAGTCGTCTCACTTGACTTATGTCTCAACCCCTATTATTCACTGATAGCCACCTTGATAGGGAAATGGACCACTCTCCCCAGGCAGTGGGGAGTATGATTTGGTCGTTAGTCTAGTACAGTATGAAGAAACTTTATCAACTAGTCTAGTTGGCATTTATGAGGATTCAAACAAGGGATTTGATGGTTGTAAAGTCAATTGAATGGTCCAACAGAAACTTCCAAACTTGAAACTTATGTTTTTTTTTTTTTTTTAAATTAATTTTCATTGCTCATGATACTAAGTTAGAGATGAATGATGATATTATCTTATTCTTGTGAGGGTGTAGTTGAGAATTCTGGTTTTAGGATGTGTAAGATATACCTCCCATACACAAAATGTTGCTTGCTTATTTAGCAATACTGTTACTAGAATCATCAACAAGGGAACATTACAAGAAATTGGAGAGGGATGGTGGCATGTTGGTCGTTAAGGTAACTGGACTCTCATAATGTGTAGAAGCAGTTTCTTTTTCTTATTAGCATCATTTTTATGGTGAGTGGTTCTGGTTTACGTTTTCCCTTCCTGTAATTGATCCGAGTTCATTATTATTTTATACCTACATCTCCTCTAAGTGTGCATTTCTTCTTATTTCTTACTCATCTTTCTGTGATAGTTTGATACTCTAATATTTGTAATTCTTCAAGGCCAAAGACTAGCTTAGATGGGTGCTTTAAACTCCATGGTAGATTTGAAAGCTTATCAAGCATTTCAGCTTCCAGTTACTATATCTTAAGGAGTTTAATATGCATAAAGAACACTTCATATACAAGCTTTCTCTACCTGAGAATATAATTGGACTTGATTCTTTTATATCCGAATGACTGTTCTTTTCATTGCTCTTCATTCATTTCAAAGATTGACTTCCAAAATTCTATTATGTTTTATGTCTAATTGTTAATATTTACTGCAAGTGTTAAAGAGTTGACAGTGATTATTTTAAACAGTTATTTTGTTTATCTGTTTTCTTTTGGAAGGTTCCTAGTAAAACGCAACAGATATTCTTTAGTCCGCCAATTAGTGTTTGCCAGAGTGCATCTACCTCTGCACATTGACTTAAGTTGACCTTGTTTATATATTACAGATTTCTTCCAATGGATTGGAAATTCAATACGTATTGTTCGTGTATGAAGCTGATGAATTCTGTAATCTTGTCCGCAACGAATTGCTTCTCAATCATGTTTCCAGTGTTCGAAGTCATTACCCATCGTACACAATTTGCTATCTTACCAGTAGATTAATGGCGTATATTAATAAAAGGTGCGTTTGAATTCTATTTTAGTGTTGCAGTTCAGTTCTTGTTTTTCTTTTCTCTTCAAGGATATAATGCATATTAAATTGAAGGGATTTTGTGCGGTTGTGTACGATAATGAAAGCCTACTGTCAGGTCATGCTTGTTGCTTTCCTTCGTTTTATTTTTCTTTCTTTAACCTATAATGCAGCTCTGACTCAACCACATTTGCATATTTCACGATGGGCAGCGGAAGAACACTTCAATACCTGTTTGATAATAAACTATAAGTTATTGAGAGATATAACTACCTAGTTTTATGCCATGTTGAATCCGAATTTCACCTTAAAGCATAATCAGTCTAAGTATTGGAAATTCGGTTCTTCAATTGTCAATTTCCTTTTGAATTTCAAGCTCACTCTTTATCTATAGCTTTGAGTATTGGTATTTCAAGATAATGTATGTCTATAAAATAGCTATTTTTTATTGTTATTCAGAAAAAATATTTTGATTGGATGATATTTAATGGATACAAGGAAGACTTGATTATGTCCTAGCAATAACGGGATGGTACTTTTGTATGTAAAAGCTAAGAAATTGAAGTTACGCAGTTCTTTTGTGAGTTTGTCTTTATTTTGTCGAAAATCTTTTGAAGGAACAAACACAGAGACCATGTTTTTATTTTTCTGCATGCTGTTCTTTGTTCCCATTGAATTTACTATCTTCATGAATGCATAAAATGTCTCTAATCTGGTGTTGATAGAAATTCATGACATTATTTATCATGTATTGTCTTTTTTTTTTTAAATCTTTGGATAGGGTAAATTACATTTTGCATCATAGATTACTACGTTGCATACAATTTCTCTCTTAATATTTCCATAACTAACTCCAAACTATATTAAATAATTTGTTTCAATGTTTGCATTCATCAAAATCAAGTATAATGAAAAACACAACACGTGCATTACATGTGCATCTTGCTGCCAAGTTTACAAAATAACAAATGATCATTTGTTGTGTTTCTCTTGTTTTCTGAAGTTGGAACAAAGGAATGAAGAATGAAATAAGAACACATTCAGTCCAACATCTACAATTGCAGAATTTAAGAATCTAAAATATCATGTTTAGGCTTGAAATGAACATAACTTTTATGCGGAATACTATCTCTTGCACAATATAACTTCAGTTTCAACAACTCTGTGTTATTGCATGCGAAGTCTATGATTCCCATCCTCACCACTTTGACGAGAGAGAGATTCTTTAGCAAGTCAATCTTGGACCTCATCCAAGCCATTAAGGAATTTGGAAAATGATCTTCATGTCAACTTCACTCATGAACAACATGCTTTTATTTGTGTTTCATAAGGACATAGCTTGGTTGAGGCAAAGATGAACCCAACACTGGTGCATGGGTAGTGAAGGTGGAGATGGTGAGAATTGCAGGTGAGAGAAGTGCAGTGGCAATTCACCTAAACAACTCGACCATGTGGCAGGGATTGTGAGCATCTGAGGTGGAGGCAGTGGCTTGGGCAGTGTCAATCTTCAAGCCACTGGTGAACTTGTTGTCAGATAGGGATTTGGCTTGGAGAGCCAAAGATGATTGGGATTCAATGACAACAGACTGAGCTGATTGTCATTGGCTTTGGTCAGTATGAGGAAGAAAGGGTCTTTTTTCTTTAATGTAAACATGGTAGTGGTTACATAGAGATGCTAGAGGCTTGAAAGTAGTTTTTAGTGAATACCATGGTCGCAATGAATAAGTTGTCTGTGGAGTTATTCTTGGACTACTAGTGCTCAAAAATGAAGGTTCTAATCAGTTTTGAGGTTGCAGCTTTGTCATGTTGAGTTGGGCGTGAATCTGAAGATATAATCTTGTGATAATTGTCTGATAATTGATTCTGTGTCATTAAATGACTAGTAGGTAGAGCAGAATCATAAAATTATATTCATAGGGTTAGTTTTGTTACTTTATGTTCCAAGAATGCACATGTAACGCAGACATATTTTTACATCAAATTTGGTGTTTGATTTTTATGGAAAATGAGACATTAAAACAAATATTTTTAAAAATCAGAGGTAATATTGAAATTTAAAATTCAGAGGGAGGATTGCAAATGCGATGTAGTTTGGGGGCTTGAAATAAGTTAATTGTCTCTCCATATACTTTCTTGTTGTCTTTTCTGTTGTTAGTATTAGCTGGTTATCTTTGAAAATCTGTTTGGCTCATTTGCAGCTACATTACATTAAATCGGGTCTAAGCTTTCAAGTAAGGATATGTAAGAATTAATGAATTTCGATACACTGGAGTTTTGTAATTCTGCTGGAGCACAGTGTTTATTTTTCATTACAGCATCTTGTGCTCTATTTTTTTATCAGATGGTTTTCTGCTTCATAATGCCGTAATGCAAATCTCTAATTACTAATTGAAACATCATCTTGGTTCTACTTTAGGGAACAGGAACTCTATAAGAACCCATCAAATAATAATGGTTGGAGACGTCCACCTGTTGAGGAGGTTGAACTGTTGTCCAATTTTTACATGATTTTGTCCTTAGTTTTAGCTTTTTTTGGGTCTTTTTTTGCTCAAATGTCTTGATACGCTTGTTTATCTTTTGTTGTCCAAAAATTTCTTTACAGGTGATAGCAAAATTAACCACTCATTTCAGTAAAGTTCATTCCAGGCAATGCATTGATGAAGCTGAATTAGCTGAACATGTTGTTGGTTTGACCACCAGCCTTGCGTCTTGCCAATTTAGGTAGTAAGTGCCTATGTGTGTCGATCTGGATCCTTGTTATGGTTTTAATTACTCATTGGAAGGAATGCATCTGTTTAATGCAATATAATGCTGTGCCTCCACGAGTTAGAAGCATGAATAAAGATTATTTAAGTGGCAGCTATTTTGGATGAGTCTTGACAATTTTATAGATCTATATGAACTGAGATTAATAGTCCAAATGGTTCTTTTATTTGTGAGTTCCTAATATTTACTAACTAGGTAGTGTGGTTTACATATTTATACCATTGTTTTCAAATTCATTAACATGTAATCTCCACTCCTATAAGAACATCACCCCCCCCCCCTCCCCCCTTCTTCTTTTTTCTCCCTCCCTCTTCCCTCTCTGTCTGCTGTATTAACGTTCTGCTGTTCAGTATACTAAATCTATCTTCTGATTTAAAACTTCAGAAAGAAGTTGACGCGCCTCTCAGTAAATGCTAATGGATCCCTAATTCCTAAGGACACTATTGACCGGAATCTGATAAAAAAGAATTTATGGTGAGTATTTTTTCACTCCAATTTGTATTAATGACTAGCTTATTCCTACAAAGGTTATGTTAAGATATCAAATGTGCATAAAATTGATTTCATTCATACTGGTGTGGTATCATTTTTAACTGAATTTACTTTTGGTTTTCTATTATTATCATTTTTTCCATTTTCGAACTACATAACTTTGTAACCTGTGTTCGTTTTTCTTTCCTGTAAAAATGAGACTCACCTCTTGGCTGTATATTTTATGATGTATAAAAGCAATATACTTAAGTGCTTACCAAAGTAGCTGTGATGGTTGTCTGACAAATTATCTTTGTAGAAGCTAGTGTTTAAATCGTCAAAACAGCGTGGCTTTCTTAGATTACCAAATTTCTTTCTGGAGGAGGTTTGAGACGTGTAGGAGCTGTATAGTTTGGATAGCAGTCTATGTACCTAAGGTGTGAGTGGTCAATGTGTAAAGGTTATATTTTTAAAGCAGTTCAGCTTCCAACGCACAACCACACTCTAATTCTCAGATGATTTTGAAACTTTCCAAGTAGCAAAAATAAGTAATTGTTCCTCAGTTTGTGGACTTAGCCAAGATTTTGAACCTGATTTTAAGACAACAATACTCTAGCAAGAATCGTGTCATTACATAGGGTTTCAAGTATTCTTCCAGGCAATACAAATTTTCTTACCAAGATACTTTGATCCCTTCATGTTTTTATTTAATATACAAAAATCAAGAATACGTGTTTCTGCCTCTGCTTTAAACATCCAGGTTGAAAGCTTTGATATCAATTCCGAAGGTTCAGCCACGATTTGCTGTTGCAATATGGAAGAAGTACCCCACCATGAGATCTCTTCTAAGTGTTTACATGGACTCTAGTAAATCAGTAAGTATGAGAAACTCCATTTTTATCTTGGGCCATGCTCTATATGGATATTTTTATTTTTATTTTATTTTATTTTATTTTATTTATCTTTTTTGGGTTGGGGGTGGGTACCGGGTAGTTAGAAGTGTTCATATCTATTCTTACTTACAAAAGAAAAGGCAAATGGCCTCACTTTTCTGGAGGATGTCTGCGGGAACTCTGTTCAGATTATGTCCAAAATTTTGTATGTTGATGTGTTTATATAGTATAGCATTACTTAGAAAATCCCTGGGGGGCTTTTTCGAAAGGGAAATATTGTTCAGGGTTAAATTTGGCTTCCCGTGCAAGGATTGTGTGGGATTAATGGACAATCATTGCATTTGACTTAAACATTGGTTTAAGAGGATGTTGATGAATTTCCCTCATGGACCCGCCTGGATAAGTTATTGGATCCATAAATTGCCTTGTGAATTTGTATATACAGATGGTCAATTCAAAATATCAGGGTAACCACCAGCAAAATTTTTGTTCAAAAAATGTTAAAATATGTTGCCTCATGCCTTTTATGGCCAAATGGGATTTCTTCGTTTAGGAGGATTAAGGAGTTCAAACAATTTTTGTTTTTGTTTTTGTCTATTGGGAGTAGAAGGGTGGTTTTGCTGATCTGAGTGGAAGAGGAAATCCTTTGTTGCGTGGTTTTACGTTGCTACAATAGAAAATAGAAAGAAAAAAAAAAAGGAACAAAAAGAAACGGAGGACAGGAGGGGCATGTCAATATTGCTATCAGAGAATAGTGTTATATAGATATGAAAATTTGTATTTTCCCATTAGGACTATGAACACTATCTGCTTCATAATTCAACTTTGTCTTCTGTTTTTGGCCTGAAAATAAGCCTCAAATGCTTGATTGTTTTGCTTTGTTTGAAGAACAGTGAACTTTAATTGGATCTTGCATCAACTGACAGGTGCATGAGAAGGAATTTCTTCTCAAGGACTTGACGGTAGAAGGGCTGCTTGGTGAGGACAGAAGATTAGGTGAGGTTTGTTCAAAGAGAGTGTACAGAATACTCATGGCACAAAGCGGAAGCATCAAAACTGATGATGTCGAGAACGGTGCCGATTACTTTGGAAGTTGAACTGCCTTAAAAGTCTCTATGCCGTATTTGTTGGGAAACCCGCATAATTATACGTACAATCAAGGTTTGTATATGCCCCATGGTAGTTTCCGCTCTGTAACTTTGTTTTCTCAATTCCGGGGATTCTGGGACTGGCAAGACTTGAGAAGTTGCGGCTGGAGTTCGCTATGGCAGCTAGTTCTCGACCTCACTGTTGACAGCCAATAAGAATCAAATGCCTTACCAGTATATACGAAGTTGTACTTCTGTGTGGTCGCCACAGTTAATTTGACAACTTAACGTGTATGGTAAGAAGTAACTAAGAGTTTTTGTGCTTGTTCTTACTGGCCAAGTGCAAAACCTAGTACTACTTGAGTGACGTTACTTTAAGGAGTAGAAGAGAAATTTTATTCAGCTTTATAGCTTGTTTTCTTGCATAATTACTGTTCACAGCCATGTAATTGATTCTTATAATTCGATTTACAATGAATGAGAATTTGTTTGGGATCCAGACATGCGTAGTACTCTCAGCACTTGATGCGGAATGTTTCATGAAACCGTAAGGAATGCAACCTGCAATGCTTTCTTTCTTTCTTTCCTTGTTTGTTTTTGTTTTTCATATAAAATGATTCTACCTGGTATACTGGAAGAACTCCTATGTCGAGTAAGTTGGATACTTTGTTGATCCACGGGGAAAAAACCCATTCTTAAACACCCTAAGATTTTCTTTAGTATGTCTCAGTCAAACTTATCTTAGCTAAGTATCTAATATCACACATTGCAAGGTTGTGTCCAGTCCAAACATACCAAGTTTATATTTGTAACATTCTTTGGCTAGAGTCCTATGCGGCAGCACTTTGTTATCTTCTCCTATATCATGTAAATCATCTTTGCCAATCTGGACTAAAATTGAAGCAGGAGTAGTTGAAAAGCACTTGGATTAGTTAGAAAAGGTGTTCCTGAAACTTCTTGGTTCCATATAGCTTTTTTGAGATCTCAGAAGTATCCAAGATTTTGGTCCGAAGATGATAAGAAGTCATTGTGTATTGATCAACCAAAAATCCCACCAAATTAACTTTTTCTTTCTCTTAATGGCCGACTAGCAGTGGACGAGGGAGGATCTTTTACAAATCCAATCAGGGTTTTGTGGGTCTCACCACCAAGACTTAATGTTAATATGGTGGATAAAGCACTTGCAGGCCGCCTTTCAAGCGTATGCTCCAGGTGTACCACCCCAACTAAGATATATGACATCAACCCCACCACTTATCTCCCCCAAGTGAAACATCAATGGTGGCATATCCGAACGAATAGTTTCAGCCACCCACCTCTGGCTACCATCAGTTTCTCATTACGTGATTGCAGATATTGGAATCCATCAGTTTCCGTACCTTCGTGTTTAGAATTCTTTTCCACCGATCTTCCTATACCTGTTTTTTCAAGAGAGAAAACGAAAGGACAAATACAAAACCAATCTCAAAAACAAAACGGAGCTCACTTGACAATAAAAGTCGGGATGATACTACCAAACCGGAAGGCAAACTTTTTAGCTGGCTTTTCCCAATTCATTAGGTCTTCAGGAGTTGGATACTGTCTTTTCTTCCCCTCTCCGTGGCTCCATATTGGTTTGATTCAATTCGCATACCTGAGTTAACCTGTACAAGTAAATCACAGGTGTTTGCATGGTACGAAAAGTGAAAAAGTAACTAACAAAATTAATTTTTTTCAGAACCGTGACATATGTAAATCGGACTTTTACCCACTCAAACATGATACAATCGCACTGAATTAATGGTGAGATAACCCTCCAACATTATCCAACATTATTCAAGCACTTAAGACTCGGGACCGGTTGTCTGCCACTAAAATGGCCACCTTATGAGGTATCTCGATTATTCAACATTTAATCATCAACTAAAGCCTCGTCCTGGCCCATGCATACCACTGATGTGGACAGAAAGGTGTATAAAAACAGTCCCAGAAGATTCCTCCCTTACAATGTTACTGGCGGTAAGGATAGTTCTTCGGCGTTTAGGCCATGGAAAAGAGTAAATCATTTTCAGGGTACTACTCCACCTCCTACACAGACGTCCGATCTGCTTTCGACGACAGGTCCAAGTCATACAGCTTCAACGGGCCGTCAGGCAACATAGATGACTTAGGCACATCTGGCAATCCAGAGCTCAAGAGGAGGAGAAGGGTGGCATCGTACAACGTGTACACCATGGAAGGTAAGCTCAAATCTTCTTTGCGCAACAGCTTCAAGTGGATCAAGAGCAAGTTCACAGATAACTTTGATGAAGATTGAAGAATATGGAATCTTCTGTTCTTTTCTGTGTGTAGAATTTCTCTATCTTGTTGGGTGTTAAAGAACGGTTATAGCTAGAGCCGGACTAAACCCGCCAAGCGTCCTCCTGCTCTAACCAACTATTTCCGTGCAAAAGATGTAAGGGTTTATCATCGATATTACCCATCCATCAGAAGTTGCAATTAAGGTCTTCAATCTTTGAAGAACTTTTATGTTTTGATTGAGTTTCAAATAAATATATCAAGAATGTTCTATCTTGCGAAGTTTCCACTGGTGGACATCAGTTTCGAAGTTCTAATTTCTCATACATAAAAAGAATAAAGTTAGTTTACTGCCCAACATCGTCATAATGCATATGTATATAATTCAATCAAGATGTTAAGTGTAATATCAGCATCCCATAGCAACCAAGTAATCACCAGCATGCTTGGAACCTCTAGCATATTCTGTCAACTTAATATTCCGTCAGCTTACCCCTTACAATAAAATCAAAAACAAGAAAGCAAACAAACAAAGGAAGAATCTATTTGCATGACTGTTTTTGTCCTCAAAATGACATTCTCTATGCATTTGACCCAACTTGATTGCACCATTTTTCTCTCTCTGTTTTATGAATTCGTGGATATTGACACGAGATTGTTGGACAAATCTTGCTCCAATTGATTACAAGAAAACTAGAATTCAAAAGGCTACGGGAAGAAGATGATTCCCTTGTATTTATAACAAGTGACATCTAAAGAATAGAAGATGAAGTAACAAACCAAATACATCTAGGTTTATAAGATGAAAAAGAAAATCTATGCATTTAACGGTGCTAGAAGCATAGGCTAAATATGGAAAAATTCTCTGTTGTATCTGTTGGATTCTACAAGACCGAAAGACTTGTCCTACTTTGAATTAGCAAGACGGCCTGTATGTCGCAAAGGATGACTAGTAATTCTCCAGCGTGACAGCCACATGGCTACCACATCAACTCCACAATAAGATAGAGTGATAGGGTGAAACCATTAAAAGTGCAAGCTCACAATCCAAATCATTTTTGAGGTAGATGTGTCAAGAAGTGAACAAAGATTGAACATTTTCTAGTAAAAACTTGTCTTTATTGATAAAACAAGAAAAACCATTTGTAAGAACAGGTTATAGATGGGAGAATTGTTCCCATGTTAAGGATTCAAGTTTACAACTACTGTGTATATATTATGAAAAACAATAGGCAGGGTCCGGTGGTGCAGTGAGAAGTGGTCTCTTTCAGTCCCATACTGTTGCCGTGTGTAGAGGTGCTTGCATGTAAGAGAAGACTTGCGTTGTTGCTGCAGCTTGTGTGCCAGAGGAGAGAGGGAGAGCCTTCACATCATATCTAAACATCCCCCTTCAAGCCGAAACTTGATATGAATTGATGACATTTATCTTGTCAAGGAGATGAATGTGTTGATTTGCTTTGAGAGCCTTTGTTAGGATGTCTGATGGCTGATCTTTGGTCCTTACTGATTAATCTTGATAAGTCCACATCGAATCTTTTCTCAAATGAAATGAAAGTCAACATCTATATGTTTGATATGCTGATGAACTACGGGGTTGGTAGCAACTTCCATGGTGGCCTTGTTATCGTAGTACAAGCTTACAAAATGAGAACCTTAATTCTCATATCTCTAAAAAGGCCTAATAGCCAAAGGATTTCACAAGATGTAAGGGTCATAGCTTGATACTTAGCTTTTGTAGACAAGAGAGAGATCACAACTTGTTTTTTTGCTCTTCCATAAGATTAGAGCATTTCCAAGCATCATATAGAAACATGTAATTGATTTTCTGCCAACCTTGCAAGTAGCATAATCCAAATTATAATAAACTTGCAACACGTAGCCTCGAGATGAGGGAATAAATAATCCTATCCCTAGGCAGCTTTTCAAGTACTTGACCAATATGATGCTACTTCCTAATGTGATTTTTTAGGAAAATGCATAAACTAAGCCAAATTGTACACAATATACAAAATATACAAAATATTTGGCCTTGTGACACTGAGATAATTCAACTTTCCTATAAGTTGTTGACACTTCAACAAGTCGTTGAGCAAAAGATGCATCATTTCAAGGAACTTGTGCTTCTTGATCATGTTTGAACATTGTCAACAACAAGTTGGTATCTATGGGGTTTTCTACTGGCTTAGTTCCCTCAAGTCTCATCTCATCTATAAGTTCAAGAATGTACTTGTGTTGACTCAAATAGAAGCCCTGATCATCTCTTAGGATCTCAATCTTAAGAAAAACTTAAGATCTCCTAAGTCCTTGATACTTCAATGGGTCACTAAGCAAAGGATCATCATCTTAAGGAACTTGAGCTTCTTAATCATGTTTGAATGTTGCCAGTGACAAGTTGGTATCCATTGAGTTTTTTATTGGCTTAGTTCCCTCAAGTCCCATCTTATCTAAAAGTTCAAGGATGAACTTGTGTTATCTCAAATGGAAGCCCTAATCATCTGTTAGGATCTCAATACTAAGAAAAAACTCAAGATCTCTTAAGTCCTTGATGTGGAAGACCGAATACAAATGTGTTTTCAAATTTTTGATCTCATCAACATCACTGCTAGTAATGAGTATATTATCTACATAAATCATGAGAATGACAATGAGGTTATCTCTTTTCTGACAAATAACGAGGTGTCATGTATAGAATCCTGATATCTAGTTGTGAACAATGCCTTTATGAACTTAACATACCACTATTTTGCTTTAACTTATATGTAGACTTCCACGGCTTGCATACCTTTCCACTTTTCTTGCTATGATCCATTGGAGGAAGCCTCATGTAGACCTTCTCATTTAAGTCTCCTTACATAAATGCATTATTGACTTCCATTTGGTTAATACCCTACTAATCTTAAGTTGTTAATGATAGTGTACACTTAATTGTGATGTGTTTAACCATTATAGCAAAAATCTCATGATAATCAATACCTTGCTTTTGGCTGAACCCTTTAGCTACCAACATGGCCTTATATTACTCCACTAATCCATTAGCTTTATATTTAATCTTGTAGACCCATTTACATCCTATGGGTTTCCTCCTTTCTAATAGCTCCATAATATCTCAAGTGTTGTTTGCATTTAATGCTTTGATCTCCTATTTCTTGGCCTCTTGCCACCTAAGATTACTGATAGTCTCATGGTGGTGGGTTAGCTCGATGGCAATGAGATGAATGCAATAAAGATAGATAGGGTGATGACTAGTGAGATCATCAATAATGGGTGATGATTGTTAGGGATTAGATGTAAGCTCAAAATGGTGTGTCTCTAGGGCCTTTGGAGTGTGCTCTGTCAAAGGGACTTCCGAAGAAGAATGCAACATAGGCCCTACTTGTGCAAAGAGGAATATGTCCTTATGAAAATGTACGTCTCAACTCATAAATATTTTTTGTTTATCAGGATCATAGAGCCTATAACCCTTTTAACCTTAAGTGTATTCCATTAAGACATTAGGGATTGTTCATGGGGTAAATTTGTCATTGTGGTGGTAAGGCACAAACACTTAAAAACCCTAAGATGAGATATCTGATGTGGTTTTCCAAATAATTTTTCAAACAAGGTGACTCTATACAACATAGAGGATGTCATTTTGTTAATGAGATAGGTTGTTGTGAGTATGTACTCCACTTAAAAGTTGTCGAGCATGGAGCTTTGAAATTTCAATTATTGCGCAAGGTTTAGAATGGGACGATGCTTACATTCAATGACACCATTTTGTTGTGGTGTGTGAGCACATGAACTCTTATGTTTAATGCCTCATGATGAAAATAATTGTTTTGTGTGGCAATTGAAAAATCAAGTGCATTGTCAATTCTAATGCACTTAACCTCTCTTTTGAATTGGTTCCTTATTAAATTGAGGAATTTCTCTAATTGTGAAAAAGTTTCACTCTTGACTTTCATTAGGAATGTTTATATTTTTTTGTGAAAAATCATTTATTAGAGTGAGAAAATAATATGATCCATAGTGATTAAGAATCCAATATGGACCCTAAACATCAGCAAAGATAAAATCAAAGATATGTTACGTTGTATCATCACATACAAGAAGAGGATTGTGAGTTTGTTTTGCAAGTAAACAAATCATGCAAGGCTCATGTTGAAGAAATTTTGCAAATTTAAATTCAATGATAAAATGAAATTTTGGCGTTAGACATATGGCCAAGTCTAGAATGCCAAAGTTTAGAGTTTGATACATCATATGCTAACAAAGTGTTTACAAAAGATTAACTATGTTCAAGAATTCATGTGACATTGTTCCTATTGGGACATGCAACAAAATAATAGAGCCTATTTTTTACTCTATCAAGCCCTTTGACTTCATTCATTTAAAGGTCTTGAAACATATAAAAATGAGTATAAAATATGATGTGGCATTTATTTTTTGAAGTTGATATTAAATTAAATTTGAAATCTAGGGAATATAGAACTATGTTCAGCATAAGATGTTTAGATATGTGGTTATTACCAATGTGGGTAATTAAGACACCATTAATGTTAGGAAATTTAACTTTCCTAGATCTAAAGGTACATGAAACAGTTGACTTCAAATATGAAAGATTAGTAGTAATGTGGTTGCCACTTTAGAATCAATTATCCAACATGCATTAAGCAATTCAAATGTACCTACGAGATAGGCCTAGACATCCTAATTTCCATTCAAAAATTGCATGAATCACTAATAATCAATTTTGGTGATGAAGACATGATCTAAATCTTTAGCCACCAAGTTTGCTTTTGCCTCTTCCTTGTGATTTTTGTGCCTCAGTGGATAACCATACAATTTGCAATAGTCCTTCTGCTCACACTCATATCCCTTACAATATTCACATTAAGGGCCTGTGAAGCAATACCATTTTTCCTTTTTATGGCCATTTTTTCCACAGATGTCACATTTTTCAACTTAAGCTAGCCTAAACGACATGTCATATTGCATTGCCTTGAGAAAAAATGGCAAGTCATTTACTGAATTGAGACTAGCGCTAGATCTTGCCCTAATAGACATGTCTACCATAATAAATCAAGTGCTTGTTGCTAGACTTATTGCATCAAGGGGGTGTTTTTGTCACAACAAACATGTGTTCTCTAGTCATCTTCCCCACCGCACTCCATTGGTATTTGGCCTTACAAAGCATTAAATAGGTCTTCAAGAGGTCCATAAGTGGGTGCATAACTAGAATTTGCTCCTTTAACATTGAATAACAATCGTCGAGGTCTTAATGAAATTGGTAGAACTTCATCTCCTCTTCATGCTCTCTTTATGATTGAAAGGTCACCATTTCTGGTTATGTAAGCTCAATTAAGGAGGTGAACTCAACTGAAATAGGTCAAAATTGGTTTGCCCCCTTGACAAGTTAGGCAAAGCTCAGTGGTTAGGTCATAAACCCTATATGGGTCAACATGATGATACTGAGCACAAAACTCAACCTACATTTCAACTACATCTCTAGTGTAAATCAGTCCATCATAGAGGTGGTCAAAGATGGAGTTAAGAATCCATCCATGATAGAGGTCATTACAGTATTCCCAAAGTTTTTAAGTTGGCGAATTAAGTTTAAGCTTTTTATAGCATCCGTTGACGAAGACAAATTTGTTCTTAATTAAAAGAGCAATTGTCATCGTCTTTCTCAAGATGGTGTAATTTAAGGTTCTTGCCAACTTAATTGTCACAAGCGCTATCGAATTGGTGTTTCCGTGTGGCAACTAGAAGGGATCAAAGTAATTTAGGGATTGGACCCTAGTATCAAGGCCGTGCAGCGGTGGAATGGCCGAAGGAGTTCCTTGTGGAGTGTGAAGTTTGAAGTCTTTTGTTGCTTCCGCCGTTGCAATGGGGTGGTACATAGGGCAGATTTTCGTTGGAATCTACCATCTTGGTGGTCAATGTAAGGATGCCTAAAATGGTGTCGTTAAAGGCTGAAGAGGAGGAACAACATCATTGCGAACTTGTGTAATGATGTCATTTTTAGCTGAGGGAGGCACACGCATCGTTTTCGCTAATGAATTACCAAGAGCTTGTATGACATCGTTGCACTTAAAATGCAGAAAAGGTCTGACGGCGTCGTATTGGTCTTCGTCTATTAGAGAAGAGCCAAGAGCAAAATCTACCGTTTTGGCAAGGACAACTAGAAAAGACTGCAGAGCCGATTACTGCAAGAGAAAAAACATAGAAAGGCTACCAAGGGTTTCCTGTGGCTGATTTTAACTGAGAAAACTAGGAAACAAAACCTCCGGTTGATTTCTGGGTTGTGTAGAAGCGAGTTTGGATCGAAGAAACAAAAAAGAGAAATAGCAAGCTTATCGGGTTTGACCGAAAAATAAAAAAATAAAAAAATAAAAAAAGGAAAAAAAAAAGAGAGAAAATAGCCTGGCTCGTCCATACCATGTCAAGAAGTGAACAAAGATTGAACATTTTTGGGTAAAAGCTTGTCTTTATTGATCAAACAAGAAAAACCCTTTGTAAGAACAAATTACAGACGGGAGAATTGTTCCCATGTTAAGGATTCAAGTTCACAATTAATTTGTATATATTATGAAAAACAAGAGGCAAGGTTTGGTAGTGCAGTGAGAAGTGATCTCCTTCAGTCCCATCTTGGTGCCGTGTGCAAAGGTGCTAGTGGGTAAGAGAAGAATTTTGCTACTGCTGCAACTTGTGTGCCAGAGGGGGGAGAGAGAGCCTCCACGTCATATCCAAACAAGATGTGTATGCATAACCATGTATTTAACTAATAGAATGACAGCTTGTATCCTTAATGAGAAAACTTTATTTAAGAAATTGTTCAACAAATCGTCTATGCTTTCTCATTTGAGATCTTTAGTTATCTTTCTTAGACCATTCATGTATTAAAAAGGAATAAATTGGATCTCGAGCCGTCGTTATTGTACTCTTGAGATATCCGGATCTCAAAAAGGATATAAACTACTCAACCTATAAAACATTCTTAGTGAGATGGAGTTTGTGTGACACCATCTTTAAAATTCATTTATAGGCATCTCCATCATCTTTTTTGGCCTACCCAAAATGAGTTTAATGATTCCTTCTTTTGCTATTAATCTAGACCAAAGAGTTTCTTTGCTTAACCTTATCTATGTTTTCCCATCAAAATTTACTCCCCAGCTAAGGTTCTCTCAATCTCATATCAAGTTTGTATCTTTTGACTAGCTCTTTGAAAACGCATCAGTTGCCTTTATTTCGTCTTACCAAGTCTATGTTTTATCATCAAGTAATTCAAAATCTTAGATGAAAAGATACAATGAGGAAGGAAATCCAAGCCCAAGAAAAGAAAAGAACTTGGTTTATAATTGATCTTCTTCTAGGTAAAAAGCTCATTGGCTACAAAATGTATTTACTAAATCAAATGTTAAACAATGCTGATGCTAAAATATTTGAGGCTTGATTGTTTATAAAAGGAGATAATTAAAAAGAAGAAACTGACTGTCAAGGCACTTTCTTTTTAATTGTCAAAAAGATTGTCATTATTGGTCTCTCTATTAAATAGATGTTCAATCGAAACAAAACCTCCAAATATTGTGTTTAATGGAAACAAAATTTCCTAGTGTTTCATTTGAAGGAAAGAAAACCTCTTACAAACTTAGGGTTACAAAAGTTGGTTATCAATCTGTTCTTTCTACCTAACGAAGCTACCCTTCTTTCAGGACAACCAACATCAACCGAAAAACAAAGCAAGAGACGCAATGGCCTTACCGCGTCAAGCGCTAACTTCTTCTACCTTACCTCCCCAGTTGTACAAGTCAAATCCCTACATGATCACCCATGGCACCCCGTACGAGTCTCCAGATTGGCAGTTAGCTTCTACGAGTCACTGCAAGACCTCTAGTCGTACTTTGTCATGCACGTGACCTATTTCTAAGCTTATCCGTTCCCGAACGTAACTCTCTCCCAGCTTATTGCTTTCTATTTAACCATTCATCCGCTAATGTTCTTTCTCCATAGATTTCTCTCCCTTAATGCGTTCTTTCATATCAGTTTTTCATTCTTTTTTTTTTTTTTTTTTTTTTTGTGCATCTCAAAAATGTCTTGAACTGCGACTGCGCTTTCATTCCTACCATTATTCATCCCCCACCCACCAAAAAATAAAAAATAAAAAAATAACAGAGACTCATATCGGCAATGGTCATGAAACAGAACCTGGGGGAAATGATCATATCGGCAAATATGTTTTAATGTGAATGGATATGGTGCAACATCATTGCTTCTTGAAAGCATTTTTGTTGTAGAGAACATATTTTCTGCTTTATGGAAAAGAACTTCTAAGTTTTTTTCCCAGAGAACAAGCTTTATGGAGTCCTTGTTATAGGGGCAGCTCATTAAAGCTGTCGTGATAATGATATTACAAAAAGAAGAAGAAGGAGACAAATGAAACAACTCAGAATTACAAAGCAGCATTATCTGAAAATGCATCCTCCTTGGTGGCCCGATCTTTGTCCAATCCCCACGGTTCTGTTACTTTATCCGGATCAAAAATTCGAACTCCTATTCCAGAACGAGAGCTGCGATGATGAGCAAACGTGTTATCTCTTTTCGGGTTGACGATATCTGTTATGGAGGCTTGTAAAAGAGCAGAGTACTCGACGTTCTTCAGCTTAAGATGACCCTCAGTTCTTGGTAATGTTATTTTATGAGAACGAAGAAGTGGGGATAGGGATGTGTGCAGGGTCTCTCCATGGCCAGTCGTTTTTACACTCGAGGAAGTGCTACTTGCACTGGTACCCAGCTCTTGGCTGTACAGCAGTTCTTCTGCACTCTTCCCCTGCAAAAGCTGAGGACAAAGAAAAGAGTGTTCATTTATGAGCGGAAGAAGTTAGTTCAATGAAAAAGACAAAATGGATTCAATTTGCTTAATAAAAGAAACAAAAGAAAATGAAAAACTAAGTAAGCTCACTTCAAGAAATATAAGCAGCAAGGAATGATAATTGTACCGAGTCAAAAGGTGGATCCTGCTTTCAAGAATTAAATGACAAGCTTGAAATTTCAGAATAAGAACTTAATTTAAAGACTCGTGAATGAATAACCATGGCCTAATCGGATAAAGAGCTGCCAATGAAGGTTTATCCACTGGCAATTGGCTTTGGTACTCAAAATATGACGACAAAGCGAAGGGGAAATTGTTGACTTCACGTCCATGGCCCTATTACTATCTTCCTTTACCTCTTTAGAATACTCAAGATCTCCACTAGCTTGTTCATTTAGGTCCTTTCTTAGACGACCGTCACGATCTTCTTGAGATAATTGCTTTGCTTGGGCAGTCCTGTGCCTGTAAGAGGGAAAGCACAATGAAGCTAGGCTACCCTGCGGAACTTGATACAACCCAACAATATTTAGTCAGTAAATTGCCTATGAACGTTTTGATAGCATTTAAATGAAATTACTGGGTGATTTCTGTCATAAGACATGATCGATGAGAAGCTAAACCCAAAGCCACGAGAGGCCAAGTTTGGAGGCAAAGAAAAGGCCTTCAGAGAGAGGCCAAGAGGGTATTTGGAAAAAAAATTTATATTGCTCTTGTAAGGAATTACAATCTACAATAACTTTATCAAAAGAATAACCAATAAGAAAGTAATATTTATGTACAATCGCACCTCCAAAAATTTCAATGATTTGATAAGACTCTGTGGGATACAAAACGCATTTCTTCTTATTTTTCTACTCTTATTTGTAGTCAGGACTTCATGTTCAGAGTAACCTCAACAAAAAGGTTGAAGATTTGCCTTAGAGTCGAGCTAACATGATGCAAGTTTGAGATTTCCTTTAAATTTTTAAACATGTTTGGTTGCAGAATTTGGCGGCTAAGAACACCAAAGAAAAGGAATCGAGAAAATCTAACATGTGGGAAACGAAGGAAAATAAAAAGTTAGAAAGGTGATGGACTTCCAATAACAGTACCAAAAGCATCAGTAAAGAAGCGTTAGGATCTTTTATGTTGAAACCCAAAAAGAAAAAGAAAAAAGAAATCTCCATGCAGTTAAAAAATCTTGATTTTAGAAAACCCAGAACCAAAACATATTATTAACACATACTAAATTCCATCACTACTATCTTAAAGACCAGCCTGATAGACACGTTATGATTCTCACACAAATTTTTTCATTATATTATCGAGGAAAAGAATTTCAAATTATGAACTAATAGCATACTTCTTACGACCACGTCGAGTTTCGTCCTTCTCTTTCCTGGGTGCTGGTAGAGCTGAAAGGTCGCATGGCAATGGAACTGAGGTAAAGAACTGAGAGCAGAAATAACTATTTTGTTAGGTCCCACATGGAAAAATAAGAAACTTAGAGAGATGAGTTCTTCCATCAAATGTCTTGGTGTTTTAGGTTCTAAGACACCGAGCAAGAGCTTTGCGATGATTACTTACTTCACTTTGGAGAGCAGAAGCAGCGCTGCCACGAGAGGTTGGATCTAAAGCAAGAAGTGTTTTCAAAAGACTGAATGAAGTGCGAGGAAAATTCCTGAAGACATCCTCAAAATTGGGTTTAGAACGTGGCGTTGGTCGGATGGCTGTTGGCTTCTTCATTGTCTTCCAATACTCCTCCGGGGGTGAACCACAAAGGTTGAAGATCTTAAGGAGCTGCTCGATCTGAGTACAACGAAGGGTTAATAAACGGAAAAAACTGTCAATGCAAAATCATTGCGTCCATTTCCTCAGGATAAAAGGTAGTCACATTTTCATCCTTGGAAACACAATCAATAAAGTTTTTTTCCTGGGGAAGGTGGAGATACAAGAACTCCGAAATGACAGAAATTAGAACCTGAACATTTTTCGGAAAGTAATCAATATAGAGATCTTAGTTATAATTTACGTTGTACTCTACTCTCCCATTTTAGAATACGGAATTGGTCTGAAAAGTTCTCCCTATTAATTCATGAGAATACCATAGAGCATACTCAATTTCTCGGACTCCCAAACACGTCTATTATGAATGGGTTCCAAACTGAAGCCTGACAGCATATGTATTCTTGAAGGGATTCTACCTCTGATCTTCCAGGCATAATTGGCCTTCCAACAAACATCTCCGCCAATACGCATCCCGCACTCCAAAGATCAATACCAACTCCATAATCCTTGGAACCTAATAGTAGTTCTGGAGCCCTGTACCAGAGTGTTACAACTCTATTAGTCCGTTCCTGTTCAGGAAGATAAAAATTTGCAAGCCCAAAATCAGCAATTTTTAACACTCCATGTCTGTCTATCAACAAGTTGGAAGGTTTGATGTCTCGGTGTAAAATTCCGTTCTCATGGCAGTGCTGGAGACCAGAAAGTAACTGCAGCATATAGCACTTCACCTGTATCAGAAACACCCAAATCATCGTGATACAGTCCACGTAGCAATGGGATATATATGAACTATACGAAATCTCATAAGTGCGTTATTGTCCATTAGTGTGTTGTAATTATCCTTCTTTGTCACTTTCAAGTTTTTCATTGAAATCTGGATAAGGCCCAAGTGTATTTTTAAAGAATTTGATTTGAAGAGAAGTCAAAATCTCTAAATTGTTTTCCTCACGAAAGGAATTAACTATATTCTACTTATTTGGATAGATCTTAATAAAGCCACTCTAACGTATTCAAATTGGTAGGTAGGTTCTTCTACTTGGAGAACCCTGAAAGCTTGAAGTTACTGTGGTTTAAGTTCTTGACCATTTACGGATGTATTTTATTTTAGATATTTTATGTATGCTTTCATTAACGAAAGTTGGTTTCATGTTCGAAGATTTTAATTTGAATATCTGCCTGATCAAGTCAAGAATTACCCACCTTTTTCGGCAGCTAATAATTCAGGAATACTTAGTTCGGAAAGCAGTATGCTAACCTGTTCTTCCTTGAGCCCGTCATCAGGGCGAGAGATGATTTTGTTTAAGTCTGTCCGCATGCAATCGAAAACCAGATAAAGACTATACTGCATCCTTGATGTGGCCAGGCCTTGAAGTTTGATAACGTTTGGATGATTTAGCCTCTTTAGCATTGCTATCTCTCTTGCCATGAACTTGATACTCTCCGGCTCTGATGTGTCAAACCGCACTTTCTTCAAAGCAACGATCTTTTTAGTGTCCCTATCTCGAGCTTTGTACACATTGCTATAGGTTCCTTGGCCTATCTGCAAAAGCAAACATCGGAACTCAATTCAGAACACATCTTTTATCTCATTTGTGGACTCGTGCAAGAAACTCCAGTCAATATCACCACCTCCTCCCCACTAATATGAGTCTGGCAAAGGAGGAAAAGAGACCACGACTATTTGGAATGCAAAAGGGCGAGAAATAAAGCATTTCCCACCCCCCATGAACAAGATGTTTTCTCGCTAACATTTTTTGCATCCCGTATAATAGACTGAAATTTCCCTTCGTTCGAATTCCTTTACTAAGAATGCCAACTCAATGAAATATCAGCTTGATATAGTGAATGAGATACAAAGTTTGGCTCATGTCATAACAAAAGGAAAGAATCATATGATATCAATTGTATATTTCAACACTAACCTTGGCAAGTTTTTCATACGAATCGGCACTCTTGGGAACTAAACCTTCCAACAGGTCTCCAAGTACATTATCGACCAACCACCTTGGCCACCCGTCCACATGCTCATCCTCTCCAATCTTCTTCAGTGAAATACTTTTTGGGACATTTCGACTTCCCCCACTCCTCTTCCTCTCCGTCTCACTCACAACATCCCCTTTTCCTCCACCTTCACCACTTTTAGCAGTTACCACTCCCTGAATATGCTTATCTTTGGATATAGAATCTGATCTCTCCTGACTGCCCTGAATCTTCCCAAGCTGCCTTTGATTAGTAATTCTCTCTCCGACGCTTCTCATGACATACGCGTTTTCCTGCTGCAACCTCAACAAATTATCAGCTAAATTTCCAGCAAGTCTTCCCTGAGTACATCCCATCGCGTCCCAGCAGAAAGGAACTGACGCTTTTTTTCGTTATGAGCTAGGTGACCCTAGGGCGGACTGTGATGTATGGAGCAGTAGATGATCCCTAGAGAGGGTAAGAGGAAGATGAAACCGCAAGAAAACAACACCCACCTCCCTTGTCCTGACACGGTTTGGGATTATGAGAACAGCGAAGCAAAAGAGAGCTGTTTGTGTTTCGCCCTCGCAACCATCACGGGCTGAGGGACCGAGGAGTGCCTTTTTTTTCTCATTCCTTTTGGCGTGTAAGGCCTCGTACTTAAGGATGATAGCCGTATAAACAGGGACATTTCAGCTTAAATCACAAGAATGACCCTACTTACTGCGCCTGGAGTGAACTGTTCTTTCTTACTTGACTGGTAATCAAACCAACGGCAAAGGACCGTATAAATTTTCTCCCGCCATAACTGTTCCATGACATTAGACAGAAAGGTCATTGTTGCCACACGTGGGTCATAATCCTCGTTGAAATATCTATACCTTCATTTGTCAATATGATAATGTCGCTGAACGGCAATGAAATAAAAGAAGGTATCATTTTTTGCTAGAGCCGCTGAATTGCAGTTGTATAGACAGCATAATAGAATGGACTCTAGGAATTTGATTGTCCGCAATTTGCATGACCATTGGTTAATCGCATTTTGGGCATATTCTTGTGAAATTAACGAAGCTAAATCATAGGAGGAAAGGCATGCACTCTTCTTGTCCATAATACATCTAAAAAAAGGAGATGCCAACAAGTGGGAATCAATCTATTATTGATATTGAAATGATTCAACTATACAAGCGCATGGTCCTTATGTACAAAACTATGACTATATATACAAGGACAGCACAATAACTGCGATGTAGAAAATATATTTACATTAATTCATAGTATAAATTTGGTAGCCTAATTGTAACGCAATATTCCCATTAACACTCTTCCTTAAGTTGGAGATTCGAAAAGGTCATACTCTCAACTTGAGGAAAATGTGTCAATGTTGCCTACTACAAAGTACTTTGGTGAACATGTCTGCCAGCTGCTTTTTGGTGGATATGTGACATGTCGCAATAATTTCTTGTTGTAATTTCTCTTTGATATAATAACAATCAACCTCTATATGTTTTGTTCTCTCATAAAAGATTGGATTGATTGCAATCTTCTATGTTGCTTCATTGTAATAGAATAACTAGGTTGGTTGTTAAAGATGAAATCCAAAGTCTCTGAGCAACCTCATGATCAATACTATCTCAGGAGTAGTAGTAACTTGCATGGCTCGATATTCAGCTTTTGAAGATGAAAAGGAAATAGTCAATTATTTTTTTGATCGCCAAGATACCAAGGAGTCCCCAAATATTATGCAGAATCCTTTAGTTAATCTCTATGTCATGGTACAAGTACTATAATCTAAGTCATAGTAAGCTTTGTGCTCCAATTTTGATGATGAAGGGAACATCGGAACTCAATTCAGAACACATCGGAACTTAATTCAAATAGGTTCCTTGGCCATCTGCAAAAGCAAACATCAGAACTCAATTCAGAACACATCTTTTATCTCATTTGTGGACTCGTGCAAGAAACTCCAGCTAATATCACCACCTCCTCCCCACTAATATGAGTCTGGCAAAGAAGTAGGAAAAGAGACCACGACTATTTGGAATGCAAAAGGGCGAGAAATAAAGCATTTCCCACCCCCCGTGAACAAGATATTTTCTCGCTACGATTTTTTGCATTCCGTATAATAGACTGAAATTTCCCTTCGTTCGAATTCCTTTACTAAGAATGCCAATTCAATGAAATATCAGCTTGATACAGTGAATGTGATACAAAGTTTGGCTCATGTCATAATAAAAAGAAAGAATCATATGATATCAATTGTATATTTCAACACTAACCTTGGCAAGTTTTTCATACGAATTGGCACTCTTGGGAACCAAACCTTCCAACAGGTCTCCAAGTACATTATCGACCAACCACCTTGGCCACCCGTCCACATGCTCACCCTCTCCAATCTTCTTCAGTGAAATACTTTTTGGGACATTTCGACTTCCCCCACTCCTCTTCCTCTCCGTCTCACTCACAACATCCCCTTTTCCTCCACCTTCACCACTTTTAGCAGTTACCACTCCCTGAATATGCTTATCTTTGGATATAGAATCTGATCTCTCCTGACTGCCCTGAATCTTCCCAAGCTGCCTTTGATTAGTAATTCTCTCTCCGACGCTTCTCATGACATACGCGTTTTCCTGCTGCAACCTCAACAAATTATCAGCTAAATTTCCAGCAAGTCTTCCCTGATTACATCCCATCGCGTCCCAGCAGAAAGGAACTGATGCTTTTTTTCGTTATGAGCTAGGTGACCCTAGGGCGGACTGTGATGGTATGGAGCAGTAGATGATCCCTAGAGAGGGTAAGAGGAAGATGAAACCGCAAGAAAACAACATCCACCTACCTTGTCCTGACACGGTTTGGGATTATGAGAACAGCGAAGCAAAAGAGAGCTGTTTGTGTTTCGCCCTCGCAACCATCACGGGCTGAGGGACCGAGGAATGCCATTTTTTTTCTCATTCCTTTTGGCGTGTAAGGCCTCGTACTTAAGGATGATAGCCGTATAAACAGGGACATTTCAGCTTAAATCACAAGAATGACCCTACTTACTGCGCCTGGAGTGAACTGTTCTTTCTTATTTGACTGGTAATCAAACCAACGGCGAAGGACTGCATAAATTTTCTCCCGCCATAACTGTTCCATGACTTTAGACAGAAAGGTCATTGTTGCCACACGTGGGTCATAATCCTCGTTGAAATATCTATACCTTCATTTGTCAATATGCTAATGTCTCTGAATGGCAATGAAATAAAAGAAGGTATCATTTTTTGCTAGAGCCGCTCAATTGCAGTTGTATAGACAGCATAATAGAATGGACTCTAGGAATTTGATTTTCCGCAATTTGCATGACCATTGGTTAATCGCATTTTGGGCATATTCTTGTGAAATTAACGAAGCTAAATCATGGGAGGAAAGGTATGCACTCTTCTTGTCCATAATACATCTAAAAAAAGGAGATGCCATCAAGTGGGAATCAATCTATTATTGATATTGCAATGATTCGACTATACAAGTTTATGGTCCTTATATACAAAACTATGACTATATATACAAGGAAAGCACAATAACTACGATGTAGAAAATATACTTACATTAATTCACAGTATAAATTTGGCAGCCTAATTGTAACGCAATATTCCCATTAACACTCTTCCTTAAGTTGGAGATTTGAAAAAGTCAAATACTCTCAACTTGAGGAAAAGGTGTCAATGTTGCCTACTACAAAGTGCTTTGGTGAACATGTCTATCAGCTGCTCTTTGGTGGATATGTGACATGTCGCAATAATTCCTTGCTACAATTTTTCTCTGATACAATGACAATCAACCTCTGTATGTTTTGTTCTGTCATGAAAAATTGGATTGGCTACAATCTTCTATGTTGCTTCATTGTCATAGAATAACTCGGTTGGTTGTTAAAGATAAAATCCAAAGTCTCTAAGCAACCTCATGATCTATATTATCTCACGAGTAGTAACTTGTATGGCTTAATATTCAACTTTTGAGGATGAAAAGGAAATAGTCAATTATTTTTTTGATTGCCAAGATACCAAGGAGTCCCTAAGCATTATGCAGAATCTTGTAGTTAATCTCTATGACATGGTACAAGTACTGTAATCTAAGTTGTAGTAAGCTTTGTGCTCCAATTTTGATGATGAAGGGAACATGACTCCAAGGCCTGAACAACTCTTGAGATATGTGATCACTCTCATAGTTGTTTTTGTATGTGACTATTTTGGTGTGTGCATAAACTGACTAAGCAACTACACTAGAAAAGTGATATTATGCTTGATGTGTGTCAAATAAATTAACCTGCTAACTAGTCTCTAGTAGCTTGATGGATCATCAAGTGGTGGATCATCATTATCTTCCTTTGAACTAGCATCATATTCAGTGCTCGTGAAGTTCTTGTTTTGCTCCATAAGGATTATCGAGGATTTTAAGCTTGTTAATCCAGCTTCAGAAATGAGCTCTAGAGTATACTTTCGTTGGCTTAAAGAAATCCCATGTGGAGAACATGCAATCTCAATTCCAAGGAAGAACTTAGATTGTCCAAGATCTTTCATGAAAAATGTATGTTGGAAAATAAAGGTTTTGTTGTGACAAAATCTATTATGGATTATTTATTGAATAAATGCTTTTCATATGTGCAAAAGAAAATCATAGGAAGTAAAAAGTGTGCAAATTATAATATCAATTAATGATATTATAAAGTAGCCAAGTTCCAACATTTCTTAACAGTTTATCATCATATAATGTCCTTGAGAAATGCCTTATTTAAATGACATTAAATATATGTATAATTTATCATATTTGAGAAATATGATACTTGCTCTTGTTTAAATAAAGGTACTTTATGATAAACTCTAGCTAAGTTACTAAGAGTTTCTTAGAGCAAATCAAGGGTCACTTGTTCATGACTTGCTTATTTATGGTCATCTATTAAGATCTCTTGGTGCTCTACTCTCTTGTATAAGAAGCTTGGCCTTTGTTATGAACGTATACGAAAGCTTGGCCCATGTTCTGTTCTTATGAAAGCTTGGCCCGTGTTCTATTCTTGTGAAAGCTTGGCTTGTGTTCTGTTCTTGAGAAAGCTTGGCCCGTGTTCTGTTCTTGTGAAAGCTTGGCCTGTGTTCTGTTCTTGAGAAAGCTTGGCCCGTGTTATAATATTGTGAAGCCTGACCTGAGTTTATATCTGTTAAAGCTCTCACTTGATCAAACGATGTTGTTCAATTCACAAGACACACTTAAGTGTCTCGATCACCTTAGAAGCCCTAGCTTCTATTCGAAACAGCGACACATCTTTCTGTTTCTCTCACTGCAATCGCATCTCTGCCCCTCTAATGGAAAGATTTGCAGAATTTTTTAAGCAAATGTCAGAATTTGAGGCTCAGTTTGATAAAGAAGTTGATGTGGAGCTCAAAAAGGTATAAGCTACATCTTCTCAACGGGAAGAAGCCTATGAACTGATGGGTATGGCAAAAATTATGATTTGATTCTTTACTTTCATATCATATATAAGAGAAAGTCATTCTATGATTGAAGATGACGATTTGGAGTGAATATCTTTGAGTTATTATTCAAGAGAAGTCGTACTTGAGCGTATCCTCTATTCACTATGAAGAAGCTTCGATGATATCTTTGATACTCAGCTTAATATCACTTTTGTGTGATCATTCTTTGTGATATATTTTTGTTTATGTGCTAACCGAACATATATTATCATTTGCACATAAACTGATTTGTAAATCCAAAACCCTAACTTAAAAATATTTGGAGGTTTTGAGATTAGAGCTTATCATTACATTCAATATCTTGTATAAGCTCTTGTATTATCATTATCCCTCATTATCTTTACATCTTTAAGGGATTTTCTATTTAAACTAAGGTTGATTAACCTTATATTGTATTTGGACTTGGAAATTCCTTTGAGGATGAATTGGTTGGATTGGGGAGAACGTTTTCTCATAATCTGGTTTGAGTAAAAGAGACTTCAATTGGTTAGATTGAAGGAGAAGAGGGTGGACGTAGGGCTTAAGGATTGAGTGTCGAACCACCGTGGTAAATCTGGTGTTTCTCTTCCCTTTACTTGCTTGGATTTAACTTGCTAATTATTGATAACTATCTAGTCATTGACTTGTTAGTAACTTGTTGCCTTATCCGTGAGTTACTTGCTATTATGTAACAAATCTATGTGTTATTTGCTTGTTGTTTTCTTGCTATAACCGTGTGAATTTTATGAGCTCCTAGAACCTATTTAGACAGCAAAAATTGTAGTTAGTTCTTAGCTTAACCAATTCAACCCCCCTTCTTGTTAAGCCATAAAACCCAACAATGTAGAGTTCAAGTAGCCTTTTAGATTTGAGATGGCAATTTGATTATTCTTTGTGATCAAAATGTCATCAACATAAATAATTAAAATAACAAAAGAACTTTCTTGGGATTTGATGAAAAAAGAATAATCATGCCAAGACTTCCAAAATTTGTATGCAATTAGAGTAGTGGTGTACTTAGCATTCCACTAACGAAAGACTTGCTTTAACCCATTTAAAGATTTTCACAATTGACAAGCTAGGCCTTCCCTTTAGTTACGAGATTAAGGATGAAGTTCTATATAAACTTCGTCATGAAGAAAGGCATTCTTAATGTCCATCTAAAACAAAGAACAATGATGAACTATAGTAACAATGACGAGGATCCAAACAGTGACATGTTTGGTAATAAGGGAAAAAGTGTCTTGATAATCAAAGTCTTCTTGTTGATTAACCTTTGGCCACTAACTAGACCTTATAGCACTTAACATAATCATATTTGTGGTACTTTACCTTATAAACTCACTTACAACCAATCGTACAACAACTAGGGGGTAAGGGGACTACATCCCATGTATGATAAGCCTCAAGAGTAGTGAGCTCACTATCCATGGAAGCAACCTAGTTGGAGTCCTTGATGGCTTCATGAAAGAAATAGGGGTCGAAGATGGCAAAAATAAGGGCTATGAAATGTTGGTGATGTAAGGAGCCATGGTTGAGAGAAATGTAATTCGAGAAAGGGTAAAAGGAAGTGCAAAAGCTAGAGAGCAAAGTACGACAAAGGTAAATGACACTCTAAATAGGTGGTTTAGTAGAAAGGCCAGAGTGGCGTACTGTAGATGAAGGTGGAGGAATCAAAGTCAAAACAGAGGAAGAGAGAAAGGCCCAAGTGCAAGGTTAAAAAGAGTAAGAGATGTGTATAGGGTAGGGGTTAAGGAAAATAGGGTCATTAACTGGCAAAATAAAAAGGAGAATGATTCCACAAGTAGTATGATCAGAACATAGGGGCTTACAAGGATGTTTGAGGGTCATCAAGAGTCCTACAAAACAAAAGGGAAAATATCCTTGCAAAAAATAACATCGTGACTAATAAAAAGATTTCTAATGGTCAAATTATAGAGCTTACATCCCTTTTGAAATGAAAGGTAATCAAGAAAAATGGAAGGAATGGCCAAAAGGTTAAATTTGTCACACACACCCAATGTGATGGCAAAACATTGACAACCAAATACCCGAAGGTGGTTAAGAAGAGGAGGCATGCCAAAGAAATGCTTATATGAAGTGATCCTGGCCAAAAGGGAGGATGGGAGACGATTGATGAGACAAGTGGCAGTGAGAATGCATTCACCCTAAAAACAGGAAAAAAAATAAGCTTGGAAAAGCAAAGCTTGTGCCATATCTAACATATGGTTGTATTTATGTTTGACCACCCTATTTTGCTAAGGAGTATAGACGTAATAATTTTCATGAAGAATGCCTTTAGAAATAAGATAAGTAGAGCATTTAGTAAAAAAAAAAATTAGTACTATTGTTAGAGCGAATGCGCTTGACACTAGAACCAAATTGGCTTTGGACCATAGAAACAAAGGATTGGATTTTTGAAAAAACTTTTCTTTTAAAATGGAGGAAAAAGTCCAAATAGCTCGAGAAAAATCGTCAACGATAGTCAATAAATAATGAACACCATCATGAGTGAGATGTTTGTGGGGGGGCCCAAACATCCATGTGGATCAGTTTAAAAATTGATTTGGTGGCAATGTGGCTTAAAGAAAAAGTTGCACGTGTTTGTTTAGCAAGAAGGCAAATATCACAAGAGCAAAAATTGGGATAAGAAATATTTTGTCCATTTGCAATGTAGGATTTTAAAGAGGAGTGACCAAGTCTCTTGTGCCAAAGGAAATAATTATTATTAAAAACCATGTTACAAGTAGGAGACTAGTTATTAGAAGAAACATGCTAAAATGAAAACAAATAACTAAAAAAAAAACTTAACAAAAAGACTTCAGAATAGCAAAACATAAAAAAATAAAGTCCTCTTCAAGAATGTTAAGTTGGATCAGCACCTTAGTTATATAGTCTTGGAAAACATAGAAAATATCAAAAGAAAAGAGTCATACAATTATTATAATGGGTTAGCTTTCAAATAGATAAAAGATTGCGTTGAAACCAAGGAGTAAATAAAACATTTTTAAGGTGCAAGTGTGGATTAGACCTAAAATGTCCAATATAAGTGACTGAGCTATGGGTTTGGTTAGGTAAATGGATAAAAATAGGTGATGCATAGGGATTGTGTGAATTTAAAACATTCAAATCACAAGTGATATGGCCGCTAGCCCCTGAATCAATTATCCAATTGGAAGTAAGAGAAGTCATTGAAGGATTAGTACCTGTAAAGTTGGCACTAGGAATGGAAGGGCCCATCTAATTAAGAAACATCACCATTTTCTACTATTGATTAGGGGTTAAGCTCAATTTAATGGATCTACCCAAGATACTACTAGTAGTAAGGGATGTAAGGCCCAAAAAGTCTATTCTAGGATAGGGTGGTGGAGGTGGCCCATTATTAAAAAAAAAAAAAAAAAAAGGCCCACTATGAGCATTCATAGCATAATGGGTATCGAGATACTGTAGCCCAAAACCCAGTGCATTAGGCAACCCAATACTCTCAGTAGTAGTATTATAGGTTGTAGGTCTATTACCAATGGGCTTTCTCTAGGTGCCTCCTCATTGCTTGGACTTCCAACCTAGTGGGCACCCAACAAGTAAAAAACAAGACTTCTTAACATGACCTATTTTGTTTTTGCAATGAAAGCATTAGGCCTTTTGACCCAATTGGGTTTCGATCCTATTGTGAATGGGCCAATGAGCAAGGCCTTCTAGCTCGCCTATGGCAATGAATTGTCCAAGTTGAGAAGGGAGCCTTTAGCCACTGGGATTGCCAATGCCACCATTGAAAGAGTGGTCGGTGTTGTAACGGAGGTTGGCAAATCCAACAACATTGCCCATGTAATCATTAATACCAAAACACTGCTAGATTTCTTACTTTAAAATGGTGTAGGCTCTCTTAAAAGAGGGTAGAGAATTGTGGGAGAGAATCGTCATTCAAAGATTGACGAATTCATCTAGCAAACCAAGGAGGAACTTCATCAAACAATCATCTTGCTTTCGTACATAGAGCTAGTCATTGATTTTGTAAGAGCAACTACCATAGGAACATCGCATCGGTGACTACTGGGTGTTAAGGTCCCCCCACAAATCATGTAGACGAATATAAAATCACATTAGTTTGTTATTGTTGTAACCTTTGGTGAGTTTCAAATCAATGTTTGCTTGTTTCAAGCCATAACACTGAGTCCCGGAGACTTTATTGAACAAATTGTGCAACATGGACCAAATTTCCATGACAATTTCCTAATGAGAAACCATGCTCTCTAGATATAGATCAACCAAGTTGGTGAGCTAAGTTCTAATGGAAACATAGCATTGCTCCCAACATTACATGTCATTACCATCTCCTTCCGGTTAGGGTAAGGTGCCAATGAAGAAGCCTAGTTTATTCTGGGCAAGAAAGACAATGTTGATTTGATTCGCCCAAAGGTGGTAGTTGTTATCCCCAAGCAATCAACAAGAAACCATGCTACCAGTTTGTAAATCAGCAGCACTGGGGAGATAAAGGTCACAATTCGGCATTGGAATTGCATTTCTGGTGGCAGGAGGCATAAAATCAGCCATAAGGATGATTAGTGAGGCAACTAGGGTTCAGGTGGCAATTTTGTGAATTTAGAAAGAGGGCAAGGGTAGAATGGGAATTATGAAGTCCGGTGAAGTTGGATTTGGGTACAACATATTTAGGTGACTAGGAATTTGGATGATGAATTCTATCAATTTGAGTACGACATATTCAAGTGACTAGGAATTTAGATGACGAATTTGGGTGACAACTAGGTTTTTTTGTCAAAGGTACTTTAGGAAAAGAAAAAAAAAAAGGTGATGTAAGGAAAAAAAAACTACAAAGGAGGATTCCACATAACTCGTTCTAAATGCGAGAGAAAGAATAGCCAAAGCTTAGAAAAAAATCACAAAAATGACTAGGCTTTGGATACCATCTAAGAAAAAAATACACCAATAAGTAGGAATCACAACCAACATTCATAACTTAAGCACACACACTTTCTACATCAAGTGGACATGGCACACCTACATCACGAGGACACAACACTTATTTTCAAGCCAACCACTTCACATAAAATGTTATAGGGGTTTCATGATCATTCTTCCCCAATTTACAAACTTTCTAAGTAGTTACCATTTTGCTCATCCAATTACATGGCAAAATATAGACCTAAAAAGCAAACCAAATAAACAAGACCCACACAAGAGCCCAAGTTATACCAATTTGTTACAAAAGTCTACTACCAAAAGACTAATTTAAATAGGCTTGTAGCAACTCCTTCTCCCTCAAAGAAGGACCTTGTCCCCAAAGTTAAACTTTAGATATTTTAGGCAAAATTGATTAGTTGGCTCCCAAGTAGTATCTGTTGCAGGTAGTCCTTTCTGTTGGATATGGATTAACCCAATAAGGGGGGTTGGATTGGGTTTAGTTATTTCCCTTTTAAATATTATGAGTTAAAAATAAATGCAAGAGATAAAGAACACAAGAGAAATTGTTCAGGTGGTTCAGCCAAATACTCAAGCCTACCTCCACTCCCTTTTACCAATAGTAAGAAAACCCTATTACTAAAATATAAAAGTCTTCTTTTAATTTTAGCACACCTGAATCCTTTGTTCACAGAACACAAGGATTAAAACAGTTCACTTCACAATACAATTAGCCCAGCACGACTTAACACACTTTACAATCCAACCAATACAAGAACATTACAACTTAACCTTCATTCACACTAGACCACACACGGTCTATGAATGAATAACAAATATTCAAGTTTACTTCTCTAAAATACTAATCAATGTCCACCACTTGAAGAGAAGTAAAGAAGATGTAGCAACTTGAAACAATTAGCACACCATTACAACTAAAATGAAACTATCAATTTCCTGCACGATGAGTATTTCTTGAGAATCAATCATATAATGTAATCAAGGACATGTATGACATTCAAACAAGCACAAACTTTAGTATGAGATTCAGCAGTTAATCAATCACTCTTGTATACTCAATATCATATAGCTAAGGGCAACAATGATAGATTTTTTAACAAAATGTTACCAAAAGCTTGAGCTCAAAACAGTTTCAAATCATAACAAAGTTACCAAAGAATTGAAGTGCACAGAAATCATTAAGCTTTTCTTACTTTGAAGATAGATTTAGCACTCAAGACGAACTTTCTTAAGAGTGATATCTCACACACAAAAAGCCCTAGCATATTTACTTATATATATAAGAACAAGAATAGCCATTAAGGTTTTCTCTTTTTTGTTTCCTTTTTCAGCTTTATGAAATATTCCTTATATAATAGCAGCCGTGATTTCATTCAAAAGAGAAAATTTATTTGCTAAGTTAAAAGTTTCAAATAGACATACCAGAGTTTCCATTTATGCAATGCATAATGCCTTAATCATCTAGAATCAACATAGATAGCACCATTTTTGAAAAATCACATATAGTCAGATTCGGGTATCTAGATTCTTTCATATTTGGAACAAAAACTTCATTCAAAGGAGGAATATGAAGCATCTTACCAAATAGAGTTGAAATCACATAAAAGGCTTTTACCTTTTTTCATAAAAATCTCTTCTCACCGAGAGCATGCAAAGAGGGGTTCTTCATTCTTTCCTTCTTGGGTGACAAAGAGAAGAGATAACCACATTCTCTCTCCTCTTCAGTCATATTAATAACCCCATTGCCTTATAAGCTCAAAACAATGTGGTTTACATTAGGATCAAAACGACGTGTTTTCACTTGGTCTCACTTATCTCTCACATGTTCCGTTTTATATGAGCTACTTTATATAAATTCAATACCAAGACTACAAATGATGCAGACCTATATATAAAGTAGCAACCAAATATCATTTTGCACAAATCCAATTTTTGTCACAAGATTTTCTTAAAAATCATTTTGGTATGTGGGAACTATGTAAATCAAAAATAACCCTTAATTTGGTTATTTGCCCTACATATGTTCCATAATTTTTATTGGCACAAGAACAAGTAAAAAAAACTTAATAGTTTTTCTTTAGATATTTGTCAACATCAAAATACTATAAGGCATAATGACCAACCAAGAAGGAGGGGGGATTGAATTGGTTTTCTAAAAGACAATGGAACAATGACCTAATTAAATCCAACAATTAGATATCAAATATGATCAAAAGATAGCCAAACAAACAAGTGCAAAGCAAGAATAGACAACAACAGAGAACAACAAATTTTCCATGGTGGTTCGGCCCTTTTCACCTACTTCCACCCTCTTTTTCCTCCAACACAACTGGTTGGATTCCTCTTTACTAACAAAGGTGAAGAAAACCCTCTTCACACTTCTAACTCCTCCTTAAGGAGTTACACAAGTCAACAATTACAAAGATAAGGTTGACTTAACCTTAGTACAATAGCAATTCCTCAAAGATATATGATTTGAGAGGAATAATGCTTATTAAAGAGTTAATTGAAGATATACAATGTCAATCTAAGCTCTAATCATGAAACCCCTAAATATTGTCAAGTTAGGGTTTCAGATTTAGAACTCTATTTATGTGCATATAATGTGTATTGATCAATTAGCACATAAAGAAATGATCTCAATTAGCATATAATGAGCAAATACAAGTATGATAGATCACAAAGAAATGATCTTCAATGAATAACAACAGTTGTTACCTTAAATTGGGTAATATTACTAAATCGAAGTAAGATGGCAATGAGTGAACAAGTTCTTAATTCTTCTTCCAATATCTCAAATATATGATCAAAAAAGCTCTTAATAAATCATCAAGAAGGGCTTTTATAAGAAATCCAAATACTCAAAGACTTCTAGGGTTTGTTGTCAAACCTAACATCACCACAAGGATCTTCTTGTTAAAAAGTGAAAAGATTTCCATCAATCAACAGTAGAGACTTCAAATCTTGCTCTTAATCGACCATTCTGACAATCATTCCCTTCTTAAAACTTCCTATTGGAGAATCGTAGCTTAGAGAAAGAAGGAGATAGAAGTCGTGTGAGAGACAAAATGGGGGCTAGGGCTTCTCGGTCTCAGTTGGGAGTTTTGGTTAGATAGTCTCCCAATTAATTGAATGGTTATGTTCTAGTTGTTAGGCTTGGACCGGATAATTCCCAGTCGGGTTGCTTTAACAAACAAGTTCTGGATTAATTCATCTCTTAATCGAGCCAAGGCTTAATCAGCCTACTTTGCGCAGGCTTTAGATGAGCTTAAGGCATCAAGTGACCTACTCCATGTGAGTCTTAAAATAAACTTTAAGTGGCCTGCACCTAAAACAAACCCAGCATGATTTTTCTTAAGGAAAATATTATGCAACCATTACTTCCATTAATAAAAGAAATTCTTTTTAAGCATATATGAAGTTACTTCATAAAGGAATGTAGGAACCTAGTTACTTTATAATATCATTTATTGGTATTATAATTTGCACACCTTTTACTTCCTTGATGTTCAATATTGCACATAAACATATGAAAAACATTTATACATATATTATATGCAACCAAAAGTTTGTCACAACAAAACACACCTTTTTCTAACACTTTCCACACTACTAGTAGTTCTAAAATGTCCTACCTGGTTCTTGTCTCAATAATAGCATGCAGTTGGGCCAAAAAAATTCCTTTAATCTTTACAAAAGAGGGTAACCCCATTTAAACTTCTACTTGTTTCCCGAGATACTTTTTTAAGGCTTAGACATGAAATACCAAGTTTTTTATCCCTCTGTTAACATTAGGTTGTCTATTAAAACCCTAATCCTTTCCAACACCTTAAAAGTTGAAGGTACGGTTGTAACCTTATAAATACCATATCACCTACTTTGAACTCCTTATCTGTCCATAGACCTTTTTTTATCCTATTTTGGGAATTAATGAGCTTTCCTTAACATTTTCATCAAATGATCGCTCTCTATTAACTCTTTTTCTATAGCCTTTACCAAAGTTGCTCCAAGAATATAGTCTAGAAGAATAAAAAGTGGTCGTACATACACTATCTCAAAGGAACTCTTTCTAGAAAACCTATATATGTTGGTGTTGTAACAAAATTCAGACCATAGAAGTACTTCATCCTATTCCTTGGCTGGTCATAGGTGAAGCATCTTAAATACACCTCTACCTAACGATTAACCACATCTGTTTGACCATCTAACTATGGATGATAAGTTGTAGAATAGTTTAACCTTGTCTCTTGCAAGATAAACAACTATTACCAAAACAAGCTAGTGAAAACTTTATTTCTATTGGAAACAACTCTCTTAGGCATCCGATTAGCTTTTAGATGTTCAAAAAAATGCATTCACAATAGTGGCTATAATGTAAGGATGGCTAAAAGGCATAAAATATGCCATCTTGGATAACTATTTGTAGAATTTTGAATACAAGTAAACATATCGGATAAGTAATATAATGATGAGAAAATATCATCCTATAGAGATTATTAATTACTAAACTAATTAAATGCTAATGATGAACTAATCTTAAAGTTTATTTAACAAATCAAAAGAAAGATGGGAATAAATCAAAATTGATGATTTTCAATGCAAAATTTCAAAACTAACTATAACTAAATTTAAATAAGTAAAATCAATATGAGAAATATGTTAGAGCATCCAATTTCACCATAATTGCTCTATATGAATCCAATGGTTTATCCTTGCAAGAACAATAGTACTTATGTGATGGTAGAATTTTCTAATTTACTTACTATCCTATATCTAGGTATAGCAAACTTACTCAGTTTATTAATTCATTATATCTCCATGTAAATTGAAATGAACAAAAGAATTGTGAATTAAAATGAACAAAAGTGCATTATAATTTATGGCATTCCTAGTTTACAATGAATCTTTCGACTACTTTATCACCAAAAGTCCCACAAGCAATATATTATATGTTTATCTATGTTTAATTCAAGATTATATATTATAAAAAGCATCTACATATTTTCACTTCTCATCTCAAACATGCACATCAAATCATTTATGTGATGGCCAATTACCTAAAATCATTAAGCACAATAACATATAACTCACATAAATAAAATCTCTTGTAAAGCATAAAAAATCATGAAATTCACATCATCATCGTTAGGTTACATCGTACATCTAATAAAAAGAAATTAAAACATAGGTAATAAAAAACCAAGATAATAGTAGGAATTAAACAAAGCATCTTAAATTGAAAAACAAGAAAGTTGTCATTACATTGTCTTCTCTTCAAAAAATCTTTGCAAAACTTCCCCTAAATCAAAGCAAAATTAGGAATTATATAAAGTAGAGTTAGGTTTTTGCATGCCCCCCTTTGTTTTTGTTTTTCTTTATCCTTTTTCTCTCTCTTGGTAGTGTTCTTCTCATTCCTTTCTTTTTCTCTTGTGTTATGCACGCTACTCTTTCTTTCTTCTCTTTGCTTTTATTTTGTCCTATTGCACCCTATTTCTTTGTGATCACCTATCTCTCCTTTTTTATTTTTTTTTATCTTTTTGTCTTTTTCCTTTTATTTTTCACGTTGCCCTTATCTTTTGTCTGTCTTTTGTTTTTCTTTTATTTCTCATGTGCCTGCAATCTCTTTTTTTCTCTCTCCTTTCTCATACTCCTATAAGGTTTGCTACATAAACAATAAAAATTTAAATAAATATAAGAAAATTCAAATGTTGTCTCACAAAAACAACCTAAAATAGTCACATAAAAAAAATAACTCTATAAATATAGTGTTATCAATAACTAGTCCATTATCATAAGTATGCAAATTTTACCCTTAAAGCTGGGCAATCCTTGAACAAAATTCATAGAGTTCTATCTATATCTCTTAAGGAATTGGAAATGGTTTCATTAAACTCACCGCTAAAGTGTTTAAACTCTTATTTAGTTGACAAATCTGGCATTTCGAAACCATTTCCTGGACTAACTTCCTCATGTGGCACCAGGAAAAGGAAACTCTTACTCTCTGTAGCATTTTGTAAGCCCTTTCATGCACTACAACATGAATCTCTTCCACTAGAGGCCTAAAAAGGACTAAGTTAAGGCCTAAGTACATCTGACCATTATAGAATATCACCCCATTTTTTTAGTACCAAAGTCCTTTCATAGTTCTTGCTTGTATCCGCTGCACCATTTTTTATAGCTCTAGACCACCTTTTACCTCATCTTGTATAGATTCCACCCACAATGGAATAGGTGTGGAGATGGCTCGTAAGCTACCTCTAAGTTTGTCAAGATCACTTAACTCCTCCCTACAAGAAAGGACATTTGTTGCCTTGTTCTCTCACCTAGGCTTATACTTAATAACAAAGTAAAACCCCATTAGTTTCACTAATCACTTTTGTTAGGTGGAGGTAATTATCTTCTACTCCTAGAGGTGCTTTAAACTTCTTTGGTCAATTCATACTATGAATCTGCTTCCCAGTAGGTAGTTTTGCCATCTATTTACTGTAATAACCACCACCATCAACTCTTTCTCATAAGTTAACAAAAAAGCATTCTTGGTTTGAGAGCTTGGTTGAAGAACATTATAGGGCATCCTTTTTGTGACAACACCACTCCAATTCTGGCTCCTAAAGTTTCACATTTCAAGACAAAATCTTGCTCAAAATTAGGAAATGACAATACCAATGTTGATATCATGGCTTTTTCAACTCATAAAAAGCCTTATTTGTCGTTAGGTTCCAATATAAGTTATTTTTCTTAAGTAAGCTAGTAAAAGGGGTTGCAATTTTCCCCTAATCTCCAATAAACCATCTTTAGTACTTTGTTAGTTCTAAAAATCCTAGCAATCCACTAATTTGCATTGGTTTTACCCAATTTATCATGGTTTGAATATTCTCCTCATCTACTAACAACCCCTCTGGTTTGATCATGTGTCCCAAGTACTTTACATATGTCTGTCCAAAGGAGCACTTACTTTTTTTTCTAAATATCATATGATCCTTCAGTAACCCATGCACCCTTTCAATATGTTTCAAGTGTTGCTGCAAATCCTTACTATATATAAAAGTATCATCATAAAAAAAAAAAAAGGCATGAACCTTTTTAAAAAATTCTCTAAAGATTGCATTCACCAAGGCTTGGAAGGTTGGCAGTTAATAACTCTATATTTTATAGAGTTATTATAATTATTTTAGGTAATATCTAATTAAGTATTTATTAAGTTATAGTTACATTTGTTTATATTTATGCAACTTGTGTTGTTTTATGTAGCAAACCCCAAATAGCAGAAAAACAAAAGAAAATAAGCAGAAGAATAGAAAGAAAATAAGCAAGAACAAAAAACAAAGGCTAGGTAGTGTATGCATGTGGAACCCATGTGAGGAAAAAGAAAAGAAAGAACAAAATAAAGAGAGGATGGTCGATTATCAAGGGAGAGAGTCAAGTAAGCAAGAAACTGAATGGACAAAGTGAGAAGCAATCGTGTGCCAGCTAGGACGCAAGTGGCTGGGGACTCATCTGAGACTTAACCGTGTGCAAAAATGCAAGTCTCTAAGAGTGCCAAACGATCATGCAAAAGCATACCGTCGCTTACTTTTCCCGAAAAAAACCGAAACCCACCACGTCTCCGATCACAAGTCCATTTTTTGGTGGTTTTTGGGTGATTTATGGTGAGGAGAAAGCAAATCTACCCTCCTAATGCGATTTCTAGCATTTCTATAGTTGTTTTTGGGAGATTTGTACAGTGGTTTCCAATGAGAGACGATGAATGCCACCTAGGGATTTTGTTAGATCTATGTCATTCTGTGGCGAATCAATGCAATCTTTTTATAGATCGGCACTCCAAGAGTCATACCCGACAGTTTCTAGTATTTTTTGTGAAGAACAACGGTGGCGCATGGCAACGTATAGCAGCGGAGCGTGGCGGCATACAACAGCGCATGGCAACGTATGGTGGCACATGACAATGCATCCAACAGCGCGTGGCAGCATATGATGGCACATGACAATGCGTCCGATGGTGCGTGAAAGAATGTTTTGACTTGTTTTCTTCCCTTATTTTTAGAAAACTTCTCTTCCTCCCTTTGATGTGTAGATTTGGGCTATGTTTTTATAAATTGAAGACATTTTCGTGACAACTTTGATATTTTTAATTTTCATAATGCTTTGTTCAATTTCTTGTACTATTTTTGTTTGTGTAAATACTATGTTTTAGTTTATATTGTTATAACTACGATGTAACTTGATTATAATGGTATAAATGTATGATTATTATGTTTTATGAGATATTCTATGAATGTGAAGTTGCATGTTACTAAGCTTAATGCATTTGAGTGATTAGCTACCACTTAGATGAGTTGATTTGCATGTTAAAGACTGATAAGAAATGACATATAATTGCTTTTTGTAATGTGTAACCATAGATTAATATGGATAGACATATACCATGTAGTTTGTGTTGCTTTAAGTGTAAACTGGAATATTCACAAATCTTAATGCACTTAGTTGATTTCAATTCACATGTAGAACTACAGTGAGTTAATGAATTAAGTAGGTCTACTATACCTAAACATAGGATAGTGAATAAATTAGGAAATTTTGCCATCACATAAGTGTAATCAATCTTACAAGCATGAATGATCTACATTCATATCTAGTAATTAGGTGAAATTAGATGCTTTAACATGTTTTAGTTATCAAGTTTAATAAAATTTAGTTAGTTAATCCATGTTTTACCTCTTTGAGTTTCTAGATAAACTCTAGGAGTTATTCACCATTAGTAATTAGTTAGCTTAGTAATCACCAGTCTTTGTGGGACAATACTCATACTTATCATTATATTGCAGAACCCAAAAGACATCACTAGGTACTCGTAATGACCTTGGTGTGCCCAAAAATTTTATAGACGTCCTAAATATGCATCATAATCTAGTGATACCTCAACCTGCATTCCAACTTAGTAAAAAATCATATCTCATGTAACTCATCTATGAGCTCCTCTACTGTAGGTATCAAAAATCTATCTTTAATTGTATGTTTGTTCAAAGCTTTATAGTCCACACAAAGCTTCCATGACTTACCATGCTTCCTAACCAATAGTATTGGCAAGGAGTATGGGCTAGTGTTTGATCAAATGGTCCTTGAAGCTAACAATTGGGCCACCATTTTTTCTAACTCACTTTTTTGGTAGTGTTGTTATTGGTAGGGTCTAGAAGCAATGATCTCACTCCTTTTTTCAAAAGTATTTTATGGTTAAACTCTCTAAGTGGCAGTAATCCTTTAGGCTCTTTAAACAACTTGTCATGTTTTTGTAGGATTTGCTAAATTTTTCTTTCAAATTAGTCCCTTTTAGCTATCTTAATGGCCTTGATATTTCTAATAACTCTATTTTTATAAAGTTATTTTAAATATTTTGGGAAAAAATAATGTATTTTTGTGAGACAACGTTTTAAATTTCTTTTATTTATTTAAATTTTTATTATTTATGTAAGAAGTCTCAAAAGAAAAAAAAAACAAAAACAAAAAGGAGAAGCGTGAATTATGAAGAGAGAAACTAAGGCACGCCACACAAAGAATAAAAGTGGAGAGAAAACATGAATTAGGGTGTGCTGCATGAGAAACAAGAAAGAAAAAAAGAAAAAAAGAAAAAGAAAGAGAGAATAGGTGGTATTGCCAAGACCAAGGGAGAAAAAGAAAAGAAAAAGAAAGGAGAGGTGTGACAGCTTACCTTTACTTCATACAATTCTTGATTTTGGTTTGATTTGTAGAAATTTGGCAAAGAATTCTTGAAGAGAAGATAGTGTGATGACAACTTTCTTGTTTTTCTTTATTTAAGATGTTTTACTTAATTTCTACCATTATTTTGATTTGTTATTACATTATATTCTAATTTTCTATTGTTAGAGTGACGATGTAGCTTAACTATAATAATATGGATTTTATAAGTTTTTATGCTTTGCAAGATATTTTATTTATGTGAGTTATATATTATTATGTTTAATGCTTTTGAGTGGTTAACTACTACTTAAATGATTTAATTTACATATTTGAGACTGAAAGAAGATTATATGTAGTTGTTTCTTATAGTATATAATTATGAATTAAATATGGATAAACATATGTTATATTGTTTATGTGACTTATAATGATAAGATGATCAAAAGATCTATTGTAAATCAAGAATGTTCATAGATCCTAATGCACTTTATTTATTTCAATTCATATAAAAATATAGTGAATTAACAAATGGAGTAAGTTTACTATACTTAGACATAGGATAATAAATAAATTAGGAAGTTCTGCTATCACATAGGTATTATCATTCTTGTAGGCATAAATTATGAAAATTCATATATAGTAGTTATGGTGAAATCAGATACTCTAACATATTTCTCATATTGATCTTTCCTACTTGGATTTAATTTCATTTAGTCTTGAATTTTTTTTAAAAAAAATCTTTAATTTTAAATCAACATCAACTTTATTTTGATTTGCTAGATAAATTTTAGAATTAGTTAATTGTTAATACTTAATCAGTCATGTATTCACCAATCTATGTGGAACAATACACTTTCACATCATTATATAACTTGTTCGACATGTTCACTTGCATTTAAAATTCACTGAATAGTTTCCCACAAGATTATCAAGCATTGCGTCATGCACAACTTGTATTTGTTACAATAGTCCCACTCCCATATGCTTGAACTCCTTACAAATTTGCTCCTCATCTACCATCTAATTTGCTCTTCACCTCACCCTCACAAGGTTTTTTTTTTCAACCCCACATGAAAGGACATCCTCAACTACTCAAAATTCTAAACAATATCTCCTAAGGTGTTTAACCATTAGACCCTACTATGTGTAGCAAAAAGAAATCTAACTTCATCCTAACTTGTTATACCATCACCACAATCCCTTTGCATATGTCTTCGCTCTCAAATTTTTCCCATAGGCTACCATCACATCCAAATTCTTTCCCCTAATAGCCTTTAATCCCCATTTCCTTACCAAGCGAGTGCTTAAGAAATTATTCATACTCCCTGAGTCCATCAAAATACAAGCTTTATTACATTCATCCTTAAAGGCACCCCACACTTTCATTATTTCTAGAATTGTGTAACCTCTTATGGCTTTCAACAAAGCCTTAAGAACTTGGTCGTCAACTTCTTGCTTATCTTTTACCATATTTGGTACTACACTAGCCTCTTCATCCTTTTCATCATTTTTTTCTTTTGCCACTAATACAAATAATTTATTCTTGCAACAATGGCTAAGGGCAAATAATTAGCCATAATTAGAATGAAACCTTTTATCCCTTCTTTCTTGAATTTCTCTTAGGGTTAGCTTTTTAAGAGTCTTTGACCACTTTGAACCCCTACCCCAAGTATTACTTGGTTTGGTCACTATTTTTGGAAGCATAACCTTGTCCTTATTGTAGAGGATACTTTTATCTTCCATAAATAAGTTAATCCAATTGCATTATCTAAATCTATGGGTTTTCTAAATTGCACTTCTTTTTGCAACCCTTCCTTTAAACTAACTAGGAAGAAAATAACTTCTTTATTCTTCATTCAAATAATTTACTTGTAAAAAGAGTTGCATAAATCTCACCTCATACTCCTCTTCCATGCTGGTTTGCTGGAATTTAATGAGGTCCATTAAGATGTTCCAATATGCATACGGCCCATAACATCAGTTGAATGCATTTGTTAGGAAAGGTTAAGTTACTAGTCGATTTCTAGCTTTCTTTTACAACCACTCTACACACATTTGAGCCTTTTCCTCTAAGTAACACACTATAATTGGTACCTTGTCTCTTTCTCTAATGTTGTTGAAGTGAAAAATATGGAACTCTATTCATCCACCCTATAAGATTCCTCCCACCAACAAACTTGGGAATTTAAACCTCCAATTGTTTAGTCTTTACAACCCTTGTTGAAATCCAACCTTAATTTTATAATTTCTTTCCCTATTTAGCTTTTCTCAATCATGATAGCCTATGTACTTACCTCTCTTCCTTTTCCTCTTCCATCCTTTCTTTCTCATGATACCCTTTGTAAACATCCTTCCCATTTTCTTCCTCCTTTTTTGCATGGTCATGGTACCCCTTGTAAACCTCTCTCTCATTTTCTTCCCTATCTTCCTCCTTTTTAAACTCTTTATCATTCTTTCCCAAAGAAGACCCACCGATTTCCAATTTTAAGCTACTCACCAATTGCTTTTGCCCAGTGGAGGTTAGAATAAGCTACTCAATCAACTAGCTCATCTCTCACATCTCCTTCTTCATCAACTCATGGGTCTAGGCAATCTACTCTTGCAGGCACCAATCGAGCTCATCCCATTTTCAATAAGCCTCTACCTGCCCTTAATCCATTTTTCAGTTGGATTTAAGCCCACACCTCATCGGCCATATCTATTTTCAAAGCCGTCCTTAGTACCAAGTTGTGACAATCCTAAACAGAACTCCTAGGAATTAGACATTAAACCTGTAATGGGTGATCAACATCTTTATCGGGCTTCCCTCTATTCTTTTTCCTAACTATTTTCACACACAAAATAAACAATACAACCACAAGAAACATTCACAACTCACATGCACGTTCCTTCCACATCAAGTAGACGTGACAAACCCTCAACAAGAAGATACAACAGTTGCTCTCAAGCCAAACACTTCAAATAAAATGTTTTACGGATTTCACGACTGTTCTTCCCAATTTACAAACTTCTCAACCATTATGCCCTCCTACTCATCAGGGCAAACACCTTACCATTTTACACTTCTAATTACATGCCAAAATATGTGCTTGATAAGCAAAGTAGATAAATAGGAACTAGGTAGAAGCCAAATTCTACCAACTAGTTACAAAAGTCCACTATCAAAAGACTAGTTAAAATAAGTTTATAACAAATCAACAAAACCACCTTATATTTTTCAACTTTTTTACAAGTGGTTAATAATCATGCTTTGATTGATGAAAACCATGTTCAACTAAGTTCTTCAAAATTTAGCATTCTGCTATCTTAATACTTGGTTCAAACTATATAACAATTTTTTTCAACCTACAAACCTTCCTTTAATCATGATGCTCATATCTTGGATTTATATGTGATAACTCTATTTTTATAGAGTTATTTTACCTATTTTTAGGCAATAAATAATACAATGCTTATGAGAAAATATTTGAACTCCTCTTTATTTACTTGAATTTGTCTTGTTTTTGTAGCACAAGGAGGCAAGGAGAAAAAGGATGAACATGGAGAACCTGATGCTTATTGTGTGGCAAAATCATAATATCAAGATCAAGAGAGTCAAGATGGGCTTGGGCTTTGGATGATTGTTATTAGATTTTATTGTTATTGGATTTTCTAAATAATTAGAAAACCTAATCATATTAGGAGTTCAAAGCCTAATTAAATTAGGAGTTCAAAACCTAATTAAATTAGGAGTTCAAAACCCAATTGTTTTAGGTCTCTAAAACCCCACTTCTACTAAGATAAGAGATAGGTCTAAACCTAAACCCTATTTAAGAGAAGAGAAGAGACAAAAGAAAGGAGGAGGAGGAAATTGAGCACAACTCAAGAAAGAGGCCAAGAATTCAAGGTTTTATTGAAGAGAAGATAAAAAGGGTGACAGACTTCTTACTCTTGGATTCAAGATGCCTTCTTTATTTATTATTACCATTCTTCCTCATTATTTCTTTATGTTTTAGTTTATTTTTGTTAGAGCTACGATGTAACCTAATTATGATGGTACGAATCTTATGATTATTATGTTTTGCAAGATATTTTATTTATGTGAAGTTACATATTACGGAGTTTAATACTTTTAGGTGATTAGCTACCACTTAGATGACTTGATTTACATGTTAGAGACCGACAGGAAATAGCATGCAGTTGCTTCTTGTAATATGCAACCATAGATTAAATATGGATAGACATATACCATATTGTTTGTGTGGCTTTCGGTGTAAATTGGGAATGTTCATAGATCCTAATGCATTTGGTTTGTTTCAATTCACATATAGAGATATAGTGAATTAATGAACTAAGTAGGTTTGCTATACCTAGACATAGGATAGTAAATAAATTAGGAAGTTCCACCATCACATAGATATTGTCTCTCTTGCAAGCATAAATAATCAATATTAATACCTAGTAATTATGGTGAAATCAGATGCTCTAACATATTTCTTGTATTTAGTTTTCTTAGACTTAGTTAGTTAATCTATCATCTATCAATTTGGTTTGCTAGATAAATTCTAGGAGTTATTCACCGTTTGTAATTAGTTGGTCTAGTAATCACCAATCTTTGTGGAACAATATCTTTCTTATCATTATATTACTTGTTCGACATGTTCACTTGCATATAAAATTCACCGAACAATATGTATATATAAACTTCTCTATCCAAATCTGCTTATTTAACATCCATCTAATACACGTACTAATCTAAATGTCATCATGATTCTTGTTATGACCATTTTTATATTGTAATAGACTTTTAGCGTAAAATACTCACATTATTTTAAGTTGATTATTTGCTTGTTACTACATAACCTATTAATATCATGTCATCATCTATCTTACATGGTTAAATCCCTTATTAAAGACCATTAGAAATCAATACTCTCAAAATTAAAGGTATTTGAATGTCTTAAATAAGCCATAAGAGTACGTACAAAAACAAGAATTCGTCTTTCAAACTAACCCTATCTTTTTCAAATGATAGTTTCATATTCCCAAAGAAAGTGCAAGCTATATGACATGAAGTCACAAAACATTTTCACCAATAAGAATGTCTTTGTTTTATGAAAATGTTTTTTCATTCGCCAAAATAAAGTTGATTTCATATCTTTACCACAGGTGCTTTGGAATATAAAGCAATGGCTTTGATAGAATGTGAGATTACATAGATTATGGCCTTAATGAATAATCTACAAACAAAGGTACAAAAGCTAGTGCTATTATTTGTAACAACAAGGCAACAATACACATCACTATAAATCTATTATATTGCAATCAAATAAAGCATAGTAAGATAATTGTAGTATAATTTGTGAGGAAATAGAATAGGTATTGATTTAGAATAACATATCAAGACCTTATAGTTTTGCGAACAGAGGCTTATTGAGCTAAAGTAAAAGATGTCCCTCATGGAGGCTAACTCACCTCCTCTACTAAAACAACAATGTTCGGTGGATCCTAGATGCAAGTGAACATGTCGAACAAGTAATATAATGATAAGAAAGTGTATCATCCCGCAAAGATTGGTGAATATTATACTAATTAAGTACCAACAATGAATTAATCCTAAAATTTATCTTGCAATTCAAAAGACAGTTAATGATGAATTAAAATTCAAAATTTTCAAAAAAAAATTTCAAGACTAATTGAAATTTGAATCCAAGTAAGAAAAAATCAATATGAGAAACATGTTAGACCATCTAATTTCACCATAACTACTATATATGAATTTTCATGGTTTATGCTTGCAAGAATGATAATACCTATGTGATGGCGGAACTTTCTAATTCATTTACTATCCTATGTCTAGGTATAGTAAACCTACTCCATTTATTAATTCACTATATTTCTATGTGAATTAAAATAAATAAAGTGCATTAGGATCTATGAACATTCCTGGTTTGCAATAAATCTTTCGATCATCTTATCACCAAAAGCCACACAAACAACATGGTATATGTCTATCCATATTTAATTTATGGTTATATATTATAAGAAACAATTGCATATTATTACCTCTAAATCTCAAACATGTACATCAAATCATTTAAATAGTGGCCAATCACTTAAAAGCATTAATCACAATAATATATAACTAACATAAATAAAATATCTTGCAAAGCATAGAAACTTATAAAATTCACATCATCATAGTTAGGCTACATCGTTGCTCTAACAAAAGAAATTTAGAACATAATGAAATAATAAACCAAAACAATGGTAGAAATTAAGCAAAACATCTTAAATGAAAAACAAGAGAAAGTTGTCACCACATTGTCTTCTTTTCAAGAATTCTTTGCAAAAATCTTCTAAAATTAACCCAAAATCAAAAATGGTATGAAGTAACGGTAAGCTTTCGCGCCTCTATCTCCCTTTTTCTTCTTGGTTTTCTCTTTCCTCCTTGGTTCCAGAGGCACCACACATTTTCTCTCCCTTCTTCTTTTTCTTTCTCTTATGCAGCACCTTATCTTCTCCTTAATTCACGTTGCTTTTATGTTGGCTTAGGAGGCGTGCCCTACTTGTTTCTCACTTCATAATTCACGTTGCTTTTTCCCTTTTTTTCCTTTCTTGTCCTTTTTGTCTTTTCTTTTACATGTTGCTTTCTCTTCTTCTCTTTTTTTTTTCTTTTTCTTTTTCTTCTATTCCTCACGTGCCTCACTTCTTTTCTTCATGTCTCCTTTGCTTATCATGCTCTTTTGGGGTTTGCTGCATAAATAACAAAGATTTAAATAAATATATGAAAATTTAAATGTTATCTCACAAAACTTGTATTATTTATATCTTAAAAGAGTCAAAATAACTCCATAAAAATAAAGTTATCAAACAACTCACGTGAACCACCATTTTCTCTATTTCTACTTGTCTCAACTGCATAAATAGCAATGGTTAGTTAGATGAAGGAAGCAAGGGGTGCCAACATTTGCACGCCCAAGAGAGATTGACAAGGGTGTCACTATAAGCAACCATAGTTGTTATAGCTAGTTGCAAGAGGCAATTAGGAAAGGCAAATGAATTCAAGTATGTTTTTCTATTGATGATGTTGTGGATTAATTTTTTGTTTTTCTGTGGTATGAATTTTTCTGTACAAACAGTCAATTTCAACCTAAAATCAAATTTCATTCATTTTTAGTTTGTCAAAAATTAGATGGACTAAAAACCCAAAGTCTAGATATTGACAAGGCTACTACAACAATCAAATCATAAATGTGCTAAGGAAAACAACGTATAAAGCCTACTAAATTCATAAATTTTGAGAAAAGTTTAGTGTTAGGCTTAGGTCCCAACTCAAAAGACTAGTCTTGTTAAGTAAAGTAACCAAGCCCCTATAAACGCCAAAATTTCCTCACTTATATCCAATGTAGGACAAATGCCTCCAACTCTCCTCATTGGTTTGGGCCTCCAACTAAACTTATAACATTCTTCCCTACCCAAATCTATGTTGCCTTTAACATGACCATTCCCCATTGATGTGACTACCCACAATAGCTTTAAGGTCCTTTTACCTACTCATTTTGGACACTTGGTGCTAGCATTAGATTGGAGTAAGGTGGCTTTAATACTGCCACCAAGGACTTAGGTTCCAACCCAAGAGACTAGTCTTATTGTGAAGAGTAACAAGTAAAAAGAGTTACTTATAAGCACCAAGATCTTCTCACTCCTATCCAATGTAAGACAAATGCCACCAACCATTCTCATTAGGTTGACCTCCCTTAAGCTCATGACATTAGGATGGTTACAACATGATTAAAAGTTAGTGCTTAGGGATGTTGATGGTCAAGCGACTAGTTGTTAAGACAAAAGGAAGACAATATAGGTTTTAGCTTTTGATTTTATTAGGTTTTATGTTATTGTTGGCCCTTTTAGATAATTAGGTTTGGTTTTTTTATTTTCTTTAAATAAGGTCTAGGGTTAAATAGTCAAAACCTAGTTATTTTTAAAACTTTGAAACTAGTCATATTGGGTTAAGAGTTGAAACTATTTAATACGAAGTAGGGAAAAGGAAAAGGCATGAATTGTTTTATAATTAAAACCTAGGTATCAACCTCCATTGAAGAGAAGACTTAAGGTTTCAATCTTATAAAATTTTCATTTGATTTTCTATCAGTATAAGGAATTCCATTTCTAATGATAAGAACTTGTCAACAAGTCTTAGCAAAGGCAATTCAAGATGTGGAAGCTTGTCTTTTTGGCAAGTGAGGCAAATCACCATGTTGAAAACATGCCAATAAGCTATAATATCATGAACCAATTAAGGAATGAGGATTAAATGTGAGAATGAGTTGTATCTTCACTTAATTGATGTTGTGCCTTTTGGAGGAAGGCAAAAATAGTAAGTCCACAAAAGGATAAGAGGGCAGCATCAAAGGAAAGGAAATCATCAATGAACAATGTTGTCATCTTTATGGAGAATTCTAGAGTTTCACTCAGGCCATCCCTTATTAAGGTATTTTAGCTTGATGAATCTAGTGTTATTTTCTTCAATATTTCATGTTCTATGAGTGTTATTTGGTTGTATTAGAAAATAGTTTAATATTTAAATGTTATGTTGTTGATTTTCTATGAAAAATTACTATTGTAGCGATTAGAATTTGTAAATCCTTATAAGGTGGTATCAGAGTGACAATCTAATGTTGTGGGGTTCAAAATCATGACAGTAACTAGGAACAAGGTTATGCAAACTTGAAAAATCATTTGCAAGCTTTGGAGACAAAATTTGGACATTCAAGAGAATGTTGGTAGTTTGAAAGCTTTAAAGGCTTCCTAAATCTCCTTGGCTAGCCATCTAGATGGGGTTCTCAACAAGTTTGACCAAATAGAACAGATTTTAGACAGATTGATCATAAAGTTTCTTCTTGTGAAGGGTGCAAAGATGGAGGTTGTGAAGGATGCAAAAATAAAGATTTAAGTAAACAAAAGGTGGAATTGTCTGTTTTTTAGCCGCCACTAATGAAGGGAAAAGTGCAAATGGTGGTCAATGATTCTAATGGGATCATGACTTTGGAAAATGTTATGGAGGAGGAAGAGCTACAATAGGTCTCCTTAAGTCGCTCGACCATTTCGAGTTTGGGCAAAAAGTTTATGGTGGACAACAAGCAGTCAGAGAACCATCGGGAATAATCTAGTAGCAGGTCTTACACCAAAACAAGTGGGATTTGAACACTTCCTAACCAGACGCAAGCCAATCTAGGGATGTGAACATGGCCCATAATGCCCCTTACTCGATCATGCATGCCTATTATTCCTACCCCACGCCTCATAAATTCACCACAGTGAGGACCACCACCAAAGGGTGACATTGTTAAGGCCTAGATTAACAACAATTAGAGACTTGAGAGATTTAAGGAAATTTGGGCAAAACCTCCCCCATATTTTGAGTAATTTCTCCTTGATCACAACACAACAGCATAACCAAAATATAGAAAAAGATCCAATGTGTTCAATAGCAAAACACTTCCATGATTACACTACAAACTACAAAAGTAACTGATCTGGTTCAGAATCATGCAAGAGCTAGAATGCACGGCGACAAGCGGCTTGAGCTTTGGTGTTAAGAGCGTCAGGCATGAAATCCACAAGGGGATTCGGACGGGAACGTCTCTGGCGGCCAATTGTGGAAGAGAAATAGCACACACGGAGGAGAGATGAGCTTAATCTGGGAGCCCTAACCGAAAATACGATAGAAAATTCCAGAATGTCCTCTCCCGTGCTAAACGATGGGTTACAAAGGGACATTCCTGACTAGGTCCGGCTTAGTTACATTAGTTCACTACTTAATGGGTCTTAACCCACTACACAACCCTTAGCCCACTACAAGACAAAATAAACTAAACCCGCAAATAACAAACCACAGCAATCGAGGACCATTTACAAACTCAATCCTATGCAGTTTCTTACCGGTAACATTCCTCGCCTATCGAGTTTGGCCTTGTCCTTAAGGCCTTTGCCCAGCTTAAGCACTTTGAAATCCTGGCAAATGTCTCCATAAATCCTACTCTTCCTCCCAGGTTGCATCCGAAGGGGATTTGCCTTGCCAATGTATTAACAGTTCATTCCTTCCACTCCTTTGGCGCCTTTCCAACACTACTTAAGGGAAGGACTCCTCCAATAACTCTTCTTATGCATCTACATATTCTTCTTGTTCCTCCTCTTCATGTGCAGCATCCACAGGATTAACACACCTCTTAAGTTTAGAGACATGGAAGACAGGATGTACCTTAGCATGAGCTGGTAACTTAAGCCTTTAGGCCACTTCTCCAATGCGCTACAACACTCTGTAGGGCCTTTGAAAATGTGAAATCAGCTTACTTTTCTTGCGGTTAGATAAGGACACCTGCTTATGTCGGGGTAGCTTGACAAACACATAATCTCCAACCCCATATTGTATTTCTCTTTTTCTTCGATCATAAAATTTCTTCATCCTTTCCTATGCAGCTTGCAAATTCCTCTTAACTTGAGAAAGTATTCTTTCCCATTCTACCATTATTTATTCTACACCTGCCACTTTAATGGATCCAGCAACAAATGAAACCAGTGAGGGAAGGTTGCGCCCATATACTACCTCATAAGGAAAGTGTAATGTTGAATTGTGCCAGCCTGTATTATAACATAATTGGGTCCAACTAATCCACATATTCCATAGTTTTTTATTATCCCCCATGAAGCATCTCAGATACATTTCTATTGTTCTATTTAACACTTTAGTTTGCCTGTTTGTTTAAGGGTGATAAGCTAAAGAGAAGTTAAAATTCGTTCCCTGCAACCTAAACAATTCTCTCCAAAAATGGCTAGTAAAAAAAGGATCTCGGTCACTGACTATGGATTTAGGCATTCCATATAACATTAAAATATTATCAAAGAATACCTAGGCAACTTGTGGGGCTATGTAGGGATGAGCCATAAGGATGAAATGTCCAAACTTTGACAGCCGATCAACTATTACAAATATCACTGATTTTTCATCTGACATTGGTAAGCCCTCAAAAAAATCCACAATGATGTCCTTCCAAATTTGTTCCGAAATGGGCAATGGCTGTAACTTTCCTCCATAACTTCTATTCTCACTCTTTTGTTGTTGGCACACTGGGCACTTTCTCACAAACTGATCAACCATTTGTTTCATTCCCTTCCAAAAAAAATTGGTCCTTACCCTCATAGGGTCTTCTCCATACCCTCATAGGAACTTGAATGTATCTCCCTTACTGTGTTTGGTATTAAGGAGGAATCATGAGATAAGTAAATCCGGCCTTTATAAAATATTATTCCTTCTTTATACTCTCAAGGTCCAACGACTTCCCCCTCTTTTATAAGGCTGACCAACTCTAACATCTCCCTTTTTGCTTGAATTTCCTCTCAGATTGCCTCTATCCACAATGGAACCGGGGTTGACACAGCACAACACTCCCCAAAATCCCCATCCATATCATTACAATCCCTCTTAGATAGCCCATCAGCCATTACATTATCCCTCCTAACTCTATACTCTACCACAAAATCATAACCTAACAATTTCGACAACCATTTTTGTTGTGCTGGAGTCACTAACTTCTAATCTTGAATGAATTTCAAGTTGTGTTGGTTAGTACGGATGATAAATTGCCTTCCCAACAGATAATGCCTCCATTTTTTTACTGCCATCACTATAGCTAGCATCTCTTTCTCATATGTGGATAACTTCAAATGATTTCCATGCAATACCTTACTAAAATAAGCAATTGGACTCTAAACTTAAGACAACACAGCTCCAATGCCCTTTCCTGAAGCATTACACTCAATGATAAACTGCTGGCTGAAATCTAGTAAGGCTAAAATCGAGGTTGTAGTCAAGACTGCTTTGAGTTTTTCGAACACCATCTGTGCCTCCTCATTCCACTGAAATGAATCTTTTTTCAACAATCTAGTGAGAGGATCTGCCAATTTCCTATATCCTGTAATAAATTTCCTATAATACCCTATTGTTCTTAAAAAACCCCACAAGGCTCTTACTAAACACGGTATTGGCCACTATGCAATAGCTTCAATCTTATCTGGATCAACTGCAACCCTTACACCACTAATTACATGTCCCAAAAACTTAAGCCTTGTTCATCCAAACTCACATTTCTTTTTCTTAACAAATAATTAATGTCTCTGTAGAACCCCCAAAATTGTCCTAACATATGCCAAATGCTCATTCCAACTTTGACTGTACACTAAGATATCATCAAAGAAAACCAGTACAATCTTCCTAAGGTACTCCTAGAACACTACATTCATCAAAGACTGAAATGTGGAAGGGGCGTTTGTCAAACCAAACGGCATTACCAAAAATTTGTAATGGCCATGATAAGTACAAAAGGCAGTCTTCTCCACATCCTCAGGCCTCATTTGCACATGATAATATCCTAATCTCATGTCTAATTTTGAGAAGTATTTGGCCCCATGTAATTCATCCAATAACTCATCTATGGTGGGGATTGGAAACTTGTCCTTAACCATTTGCTTATTTAATTCCTTATAATCAACACATAACCTCCATGACCCATCCGATTTTTCTACCAACAATACCGATGACGAGAAGGGACTTCTACTAGGCCTAATAACCCCATCCTCCAACAACCCACTAATAATCTTCTCTATCTCATCTTTCTGTAAATAAGGATATGTATAAGGTCGAATTGAAATTGGATGCCCCTCTCCCTTCAATACTATGATGTGATCATGACTTCTCTATGGGGGTAGGCCCTTAGGCTCTTGAAACACATCATCAAATTCTCTTATTAGCTCCTCCATATCTGGTTGTACCCTTACTGATTCATCCTTCTCGGAATTTTCCTTTACTGCCAACTTTATAGCATACATTTGCCCTTTTTTATTCAACTCCTTAGAAAACTTTGACCCCGAAAAAATACTAATCGACTTAGGTCTTTTCCCATACAAAAAAACCCTTCTCCCATCCATGTCAAACTCTATTCTTTTTTCTGCGAAATTCAAAGTAACATCTCCTAATGTTTCCAACCATTCTGCTCCCAAAACTACATCAACCGCAACCATAGGCAGCACATAAAGTTCCAGCCACATCAATACCCCTTGTAACCTTATTTGCACTCCTGTGCATTTCCCCATACCATTCACATAATTGCCATTTGCCACCACAACAGAAAATTCAGCCCCCGTATCCACATTTAACCCCACTTTTTCTACTAGTTCCCTTTGTATAAAATTATGTGAACTACCTGAATCTATTAAGAAAATTACCTGCCTCTTATACCCTTCCAAATTACCTTCTACCTTGATTATCCGGGGTTTCTTGGGTTTTATTCCGAAGAAAGCTATTTTTGAAATCTCCATCTTCTTGGTATCCCTTACTTCATCCATTCCTCCAATCTCCTCATCCTCAATCCCTTGTTGCTCATAATTACCTTCACCCCATTCATTCGGCCACACAATATCCAACATAAACAGTTTCCTCTTGCACCTATGCCCGGGAGTATAGCAATCATTGCAATGGAAGCAAAACCCACGACTCCTTCTTTCTTTAATTTTAGAAGCTGTGAATCTTCTTGCAGGTAAAGAATTTTTTCCCGCAACTATTTGTTGTTCTCTCCCATTCTATGATTTAAAACCTTATTCGTTATTCTCCACTGATTATTTCTACCCTCATAAATAATAGCATATTTAAGAGCCTCGTTAACCATTTTAGGTTCCTTAGCATCAACATCATTATGGATATCCATTCTCAACCCACTAATAAACCCATCCACAGCCTGCTGAATAGTTAAAGGCCCAGATTGCATCAACAAGTTCATATAATCCTTATAATATTTTTCTAAAGTACCCATTTCTATCAACTTAGTTAACTCACCATAAGCATGTTTAGCTTGAGAAGCCCCATACCTTTCAATGAGGCCCTGTTGCTACTTCTCCCAAGTCAATGTCGAACCCGACCACTCCATTTCTAACTTGTATCCTTGCATCCAACACACAGCCAAGCCCTCCATGTTCCAAGAGGTGACCTTTACCTTCTCCTAGTCCGCTAAACTGTGAAACTCATAAAACTCCATGGCCTTGAAGATCCAAGACATGGGCTCCTCTCCCCCATTGAACTTGGGAAAGTCAAAGTGAGTGATACGGGTGAGCAAGTTGTTGTCACGGTTGGTTGAACCCAACCCACCAGATTCGGTCTCATTGTTACGAGATCCACCCCCCGGGTCTTTGGGTTGCTCGTTGTTGTTGAAGGATTATTGCCGATCACTCTGAGAACCCTCCCCCAAAGGAGGATTAGCACCAATAGATAAAGAATCAAGCTTGGCTAGAATAGAAGCTATTGATTCTTTTATATCCTTCACCTCAAAGGATAGCTGCGTGACTACCATTTCCACAGAAGACACCCTTGTCTCCATCTGCAAGTGGAGGTGCTCCGATACCAGTTGATCTAGTTCGGAATTGTGCAAAAGCTGGAGTGCACGGCGACCAGTGGCTTGAGCTCTGGTGTTAGGAGTGTTAAGCACGAAATCCATAAGGGGATTCAGACAAGAACATCTCCAGTGGCCGATTGTGGAAGGGAAATAGCACACACAAAGGAGAGATAAGGTCAATCCGGGAGCCCTAACTAGAAATACGATAGAAAATTCCAAAATGTCTTCTCCCGTGCTAGACGACGGGTTACAAAGGGACATTCCTGACTGGGTTGGGCTTAGTTACATTAGTTCACTACTTAATGGGTCTTAACCCACTACACGACCCTTAGCCCACTACAAGACAAAATAAACTAAACCCGCACATAACAAACCACAGCAATCAAGGACCATTTACAAACTCAATCCTGCGAAGTTTCTTACCGATAACAGTAACTAAGCTACAAATTACATTCAAAGATAATTGCATCTATGGCTAGGAAAAGGTAAAGCATGATTGATTTCTTCAACAAGTTCCTCCTACTTGCTTCCCTATTCTTTTCCTATTTCCTTTCCTATTTGTCCAATCCCCAAAAAGCCCTCTTGCACTTTCTCTTCTTTGCCCTTGAGTGTCCCACGTGTCTTACGTTAGGTGAGGTCCTAACAGACATCAGATTGTGAGGTGGGTTGCTAGGTATGCCATTAGAAATGGTAGATGGGGAATTCAAGCAAAGTGGGAACCATATATGGGACTTTGATCCAACCAATAACAACATGCTAACGCTAAAAAGGAAGGCCAAAGGTAACTAGGAACATTTATTTAGAGGTTGACACAATTTTTTTGGGCGGCGTGGCTAACCATCGCATTGCCAACGAACAAAGACAATTTGGGTCCCAATTTTTGTTAAGGCAAAGGCTAGGTTCAACAAAACAAGGGTAATCATCGATTGGACACCAATTATGGCCTAGAGGTAAACTATTCCCCCACACGGTTACCACAAATGGATTTTTCTAAGTTTGATAAGTTTGATAGTTTAGTTTCTAAGGAATGGCTAGATAAATGTGAAACATTTTTTGATTATGAGAATGTGAAGGATCATTTGAAGGTAAAATACACCTTGCTATACTTAGAAGGTAAGGTAATTTGATAGCATCAGTATTACTATAAGGAGCATGGATGGATTGGTTGGAATTAATTTCATATAGATGTATGTAGGCATTTTACAATATATGAGTACGACAATGTTATAGCCAGTTTTTTAAGATAAAGCAGTCATAAACAACCACAGAATATACTAAGAAGTTTAAAGAGTTGAGGTCCATCATCAGTTCATAAAATCTTGGCCTGATAAAGTGCTTCTCTATGGGATACTCTATGAGGGCTTGAAGGCAAACTTACAAACTCAAGTACTCCTATTACATCCTTTTAACTTGGATGAGGCTTACCATGTCACATTGGTCCAAAAGCACCACGTAGATTTACAACTGAGTGGATTCCAAAACACTCATGAACATGCAATGGACATAAATTCATTGAATGCCTTAGTTCATATGAGGTCAACTCTTCCAATTGAGCCAATCATAGACGAGTTGAGTGTGCAAAGCTTGAACAAAGCAACCTCCACTTCGAAAAGCAAATGGCCACACAGTGTATCAATGATGCTCAAATGCAAAAGGAAAAGGAAAAAGGCTTGTCCTATTAGCACAATGAGAAATGGGTTAGCAATCATCAATGCAAGATTAGACAATTATTTTGAATGGATGATAAAGGTTCTCTAGAACCAATCCTTCAAGACAAAGATTAATTGGAAGGGTGAGGATTGTCATGAACCAATTAAGAAACAAGGGGTAAATGTAGCAATAGGTTATATCTTCACTTAATAAGGTCTAGGATTAAGTAGACAAAACCTAATTATTTTTAGAAGTCCGAAACCAGAAATATTGGGTTAAAAGTTGTAGCTATTTAAAACAAAGTAGGGACAAGGAAAAGGCATGAATTGTTTTATAATTAAAACCTAAGTATCAACCTCCATTGAAGAGAGAACTAAAGGTTTCAATCTTATAAACTTTTCATTTGCTTTTCTATCATTATAAGGAATTCATTTATAATGATAAGAACTTGTCAAGAAGGCTTGGCAAAGGCAATTCAAGATGTGGAGACTCGTCTTTTTGGCACAAGTGGGGCAAATTACCATGGTAAAAACACGCAAAAAAGCTATAATGTCATGAACCAATTAAGGAAGAAAAGGTAAATGTCAGAATGAGTTGTATCCTCACTTAACTGATGTTGTGCATTTTGGAGGAAGGGCAAAATAGTACACCTGCAGAGGGATAAGAGGATAGCTGGGAGGAAAGGAAATCATTAGTGAACAGAACCGTCATCTTTATGGAGAATTCTAGAGTTTCTCTTAGGCCATCCCTTACGGAGGCATTTTAGCTTGCTGATCCAATGTTATTTTGTTGAGTGTTTCATGTTCTGTGAGTGTTGCTTGTTTGTATTAGAAACTGGTTTAATATTCAAATGTTATGTTGATGATTTTGTGTGGAAAATTACTATTCTAGCGATTGGAGTTTGTAAATCCTTACCTATAACTAACTGGGAAGCTCGCCTTTGAAGAAACACTCACAGATGGTGGAGCCTTACAAGTGGTCATCTACATTCAGATCAGTAGCAATTGAACTCAAAGAACTACACAGGGATCTTGATAAGGAAAAGGAAGCTCTGTGGTAGTTATAAAAAAAAGAGGTCGATGTCGTGGTGGATGACATGGGCATTTTACTAGAAGATGACACCGTGGTAGCAGAATGCATCATGGTGAAAGCCGATGTCACAGTGGAAAATAGTGTCATGGCATATAGCATCGTAGCGAAAGATGAGGAATCTGTGATATTGACCAAATCACCGGTCGAATCACTTATTTTGGTGCTTGAGAACTCACGACAAGCTGAAGAGGTCAAATCTGACCTTTTTGCTTGTTATGATCAACGAAAAGCTATCTTCAGAAGAAAGAACAGCCGATCCAATCTCCAATTGTTATTTTGTTTCCCTGCATGAGATCAAACAATTGGATTTTGGCAAGATGGTTTCCAAGTGCTTTTGTCTACCCTCCTCGGATTGGAGAGTGGCTATCTTCTTTTTTTTTTGGTTGTGGGGGGGGGGGGGGGGGGGGGGGGGCAGGGGGGCGTGGGTTTGGTACTCCAACCAGCTCGCCCGACCCAATATTGACCGGCATTCAACTCTACAAATCTTTGAGGACAGGGTTTGGAGAAGAGAGAGATTGTTAGGACCAAGGACAGACAATATAGGCTTGGATTTCAATTATTTACTATTGAGTTTTATGTTGTTGTTGAGCCTTTTAAATAATTAGGTTTTGTTTTGTTATTATGATAAGGTTTAGGATTTGAACAGATTAAACAAAATCATTTGAAGTCCAAAATTTAATCATATAAAAGGTTAAGAGTTAGGCCTCTTTAATAAGTAGAGACAAGAAAAAAGGTAGTGAATTGTTATGTGATCAAACCTCTACTAAAGAAATGAACTTTTCATTTAATTTTCTATCAAGGTCTGGGTGTTCACTTGATATTAAAAGCACACCCATAACACCTTCGGGTATGACATCAGCTAAGTTCCTAGATTGACATAATCACTTTGATCTTAAGAACACACCAATCTCCCTCCTTGGGCGTGACATCAACTAAGTTCCCTCCTCGGATCTCCCTCTCTCTACCGCCATCCTCTTCCCAACGCCGCATCTTTCTTCCTTATTCCATCATCTATCCCTCTTCACACTTCTCAGTCGCCTCTTTGTCTCTTTAGCGCTCTTTCCATCTTTGATTCTCTCCCTCTCGAAACGCTTCTTTCTTGCTAAAGCTTATGTTCTCTCGTAAGTTATTGGATCATCCTTCATTTTAGTATCTCAGCATACATCAGTGCTCCTTATTTCATGAGAATTATTGTCCGTGTTTGCTACTTGAATAGAGTTATTTGTGGACAAGGCATTTGTTATTTCAAAAAATAAAAATAAAAAGCTTTTTCCCTACGTTGTACAATACCTCTTAAAAATGAAGCTCAGAAAAGTTTCCTCTTAATGGATACCCTGAACCCCAACTATGACAAAGCAGTGATGCCTACACAAAATTATTGAAATCGAGGGGCACTTGACCATATAATTATCAAAAGCCTTTCATTTCAACCCAAAAGTAATTTAGCCCCTAGCATCCATACAGCAATTGATCGGTAAGGACAGTGGCAGCGGCCACAACCCACAAACCCTCTCCCCAGCAACCACAACCCCCCTTTCCTTCTCCCGGTGGATGCACCCACTGTCACTTCAGATTTCTCAGGAAAAACAAGAAAAAGTCAGTCTCCAATTTGATACACTGAATCTGATAGCCAACTGACGTTGATATTCAAGGCCAAATTCCAAGGAGATGAGCACCAACTAATTACACTTTGCTTGGATATTATTTCAAATGATTTCCATAACAAGCTGACAACCAGCTGTCAAGGGAAAAAAAGTAAAACATTCTACGTTAGAAACTGTATTACCTAAGTTTCACACTCCAAGCATGTTAGATACATCTATATACACGAACGCACCCCAATCTCATAGCTAAGTACCTTAATGTTACTTCCAGAAGCCGCCTGGGTAGCTTGCTTTAATTTGTTATGATAGTCAATCCATCCATCAAGCTTCACCTGATTAATCTGGAAGTAAGTTTTTGTTCTGTATTTTCTCACCTTCGACGGGCCTTTTTCAACCTCCACTAAAGGTGGTTCTGGGGGCATCTAGACTGCTATCTAACACAGCCATGGATGTTAATGCTGTCTCCATTGGTTAGCTTCTGAGAGGTTGGTAGACCAAGATCAAAGGGTCCAAGCGATTCAGTCTGGATCAGGACATCACAATATGATAAATTTAGTATTCTTGACATCATACAGGAGATTAGTGAATGACCATGGTGAAAATTCAAGTACCCATTTAATGCCGGACAGCCCGAGACTACTTTCATCGTTAATTGTTCGCAAACAAAGCAACAGGTTTGTTTCAGATTCTTGAGAAGCACGATCTTGTGAAAATCCAGGTTGACAGTTAATCTGCATAACATAATAACAGATATTAGAAGACTCATTAAACATGTTAAGCTGCTAATTTGTTTAATGCTACTAACTTAAAGCTTCCTCATGTTTAAAGCTTCAACAAAGCCATTATCCCATCTACTTGATAACACAACAACAACCAAAAAAATACTCACCAAATGATCTTAATCACAACTGACCAATTAATCTAAATTTAAACAAGTTGCACTTAGAAACTTCTACCCGTCATAAGTTTGGGAAGTAAACTGCCTATACGTATACTTTCTGATTCATAAGGTTGACTACTACCTGCATCCTAATCAAACTCTAGCTCAAATGTCCAAACATAATAGTAACCCAGTCTTCTCTTCCATCCACATTCAAGTGATACCTCACCCAATATTTGTATCAACATAACAATTTCTAGGGCACCATTTACCATTCATTACATAACAAACTAGCGTCAAACATTTCCGGATAAAATCTTATGCCTTCTCAATAAATTTTCAGAATTTCAATTGCTAAGTAACAGCATGACTGATGCAAAAACAAACTTAATTAGACATCCTCTTTGCAAGAAAATACAGTAATTTATCAATGATAAGAGTATGATTCATATAAAAGACTGTCATAGATTCTGCTTACATCAAGTACCATACTTATCGGATGAATGAGATTGAAAACTATCAGAACATTAAGCCTTTTAGCGATTTTTGAACCCATATTTAAACCAATGCAAAAATCTCAAAATTCTTAGTATATATAACTCGTAAAACAAAATTTAGCAAACCTCAGCTCCATTAGAAACTTTGAATAGCTTGGAGCCAGTATCCTGGCCGCAGTCCCCAGTACAATTAGTTGCCTCCCAAGGCCGAACATCTTTTCCCAAGGATGGGAAATTTTGAAAAGGAAATCCATGGCATGTTTCTTCACCATCCAATATAGATGAGCATGATTCTTGAGCGCACAACCTTGGGCCTTCAGGACATATTGTTTGAGCAGCAATATAAGCATCAAGGGAATCAGATATTAGTTCAGTTGACTTCAAGCCTGCAGTATTCACAAGTGATTTTGGATCACAGTTACTGGACTTGCCCTCTAAGGATGCTCCAGACAAGGGTCCAACGGTAGTGTTGGTTAGACCATTCGTGATGGGCTCACGAGTTTTAAACTTGCCCTGGAAGGATGCCTCAGAGAGGAGACCTCCAACACTTATATTAGTTAGATTATCTGCCCACAGGAATGATGCTTGTCCAGGGCCAGCATCCGTCCATGGTTCAATAGCCTATTGAGAACAAAATGAGAAAATTTTAGAGAAGTACTAAACATTTATGACATAATAAATGGCGAGAGAAGCTCCAAATAGAACCATTCTTACTGGCATCATAGCTATATAAACATAAGTTGAAAAGACTAAGTGACACTTTATCTAACAACTGAATGACCATTTTAATATTTCATAATCTTTATATCTCTGAAGAAATTATAAATGCCCCATCCACAGCCTCTTAAAAGCCTCATGAAATAAAAAGATTGTTTAATGGATATTACAATATCAGAAATTTCAAAACTTTAGTTGAAGAAACACCCCAAAAAGAAAAAAGGATCCTAAAACATACCACAGGATCAACTGGTTCATTTGAAACCTTTTCAGCAACAACTGCAGCTGTTACTTCACTTGATGACTCTATATGCTTCCCTTGGATACATGGAACCTCCATATTGTTGGTACCACCTTTCTGTGTGCCATCATATTGTGAAATGTCCTCAGGAGCTAATGAAGAAATCTTACGTAAAGTTTTAGGCTCCGAATAACAGAACCAGCCATACCTTGAAAGAGAAATCAAGTCAGAAACTTCACACAAACCACTTGCCCATCTGAATAGAAAATAACCAGTTCCTGTACCTTAAGCGAAAAATGGCAGGGCTTCCAACAGCCACATAGACATCACCCGCACTGATGTGCTTGTCATTCAGAGTCCATCTTCTGTAACCTGATGCATGTTTAAGAATATTGTATGGGCAAACCATAAGCTCCCCAAGTGCAATACTTGAGACACCCCACTTGCTATTGAGATGGTTAAGTACTGAAGAGATCTTCTTGCGAGCACTCAATGTAAGCTCCAAAAATGGATGATGCCCATCCTGTAGGAAAGTTCATGTTTAATAAGAAAACAATCAAAGCCTACATAACTAAAAGTTCGACGTTCAGGGTTCTGTAGTGAACCTTTTCAAGTCCTATGCGAGTGTCTTCATCTATCGGGAAAAGCTGTAACTTTATCTTTGCAGATGGAAGAATTCTTGGTGCCGGATAAAGCTCACGTAGATGTGACCTTTTTGTTTCTTCTGAAACACATGTACTTTTAACTGGAGGATCTGGATCCCTTCCCTCAGCCATGCTAGAAAGTGGAGCTTTCTTATCTTTATCAGGCAAAACCTCCTCAGCTTGCCCTGAAGCAGCAACAATCCAAAAACTTAGCAGAACCATAAAAGATGACACATGAAACTAACGTCATATATTTCTTTAATCGTTTTCCTTTTCTAAGTCAAGCATATAAATAAGGCCGGCTATGATAGAACTGACAGACCGGACCATGAGCTAAATCAAAAGTCCTCTGTAAATGACATGGCATGGACAAACAATCCACCTAGAGAATGATAACAGAAACAAGGTCAAAGGAAAGGTTCCACTCACGAAATTCAAGAAAAAAACTGAGAGGTACAACTCACCTGCTGATTTGTAATTCCACCCACCAGTTCTCTTTGCGGACTTCTTTGCTCCAGAGCAATTGATATCTGGCATGCGTTTTGAAAGAGGTTTATCTCCCTTCCTGTTCCGTTGACAAGCAGATTTCATGATTGTTTAGCTTTCCTGTTAAATTTGGACAGCAGCTTAATCATCAGTATGCATGTTGTCTTAGAAAACAATAATATTTCAGAAGCCTCTGTGGCTACAATCATGCAAATAGTATCCTAAAGGGCGGCAGGATTTCTATGTTATAGTGCACAATAGTTTAAAGAAGGAATTTCCTGACATTCATAATTACGCCCCAGAGTGATCTCGAATTAGTAATGTTCAAACCAGAAGACCTCTAACTGTTGCCTGCGGAATTAAAAGTAACCTTCTACTTCCTGGCAACAACAATTTTTCACATGCTTAACCACTTCCACATTAGTGAATCATGTATGAAATAACAACCACGCCATTTTTTTTCTTTACTAAATATACCATTTACAACTCCTTGAGCTCTAAAACGATAATATCAAGTACAATATTCTGGTTTTCTCTTTCACTCCTTTAATAAGATGTACAGAAAAGTAACCTAATGCCTCACCAGTTGACAACCCCACCCCAAATTTTCATATTCTAAGTCTTCCGTAGACTCGTGGTGATTTCTAGCTCACCAAAATTTTCCAATACCTGTTCAGAGTTCAGAACTTCTAACGCAAATACCTTCACCATCAAACTACCGTAAAGGAAGCTCAAGATTTAATTAAATCACGATACAGGATCATCAATACACAAACTAAAATGCCAGAATCAGGTCTAATACGAGATCAATTTGGCATATGGGAAGAAACTACAACTTCAGAGGGATACCGGTAAGAGTATGCGTAATTTAAAAACCAAAGTCATATCACGAGCTAGGGTTCCGACCATAGCATGCGAAGAAAAACCCGAGACAGGGTTTCGGCCATGACATACATAGAGAAATCAGAGTGCTCAATCGGTTTAAAAAATGGATCATAGAATTACATTTGAGCGTTCATTAAAGAGAAAAAAAAAAAACACGTACCAAAAAGACAAAAGAAATTCAATAGTTTAAAAAATTTCCCGGAAACAAAGGATTCGAACGCTGGCGGACCTGATACGAAGCTTTGCCTTGAGAGATGCTACGCAGCAAGAAAGAGAGGGAGAGTTTTTGAGTTTGGGAATTATGATGGGCGGGAACGGAACGCGTAATTTATAGGGATCCTTTGTTGGTGAGTCGGTTTCACGACCTTCTCCTACTTTGGGCCGCTTATGAAGGTCCACGGATCTGCAATCACCAACCAAGAAATGGCAGTCTGGTCTCGGTAGCGGTGTAATGTTTCAGGTGTAGGAGCCCACGGTATGCTTGGTCCCCAAAACAAGAAGAAATAAATGTGGTCTTACTTTTCCTTTCAAATAAATAATACAACTAACTGATCAAAAAGAAACGTAGCACATTGTTCAACGTAACATCAGATATTGATATAAATTATTAGTTTCTACTACATGAAAAAAATTTATTTGACTTTTTATTGAATTCAAATATCAGAACATAGTTACCATAAGCATTAAAAAAAAAAACTATTTATAAGGCCTCCCTATCAAATGGAAAACTATCTTAAAGATTTTTTATTTTTTTTTTAACACACATACCTACTATTTTTGTAAAAGACAAGAGTTTGATATTAAAAATTAAGATTCCTAAGATTAAATATAAATTAAAAGAGGATTTTTCAACCTTGTACAACCTTGAACTGCTCAGCATGTAGGGCATGTGTAGAAGATAACTCACATTAAAAATTAAGATTCTTGAGATTAAGTATAAATTAAAAAATGATCCTCTAACTTTTGAACTAACTTTTAAGTTGGGTTTTTAGACCTTTTACTCTATCAAACACAAGATTAAAAGATCTCAAGTCACCTTAACTGACCACTAGACCAAAGTGTCCCAACATTTTCTTTTTTTTTAATATATGTACACACTTAATTCACATAACTAAGTATTGAACTTATAACATTTTAATCTAAAGCCTTACTAACTTATCATTGATAAGTTAGTAGGTGGCCAATTTTTTTATTTTCTATTTTTAATAAACACACGCGCCCACCCAAGTGCCCAAGATTAAACCTGGGACCGTCGCAGACTACATTGTATCTTAAGGGTTTTATTGCCTTTACTTTATAATGGGTCTTGCTTTCTAGTTGATTGTAATTTTTTGTTGAATAATTTATTTCAATTATCTATATTATCAACTTATAAATCTTCGAATAGAAAGGGAACAATAATTTGATTCTAATTGCTTATAAATTTCAAAGTTATTCATAGGTACACAAAAAAGAAAAGATCACAACATAAGTTTTGGCTGGCTTTGAAAACTCCATTCATGTATATCTATAATTAATTACTAGTTGTAGGCGATTTACCAACCCGTTGATGCAACAATATGAAAATGAGATCAACAATAACTTTTAAAGTGATTAAAGTCAAATGAGCAAGTAAGCAAGATGAAAGTTCCACACAAGAGTTTAAAAATTTTAAAATAAAATTTAAATTAAAAAAATATCTTCAACTTAAAAGTTAATTCATGAGTTAAAAAATTTTATTTTATTCAAACTTCACATCAAAGATCATAGCCTTAGATATGTTTATTCTTATCTTACAAATAGTTTCCCGCAGCTACGATCAAGTACATCTTGATTTTTCTGCTTATAATCATTTACAAAGTAGCAGTGGGGAAAGTGGAAAAGCTTTTAACAATAAATACGAGAAAACCGAGACAGTGATACAATCTCATCGGTGACCAAATAATGAAAATAACTAACCCCCATTGTCCCATGGAATCCCATGTAAGAAACCTAAATAAGAGTAGGTTGCATGGCAAAAATTTGATTTCTTGCCCCCTTAGTATAACCACTAAGATTGACAAGGATTTGTATTTTATCCTCATTAATCAGCCTTGCATACATATAAGATGACATGGATGACACCTCTAGGAAGTGCTTTGCTTTGGACTGAATATGCTTATGTGCCATCATTTGGGCTTAATGCATTGCAAAACACCTTAACATTTTCTTTGTCATGCATGTCAAACACTTAGCTTGTTAGATGAGAAAGCAGAGGATTGAATATGTGAGTAATGACTTTGGTAACCATCTACTTTCTCATCTAATGGGCTCACTATTTGGCATGCATGACAAGGAAAAATGTTGAGGCGTTCTATTATCCACTAAGCTCAAATGATGGCATAGAGTGGAGGTAGCATGCTCAATTTGATACGGTTCAAATTCTAACAACTTAATGGCATTTGGGATTTTTATCACATGGGAGGTTAGAATTCATGCCTCTTCCTCCCTTACCAAAGTCCCTGAAATTCTCCCACCTCTATCTTTGACTAGAAAAAATGTGTTTTTTTATGAAGTGTCTTGTTTTGAATTTTTTTTTTTCTCATTTTTTTAATTAAGGATAGTGGTGGGAGAATTTTAAGGAATTTATTAAGGAAGGGGGAGGCATGAATTCTATCCTCCCATGTAATAGAACTCCCATGTGAGAAAGTAGGTGGTTACCAAAGTCATTACTCATATATTCAATCCTCTGCTTTCTCATCTAACGGGCTAAGTATTTGACATGCATGACAAAGAAAATGTTAAGGTGTCTTGCAATGCATTAAGCCCAAATGATGGCACATAAGCATATTCAGTCCAAAGCAAAGCACTTTAGAAAGGTGTGATCCATGTCATCTGATATGAATGCAAGGTTGATTAATGAGGACAAAATACAAATCCTTGTCAATCTCAGTGGTTATACTAAGGGGGCAAGAAATGAAATTTTTGCCATGCAACCTACTCTTATTTAGGTTTCTTACATGGGATTCCATGGGACAACGGGGCAGTTATATTCATTATTTGGTCACTGACGAATTTGTATTACCTTATCAATTTTTCCATACCTATTCTTAAAAGCTTGATCTTGGGAAGATGAGAATAACACATTAAAGGTTAAAATCCTTGATATAAAGTTTAAATGAAAGAAAAATCTTCTAACTTATGAATCAATTTATGAATTTAATCTTTGGGCCTTTTAAAGTAGTATTAAAGTTTAATTTAAATATACTCCACTAGTGCAATCTTAAGCCTAATGGCACTTGATGTAGTATTTAATGTATGTAGACAAGAGTCCTACATCAAGAATTAGAGATCCTTGAGAAGGTAAAGTTTAAATAAGAAAAATATTCCAACATATGAGCTAATTTTCAAAACATAAATATTATTTTAAAAATAATAATAATTTAGCATTGAAATCCATTGACCAATTTTTATTTCCCGTTATGACGCCACATAAAATGAAATAATATGCCTATTTGCAAGTTACATATTTACTTAATAAATCTTTGGCACTATTTGTAGTGATAAAAAATATTTCTTATGTTCACAGTTCTAACAATATCTAGTGGTCAACGGAGAAACATTTTAATCACTTTTAAAACATTCTAGTGTCTTCAAACTCCCATCCTTACAATTCTTAAGCACCATCCTCTTTTCCACAAATATAAATCTCCCAGCGCCCCACACGGGCATAACACCTCAAAAATCTTAAAATTTTCCCCTTACGGGCATTTTCGCAACACGCCATCTCTTATTTAATTTTCTTTCTATTCCTCTAATTCTTTTCCCTTTCCTTCTTTTTTCTTCGGTTGGTCCTGTTTATTCGGAATAACAAATCGACATTACCGCCATATTTCATTCCTTATCTCTACCTTCATATTAAGATAAACTACTGACGTTAAGTGAAACAATCAATAATTAAGAATTGAAATTAGCTAGACTTGCAATGATTACAATGTTTCTACCACACAATACATCTGACCATACGGAAATGTGAGCAAGGAATCATTTAATCGTTTCCTTTTCCCCTGCCCTCACAAGTAATATCACTATGGAAATTCATGACCTGGAGTATCTGCATGCATATCCATGCAGTCATTGGAGCCAGGCGAGTTGGCGTCCCGGTTTTGAAGATGGGAATAGCTCATCTCATTATTCCGGGGTCCTGTTCCACATGCAACAATGTTACTTGAATGGTATCCACCTTGTGCTAAGTGATACGACTGAATGCTCCGACGAACGGGGCTGGAGAGAGCATTTGAGAATACAGAATTCTTAACTTGATTATCAGATTGTCCAGTACGAACTCCCTGTGCCGCCATTGCCAGCCCAAATGGACCAGAAGTGACCGGGCCACCCAGATTAGACAAATGCATAGCATTTTGGGTGTGCTGGTTTTGAAATGGAAGCCTAGGGGAAACTGGGGTCTCATCACCTCCGTATTCAAGCTCATTCTGCAAAGATAACAATTTAAGATCATGAATTTGGGATGGAGATCTATTCCTTTTCCTTTTAACTCTCTTGTGTTTGGGCACGCCCAGAGGTAGGGTCGTCAAGTAGCAAAGATCTACCTCACCGAAAAATAAAGACATGTAAGCGACATCAATTTTTTTTTTTAAAAAAAAAAAAACGGCAGAACAAATCAATAGTAATATGCTGTAAAATCATCACCAGGATACTGAGCCTCCTAAGATAAGACATGGCATGCATAAGGAATAGCAACCAACTCACCTCCTTACACTAGAAAAATTCCCATAATCATTTCCAAGTGATGAAGAGGAGAAGGATGGGAGGTAAAAAAAGGTCGTAGTCCATAAAATTTTATTCCATGAAGCTTTTCCTCTTTGTATGAATTATCATAAATTGGATGACTGAAAGTAATAGCACAATAATGGACCGTCTTCTTGATAAGGGAGACACAAAAGACAATCTCTCGATGGTTCCAGTATAATTAGAACTAAACCAGATGTTGCCGCTTCAGTTTTAACAACCCAGACATGTTAACATGGAAGTTGCCAGCCAAATGACAGAAGATTCTCTTATCTTCTTCAGCAACCAGGTGCAAAATGAGATCTACTAGATGGTGGTTTCTTCTAAAGCCAAGAAAAATATCCTAAAAGGGATGGATGGTATACAGAATTCAGCATTATTTTGCATGAAGTGGCATCCATCTTATCATATACGAAAGTAGGGATCAGTTCTAGTTTGGAGCTCTTAGGCAACACAGATTGTAAACTCTTTCTTTGTAACTCCTACATGTGCATTAAGCGTCTAAGACTAGAGTGGCCAGACGTGCTCGTGGTTTTTGATAAGCATATAAATCCCACCAAGCATGAGATTGAACCCACAACTGTCCTCAATCCTTCTATAGATGAAAGGAGATGCCACTTGGTCCAAAAACCATTGGCAGATATGCTCGTGTTTTCCTGTCTGTGACATCATTTGATCATAACTTCATAGTGAACATATGATTGTTTTCTGAAGAGAGGTAGTTCTAGCACCTATATTCCTGTGGTACATGCCCACTAAAACTAGAGGACCCAGCAAATTATCTAAGAGCTGGCAATTCCGCTCTTCATAAATTCACAAGGTCTAAATCAACTGTGCCGGTCAACTGGACGAAGTTGCATGGGTACACTGAAAAACATCACAATCTCACTTTTCTATCTAAAATACAGCATATGCTCATAGTTTCCCCCAGCACCACAGAAGAGATGTGCATTTAACATATGAAAATCAAGAAATTTGCTTCTCTAATGAATGATTTTTGGCACCTTTGGCATAGGATTGTGTGGCAGATACCAAAGATTTCTTTCCTCACCAAACTTAGCCACAGAATCAAATTTAAATGTCACAATCTTCCTGAAAAGTTTTTCTTGTCCTTCAGTGCAATGAATAGCCATCTATACACAAAAACTAATTAGAAAACCACCAATTTATTATGTAAACCTATCCAAAGTTGTATACTTCTAATTACACTTACTATTCACTGTGCTGATCCCAATGAACACCAATTACCTTGATCTAAGTAAATAAAACCTGAAAAGCAATGGCCAACAGCTTCCAGCCCATTTTTCACTTTCTAATCAATCAGTCTAGGAGATTACATATATATGGCAACAGTCAACAAGTATGACCACAAGAATGGGTTTCTGATACACAATATACAAGCCATGGAATGAAGTGTTGCAACAGTATTAACACATAGAATATAACATTAGCGCAAAAGTAATAACCACAAAGTTGCACCACAACTATGTAAACCCAGAAAACAGAGCATGAGTAATAGAAGGACCAGTAATTAATGGCAAAAGCTACGGAACCTGCAAATAATTAACTATATCACCCGTTGTCACTCTTGATCCTTCTTCTTGTTGTCTCAAGATCCATTGATATAGTTTCTCCTGCAAGAAGAATAAAGGAAGAGAGAAAGGGGGGCCAAGAGAGAGAGGAAAGGAGAGTAAGAGTTAGAGGGCACTATACAAATAGACATTAAAGGCCAACCAGCAAACAATTGAGGTCAAGTAACAAGTGATTTACTATTTCTACAGGAGTGAAGTCCCAAAAGAATGACATCAATATAAGCTAACAATTACAATTTGAATGATACGAGCCATTTAAAAAAACAAAACCAAAAAGAAACAAACAAACACTTAAACTACATCTAAAGCCAGAATTAGCGTGGTGAAGCATTCCAATGAAAACATTAAACTTGAGACAACAATAACAAAGAGTTAAACACAGCACTTCTTTCCTACAGATATCAAAATATGCTAATGTACTCCATATGTGAAAGACCACATTATGACAAGAACTCCTAGAGTCCAAACAGATTCAAACCACATGCTGCCCAACTTTTATCCCTAACTTTAACTCATTAAAAAGGTCAAGTTTCTGCTGCTTCAGCTTGTATCATGAATTTTTAGAAACAACAAAGATTTCGTACATCCTGGGGTTCTATATTTGTAATAAAAGATGGAATACTAACTAGAGTGGAATTAAGAAACCAAAATAAGTATTCAAACAATTCTTTTGGTCCGTTTAGCAGGATAGCAATTTTTCCTTTAAGCTTTCTGTTATGACACAGAACCCTTCATTTTGCTAAGTTCCATGAATGTGTTGCTTATAGTTATGAAAAGTTACAAACCCATTGATGAGTACTGCCACTTGAGGTAGTAAAATGGTAGGTACTATTTTCAGAACAAAGTGCTAATAGTTGGGGGTTTTTGAGATTGAAAGAGATGCCATACTTGGAACTTTTCAAGTTAACCAGCTTGGAAACAGACCAAAGAGTGTTAATCAAGTAATAGACTCTGTAATAAGCTTTTGGCTTCCTTTGGAAGAAGAGTTGAATAGCAAATGTTCTGGTCACACTATGGAGCTTCCATTGACTTCTTGTATGAACGTATCTGTATGCTATAAGTTAAGGTGTCATCTCCAAGTAGACCCTGTGCTTACAGTGCATGTGATTGGGTACTCCGTAGTATATATTCGATTCCTGAATAATGGAGAGCTCTCGATGAACTTGTCTCTTAAATAGTACAACACTAGATTTAGGTCCTCTATTTCATATGAATGCTTGATACCGAAAAAAAAAATCAGGCATTTCCATTTCATTGGTAGATACACCATAGAGTGGCTTTTGCACTTTCTTTCAGATGGAATGAAGACGAAGGATTTCCCAGTCTCAAGTCCGTGATTGAGAGCCCTGAAGCCGTGAAATAAAATGTCACATCTGTCTGAAGATGGTATTTGAGCTCCAAACTGCCTCCATATCACAGATTCGAGCCCATTAGATAATCTCTAGAAAGCGAACTACCGTAATTCCTTTCAACAAAGGTCATAAACTCCTTAAATTATAATTGGCACGGAAACAATAAAAGCGAAAAAAGGCCGCAAGCACAAAATCTCAGTAAAATTCTTAGCAAATTCTACTCCATAGATATAAGAAAAGATGCAGAACTAGGTAAAAAGGTTTGAAGAGAAGAATTTTAAATGACACATTACGGAAAGACAATTGGAGGGCCTAGGAAGCAAAACATCAAATAGCTCCTAAAAAATCAGGAATACTAAGGAAAAAAATCCAAAGCTCATTAAGCTACTCGAATTTCTCGGTAACGGAACAGATGAAAGCGTCAAAAAGGAGTACAATAACAAAACACAAAATCAAACAAGCAAAAAACCAAAACAAATTAACAACATCAGATCAAACCCCTGACATAAATACACACATAAGAATATCATGCAAGACCGGAAAGGAGGAGGAGAGGAAGATGAGCAAACCAGCGCGTGGCGTTCACCGGCTTGGAAGGAAAGGCGTTGGTGATTCATGGTCTGGGTGTAGAGCTGTGAGAGAGAGTTGGCGGCGCTGCAGAAGGTTGTGTACATGCTACGATCGACCTCGTCCAGGCGCGTGGCGTCGGACTTCCTCTTCTTCGCCATCGTCGGTGATATTTTCTTTTCTTTTGCTTTTTTGGTTGGCTCCTTCTGTTGCCGGTGAAACAGAAGGGATAGAGAGTGGTGCGTCGCGTGAAGGCGTGGCGGATTGTTAAAGAAAATAATGAGGCCTTGCGAGAGGCAGCAAATCTGTGGAAGAAAAGTCGGGGCAAAGCGATCGAAATATAGGTCCTGCAATCCTTTTTGCCACCTGGACTATTCTTTTCCTTTCTTTTCTTTTTTTTCTCGTCTTGGACTTGCTCTGTGTGGTTGGTTCGGGGGATTGAAAGACCCATGAAATAAACATTCCTAGGCTTAGGCCCACTTTTATTAGCCTAACTTAAATGGGCCCAATTAATCTGTAATTGTTGGATCGTCTCTCTAAACAGTAAAGGGATTTTCCAATCCAGGCATCAATTTCCCAAAATTTTATACTGGCAATATTTTACTTCTAATCAATTACGGGAACAGCTCTGTTCCTTAGATGAGAAAAAAAATGAAATTTTTTAAATGTTTTGCGAGGCACTACTGGAAAAATTAGAGTTAAAAATGTAATTTCCACATAGAGAGATGAAAAGTTTTCCTTAAAAAAATAATAAGATTGTATATGTTTTAGTACGATCTGATTTCATTGATGATTGCAGTTATAGAAATAGTGCATCCAAAATAAATCAAATTTTTTTCCAAAAAATTCGAAAATAAATCCCTCTACCTTAGAAAGAAAGCCCAATAAACTAGAAAAAAAAAGTAGTAATCCCAATATTTAAAAATCATAAAAATAGAAAATCTTAGTCATTATGTATTAGATTTTATTTTTTGTGAAATGTCAAATATTATATATCATGAAAACATTTAAGTGATGAAATCTATAATCTCATAAGCATGGTTATTAATATATTCATTGACAATATAAAATTCATTGTTCACATTTTAACAAGTTCACTCATCATAATATTTAAATTGTTATAGTGCTATAATAAATAGACAATATGTGGGCTTAAATTAATGGGAGCCTATAAAGGTGTTAAGGGAATTCTCAACAATACGAGACAACTCCATACCAATTTAACAGATTCCTTCATTGCAATAGTCTAACTTGAATTAAACTCCAATACTACTTTTATAATATATGTATTTTGATTTATATCCATAGGAATAATAAGATAGAACTTGGACTCTAATATCATATTAAAATTTATAATAAGTATTTTTTTATCTCACCTAAAACCAGTCATAAAGGAGCTTTCAAACCCATTTCATATGAGCATAATTTTTCTAAGAATTTCACCCAATGTGAAAGTTAATGGGCACTTCCAACACTCTCCCATCACACATTGCGGGTTGTGCTGTAAAATGAACCTGCTTTTTGCTGGGTCAGGCTCATTTGTCCCCAGATTATTGACCCACATTTTGCAGGGCCCATTCCCTCCGAGGCCATCACCATCGCGCTTTTTGCTTGATCTGACGCATAGCTCAGACCATCAACCCACTTTTCACTGGGTTCAAATTAAAATCAGTAGATTATTTAGAGATTAGTATAAAATTTTAAAGTATTAAGTGATCAAATATATTGTTTGATAATATGAAATCAATTGCCCTCGTCTTAAAATTATAATAATTGGTTTAACCGAAAGAAGAAATTCTGGTTTCCCACCGGTGGTAGAGACCATGGACGAAGTCCTCAAAGTCAAATCCGGTAGACTTCCATAACAGTCATAGCCGTCGGCTTTGCAATTTTTGACTCAACGGGGCGGCTGTGAAATCGAGGACAGCGTCCGCAAGTCACGTAAAGCAGCGAATTTGTCAAAGGGAAGAGGCCAATCACAATTATGTCTTTTGAGCCAAGGGCAATGCACCACTCGGCTAATTAACCGGTCACGACCACCTTTGGCCGATCGCACCAATCTATTCAAAGTTGAAGTTTGAACAAAATAAAGAAAGAAGAGACTTGACATATAAGAAGATAATAAAATCGACCCACATGTTCGTCGGGCGTAGATCCACTGTTAGCTCGAACTTTAACTTCAGAATCGCTTAAAGGCTGATCATGCAATTAAAGGAACAAAAATTTGGACCATTGGTCGCAGACCATTGCCACCACTGACAAGCAAAGGTAACAGTTTCTTTGTAAAGTTTAAGAGTTTGATTTGCTGCGACCATCTAAATAACATTTATTTTTATATTTTTTAAAACAGACTATCTGGAAAATGACTTAAAACATTATTTTTGTTCATTTATCATAATCAGTAAGGTAAGGATTCTTATAAGCCACCAAGAAATAGCGTATGGGCCCCGCGATAGAAAGGCACATAAAGTTTGTGCACCAAAACCAAAGGTGACACAAAGACCCCACAAGTTTTGCATGTGTCATAGAGTTGCTGTAAGCCGAAAAGAAGGGGAAAATGGCTTTTAAGGCACACAAGCGCATGAAATTCCCCTCGCAACACAGATAGAAACTGACATAATGGACCACCACTTACTTAGCACATACAGAACCATTTTTTTTTTCCACGCCTTAATAATAACTTGTTATTCTAATCAAGCGTGAATGATTAAGTAAACAAAGCAGGTCCATAAGATTATGGACTTAAAAAAAAAAAAAAAAAACGTATTGAAGATTCTTTCGCGAGTGCAACCGCTGAGCGACACCTCGCAGATGATACCATAATATTCTGTGTCCATCACTCCTGGGATCCCGGCGCGGACACTCGATAGCACGTCGGGCTAGATTTCAGAACATTTTTATAAAATCCGTAGTCAGGCGAGAAATAAAGAACATGAAGAATAAAAAAAGATGGCGCTACTTCCGTCTCTCTCTTCTAGTAGACGTTTTTTTATATGAAGGCTACGAAACTCTTAAATTCCACGGCGCCTTGTAGTCTCAACATTCTCTGCTCTTCTTGTTAACTGCGAGGTGCCAGAGGTCGAAGCCTCTCGCTCTTCCTTTCTCTCGCCTCGAAGGTTCGGAATTCGAAAGCTTCATTTGTCGCAATGTTCTTTCTGTGCTGTTACTCGGAGAACAGTTTCCGAATGAGAGTCTTTTTCACTGGAGCCATATGCCGTGGAAACGGACGGGATTCGTTTTCATTTATTTTCTTCTCTTGCTGTGTTGATCTGTGTCGGAATTTACTGGTTTTGTGCTTGGAATTACAAAATTTGGATGATTCTATAGCTGGAAGTTGCTGATTCTTGTGCTTAGAATTAGGAAAGTTGGATGTTCTGTGTCTGGAGTCCTGCTCTGTGATTTTTTGTGAGGGTGATCGATCTGTTTGGGCAATTATATAACCTCGCACATGTTTGGCTGTTCTTCTTTGCGTGTTTGTGTTGGTTGATCTCAGAATCTTTGCAAATATTTCTTTTGCTTTTTGTGCTTTTGGTATGTTGCCGAAATTTGCGGATTTGAGGAATTTCCGTCCGGTAGTTTCTTTGATTGGAATTAGATTTTGTGGATGGATTAGTTCTAGTAGCAGTTTGGTACATGATAAGCACGTGCAGGTCCCGGTTCCGATCATTGAGCTGAAACATTGAAATTGTATAAATATATAGGATGCAACTTGAATAAAATTGTATAAGCGTGTGTGAGTAGTTAATGGTTTGGGTGATCATTGAAGACACCAATTTTGAGAAAAATCAAACCGTGAAGATTTGAAAGACCTTCAAACCCGACTTCAAGCAACTTTTATAGAAACTAAAGCATTTTGGAGTTATAGAAACATATCTATAAAATGAGAAACTTTGTTCATGCTGCACAATGGCCTTGAATACATATTTTGTGTGACTGCTATTCTCTACTTGCTCTGTGGCCTTGAATACAAGTTTTGTGTGACTGTTATGCTTTACTTGCTCTATGGCTTTGAATACATGTTTTGTGTAACTGCTATTCTCTACTTGCTCTATGGCCTTAAACATGAAAAAATAATTGAGAACTTCATGCTCATGTCACTTGTTGTTGACATAAGCTGTTCAACATTTTTCTTTTTAGACTTGTGCATGTTGTTTAAGAAGAGATCTTTGAGATTTTGTACTCAAAGGTTTTCATGAATCTGTAACATGTTGATGTCTTATAACAAAGCACGCTTCATTTTCTCTAGAAGGTATTGTTAATTTCCTGCAAAGATTTTGTTTTGTTTTGTTTTACTCTTTAACTTTGTGGGATTATTTTTGCTGATTCAGGTAGAATTGTTCCCTTCGACATCCAATATCCAAGCACAGAATTTGCTTATTAACATTGAACTGTGATAATACTGATCATCAACTCAACGATAGAGAAAAATGACTGCAGCGAAGATTTCTGATAGAAAGGCTGCACTTGATACTGCATCATGGATGTTTAATGTCGTCACATCTGTTGGAATAATTCTTGTAAATAAAGCCTTGATGGCTAAATATGGTTTTACCTTTGGTATGTCACTCATGATTGTTGTTATTATTCACTTTTCACTTTTGTATTACATACCTAACAAATCTCATGCTTGATGCCTGCATATCATTATGATTTCGATGCTATCAGTCAGTTTTGTGGTCTGTTTTCTATTTGACAGATTTAAAGAGGAAGAAATTGAGGTTAAGAATTCCTTTTGAAGTTAGAAGTTAAAAGTTAGTTTTTTGTATTCAATATAGCATAAATAATACTCTATGGATTTTGGCTTTGCTTTTAGACTTTTGCAAATTAAGGGATTTAAAGTACTATTTACTTGAAGTATAATTTTAATTAGGGATATACTTGCATACCTCTTCTTGTTTATTCATTTAAAAGGTCTTTTCTTTACCATTTTCAGCGTCTTTAAGAAAATCATAGCATTCAAACCATTGCACTGACTTTTTGGGTTGATGTTGCCTCTATATGTTCTTTTTGCTGATTGTCTTAAAGAAAAGAGAAAAAAAAAAAAAAAAGGTCATCATCTGCTAATGTTTAATGGGTGGTTTAATTTCTTCACTCGGACTGGAATTTCCTCGATAAGGTTAAGATTAACAATGGTAATCGTGTGATAAGATCTCCAAGGCTGATCGGAAAATTGTCAAGTTGGGTCCTATTGGTGAGATCTATTAGTGCCAAGGAAACAACCTTTGGCAGTTTGAGTGATCGGGATGGGAATTCTATCTAAGAGATGTTAACTTTAATTTGTTTCAAATCAATTTGACGTTTGTTTTGAATCAAGCAGAAAGATCTTGGGGAACTTCTTGTTGAGGATCTGATTCCTTTTCCCTTTCCATTTTTCTTATGGTGATCGGTAAATTTCTCAAAGAGACACAAACCTTTCTTTTGCCTCAATTTATGAAAGTTAAAATATGTTGAAACACACTGTTTTAGGTTGTGTTGGGAACCTCTGTTGGTCTGGTTATATTTCCTTTTATTGGTTGCAAAATTTGCATCTATACATCCACAAAAGGATGCCTGGGAAAGAAAATCTTCAATTAATTTGTCTGTGCTTTATCTGATTCTGTCTGATAATGAATCCTTAGAACACTTGTCTGAGGTACAGAGTCACTCAGCTTGTATATCCATAAATCCTCCATAAAAGGACTCTTGAGGCATAATTTCATTGTCATTTACAATGGCATTTTTCTGACTTCTTCCCTGACAGTGGACCTTTCTTTCCAGTGCTCTGAACCCAGCACATGGGGCTTTATCTAACTCTTCCTGTAGTGGTCATTGAAGGGAAATAATCCGTTTATTGGACAGGATTGACCTAGGGATTCTCTGTTGCTTCATCTCAAGCTGTAGCTTTTACAAGGCACTGAATATCGTTTGTATGTTGCAGATGCTCTAACATACAAGTTACTTTAAAAGTCTTTTTGCACAGAATAGTCCCATAGGCATTATTTATGGAGAACTCATATATGGCCAACCGGTATGGAGCAATCCTTAATTATAATGGATTGGTTGTCATAGCATAACCCAATAGTTTACCTAAGGCTTGCCGGTTTTTACCTGTCATGAAAATGGATGTTGCAAAAACTTGGGGATTGTTGTCTAGATGGTTAGGCCAGGGAGAAAATTGGAAATTACCTTTGATGCTTCTGCATCTGGCCATACTGTGAGGAAGGAGAATAAGCTGTTTTGACTAACATCTGAGCCATATGTTGATCCACACTTTTGTATAACGCCAGAAGGCCTCTCAAGGAAGGGCTTTTTTAAAGAGCTTTCAACTAGTTAATTCTGTCAAGGTGGAATCTAACAATGAAATATATCTTGTTATAATCTATAGATTGATCCTTTAGATGAAACAAAATGAGTTGCAGAAAATTGCTCCTGAATGTTTGCAGACCTGACATTGCATCTCTATGTATGACTTCTTGCAGCTACAACATTAACTGGTCTGCATTTTGCCACCACAACCTTGTTGACCACAATTCTTAGGAGTCTGGGATATATTCAGGCTTCTCATTTACCACTTCCTGAACTTCTGAAATTTGTTCTATTTGCAAACTTTTCCATAGTTGGGATGAATGTGAGTTTAATGTGGAACTCTGTGGGATTTTATCAGGTTAGTTTTGGTAAGAAAGATTTGTTTACTTTTTTGCTGGTGAAAATTTCAGAAAGGATAATCTATTTTCCTTTTCAATCTTCTTTATCAGATTGCAAAGCTGAGTATGATCCCAGTATCTTGTTTTCTGGAAGTTGTCTTGGACAAGATGCGATATTCAAGGGACACGAAACTTAGCATTATGTTAGTCCTTCTCGGTGTTGCGGTATGTACTGTTACAGATGTGAGTGTCAATGCAAAGGGTTTTATAGCTGCTTTAGTGGCTGTCTGGAGCACTGCACTGCAGCAGTATGTGAGTAATTCTTTGATTAACCCTTGATATTCTATATATACAGCGTCAAATTTTAGTGGCTTACATTGTTCTTGGGCTTAGCTGGCTGAGTTTTAGGTTCATTATTTTCTCATTATGTATTTCTTTCATATATGTGCATAGACAGAGATGCAAGCAATTATATGCATACAGTCATATACATGTGTTATTCACCTGATTTATCCATTTCTAACTTGGTAGCCAAACTACATTAGTTTCTTGTGTTTTAAACGGGTGGAGTTTCTACTTTGCTGATTCAGAATGATGTGGGTTTCATGATGCAAGTTCTATACTGAAAACTAGATTGAGTAGTATTGGTTTTAGGGCCAACATATATAATGTTGTTTTGATCATCATGCTTTTGCAGTATGTACACTTTCTTCAGCGGACTTATTCTCTTGGATCTTTCAACTTACTGGGGCATACTGCTCCAGCCCAGGCGGCATCCCTGCTGGTTTTAGGGCCCTTTCTTGACTACTGGTTGACTAGTAAAAAGGTTTTTGCATATGAATTCAGTTCCACATCTGTGGTAAGTTTCTTTTCTTTCTCATTTAGTATTGCAAATTTTGGTTGGCATGTGGGATTTTTCCAAGATCACAAGTGCCATTCTATGATCTTATTTTCTGCCTGCACCTTTACATGCATGTGAACATCAATATATTTTTATACTCAGTTCTTTGCTTTAAGGCCTTCAATATATTTTTATGCTCAGTTTCATTAATTTCAACTCGAGGAGGAGGATATCATAGTAGTTACGTCTTCTTGAAATCCGTACCCATTTCAAACTTTCACCATTTTTGTTTGGGATATTTTGATATTATTTTTTCTTGGAGGATATATGTTGACAGTACAAACTTTGGATTGCAATTGTCCATATCCAAAGTTCGACGAAGACATTATATTAAGTGCAATGCTTTTGGTTGGTAAAATCATAATTTTTTTAAAACATGGTCTTTATCTGTTAGCAGAGGAAGATCTTAAATTTTCAAGGATTAACTTAATTTAGGTGCTAGCTTGGTTCTCTTTTTAGCAAATTTCATACAATGATTCTTTAGGCATAAAAGGTCTCACTTTAACACAAGTCTTTTAAGTCAACATTTATTGCTATGTCACTACAAAATGTGGGCATATATATGGAATCCCTTGCATTTTTTTCTTTTTACCATATATGTGTTAGAAAAGACTACTAATGCAGTAGTAAATCTCATGGACATGCAATTTTGAAAATCAATAGGACTTAAGAAAGTGGGAGGTCGCATTCTCATATAATTATCATGTATTACATTAATATTTTTGCCAAGTTCATCAGTAAACAAATGTCCTTCCAACACCATCATGCTACCCAAATGTCAATTTTATTAGTAACTTAGAGTTATCATGTTGGTAAAAGATGCCTAAGAAAATACAATCCTACTACTTTCTTAGAAAACTCAAATGACGAGCTTATGGAAGTGCAAATGATTTATGACAAACTCGAAATTTGGTCTGTAACATAAACATAAGGATAAAATGTAATCTAATATGTTTAAACCTAATGAAAGCTTATCTACACATTATAAGATTAAGAATTTATTTCAACAAATTTGTCTTCATACTTACTGAAAACTTCTTATCTTTTTCCTTCTTTTTCTAGCCTTTTCCATATCACAAGTTTTGAATTTTATCCATGCTTAAGTAATAATTTATATAATTGATGTGTATTATAACCCACCCTTGGTCCCTCTACCACAAGAAAAGAAAAAAAGATGGAATAGTAAAAATAAGAAGTATGCCATACTCATACATTATTCGACTTCCAATATTACCTTTACCTACACTAACATAGTGCCCTTCATAACTTTTCCTATCAACATTATTAGATAGTGTTACTGTAACCCAGTTAACCTTTGCCATTATATTTTGTGCATGATATAAGGAATTTATGAAGCAAAGATCAAATTACTTTTTCCATATTGTGAGGAAAGTATGCCTCTTCTTTATGCCTATGTAACTCATTGGGGCTTCTAGCTCAATTGGTAGTTGCTGTTATCTGGAACCAAAGAGATCATATACATAACCCAATTCTACACACTTATAACTGTCTTAGATAAGATTCAAAATTCTTATCCGTCAATCACTTATAACCATTTGTTATGCCAATTGCAATGAATTAGGATCGTACATTAAATCTAAACGAATATGAAAAAGATAAAGCCAACAGTAGAGGACAACAATTTACTTTCTACATTGTTATGCACTAAACAACCAAAATCTGTATATTTATTCAGGTCTTGATCTTTCTATGGTTTTTGACGGTGCCCTAGAGAGTTTCCCTAATGTGTACCTCCTCTCTTTACTCGTAGAGCCTAATTTACGTAGCAATTGCCTTGCTGTGGTCCTCAAGAAAATAATGAATATTAACATGCCTGCCGTTATGTGCCCTGGGAATGAATGTGTTATGGCAGCCGCACATCAGAAACACAGACACATATATCTACGTGCATTTATGTATGTCGTTCGTGCACATCAAAACTTGAATGGTGAGTGCTTGACATACATGATTACACGTGAATATCTTTATTTTTCCCCCATGCACGCCACAAAAATTCCTGGAAATAAGAATTTTGGCTAATATATTTCCCGCTGTATTTCAAATGAAGGATCATGGTGGAAGATCGTACTTATTACTGGGCATACCTCCTGCATATTTACTTACCTGTCAGCATATACGTTTTTGCTTTCAGCTTGTTGTGACTGCTCTTAAATGATATGGGTTACTGTTATTTGCGTGCAGTCATTCATAATTATTTCATGCACTATTGCGGTAGGGACCAATCTCAGTCAATTCATCTGCATCGGCAGATTTACAGCCGTATCGTTTCAAGTTCTTGGTCATATGAAGACCATTCTTGTGTTGGTTTTGGGTTTCATTTTCTTTGGGAAAGAGGGTCTCAATTTACAAGTGGTTATGGGTATGGCCGTTGCTGTTATGGGAATGATCTGGTATGGCAATGCCTCATCTAAGCCAGGGGGGAAGGAGCGGCGTATCCATTCAACTCCACCCAACAAATTGCCTAAACATGGTGGGTCGCCAGAGACCTCTGACATGGATGACAAGGTCTAGAATTCGGTGAAAAGTTGAATAGTCTACATCCCAAAGAAAAACAAAGGAAAGAAGGGAGGGGAGGGGGAGGGGGAGGGGGAGGAGGAGGGGCGTTGAGTGTATGATTAGGAAATGAGCATTTAGTTAGGAGTTGCAGGCTTCTCTTGGCACTCAGGAGAGGTCTTGATTACTATAAAGTTTTTCTTATAGTTCATATGGTTCTTCGAAAAAGAATGCTGTTGAAGGGGGTACCATTTCCCCATTAAATTTCATTATTTCACAGATGTTTCCTTTGTTATGCAATAATTGAATATCAAGCCGTTTGCCCTTTTTGTCCTTTTCTTTCCCGGTCCACCATTCATTTTACTTCGTCTTTAATGTAAAAGGATCTCCTTTATTAATCCCTATATATATGCTGGTTTGACTTTAGGTCTATATCAAACTCATAGGCTCCGAGATTAGGCCCGGGTGTTGGAGTTTTATTCGATGGAAGTACATCCTGTATTTACATCGAGCTTTTTTTCAAACGCGGCTTTAACCGTAAATATTTTTGCTACTAAAACCAAGTTCGTTTTCTTCATATTTCTTTCAAGCAATTTCTTCTTCCTTTTTCACTCTAAAATCTCAACTAAATTAGGCAACTCGGTCTGCAGAACCTTAAATTGGGTGGGCTTTGGCTTAGAAGAAGCCCGAATCGTTGAACACCGCGGTCTCGTGGGTTCACTTATCGGTCCGAAGTCTGCACTCGGCTGGATCTGTGCATATTTAGGACAACTTCAACCAGTTGGATCCCCTCTCTTCTGGCTCCGAAAAGGAGAAAATAATGGAACACCTGGGAGAGCTAGAGCTACAATAAATCACATCTTGAGAACACCGAAACGACAAACGTTGCATCATTTGGTCCTTATAGGTATTTACGATGCTTGATTGCTGCATCACTTTTTTGGGCGTCGAAACATGTTTTCTTACCATAGGAACAAAAACAAATAGTTTAGAAATGCAGTGCTGCTGCTACTACCATAAATCTATCAGCGATCACCATAACAATACAATGAACAGTTTTGGCTACTGATGAGCAATCACCACAACGGAGCCATTCGATGAAAAGGCACCTGAATTGATTGCACTATAGTTGTTTTTGTTGCCTCTGTAGCTTACTTTGTCAAAGCTAAACAATGGCATACTATATTAGGCCTCCGCTTTTTGAAGAGAGAGACGCGCTGGTTACAACTGTTGTATTGAATTATAAGACGGAAGCCAAAAGAATTCAGAAACTCTGCCAGAGCCTTCCAAAATAAAGAGCATGATGTTCAGGGCTGTCGAAAGATTGCTTCAATTACAGCTGCTTTAGGCCCCGCTTTTTGTTCCCATGTGTCGTAAGCGTGAACATCCCCACTCCGGCCAAAACTTTCGGTGAGAAGACTCGGAAGTAACTAAAATTGATTTGCCCGTTGCTGCTTTCTTCTTCATCTTCCTCTTCTTTTATTTTTTTCCTTAGCTTTTTACTTCAATCTTTGCTTCTCTGTTCAGCTTAGTCACTTGCTACTAGTTTTTGCCACGTAGCACTCTCCTCGAGAACAACAACACGCCTTTTACAAGGCTCTCTCTCCCTCTCTCTCCCCATCATCGAAAGGTTGGTTTTGTGCAATCAAGACTCCCTTCTCTCTCTTAAAATCGTACCCAAATAATTTTGTAGGGTCACTCCCGCTTAAAGTCATCTCTCGCTCGTGTGGCACTGATTCACATTCTCATTTCTCTCATGAAACTTTCCGTTTGATGCAAAGAAAGACCAAAAAGAAAGTGAGACCCACGCTCCTCTCCCTAACCCCACATCTCCACAAAATTAATCATATAAACTTTGATTACTTGCTTTCCCCTTATCCCGGCACCCATGTCTTACCCTGCTCACCCCACCCAAAAAAACAAAAAAAAAAAAAAATTCAAATCTCACACATTATAACATAGTCCCTTTAGTGGGCCTCCGCCTCTTCCATTGGGTCCGTCTTCCCTCCAATAATTGCCTACGCGTGCTTCTGCAAGTGTTATGTTTTCTCTCCCTTTCTCTACTCTCCCCGTTCCACTTAGTGTCTGAAACCATCACTAGTTGGCTTCACTATTCGTTAAATCAATATTACTCTCTTTTGAGGTTGACTGGGAGAGTGACGAATTTTTTGTTGCTAAGTATTTACTAATAGATTTATTTTATACTATAAAATATATATTTTTTTTTACTTATATAAATTCTAATTTATAAAAAATGCATGATATATCTTTAGAAGCTAATTTGCAAGTGAGAACGCAAGACTGCAGCTGGAGAATATAGAGACGGGACTTTGAAATAGCCATGGTGACTGTGACCGTAATGCAGCTGTGGTGACCGTGACGGGGCTACTTAACCTGTCGGTGACCGAGCAATCAAAGCCAGCGATCGTGGATAAGCGCTACGTGGATATTGGGCCACGTCAACACTCTGGACATAGGCACGTGTTGACTACAGCCCGTGGGACCCTGCGCCTCGATCAACCCCAACCCATCTCTCGATTTTCAGTGCCCATTCATTCAAATTAGATGGAAAGCCCATTATGGGCAGGCCCACCCTGGGAAATGATAGCCTTCTGTGGGTCCCGCCTCCCGCTTAGAATGGCTGTGAGAAGATGATGACAGACGGACAGTCATATCAGCGCTTCGTGTAGGTGGAATTTTTCAAGTGACCGCATGACGTTTGAGTGAAATCATTAGATCTTAAGGCGCTTTTCTGCTCCGTAAAAAAGAATGGTAGGGGGCTTTCATTGTCCGCCACGTGCCCCCGACGCTTCTTGGAGAATTACAGTCCGTTTGGCCGGTGGGAAAGTAGAGCAAAAACTGATTCACCAGTAATTGTTTTGGAGAAATCACTGATATAAGCAGTCTTTATCAGAGGGTATGAAATCTAATTAATTTGATGCTAACCTACGGTCCTGATCAAAACATTCTTGAACTAAATATATTGATCGAGACTTTTATTGATTTCTTTGAATCTCATGTAATGTAAAATATGTTTATAATAAAAATTTTATATTAAAAGATTAAATATTTAAAATAAATCTTAAATAAAAGAAAATCACTCAATTACTGACTTGATTTGACTTGCTTTAGGATTTGACTTAATTCTATTCCTAACAAAAACAATACTCATTAATTGTTTTTTTAAATGCCTATCATTTTTTAGTTGTTAAATTGGATCGAAACAATTTGAATTCTAATTTCCAAACTTTAATAAGAAAAGAGCATACCTATATTCAAGAAGATATATACTTAGATTTTAATGATGTGGGATTGGGCACTTATATTGTAATAAAACGAACATTAACTTGACCAACAGCCTTTCTATAAATAATCCAATTTTTTTTTTTTTTTGGCTCATATTTCCAAACCAACCCTCCTCCTTTGGAACAAGAAATTTGCCCTAAATAGCAAATACTACTCCAGCTCTCCACACTAGTTTCTCGTCCTCCTTTCTCGGACCTACGGACGGACGAGTTCATGCAAATTTGGCAGCAAAATCTAAGTCCCTACTGACCCTCCCTCACCGGCATTTGCCGCCGACAGGCGGGAAGATAGGAGGACGACACAATGGCCGCTCCTCCAAATTTTCGACCACTTGCGACAAAACAAATTGACTTCCGACAACGGAAGCAACACTCACTTCTCTTCCCTTTTCATGGTGACCGCAGTTAAAAACCCTTCCCAAAACAATCACTTTGTCTGCCGCGTCACACAAAAAGCACCTGAAATCATATTCCCTTTCTACCCTTCAATGTCTCTCAGAGCCCCTCTCGTAACATCGCACACGTAATTTCGTGTCCCTGCGAAGGAATTACTAGATCTCCTGCTAGATTTTCTGATTGCTTCTACTTCGACAGTAAAATCTTCACCGTTGAAGTCGAGCAACGGTTTGGATTGAGAGAAACCATGGACCCTTACGTAACAGTGCCCCTCCAAGAAGTACTTGCACAAATATCTATTCCCACCCAGAAGACGCAGCCTCACCTTTTTCAGTGCGTGTGTAGTTCACGATCTTGTCAGAGAACCCAGACCGACGGCCTCTGAGAAATGTCGCCGCTTCTGTCGCTTACTCGCCCATTTTCCAACCAATGTTTCATCTGCGAGTGCCACGCACGCGCTACGGACAGTCTTTCCCCAGGGAATTTTTTTTAGTTTCAAGTACCAAATTACAGCGGGACAATTATAGTAAAAAATGAATTACTCTTTGCTGCAGCGTATCTTGGGTTAGATTTACCGTCAGTGTTTTACCCCATCTGGCAGCTCCACGTTTTACCCCAAGAACGGTGCTCGTCAAATTGGAAAAACAGTTGAAACAGTGAAAACTAAAGGTGAAGCCTAAGCAGGATCCTGGGTGACCCAGATGGGGGGATCCAGTAGCGAAGACTCTTCTTCAGTTTTCAGGAAGCCGGTCTGAAAGTGGTCATTATCGTTTCCAAAAGCAGCTAAAGAGCGGATCCTGCTGCTTTTTATGCAGAAGACGAAGATAACATGCTCAACCCACACGTGCAGTCAAATTTAATGATGATGATGATGATGTTTGAAGGAAGCCTAAACAAGAGACAGTAAAATGCCTGCATGGGTTTTTGAGAGACAGAAAGGCTAAGTTGTTAGTGGATTAACAAAAGGAAAGGGTAATGAGAAGGGGGTGGTGGAGTGCAATGGAATAGCATGAGGACTTCCATGTTGAAACATTTTTCCTTGCTATGATGGTAATATTTTTTTTAAAAAGGCATCACTCCCGGAAGCTGCCAAAGGAGGAGTTAATTAAGTGAAGGAATCTCCATTAATTGACAGTAATGGAGCAATCCTTCATCGCACGTACGCGGAAAAAGCTAGAGAGACAAAGAGACAGTGTTGGAGAGAGAGAATCAAGGAGCATGAATAGAGAGGGAGGAAAGAAAGAAAGAAAGGGAGAGGGAGCTCTAAAGTTTAAGAGTTGTTAAATTAAAGCCCTATGATCCCCTAATCTCAGCTACTTGCACACCACCAAGAGAGACAAAGAACAGACACAAAACCATTATTTGAAAGCCCACATAAACAAATATAAAACCAGGTAGATTTATAAGTGAGGAGTGTCACATGGCATGTGAGCAACAGCTGTGTGTACTTCCTATCCTCTCAGTTGATAAATACCTTCTTACCTTTGCTTACTACGGCTTTTGACTCCTTTGAACGCTCTCTCTTTCTCTCTCCCAGCTTCTTTCTTATGCCAAAACAACCATAGCCTACCTTCTCTCAAAGATCAGAGCTTTCTCTAAGCTCTCGCTAATGGCAGCTCTGATAGCCTAGAACACCTACCCTCTCAGAGCTTCAAAAATGAAACCTTTCTGCTCTTCAAACTCCCACTTCTTTCTGTTCCTTTTCTCCTTCACTTTCTTCTCCCTCGAAGCCGTACCAACTTCTTCTTCTACCTCATCCAACACAGAAGCCCAGCAGCTCCTCGGCTTCAAAGCCAGCCTCCCTGACGCAACTGTCCTCTCCGACTGGCTTCCCAACCGTAACCCATGTCACTTCGCTGGCATTTTCTGCAAAGACTACCGGGTTTCCTCCATAGACCTCAGCTCCAAACCTCTGCACGCCAACTTCAGCCTCGTTTCGGCTTTTCTCCTCCCCCTTGAACAGCTCGAGTCGCTTTCTCTAAGATCCACCAATCTAAGTGGCACCATTCCTTCCAATCTTAGTTCCAAATGTAACACAATGTTGGCCACCCTAGATCTCTCTCAGAACAGTCTCGCCGGCTCCCTCTCCGACCTCTTTAACTTGGGTGGTTTTTGCTCGGGATTGAAATCCCTCAACCTCTCCAACAATCTGCTCGAGAACCCTTCTTCCACAAAATACGAACCCAAGCTGGATCTCCAGGTTCTTGATCTCTCTTTCAACAAGCTCACCGGCCCAAGCGTTATCCCCTGGCTGTTTCCAACCGGCTGTAATAGTATGGAGCACTTGACCTTAAACGGAAACAAGCTCACCGGCGATATAACGACACTTTCTACCTGTGAGAACCTACAGTACCTGGACATCTCCTCCAACAATTTTTCTGTGGCTATTCCCTCATTCGGCCACCGTTCGGCTCTGGAGCACCTCGACATCTCTGCCAACAAGTTTTCTGGGAACGTTGCAGATGCCCTCTCCTCATGTGACCACCTGGCCTTCTTGAACATCTCCAGCAACCAGTTTTCGGGTCCCGTTCCGGCGCTCCCCATGGAGATGCTGCGCTTCCTTTACCTCGCCGGGAACAAGTTCCAGGGAGAGATCCCCGAGTGGCTCGCCAGCGCGTGTACTTCTAGCGGCCTCGTGGAGCTCGACCTCTCGTCCAACAACCTGTCCGGTACTGTTCCGAGCGGTTTGAGCGCTTGTGCATCGTTGGAATCATTTGATATATCGCAAAACTTCTTCTCTGGTAAACTGCCGATCGACATCTTTGCCAAAATGGGCAACTTGAAGAAACTGTACTTGTCCTTCAACTACTTCCTCGGTCCTCTGCCTGATTCGTTGTCGAAGCTAGTGAAGTTGGAGACTTTGGATCTTAGTGGCAACAATCTTTCTGGCTCTATTCCTAGCAGTCTCTGTGAAGCTGCTGACAATAGCTTGAGAGTGCTGTACTTACAGAACAATCAGTTTACGGGTTCGATTCCCGCGAGTTTGAGCAACTGTTCTCAGCTCGTGTCTCTAGATTTGAGCTTCAATTACCTCACAGGAACGATCCCTTCGAGCTTGGGGAGCCTGTCCAAGCTCCGGGACTTGATCATGTGGTTGAACCAGCTACATGGGGAAATCCCACGAGAGCTTATGTACATCAAGACGCTGGAGAATCTCATCCTGGACTTCAACCAGTTGACAGGGGAGATTCCTTCGGGGCTAAGCAACTGCACCAATCTGAATTGGATCTCCTTGTCAAACAATCAGTTGAGTGGTGAGATTCCGGGGTGGATCGGGCAGTTGTCGAACCTTGCAATACTCAAGCTAAGTAATAATTCCTTCTATGGAAGGATTCCACCAGAGCTCGGGGACAGTAAGAGCTTGATATGGTTGGATCTCAATTCCAATCGTTTGAATGGGACGATTCCACCTGCGCTTTTCAGGCAATCTGGAAATATTGCGGTGAATTTCATAAGTGGGAAGACGTATGCGTATATCAAGAATGATGGGAGTAAGGAGTGTCATGGAGCTGGGAATTTGCTCGAGTTTGCGGGGATTAGGCATGAGCAGCTGAATAGGATTTCCACCAGGAATCCTTGCAATTTTACTCGAGTATATGGAGGTAAGATTCAGCCTACATTTCACCTCAACGGCTCCATGATTTTTCTTGATCTCTCGCATAATATGTTGTCGGGTAGTATTCCAAAGGAGATTGGGAGTATGTTCTATCTCTACATATTGAATTTGGGCCATAACAATATCTCTGGAACGATTCCGCTAGAGCTTGGGGACTTGACGAGTCTCAACATTCTTGATCTCTCTAGCAATAGGCTTGAAGGGAGTATCCCACCGGCCATGACTAAGCTTACCCTGCTTACGGAGATTGATCTATCCAACAATTATCTTACTGGGATAATTCCCGACAAGGGTCAGTTTGAAACGTTCCCAGCGTCAAGTTTTCTGAATAATTCGGGACTCTGTGGGTATCCTCTTTCGGTGTGTGGGCAGAATTCGGATTCAAGCTTGAATTCCCAGCATAGAAAGTCTCACAGAACGGCAGCATCCCTTGCAGGGAGTGTGGCAATGGGATTGTTGATCTCCATCATTTGCATTATTAGTTTGATTGTGGCTGCTATTGGAGCCAAGAAAAGAAAGAAAATGAAGGATGCAGCTTTTGATGGTTATATTGAGAGTGGCTCCCACTCGGGCATGGCCAATGTTAGCTGGAAGCTAACGAGTGCACGTGAGGCTTTGAGCATTAATCTTGCCACATTTGAGAAGCCCCTTCGGAAGCTCACTTTTGCAGATCTTCTTGAAGCCACAAATGGCTTCCACAATGACAGCCTCATCGGATCTGGTGGTTTTGGCGATGTGTATAAGGCCCAGTTGAAAGATGGAAGCATTGTTGCTATCAAGAAGCTGATACATATCAGTGGACAGGGAGACCGAGAGTTCACTGCTGAAATGGAAACCATTGGGAAAATCAAACACAGGAACCTCGTGCCTCTGCTGGGCTACTGCAAGGTAGGAGAAGAAAGGCTCTTGGTTTACGAATATATGAAGTATGGAAGCTTAGAAGATGTTCTCCACGACAAAAAGAAAGCTGGGATCACTCTGAACTGGGCTGTGAGGAGAAAGATCGCCATTGGGGCTGCGAGGGGTTTAGCTTTTCTGCACCGCAATTGCAACCCACACATCATTCATAGGGACATGAAATCGAGCAATGTCCTGCTTGATGATAACTTGGAAGCCAGAGTCTCTGATTTTGGGATGGCCAGGCTTATGAGCGCCATGGATACCCATCTTAGTGTCAGCACTTTAGCGGGCACTCCAGGGTATGTCCCCCCTGAATACTATCAGAGCTTCAGATGTTCCACAAGAGGTGATGTCTACAGTTTCGGTGTAGTTCTGCTTGAGCTGCTAACAGGGAAACGCCCTACGGATTCCGCTGATTTTGGCGACAACAATCTTGTGGAGTGGGTGAAACAGCACGCCAAAATGAAGATAACCGATGTATTTGATCCGGAACTCATGAAGGAGGATCCCAGCGTTGAGATTGAGCTTTTACAACACTTGGACGTCGCCCGTTGTTGCTTGGATAATCGGCCAATGAAGCGCCCCACAATGATTCAAGTTTTGGCAATGTTCAAGGAAATCCAGGCAGGTTCTGGGATTGACTCGCATTCTACCATTGGCACCGGAGATGGAAGTTTCAGCACCATTGAAATGATGGAGATGAGCATAAAAGAAGCCCCTGAACTAATCAAGCAGTAGGTCAACAAGTTCCAATTTTCACGAGCATTCTTTGGAATTAGAAAGAAGAAAGAAGGCGGAGATGATTTTCTCAGCTCCCCCATTTCCCCCCTCTTCTTTAGCCCTTCAAATGGCATAAAAGGCTGCTATCTTTTTTACCATTTAATGTATGTAATCCTGTTATTTATACATAGAAGGTTGCTTAACTTGTTATAAAACGTGTATATAACAACTTCAGTTCTCGTTGTGCTTTGGTTCCCAGATTTTCTTCCCAAGTGAAGTTTTCATTACCATATATTTCTGAGAGGACCTTTTTCGGCCCTTCCTCAAGGCTGCTTGATTTATCCTCTTTCTCTGTTTTCTGGTGCTTCAACTTTTGCTCCAGGTTTCAGATTAACGTAAATGTCAAACTCCGTCTCTCAGTTTCTCTTGTCAATAAATATCAGACGTATTCTTAAATGCTTGTTCTTTCATGCCGTCTTTCTTCCTTTTCATTTCATTGGTGGTTTCTTCTTTTGAAAAACCATCTCCAGCATGATTGGTTATGATTCAGGGCAAGCCAACCATCCTTCCTTGATGGTGATGTGGGATTGGTTATAGGCATATTACTCATGCAAATGGCGATCCTTTTCTGGGTCTGGAGTCCTGAACTTCAATGCTTAACCAAAAAATCTAGAATCTATACCAAAAGTACGATTCCTACTTTGACTGGTATGGTTTCAAAGCCGAATTCTTTTACAATTTTTATTTTTTTTTGTACAAAAGACCAGGAAGCTTTTTATTCCCATATATATAAATGTGGCACAGTATTTCATAGACAGCAAATCCTGAAAGACAGGACCGTTTCACCTTTACTTCGTTTGGCCAGGAAAAAGGAGATACGGTCTACAGAGTCCTGAAGTCCTTCAGCATTCACGTCCATGGCTGAACCATCCAAAATCAAGTCCAAATCTCATGATTGCAAATCGTACTCACTAAATTGGCATGCTCACAAGCGCCGAGATCAATCTTGGATTACTATCTTCCTACTTTCTATACAAACTAATAAACAATACAAGTTTTTCTCTGTTCCATCGACGAGTAGCATCCCACGTGCTCTTCACCTCTTAAGCAATGTTTAATTTATTTTTTTTTTTGTTGGCCATGAAAATATGTGCCTCTTTTTTAAGCATGCATTAAACTCGGAAACAGTATTGTATCCTAATTTGTTTCCCTAGATAAACATCACCAACTTGCTGCTGCCTGGGATCTTGACTTTTAGCCAGCGCAAAACATCAACCGATGTCACATGGTCAGGGCACATTGTTTAAAATGTCCTTTGGGTGGTAGAAGTTATGTACTCAGAAATCTAAAGCCGGCTTCAATGGTTGGACTGCTTTTAAAAATGAAAAATGTTTCACATTTGGTACGCAAATTTTGTGTTGTGCATGTAACTCGAGCCCAATTATTGGGAAAAGAAGAAGAAGGAGAAGGAGGAAGAACATACTTTACATCAAAGCTCATCACCTTTTCTAAGAACAGGGGAAAAGTAACAGTTTCGGCTCATCAAAAATTAACTTTTAACAAAACAAGAGATGATGGGTTACTGATGCATGAAGCTATATATATATATATATATATATATATATATATATATTCAAAAATTGGGATCTAGGGTGCCTATTGAAACCCATAAATCAAGATCTATTATTAATGGCTTCAAATTTTCGGGGTTGCAGTGAGGGACATTTATTTAAGCCAATCCGATTGTTGGTAACCCTTCTAGGTTTGAATCTGAGATCCCAAGAATGAGGTTTCAATTCAAATTCTTCCCTGCCAACGATGCTAACACGTTCCCAAATGTGTTACAAGACTGGGCAAAGCTGTCCTTGGAATTAACTATATGTCTTAATTAAGAACGGATCTTTATTAGGATTCTGCTTCGTTTTGTTCCCTCTCGAGGGTTAAGCTTAGTTCAGATCGTACGCGGTTTTAGTTAACATAATCCCTGTAATTAGACCAAGTCGCAGTGGCTGCCATGTACGATACAAGTACATCATGGTACCTTAAGAGGTTACTTCTCCTGCAGCAATGAATGCCAAAATCTGTAGTCTGTGTTTAGCCATTAATAACCAGTTCCTCCTTGTCAGTTTGCTCTGTAATCTGCACACCTACCTGAAATTTAGCGCGGAAACTAAGCAAAATCAATCAAATTGCAGAACTAGAAGCTACACAATCTTGGCATTGATTAGATCAATGCATTCAACAGCGTTTGGGGTAAATGCAACCTTTGCCTATTTCTCAACATCGAATGACATATTTTCCGCCTTGCCAACAACATGTTCTTCTTACGCAAAGTCATGAGTTTTGGGGTTTTCTTCCGTGGTTTAGATTCTTGTGCTTCTTCACTCGCCCTTTCTATGCAAAGTTCGCACGCAAGCATGCGCCAAGTGCATAACACGTGGGCCCATGCGCCACCTGGCTTTGTCGGAGGGATTACCCTACACCCTCGCCTACCCTCTACGCTGCTGTGGCCGTCTGCTCCTCCATAAATTCACCCCAAAAAAGGGATTCACCACCGTCTGATTCTGTTTCTCTTTATGTTGATCGTACGCAGCCAAAAGGCTGAAATGCGGAATAGTTTTAATATGAAGAAAACTCACATGATTGGTCGAAGAGGTGACGTGGCACTGACCGAATGGTAGGGTCCATTCACCCGTAAACTCTCGCGCCGTTTCCCGTTAACTGCTTTGATTCCTTTCGATTTCACAGCCCAGCACGTCTCCGGACCCTGGTCGTCATTTTCGTTCCCGATTGAATCTGTTCTAAACGAGGGCAGGGGGTCCCACGTCATAGTCGTCCCTCTTCAAAAAGTGGGTTCCACGTGGCTATTCACTCACCATCGTGATTACCGTCAGGTACGCTTCGCGTGTACGCATCAACCTATACAGAGGTCGGGCCAAGATGATCATCCTTCTCATTTTGCCACGTCCCAACGTTTCGAACCGTAGAATGTTGACTGTCGCAGGAATCTGGGGTCCCACCTCGTGGAAGTGCCAAATCCCGTGAGTCAGCTAATTTGGTTGGTCCGAGTCCAATTTAAGGCAGATTTTACAGCCACGCTTGGTGGGACTCCACAGACAGTGTCTTGTCGTGATCACGCCCATTTAGCCTGTGCAACGTACTTGTACCCTCTACTTTATTATTTCATTAAATGGGTTTCACCAGATTAATTTTTTATTAAATGATTTTTTGTGAACTTGGGCGAAAAAAAAAAAAAAAAAAAACTACGGACAGCTAACAAATTGGAGTTCCCTCCAAAAGCGGCGATCATGCAACCACTGCTATAAATCAGTCACATCCAATGCACGTACAGATGTTTTTAACGGAATACGTCTAATTAGTAAAGATTAGACTGCTGCTGCAAGTAGGCAAGGCATGCCTCACATGAAGACCAAAATCCAAAATCGTATATATATATATATGTATAAGACACCAACAGCACGAACCTCCACACGTGGAAAGCTGACCGGATAAGCCCCGGGCAGCAGACAGTCTACGGGCAGTGTAGGGTAGCAAGTGGGGCAGCAGATGTAATCGAAGCAACGACCCACGGGCAGCCCTCCCGCTGCGTGAGCGAAGCGTCGTAGTCGTCGTCCTCGTCTCTGGCTCGATCTGCCCACGTGCGCTTACCAGGTACTGGGCCCCGGATTGCCTCTTGATAAAGACGACGAAACGACAAAGCATCAAAAGCGACGTCACCTATTTAATTTTGTACAGCGGTCCCACCGATGCTTCATCGCACTCTATTATTTTAATTTTCACGCGCTCCATTTATGAGCCCCCATTTTTTTAATCTTCGAGTTTTAACCCCTCCTTCTTTTATTTATTCAAAAGTTAAGTAGTCTGACCCTCACATATTCCAAACCTGGTCTGCTCCGCCATTTCCGAGTCCCTCATTGTCACGCGCCATAATTTTTTTTACATGGTCCAAAAGGAGGAATACGATATACGTCAATGTAGACCCAAAGTGTCAGTATGAGTGCTCAGTTTGAACGTTCCGGTTTTCAAGAAAAAACCAAAGGATTAAGTTAATTGTTTCTATGCAAAATAAGTTAGGCTTAAATAATTATAAATTATCATAAGATTAAATGTATATGTTGTATTTCTTAATTTCTTTTAATATTTTATGTGACAACGTATTTTACCTTTACTAAAAATTAGGTTTATATCATATTCTTTATATTTACCTAAATACAATTAATTTTTTGATAAGGTATAGTTTTTTTTTTATACACTAAGGGTTTTATTTGATGGATCTTATCCCTAGAGACATGGATGCCACGTGGCGGAATCGCGGGAGGAGCACGGTGAACGCTTCCTATGAGCAAGACGCATATTATAGAGTCCCCGAAGGTATAATGTAGTGTATGGTTAACTTTAAATGGCGGAAGTAAGACCTTGAAATTAGGGTTTGAACGTGCGGGTCACGAGGAACCACGTGGTAAGCTCCGGTCGCCCCGGGGTATGCGTTGAAGGAAGCTCTGTCATGGTCTTCGGCCTCTTAGCTGCTTTCCGAGATGGACCCGGCTTTTTACGTATTTACTACAATATTTTCTTTATGGGTTCATGGGATTTTTGGAAGTATGTGATTTTATCAGTTTATTAATTTTCATGGTTTCGTGAGATTGGTAGGATTAACGTAGGAATTAGTAGACTTCACGTGCTTCTGTGTTTTCCTTAAACAACGCTCTTTCTTTCCTTATTATTATTGGTTTCTTTGTCTCTAATACGGAGGGTGGGTTGGCAATAAAGCCAAACTAAAATTTTTCTAATTTTTTAGCTTTTTTTTTTTTTTTTTTGGGTAATCTTTTTAGATTCTTTCCCCTTGCATTGTATGACTCTTTTACGAAAGAATCACTGAATTCCTCCTCATGCATGGGACATGTATCAAAGGGCTTTTCAAAGAAAAAGGAGAAAAAGCACGTGGCAAAGGGTGCAAATCTTCATTCTATTGCTCTTCTTTTGTGATATAAACCCAAAGAGCACAACGAGCTTAACTTTTTCAGTACAAGTTTTCCCCGGACAAGCTTTAGTGGTGCAGTTAACTTCAAAGATATGCAAAGTATAGCCTGCAATGTCTTCGGTTTCAGCTACACGATTAGCTGAACTACTATTTTTAATTAAGATAATCCATCTCCTCCCCGAGAATCTCACAAGCACATGCATCAAAAAGATCAAAGGTTTGATTCAAGAAAACGGAACAGGCCAAACGTGTGGAGATTAAAAAAATGATGTAAATAGTGGAGGCCCTCGTGTTATGGTTTTATCGAGTTTGATGACTAGAATTTGATGCCCGTGCGTGTAAAGTGTGGTCCTAGGTATCCATGCACGCTGTTGGGTTTTTGTCATCTTCCCTCAAACGAAACTGAGAAAAAAAAAGAGAAAAAGATACTCATGCATGCATTATACCTACATATCTATAAGATGCTCGAAATCATGCAAATTCTGTAACCGGAATTCGATTCATGTACCTACATATGCTTACCATTTCTTGCCCTACATTTTGCTCTTTTAAATCTGTAATCGATTCAGCCTGTTCTATACTGAGCATTCATGGGTCTATAGAGTTGGCTACAGGGTTTTTTCCAGCACTTGGTTCTTTTGTAGCTGTCACAAATTTCGATATTCTCACTTAAGGATTGCAAAAAGTATATTTAGGGGCTCTACTGGAGCCATATATGTCTGGATATAAGTATTCCTCTATTATTTATCTGTTCTCTTTTATATATTATCCAAGCCAGGACAGTGCTGGCACGAAGTCTTCGATTATCTATTGGTCAAACGTTTTATTATATGCTAGCCAGGTATACTGAGCTGGACATGTCCCTATCGATATTTGGTAAATTAAAGAGATTATATTTGACTAAATGGATATTAGTGACAGAAAAAAAAATTTGTAAATTGAAACGAGAAAAGTATGGGATATGGTAACAAGGACTTACTAAAGAATTAGTATTTCGAACAAAACTTAACTTCCAAATTGACAGGAGAAGGATTTTAACTTAACTATTAAATGATCGAATTACATATTTAAACATGTGACACAAGTAGTAATCCAACACATAGGTATGAATCAAATGAAGTCTATCTGTTTTCTCAAAATGTGTTTGAAACTATTGAACTGTTGACTGGTGATCATCGTTGTAGTTCATTTAGCGATTCGACTTTTTAAAATGTAAACGTCGGTAAAGGCAATGTGCTTGCCATGCTGTTTTGCCATGTGCTTGTTCTACGTCCTTAATAGATATGGATCGGCAGTCACCAGCTAAACAGGCTCTTAGCCCACGCATATCTTTCAAAGTCAAATGCATGTAAAAGCACAACAGCTTTTACTTGATGTGAGAACTCCCAATTATTAAAGGGCCCTCTCCAACGTGTGAAGATCTCTTCACTAGGCTAAGAAATCCCAATTTTCATGGTAGATTGTCATCTCAAGGTGGAGGGTGGTAGGATCCATTTATTTCGTACATAGATTATGATAAAAGAAGAAGAAGAAGGGAATGGTCTAATTTACGTGTTGGGCAATTGTATTGTGCTTGGTTCATCATTTGGGAAGAGTGGATCTGTTACCAACTAGTTGGGCCATGGAGTGGTACAAAGATCTGGCATAATGATAGGAGCCAGGTGCCAGGAGCCCAAGGGATCTAAAGGCCTTAGGGCCTGTTATTACAACCATGGGACTCCTTTTTCGAGACGGAAATGAAGCTAGAAGTAAGCCCGGGCATCTATTGAGAGTTGATGTTCCCAATTTTACTAGTGCACCCAATCAATAACACAAGCATGCATCAAAACAGTTTCTCTTGAAGTTGGGTAGAGCACTGCTTCCTGTGCCTTGTCCTTTACTTAGTTATGTATTGTTGTTCTACATTCTTCCTTTCTCCTCTTATTTAACCCGCATCAATGACTCTACGCCTCAGTGAGACCTTTCATTTGCTCTCTCTCTCTCTCTCTCTCTACTCTTTTCCCTCTTCTATTTACTTTTATTGAACATAACCATTAATGAAATTGAAAAAAGAGAGGATAATTACTTTACCATATAATGCGGTTTACTGGTCTACAATCCTTGCGATTATTACGGGGAAAACGATATTTGTTAAGGAGCTGCTTGAGTGGAATAAGCGAGTATTGTGTTGGGTATGCTTTAGAATCAATTTAAGCATAGTGGGTTAGGATTTTTTTTCTTACACTTACCACCACCTTCAGCGGAGTTTTGACCGAGCCAACTTTATGCCCACACCGAAGCCTTTGTTCGTTTTTCTTCTTTGAGATTTTGACGTTCTGTGAAGACTTTGAACGATTTTAAAAGACTTGGGATCTGATTTGTGAGAGGCTTCCCTGTCACTATACTCATGAATTTCTCCTCTTGTTGGAGATGGATGTAAGCCTCACGTCAAACCACATAAACTTTGCGTCACGCTTACGATTATTGCATTTTCCTTTTTCTATTCATAATCTTGCAGAAACCATCATTGATCACACTCGCAACAGTGTTTCCTGTCTCACGTTGGGCAAAAAGGTTTGGCTAAAGACTCGTGAAAATGGCGTCCTTGGAAAGCAACTAACATCAGGACAGCCTGATTTCCAAATAAAGTGCCATTGCTCCCTCATCCTTCGTCTTTCTAGCCTTGGAAAAAGTGTGAATCGGTGGGCAAATCTTTAGGTTAATACGGCATATCCTAACAGCTTTTTTCCTTCAAAATCTGAGGGAATAAGGAAGAACAACAAAATTTAAAGCCAAAAGCATTCACACATTTGAGCGAAATCGAAGTTCACTTGGCTCTTGTTCACAACAAATCCATCGTTCCCACCCATGCATATATGTTTTTGCGTATAAACATATGTACTTCTCTTTCCAACGCACATATTCAGAGGTTTAGAACTCAAACCAATTTCATGGAGACAATAGTTCTTATTTATAATGCAATACAGTAGGGGGCCCAGCGAATATGAGCATGATACACAGATTAAGGCTTTGTTTTCCGTGTCCCCAGTACAAACAAAGGCACAGCAAAACTCATGCAGAAGTACATTGGAGGATATAAACACAAGTCTTGGAGCATATTACCAGAAGAAGTTGTTTAGTTGGGATGGAGCTTGCGAGTCCTCCAAATCATGAGACGGAGAATGTATATGCCTCCCTTCGTACGTTGTAATCACCATCCTCGGATCCTCCGCTAATCGCTCCACACGTTTTTTTACACGACAATTATCCTGTGTGCAACGGTAATAGCTCCTGCATGCATGGAAACCCCAAAAGAAAGGTTACTTGTAGCTGCTTGCATAACATAGATAGAATCGTGCGATGCTCGCATGCAGTGCTTTACGTGCTGTGGTGCTGCAGTTTATACTTAAACATGAAATTAAGGTGATTTAGTCACCTGCAGTTCGATCTAAAGGAGCTATTATATCCGCAATCGTGTGATATGGAGAGCTTTCCTTATTTAACGAAAGCAAGAGAACATCAAGAAAATTCACCTTGACATACACAGCAGCAGAAGAAGATAGAAACTGGAAATCACGCTTACTCTACGCTGTAATGACTTTTCACAGTTTAAAAGTAACTTTTCTTCATGTTAAAATCTCATATTTACCCTATGTCATAGTATTACGACAAATCAATCAGAATCTCAGAATTCTCATACCCACATGCATGTTTATCTATCACTACTGACATTTGTATGGAGAGTAATTTTAAGACATAATTATAGCACCACTCCGCTTTGTTTCTTCTTTTTTTTTTTAACTTTTCTACCGACAAGGTTTCATCTGTGAGAAAGCTGATTCAAGAGCCCCATAAACTTCTGCAATTATTAACACATTATTGATTATGTCCACACCATAAAGCGATATTTTGCTTCATGAGAGTAAGAAATATAAGGTACTTCTATCCTAAATTATTTTGATGTACGTCTAGAATGTTGAACAGTATTAACAGGATGACCCACTTTTTCAGAATCTAATGTAAGAGTACCAGCAATACCATCAAGCAGGCAGAATCTGACTAATAATTCAGATCACTTGAACTTTACTGTAGTTTTACTCAGGAAAGATTAAGACAATCTTTCAAGAATATATCTATGGTTATAACCACTTAATTAACCCAAAATCCGTAGTTGCTAGTATAGTCTTTCAACCTATGAACAAGGACTCTCAAACCAAAAAGATATAACCATTAAATAATATTTAAATATTAAAAATATCATTTACTTTTGTGAACTAATTTTCAAATTGAGCTTTAAACTTTCTAACAATTAGAACAATAATTTGAAAGGATGACATACTTACATCCATTATTACCTGCTCACCAGCTTTTCTAATCCCCAGTTATACTCATTTACCTTGATTAACAGATAAAAAACATTACTTATCACAATTGCCCTCAATTTTACACTTGGGACGACAAAGCCAACCTTGGTACAGGCATATAGGCCCCGGTTAAACTATTACCGTAACCAGACATCTTCTAAACACACATTTCAAGGTCAAAAATTTAGCCCGTCAACAGTAAATACCTAACCCAGGTTCTTTCCAAACCGGGACTAGCCTGAAATTGGACTTGTTTCTCAGGAACCCAAATGATTGTTCTGAGAAAACATGAACCCCAAACGGATTGTATTATTACGCAGGACGCCCACATTCAGAGATGAAATCATTCACCAGAAATTATTTTCCTTGACTTTTTCAGAAAGCTGGATTCTTTTCTAGCGGTGGTAACAAGTCAAAAAAGTAATCTCATGCAACTGCTCGTGAGCCAATTGCAAACAGATGACATTGTATAGTACTCAGCTACGTACTCGCTTCTACAATCGAGACCTTAATTTCAACATCAGTCACATAATCCAAGACCATGAGGATGCAGAAGTACAAATCAAGGCAGCAGCTCGAAGGCCATGAGGAGTAATTATGTAGGACTGTGTACTTTCTGTGTTTAGAATGAAATGCTAGGCTTGTATTCTCTTCTGAAGGCTTAGTTAAAAGATGAACAGAAGCACAAAAGGAGATCTAAGGCAAAAATCGTTTTTAGATAGTTAAGTAAGCCCCTAGTACCTTAATCAATGAGCTTAAACAGGCTTTCTATTTAGAGTATGCTATCCTATACTTTAATAATTTGAAGCACCTTACTGTCATCCTGTAACTTCAATCTTCTTTACATGAGTGAACACAATCAATATCGTGATGAAACTCAATAAATCTGGTTGTATGACGGTACTTTCTCTTCCATTATCCTTGATGGTATGATTGTTTCTTGATCTTCCCGTTGTGATTACACCTCTTTTCGAGGTAATAATAGTTCCTTCTAGGCCATAGCTTTAAAATATTTTGTCAATAATCATACTGCCTAAACATGTTAACCCATCTAAATCTCCGGCACCAAGCGCCTAAGAATAATTGAGACAATCAGAGTAATGAGATCGAGAGGGAACACAGCATGCATATGGGGCACACCAGAGCTATAATCCAGTGTCGTGTGAACTTTTCTTGCAAGAAGTGACTAAAGCAAATGAAAAGTTTGTAGTTTTATCTGTTGAACCTGGGATGATGGGTGTTCTTGACCACTTTCTGACCATATTTCCTCCACTTGTAACCATCATCTAACACATCTACATCGCTCATGGTCTTGAAACAAAACCGAGGCTCCCTCACCTTCCTACGTGTCTTTATCTTCTTCATCTTCATGGCAGAAACCCCTAGATGATTATCATCTAGATCTCCACCTCCTCTCTTGTTGCTTAAGCATTCACCAACGTCTCCCCACGCCCTAAGATCATTTCAAACCGAACAAAACCTAATTCATTAGAGATATACAAAGAGATACTTGCATGAAAAATTTGAAAAAGGAACATCACATCGTTGGATGTAAAAAGCTTTGCAGCTTTACCATAGATTGGCGCTTGATCTATGCAAAGAAAGGAGTTGAGATCCTCTAAAATCAGGACTGGTGTCTTCTCTATGCTTCGTAGCGGCAGATGCCAGTAGGGCTTGGCTGAGATTACTGGAAGGTGCAACAGATGCTAGTGAAGGAGGCATGGTATTGAAGGCTTTCAGAGACTGGTGGCATCCTAACGGAGGTAAGGTCAAGTTGGGAGGTATAGAAAAGAAACCCATCTGCGTTGGAGCCTCCTGATCGTCAAACAGGCCCTGGTTGAGCATACCTTGGGACGTAGTTGACATCTCTCTCTCTCTCTCTCTCTCTCGCTCGCTCTGAATAGTGTAGGAAATCAACTATAAAGGTGGTTGGGTTCTTTTTATAGAAGTCTGGTGAGGATGAGCTCTCTAAACTACAAGCAGTCTGGATTTTACAAGCACGAGGGGCTCTCAAACTTCTAGGTTAGATAGACAAAGTTGAATTACCACGATATGGAAGTATTCAAATTTCTATAATCACAACCAACCACTTTCCCTTCTTCTTCTCTCTCTTCCGCCTCTCAGTAAAAGACCCTTTTGAATTCCCGTCTAAATAAAAAAAATTATAAAAGGAAGGTAAGCGTGAAATATTCAACCATTAACTGTAAAGGCTTCAAAGTTTAACTGAACTTCTTTTGGCTTTTGGGGCGATAGGGGTGCTACCCATGTTACCATTTGACCTCAAAAGAAAGGAAGTATTAGTCGCACTGCTCAGTGGAATTCAGCTGTTTGTATAGAGGTCAACAATACACGACAAACAGGTTTTAGTTGACATGGCACAGCCATTTGCATTAAGCGCAAAAAGAAAAGAGAAGAAAGAAAATAAAATAAAAAACCGCCGTGCTACCGCTTGTCACCTAGAAGTATCCAAGGATAAAAGTGAAAGCAGATGAGTGCCCAATAATAGAAGACAAATCAAAAAAACAAGTGCATAAGTGAAAATTATCATTCACCACGAAATCTTTCAGAAAGAGCAAAAAGAGGGGGATACTTATACTTCCACTTTCTAGGGTTTTTCTCTTTGTCCCCAATTTTCTAGCTCGGTTTCTTTTGGACAACCAAAAAGAAATATCAGATGGTAATGATGATGAATCTTTGGTGCAAATCTCGCCCCCCTTTGCATCGGCGGTGAGGATATCATTATGATTGATGCAAGAGGCCCTATTTGACCTTTTGCAGAAAATAAAGCTTCTCACCTTTCTCATCTCCTTTTCCTGGTTCACTTTATATGCTTCAACCAACCCCACATCTACCCACCGGTTCACAAATTCCAAACCAACCTATTATAATGTTATCATCTCCTCAATTAAGATTAGTAATCTGGGGTAACTTTTTTTTTTATTTACTTATGAGTGGGCAATTCTTATACTCATCTTCGAATGAAAAGTTTCTTTGTGGACCATAGCTCTTGTATATTTATGGATCAGAAATTCTACCTGCTGCCTCTTATTTTATCTTTGTTTGGTGCAGAAAGATTTCAATAAAAAAGTGATTTAACTTCTTCAAGTTAGAAGTTAGCAATTGTTATTCCCATTCTTTTTGTGTTATGTACCAATACTAGATTTGAATAGATTATTTAGAACTATGAATTCTCTCGATGCTTTCCTTTACTAAAAGTATAATTTTTCCTCCTAATACCACTTTAGTTGTGGGACCAGCAAAGGATTTAATTGAAAGGTTGAAGCCCGTTGGAGAAAGAAGCTTGTTAATACACAGTGTTATACACGAATGTGTCGCTTTTGAGGTTTTTAAAAAGGTTATAAGAGATAAATGTTATTATATAAAAACAATCTTTAAATCAACTAAAATTTTGTATATTCAATATTTTCAAAGACTTAAAAGGACAATATTTGATTTAGTATAATCTATTAATGGTTTTTTAAAAGATATATCCTTATTCTTATCATGTATCAATAATTGCTATATATATATATATATATAATTTATTTAGGAAAATAAAAAAGAAGGTTTGTTAGTTGAATCAATGGAACTCATCAGCTGCTTATCTCGTGAGTGGGATTTTAATTTTTTTTTTTCTGCACATGACAGAAAGTTTGATTAACCCTTTTTATGTCATGTCCAGCAGCGTCTCTTTTCCCTGTCCTTATTTTATTTAATTTTCCTTGGCGTGTGAGGGCTGGAGGACAAGAAAGATATTTAGATTGCCTTTTCCAATCGGTGATGCACTTAGATTTTTTCTTCAATGACGAATGCGAGATTTAATTAAAAGAAATAAGTGTGTATATAATACAATCAAGTTAGCCTATCTTACCTTCTCTAAATACCAAAACACAAATGGGGAAAACGTGCTTATCATAAGAAGAAGAGAGGAGACATAAGTAAACTTCATGGAATAACACGTTTTAGTAATACATTCCCTCTAACTTTTATGTATAAGTTCCCGAAATAGAAAGGTCTGAAAACAAAGCATGAGCAGACGGAAGAGGTAGAATGGTTAAAAATTGAAGCCATGAAATGTATACGTGAAAGGCAAACCAAACAAGTCACTCAACCAGGCCGCCGGGAAGATCCTCAGGGAATGTTATTAATATTTCCAGTACATACTAATTGCATAGCAGGACACGGAAATTTAAAACAAAGTGGAATCATACGTGGCAAGGCATTTCCAAATTAGATTCACGTGTTTTCTGCACAAGGGCATCATCAAGAAATTGACAAAAACATTATTTTCATTTTCGTAGCAGTTGACGAACACCATATCCATGAGTAATTGCAAAAAATGGAGCTTGAAAGATATTTGCTTTAAATCTGAAAGCACAAATTAAAGAAGTAGAAGGAGAAGGAGCAAACACAGGTGGGAGAAAAAGATAGAGAGTTGTTGATTTTACAAGAATTTTCCAGGTTTTCATCCGTTCATGCTTTCGTGCAGCTGACTTGAATATGATGTCACAATGGTACGTACCGTGGGATTACTATATTGCATCAGGTACAGCGACCGGTGGGTTAAATACATTAAAAATGTTTTCCTTTTCAACTTTGGGTTAAGTTAGTAGGAAATAGGGCAGGGGGTGGCGAACAGACATCATTTCTTTTTGTCTCTGCTTATAGGTGGCCATTATGGCACTTAGATTACACCCCTTTCCTTCATTTTTCAGCTTTTATCGACTTATTATCTCCAGCTTTGGCAAATGGGACACAAAGTTGATAAAGTACTGTTATGATTTTCTTCAACCTTTTTACTTTTTGGAGTACTTAATGAAGTGAAACTCCCCAACCAAAGTAGATATCAACTAGGTTAAAACCGAAAGTTGAGCCTGATGTAATGTTGTAAATAAGTTTAGCATGTTAGTAATCTTATGATGTTCCATTTATTAGTGAAATGAAATAATTTTGACATGATTTACGAGTTATTATTTGGTGCTTCATTGTTCTCCATGATTGGGCTCTCTCTCTCTCTCTCTCTCTCTCTCTCTCTCAATGGTTACGTTTTTCTGCTGCGCTTCCCTGCCAATCATGTCATCCTTTTCTTTTCTCTTCTCGGTGGGAATTTACCGAGTTGTTTTCTTGAATGTACTGTTAAAATATACATCTAACTGGCATTTGAAAGACTGGTTTTGAAGGTATCAATCATCTCAATTCTATGGAATGATGACGCCGTGCCCACTCCCTCTCTCCCGCCCTACCTCTCTTTCTCTCTCTCCCCTCTTCGTTTCTCGTCTCTTCTCTCTCTCCTTCTTGTCTAGATCCTCCAAGCCAAAATCCTCTCGCTCAGTAATCTGCTCTGTAAGATCCTGCCTTTGCAGAGATGTCCCATCCCGTCCTTCCTCAGTATAAGCTGTCATGACATGACCCACCTCTCCTTCTTTCACTTTCTCTCGCTGGATTGTACATATATACTTCTCCCCACTCCACAGCAACTACTGAAAAGAGAGTGGCAGTGTCACTTTACATACGACTAGTTTCTGTTAACTCCTTGATACTTAGGGAAATGTAAAACAGTCTCGCTACTGTTTCAGATTACAGAAAATTATGGTTCTTTCATTATTACCATGCGATATGGGAGGAAATACATGGAGTTCTTTGTTTTTCTGGGGGAACTGGATGGATTGATAGCTCGCTAAAGAAGACGGCATTGTGACGTCTACAAAGGCTATACCCTTTCCTGACACACCATACTTCAAACTAGGAAAGATTCTGTCCGTATCTTCTGTGGTCGACTCAATCTTCTATTCCATTTATCGAGATCTCTGTAGGATACGGCTTGAGAACATCATCCTCAAAGAAGATATTTCCAATCTTCTCACACATTCTTCGGCAGTTGCTATTGACATTGTTTTGGCTTGACCAACGGACGGTTCCATTGCACAAAGTTTGCATGTATATACGGGCCTCACTTGTCCAAGATAATAGTCGCAAACTGCGCAATATTGTCAAAAGCTTTTCCCCGCGACTCTGCCAAAGTAACGCAACTTGATGATGTGGAGAAAAATGCTTAGGAAAAAAGATTGGGTCTATTTCAAGTGCTTTGTCTATATGAAAATTACCGAAAATACACAAGTGAAGAAGCTTTGAGAGCTTATTCTTGTCCCTATAGCTTTTAGCAACACTATTTAAACCAAAAAGAACAAGGAATGTGAACCCAATATGCAGGAAATTTTAATGCAGAAATGAAAGGTAAGAGGTCCATGGCCTATCCATGCAGGGGGGCTACATGAGAAAAGCACCCCTCCTTCTCTCTCCGTATGCAGGCGCTATTCCTTGGGTGAAAGAAGCAAGGAACAAACCTAGGTATCTGTTGGATATTTTCCCTCAAAAACATACACCATGAGATCTTCATACTTCAAAATGCTCGAAGCAGATGCAGTACTCATTCATTTCTGCACATTCCCTTCGCAGGAACATCACATCAGCGAATCATGGTCGTCTATGCGTTCGAAAATGACTGTTCAATGAGGGGTGGGGGCTGCTCGAAGGAAGGAACTGGCTAGGCTGTATGAGAAGCTGACATGCGTGCACCAGCCTATGCAGATTGCCGGTGCCGCGTGAGCTTAAAGCCTGCACGACACCAGTGAAGCCCACTCTTTTGTCTTCTTGCTGCCCGAAATTTCTGAGGTGTTGGGAAAAGAGAACTGTTCATCAGCACACCACCCGTAACCCTTTTTTTCGTAAGCGACTTCATAAAAGTTATAGGTAGTAAGTGATATAGACGATAAAACGCATTTTTCAAAGTTATGTCAAGAAAACGCCATCCTCTTCTCATGCTTAACAGACCTTGTTCCAAGTTATGTCATCCACTAAGGGATTGAATCTTTGTCTGCTACTGTTTAAGATATAGTAGAAATTGAAAAAAGAAAACTGTTTGATGGGAGAGGGCAGTGAACGACTGAAGCCATTGCTTTACTTTTTCTGGGTTTTCTTCTCTTGATAAGTTTATTTACGGCAACCATCATCATCATCGACATCTTTCCAAGGCACGAAGGTTGAAAACTTGCAAGAACTCAATGATTTCGACCATACGAATAAAACTCCTTATCTTCAAACTAGGTAGAGTACCGGGAATGGTAGGTCGTCAGCGGTCATTCTCACAGGTTTTTCAAGCTGGTCAAACTTTGAAGCCTTCCAGACGAAAACTGAGGGTACTTGAGCAAAATCCTGCGCCTCTCTTGGAAGCTTGGAGCATCTCACGCAAGGGATTTACGTACACGTATGGTCTGCGAACATGCATGGGTCCCGCGCATGCGACATATACCCGTTAGACCGGGCAATTACTCCACTTTTCAAGAACCTGGGGTTAAAGTATTGAATTTTTAAAGCTAAACCCATATATGAGAAGTTTCAGATAAAATATATAGAGGACTCTATGATCCATACAGCTTTAGGTTGTCAAATGATTACAACTTGGGCACACAGCAAATGGGTTATCTTGTGACAAGATGGGGATGTTGTCGATATTAACCACAACTGGGGAGGACTTTTCCTATCATTTTCTCTTATATATTTAAGGCTATGCTTTCTTTTGCTTGATATACTAGCATTGTGAATAGGATTTATCATATACGACATATGTTATGAAAGGTCGTGTGAAAATAAGTTGCGGGCGGTGGATACCCCTAATGATAAGAGTGGGGACATGTGTTTTCTAGGGTTTTTGTTGTTTATAGCTCACATCTTGCAGTTGTGTGTTCTCTCTAGAATGCCCACGTGGCATTTATATTTTTTCCTTGTGCTTTTAGAGAAAGTGAATGACTGAGAAGGCTTAAAATTTCAATTTAGAGAAGATTTAAAAGTTCGATTTAAAGGTTAATTTAAGAATTAAATAATTATTTTTTTTTAATTTAAGTTTTACTTCATAAGTCTTAGCTTTCAAATAAAATTTTGTCATGCATTCTCAAGGTAAGATAGACCCTTGGAAATGCAAAAGAATTCTTGCTCACAGTGATCTTTGTGCAGTGTTGAGATCCTAGTTAAAAAGTAAACTTCCCCTAATAAATTTAAAGATACCACTTCTCAAGTTTTTTGAATGAGATTCAAGTTGTGGAAAGTGAGGAGCGATATTGTTCTACTTTTAGAAAGTAGTTTTTAAATTCATTCCAAACCTTTAAACACTTACCAACACGATTTACTTTTATGTTTTTTCCTTAATTGAAGCTAAAACAATCTTAGAATAATTGACTGAAATAGTTCGGAAAATCATTTGATGATGTATTTAGACCGTTCTCTATTTTGTCAGATTAAGAAACCCAAGGTTATTTTGAAAAAGACAGAACCAAATCGATTTAGAATCATACTTATTGGCTTAGGGGGCTTCACAATTCTGCAAACAGCAAATCCCTCACGGGTGGTTCTCACAACATTGTCACGGATGAAACTAAACAAATAAGGAAGTGAAAATCCAAGTCTCTTACGCGCCGTCGTGAGATTCGTGTGTTCATGCAGGGATGAACTATATTACAAGGCCTTGAAAAAGCCCAAGGTATCCTATTTTCTTAGATTCCAGGACCAAGTCCACCCGCACCAGGCGTATTAAACAGGAAGTCCACCCTCAGCCGGCAAGCCTAACTCCGAGTCGTAAGGCCAATCAATTGCGTCGCTTCTACACTTGATTCTGCCTTAAAAAATGACACAAGAAAAGTATATACTTTGAGAAAGCAAGAAGAAAACCCCACTTGTTTCCCTCTGGCCTACGGGTTATCCCAAAAGATACAGGACTCCACGGCTGCTAAATATCAAAAAATATTTTTTTTTTGGAAGTTCTAAATCAGAAGGCTTTCTGATTATGGGGCTGGTGGCCGTTGAAGTGACTTAATAAAGAATGGTTTCTCGTAAGCTCTCTCTTTCTCTTTCTCTTCCGTCCATATATCGAAATGATAGCCTAACGAATCAACTCAGTTAGGAGCCTGATTGGGCGCCAACAAATGATTGAGGAGCGCATCAAAATCAAACCTACCCTCCTTTTCGGTTTTGGACATAATTAGGGGTTATTATTTTTGGGGCCCTACTCTAAATGAGGAGAGGGATGATTTGCTAGTAAAGTCTCGGACATTATTACCAATGTTTGCCATTACAAGTTACCATGTCCAAATTTTTCTAACATGCTTATTTCATTTGTCATTATGACTTTTGACATTAGACAAACATCCAAGACCATACTAATTTGTGACAAAAGTCTTCCATATTCTCTCTCGTGCAGTTTTTTGTACCCTTGGATACCTTTTCAACAGAAAACGTTGTCGACTTTGAGGTGCTTATAATCATGTTGTTTTAATCTCACTCCAGGGATCTAATCGGTTGACTTGCAAAACCCTAATGCACAGACATCTGCATTAAGCTCCTAGAAACTAGTCCGCACTGTAACCCGACTCAACGGTTGGTTCAGTGTATTGGTTTTAAAGATGAGAAAGAGATTGACACTTTTCTTTGGCACATTGGTCTAAGTATTGAGGTCAGGTGGCGATCCAATAAATATGTGTGTAAGTGAGGACCCATGTATAGCTTCGGATGTAGTATACAAGTTTGAGAAATTTGCAGCTTTAATGGTCTTCAATGGCACGTTAGAGGAGAAAATATCTTATGCAGAAAAGCCATGAAGTTGAAATTTAGTACATGTAAAGAGAAATCTATCTTATGGTATTTTATATGTTGGAAACTGTTTGAACAATTAAGAAGTTTAAAATTCGACCTAGAAGCTAGTTCTTGAATAATAAAGTATATTTTTTTTTTCATTTTCAACATGAAAAAGTTTTTCACCCTGTTGAAGCTTAAGACAAGTAGGGAGAAGCGTAATTTGTTTGAAAGAATTTGTCTTCATCTTTATAGATATATTAATTAGGTAAGTGGGATGAGGGAGTTTGGGAAGTGCCAAACTTGAACGTCTTTGATCACGGGCCACATGAATTCTAATTGAACTTCATGCATATTGTCACGCTCTGATATTTCTCATAACTGTAGAATCATGAAGGATTTGTGAAATTGTTATTACCATTATTATTATTTTGAAAAAAGGTATATTGAGATTGCAACAATGTATGTGTAACAACATCTTAGAGGTCTTACATGTATGTTAAAAAAATATAGATTTAAATTCATTATTTTTGAAACTTTGTAGAGCTTTCTTTTCTTAAAAAAATAAATCGATAAACTAGCTGATAGATCTTGTAATTAACCCAAAGGAAAAAAAAAATCTGCATTCATCAGTTTGGTAAACCTCATAGGTTTATTACATGTCACTTTTAATCTAAAGATTTTTGCAATAAAGTAATAAACCTCATAATTTTATCACCAAAGAAAAGAAATGACAAAATGACGATGACTTGCCCTTGAAATAAGACATGAAAAACATTAAGCTTCAGTTCTGGATCAAAATCTGGGTGCTCTTAAGAAAGGGCCATTGGGCTTTCCATGATGTGCTGCGGCTATGATCGGGCATCACCAACATATCATAACAGTGCAAATGCACACAACTATTAGGAATTGGATATTACTCTCTTTAATTCTCCTTCTAGAAGGTCAACAATAGGACAAACCCTTAATTATATTTTCAACAATAGTGGGGCTTGATTTTCTAAGGATATATGAAGACAAGAGTACTCTTCTTTTACATATTAATTTCCTGTACAATTTTTCTATCATATGCTCCTATCAGAAGAATCGTTGCATTTGACCAACAATAATGCCTTGAGATTCAATTTTTTGTCTAATTTTGTATTTAACTGTTTTGTTGTTAGTTCTTATTTTAATAAGGTAGAGGATGAATGACAGAATAGCAAACTTTCCAGAGGCAAGGTGATGCGCAGCGTCACGCTTGGTGTGCATTTGCCTTTACGATGTGAGTTCCAAGGCTGAAATCGGTGTTGTCGATTTGATGCTTCATATTAGGTTTAACATCATCTTAGTACAGCAGGTTTCCAATTGTATTATTTTTTAGCAAATTGATGATCTTTCATGTTCTTCACGGGTCGCTTTTAATTCTTTTTCACGATGGCCATCGGAAAAAGAATTCAGCATGAAACGAAAAACGAATGTGGCTCCGCCAATTCTTTGGCTGCTTTATGGGATAAGATGTTCAAGTTTTCTGGGATTAGTTTATCCTGTTAATATCTAAAATACAATATGTATTATTTTTAAAGAAGTTTATCTATGTCGATTTATTATATGTTATTGTTATAACGGAAGATGGAGATAAAAAGATTGCATATTTTAACTTGAAAATTATTTTTGAAACAATTATTCAACCAATAGTGAGAGCAATTTGACACAAAGTGAAAAGGAAGAAAGTTTGAGTATTAAGAAATTTTCTATATGGTGCTTTCCTATAAAAATTGTACAAAGATTGTTTTATCTATAATACAAGGATATAGTTTTTCTATAATTAGGACTGGAGTATTGTAATCAGGACATACAAAATAATAAAAGAAAATATTTCCTTATTGTGTACAAGCTAACTTCCCAAACAATTTGATTTTAATAATGAACAAATCATGCCATATGGTAAGTATTCTATAGAAAATCAAGAAATAATCAAGAGGAATATATACATGTATCTCTAACACTTCCTCTTAAGTGGCAATTTTGGTGTCTGTAAATGTCGAAAACACCAAGTTTGCTTAGTGGAAACAAGTACAGTTTTTAATAAAGGGCTTTGGTGAAGATGTTTATAGGTTGCTTTGTAGTCCTTATTCATTCTATTTTGATAATGTCTTCCTGACTCGTCTCTCATGAAATGACAATTTACTTTTATGTGCTTTACTTTCTTATTGGTTTTGCTATAAGTTTGAGCGCAACATTATTGTTACAAAATAAAAGAGTAGGTCCTCCTATCCATAATTTAAGATTTCGAAGTAAACCTCTCATCTAAATAATTTCACAAATAGTCTTAATCACAGTTGATACTTTGATTTAGCATATAATAAAAAGATAGTCAATTGCTTCTTTATCTTCCATAATGATAAAGAATTTTCCAATTTTCACAAAAACTTGTTATTGATTTTATATTCATAGGACATGTGGTGTAATTAGTGTCACAATAAACCGTCATTTTTATGTTGCAAGTTATAGACAAAAGGATTCCCAATTAAGGCATCCCTTCAAATATTTTACAACTTTCAAGATTGCATTCATGTAAGATTGTTTTGAATCATGTATAAACTAGCTAAGGATCTTAACAACTAACAAATATCAAGTCTCATTATAACAAGGTAGATGAATTTCCCAATAAGTCTTGTTATAGTGGTGGTAACCTACATGATATTTAGCTATTGTTAGGCTCAAATTTTGCTTAAAAGGAATGATTATTAACTTGCATCATGATATACCAACTTCAAATATAATCTTCAAAATGTATTTGCATTGGCTGTAGCAAATTTCCTTATTTGAACAAGCAAATTTTATGCTTAGAAAGTATTTGGGTGACCCTAAATCTTTGATGTAAAAAGTATAGTACAAATATTTCTTGAGATTCTTAATAATGGATGCATCATTTCTCATAATCAATATATTGTCCACACATATCAATAAAGTGATGGATGACTTGCTTTGTCTCCATGTAAATAAAGCATAATTATATCTAGATTATCTAAGCCGAGCAAGGGTTTACGAAGATAATATACTTGAAACTCTTCTTGTTTATGTAATTCCTAAAGAAGGTTTATATAAATTTCTTCTTCTAAGCCATTATAGAAGAAAACATTTTATACATCCATATGATGACAATGTCAATTCCAAGCAACAACATTGATCAATGAGAGAATAGTAACTTCTTTAGCCATGGGAGAGATGAAACTTGATTTTCGTGTATCATGTAAAGTGACTTGATTTTTTTATATATGCTATAAACAAACAAAATCTCTAGCATGAAAACGTTTAACAAATTGTTGGTAAATAGTTTGTCGACAAGTAATATCTTCAATGCACTTATTGGTACAACATTTTGGTTAACAAGCAGTCTATAGGGTTACTTTAATCAACCTTAATCGTTAGTACTTTAAAATCCATGTTTAAAACTTTATCCTGGCTAAAAATATTTGTTCAAAATCTTCCTTTGATTTTAGAATTAAATACGGTTAAGTCTTCAATATGATATCAATTAATACCGTGAACTCGAGGAGACAAAAATAATAACTCTATAGGGTTCTAAAATCCATTTGGAACATTATTGGAATCTACAAGAAAATAAAGAAAATAATTACTTCAAAATATCAATGAATAAAATATGTAACTCAGTCTTTTCATAGGAAAAATTTTCTAACCAAAAGTTTGCTATTCCCAAAATGTTAAATAAGAACTCAAACTTCTTAAGGAGTAAGAGGGACGCTTACCATACCTTTACGTGAAAAATAATTTTTTCTGACCTTTTTTTAGGATCTACTTAAAAATTATTTCGTTTTTATTTTTTGAAGACTGAATCTTTATTTTCAGAAAAAGAAGAAAAAAATGTAAAACTAACTACTTATGATTTTTGTCAAAAAATACTTGTATGATCATCTTTAAAAGAAAAAAAGGTGATTGCATCACTTTTCTAAACGGTGAATGTACAATCATTTTTTTTCTATATTAAATTTATTTTAAAATTACATTATTTTTAGTTCTTTTACATCTTTTGATTTTTTCAAATAAGAAGTTGCTCCCTCCACCTAAAAATTAAGTACATCACTTCTCAAAATATTTCCGTGGGAACATTCAAAAAGTTTCTAAAAGAATATTACATACTTTGAACATTTTGTATAATAAATTTGAAAAAAATTAATCATTCCGAAGATTTTTTTTTCATATATTTAAAATTTTCGGCAAAAAGGTGCATAATTTTCTATTACTATAATTAATTTTCATTTTAATGAATAAGAATCTTAAAACATTCTTTAAAATGTCTATTATTATGGAACAAGAAAGATGTTATGGTATAGATTCTTCCAAATATAGACTTAAAGAAAAAAGAATCGTGAATATAAAACTCTATACCTTAAAAATACAAAATATTTTATGAGTATAAGATAAAAGATCATGATTGACTAAAGTATAGGTCGGTTGATTAAATCTTCCAATGGAAACGAAATAAACGAGAATGGTGAAAATATCCTGCCTCGAAGCAAGTCCTGAAAAAGACAAAATACAGAGAATCGCCAGGTGAGCTGGAATATGGACAGTTCACAAATCCACGTGCACCCAAGCAGGAGCATCTCGTCAATGCATCCGTCTTATAAAATCTTCCACCTTTCCAGCATTCTCATCGTTTTTATTCCAATTTCGAAAAACTTCCGTCTCCGTCACCGAACCCGAAGACTCTCTCGCCTCGTACCTACCGGGAATTCACCTCCGGGATATCTCTCTCTCTCTCTCTCTCTTTCTCTCTCTCTCTTTATCTATGATCAAACGATCTCTGCCAAGCAGATCAGGCTGTTGGTTTTCGGTACGTACCATCTGAATCCCAAAACCCCTGCAAAGTTTTTACTATCTTTTATCTTGTTTCAATTGTTATTTTTATGTATCGCTTGTCATCGTAATTGAATTTACTTGCTCTTGAATTTTGGTTTACTGATTTCATGGGCTTGATTTGCGGTGGGTTTTTGTCTTCAGGGTCTTAGTAATGAAAGATCTCCAACCGACCGATCATCGAAACAAACATGGGGTAATTTCTGACCTGAGTTATGTAAAATGACGTGAATTTCGTTCGAATAAGGGTTTTGGACGTGATTTGTACTGGTTGAAATCAGTGGTGATTGGTATACCTGGTTCAAGCAATCAGCTATATCTGAATTTCAAGTTTGTTTGTCAAATTGGGTTTTGGATTTCTCTAATAGTTTGGAGGGTCTGGTTGATTGGATGGAGCAAGAATCGCAGAAAAGGAAGGTTGATGAGAAGGGCCACGAGACCTCGGACGCACCGATTCTTTGTGCGAATGGTTGTGGATTCTTTGGGAGCCCAAGCACTAATAATCTTTGCTCCAAATGCTACAAAGACTTTGTATTGAAACAAGCAAATGAAAATATAGATGTAGGGAAGAAAGTGGATGACGTACAAAATTTGGAAGATGTGGCTCAGATTGGGGGAGTTGTGGAAGTGAGCCGGAGTCGAGTCGACGAAGGGGCTCCTTCAGAGAACCCGGAGAAACGACCCGCTAATCGTTGCAACTTCTGTAGTAAGCGGGTTGGGCTGACAGGGTTTAAGTGTAGGTGCGGGCTGACGTTTTGCTCGCTGCATCGCTACTCCGACAAGCACAACTGCATGTTCGATTACAGGGGTGCAGGGCAAGAGGAGATAGCTAAGGCCAACCCCGTCGTGAAGGCAGACAAGATTGACAAGATATGATGGTTATGGCGGGGAACTGGGGAATCGGAATCGATGGGCTGGTGGTTGTGATTTGCCATGGGATGGATGCATAGAAATGCTTTGATGCCCTACCAATTAAGTCTTAGGGAATGTTCTTCATGCTTGATATGTACAGTTTGGTTGAATGTGGTCTCTTGAACAATAGATGTGGTGTAATCCATTTAAATTATTAATGAATTAGTGATTTGCGATCTGTCCTGGATTCTTGTCTTCTATCTGGTATTGTGCCCGATTTTGTTCATTGCTGTTATTTGTTTTGTTGCCCCATGTTGGGCCATTATCATGTTTAGAAGATGATAGTAGTTTCTCAAAAATATGATAGCTAGTTTGCAAACCGAACAATGCTTGTCTTTAAGCCTTCCAATAGTTGAGCATCTTCTCAACATTAACCTACCATCCTGATTAACACATCAGCTGCATCTAAAGATATATCTTCTTTAGTTTCCCGAGCTCTTCCTCCATCACCAGTAAAGGAATATCTAATTGAATAACACATCAACTGCGTTAAGAAATGTGTATCTCCCTTAGCTCTTTAAGCTACATCTGAAAACGTCTCTTCTCTAGTTTCTTAAGCTCTTCCTCCATTGCCAATAAAGGGATACCCAACTGAGTAACACATACGGGAAACTTGTATCTCCCTTAGCTCCTCAAGCTCTTTCTTTATCTCTGATATGATAAAAGTCTCCTCTAATTCTAGCAGCCTTGAAGGCTTAGTTTCTAAAGAAACATTGCTTGTTGTCTGAGTCCAAGTTCCTCTTAGCTCGTGTTTGAGTGTACGAGAACAGAAACATGCTGCGGTGTGGTGCTGGGATCATTTAAAAGTAGCCTAAGCAGTTCCAGTAAGGACACGTGATCTCTCTGTGCAGATTCCGTTGATACATATCCTGATGTCCTAAAAGAGTGGTTTTTTATTGACTACTGGCATTTTCCGCCTTGGTGCTGTAGTTTTGCTCGTTATTCAAATTTGGTGCAGGATGGGAATATGGGAATGTAGCATGATCTAGGAAGCAAGATACAATGTCTAAAGCAAAAGATGAATGATTTTGACATCAGCAAAAGTGACACAAATTAGCTGGTTTCTGGTTGTCATTTGTGCTTTTAGTTTATAGGTTTCATGGGGATTCTGAAGGCGTCGGTGCGAACCCATACCCTGTATGTGGTGCTGCCCTTGGCAGCACATGGCAAGTGCCAAGTGCCTTTGTGGACTGTGTTATTCATACAGCTCAATAGCCCTAATTCAGGACTCGTGCACATACGACGATGTGATATCTCACTATCCTGTTCAGAGATACAGAACTTCTTTATCTGGTGAACAAGTTATGGGATCATCTTGTTTGGGTGGCCAAGAAAAGTATTTTAATGGCTGCCGAAAGAAGAGCTGCATTGCCACGTAGTTGCCTTCTGCTGATATGCCCCAATTGCCAATTTTTTGAGTTACTAATTTTGTTTATGTGCCTCTCATATGTTCCACTTCTGCTACATTGATACATCTCGGTTTTGTATTTTTTTTTAAATATAATGAAGCCATTCGTGGATGGATGATGATACGTATTGAGGCGTTTGCACAAAATTTCAAAATGACTCGAATGGGATGGTAAGATGTTGGAAAAATCTGGTCTCAAATGAGGCCCAAATCCCCAGAATCATCTTAACCATCATAAAACACAAAAATATTTTTACGAAAGTTAAATATACTTGATTTTTGGTTCCATGAACTTTCTATGGCATCCTATTCTCTCAAGTTCTTCTGGGTTTTGTAAGTGTTCATGAATTTTGTCTCTTATGGGCTAAAATTCTCACCTCAAATCCAAACACTTAAAGGCCCATCACTTAATTCTTTTTATATCGCACTGTGATTTACTTCGTTATACTATTTATATGCTATACAAATAAGTTTAACTTATCGTATACTAATCCTTTGTATTTAATAAATGAGAATATGCATGTCACTTAATTAGACTAACAAAAATTCGTATCAATATGATCTAGTAAAAGAATTACTTGATGTCTATTGATATAAATTCACAGAAAGTGAGTCTATGAAGTAAACTAATAGAAGAGCCATAAATTAGATAATATGGATAAAATAATTTGAGATAAGAATCGAAAGACAATCTACGTATTCGAAAATATTTAGTCAAGAATTTTGTGGAAATCAAAACCTCTAAGCCTGTCTATCAACTCCTTTAGTCGACTTCTCAAAGATCAGATTAGAGAGAGATTTCGACGTTCACAGCGACGGTGCCCACTTGTGGACGGGCTGGATCTTTGGGGCCTGGTTCTGTGTTTAAGATCAGCCCAGTCAGACAGCTGGGCAGCCAGGTTGCCAACAGCAAACCGCACTCTGTAAGACGAATAGCAGGAGCATGTCCAGTCAGTTGACGGAGCTTCAAAGCTGATGGGTCGTGAACATAGATGTTTCCGATCAAGTTCGTGTTACGGTTTAAAGGTAATTGAACTCGCCATATCAATAGGCTTAAGCATTTTGATTCAATAGTTGAATTCGTTATATTTGGTATTATAACCAAACCCCACCTCTAGAGTTCAAACCACGAAAGGACGATTTACAAAAAGAGTTATTTGGTGGACGGGGCCAATGTAGAGCTGTCGTTGAGTGGGCCATTGGGGCATTGGTTGTAGAAAGAAAACCCATTCGACTTTTATTGGGATCCAATCATATTGTCAATATAGAATATTTATCACTATATTTTAATATATATTCTCATATCATATTATAAACTTAATTTGACTTAAGAATTAACTTAATAATTTTTTTTGTTTGTAAATAACTATTTCTAAATAATATTTAATATTATCGTAGGTATACAAACGAAAAAACGCTTGATGTTATCTTCCAAAATACGTGGAACTTTCAGTTTATACTTTTCTTTTAGTTTCTTCTGTTATAGTCATTATTTTAATAGGGAAAACGAGGAAATGATGTCGATCTCCTCTGGGCTACAGACTAGTGGATATGGCTGATTGTCGAAGCAAAGCCGAAAAAGGAAAGTAGCCATATAAGGGTTCGACCGGAAGTGCACTTTAACGTGGTGCAGGCCCACGAAAATGTTAATAGAAAATTCAAAACCAAAAAACTTATATATGTTTTTGTATTATAAATTCAAGACATAATTATCCGGATAAAAGGAAGATAATAAATGAATCGAAAAAGGTATTTTCTACCATTTTCTACCACTTCTGCAATAACCGACAAGAAGAAGCATACTTATCGTTCAATTACGATAACAGGCCGTCCCTTAATTTGAATCCAACCTTCCGTCTTTAGAAGAAGTTGGAAGGAAAAACAAATTGCGATTTCGGACCGCACACGGGAGGAATGTGAACCTGTAAATCCTCAGACACAGAAAGGGACGCTGTAAAACCAGAATTTACGGAAAAGCCCGTACTCTCCACCTCTCTTCCCTCTCTAAACGTCAGATTGCTTCTTCTCAAACCTCCAAACCAACAGTCCTCGATCGGAATTTCTAGCCAGCTTCGGAAAGCGAGGTAGAGAGAGAACCTTTCGACCTCGACACTGATTCTGGAGGGAGAAAAGGACCGTTCCGATCCTCAAAAAATGGTGTCCCTCATTTATTAGAGCTTCAGTACAAGTCTTGGTTCGTTCTTTAAGTTTCTCTTTCTTCGTGTGTGTAATTCTTGTCTGGTCGTTCATGTTCTTACTTTTTTTTTTTTTTTTTCTACTTCTTTTTCCTGAATTTGTTTCCTCCAATATGGTTTTACGATATCTTTGATTACATCTTGATTCCACTTGTCCAAGCTTTAACTGCGATTATGTATTGATTTATTTTTTGCGTATAATTCAAACTCTGTTTCTGTTTCTGTTTCTGTGATTGAGAAGCTACTAATATTGCGCTGAGTGTTCAGTTGCCAAGAAAACTGAGGGAAAGGAAGGGAATTAGCTTTTACCCTTACATTTATAGTCTGTTTAGTTCGTACGAAATTTAAGCCTTTGGTTGCTTAGATCATAGGAGCGAGTATTCAATATTTTCAGTTTACATTCATCTCTTTTTTAGATTGACGAGTATTACTTATCATATATACATTGGAGTGTCACTACTTCAGTTGATTACTGTGGTTCCCTTCTTATTTGTTTATTTACTTTAGGTTGTCTTCAAAGTTAGTTTAGAGGTTTATTATGATGGGATACGGTTTTTCTGTTACTTTCTTAATTCTGCTTTCTTTCTCACTTAGAGTATCAGCATGGGCTTGCCTTTGAGCGGTGAGGGTCCTGCTATAGTGCAGTTGCAAAAGTGGTGCCCCTTACAGGCCCAATTAAGCCTGTCCGAATATCGTGAAGCTTTCATTTCTCCTACAAGACGGCAATTAGTATTACTTTCGTATCAATGTGAAGCTCTGCTGCTTCCTCTTGATACAGGTGAGTTCATTAACTCTAATGTCTTTTTCATGTTTCTGCTTTTGACAACCCATACGGCCTAACACGTCTCATTCACATGGAGATCTGTGTGTGCGTATTTGATAGTCAGTTCTTTAATTTGTCTACATTTCCTATTTTCCTGCAGGAAACTTTATAAATAGTAATGATGTGGAAGGTAAGGAATTCACATCTGGGCCAGTTGTGGGTTTTAATCATGATTTTTCTGTTGAATCAAGGTCTCATAGTCATAAATTTCTTGGTGATGTAACCTCACTGGCTTGGGGTATATGTGGTGATACCTATAATCGGCACAAGGACACTTTATTCAGTGAATTTCTATTTGTATCTGGCAGCCATGGAGTTACTGTCCATGCTTTCTGTGAATCCAATAGAGGTAGTGCAGTGGCCAGAACTGCAGCAGAGAGTGGCTTTGGTCGAGGGAGGTGGGTGGAATGGGGGCCTTCTGCTACGCTAGCTCAAACTATGGAAGTGCAGGAACCTTCCATCTTATGTTCTGAAACCCCTGGAAATGTTGTAGATGTAATTGAGACCAATGGAACTATTAAAATTGCAGAAAGTATTTCTGAAATAGATGATGACTTGTCAAGAAGAGTTGCTTCTAAGACATGGCTGCAGTCTTTTTTGGTGGAAGCTGAAATTATCAAATCCGATAATACCATGTGGACAAGGTTTCCCGATAAATCATCTATTCCTTGCTCAGCAGAGGTTGTTTCATTCAGCCTTTTCAGTAGTAACTCACCATTTCTCAACTCTTATTACAAAGGCAACACTGAATCAAATGAGGGGAGCTGGCAGGAAACAGTTCTTGATTCAGGGAATAATAAATTTATCAAGTCAGATTTGGCATCATTGGTTTCTAATTTTACGTCTGATTTGTCCGATAGTTTTGGTGATGGAGTGAGTGATTTATACAAGTGTTCCAGGGTGTTCTCTAGCAATTCTCATCACCTAATTGGATTTGTTTTAACATTGGTGGATGCTGTTTCTGTCAATACTAGTGACAAAAGTGAAATTAGCAGGAGCAACAATTTACTTCTTGTGGCTAGGTTAGGGAGTTGGGGAATCCAGTGGGTGTCCTCCGTAAAGCTTGAAGAAAGTCTAAATGTGGGTCTAGTGATTCAGTGGACTGATTTCTGCTTTTCTGATAACCTTCTTGTATGTCTCAATGCTTCTGGCTTGATCTTTTTTTATGATGCCTTGTCTGGTGATTATGTTGCTTGTACAGATGTTTTACAAATACATGGTCTTAGTCCTCAATCAGGATTCCTGGATCAGGAAAAAAATTCTGCTGGTATACAAATTAAACAAGTAGATGAAATTCGTGAGAAAACTGATCAGAGTGCTGGCTTTTTGGAAACAAGAACATTTAAAAGGTTGCTTGTTGATTCACATACTTCCCTTTTAGCGGTGGCTGATGAATATGGTATAATTTATGTAATTCATGCTGGAGATTATCTACCAGACAAGTATTATAAATCTGAAAAATTGCTTCCACATTTTGAGTATCTGGGACTTGGTATATCGGTTGGTTGGGAGGTTGGTGGTTCTGATATTGGCCCCCAAAGGGTGTATTCTACTGATTCTAGTTATCGTAGATCTAATATTTCATCCATGACGGATGGAAAGTTTTTCTTAAAGAATAATTTTGGAAGAAAAGTGCTTCCAATGATCCGTGAATTTAACCTTCATGGAAAGAGGACCCAGTTTGATTCGAGTTTAAGTGGCTTTTCTGCTGCTGCGAAGACAATAGATCAGAGGCTTCATGATTCTGAAGTACCAGCACACTTCTGGAGAAAAATATTTCTTTCATCTTATAGATTTAATGAGGATGACTGTATCAGTTTTTCCCCTGGGGGAATTACTCGATTCATCAGAAAATGCATGAAGAATCAGAAGGGTTCTCAAATTGTTCAATTTGATCTGCACCCACGGTTGGCAGTTTGTGATGACAGCTCTTTGAATGGGTGTAAAGTGTTTTATCCCCAAGGGAGAAAGGAGGCATATGTTGGAGAAGTAGTTGGTTGCACATTTGAGGGATGCTTGTATTTAGTGACAGAAAGTGGTCTTTCAGTGGTACTTCCCTCAATTTCGTCTACTCTACTTCCTGTTAAGGCTATTCGACATCGACAGCCAATTGTTGGTAAAGGCTTTGGATTTCAAGCCAGGGAGACATTGGAAGTTAATGAATCCAAAGAAGCCTGGCCACCATGGAAACTTGAAGTATTGGACAGAGTTATTTTGTATGAAAGTCCTGAAGAGGCAGATCACTTGTGTTTGGTAAATGGTGAGAATAATGGAAATTAAACTTGTTTTAATCCTAGTATCCTAGTGATGGTTTGCACTTTACAGTGATTTTCTATTCTTGAATCTATTGTGGATTGGTGTATCATATCTGTGTTCTTTTGACCTGGTAGCAATTTCTGATTTGTTTCAGATGATTATCTTATGAGTTTTCTACTTCGAATTAATTGGTTGGAGCTAGGTGATGAATAGTTAATGCTTAATTTTGCATCATTTGAAATGTCCTCATAAGAGTGCTCTTCTAGTCGATATTATTACTATTCTAGAAGATTTAAGTTATTGTAGTTCGTCTTACATTAGTTTAGTGCTGTGTGGTAGGTAATATCAGAAGTGATTGGAGTAGATGCCTTGTCTTTGTTGTGGTGCTTAGCGTGGTTGACAGAAACAACTTCTAATTTTTAGTTTAATGTTATTCTTTTAAGATGGAAACTAATGAAATCCTCATTAGAGTGCTCAAACAAGTTTCAAAGGAACTGAAAAACCCAAGGCTAATGTTATTCGTTATTAACAAGTTTTGCTTCCTTGGAGATAGTTGCACCGGTTAATATCTTTTTAAAGTGAGATATTACTGTTTCAAAAGCCAATGTTATTTGAAAGTAATGAGCCTTGTATAGAGCTGCGAGTAACCTCTTATATATATAAAGAGAAATGAACTTTTGGAACTTGAGAATGCCATGAACTTTGCTATAAGTTAGTCATTGTCATGTGTCTGGAGTGCAGACAAAAATGACACAAATGGTTTCAAGATAATGTAAATAAATATTTATTCAAAAAAGTGCTCAAGCATCCATGAAAATTTAGTTGTGCGGTACTAGGAACAAATATTTACCCCCTTAATATTTGCTTCTTGGTCCTGCATCATAATGAGAGAATTGATTGTTTTTCAGTCCAATATAAGCAGTGGTTGTTGGACATGGCAGTTTGTGGATTCCCAAGATTAGTGACTTGACTTGCTTGTACATTAGTATGGCTGTGCGTAAAAAGGAATCACCACATATAAGGAATTCTGTATTTGTGCTCATGGATGTCAATGTTTGCTTTAATGTTTGACGTGGTGGGGAATAGCATTGCCTGTTGATAAGACAACATAGAAGTGCTAAAACAGATCTTACGTTTGGTAACAGAATCATAACCTTTTGGAATGAGAGTCAAATTTGGAATTGCTTTTGTGATTCTGTGTTAAATTATCAATTGTCCCAATAGTTTAATTGATAGGAAATGGGCACTGGAGTAACTTCCTAAGGGTTAAATTGGTATGAAAGAATGAAATTAATGGCATATTTTTCTAGTTTTTCTTTTTATCTCATTTTCTCTTTCCATTCGCATTTGGATTTCATTAAGTCATCGAAGTCTGATCCTATGTTCTACAATAAACAATAAATGAAAAATCTTTCATAGTCCACCACTTAACTTATTCCCTCATCCTTCTTCACACCTAATCCCCACCCTAGCTACTGTCACTAGATCACTGCTGCCATCAATGTAGCCTGTCACAATCTACAGAACAACTAGTACCATACATGAACCCAAAGAGTGTCTTATTTTTTACGACTTTTTTGTAGTACCTTGAAGATCATCAAATTCGTAATAATGTGGTTTTTCCCTCATTACATTTTATCCAGCCATAATAAGTGACATGCATGATCCATTCCTACTATTTGTCCAGCTATTTTCCCCAGATAATATCTCATCCCCATCCTGTTTCTAGTGCCTTTAGATACTGGAATGTTGTCCACTTTGGACTAAGTTTCTGAAGGTTGCTGCTCGCAAAGCCAATGAAACAGAGCTTCCACAAAGTATTCAACCTCCTCAAGACCCACCTTGCCGCCATCACCAATTTCACCCTTGAAATGGGATTTGCTATAACTTGATCTCCATTCAAAGTTTAATTCATCCCAAACTCTGGGGACCTCAAGGCCAAACATGCCCAACTCACTCCAACCCTCAGACCCCAGTTCCTGCAATCCTGCCCAAGCCAAAGACTAGAAACCAAATTCAGTTCTCCAAAAATTCAATTGATTTTTGGGTCCTCAGTCCCAAGAAAAATGGAAAGAGACCACGATTCACTTCCAAAGAAACCAATTGGTTCCACCCAACTAGTCATCATTCAATTCTAAGAGATGTGCTTGAGTTTAACCCTTCAACGCTAAGCAAAATCGAAAGAGTTGGTCCACAATCCTCCAGAACTGAAATACTGAAGAATACTGGCTCGGAAGGATATCTCCTTGAATTAGGAAAAATCCAATTTGAGTATGGTCTTATTGGAACCATCCATTTGTGGCATGCTACCTCAATGTTGACAATGGCTATGGTGGTTGGGGGCTTGGGAGTAGAGTTGAGAATAGGGGGTGGGTGAGTGAGGATGACTTTTATTAAACTCTGTGACTTATTCTAAACCACAAGCCAAATTAAGATGTGGTTTATCCTAGATCACAATTGGTGGAAATGAGAACAAAATCGACCGGAATTTTTCTGTTTTCAAATTAGTGTTCTTACAATGTGAACTTGGATATTTTAAGTGCTTTTTCATTTTATGCTTCTCCGTGATGGTTCATTGACAACTTCACTTTTCAGGTAGGGAGGGAACTGTTTCATTTAACAGTGCTTGTTGGTCTATTTGACAAGATATTAAGAACCCTCCTACTCTAAAGTTCTGTAATAATTTCATCTAAGCATTTCTGTCTATGTCATTTCTCTCTTTGTGCTAGAATTTTCTTATTTTGAAGTTGATGCTGACTTCTGATCCTTTGGATTTTGTATAATCATGTTTAACTTTGTCCAAGTGAAAATCTGAGGAATTTAGATATGCGTAAGGTGGAATACTGCCTTAATCATGAATTGTTCTTATAAGTGAAAAATGATTCTCTCTTTTATAAAACTGATTAGATATTGTGAAAATTAGATTCCGTAGAATCTTCTGGTTGGGTATGATAGACTGTAGAGTTATCAAAAGCATACTCAGTGCCCAGTTTCTTGTGTGGTTAATGGGTTGGCACAGCAATTATACTGAATAATATGAAATTTAGCACATCAAAGTTGGTTGTGCAAACCAAATTAAACCTACAATATTTTTTGGTTGAATGAATCTGTGGACAAGAATAGAATGACTAGAATTCGATTTTCAATGCTTAGAACTAAGCATTGCTTGTGTTGTCAAGGATTTTGTGACACGCGCACATGCACATGCATGCAGAGACAGTGACATAAAGAGAGGTTATGGTCTTAATCATTATTTATTCTACTCTAAATTTGATATTTGAGGGTATTAACTTCTTTGAGGATATTTCTTTCGACACTATTAAGAAATATTATCACTTGTAAACAGTACCTTTTTATTTTTTAGTGGGAAGAATATGATGATACTTTTAGTAAATGTTACTTTTTTTTAACTTGGGAGGGAATTATGGTTCCAAAACTTGAGATTTGCAGTTGGAGAAGATTTTAAAGAACAAAATACGAGCAGGGCTACAATACTAAACTAATTTTGTTGGTTTTTGCTCTTAGATATTAAAATGTGATAAACATTTCTTCATTGAATGCTGCATTGTTATTGATATGCTAAACTGTATTTTGAACGCTTCCATGACATCTGGATGCTGCCATGTCAGGGTGGGACCTAAAAGTTTCACGGATGCGTCGGTTGCAAATAGAGTTGGACTACTTGAAATTTGACGAAATAGAGATGTAAGATTCTATTTGTGATATGCCATTGTTACCTTGCCTGTTTGTCAAATGAATTTCTAAGCTGCTTGGTTTTAGTATATGATTAATGATATGAGAGCATGTCTTTTTACTTATTGTAGATGTGATATAGGACGCTGTGTTTAAGAAAGAAAGAAAGAACCTAAGAAACAGATAGACGGCATTAGGGTAGTACCAAGTGCCTTGAATTGAAGAATATGCAATTAAATGCAAGCTCAATTCTGTCTCTCTTCCCCTCTCTCCTTTTTTTTTTTTTTTTTTTGGGTGTTATTGGGGCAATCATAAAATGTCAAACCAATGTATTTCTTCTAACCGTTTGTTGGATGAACAGATCTCTAGAAACGCTTGTGGGCGTAAATCTTGCTGAAGAAGGAGTTTTAAGATTGCTCTTTGCTGCAATTTATCTGATGCTCTGTAAATCTGCAAATGATAATGAGCTTTCTGCTGCATCAAGGTAAAGTTCTTCCATTTTGGCTCATTCTTGTGGATGTCCTTACCACTGTATCCATTTCTATGTCTGGAGCAAGTTGATAGAAAATGACCTTTCCTGCTTAAAAATTCCTTTTAAGGGGACGGAGAATTTGTTCATCTTCATTGTACTTTTGACAAGTGTAGATTTGCATTTCCATGTATTAATGAAATCTTTGTGTAGGGAAGAATAAACCGTACTTCTAATTGCATGCATCATAAGTAGGTCAAAGTTAGCAAAATAAGTGCAGGATTTACTACTCTTTTTGTCTTAGCGTGTTGGTCATGTTTTTGTTTGCGTCCTTAACCAAATGAATCTCCTTACTGGCTTTCTGATAGAATTAACTCAAACGCACATATGAATAAATCATTTTGGGGATTGTGATACGTTCATTGTGGTGAGGTTGGTGTATTATTGAGGTGAAGGTGGGAGTATTGATTGAGGTCAGCTTAATTCAAACGCAAAATATTCAAGAAAACTGAAAATTTAAAATTTTTGGAGCAAGATTCGATGAGCTTATCATTCATTGTTGGCCTTCTAACTAAATTAAAATTTTGAGATTAAGGGCTATTTAACATGATAGTAAAACCTGGTTTGAGTATAGGTTTTGTGTCCGAATCTTGGGAATCTGCACATGTTTCAGTTTTAGTTCTGCATTAATTCTTTTGTCTGTTTTGTTCCTTCCCCGGCCAAACCACCCCCCCCCAACACACACACACCCACAACTCCTTTTTTTTCTTGACTCAATTCTTAACATGCAAGGTACAATAATACATCTGGTAAGAACCAGCCCCCTAAGCTGGGGGCCAACAAGTATAATCTAAAATAGCAGCATAGATAGTAGATTGTTATCAGGCTTGAATCTGATATGGTGTTGGTCATCTGGCTGGTGGTTCAGCTGATGGGCCAGTCAATTGGCTAATGATTGGCGTTGAACTTCAATAACACTCTTTTAACTTGTCCAGTGTTTTACATGTGGACGACTGTTTTGTCCTTCTTGGATCATTTTAAGTTTTAAACTTGAGTCGTTTCGTATTTTTCCTAACTTTCTATTTTAGGAAAAAAGTATGTTTGTCATTTAGATAATGGTCTGGAATATGATTATGTGACTAAGTTTTCGGAAAATATGACTTAATGCAAGTTGTTCATAATATCTGGTATCACTGAATTTACATGTGCAGATAATCAACAAAATTTTGGTTATGAATTTTTCTGTACATTCACATTTATGAGAAAAGATTTATTTGCTGTTTACATATGTTTGCAAACTATAGAATTACATATAGATTTGAATTTCATTTTTTGCCTTAACTAATTGAGGTACTAAACTTATTACCTGTATTTATGTTCTGAGAATGAAGTCTTACATGCATTTACTATCACTTTCTCAGTCTTGCAACTTTAGACCTTAAGTGCATTTAGAGGCTTCCTTGATGGCTATTTTAATGTGGTTTAAATCTTTGTGTTTTTCAACTTTGCATAAGGCTTTAAATTTATTTAAAATGGTAACGCTTGGTTCCATGTTGATGATGTCAGTTTCGTCCTTCAGCCTGGTTTAACCTTGCATGTGCTGTCATTCTTGACACTTCCATATTTGTGCAGGAATATGGTTTAACGTTATGCAGGCTTACATCTAAATTGAGTCTCACCATGTCAAATCTGGAATATAGAAGCTATAGTATGGTCTACCCACAATAAATTTAAGTCATAACTGAATGGTTAGCTAATCCTTTAGCAATTTGTCCTGTGTCATAAATCCTAATGTTAATTTTGGGTGTACTAAGTTGACTAGATCCCTTATGCATCTTGTATGAGGTATTTGACAATGTGATGCAAAATAATAGTTGTTGCGCAATGAGCAGTAGTGCAATCTATGTATTTAATATATCTTTTGAGCTTGTTAAATCACTTCTTAATACCACACTCATTATGTGGAACTTCTTTCTATTCAATTCTAGGCTGCTCGCATTGGCCACCTGCTTTGCAACCAAAATGATTCGTAGATATGGATTACTACAGCATGGGGAAGATGCCCATGTATTACAGGATTTTAGTAGGATTGAAATACCTTCATTTCAAAAAGTTAGACTGGAGAAAGTTCATAAAAGTCACGAAAATTCAAGAAGGCTCAGTGAGATGGCTCAGTTTCTAGAGGTTGTTCGTAATCTGCAATATCTACTTAGCTCAAAACTCAAAAGGCCTGGCCAAGGAATGGTAAGCTGTTTTGTGATCCTGCTGCTCTAGATATTTGTATTCTGCATACTTGCATCTAATCACTCTAGTTTTGTTAATAATAATTGCTATATTGCAGGTGGATAGTATGGAAGCATCAGATTTGGTGGATATGGATTTAACCCATGATGAAAGTCATCCTTCTAATCTTTCAACAGATGCTATGACACTAGAGACTGCAAACCAACTTGAGATATCTTTTCCTGTGTCCTCAGGCTCTATCAATGCTGACAATCTTGCTTTGATGGCTGTGGATATCGAATCTCATTTGGACCCAGAGGAATTAAGTGAAGTATCTGCTCTTGTACCACGAGGCGGAGCACTGGAAAAGAAAATTCTTCCTTTAGAAAATCCCAGGGAGATGATTGCACGCTGGAGGTTAGATAATTTGGATCTTAAAACTGTGGTCAAAGATGCTTTACTCTCTGGTCGACTCCCATTAGCAGTCCTTCAACTGCATCTTCATCATTCAAGTGGTTTAGTTGCTGAACAAGAGCCTGTCGATTCTTTCACTGAAGTTCGTGACATTGGAAGAGCTATTGCTTATGACCTTTTTTTGAAGGTAGCTTATTGTTTGTTTCAAAAGAAGGTTATGTCAGTCTACTGGCTATATCTTTCCCATTAATATAATCGTGTTCAACAGGGTGAAACTGGACTTGCTGTAGCTACACTGCAAAGGCTTGGAGAGGACATTGAAACCAGCCTCACGCAGTTATTGTTTGGCACTGTAAGAAGATCTCTTCGAACTGAAGTTGCTGTGGAGATGAAAAGGCATGGTTTTTTGGGTCCATATGAGTGGAAGATTTTGGATAGGATATCAATCATTGAGGTAACTGGAAACTGTACTGTTGTTTATCTTATTGTTTTCATGCAGTTATGTGCATTTCAATTTTAAGTTTCGTTAATGAAGCTGAGACCCTCTTTCTTTCTTTCTTTCCCTTTTTTTTTTTTTTTTTGGGTCCTGGAGAGGCTCTACCCAAGCAGTAGTTTCTGGAAGACATTTCTTGGCAAGCAGAAAGAATTCGTGAGAACTTCATCAAGTTCAAATTCACCAGAGGGGCTTTATCTGCACTTACTGCATTCACGTTTGTTTGACAATTTGACAATTGAGTGTGGTGAGATTGATGGAGTCGTTTTAGGTTCATGGACAAATATCAATCTGGGTGCTTCTGTTCCTGTGGTGGATGAAGATAATAATGCTCTTGCTGGGTACTGGGCAGCCGCTGCTATCTGGTCAAATGCCTGGGACCAAAGAACCACTGATCGTGTAAGTTACTTTTTAGTTTTTTAATTAAGTAATGGTCCTCTGAGAGATACTCTATTACTTTGTTCATTTAAAGTTTGACATGTAGGTAGAAACCTGAGTGGATGAAAGTTTAATGCTATCATAACTTCATTTCATCCGATTTACACACATTGTATTATCATTCTTTTCTGGTTGGTTAACTAAGCTTTACAAATGGATATTAAGCATAGCTTCCTTTGCATTTGCTACTAGTTGAGGGTTCCATATTTGTCATATTGAGGTGCATGTGGATATTCAGAAAGTGTCAAGTATACATAATAATTTGTAGTAAGTAAATGCTTTCTAGTTATCATGTTCGTAGAGTCTTGCAATTACAAGTGGGACCATAGTTTGGTTTTTTACAAGCCAAAGTTTCATTTTTGAAATAATTCGTTGGATCTTTGCAGGCTTGAAATACTGCTATCCCCTAGTATGATAAAGATTGTAGAACTTGGTTACTGACTTATATAACATAATATTGGACACGGATGGTTTTCTTATCCACACATTGTTCACTTGGGCTTCATTTGTATTTTTTCTTCTCCCTCTTATACATTATATTTGATATTAAGGCTAGTTCAGGAAGAGGCACATTATTTTCTGCTTTTGATGCCGTAATTTTGCTTTCTGGATAGACAACCATTTTGGGATTATGGACTTATATTTAGAACTGAAAATGAGGGTTAACTCTCTCTCTCTCTCTCTCTCTCTCTCTCTCTCTCTGTGCTGTTGAATGCTTTGTTGTGTTTTTGTTCCTACCTTAATTGGGATCTACCTATCCTAGTTTGTGGAAGCTGGATTCAAGCTATTGCCAGCAAAACTGAGGGCACTTCCATGGCAACTACCAAGGGAGTCAATTTTTTTGTTCTATTGATTATTTTGAAATTGTTTCTTAGGAAAGAGGATAAAGGTTGTGTCATACAAAAACTTAAAGCAAAAAGGAACCTTGTAATGGGAGACTTCTTTGTGTAATGTTTGTCTTTACTTTTTAGTCTTTTCTTCTTCCCATCAAAATGAAAAAATTAAATCTTGCCCATATTTCAATTTATGTTTAGGGCTTTGTAAAGCACTTGTTCATCCCTAGCTATTCAAAGAGTTATAGAAAAAAAAGTTCAAATATACCAAAGACTTAGTAAGATATGTATTGGCATTGTTGTGTTATTGAGTTAATAAATTAAGATTTCCTAACATATTGAATCTCTTTTAAAGTTGAAAACTTACATCTTTTGAGTTTGCTTTCCAAGTTACTCATAATCACCCGTTGCTTATGTTAATCATACAAGGGTTAGTTTCTTGGACTATGGACTTACATCTCTCTTTTTCCACAGATACTACTGGATCGATCTTTTCTTATGGGTGTTAATGTATTATGGGAATCTCAACTTGAGTACCATGCATGCCGTAATGACTGGGAGGAAGTCTCTAAACTTCTGGACCTTGTTCCTACATCTGCCTTGTCAGATGGAAACCTTCAAGTCAGTTTAGATAGTTTGCAGCCTTCTTCAACTGTTGGATACAATAGGGAGCCTTCTGACTATGGCAATTACTTATGCACTCTTGAAGAACTGGATACTGAATTCTTGAACATTCCTGGTGTGAAAATTTTCAAGTTTTCAGCCAATATAATGTGCTCCATCTGGTTGAGGTCACTTATGGAGGAGAAGCTCGCTAGGAAGTTCATCTTTATGAAGGAATACTGGGAAGGAACAGCAGAGATAGTACCTCTTCTCTCCCGTTCAGGCTTTATCACTTGCAGAGAGAGATTTCCTCTTGAGGATGATCACATCAAGAGTTCATCAGATCTAAAATTCTCAGATGGTGGACCATCCAATCGTGGTACTGCACAAGCTTTGCATGAATTACTTGTGCAGCATTGTGCGCAATACAACTTGCCAAACCTTCTGGACGTTTATCTTGACCATCACAAGCTTGTTCTTGATAATGAGTCACTTCGTTCATTACAGGAAGCTGCAGTAAGTTTCTACAGATCCAGTGAGTGTACTGTTCTTCACGTGGGGTCTTCTTTAATAGTTTTATACTTCTTCACACTTTATTTTTCTTTTTAAACCAATGTAGTCTGTGTCCTGTTTATGCTTGTTGTTGGCTTGGGGCTCTGTTGATTGCTTGTGTTGCTGGTTGTATTTAAAAACCATATTTAACTGTTTACTATGCCAACTATGTGCAAGTGATAGCAGCTATGTTTTAATAAAAACGTAATTAATCTCTCTCACACTCCTGCCTCTTGCTCACACACCTATGCACATAAAGCGTATACAAGGTGAAAAATATCATGTCTTGGTCCAAAGATATCGATATTGGGTTTTGAAATGCTTCAGTGTTTTATGTTTCAGCCACATCCTTTTTATCATTTGTCTAGCAATATTGGAGTCTTGAGGAAACTGAGGAAATAAACAGAAAATTTCATCTGATAATTCAAAAGAGTAGCTGAATTTAAAACGTTTTCTCTTCTGTCATTGGACTGTTTGATTAATTATAATTTGGTGTTCTTCATATATCGTCTGTGAGTTATCACAACTAGAGTTTCCTGATGCTATGACATTGATTTTTAAAGTTGTATACAATGTGCCCTGTAAATGCCTTTCAATAATATGTGGATGGGCTTAAAAGTCTTCAATACACTTTATCAGGGAGATTGTCAATGGGCGAGATGGTTGCTGTTAACAAGAGTCAAGGGTCGTGAATATGATGCCTCACTTTCAAATGCTCGTTCCATAATGTCACGCAATTTAATTCCTGGAAGTAACATCAGTGTTTTGGAGATAGACGAAATAATTCGTACTGTTGATGACATTGCTGAAGGAGGTGGGGAAATGGCAGCTCTAGCAACCCTAATGTTCGCACCAGCACCAATCCAAAGTTGTCTGAGTTCTGGTAGTGTAAGCCGGTACAGTAGCTCATCTGCCCAGTGCACCTTGGAGAATCTTAGACCTACCCTTCAGCGGTTCCCTACATTGTGGCGTACACTTGTAGCTGCATGTTTTGGACAAGATACTACTTGCAACGTTGTGGGCCCTATTGCAAAAACTGGTTATCCTTTTGCCTTTACCTTCTGTTGTTTTGTTTTTTCGTGGAAAATAGCAATCTGTTTATGAAATTGCTAGTTTCTTGTGTGTTCTCTTCATGTCTCTTACATTTGTAATTTGGTTGTTCAGCTCTATCAGACTATCTAAAATGGCGTGACAACATCTTCTCTGTTGGACATGATACTTCTCTTCTACAAATGCTGCCATGCTGGTTTCCTAAGGCTGTGAGAAGATTGATTCAGCTTTATGTTCAGGTCTCTTTTATCTGCTTCATTTGTCACAGAACTCTGATGTGTTTGCTTTTCCTTTCCCTTCTGTCTCCTCTCCCTCTCTCTCTCTCTCTCTCTCTCTCTCTCTCTCTCTCTTTCTGGTTCCCACTTTACGCATGTAATTACATATCTTTCTAAACTATGCTTAGAAACCAAATTTCCTTAGATATATTGCTAGGCATGTTACCATGAGATTCCTGTTTTTTGAATTGATGAATTATCATGTCATGCAATTTGAATTTTGCTTCAGGGTCCTCTTGGATGGCAATCCCTTTCACTAGGAGAATCTCTGGTGGACAGAGACCTAGATTTTTTTATAAATATTGATGAAGATGCTAAGATCAGTGCATTCTCCTGGGAGGCAACCATCCAAAAGCACATTGAAGAGGAGCTCTATGATTCTTCACTTGAGGTTTGTGCTTCTTATTTCTGTTTATCTAGTTAGTTCATGTTTCCACCATTTTACATAACGAGGACTACTTGAACAGTGTACTTAAAGGAATGAGGTGAAGTCAAAAGTTTGATGAGTTCTTAAGAAATTCTTTTTACCTTGTAAATGTCCTATCATTTAATTATGAAAATCATTTTGGCATGCCTAGTCGCAAATGGATTTCTTGCCTGATGGTATTTGTTCCGTATACTTTAGGGGAGTGAGTTTAGTATTTATTACAAAGGTTGAATGTCACTTTCTGCACTTTACTAAACAAAAAAACCACTTATCATACCCACGCTAGATTATTTGGTAGTCCCAGATATAATTTAGTTATTGAGAGCCTTATATCAATGCATGTGTATTTTCTCTTCCTTCCTTTATGAAATAACAGATATAAGTCATGTGATGAGTACGTGATAGATTAGAAGTTTCATTTGACCATTTTGCCTATTTGCCTCATAGTGTTTTGTGTGTAACACCATCACTCATCCTCTTTTTTCTACCAACTATTTATATAGAGATATCCCTCAACCATCTGTGCATGACAGAGTTAGCACAGAGCTAGGTACGCACCTTGGCCATTAGAATTTATTCAGATAGCGGTCACTTCATTCTTTTTTTACACTTTGAAATGTAAATTGTTGGCTTTTGGTCCGATTTAAAATCCCCATGAAATGCCGTTTGGATAATTTAAACTTACAAGAACCTAATTAAAGGCCATTGAAGGGCCTAAGGATCTTGAGAGGGTTTGAGCAATGGTGTTTGTCATTGATTTTCTCCCTTTCATTTCTTTGTGTTTGTTCTTTCTTTTCCATATCAGTCTTTTTATACTGTCAAATTATTTCATGAAAGCTTAATGGGCTTCTTAAAATTTTCCTTTCGTTATGAAGTTAAGGGAACTAAAATTGAAACTGATTTGAAGTGTTGTTGGTCAGGGAATAGAGAGTAGTGGTGCTGGGAGGAAGTATGGTAATGCTTTTGTTGGTTCGAAATGGAATATGGCTTGGTGTTGGTGTTATCTTTTATTTGGGTGAATTGTCATTTGGGGTTTCCAGAGTTGGGGTTGCCATTGGTTTCACTCTTCTGTGATCTAGGTAGAACTTTTGAGGCGGTGATTGCTCCTAAATAACGCAACATGCTCCAACCTTTTCCAGATTTGTGTTCTCAATCTAAGGTTGTCAAATTTATGGGACACCTTTATTGCCATGAAGCATAGGGTATTTGCACTACTGTTGTCTGTAAAAGCTAGAATTGGAAGGTTGTAGCACTAAAGATATGAAAGTTAAAATTTTGGGCAGGATTTTGAACATGTAAAACCTTTTCAGCTGACATTGTTACCGGATAAAATCTCATGACTAGTTGAGCTTCCGGTTTGTCTGAATTTCTAAAGCAGGTCGATTAGTGATTTGCGAAGTTGTATGAGAAGGTCACAAGTACCTAAAACCAGGGCCCCTTTTATGCAGTGGCTCAAAAAAGTGGTTTCTATACCTGGATTTAATTGGTGGTAGTTTTTGATCAGTCATTAAAGATACCGAGGGACACCCAAGTAAAATCAGTTTCTTTAGAGCTTCTTACTGGGCCTATCCATGTTCCTGGACTGGCCTCTACAGCTTTCATTGTTAGCTGCCTCTCATGCCAGTGGTTTTTTTCCTTCAATTCAGGAAACTGGACTTGGACTTGAGCATCACTTGCATCGTGGACGTGCACTGGCAGCTTTCAACCAACTTCTTGCTGCCAGAGTCCAAAAATTGAAATCAGAAAGGCAAGTTGGTGCTTCAGGGCATGGACAATGTAATATTCAACCAGATGTTCAAACACTTCTTGCACCTTTAACGCAAAGTGAAGAGTCTCTTCTTGCATCTGTAAGTGTTAGTTTTCTTGTTGCTTACATTTAGAGTTAAATATGATGGGATTGTTTTTGTTAGATTTCTTCAGACTGTGAGTGTGATTCTAATGTCAATTCCCTTTCAGGTTATACCCCTCGCTGTTATGCATTTTGAGGATTCTGTATTGGTGGCTTCATGTGCTTTTTTTCTAGAGCTCTGTGGGTTATCTACAAGCATGTCTGGTGTAGACATTGCTGCCTTGAGACGGATATCTTCCTTTTACAAGTCCTTGGAAATCAATGAAAATTTTAGACAACTTTCACCGAAGGGTTCTGCATTCCATGCAATACCTCATGAAAGTAATATAGTGGAGTCTCTTGCTCGAGCTCTGGCTGATGAGTATCTGCACCAGGATGGTCGTGCCATTACAAAACCACAGGGAACTCCAAATTCATTTATTAGCAAACGATCCTCACGAGCTCTCATGCTTGTCCTACAACATTTGGAAAAGGCAAGTCTGCCAATGATGGTGGATGGAAATACTTGTGGGTCTTGGCTGTTAAGTGGCAACGGTAATGGAACTGAGTTGAGATCTCAACAGAAGGCTGCAAGCCAACATTGGAATTTAGTTAGAGTTTTTTGTCAGATGCATCAGCTTCCCTTGAGCACAAAATACCTTGCTGTCTTAGCCAGAGACAATGATTGGGTATGTCTCTTTTTCATGGTTTTTGGTATCTTTAGTTCTCTAGATATGAGTTAACTTTTGTCAACTCTGAATGTTATGTTGTTATAAGGTTGGTTTTCTATCTGAAGCTCAGATTGGAGGATACCCTTATGAGACTGTCATGCAAGTGGTAAGTACTTCCATTTTATAAATGTTGCAAACTTTTTGTTCAGAACCTCAAGAAAACTATGTTCCAAGTAAAAATAGTGTCATATATGTTCCCTTACGAAATACATATTTCAGGCATCAAGGGAGTTTAGTGATCCACGCCTCCGAATTCATATATTGACAGTTTTAAAAAGCATGCAGTCAAGGAAAAAGGCTAGCTCTTCATCACATTCAGATAGCACAGCCAAAGCGAGTGAAGCTTTCTTTTCTGATGACAACCTATGTGTCCCAGTTGAACTCTTCAGAATTATAGCGGAGTGTGAGAAGCTGAAAAACTCTGGAGAGGCTCTTTTGATGAAAGCAAAGGACTTATCCTGGTCTATTTTAGCCATGATTGCATCCTGCTTTTCTGATGTTTCTCCATTGTCGTGCTTGACTGTTTGGCTGGAAATTACTGCAGCAAGGTTACTTTCAAATATCCCAGATCACAAAATGCTTCCTTGAATTTCATTGTATGCCTGAGATTTGCTTTGAGTAACCTTTACTGCATAATTGTGCATGTAATTCACATATTACTATCTTTTAATAGTTCCCAGCTTTAGATCTGATTGGATATATATTTTCCACAGGGAAACATCATCTATTAAGGTGAACGATATTGCATCTCAGATTGCAGCTCATGTTGGAGCAGCTGTGGAAGCTACTAATTCTCTGCAAGCCAGTGATAGAGCCCTTACATTTCATTACAACCGCCATAATCCAAAACGCAGGCGGCTTGCAGAGCCCAAATCAGCTGATTATGTGGCTGCCCCAATGACAGATATTTCAAGTACTTCAACTAGCGCAAAAGTATTTGTTGCTGAAGGCATTACTGCTGAAGAGGAAAGCAAAGTGCAACTTGGTGAACGTATCAAAGTTTCAAGTGATCTTGATGAAGGGCCTGATTCTCTTTCCAAGATGGTTGCAGTGCTTTGTGAACAACACTTATTCCTGCCCTTGCTGAGGGCATTTGAAATGTTCCTTCCATCATGTTGTCTGTTACCTTTCATCCGTGCTCTTCAGGTTTGTGAACAAGCTTATGACCCAGCTTTTTCTTTCATTTATTGGTTGTTTTTATCGGGTAGAACTACTTTCTCTTTTGATAGGATCTTCAATTGTCAGATGCAATGACGATCATCTTTTCTGTGAAAATTGAGGCTTAAAATCTCTTGTGTATTTCTCCAGCTTAGCACCTCCCTTTTCCAAATATGCTCAAATACAGCACTTCTTTCATTGTCAATGTAGAAAGGGTGCCTTATTCCTCCAGGGCACCTCTACCTGGTTGTACATGCAGCCTCAGCTTCTCATACTTCTTAGAAGTGGCGATGGGTCCTATTCTAGTTGTCACTATTTAGTCTAAATCCTTGATGTGATCAGGACACTGAAAGGCTAAATATAGACCTCTAGATGCATTATAATTGATGGAATTTTCCTAAGACTGCAACAAGTAGATAGATCTTAACTAAGCTAAAATATTTTCCTGAACTTCTACCCTTTAGCTTAGTGGATATGTTTTAACTCTGGTTAACTACATAGGGAATACTGTTTAATTCTTTTGGTATGAAGAGTACTGGATTTAATAGAGGAAAAGGGAGAGAGGAGCGGGAGGGGAGGAGGGAAGTAGAAACTTCAGTTTTCATATGTTTTGTGGAATCCTCACATTCACCATTCTTTTAATTTTACCAACAAAGTGGTATTGCCATGTACAAATTAAGTTGTTCTGAACCAACTCGACTTGTTTGAGTATTACATTTTTTGACACTGTTTCATTTGGTTTCAATATGAATTCAGTGGAATCATTTGATATGGACTTTGATCCTTTACCATTTCTCTCCCTAGGCATTTTCACAAATGCGCCTTTCTGAAGCTTCAGCACATTTGGGTTCATTTTCTGCCCGAATTAAGGAAGAACCTGTCTACATAGAGGCAAATCTAGGAAGGGACGGACAGGCTGGGACTTCATGGATTAGCTCCACTGCAATAAAAGCTGCTGATGCTATGCTTTCAACTTGCCCGTCTCCTTATGAGAAAAGATGCTTGCTACAACTTCTAGCTGCTACCGACTTTGGTGATGGGGGATGTGCAGCAACATACTATCGACGAATTTATTGGAAAATTAATTTAGCAGAGCCTTCATTACGCAGAGATGATGGTTTACACCTTGGGACTGAGACTTTAGATGATGCTTCACTTTTAACAGCACTAGAAAAGAATGGCCATTGGGAACAAGCACGCAACTGGGCCAAACAGTTGGAGGCCAGTGGGGGATGTTGGAAATCTGTTGTTCATCATGTTACTGAGACCCAGGTACTATTTACAATTTGATTCCTCCCTGCGTGGGTTGTAAAGTATGTCTTATGTGTAATTCTGCTGTGGGTGCTAGATGGGGAGGTTTCATTAATTTTCCATCTCCATCTACAGCAATTGTCTAATGGGTCGCCCTCCTATCTCAATCTCTCTTGCTTTTCTGCTTTTGTAATGGATGTTTGCGGGGCTCTGATTTGTATCCTTTTGACAGTAATCTAGTGTTATGTTTCAATATAGACATAACGTGCAGGATATGGCAACTCCTGAGAATTTGGAAAAGGAGACACAACAGTCTATGTCTTTGTGCTTTTTAACTTAAGCAAATATTTCTAGATCTTTTGTTTTTGGGTGTGTGTTTGATCAAAGAATGGTTAGCTTGAACAGACTATGAAAATTAATTACTTTGTGCAAGTTTCATGATAAAATTTTATCATTAAAAAATTAGTGCACCTTTAAATATAGTGGTCATATTTGATCATCACAAGATATGTCTCTCCTCATTTTAGGCTGAATCTATGGTAGCTGAATGGAAAGAGTTTCTTTGGGATGTCCCAGAAGAGAGGATTGCTTTATGGGGCCACTGTCAGACACTGTTCATTAGATATTCCTTCCCTGCTTTACAGGTATGTTTGAGCTATTAACACTTTTGAAAGTTGTTAATCTGGCGATTTGCATGTTTGATATGATCCTGCTGTCACATGGTTTGCAGGCTGGATTATTTTTCCTTAAACATGCGGAAGCTGTGGAGAAAGATCTGCCTGCAAGGGAGCTTCATGAACTGTTGCTGCTTGCTCTACAATGGTTGAGTGGGATGATAAGCATGTCCAATCCGTAAGTTGTTCATTTGTTGCTTCAAATCCTGATTTTACTTCACCTTTTCTCACCTCTCTGATAAATTTTATCAGAGTCTATCCATTGCATCTTTTGCGGGAAATTGAGACTAAAGTCTGGCTCCTGGCAGTAGAGTCAGAAGCTCAGGCAAAGAGTGAAGGAGACTTCAATTTGCCAAGTTCCACACGGGACTCTGTTGTTAAAAACAGCTCCAGTATCATTGACAGGACTGCAATTATGATAACTAAAATGGACAATCATATAAACAGGAATAAAGCTGTAGAGAAAAATGATGCAAGGGAAAATAATCAGACATATCACAAGAACCAAGTATTGGATGCTGGCTTTACAACCACAGCAGTGGGAAGTACAAAGACCAAACGGAGGGCCAAAGGCTATATGCCAATAAGACGCTCAACAATAGAATCAGTGGATAAAAACAGTGATCCTGATGATGGATTTGGTCCTCTTAAATCAGGCAATGACTTACCGATGCAAGAAGAGAACATTAAAATGGAAATGACCTTTTCGAGGTGGGATGAAAGGGTTGGACCTGCGGAGCTGGAGAGAGCAGTTCTTTCTTTGTTGGAGTTTGGACAAATAACAGCTGCCAAGCAGCTCCAACGTAAGCTGTCTCCGGCACAAGTACCTTCTGAATTTGTACTTGTGGATACTGCTTTAAAAGTTGCTGCTATCTCAACGCCTAGTAGTGAAGCATCCATATTGCTGCTTGATGAGGAAGCACATTCTGTTCTTAAGTCGTATAATATACCTACTGGCCAGCATAAAGTCAACACTCTACAGGTAATTCTCCAAATCTCTGGGGCTTTTATGTGTGTGTCTGTTTTCTGTTATCACAGATCCCATTGTGAATAGTTATGGGCTACAGGTTGTTTGATTTCTGTTTTTCCCTCAGCAGTTATCTCTTCTAGTGCTTGTTTTTCAACATCTGTGAGATTGTATCCGTGATGCAAATGCAGGTTTTGGAGACTTTGGTAACCATTTTCACTGAAGGTAGTGGACGTGGACTATGTAAGAGGATAATTTCAGTTCTGAAAGCTGCGAATGTACTGGAAATTCAATTTTCTGAGGCATTTGAGAAACAACCCATTGAGTTACTACAGCTTCTTTCTCTGAAAGCACAGGATTCATTTGAGGAGGCAAATCTCCTTGTGCAAACTCACTCCATGCCAGCCGCAAGTATTGCCCAAATTCTTGCAGAATCATTTCTAAAGGTCTGTACTTTTCTCTATGAGCATTGACTTTATTGTCATGTTTCTCAGAGAAACATCTTAGGCTTTTGGCTTTGCTTTAGCGGTTTTTGTAGAATTAATAAATTTAGGTGGATGAAATTAGTGAGTGTAGCCTGGGCTGGATCTAGACCAGACGTTTATTCTAGATAGGACGTTATGTTTAAACCTGAAATTTTGTGGGTATGCTGCATGTTGGGTACACTGGTTTGACGATGTCAATTGCTATATTTCAAGGCCCATTTTTGAATTTTATATGTACAGTTCCTTTCCACGCTTTTTTTCCCTGGGCTGGGGGATGGGAAGTTTTAATTGTAGTTAATAATTGTTGATATTGCAATTATTTTACATTCTCCCAGGGCTTATTGGCTGCACATCGAGGGGGATATATGGATTCCCAAAAGGAGGAAGGGCCTGAACCCTTACTCTGGAGATTTTCGGACTTCCTGAAGTGGGCAGAGCTCTGTCCTTCTGAACCAGAAATGGGCCATGCATTGATGCGTTTGGTGATTACGGGACAAGAGATACCACATGCTTGTGAGGTATTATTACGATGGTGACTCATTGATAATTACTAACCTATTGAGCCAAATGTGAATAGCATCTATCTACAATAATAATGGACTAAAGTGGATAGATTTGTGAAAATATTCTGTCCAGTTATTCATGAAAGTGATGATAGTAATGTTTTAATGATTTTTGTTCGAATTGTCATCCTCACTATTATTGTTGTTGCTGTTATTATCATCATTGTGGTGACTACAAACGTCATATTCCAAAAAGAACTCATTAGCTGGGCCAATATTGTAACCAGTTTTTGTTAAGCACATCTTTTTTATTTATGCTTTGGCAGCCATCATTAATCAAACCTTAATGCTCGACTGTAACAGATGTATTCTTTCCTGAAAGCTTGCTATCATTATAAGCAGCAAGCTAATAACTCTTAGGTGAAATCACATCTAATCCACTTGTAAGAGCAGAATAGATGATGAATTCGTGGGTCTAGTGTTTCCTCTTGATATAGAGTTTAAAACTCCTCTGACCTTGGGGCCACCTTTGGTTTTCAGGTTGAGCTTCTTATTCTGTCTCACCACTTCTACAAATCATCAGCTTGTCTCGATGGAGTTGATGTTCTTGTAGCCCTTGCTGCAACCAGGGTGGAAGCTTATGTCTCCGAGGGTGACTTTTCATGTTTGGCACGGCTGATTACTGGAGTTGGGAATTTCCATGCCCTTAATTTTATTCTTGGAATTCTTATAGAAAATGGTCAACTTGATCTTCTTCTTCAGAAATATTCAGCTGCGGCAGAAACAAATGCAGGCATGGCTGAGGCTGTCAGGGGATTTCGTATGGCTGTTCTAACATCGTTAAAGCAGTTTAACCCCAACGACCTTGATGCACTTGCAATGGTATGTATATGATTTTCACGATTTCGCTCTACAACCAATAAACAAATTTGTTTCTCAAACTTTGTGAAGAAGTTGTCAACTTAATTGGGATTTCTTTGTTATCACTATACATATATAAACACATGCATACGTATATGTAGATAGATAGAAGAGAAAGATATGTCTTAACTTCTATTTTGGTCCTATAATTACAACCAATCTCAACATTGTCCCTACAGGCCAACTATTCCAGCTTGGTCCAAATATGTTTTAGTGTTACCAATCATCACTCTGGTGGTGTTGACATTGAACTGAAGTTGATTACATGGCTTTATATATATATATATATATCAAAGTTGATGGTCTTAACTTGAAGGGATATGATGGTTAGACTGAAATATGAAACATGGGACTTCCGTTTGTATGTTTTTTGTGGGGACTTGGCACCCATGCATGTAATGTGCTGCACATCTCCATTAACCATCATAACATGTTAGTTCCTGAGGGTCAACCTTTTTCTTTTCTTTTTTCTAAGGTTCAACTAGACTTATAGCTTTGACACATTCAACTTCCTCTCAAGCAATGGGATTACATTGAACCAAAACAAAGAAATTTGAGGGATCCAATTGAAACAACTAGCATTTTAGGACCAAAGTGAAATTGATTGCAGTGGAAGGGTCCTAGATCTTGGTAAAACTACATTTTCATGGTTTACATTTATGTTGAAGCAAGTTTGAGCATGTTGCGTACCACAGCTTGAATAGTGGGTTAAGGAGAAGAAAAAAAAAAAAAAAATGTTTTCTGTTTATCAAGTTTCTTACAACAAAGTTCTGAGTAATATGTCATCAATTTACGTACTCCTTTTCACAGGTCTACAACCATTTTGATATGAAGCATGAAACAGCTGCTCTTTTAGAGTCACGAGCGAAGCAGTCTTCTGAGCTGTGGTTGCGCCGGCATGACAGAGATCAGAATGAAGATCTGTTAGATTCCATGCGCTGTTACATTGAAGCTGCTGAAGTTCATTCTTCCATTGATGCTGGCAACAAAACTCGCGAAGCTTGTGCTCAGGCGTCCCTTTTGTCTCTCCAAATTCGAATGCCAGATTTCGTATGGCTTAATCGATCTGAAACCAATGCCAGACGAGCACTAGTTGAGCAGTCCCGTTTTCTGGAAGCCCTAATTGTTGCTGAAGCCTATAGTCTTAACCAACCGGGTGAGTGGGCGTTGGTTCTTTGGAATCAGATGTTCAACCCAGAAGTATTGGAAGAATTTGTAGCTGAATTTGTAGCCGTGCTTCCTCTCCAGCCCTCAATGCTTGCTGATCTTGCCAAATTTTATAGAGCAGAGGTTGCAGCCAGAGGAGACCAGTCCCAATTCTCAGTTTGGCTTACTGGAGGAGGGTTGCCTGCTGAGTGGGCTAAATACTTAGGAAGGTCGTTTAGATGCTTATTGAAGAGAACGAGGGATTTGAGGCTGCGGTTGCAGTTGGCTACTGTGGCTACTGGATTTAACGATGTGATTGACGGTTGCATGAAGGCCTTCGACAAGGTTCCTGAGAATGCTGGGCCACTTGTGCTGAGGAAAGGGCACGGTGGGGCTTACCTCCCATTGATGTGAATTAAATGTCAATACCAAGAAGCTTATTTGAAACGTTCATCTTCTGATGGTGACAACTTTAGTGTCCTTTCAATCTCTTTTGATGACGTGGCACTATGATTTTTAATTGGGGGATGATGGTTTGAGGAAGACGATCCAAAAAGAAAAAGCCCAAAAAAAGAAAAAAAGAAAAAGAAAAATCGGAAATAGAGAGTTGAAGCAGGTTATACGAAAATGGGGATATGGTTATAGATTAGTCGACCCAGTTTTAAAGGTTCTTTAAATTCTTTCTCATGTTCGCTGGACTTAGCCAGAAGCAGAGAGCAGTGGAAGAAAATGTGTTAGGTTAGGTTAGGTCAGTCTTTGTAAAATCGATTGTTTTGGTTTGTCCCTTTTATTCATTTCTTTTTATTTAATTTTTTGATTGATATTTTGTGGCCAGTTGTATACCCTTTACCCTGAATGGTTGTTCACAAGCAAGTGCTTCAATTTTGTGAGGAATGTACAATATGTTAATATTCTTTTTCAAAATACAGGGAAAATCGTTAAACCTCTAAAGATAGGGATCCAATAGATTCTTCTTAGTTACCTCCTTGGGCTCTCACAGAGGCAGTGACTTGATTGCTGGCTACGTACTTGACAACGTTGTCTCTGCACAGGGCTTGCCACACTGGGTGCAGGCTTGGGACAGTTCTCCCCTCCCAATGCTTGTGCTAAGATTCAGTATGTTTGTGTAAAGATTCGGTATTCTTGCTACTGGGAAGCACTAGCTGCCCCGCCTTTTCTTGAGGACTCAAAAAAGCGTGATATTATAATTAGAAGGTTTTAAACTAAAGCTTATCCCGAGTTAAAGGTTCTTTTACTACTGCATTTTAACCCTGATATGCCAATTAGTCTAAAATGCTTAAACGGGGGTTCCGCCTCAGCATGTTTTTAGATTGCACACTCTAATTTACAGATTCTTTTGATAAAAATTTCGAGGAACTATATCTGGAGGCGCTGAGGATTTATTAAAAAGTGTTTTGAGTTTAAAGTTGAATTTCAAAGCACGTTTAGGTATATTAGATTTAAAGAAAAAAAATTAATGCTACCCTATCGGAGCCCATTGAAGGTGCCTCTACTAATTTCCTTGTAAGGACTAATTGTACCATGGTTGCTAAAATAATAATTACATGAAAAGGACAAAAAAGAAAAAGAACCAAAAACATTTTAACTTGAAAAAGAGGAGGTAAGAATAAGTGTGAAGTAGGCAAAATTCACTTCCCTTTTTTATTATAAATTTAGGTTTTGGGAATAGAAGATAATTTAACACTAACAACGGAAAGTATACCTAAATATCTCGAAGCTCCAAAGAATGGAGAATAAAAAAGACTGAACAAAAAAATGCGTCATATATCCAGGGACATTGGGCTTCAAAATTAACTAAAAGATTCAATCATGTTTGGTATTCGGTTGTTGATCAGGTTTTGGTCGCCTTTGAGCGAGGACCCGCTTTGTGCTCTCAAGGACACCAAAGAAGATTGAACCGCCAATGCCTATCCACATTACTCTTGGTCCAATGCCCTGCAACAAAAACAAATATCAGCAGCAAAAAAATTGTAGCTTCAGTGTGTGATGGTTTATCAGGTAAGGTTATCACATGGTCAAAGCAATGAAGCCTTCATACCCCTGAATTCTTATGAGTTGAAGAGACTAGATAAAAATTCATACCTTCAGTAGAGCAGAAGGTCCCTCTTCCCTAACTATTGTTTGAACACAGTCAAAGATACCGTTGTACTGATTTGCAGATCCCTGCAAAATAAGAAAACAAAACATATTATAGCTCCATGTCTGACATTAAAAGATTAGCAAAATTAACTGAATTCGTGCAAAATGCAAACATATAACACATTGAATATATGTTCATACATGCAAACAAAAAAAAAATGACAAAACAAGTTTAAGAAGAATGGAAGGAAAAAGATTGATCATACCTGAACCATCAACCTTGTCTTAATCACATCAAGAGGGGTAGTTATGGCCCCAGTCAGTGCACCTACAAACAAACTGATATTAAATGACAAGAAATACAGACAAAACTAATCTTCCATTGTATTTCATTAAGATTGACATGCCAAAACTAGTGTAAGGTATCATTAACTCAACGAGGGGGGGGGGGGGGGGGGGGGGGGGGGGGGCGTTGGTAAGGCAGTACCTAAAATGGCTCTGATTCAAGATCTCAAGGACCACAAAACGAAATATATGTAAAGCATTCTTTATTGAATATGAAATCAGGCTCATACATGCCATCGTTGGAGGGTTTGTTTGGAAGAGAAATATCCTAAATCTCTCTCTATACACACACACACACACACACACACATATCATTGAAGCCAAAATTCAAAGCCATGTATAGCTACTAGATGTTCGCCAGCCTAGCACACCCTATCTGTGTCCACAAATTTCCCTGATTACCTGGAATCCTAAGGTCTCTTCTCATTTTAAATTGGAAAGGAAAATAGTAACATGTTTAAAATAAGGTATTGAAATTACCCCCTTGGGACTTTTAAGTACCAGACCCACAATTTGTTTCAGTACTTCAAGTGTCATGTGGATCTGTAACAATGTGCTTTTTTTCTTTTTTGACAAGGGACTTCGGAGTCCCCAAAGATGTTAAACCTTTTGGCTTCTTTCAGTAAAGCTAAACAGACTCTGACAGCACCCACCTCTGCCTTTCTTTTCTTCTCATGTGTTCCTTTTCTTTTTTCTTTTTTGGTGCGGGGGGTGGTTTGGGTTACGAGAGTAGAATATGGTCCATTGAATCTGAGCTTAAGTCTCATTTGAAAGAATTATGTTTCAAGAGACAAATAAAGAGAACAGAATTGTGGTTCTCAGGATGGGTAGAAATGAAAAGCTTCAATGTAACTGCAGAATGCTAGTAAAATGTTAGAATTGTTAATCTGCATAGCATCAAGAGATGACTAATTTGAAATGAAAGCATCAGGAAAACAAAGCTTGAGCTTCTTCTTTACCAGCGAAAGCACCAATGATTGCATTTTCAGGATCGTTTAGATCTCTCCGTGCCTGGCAAAGATAAAAACAGTTCAATATTATCAACCATATTCCATAAAGGAATTAATAAAGAGACCCAGAGTGGCATGTATACCAGCAGAGCCTAACATGCCATCAGATTCATACTGGCTTTTGGTTAGTCAATAATCAATGACATCTATTGAAATTATCATCTACTCCCTCAGTAATCACATCCAAACTTGTAGCCACCCTTAGAATAAACGAAGACAGAATAAGGAGCAGAAAACTTTAGATTTAGACAACTTAGAAACAGTTTCAACCTCTGAGTCTAGACAATAAACAGAGTCTAAAATCAAAGAAACCTAAACAAATAGGATTCTGGCCTCGACATCAAATAGCACATGTAAACATAACATTATTGCAAAATAGGGTTAGTCCCGCTATGCAGTACCGTTGAATTGAACTCCCAAAATTCAGTTACAGTTATCAGATCATAAGCTTAGCCACAAGATATAGATTCTTGTAATACGTTTATAAAAAATGAAGAAGTGTAAACCCAATTTTTAAGCCCCAGAGAAAAGGTTTCTTTAGCCAATCCCCATTGATTTATTAGGCGCAGTTAAGTTTAGCTACTCAGCTTGCGTTGCCACAGAATATACCATCTTCCCAATCCCAAGAATGAGAACAACTCTCTAAGCCTCCTTCTACTACCATACTAGCTAACCGATACCTTCCTTGATTCAACGAGGTTCATGTTCAAGAGAACTCTCTATGCCTCAGCCTAATATCGCTAAGCCCTATTCTTAATGAAGGAGCATAAGTCTATAGTAGCTCATATACTCTATAAACCCAAAGGTTAATGTGATAAGAATTCCAAACATTGTATCACAGGATATGGTGTCAAGTCGTCAATAAAGAGGCATTGAAGTAACATGCAATTTAGCATTCAGAGAAGTTGTAAAAAATATGGAATAGCATCGCCCCTAAAAAGCATTTCATATAACACTAGCATGCTGCAAAGTCAAAAGGGGAGATGAAAAACATCATCGAGTAGATCCTTCCAGAAACAGCTAAACATTGAATTATACGTTGTTAGGAGCTTACCGCTGCCTTATAACCAATCCGAAGCTGTTCATAGATGCAAAATTGAATTGCATCAAAGGGCAAATCCCGCAATAGGAAAGATCCATATCCCTGCAATCTCAGCAGCGAAGGCCATAAATACAAACAAGACAATAAAAAAACTGCCACTAACAAATGGCATGCAGGTCAGACATAGATGCCACATGTAATGACAACACAGGCCCATTCGATCCTAGAAAGATCGCTTTTGACCTTTAACCAAGAGAAAAAAAGATATGTATATATATATAGGTCTTCTTTACCATTACAGAACAAGGCACTTTGAATAGTGTCAAACTATCCATTTCAAGGAAAAGAAATTATAGAGACAAGAGTATAGAATCACATACAGCATAGAATCCTCCAAACCCCTCTTTAGAAGCAATAAGGCGGACAGCTTGAGGTGCTGAAGTAAATTGCCCGGTCTGCATCCTTTGCTTAACAACCTGAGGATTTGGAAGTGCTAAGGAAAGAGAAAAAGTGGGGAAAGAGGGAGTACGAAGATTGAAACGCATATAATAGTCATTTACCTCAGTTGGAACACGAATGAGAGAAGCAGCAAAGCCTCCTACGGCCCCTGCAGTCTGAATAAAGTTCAACAAACATAAATAATTGAATTAGCCAATCTATTACTTGTTCAATCCAACAACCAAACAAATTCAGGTCGTTTCGTTGGCCATACAGTTGAAATTTGATACACATTCCCATTTTATTGGAGGACATGCTGGATTTTATAGATCATCTGGTAGACAACTGTGGGAGGCACTAGACGGGGTGTTCACCCAAAATGTGTTTGTGGTACGAACAACCAGAATAAACGAACACCTTGTTTAGTGCTAATCTTTGTTGGTGATAAGCCTTGATAAATAAAAAATTTAAGACACTCGATGATCATGTGCCAAATTGAAGCATGAGAATGAGTACCAAATCAAAAAGAAATAGAAGAATCTCATACCAGGTGAGCTGCTGCACTCAGATTTTCAGGAACCATCTTTAACAATTTCTGCTTTGTAGGCTCGTAAACACCAATAAACACAGCAGAAGCCCTACATAAACAACATTACAACAACAAGCATGATGATATGAAGAATATAACATAAGCAAATCAGAAAGAAAAGAAAAGGGAAAATTGCTCCAAGAGCAATAATTTATAGGAATTTCCTACTAAGAAAAAGGTTTATCCTGCGCTAGAAGACATGATATACCTTCCATCCACCTCCAACAGAACTTATACTTTTATAATTTAGAAGGGTATTGTGAATTCTTTTCAGGAGGCCTATGTGTAACTGAATGAGTTACAGTCTATGGTTCTTCTGCCCAAAGCATAGACAGCCAGCCTAGAGCAACAGAGTAGTTATTAATTCAAAGAATGAAACTGAATGAGTTATACAGACGGGATGGGATGGAGACGACAAGAAACAAGCCTGTGTTGGTTATTCAATCCCATACAGAAATCTCTTAAATAATTCACAATGAAGTAGATAACAAAACTATCTCTAACGATGAATTCAGTGATCTAGAAAGCCCACTGGAGATTGTGTGTTGTTGAAAGAGCATAGATCAAATCATTTCCATGTTCAAAATTGTCCAAAGAACAACAATGCATTGTGTTGGGGGGGGCCGGGGGGGGGGGGGGGGGGGGGGGGGGGGGGGGTGAGGCGGCCGCGGTGGTGGTGGGAGTTTACTTACGGTAACACACCAGCAAGATTTCCGGCCAATCCAGAATAAAGGCCCTTCAAATCTATTTGTCCACCACCATGTGCAGCCTGTAGCAAAAGACCAATGGTAAAATTTGGAAAGAATCTGGGCAAAATTTTGCAACCTTGAAAACTGAAAATCAAACTCAACCACAGCCCCCCTACACTAACACACACATACAAAACAAACAAAAGAAAACACACTGCCAATTTCAAAGCAGTCCAAAGATATGGCTTATCTCATCTTTTCACCTACTGAAGCAAATGGCAACATGTGAAATCAAAATAGTTCTACAGACGTAGGCTACCATAACTTATTAGGATGCAATTACTGTCATATTTCTATTGTGCACAACCAAGCACCATAACCATTTTTTATATTCCATCCAAGATTTATGTAGCTTTTAATTCTAATTCATAAAACATTAGAGGTGAGAAAATATCAAAAAGAATTTCGATGTTTCTAGTTTAGTGAGTTCACACTCACTAAACTCTGTGTGACGATTGGATTTGTACCATGTCCTCTTTAGATCTATGCGGTTCCAACATGATTTTACATTTAAATTGCACCCACCTTTATAAACCTCCACCATTAGAGAAAGACAAATCAATTTTGAAAATTAACTGAAGCAACTGGGAATTAATTTTTTCTTTACACAGGCATTAATAAGCTTACAAGTGGCCACTGCATGCAGAAACTAAAAGAGGCCAGGGTAAGTCAATTGATTGGTCAAGCCAGAAAAGGATCGAAAACAAAATTCAGGGCCAAATAACACTTTTATCTTCAGAAAATGATCTCTAGATCCATATATTCATCACAAACTTAGCATTGTACATCAGGCAATTACCATATCCTGTCATTGTAAATTCCTTAATCTATCTTGAAACAATCACTTAGATAAAATGGTTAACCCACCTGCAGCCGTGTCTTTATAGTATCAATGGGATATAAAGCTGTCTCAACAACTACGCCAGCTGTACCTCCTGCTATAACACCCTCTGCAATGTCAACCAGCAGACAGCTTAGAAACTAAAGGAGAAAAAGATAGATCTAATTTTACCAGCAGTTTGTACATATATTGTATTCACAGAAATTGACAAGATGAATGAGTAAATACTCCTACATTTGTTTCAATACAAGTTCCGCAGGGGAAAAAGCCTTTGTTGCTCACTTCAATCAAGACCTAGGGCCTTACAGTCACTAGCCAATATTCTTGTACACTCCTCAATCATAATTTATTAAGAAACAAAAAAAAAGGTATTGTGTCTTTCCTTTTTGTTCAAAAGACTCATTGTTGGGCATCTATCTGATCCTTTGATGGAAAATATATTTTTTGTCCTCATGCAGTATCTAAACATATTTGGTTCATTGTACGATATTAATACAGCATGTTAAGACTAAAACACAGTGAAACAAGAAAAAACACCATAAACACATAATGTACAATAAATACCGAGTCACTTAAAATAGAATTTAAAATGAATAAATCCAATTGATGGTTCTTCATCATGAATTGTCAATGTAGAGAAAGAAGAAGAGGAGGAGGAGAGAGAGGGGGGGGGGGGGGGGGTGTTGGAGATGGCGGCACAACATTCTATAATTACCATGGAGATCTTATTTCTCATCCCATAGATTAAGTAACATCAATTAAAAAGCTACAACTGAAAGCTTGAGAAGAAGAGAGAGAGGCATCTACTAGAGAAACTCAATGCATAATATCAGCATTCAATCTTCTATAATCTCATCTCCAAAAAAGAAGCCAAAACTCCTTTGCCAATCCAGAAGACTAATGAAAAGAAGTTTTGACTTCGAATTTTTAGATTGTGACAATTAATTTGTGTTTTTGGCAAGAAACCATATATCAAAGAATTTCTATGAGTTCTATCGAAAATCAGAAGCTGAAAATGCATCTAAAAGGAACAAAAATTGACAAATATTTCCCAAAGAAAAAAAAGTTGCTAATCTCAAGCTCCCCTCTCTAAGGGTAGATGCCACCTGTCATTTTGCAAAATTGGATCTTCAGTACTATAAAGGATGGAGAGGGTTTAGAGTCCACCGACCACCCTAGGCAATGGTGGAAGGATTGGACATTGGCAGTAGGGACAGGATACTCATATCAAAAGATACTCATATCCAACTGAGAAGGTGGAACGGCAGCGGGAGCCTTTTTTTTTTTTTTTTAAACATTTGATTTTATTTCTTTTCTAAGTAACAAAGCTTATTCTTCTGTATTAGTCGAAGATGTAACAAAGTTCATTCTTCTGTATTAGTAGAAGATGTGACCTGTAATTCAATGTCTGCAATCAAACCCTTTCAAAAGCTGCAATCACTCTATCAGACAATAATTACCCTAAGCCCAATCAATTCTTTCCCAAGCAAATTTGGGATCAATCTAGGGATCAAGTAAATTTGGGTTTAGTATCATTCTTAATCAACCCAAAGACATCCAATATGCCTTGCTAACATTTGTTTGACAAAAATTTTGAGCATACCAAGGAAAGTACGAAAGAAATCGAAGGGCCTTTCTTCTCCCATGTTGACTGATGCAAATGGCTTTCTTTTTTCCAGCAGTGAATTTTGCATTTTCCTGTCACATATATCTGCAAACCATATCACCTATTCAAGAGGGAAGCAAGACTATGATAAAAATAACACTTAAGAAGCAGAACCCAAAAAAAAAAAAAAAAAAAAATCCAACAGATAGACTCGCACAAGAGAATGAAGTTCTAATTGCACTTTCCTGTAAATTCAAAATGGACACCAAAATCTTGCCTAGGACACATATCTAATGGAGAGATTCATTCAGCAAAACCAATTCCTTGTGTAATGTATCCACTTGCACCAAGTTAAAGATTATCTAATAAAACCCACTGGATCCACGAGTAAGGAAAAAACTTTTCTATCATGCCTTGTTCTTTTCTTACCAAACTGGTAGAAGATTACTGTAACTCTTCTCTTAAATCAGATTGGTATCTTCTATGAACTCTCAAACTAATACTCAGGGGCAAAAGCATTTGAAAAAAAAAAAAAAAAGAATCCAAAGGTTCTGCACCGAAGGAAGGGAGACATCCCATAAGAGGTTATCAGTTTAAGTGCCCAAGTACCGAGGGTCAATTTTATTCTGTTCTCCACAGACACTTTAAAATCACAAGTCAAGAGAAATTGAAAACTGATTGAGAAAATACTCGGTTTCTTATTCCGGAGAATGCTTTCAGAAAACTGAAAACATCCCGTTTCAAATAATTTCATTTCCACTGTGGTTCACTCAACTCGTGCTATCACATCAAAAAGTTGGGGGCATCAAAGTCTGGAATTTATGTTCATATGGATAGCTAACATGGAAATCCCTTGAAGGAACAAGAGCTGAAAACGCTAAACTTGTGAACCAAAGAAGCTACAATTAGGCCTCTTGAAGATAAACTGCAATCTAGTGGAACCACACGTTAGAATCAATCTAGACCAAGGAAGAATAGGCTTTAGAAAATTGAAAAGAAAAGAAAAACAGGCTTAATAGAGCCACTGCAACATTGCATCCGGAAATATGATGCCATGCTCAAATATAACTATACTTAGCTGCACTAAAACAAACAACGGAAGTGTTAAATTAAGCCATAAATTACGCATTAACCTTAAAAATCATGCACAGCATCTATATTCAAGAATTTGTTACCTGAAGAAGCGACTGAAGAGGTTTTCGCATCGGCGGCTAGCGTAAGAGGGCCCATTTGAAGCGCCTCAAACCTCACAACAATAGCAAAGACACGAAAACCGCAAACTTACGAGTTACAACGATCGTTACTAATCCAAAAAACTGAAAACAAAAACAAAAAAGAAAGTCATTTGGGAAACATCAGTTGCAACAACAACCAAATCTCTTAGACTCTTTGCTTTTAAGTGAAGAAGTGTGGACGTGTAACTGTGTATACCAGAGAGCAGAGCCACGATCAGGAGCTGCGTTGCGGTCAAGGGAAGGCCTGCATTATCGTGTCGCTCAGTGAGCAAGCCTTTGTATGGTTGGTTTCTTGGTTGTTTGGATGAAATTTCCAGGTTGTAATGGAAATTTTGGACTCTCAGAAGCGATGTCAAGAACTACCAAAATCTCGTTTGGCGTGGGTCGGGGGTGCGCCTCCTCTTGAGGGTTAAAACGCTTGCAAATAACGCCGTAAACCGTTTCACCAAACAGTGCCTTGTTGCAGGGTAAGTTTTAAGGTTTTCTTTTTTCTTTTTTTATTTGAAATTATCAAAATTATTCATATATTGAAATGATGATCATCCCCTAACCGGAGTCCCTAAAAGAATTAATTTTTACGTAACTCAATATTATCAAATTAAAAATAAAATACAAAATGTAGTAACAAAAAACATTTAGGAGTGATTAGTCAATATTAAATGATTTTAAGAATGGTTGATTGATCAATAGTCTTTAGAAATGGTTTAATCGTCCTTAAATGTTGATTTTAAGGGTGATCAACCATCTCAAGATCTTGGGTTTTTCCATTAATTTCACTTATAAGACAAAAAAAAAAAAAAAACCATTGCCCTTTGGCGCGGTACCCCTTTTGAAATTGTTCAACCATATAAAAAATTGATTTTAAGAGAAAGTCAATTTGAAGGGAAAAAAATTATTTTTAAGAATGACCAAACCATCGTCAAGAGCTAGTAAGGGTGATTGACCTACCTTGAAGATGTTTAAAAGAGATGATCAATTATCTTCTTTTTTTTAAAAAAAAAAAAATTGTGAGTTTTGCTAGGAAAAAAATGTTGCAAAGATTTATTTGTTTAACTTTTTGTCAAATCATTTTATGAGTTTTAGAAAAAGTTTTGTTAATCTTTCTTCTCATAAGTTCCATTAAGTTATTTCTAGTTAACAACAGCACCTAGTATGGCCATCATTTCCAATTAATTGTATTTTCAATTTATACCATAAGAAGATTAAAGTTTGTCAATGAGTGATATATTTGAGAATTACTTACAAAATATAAGAATAACATAATTTAAATAAATGAGATTTCTATTTTTTGATGAGCTAAAATCTATACCAAATTTTGCTTAATGACTTAAATTGGAAAACAATGGTCAGGTCCAAAGGATGCTCAAATTAGTTAGAAATATAGTTAAGGGATTGATTAAGAATTTTGTTTCTATCATAAATTTTTTATTTATTTTAGTTGTAAGAAAAGAAAAATAGTAATGATGGTGATGAAAATAATAACAATGGTGACAAAGGTAATGATAGTGCCAAGAATAATAGCAATATTGAAGAGTAAAAATAGTAATATGGACATAATAGGTAGGAGAAATATTGTAAAATGAAAGTTCCACCTAATAGTACGTAGGTTAACTTGAAAACAATATGTTAATAGCGGTTTTGTGCATTCACGCGTTATTTTTAACATGCATCAACTGGTAAAACTTCCATAGTCCTACAATATTTGAACTGAAGCATTTAAATGGAAATCTGGAATTTCACTTTTTGGTTAAATGACTTGAGTGAAAGATGAAGCTCTAAATGCTTTGTTGTTGATAGATTTAAGTCCTATAAAAGAATTTGAAAACACCAGATACAACACAAAATCACCTTCTTCTTTTTTCTTTTTTTTTTGTGGCTCCCTTAGATGTCAAAACAAACTTGTATTGCTCAAATTCATGTCAAGAAGTTTATGCTTAAGACTAATTTTCAAATCCCATGGTTTACATTCCCAGATCGAAATGTAAGCTAAAATTAGAATGCAAGGCCTATCCAACTTTCTGACCGCTGCTTTTAGAGGTTATAAATAGCTATTATAAACTTGTTAAAGAGAGTTTCAAAGAAAAGAAAAAAAGAATAGAATGGTCAATCCACTTTTCTCTCTGAACGTTCATCGTTGCCATTCATTCTCAACTCTCCTTCAAACACAAGAACCATCCCAATTCGCCAACTACAAACCCTCTGCTTAGCAACCCCAAAAAGTTGCTAACCGTATCCGGTACCGGCGCAAACCATGGCACGAGCCGTGCTCGCTGCATGGATCTTTTGTGTTGTATCGGTCTCAGCCACTCTTGCACGAGGGATAGGTGTTAATTGGGGTACCCAGGCGTCGCACCCCTTGCATCCCAGCATCGTGGTCGGGATGCTAAAGGACAACGGGATCAAAAGAGTGAAACTTTTCGACGCCGATCCTTGGAGAGTTGGTTACCTGGCCGGAACGGACATTGAGGTCATGGTTGGTATCGCCAACAACCAGCTCAAAGATCTGGCCGATAGCTACAGCAATGCCAAAAAATGGGTCAAACATAACATCACCAAACACATGCGTGATGGAGGCGTCGATATCAGGTTAAAGACACAATTTCCGCAGAATGATGCGTTATTTTTGAAGATTCAGACATCCTTGATGTCGCTATAAGAGAATCACAATGTGGTTACAGAAATACGCGGCATGTTGTTTCAAAGACGATCTGTTATGGTTCGTAAATAACATCTTTCTTCTTCTGCTGCACAGGTACGTTGGTGTTGGAAACGAGCCATTCTTGACGAGTTACAATGGTACTTATAACAAGACTACTTTTCCGGCATTACAAAACATTCAAAAAGCTCTCAATGAGGCTGGCTTTGGGGACAAGATCAAGGCCACAATACCCCTCAATGCAGATGTATATGAGTCACCTTCAAACAAACCTTCGGATGGTAATTTTCGGGAGGACACTCGTGAGTTGATGCTTAAAATAATACGTTTCCTCAGTGATAATAAATCCCCCTTCTTGATTAACATATACCCCTTCCTTTCCCTCTATCAAAACGCGGGTTTCCCGGAGGGTTTCGCTTTCTTTGAAGATGGTGGTCCCAAGCCACTACGAGACAAGAATATCGAGTACACAAATGTGTTTGATGCGAACTTTGACACTCTGGTTTGGACGCTGAAAAAGAACAACCATGGGGACATTAAGATCCTGGTCGGGGAAGTTGGATGGCCAACTGATGGGGACATACACGCCAGCCCAAAGTTGGCTGAAAGGTTCTATGGCGGTTTCCTTAAGAAAATGGCAAGCAAGAAGGGAACCCCAATGCGGCCGGGACCAATGGATGTGTATCTCTTTAGCCTTCTCGACGAGGATATGAAGAGCGTTGCACCGGGAAATTTCGAGCGCCACTGGGGAATTTTCCGATATGATGGGCAGCCCAAGTTTCCGATTGACTTCACCGGTCAAAATCAGGACAAGATGCCAATAGCCGCCAAGGGAGTCCTATACCAGGACCCTCAATGGTGTGTACTCAAGGAGCATATTAAGAATATGAGTGCAGTGGCAAAAGAAGTCGACTACGCCTGCTCTAACTCCGACTGCACAAGCTTAGGTCACGGATGCACATGCAGTAATTTGGACGCCCGTGGGAACATATCGTATGCTTTTAATATGTACTTCCAAATGCAAGATCAAAGTGTTGATGCTTGTGACTTCGACGGAATGGCTGAGATCGTAAAGCAAAACGCCTCGAGAAAAGGCTGCCTGTTCCCGCTTCAGATTGTCAGTGCCGGAAAGAGGATCAGTTTTGCATACGGAGCGACTATTTTTGCTGGATTGTTGTTCGGCTTGTTTGCAGCGGTGTGAAACGAGAGCCATGAGCCCGGAGACCGAGTTGATGCGACGTAGAATCTATGGTCTTGGTATGCATTTTATTCAAACAACTTAAAGGTATGTTCTTGGAAGTATAATGTTACAAATGAGAACAGTGGAATTTTTTATTTTTTTTATTTTTCCTTTCATCCGAAGCACTATCAGGATGACAGTTATTTTTTGTGAATGAAACAGTCTGAAAGTTAGATACTTTCTCGATGTCATCGTAATTTTAATGAGAGATGTTGTCACATGGGCTAATTCAATGTTCAGTATTCTTGGTTGAATCTGGCTCATAGGCTAATTAACCGTTCAGTATACTTTTAATTCCGCTCATGAAATCTGTGTTAAAATATCAGGTTAAAAATACTCATCTTATAAAAGCCTTGTGCTTACAAAAAGGATTCTCAAAGATTTTCAAACAATATTTAAATGATGTATGACTTATGCCACTATTAACAGTAGCATGCCATTAGCTTTCTTAAACAGCTTTTCTGCTACACGAATGAAAAAGAAGAAGATAAGAGAGGCACTTGATTCTATTATGGGAAAAAGGAAGAAACAGCAAAGCAAAGATCATTCAATTTTTAGTTAAGTAAGCCTATGAAGTATAAAAGGAAAAATATTTTTCATTCTCAGAGAATATATTTGATATCCCAAATGTCATGGATCCTTTGGGTTATGAGATTTTTGAGTTTTCGATTTTTTCATAATTTTGATTGTCTAAATTTAATTCACATTACAAAGCTTTTTTTATTTAATGTGTGACTCTTATAGACAAGTTTAGTATTAGGATTTTCCTTGATTTACACTATATTGATTAATTAATTAAGAAAAAGGGGAGAGGAGAAGATAGGCGTAGAAGAGATTAAAAGAGGCAGAAAAAGGTCTTAATATATTTTTTTTAAAAAAAAGAAGCTAAAACAACGGTCTTAATAAATTATGTCATTGTCTTCAAACACAATTATGCAATTTTGTTGTTTTAAGAAAAAGAGCTACGGTCTCTTTTAGTGAGCGAGTTCTAGAGAGACGGAAGAAGGCCATAAAGCTTTGCAATTCAAGCTCTCTAACCTCTATGATGGGTGAGTTTAATGCTATAAGATTCCTTGTTAGAGGAACCTCCAATCTTCCAAAGGAAAGAGATAGCTTAGAGAACACCACTAAGCCAGGGGTCCCCTTAAATGTAGCACATCCCTAATTATAAATTATTTAACATGTTATGCTTTGAAAGATATATTTAAATAAATAAGAAATGTAAAATTATAGTGATCACTATGTAACTCATGAAAAAGAACACACTATGATTTATAAGCTTATGAGTAAACAGAAAAGAAATACCATAAAGGTCTACAAAATTTGAAAATTTTTATAAAATTTTTGTTCGATCATATTGTTAGGCTAAGACGGTAAAATGACGTCACATTTCATCGAGAAAGGAAAGCGGGGAAAGCTAATGATCTTGGGGAGCAAAAATCCTCAGTGAATGGAAAAAGAACCAAATCAAATCATTTCTAATTTGATCCAAGACATTCAAAATTCTAAAGACTTCCATATTTGTCCTACAACTCAAATCTAGGAAGAATCAAGTTTAATACTTTTCATCTTATTACAGAAATCATGTATTTGTATTTCCTTGTATAATTGTAATAAGACCATATAGAAAATCATTGAATCAAGCAATACATAAATCCTTATGTTATTTCTCTACGGTTTACCTTTTTCTTGATCTTACAGCACATTTTCATAGTTTTAATTTTTCTAACTCATATTTACCTATATAATCATTTAAAAAAAAAGGTAGTAATGCATAAGTTTATATTAGCATCAGCTAAAGTTGACATATGTACATAAACTCAGATTAGGATAATGTTATGGGTGTAAATTCTATTAAAGCACAATTTTTAATAGAGTAGCTTCCCTGGTAATGGGTGGTTTTTTTTTTCGGTATTATTCTTCATTGATCAAGCTAATATTGTACTTTTATATCCGTTTGGGTTATTTATTGGTCTGAAATTACCTTTTACCTATGCAATGCAGTATTTGCTGAACATTCTTAAAGGTTACTGTACCAAGTGTGGGATGAAATGGCAAACATAGATTAAGCACTAACGAGTGATTTGAAAATTTTAAATCCTAAGAAAGTAAAAGATGTCTATTCCCAAATAAAGAATACGTGAGAATTACATGCTCATTCTGTGTTTCTAAAGCTTCGCAAAATGATTAAGGAAAGAAGAATGGAGATGGTGGACTTGGGCCTGCAATTTTTCATAATTTCAATCGATCGGGCCCCATAAACTACCTACGGCCCGGCTCGTGTTAAACCCTAGAATTTTTCACGGGATTTGTCGTTGCTCCATGTCGGCATTCGGACTTCTGATTCCCGCCATAAACGCTTGAAAGAGCAGGTTGCAAGATGTTGTCGCTTCGGGGAGTCGCTTGAGGCCTGATGCTTTTTTGGTGGCATGGAGCTAGACCAGTGAGCTCTGTTTCTTTGTTTCTGTCTCCGTCCGCTTGTGACGATATAAGTCACATCCCTTCCTTCGTCCGCTGTTCACCCAGTCCTTCATGAACGAAAGATGCCGAACTTGATTATCATTTTATTTGGAAAGGAGTTTCCCAAGATGCATATTTCCGGTGGCATATAGAAATTTTCTCAAGCAATATATTCACGAAGATACATAGCAGCTAGCAAGCCTGCTACGTGAAAATCCAACTGGTTCAGTACGGCCGAAAGTTGTGGAATTTGATTTTCACTTTGTTTGGGAGGCTGTTTCCCGAACTGTATATTTCCGGAGGCATATAGATTGTTGCCACGACAATACATGGGCGAAAATACATATAGTAACTAGCAAGCCCGCTAGGTGACAGTCGTTCAATCAGGCTTTTAAAGCTTATTCTTGCAAGTGTTTGATCATTATTCCGTGAGAGGAGTCTCGAGTAGTTACCTCGGTTTTCTGCGGTGTAGGAATGGCAAATAGCAAGTATGAGTACGTAAAGTCATTTGAAGTCGAGGATGAGGTCATGCCGCCCAATTTGGTTGTTGTTCGAATTGATGGCCGTAATTTTCAAAGGTAAACCTGCTGCTTTAGTCTTCATGCAATTGGACAGATATGCTGCAATGGTTTCGTGACCATTTTGTTACTGGTGAGAGTTGTGCTATACAAGTATGCGCATGGGTTTCACTATAGCCAAATACATACTTACCATTGCAAAATACTATTGCTTGGGTACCCAGATCATTTTTGGTGCTAATTGTGCAACCATTTTGCTTTTTATGTATATGTGAGTGAACGTTACTATGTGCATTAACTTCACCCCGACTCCTTGACTATTAGGATAAGCAAAGCCAGACTGTAATTTCTATTACAAGGAGAATCCCTAGGAAATAGCAGAACAACTAAGCTAGATATTTGAAACATCATTTCGAGCATGCCTAAAATGACTGTAAAACCCTGAGTCATTGACTGCGCCCATACTGCTTTCAGTCCTTGCGGCAGTAAGTTTTATGCATTGTTTTATTAGAATGCATGAAAGATGCAGTGTTGAACCTAGATGCATTCCTGTATTATTTTGTTTACATAATCATGTTCTATTTCGTTTATATAATTTTTTTCATTATGAGGTAGATTCTCTGAAGTTCATGAGTTTGAGAAGCCAGTTGACAGCAGAGCTTTAAATTTGATGAACTTGTGTGCGACTGCGATTTTAGAAGAGTATCCAGACATTGTCTTCTCATATGGTTTCAGTGATGAGTACAGGTAGTACATTTTACTAGTTATAGTGTTAGTTCCAAATAGTTTAAGTTCCATGGATGAAGCTTCACAGCTTTTTGATGATATGTTTTGCAGTTTCGTTTTCAAGAAGACATCCAGGTTCTACCAGAGGCGTGCAAGGTTTTTAAACTCAACTTAAATTTGATCGTCTGTGCTCTTTGATCCCTGTAAATGGTCATCGCACTGGCAATTAGAGATTTCACGGCAATTTGTTTCATTTTCATTGCACACACTAATATGGCAAATATAGCATCAAGGAAATAGCAATTAAATCATGCATGAGAAGTATTTGCATGTTCTTCTTGTGCTAAAATGAAATAACATTGGCAGCTACGCACAGCCTTCTTATAGCATGGAGATATTATTTATAGATCTCTATCCCTAGTTTTATTTTTACGCAGTCATTTGATTTCAAGTTTCAATTATGAGATTATACTTAATTTGTTCTTTTTTTTTTTCTTTTTTAAGTGCTAACTTGCCGCAGAAATTGACCATGCAGCAAACTGCTATCCCTCATTTTATCCTTCTTCTCTTCTGTATATGTCATCAAATGGAAAGAAATTTTTCCTGAGAAGGATTTGAAATATCCCCCATCATTCCAGTCTCGAGTAATATGTTGTGCTTCAATAGAAGTTCTTCAAACATATCTTGCATGGAGACAAAATGATTGTAAGTTGTCAACAACTGATGTTAAGCATCATTAAATGGTTTTAAGTGTTTCTGATGAATTTCTTTTTTAGATTCATTTTTTTATGTGCTCTATTTGTATAGTTTTCCTGAAGTGATATTTTGAACTCAAGAAAAACTTGAGGCATCAAAAAGAAAATTCTTCAACTATTTGATGTATATTATCTTTTTATTTATCCTTTTGTACTTCTTTTTACAGGTCATCTTAATAACCTGCATGACACTTGTCTCTGGCTGTTGATTAAAGATGGAGAGACTGAAACAAAAGCACAAGAGTTCTTGAAGGTGCTATTTTAAGTCTTTTTATGTTTATTTCTGTAAATGTGTATTCTGTGCATATACTCATTTCGAAGGAAATATATGCGTTCTATTTGTTTCTACTTAATATGTTTATAGTCGAACTACTTGGGGAACAGTTGGGAAAATTTTTTAGTTCATTTATTTGGGCTTTAAGTTGGCAGACGGAATGAATTTTTAAGAGCCCCGCATGTTTGATCATACTTATGTTTTATCTCTAAACTTTCAGGGAACCCAAAAACAACAGAAAAATGAGCTGCTTTTTCAGAAGTTCCATATCAATTACAAAAATCTTCCTGCAATATACCGTCAAGGATCCTGCATTTTCAAAACTGAGGTTAGATTCTTGGAGTTGATCATGTCCTAAATATAAAATGTTCAAGGAGAATTTCTAGTTTTTGTTCTTGGTTGGTTATTTTACAGAAATGCTGAAAGAAATATGTGTGCACTATTGCATTAATAACTGAGTTGGATGAAAGTTGTCTTCTCATCTAAATCACCATGAAATAAGAACACTTTGATGGAAAGAAAGATTCAAGATGCTGAGTTTGAGCATTGTAACTACCGTTAATACAATTTTCCATGACCAAATATCGCTATGGGATTTGCATTTTGGTATTTGCGGCAATTGTACTTTGGCGTGGCATTTGGCAAACCAGAGATTTGATTCAGTTTAGTTTTGTATAAATTCTTTTGACAATTAACCTAATGGTTTTGGGTTTACTTGTAGCTTGGCTAGACTAGAAAGCTTAGACGTTTGGTATATGATGAATCTAGGATAACATTTGGATTTGGATCTAATTTTGCGTGCAAAAACATCAAATTAAGAACTGATCCTTATTTTAAAGGGTTTGGTGGATTTACCAAATATGGAAAATTTCAAACTATTTACAGCTTGGCTTGTCCACTAGTGTTGTCAATCATGCTCTGTGACATGTGAATTTCAAGACAGTCATATGGGTAACTTTAACCATATCTAGCTTCTTTCCAATCTGGGCTTGTATTTAGTCCACTTTAAAACATAATCTGGTTATCTTATTTCATTTTCTGATTCTACACTGCTAATAATATAAAGTTTGTTTGTGTATGACAGACAAGAACATATTTTAGTGTCTGAGGGAGTCTCATCTGTGTTATTGTATGATATCCAAAATATAGGTATAATAAGAAATCAAGATCTATGAAAACATCTTGAGAAGGTTTATACAGTGACTTTTCTAAAGATCTTGAAAAGGTTTATACAGTGACTTTTCTAAAGATCTTGAAAAGGTTTATACAGTGATTTTTCTTTGTCCATAGTGGTCTGGCTCGAGGTTCACTTTCTATTAACCACTGTTGTACATATTTATTCGGTTTTCATTAGTTAAGTGTACGGCATACATCTGGTTGTTAGTAAGAGAAGTTGACTTTCAGTTTCTATATAAAAACATATTGGTTATTTCTTGTTGCTTTCCTCTACTTTGGCTTGTACCTGACATCTCAAGCTGAGATCCTTGTCCTGCATTGCTTAGGTGGAAGAAAATGTGAAGTACAATGAGAATGGCACTCCTGTTAAAAGATTCAGGAGAAGGGCAAGAATAGTCCACTCAGAGAATATAGCTGGCAGAGGCTTTTGGAATGAGATTCCAAGTCTTCTGAAGGAGGTGGGGAGTTTTACTGAGGGCGTGGACAAAATCAACCCAGAGTATGTTAGGTTCTTCCAATTTGAGAACAAATTGATGCCATCTACTTGGATTGTGGTTAGAATTGATGGCTGCCATTTTCACAGGTAAATTTTACATTAATGGCAACATTACTCATTGTTGGTACTAAGTTGGATAATAGTTTTCCCCTTTGTTTATAGTCAATTGGAACATTGTGTGATAGACCTCACTTCATATGTAGGATTAATTATCTATATGCTACTTTTTATGGAAAAGACATGAAGACCATCAGTCGTACAACCATGCACTTGTTCTCACTATTTATGGCAGAAGCAGAAGTTTTCATTCCTGTTCTCATCTGTTGTTTGAAGTATAAAAGAACAATGTGAAGATGTGATTCATTCAACATCTTACTTTATAAGAGTCAAAATTGTAGTTCATTGTGAAGATAGTTTTGGCTTAAGTGAGAAATCATAGAACAAACCCTTAGATATAGCTATTTTCCAAACTGTACTGCATCCTTTTTTTATTTTTTATTTTTTATTTTTTATTTTTTTATTTTTTTATTTTTACTTATGCTGCTAAGATCCAGTTTTTCTTTGTTTTTGTCTTTTTGTTTTTTTTTTTTTGGGTTAGATTTTCTGAAGTTCATGAATTTGAGAAGCCAAACGACAAACAAGCTCTGAACCTTATGAATTCATGTGCAGTAGCGGTGTTAGAAGATATTCACGATATAGTATTTGCCTATGGTGTTAGTGACGAATATAGGTATGGATCTTTTTTTTTCTTTCATCTTTAAGTATTTGAACAACATGGTTCCTCCCATTTTCTTATTACATTTTTGGTGGCATCCAGCTTTGTTTTGAAGAAGGATTCTCAGTTTTATCAACGTCAAGCAAGGTTTTTCTCTCTTTGTCCTTCTAGTTACTAGATTTTGTTTTTAAATAGTACTCATGAGGTAATATCATGATCTGATTGGGGAACATGTAGTAGTGCCTCTCCTTTGCTTATTTGTCTCCCCTTTTTCTTCTAAGATCTGGTGTTAGATGTACTGCGGGTTAATTTTCTTTATCAGAAGCCTACTACGACATATGAATTTTGCTTAGTGGCCGAAAAGCTGACAAGCAATTAAAAGATAAACGCTAAGTGATTAAAAGAGCTATCTTCTTGATTGGTTTTATTTCTCTATAATTTGTGATCATGTATACATTTACTAACCCTTGCCCATATGCGGGTAGTGACCAAGATTAAGGTCATAATTGGCACTGCTAACTTCTTTTCTTGTCCTGTGAAGGCACCTTCAGGTGAGGGCACACTTTTTAGGTGTTTTAGATGGTGCTGTCTTGTCCCTTCCTTAATGTAAAATTCTGTCTCATGTAAATGGTTTTATAAGAAAAGATTCTGTCATTTTAAATGAGTAATCAAAGGGGCAAGGAACCAGATAAAGTTTTAAGATGAAATGGTTTTGTTAAGAAACTCTTTGGTTGTGTTGTGTTGTGTTCTTTCCAGATTTGTTATCCTAATAGGCTTTTTTTCTTTTTTCCTTTTAATATTACAATGCATGCCCCCAACTTTTGCATATAGGGTGTCAAACTCTAGACCTCACGGTTGGAGTCCCTACTAACTCACCATTGAGCTAACTAGCTAAACAACTTATCCTAATAAGCTCATCACTGACATTCTTACTTTGGAAGAAAGTTGTTGCAATTGATTCTCCTGAAATTTTTACTATTGAAATCATTTTTGCAGTGGAATAGTGTCTGTAATTGTGTCGTTCTTCTCCTCAATGTATGTCATGAAATGGAAAGAATTCTTCCCACGGAAAGAATTAAAGTGCTCTCCTTCTTTTGATGGACGCGCTGTATGCTATCCATCATCTGAGATTCTTCGAGACTATCTGTCATGGCGACAAGTTGATTGTAAGTAGTAAAGAATAATGAAAGTAGTTGCTTGAAAACATTAAACCTTTGGATTTTTTTAACCTGTGAAAAATTCTTAATATCTTTTGTACACAGTGCCTATTTCTGTTCTTTCTTAGAACATGGTTGTAATACATTTCAGGCCACATCAATAATCAGTACAATACTTGTTTCTGGATGCTTGTTAACAAGAAAGGTAAAAGCAAAAGTGAAGCTCAAAATTATTTGAAGGTACTAAGACCTGATCTAAAGTGCTTGTTCCTTTCCTTTCCTATATTTACTTCCTTTTATGCTTGCTTGTTCTGTACTTCAAATGCACTCTTCTGATTTGTTTTCTTTTCTTTTTCTCAATCTTGTTTACAATATCTTTAATTTGTCTAATGGATTTCTGTTCCCCTTCATAAGTAAACCTGCCTGTTTGGCTTCTGAGATGGACTGCATGCACCAAGTTAGCAAATTAATCAGGCATATGGAATGTTAGCCTTAAAGCTCAAGTACCTCTGTGTTTTACCTCAGATCAAGGAGTTGCACTGAGAGCTTATGTGACATTTGGAATATGGTCTTTATTTCAAACCCTTTTCGAGACTTATACTGCTGAAACTAGACCATCAATCACTAAGTATCACTCCCCCAATAAGAGTTGTTAGTCTTTTCTTTTACTGCATGTTAATTCCTCACTAGTTATTTTGTCTCGGAGTTTGGAGCTAGCTAGCTTCTTGAGCTTATTGATTTGAACTATTCTCTACAAGCAGTTAAAAGTTGATACTTTAGAAAATAGTTATTCTAGCCTCTGTTTCCAAGAAAAACTCCTGAAAGTCTCTAATAGCTTCTTACCCTAAAGCATTTCCCACTACAAAATAGTGCTCCAAAGTCTACTTTCCTCCCCTTAGAGAAAAGAAGGGTTTGAAAACACGAGTTTTGAGGATTCTATATCAATTAAACATGAAATACTTGCTCACTGGAGCAAGAAAGTGAGACTAGCTGAGGTCTGATGTTAATCTTGTTCTAGGCTGTTCTTTGAGGCAAAAGTTTCAAGGTCTGTATGCACATCTAAGAGCCCTGTGCTTTATTTTTCATTATTATTGCATTATACACTTACCATCATTAGGCCAAGAATAGAAAAGCATTTCTGCATTTGCTCCATACATGTTTGCGAGAACTGTACCTGAGACTCGGAAAAACATGTGTACCATGTACATAGGAACAATTAACTGATTCAACTTTTCAATACTGGGATACTAAATTTAATAAATCTACATTACATAACAGTTGTATTATTACGGGGTTCTTAGGATCTTGGTGTACAATTTTTGTCTAGTTGGTTTAGTAGAACAAAAACCTTTTAGAGGAAGGCGTGATTAAGGATGACGGACAAGCAGATGAGAACAATGTTAGCATCATGGTCTACGGATTTTCTATGTGCTTTCATTTTTTGTTACATTATAGTGATATTATCACAAGTTCCTAGGATCATGGTGTACAAATTTTGTAAGGTTGGACTTCTGAAACCCTTATGGATGGATGGCATTTTCATGGACAGCAGACAAGCAGATGAAAAAAAATGCTTGGTTCATGGTCTACTAGTTTTCCATATGCTTTCAATCTTATGCCCTTTTAGTACTTATCTCTGCCATGATTCATGTTTGCTATGCGTTTAAGGTCACAAAGCTCTTCTTGGTAACTTTGCAATTTCTTGGCTTACTTGATAGTCTTTTAGTAGGATATCTAGTGAATATCACCAATGAAACTATTTAAAAGATTTACTTACTGAGAAGAGTTATAATAACACTTCCAAGATCGGCAGTTGTGTGGGCTTCAGAATCAGTGACCTGCATATTCTCCTACCATAGCCACAGGCACTCAAATATTTCATGTCGCTTTGGATATGCCAATGCCATTTATGTCATAACAAGTAACATAAGCCTGTATCATTTTGTCATTTATGTTGCAGTGAGAGAAGGCATGCTTATGAATGTCAGCTGTTAATCTTTCAATTCAAATTGCAGGGTACTCAAGCACAAGAGAAGAATGAACTACTTATCAAGGAATTCAACATTGACTACAATGGGTTAGAAGCCATGTTCCGCCGAGGTTCCTCAGTTTTTTGGGAGAAGGTAATCTTCATCTCCTTATCAGACTATAGCCACCTTATATACTGTTAACTTAATGCCTCCAGATTGTCTCGAACTTGTGCTTTCCTTCACGGTGGGGCTTATAACTTGGCAAATAAGGTAACATGTGGATATGAGTGAATGTCAGGCTGGTCTCCGACCTCATCTGGTCAATGCTCAACCCCCCCTCCCTCCAACACCAAGCAAAAACACAACAAACCCCCAACCCCCAACCACCGCCACTGCCAAAAAAAAAAAAAACCCTAAAAGAAAGAGCAAAACTCTGGACGTGCGTTGCATTCTTCTTTCTTCATTATGGTAAAATAAGATTCTTAGACGACAAAGTGATTAGGGGGTTAGACCTTCGAAAAGTATATGTAGAATATTTCTCTTAATAGTTAGTAGGCAAGTCATATTTGGCATTTAATCTGGTTAGTTAGTGAACTGGTAGTTCTTTTTCGTCACATGCTCCATCGCGTGCTCGCGTTTACAGTATCTTTCTGCACGTCATCACTGTTGTAGGTGGGTGTCTCTTGCTTGTGACATATGAGCCTGCACTCAGCATATTTTTGTTGTGATTTTATTGGAACATGAAACAATTTGTCCGTAGTTTGGAATTTCCCTCTAGTTGTTATTCCTAGCTGAGAGCTAAATGGTAATTTACTTGTCCCTTCCAGATGAAGGATAATGTGGTGACACCGCTAGTTTAGCTTCATGTCAAACCATGTCTCTTAGATGAGTTAGGGTTTGGGTTGTCATTGTAACTACTCGTGTATGGAGGTCAAATTGTCAACTGTCCTCAAACAGAAAACAAGAAAGATGAGAAATTGGGACGAGTAGTTTGGCCTTCACCGAATTGTTTGTGGTGCCCAATATCTTAGTTCTTAGTAACATTTCCATGATAATTTCTCTTCTCAAAGCTGAGATTATAGTTTTGTATGCAGGAGGACATTGCTATGATGCATAAGAACGAAAATTCTCAGAGGAAAGTTGTTGTAGAACATTGTGATATAATCAAGCCAGACTTTTGGGAAGAACATTGTATTTTGAAGCCTTGAATCACATTTTTCTTCTCGCCAGCATGATTCTCTGGGTAATGTTCCATTCCAATTATTTATTTCACTTCCTGTAGATATAAAGTTATTATCCATCAACTTTTTAAAGTTCTTGGGGGTTAGAAATTAAAATATCGCAACCCACTTCTGTAATATGGTGATGTGACGTGATTTATGTGAGCTTGAAAGTCTGAGCAAATAGTTGTCTCTAGATTCTCTATATTCATTCTTTTGAGATTAGAAAATTGATGTTCGTTGCATCGATATCTTCTAAAAAGTTTATACTTTCTTCTAATAGTTACCCTTAGAATTTCAATTCGTAATCATTCTTACTTTCAAAAGCACTGCAATTTGGATCATCAATAATTAAAATTCATTTTTCACATGCTTACTGTTAAAGAACAAAATTCATCATCCCTTTCCTTTGCGCAGTGAGGATGACTCCATTGAAACCGATGTCTGTAATAACGCCATTTCTGTTTGACAAAGACCCAATATTTACAATAAGCTGCTTGTGATGATGTCAAAGGTATCAACCCACTGTAGCTAATGTTTTGCCGGAATTTGAAATTCCGGTAGCGATAACATTAATCAATCCTTCACGGAACAGCCATACCACATTTAACGTTATGGATTTCGTCGAAATGCAATTAGTTAAGCTACTCATTCAAGCTTGCAAAGGATAAGGTCATTTTCTAGATTTTTACTTTGATAATTGAAATTGAAAGAGAGACTGTAAGATTGTTATTTTATTTTATTTTATTGCTGTTGGAAATATTCTAGTTTACTCCCTCCAAATCAGTCATCAATCTATGATAATAAAATAAAAAAAGAAAACAGTCCATAATATTAATAATATGAAACAATTACCATGCTTAATTTGTTCTTTTGCTCTGAGTCTAAGGAACATTAAGACATAATCCACAACTAATAATGTGTCATATTTGAATTTAAACTTTGATATTATGTAAAAAAAAATTGTTTAACTTCTTCCCTTAAACTACTTATCGAAAGAGGGATGGTAAAATATACACATAAGAAGCTACCAAACAATAACAATGTAAGACAATAATTATTTTGATAGGCCAAACAGCTACTCACAAATTTACGTGGATATCCTATACAGAGACCCATATTTCTCATCTTTAACTCTGATCACAGAATGTAAACTTGCACCTTCTGGAATTCCCAACGGAGGATCTACACATGAACAATTATCAACAGTAAACAGCTCCCAGTCTTTTATTCCACACTTCTCCAGTGCCAAGCCTAATCTCCTATCCATGACGTTTGGGTATGCCCCATCTGGACTCACAAGCACTGCCCCTGTATAAGACTGTCCAGCAACACGAGCAGCCCCCCTGTAATAAAACAAACCCCAGCTAAGATCATCACATACATCCACAATTGTCCAAAACTCATTTGAAACAACCCCATTATCCAATACACTGAAGTTGAAAGTCCCAGGTACTTTCCCTCTCTTAACCCGATACTTTCTCCTCCTCCACACCATCTTCCCCTCCAACGTTTTCACCTGAAATACTGGCTCGTACCAAAATGATCCTTTTGCCTTTCCCCTGTAAAATAGCTGGTACTGGCATGGAAATTGATCATAAGCCGGGTTCTGGCCGGCGACGACACGCCAGCTCCAATCCAAACTTCCCAGCCAGCCAACAAAAAGGTCTTCAGCAGTCTCATGGCATAAGTAATTCCCTTGAAACTTAGCCATGGGAGCCACATACGGCTTGTCAGGGATCTGTGCATCCAGCTCGAGACAATTGTTCTTCTGCAACACACAGAGGGAAAATGCTTCCAGATTCGGACTCTCGTAAGAAGCGATACACCGATAATTACACACTTGGTCCACAGGACTGCACTGGTTCAAACATTGAAGAGCTTTTCTGCAATTAGGATCCAATAGGCAGTTGAGTATCTGAGGGCCACAGTTCTTCACCATGCAGCTCAAGGTCGACAGTCCCTTTGATCTCAGATTCTTTAGGATAGGGACTGGCCTTATGTATGAGTTGATTATTATCAACAAACAGAACCTTATATCATCGGAATTATGCCGATCCCATGCCTCCGATACAGTCCGGACTACTTCTACCGATTCATTCGGAGGCGAAAATCCAACTATTTTGTCAAAAAGATTCCCCCCTCTTTCCTTCACAATATAAGAACCTCCTAATTTGTTTCGCAGGTTCTGAGACGAATCAAAGCAGATAATATTTGGGATAGATTTACTATTGCCTTCTATCCACAAAACGGCTTCCTCATTTCTTACAGCAACAACAACCAAAATATCCGCACGGCTTAATTCCCTTTGCAGACTCGCCGTCACGTTATCATCATGAGATTGGCAATCACCGTCACTAAAGACAAGCATTTCATACCCTTCATCAACCCATTTCAATCGTTTTGCCTGCTCACACAGAGAGCGTCAGACAGTGTGTAAACTCTACCAACATTTATACCTGCCAAGGAACCCCAAAAGCCAAAAAGCACAAACACACGGAAAAAATCTCAGGCTTTTAGGCCTGAACTACGACCTATCCTCGTAATACTTGCGCGAGTCAGTACTTACCGTGTGGACCATGACTTCTCTCCATGGCGCCAGTTTTAAAGGGCTGAGGCTTCCCTCGCCCACCACAGCCACTATTCTCACCGGCGGGTCCGGGAGGTCCTCCGTCGCAGCAATCTCCTTCTCCTCCGAAACCGCCAACCGGAGAGTTGTCGGTTCATCATGTCCGGTTCTCCGGAGCCAGAGAACAGATGATCCATTGCGGTGGTGAGGCAGAGGCCAACCCGTACAGGAGAATGCAAACCCGAGCCGTCGTGTTTGTGGTAAACCGGTTACCGCTTTGGGGAGACGGAACGGAGCTTCGAGAGACATGCTGTGGAGAGTTCCAGTCAAAACTGAAACAAGAGAAGCTATATAAGGACCGTTGAATTGGAGGGATTTAATTTTTTTTCTTATTTATTTATTTTTTTAACGATAAGGCCGTCCATTATTCAGCGTGTACAGACTTCCACCTCGGCCCACTTTGATTTTCCCACAAATTAAAAGTAATTAATATATACTTTTGGTAATTTTAATAAAATCATCAAAACGTCACTTTTTTAATGTAATAACTATTATTTAAATTCTATTTTAGAGGAGGCTTTCGTTCAGTGGCGTTCTTTGAGCCAAACCCTGACTAGGCAGTCCCACTTGTCATGGTTCGAATCCCATCCCATCCCAGGTGCATGAGTTAAAAAAAAAAAAAAAATTTATTTAAATTCAAAGGCTATTTTTTAATAAGTGAAAACTAATGAATAAAGTCTTCATTTTTCTTTTAGTTAGACAATCAAAGAAGACATTTTCTTTTCAGGAAAAAAGTTTCACTTGTTCTATTTATTGAATCATCTGCAATGTGAATAGAAAGTCAAAAGACTTGGATGAAATAATTACTCAGATCATAATCTAATTTACTGTACACACATATATATGACTTGGATAAAATAATTACTTAGATCATAATCTGATTTACTATACATATATATATAAATATAATTTTTTTATTTTTTTATTCTGGTGTTTCATTTGTCAATGATACTCATTTGTTGACATAACAAGTGAAAAACAGTTCAAAACCTTACAAGGTTGTGAACACTAAACAATATTGCCCCGGATCATCCCTTTCAACCAATTTTTTTTTTCCTCTCATTTTTTTATGATTATTTGAAATATAAACAATTGAAAAATAGTATCTAAACTGAGGGCACTCAGAGTTTATGAATTCAATTCCCATAAGCATTTCAATTTCCAACCAAATTCAATGCAGCCGTTCCGTCCCATAAAAAGCACATGCCAACTGCTTCAACATCTGGCAGGTAAAAGAACACTGTTTCATCCAAGAACTACAAGAAACCTTCTAAGCCTCCAGCACAGCCACTAGAAACACAAATAATGTGCAAGATAATCGCCTCTTCTTCCCCCAGAAAGAGAGATATGGTGTGGATCGTTTACTTGTTTGAGTATTCAGCGTTGAAATCCTTCTTAAACTGGTCCTGGGACTGGGTTTTTGCTGCCAACACAACATCATCCAGAAATCCCCTCTGTGGAAATTCTGAGGGCACAAGAGATCGATATGTTGCAAACTGTTCAGCAGCTTCCTCCTTTTTATCCAGAAGACTGTAGATGATTCCCTGCCAGACATTCACATAATTGGCAGTAACTTTTCAAACCATGAAATCATTTCCTCAAGATCTTTTTGCTTGATCTCCAAACTAATTAGTTGCAACCAATTCAAAGAAGACAATCAGTGCTGCTCAATTGATATTTGTTCTTTTTTCCTAAATGGCAATTCTTCTTTTTCATTAGAGCTTGGACAGAAGACCAAGAAAATCCTCAAACTGCATTCATGACATTCAATTATCTCTGCCACTAGTCAGAGTAGTTCATAATCAAGCAACAGTTATACATTAACCTATTATCCAAACTAGGAAGAAATTTGGGTGACGCATGATGAAAGTAACTCGTATTTTAAACTCCAAATTCCAATGCATCCAAGTAAGCTGAACCCTGCAATTTATAAGTGGTTGGGTGGGTTAGATGCACCTCTCACCCAGTTCACCACATAGAGATTAAACCATATCAACTTTCTCAGTGATCCCACTACCCTAGATTATTGCCGAAAATCATGGAAGTTTTGTAAAGATCAAGGTGCCTACGATTCCGTCCATGGTACAGACAATGTGACTTAAGCTAAATCAGTGGAAGATATAGATCCAAACCACAGACTTTCAATCACAAACAAAACTTGTAGAAAACATTGCATATCAAATTAACCAGATCTTAATTTGCAACAAGAAGAGTGTGGACAGACTTACCTGGCAGAGATAAGGCCGGAAATCTCGAGGGTTCTCATTAACTAGATCCTGAAACTTTTTCAAGGCCTCATCCAATTCCCCCTGCAAGGCATAAGAATAAAAGTAATTTACAAACTCAAGAGTTCTAACACTGGATAACGTAGGTCCAACCAGTTAACATGATTTCATTATTCTTGATGCCGTCAGTTAAAATATGGATTTGTGCCTTCAATGTAGCATAAGCACTAAAAGGATACAAAATCCATGCATAGAAATCTAACCGCCCTACACCCAATTTGATAGATCTACAAACCTTAAGCAGCTAGACTTGATTAAAAGTTACCTTTACAACATACATTTGTGCAATCAGAATTTTTATATTCCTCTCCTCAGTGACTCTTTTTTCTCGCCGAGCAGTATCTAGAGCTCTATTCAGCATCTCAAAGACAGCTGCGCCTTCATGGTTTTTGTGCATCACCAAAGCTAGACCCTGTAGAAAGAGGACAACTTTGAGTTTCTGGCAAACAAAGATCTCTGAATAGGGTTTATGTACCATAATGCATTTACTAGCCCATTAGGGTGTATGTAATTGCCTATGGATGATGACATACCACCTGTTTTTCAAGATAAATTAAGCCAGCTAGACATTGGGATGATTCTGATTAAATTAAAAATGAAGAAGAAAGAAATCAAGACCTCTATTGGGCTGAATCTAAATGTCACCTCTGTTAGAAACACGATTTAAGAATCTGGCCATTCTACAGCAGCGACTAAACACTCTGATCAAACCTCTTCTTGACAAACAAGCAAAGCAAACTTAAAATATTTTGAGTAAAGGATATTTTGATAAGACAAACAATAATGTAGCCGTTCCTGAAGGAAGACATAACTCTCCAAACCAGTGGATAATGCAATGCAAAACTCCTTCCTTGAAGCAACAGGTTGAACCTTTTGTTTTCCCCATATAACTTTTTCACTAGTAGCAGCAATTGAATTCAATCCTATTGCAAAGCTAACATATTCACTCCTAGCAGCTGAGTTTCTAAATTTATGTTCTTTGTCTGGTTATTGGAAGGATCACAAGCATGAAACAGATACTACCAACAACGATCCCTTCCATCTCTAAGTCCAAGAAGCTCACAGCATGACATTTCGCATACTTTGAAGATTGGTTTTACGAATATAATAGGCCACATTTGGGACAAAATATAAAACAGAAACACTGCCAAGGCCTCCGCAATCCTGAATGTTATTTGTCTGGTGAGCACAAGACCACTTGAAGTTAACTATTCCAAACCACAGACTTTGAACTACATAGAAAACATACGGAACCTTATAGGAAAAGACATTTTGCACAGTCTGTAGATTGGCTTTACTACTATAATAACTCTTCTTAGGCTACATTTGGAACAAAATTTAAAATAGAATCATTACCAAACGCCACCAGGTTCCAGAATGCTATTTGCGTGGTAATCCAAAGATTATTTGAATTTTTTAACTAACATTAAAAAATTATTGCTGGGTTGATCAGTGAAATTGCAGGATCCAAAGTTTTTTCCCACAAGTAGCGCAAAGCCACTCTAATGAAATTCATTTTCATTTTAACTTATAGAGCAGCTATCATACTGGCATAAGTTCTCTGGAGCACTATTTTGAATTGCAGCAAGAAAAATGCAGCTTGAACAGCAAAGGCCCTGCAGGTTCACTGGGGACAGAAAAACTCCGAAGTGCACATCCGCCAGGCTGCAATTATGAAAAATGAGAACTACAAACTAATAATTTGTTGGAGATGATGGGACTCAAATAATTTTTGTGGCTGCTAAATATGATTTTTCCCTAAATTTTCTCTGAAATGCATGTGTTCCATTTTTTTCTAACCTGCTTCAGTGAGTATCCTCCCTCAAAATGCCTCAACCTCACTCCTAAGGGTGATACTTGTTCAAGGAAAAAAGGGGAATTTTTTATTATGTCCAAAGCTCATTAGGTTAAGATCTCAAAGCAAGAAACATTTTCCTGAAATCAAACAAACATTTTCTCACTTTAGACATAATATATTAAGATGGGAGAAAAGTTTCCAACCAAAGTGGGGAAAGGAAATTAGCAGAAAACAATTAGTTACAAATCAGATAGCAAGTGACCCGGGCTATTTATAAACTGTTCAGGCTTGGCTTAAGCTAGATTCATTTAATAAAGGAACTTACTTGAACATTGAATCAGGGTTGATTATTAAACAAGCCGAATTTGTAAAAGTTATACAGAGTCTACTTAACACACAAAGCTTGTTTGAAATTGTTTGCATAGATATTGGAAAAATACTTAATCTATGTGTATAAAAATTATACATTTACAAATGAACTCTCTTCCACAAAAATTATTCAAGCTCGAGCTCTTTATTTTATTTTATTTTCTCCCGCAGAACTTGAGTTTTACAAATTATTTTCGACTGAAGTTTGAACAGGACTCGGTTCAGTTTTACAGTCCCAATGATAGCAAACAACTTAAAGCAATACCACCTGATGGATTCATCACTTTGGGCCTTGAGGACATTCTTTGTGCACCGTAATCCCTTGACACGTACAGAATCATTAAGAGATCATTGATGGAATATCTATCCGCCAACAATTTCTTCAACCAACCAGAGAGGCTCCCCAGTATGTCGTCTACCAACAAGGTAACTATTCTCCACTCATCTATATCAAATTTGACTATACTTTCACAAGTTTTAAACATCCAATACGGCTTAAACTGATTTGTCCAGTCGATTATGTACATATTTATTGCCAATTATGCATGATGGACCTACAATCGCAGAGCATATGTATATGTACGGCATAAACATTAAAAAAATTGCAAGCAAAAATAAAAATAAAACGTAAATAATCAAGCGATGAACCATACATGTAAAGCTCTAAGCAGGAGGGGCCTTTCCTTCAAGATTTCCTTGAACAATTTCTTAGCTGTACTGAGTTGTCCCATCGTCTCATAACAAAGCGCCAGCAAAAGCCTCCACTCGACCTCGTCTGGCTCCTCATCAATCAACCTCTCCACATATTTGACAGCCGCTTTGGCCTTCCCTCTCCTCATTTTCCCATGGACGATCACCTTCAAAGCCTCTACATTTCTTGGATCCTTCTCCAAAAGCTTCTCATACATTCTCTCTTCCTCACTTCCCGTTTCCTGTTTATCTCTCTTTTCCTCCATACTTGCGCTAGAACTACTTGTTTGAGCGGGCACTGCCAAAGCTATTCTATTTTTACAGCACCCCATATAAATAAATGATCCAATAAGAAAAAAAATTATCTTTCCCGTCAAAAATGTAGAAAAAAATTTCTGGGGTGAGAGAGAAGAGTCCAAATTTGGGAGTTTTGAAGTGGGAAAACTAAAATCGGGCGATTGAGAAATGTGAGTGAGGAGGTCAGAGTTTCCTGAAGATGCATGAAGTTTGGTTCGTCGAAATGGAAGTGTCACATAACAAAGTGGTTTGACTGAGCAGGGTGAACTGATGAATGCTGGTACCGATAGTGTGAGTAACTTGCCAAGCCTGCGATTGAGCAAACTGGGGTCGAGAATTTCAGCATGGAAGTAGAGAGAGGAGGCACTGATAGAACCCATTCTTGAGTGAAGTCGAAAGATATGAATAGAAGCGGTCAGAAGAATACAACACGGTCGCCCATCTAGAACGCTACCCTCTGAAGACAGTGGGAATTGGCTCCGGCGTAGATTGGAGCGGGGGAACGACAATAACGAATAGTTTAACAAAGCAATTCATTTGGATAAAATAACCACTGAAAATAGGCATTGACCCACTGTACTGTTTTTGTCATTTGGATAAAATAAAAAAGAGAAGGAAATAATTTTTATTTATTATTATTTTTTATATGTTTTCATAAGTGGGGAAAAAGCAATTCAACCATTATTGTTTTGCACTTCCAAGGATGAAAAAAAATAAAGAAGAAAAAAGGGAAAAAAAAAGAAAAAAAGACAACGTACGTAAACGACGTCGGTTCATTTAAATATTTCCGTCACCTTCTATAACCCTTTGGATAAACCCTACGCAGGGCTCTGAGGAGAAACATAAACCCTAGCAAGGAAGAGAGTAGGGAAGGCAAACAGACGCCTGCTATTCGGACGATAGCGACTGAAAAGGAAATTGCTGAAGCCGTAGAGTAAAAGTGAAACGAGAATGAGGAAGAAGGTGGACGAGCGGATCAGAACCCTCATCGAAAATGGCGTCAAAACCCGCCATCGCTCTATTTTCGCCATCATCGGCGACAAGTCACGCGACCAGGCACTCTTTCTTATATTTCCTCTTGCCCATATATGTATTTATATTTGCGTTTACGTAACTGGCAATTGAGGGCCTGCTTTTGCTTTTACTTAATTATTGTTTGGCTGCCGAGAACTAGGAGGGGAACAGACAGAGAGAAATTTTCAACGTTGTTTTAGTATCAGTGTCTTTTTTTTTTTTTTAATTTTTTTTCCCTTTTGGAAGTGGAAAGTTGTCCTGAGTTGAGCCAAATTCTATCCTGAAAAGGTATTTGATGAAAATATTTGAGGAAGCAGCAGGGGGAACCATTATTGGATTCTATTTTTTGTTCTATATTGTTCTCTCACTTTTTTATATTCTAATATTTAAATCAATTTTAATTTCTTTGCGTTCTGGCTTGCTGATGCGAAAAACTGGGAAAAAGAAGAAAGTTGAAAAGAATTTCTATGAGTTTTGCTTTGGTTTGAAGAATGAAAAGTTAAACTTAAACCTTGTCAGGTGTGTTGGGGCGGAGCCATTTTCTTTCCTCCTGTTTTCCTGTTGGACCTAACTTAGTTAAAATTTGGATTCATTGTCTTTTGCTTTTGTGAAATTTGAACAAGGCTGAATTGATTGTGGAAACTATGTGTTAATGTTGTACAGATTGTGAACCTCCATTACATGCTAAGTAAGGCAGTAATCAAAGCGAGGCCAACTGTTTTGTGGTGCTACAAAGATAAACTTGAACTCAGCAGGTTAGTTTTATCCGTTCCATCTACATTCTTTTTTCCTCTTGGGGTCCTTGGTGGGAGATTTTTTATATCCTTTTATGCTGTCTGAATTTTTGTTCAAGAGTTTCTTACAGCAGCATACAGTGCAATCATTGATATCCCATATACCATATAGGGAAAGTTCATACATTGAGGGGAAATTTTGCTGCATGATCTGAATACTCATAAGGAAGTATATATTATGTACATGCATTCTAATAGGATTTGGGCACTGTATGCATGCTCATTTACATGCTGAAATTGTAATTGTTGGACCAAATTTTTTATGCCTCAATTCGGTTTTTTCCCTTACATTTGTCGTTCAAACACCAGGATTTTAAGAAGTTCCACTTATTGATAGAACACAGTTCTGTTTTGTGCAAGTTTCCAGTCTTGTGTTTGGAGTAGGTTTTGCTCTTGTATTCTCTCTTTTGGAAAATTTGTTTAAGTTGCCTGCAGAATTTCTTCACTGAGTTAATTACTTAATGCAGTCACAAGAAAAAACGTGCAAAGCAGATCAAAAAGCTAATGCAGAGGGGGCTTCTGGATCCTGAAAAGGTTGATCCCTTTTCACTTTTTGTTGAAACTGGAGGATTGACATATTGCTTGTACAAGGACTCAGAAAGGGTTCTTGGTAATACCTTTGGAATGTGCGTACTTCAGGTAAGCTTGCGTAGTTGTTTTCTGCCAGGTACTTGAATTGTAGTTCAAACCTTTAATGGCTAATTATTGCTATGATCATGGTTACGGTATCTTTCTCTATCTCTCTCTCTTTCTCTCACCCACATGTTTTAAAATTTAGTTGTTGTATTGTTACAGGATTTTGAGGCTTTGACACCAAATCTACTGGCGAGAACAATTGAAACAGTTGAGGGTGGTGGCTTAATTGTATTGCTGCTTCGTTCTCTGTCCTCACTGACCAATCTGTATACCATGGTTATGGTATGAATAAATATCCAATTGCTTTGATAGCTGGTTTCTATTATCTTTCTTTTTTCCCATTTCTTACATTAGCAATCAATTCACTTGCCTCTAATGGTTTCTATTTTTCACTATACATAAGTGCATCAATTGTATTTTGTATTTTTGTGGAATACTATTCTCATGGTCTTATTCTAGTCAACCTTCTCGTATCAGTTGCCTAATAGGAGCCAATCTTGCTAGTTGTCATGCTTTTTGATCTATGGTCAACTTGGTTGGAAGTGAAAAATAATTTGAGCCCCTCAATGATTTGCCTGACAAACCCTAACCTTACCTGCTTAAGCAATTATTGCAACCTGGGTTTCCCTTGAATGAGTATAATTAATACCTTGTTGTCAACAAGGAAACCTGTAAAAATTGTTCAAACGAACTGTGGTTTAAGACTAAAATTACTGACGTTACAATTTTTCTCTCACTTGGTTGATATCATTTTTGTTGATATTGGATGTTTCAAATACTGAAGTGTTAAGTTTTTTTGTTTGAGTTAATTAATTAGGACTTAGAGAATGAGTGATGGGGGGTATTATTCTTGGCTTACAACAGTGATGTTTAATATGAGTTCTTGTAATTTCTATTAGCTTATTTTATGTTTTGGACACTTATTTTAAGTTTCAAATACTGAAGTGGTAAGATATTTTGTTTGGATTAATTAATTAGGACTTGTAGAATGAATGGTAGGGAAGTATTTTTCTTGGCTAACAACTGTGACACACGATATGTGTTCTTGTAATTTTTATTAGCTTAGTTTAAGTTTTATACACTTATTTATTTATTTCCGTTGGATTGTATCTGTTTCTGGTTGACTTTGTTTTCTTCTTCACTTGAAATGTTTTGAAATATATTTACTTTCTCTGTACTGAAAGTCTTTTCGGGATATTTTGCTTTACTCAGAATTTTCGTTTTCCAATGAGTAGTTTGCCTTATTTTCGTAATTCTAATCTTCTAATAAAGATAACAGTTGCAATGGATGACGTATTATCTTATATTGTTGTGGAGATTACTCAACATATAGGTCCATCATTTAAACTTGCTGCATAAGTTGACCACTAGTCAACACTGCTTCTGCTTTGCAATCCCCTTAAATGTTGAATAGATCTATTAGGTTAATCATGAAAAGATATGTGGCTGTTAGCTGTGACTGGCATTTTTATGTATCAAATGCTAATACTAAGTGATATAATTGATTTCCATGCTTCTCTCTGGTGCTTAAACCATCATTATAAAAGACTTATTAGGGGCTTACTGATTTCAGGATGTTCATGAAAGATTTCGAACTGAATCTCATTCTGAGGCTGCTGGACGGTTTAATGAGCGTTTCTTGTTATCTCTTGCTTCATGTAAATCATGTGTAGTCATGGATGATGAACTGAATATCTTACCAATTTCATCACATGTAAGGTCTGTCACTCCAGTTCCAGTTAAAGAGGTAACTTTTCCATCTTCAACTTTGTGGTTTGAAGGAGTCTTGAATTTTGATGACATCTTCAACTTTCTTACCTTGCAAAACAAAACTAGAAAAGTTTTTGCTGAATTGTTATGTTTCAGTGTGTGATTTACAGTGTAGTTGTTTATTCACTATATTAATGTGTTAACTATAGCAGTCCTTGATAATAATTTACTGATATAACTGCTATATGAATATTTTCTCTTCATCCTTATTGGTTATTGAAGGACTCTGAAGGGCTTTCAGAGGCAGAACGAGACCTGAAGAATCTCAAAGAACAACTACAGGATGATATCCCTGTTGGTCCTCTGATTAGGAAGTGTTGTACACTGGATCAGGTAGAGATTTTTGCTGAGATGTTATAAGTTCCTTATTCTCTATCATGTAGTTGAATGATTTGAGTTGGTAACTGTTTCTCATGTTTGAGTAGGGAAGAGCTGTGATTACATTTTTAGATGCAATTTTGGACAAAACACTTCATAGTACGGTTGCCTTGCTTGCTGCTCGTGGCCGTGGGAAATCTGCTGCACTTGGTTTAGCAGTTGCTGGAGCTATTGCCGCAGGGTAATATTCTTGATCTGTATGGGATTAGAATTAGTTACTTCTTGATGTTATTTTGTTCTTACTGACTCTTTAATAGATTCTTACTAGAGAATGTATCTTGATAGGTACTCAAATATCTTTGTCACTGCACCGAGCCCTGAAAACTTGAAAACCTTGTTTGAATTTGTTTGCAAGGGTTTTGATGCACTTGAATATAAGGTATGAAATCTGTTATTTTGATGATCTGATGTATAGTCTTGCTAATAATATTTACCATCTGTAATATCCTTTCTGCAAGCTCTTTAGGTATATCCGTATTTGCATCTATACTTCTTATTTCTCTTAGGTTTTCTCCATCAAAACAACAATCCGGGCACACTTCTGACCAGATAGCTTGAACATTTTGGTTCTTTTAATCCAGTTAACAATATTAGTCAGGCATATTGTAATGTTAGTGCTAATGAACTTTGTGCAATTCTGACTCCATCCTTGGAAAATGAAGTATGGAAAAGTTATTGGTGTTAGTAACCATTCCTTCCACATGTAATGACATTTAAAATCTTATGTTTTGTCATTTAAGATTTTCTTTTGGGTGTGGTGGAAGTTTAGAAGAAGCATATAATCTTGATTTTTTTCTTTTTTTCTCCCCCTAGTACCCTATATGGATTGTAACTTGAAAATTTGTTCTGTCTGAGCATTTGTGGTGCTTGAAGCTATCATACTACTGAAGAATATTTAGGTTTTTGATGTGTAATAATGGATTTCGGAAACATTGCATGATCTTACTTGTTTTTTTAGTTTACTATTCATGTGTTGAAAAGGCTACATGTATGGAAAATATATCTGTATAACTGTAACTCTGTTTACAGGAACATTTAGATTTTGATGTGGTGAAAAGTAGTAATCCTGATTTCAAGAAAGCAACTGTACGGATCAATATGTACAAGCAGCACAGGCAAACAATTCAGGTTACAGATTTATCTGGACTTCTATTGTCTAATGTGGTTGTTGTCTGTTTTCCCTTGCTCAATTATCTTGTTGCTGTATGAGAATGTTTTTTCGTAATTGTGGGGTATTGATAATGTTGTACACTATACTTATACATGTGCATACCTTCATGCAGCCAGTCACTTTACATGGATTCTGCTATATGCAAGCAAATGTAGTCTATGCTGCTTTATTTTTATGATAGTATAAGACATAATTCTTGACATTCAGAGGAAACATAATATTTGAAAGAAGCTACCGATTAACTAGTTCTCACCCAGGAATGTGCATACTCCCATGTTAGGGGCATGTGTTGCTTGCCAGTGCTGATATGTGCATTATGATGCCCTTTTGTTTTTTGGGTATACCATGTATATCAGGTTTACCTTGTACATTGGAGCTGCTAGCAGAACTTTGATGGACAGCACGTTTGCACATTTGCACATTGATTTTTGCTCTTCATTAATCTGGGTTTCTGTTACTTTGATTCTCTACTATTTTCTTGATCAACTTTTTCTTTTCATCCCATATGTGGTATACTTAGTGCCACTGGCGAATGTATTAAGGTTGAGGGATTTTTCCTTTTCTGGGGCTTTCAAGCTAGTGAGGTCTATTCAGCTTTGGTTTTTGGTATTTACTTTATAGAAGAGAAATCTCCGTTGCTTAAATAAGCAATGCTTCCCTTTTGGTTATGCTGGAGGTTGCATTTAACCAAAAATAACTTGTACTTTATAATAGATAATCCTTTTAAATGCTCAAGTATATAGCTTTATTTTCCGTCTACTCAACCTTGCAGTATATTCATCCACATGAGCATGCAAAGCTCTCTCAAGTTGAACTGCTGGTTGTTGATGAAGCAGCGGCTATCCCATTGCCAGTTGTGAAGTCATTGCTTGGTCCTTACTTAGTCTTCCTTTCTTCCACAGTGAATGGGTATGGTTTGTCTCATGTTTAATTCTATCTTTTTTATATAGAAGCTATTACTTTTAGTAAAAGAATGTTCGATTTGCTGTCCATTTATCTTCATGTGTAATGTGCTCCTTCATTTGCGAATTTGTTTCCATGTCCATTTGCAATATCCTGATGTAAACACATTCTGTTGGTTTATTTCCTTTTGAATTTTAATGCAATATAAATGCTTACATATGTCTTTTTTGTTTCTCTATTAAAACTTTCTTTTTGTATGTCAGAGCTTTCATGAAAGAACCTTCATTTTCTTTTTCCAGTGATTTATTCTGTCTTCTGCATTCTTTAGTCGTGTTTAACAACTGAAACCCTTTCTTTTGGCCCACTTAAAGCTATGAAGGTACTGGCCGGTCTTTGTCACTAAAACTTCTGCAGCAATTGGAAGGGCAAAGCAGGGAGTCTTCTGACAAGGTGGAGGGCTCACTTTCTGGTATGGCTATGAAGTGAGATGACATCTTTTATGGCTTGCTCCTCTGATTCTGAATGAGACTAATCCTTTTCCTTATCAGAATCCACCAGAGACATCTCGATGTTAAAATTTACATTGTCATACTAATGTAGGGGTACACAAAGTTAAAATCTCGTCAGCCTAATCACAACTTGCCCAAGTCAACTTGAATTATGGGATCAATGAAAAAACTCTTATGATTAAATTGAAAATATATATTTCCTGCGGTAACTTGATTTCAGATGACTCACAAAACTTATATCAGATATTGCCTCTAGATTATAAGAAAATGTTCCAATTCATCAAATAATCATGATGGTTAAAAACGCAAGATTTAGAGACCATGTCTTACGATCAAATTTTGTTGAAGGTCGTGCTACTGCCACCAAGTTAAAATGTTTTAAGGTACATTTTCCTAGAGAATTTTACCATAAGTGGCATATGTATGTTTTTTGTAGTTCATGAGTCATCAGAAGAATCTTTTAGGTTGCTAATCTCAAGATGACTTACAAGCCTCCAAATGTATTTAACTCGTTCAACTTTTGGAGTCTTTTATTTTTTTGGTTTTAGAACACTACACACATGTCAATATCATTTTTTTGCAGCACTTGGAACATTGGCTTGTGGACCAGAATTATTTTTGTTACTATTGTTATTATTATTTTCTTTCTCCTGTTGCCTTCTGGCTTGTTTGCTGAGCTCATAAGCGATTTGTTGTAGGTCGTCTCTTCAAAAAGATAGAATTGAGTGAATCTATCAGATATGCTAATGGGGACCCAATTGAATCCTGGCTTAATTCTTTACTTTGCCTGGATGCTACGAGTTCCATCCCTCGAATTAACAGGTTAGAACATTATTGTGTTAAACCCACAAGATGCATCTCCCTAAACTTCCTGTATTTGATAATTTCCTTTCTTTTTGTAATTAGGATACCTCCACCTGATGAGTGTGATCTCTACTATGTTAATCGGGATACACTTTTTTCCTATCACAAAGAGAGTGAGTTGTTTTTGCAGGTATATGCATATTACTGGATATTGATGAATAATTGTTTTCTTTCTTATCAGATGTATTTGTGGAACTTATATATTCTAATATTTGCAGCGTATGATGGCCTTGTATGTTTCTTCTCACTACAAAAACTCCCCAAATGATTTACAACTAATGGCGGATGCCCCAGCGCACCACTTGTTTGTATTGCTTGGTATCCATTTTCCTTTTGGCTGATTTTATTATATATTCAGTGAGATCGTGATTTTTTCGCCCCTTGGTTGTGAGCTGGAATTATTGTACCTATTGATATGCAGGTCCTGTTGATGAGTCAAAAAATCAACTTCCAGATATTTTGTGTGTCATCCAGGTTTGTACCTATGAACATTAGTTGTCACACTTGAGTATGCAGTCCTACTTTTAGTGGAGCTGAAATAGTATTCTGGCTTTTATTTTAGATTTTCTGAAATTTCCCACTTGCATTTCCCGTGAAATTTGGATGTCTTGAATGCTCCTGTGGGAACCTCATTTTGTAATGGCGTGGACATGTGACATTTTGTCTTTGTTATCCCTAATCAAGATTTTTTTTTCTTGGCCTTAATTTTGTCAAAGAAGCTGGTCACCTTCCATTCTATACATCTTGTGTCATGACCTGATACTATATGATTTGCGTGCCTACTATTTACTGAGTTTCACGCTTTCATGAAAGGGATACAAAAATTTTCTTTAAAGTTGTAGATTCATTAACGTTCCCATGGCTTTGGATTTTGGGTAACAAGTAGGGTGGGTTAGAGTAGTCTGATTGAAAATTTGCAACATTCTTGATATGCGGAATAAAAATTGAAAGCAAGTGGTGTGCTTTTGAAAACATTTCATTAACAAGGATGAAAGTGATCAGGATATCATTTGGGAAAGGAGAATGGCCCAATGCTCATTGACATTTTGGTGCAGTCTTAAGCAAGTGTGGGCATAACAGTGCTTTGGCAAAATCTACCCACTTGTTCTAGTCCTCAGCGTGGACTGTACTAAGCCGACTTCCCTCCCTAAGCTAGAAAGATTGAAAATAATGTACACATTTTTTTTTCCCAGGCGAAAAAGGATTGGGGAACCTGAATGACCAAGCATGCTCTCACTGCCTTGCTACCAATTTAATCTTTGTGCTTCTATCAAAATTACCTATACTGAATACAAATTTCGTTTTCAACTTTTTAGTGGCAGTTGTTTATCACCTGTTTCACTTTTTCTATCAGTACTAATTTTTTATTTCTAACTGAGTTTTATGCTTGTTCTCATGCAGCTTTAGCCTACCTGCTAAAAGTCTTTAATTTTTGGTAAAGGATTTCTACTTGTTTATCCTCAACATGATATATTTCTTACAATCTAACAGCTCTGTCTGGAGGGCCAGATTTCTCGTAAATCTGCTATCAGAAGTCTAAGTGATGGTTATCAACCTTCTGGAGACCAAATACCATGGAAATTCTGTGAGCAATTCCAGGACACAGTTTTCCCTACTCTTTCAGGCGCCCGCATTGTCCGCATTGCTACTCATCCAAGTGTCATGAGGGTTAGTCTATGTTTAATCAAGGGAAATTGAGTTGGTTTGCTTAGATCGTCGCACATATATTTTTATTTTATCTTTCTGTGTTTTATCTGTTGCAGTCTGGATATGGTTCAAAAGCAGTGGAACTTTTAACAAGGTATGCTATGTTTGATTTCCTGCTTACTTTGTCATCTGTAATGTGTTGGAGAAAATGCGACTGTGATGTTTATTTACCTAAAATGTATAGAATGCAATAGGAAGATTTGTTTTTTGGAGCCCTTGTTCATGTTTTTTATACTTTCCAACTATACTTATGTATCTTCATAACGCTTGCAAACGAAGGTCTGAGCCTAAGGATGGATCTTGGAAAAATTGGATAAATTGGTACACGTGATAACCCATTCTAATAAAATCTCTTATTAATTGTTAAAGAAACGAATTTCTAGCAGTCATGTTCAGTCTCCTGATTTGCAAAATAATGATTTTGGTTGACACCTACAAACACTTTGTAACTTGTTGTCCAACCTGATTGATAAAGAAAGTGGGAATCTCTAATCAAGAAGTGCTTCTTGGGCATGCTTTTGGACTTGTAAGACCGCTTCTATGCATATAATTGTCATTGGATTTTGATTATATTGTTGTACTTTTGGATATCTAACGCCTCTGCTGCCCTTGGGCAAGAGAAAGTGATCTTTTCCTTTTTCTTTTTTTTTTCTTGGAACATTTTGTGACACTTTCACTCTTCACGACCCTTAATGACAAAGGCAATGGTGTTAACTATATGCAGCTATTTTGAAGGACTGATTCAACCTGTTTCTGAAGTGGATGATATTGAAAATGATACAGAGACGGCGCATGTTAGAGTTACTGAAGCTGCAGAGAAGGTCCTTTCCCATAACTAGACTTGGTTTCGCTATATCAATTTCATGTTACAAATAAAATAAGGATGATGCTTTGATGAGAGTATTTTGTCGATGATTTCCCCTATTCATCTGTACAATAGTCAATAACGTTTTCATTATGTACTAATTTAATTACTGTAAACCCTTTTTTTTTTGTTTTTTTTTCATTTTCAAGATATTTTGAGCGGGCTTGGATCCATCTTATGGAATCAAAACCATATTCGAAAGAACTTCCGAAGGCCATGAGTGATTCAGAATTTCTTCCACAATATTTAAAGCAAAAAGACTGTTTGTTAACCCATCAATGTCAAAGAATCTTCAGTGAAAGTTCAATGATTGTTTGAGCATTCCTAATTGTGTAGACGTGCATCGCTTCTATTTATGGTTACAATTGTCTAGAACACAATATTTTTGGAACATTTGGTTACATCTAACGTCAGTAATACCACTTGTACAGGCTTCGTTGCTAGAAGAAAATATAAAACCTAGAAGTAATCTTCCCCCTTTGCTAGTTCATCTTCGGGAAAGGCGACCCGAAAGGCTACATTACGTTGGTGTCTCTTTTGGGCTTACTCTGGATCTTTTCCGCTTTTGGAGGAAGCGTGGTTTTGCTCCATTCTACATCGGCCAGATTCCAGTTAAGATGCTTCTTTAATCTCTCTGCATGAATTATATAGATATTGTGATTTCTATGGAGGATTTTAATCGCAATTTAAATTGTTTTCCCCTGATTTAGAATTCTGTGACTGGCGAGCATACATGTATGGTCCTTAAACCTTTGAATAATGATGACATAGAAGATAGTGAATCAGATCAATGGGGATTTTTCGGTCCATTTTACAATGGTGGGTCCACTCTTTCTAAGGACTGTTTACTGATATATACGATTGCACATATACATGCATATATGTCAGTCCATTGCTTGATAGTTTGTTTCCATAACTAGATTTCAGGCGCAGATTTGCTAGACTACTGCAACTTAGTTTTCGTGAAATGGAGTATAAGCTCGCTATGAGGTGGGTATTGCAAACTGACACTTGTCAGATACATGTTTTTTGTTAAATATGCTCATACGAATAATATTTCAGCGTACTGGAGCCAAAAATTAATTTTGAGGATCTGGAAGCTGCACCATCGACAACAGATGGATTGTTGAGTTCGGTTAAGCAATTTTTATCACCACATGATATGAAGCGACTGGAAGCTTATACCAGCAATCTTGCTGACTTCCATATGGTGAGATCTCTAACGAAAGTTTTGATGGCACTATCATCTAGTGTTTTAGGAGGGTTGCACGGGAGCAGATAAAATCATACTGATACATTGTTGATAAGGACTCTTATATGCCCTAAATTCAGCCATATGTTTATTAAAACTGGTTTTATCTTCCAAAAATTGTTGTCTTATGTGTCAGAACTTGTGGGTTGGGCAAAAAATTGCTAAAATCTGATGATAAACACTCCCGTGGGTCTCTAATTTTGTACTCGATAATAACATCTCATCTGCCAACTTGCTGACCTACTTAATCTGATTCTTTCTGAAACACTTTACATTAGGTATTGAGGAATCATCTTCTAAATTTCTGTCACAATGTCTTTCTAACTCATCTTGCCCAATAGCTCATAGATCTCGTACCATTGAGAGCTTAATTTTCTTTATTCCAAAAAGATGAAATATCATAGATCCTACTGGTCTTTTAGCACTGCACAATGGAACAAAAGATGATTAATGGCTTCCCACTCTTCATATGCATACAACAGTTTAGCAGGAAATTTGAAGCTTTTGAAAATTTCCCAGTGGTAAAGCCATATACCTCTGTATGTTGATGAATAGTGGCTTGAGGCAGTTTAGCTAATTTTTTCGGTTGGATAGATAAGATTGTTATGCCGTGATTTTATTTAAGTCCGAACATTTTGTAGGTAAAGTTTTACCGAATGTGCTGCTAATCTATGTTTGGTTTTGCAGATTCTAGATCTTGTTCCGACTCTTGCGCATCTATATTTTGAAGGGAAACTTCCAGTTTCGTTGTCATATGCGCAGGCTTCTGTTTTGCTATGCATCGGCTTGCAGGGTCAGAACATCTCCTATGTTGAGGTTTGTTTCTCAACTTGTCCAACGACTCGTTTGTGGAACTGATGATTTTCCTATGGACTTTTTAATTGTGCTTGACTCGTGCTCCAGTGCATTGTCACTGAAGGTCCTTACATAGTCCAATTTTTTAATAGAAGGATAATGTGTCGCATTTGGTCATCATGAGTCATTCCCATCTTATCACACATGTATGCATGGACTCACATTTGCTTAAAATTTCATTTTGCAGGGACAGATCAAGCTAGAAAGGCAGCAGATATTGTCACTCTTTATAAAAACTATGAAGAAGTTCCACAAAATGTTATATGGTATCGCTTCCAAAGAGATTGAATCAACCCTGCCTCGACTAAAAGAAGTAAGTTGAGCAATTGAGAATTATCATTCATGGAAAATATGAATGTCTGTTACTTGTGTTTTTCCTGCTTTCTTATCTATACTTCGAATCTATAATTCATGTTATTAGTTAGCCTATATGTTCTTAATTTGTGCATAGACACTTCAGTTTGCAGCAACAGGTAAAACTGGGTACCTATTCGCATGTGTTTGTTTTATGTCTGTTGCCAAGGCTTCAACAGGATATCTTAATTTAAAAATGAATCAAAAGAATCTAGAATCAACTTTAGACTGTCTATAGATGTTAATAAGATAGATAATTTAAAGTCAGATCAGATTAGTTGTAGTTTGTATCTCAAGCAAGAGACCTATCCAGACCTGTGTTTGTTGCCGAAGCTTAAGGGAATATCTTAATCATGGGTATGCTTATCACGTTTTTGGTTGTCTGCATTATTAGCAAGTTCAATTTCACTTATCTTATGCGCCTCTAAAGTGATAAGGCGACTCCTGGTTTGCATTTCGTTCAGATTGTGATGGAACCTCACAGTATATCTGTGGATGAGGATCTCAAGAATGCAGCAAAGCAAGTCGAGGTATTTCCAATTTTTTGTACATTTTTTTGTTTACATTTGTTCCCCCTTTCTTCCTTCCCCCTCTCTCCTCTCTCTACTCTCATTTCTGAAAGCACTAAAGTACTGACCCTATTTTATAGAATGAGATGAAAACCGATACGGATGGTGTGTTGGATCCAGAGCTTCTCCAACAGTATGCCATTGTTGACAGAGAAGCTGATTTTGAGAATGCATTGCAAAATGGAGGTAAGATACAATCTGGTGGCCTAATAAGTTTGAAATCCAGTAAAAGTAAAATTGAGAAACATGGAAGTCAAAAAGAAAGTCACAACAGTGGGAAAAAGCGAAGTAAAGATGACCGTGGATCTAAGTCAAACAAAAAGAAGAAATCTTAATTATATCATGTCAGAAGTATCAAGGTGCAAGCATTTTGTTGTGGCTTGCCGAGCTTAAGAGGGATCCATGAGTGGCTTTCTTGCGTATTCTTGATAAATGAGCACTTATATATAGGTGTAGGGAGATCTCTTTGGGAACTAAGAGAGCCCCATTGTTCTTATGAGCGATCAATTCTTTCGTGTACTTCTTATGTTTAAGTTTTGTATGTTGGAATCAGTATATAATTGCACGAAATTTTGGCATAGGTGCAGGTTTATTTCATCTTGCTCTATGACTGATAATGTTACAATTGTACTTCAACATGTATGTAACAATAGTTTTTTAACCATAACATATGCACTTCAACATGTACGTAACAATAGTTTTTTAACCATAACATATGCATGCTTTGGCATCTAAAACGTGTATTGCTCGCTAGTTACTGCCGAAGGGAGATGGTAAATGAAATTAGGCTCCATGGTCATGTATGGAGGGGATCAAGGAACTTTAAAGGTGTCATAAGTAGAAGGAATAAGGGGATATAGTGACTTTAATGCCAGAGTTAACTACAAGCACCTCTTTTGAAGAATCAACTTGTAAATGCATTCAGCTGAAGCCAGAGCGATGTTATATTTTCGTTCTGATGCACAGTGGATCTATATATCGTGCAATTTTCATCATGTCTAAGAGAACTTCCAGTTGAGAACACCGTTATCACAATCAAGGTAGGTTGTGGTTGGATCTGTCGTTTAAGAAAATGATACTGGATAAACAATTTGCCAAGTCCTATTGTTGGGTTCTGAGGGAGTGGTATAGTCAAGTTTGGCCTCTGATCTTTATAACCTTATGGGTCAATTTTGGCTTGGCCCACAGCGTTGGAAAGGAAACAATAAAATCTCTTTTATTCGGAATGGCTAGTTGCTGAGAGCATGTGAAATGAAATGTGTAGAAGAAATCGAAAATCTTTGAAAATGGTCACAATATACACTGTTTTCCACGGGTAAGTATAAACTTACTCATATGATTATGTACTTTTCTAATACGAAATGCAATTAGGTTCTAAATTATTATTTTTCTATTGCAATCGAGTGACATATTATGAATAAAATGTGCTTCCTCTTAGAAGGAAATATTAAAGGAATATAATGTAGGCTGAAAAGTAGGACCCAAATTCCGTAATTTGCTAATTTTTTTAATTAAATTTTCCTTTCTAAATCCGGTAATATTTACGTATATAACATCTGCCGTTAATTCTTATTTATACACAAAACTTTCCGGACTTAAATCCATAGAAGCTAGTAGATATCAAAGGAGAGGACCTGCTTGAATTGTAGAGCGACAACCTTCAGAGGGAATAGGAGTTTAACAACAACTAAAGTGTAGAAAGACAACATTAAATTGTAGGATAGAACAGTTCTAAGTTGGTCTCATTTTCGTACACGATGGAGCTTTGTTTGCTAATTTATATTAGACATTTTCCGTTGTTGACACGCGATGCTCATCTCTTTTCCAGAAAAGCACAGATATTCTTACACATGGGAATTCATCGGGTAGATTTCGGAAATGCTTACACGCCATTGTGCACCTGAAATGTCAGGTTCACATGAATGCAATATCGGTCAGGGAATTAGGATCCTTCGGATCTCAGATTTTGTTTCACCTTGAATTATTAGACGCATCCTCGGAAAACCTACAGACTTATTTCGAATTCACTGATCAGATATCAATATCCAGAGGTATACAACAAAGTTACAAAAGGAAAAGGGGGAGTTGTATTCGCCAATCTCCGCTTTCCAAACAAAAACTGTTGGTTTCCACTCTTTCCAAACAATTATTAAATCTCAAATGAACACTTCAAAAGCAAATTCTAGTCTTAGATGAAGTTCCGAATGTCCAGAGACTTCACATCGGTCATTTCCTCATCCTTGAATTCTTCCCTGCCAAGACGGTGTGTTAATTCCAAGTCAGTAACAGGAGTCAACCAAGCAAACAAAGCAAACAAAGCAAGTCAGTAATACCTAAACCTGCAGTGGGAAAGAATGCAGCAAAACCTTTGCTAGAGTAGCTAATTCTACTTGGCCACAAATCAGACTAAATAACCTCAACATTGTCAATGGCTCTGATATTAACAATAATAGGAAAAATGACAAGCCACCACTTGTTGAACTAGTATCACCGAATTTTTACATGGTCAGCATTTAGCATAATATCCTCAGAGATATCTCCACCCAGTTTTCACTCCCGACACAAATATTCCCCAGCAGCAATAGTAGTCTATTTATAGTTTCACACTAGGTAATCTTGTTTACTGCGGCTCCATCCCATTACTAATTCTTCTAGGCTACATAGCTTCTACGACGTTAAGACCACTGAAAGTTCACTTTTTACTGAGGATCTAAACGATGGACCCAAAGGGTTTACACCGGCTTAGGCCTCCAAATTGCAGTGGTCTTTGTGTGTAAGAAGCCACCGCAAGTTCGATTCGCATCACATCAAGGAATGCCCTTCTCCTTTACCAGCAGATGATTTTGTTCCAGAAATGCATATAGGTCAGACATAACATCGTTTCTAGTCTACAACAAACCTTACAAAGAGATCAGATCAATACATTAACGGAAATTCTTATTTTTAAACCCCCATGACACCCCTACCAAGAAACCAGACAACCATATTTCTAACTAGTCATTTATCAGAGTCAACAAAGGGAATGGTCCGAAATTTTGCCTTAGAGCCAAGGCTCATTGAAATTACCTCCCTGTCATCTAGGTAATTCAGAATGGCCTGCCAGAAAATTAATATCTCCAAAAGAAAGAAGTTAGAACATGCTGGTCAGCAAGAAACAACAGTATACCTCTTCTTTTGAGTTTCCATTGACTCAAGAGCATCTTTCTTCAATTCCTCAAGCTGTGCCTTGGCAATTTTGAGTTCTAACTGTTCTTCATACTTGGGTAAATCTTCCTTTCGGATTCCAAGCCTGAAAAGAATCCAGGGGGGGGGGGGGAGGAGAGGAAATGATCAGAGAAAGACAAAACCAAAGCATTGAATTACGGAGATTTCATGTCTACAATCTGAGATCGGCTGCCAACCCAAATTCAACAAGTTAATGAAAAAAGAGAAGGCTATTAGCCTGCCTGAGACAGCCCACAGGTCAGAAAAGTCATTAAACAAAAACACCACAATGGTTCATAAGGTAAAGCAAGTTCACTCAGCTTTAACTTGTCTCTTACAACCATAACTACAAATTTTTAATGTTTCGTTTTTTTTCCTCTTAGTGGAATGGGCCTCTCAGGGCAGGGTAGAAAGTGGCAGGAAATTGAAGGAAAACAAGCTAGAGATTCTACTCCCCTTCTCCAAAATTATTCCGAAATTTTGTAACATTAACCAAAGGTGGCCCTCAATATTAAGATTCAGTTCACTAATCTTGTTACTTTGTCCTATTCCAGGAAATTTGAACACCATCTACAACAGCATTACCTCAAATTTGCAGGCAAGCAAAAACCAGTATATAAGAACAGGATCATGTAAACCACAGCTACCAGTAGAACTGAACAATCCCTTTTCCACAAGATAGCAGCACAAAAGAAGCAATATCGCATGCTTACTAGGTTGTGGGTCCAGATTAGATGATTGTGTACAGCAAGACCATGCAGTAACAAGTTGGGGTCATGAACACAACTGTGCAACTATAGGTGTATACTATATCATAAAAACTCCACTTCCACTAGTCAACCCATAATCTTTTTATTCATTCTCATGCCACCCACATGCACAGTTGTTATTTTTTCTTTTTCAATCCTTATTTTCTAGACATCTTATCGAATCACTGGTACAAAATTTCTTACAGATTAGCGAATAGATTGACTTGAGGAGCAAAAATTGTTTTGAACTTCCCAAAAGGGTGACAGCTTCTTATCGTTGTCTTAAAAGGAAAAACTGCAAACATACATTGCCAACAATGTATACAGTTAGGATAGGAAGCATACTATTCAAGGAAATGCCAAGATCACTTCTGAAACATATTTTGGCATCATTTGTATAGACATGACAGTTTCAGTGGCAAGAAGTTTATAGATTCCTTCTGATTTAGTTAGGACTGTCACAGCTATGCCAATTTTCTAACTCATCTTTGAACCAAAGCATTTGTTACGCTTCCTTTCTCCCTGAGCTAAGTAGACACTTACTTCTTATTGATTTTGTCGAACTCTGCCAGAAGAACAGCCATTCCTTTCTTGTCATTTCTCAAAAGAGGTTTTTTGAGTTCTTTTTCAACCTTTTCCAGAGCATCAAACATCATAGCCTCTGCACCAAGTTCATCTGTAAGACCCCTCCTGGATAAGGAAAAACAAAGAAAGCACCAATAGACATGAGAACATGCAAGTCATGTAGAAGTTACAATCATTTAGAATCACAAGTATCAGGTGTCACATTAAATAGCCACACTGATCATATCTAAAGTGTAGGCGCGAAGTCAAAATATGAAGCTCATACTTGATCCGTATTTCCTTCAATGCCAACAAATATGATCGAGCATCAGGAATATCTTGTGTTCGTGTTTGAATGGTGTACTGAATCCTTTGGGACTCTGAGAACAAGTCAGCCCTGCAGAAAGCACAACAGCAGAAGAGCCAAATACATCAAAACTGAAAGGTATTAACTCCACAATGAAAGGACGCTTTACAATATATTAACTGTCAAATATGCTATTACGTACAATTATGACTTGCACAGCTATGTGATTCAATCGTTGTACCTCGCCTGGAAGGTTCTAGTAATTTAACACATTTAATGTCACCAACAAAATGCACATTTTCTTCTTTGATTTGACATCACATCAATTGAGATCCTTATTCCCTGACCTTGGACGAAGTGTTTGTGAGATGAAGGTTTAACTTCACTGCTTCAAGATATGTACAATGATGTCCTAAGCAACAACCAACTGGCCCACCACAAACCAGTTCATGAGTTGACCATGAAAAGAAACCATTTTCTAATTTTCCTTCGTTACTTTCCAGGACAGGAAATGAAAAAGGGAAGGAAGACAAGGGAAGACGACACAAGAGGAAAAATCTACTCTAAAATATTTGCCACCACAAATTACTCTCCACACAACCCTGTCACGGACTAATGGGGAATCCTCCATTGATCTCTTTAATCTACTGCTTATATTGCAGTTTATAATGGAGACCTCAAGTACAAAACTCGAGTAACATTTATATCTGGCACACAAAAATTACAAGACTGGCAAAAAATAAGCATGAGACAGGAACTTATCCTGTAGGTGATTCTGATGTTAGTAATATTTACAACATCGGAAAGCATCTAAATCAACATGACTTCCAGATGCATATTGTCTCTTCACCAGGCCAGCCTCTTTCACTATATGTATATAATAATTCTCAATTCTCAATGCTATTGTTTGCTCAACAGACAACCACCCCCAACCCCCCAAGGAAATAAGAAAGGAATAAGTACAATAACAAAATCAAAGTTGTTCTTTCTGTTTTGCACCAGCGTCATTTGGTCCTATTTTCAATTGTTTTCTCTTTAAATTATACAGTCAACAGCTTACATAAGCATAATTATTATGCTGACATACAAATGTTTGTTTGTAACCATAATATATACATATTCTCCAGAAATCTGTGCCATCGAGACATTTCCATATATTTTGGCATGCACACAAAAGAAAAAGACTTACTTTTCCCTTATAGTCTTCATGACCTTGGCATACTGAGCAACTGCAGCCGGATCTTCTGGAGCAATAGTGATCTTCTCCTTCCTTAATATCCCCAGGGCTGTCTCAAATTTCTTCTTAACCTCCAAAAAGATGCCCTTCAACATTTCTAGTAGGAAAATACAAACCATTCTTCAGTAAAGAAACACATCATGCAGGCAAAAGTTCATTGATAAACGGAATACTTTACTCAAAAATCTAACAGTAGTGGATCATGAAAGCAACAGTAAGTTAGAACATTCATAACGTATTTAGGATCTCAAAAACAAGGGAGAGGAAGGGACAAAAAATCTATATAGGCCTGTCAGAATACTAGAGCTAACCTTGAAGAATCTCAAATGGAAGCACATACTTGACAGGACCATCAGAGGTATATGCTCAACCACTGAATGCCTCAGAATGACTAAATGATTCAACTCCATATGGTAGTAAATAACTAGATCATGACATGCAAGAACCCCCCAATATAGTCATAATTTGCAACGGTATTCAAGAAATCACACGTATAGACTTATGAAAGAAATACTGCAGATACACAAATGCCTGCCATGTGCTAAAATTGAGAACATGTGCACATGCACACAAACAAACAACAAACCCCTTTAGCATGAATATGGCAATGCAATTGAATAGCCACAGATTCATGAAAACAAAGACAAAACTTCACACCAACTCACCATCTCCCTTAAGAGCAGGGGGGCCAGCTTGTTTGGCAAAGAAACGAGCTGGAATAGAATGTGCCTGTTGGAAGGTGAGTTGACCACCACAAAACTGAGTCATGCCAAAACAGAAAAAAGAACAGAAAAGCAAAGAAAATCGTCAGAGAGAAGAACAAAAAGAACAAGAGAGCACAATTAAAATAGGTCATCCAGACAGGGTCCTGTAATAAAGTACACAGATGTATGAATCCCATATGAACAAATGTAAGTTTTCTCAACATGCTGCTAAGCCTACTTGTATAAGAAAACACTCTGTTATAGGTATTATCATCTTAAATGCATCGATCAAACAATTGATTGCAGAACCCACACACACACCTTTTATTGCTTGTATGACCATGCTACATATTGCAAATTTTTGTTTGCTTCAAAAGCATTGATAAAGAAAGCCTTTTTTTATTTTATTTTATTTCCCTGACACCTCGTGTGCTCCATTATAGTTGCAATACTGATTTACTTACCCTTCGGTTCAAGCTCCAACTGTTTGATACAAAATTATGCCAAAATAACAGAGCTTTGAATATCAAAGACAAATAAACCCACTGACTCAAATGGACCTCTTAGACATTGCTTATTTTTGTTTGCTTCAAAAGCGTTGATAAAGAACGCCCTTTTTTTCTCATTCAACTAACACCTCATACACATTTTACAAAGAAGATGGATCTAGCTATAAATTTTAAGCTCCACATTATTTGTTGCCATGCTGCTTTACTGGTCCATTGGTTCATGCTCCCACTTTTCGGTACAAAATCGTGGTAAAATAACAAAGCTTTGAATTTCTACTACGAATAAACCCACTGACCCACATGGACCTCTTCAATCAAGCATTTCGTTCTTTCACCAAATATTCCCACTAAACATGTAAAACGCATACCAAAACACACAAAATTTACATAAAAATCCCAACCATCCACCATTTCATAGACCATCAAAACCCCACCAGGCTTCTACATATCCGACAGATCCCCTACTAACATCCAACACTCACTAGAAACATTCAACAATTTCGCATCCATAAACAAAAATACGGAAAATATCTTTTCCACTCACCAAGAGAATAAAACTCACGGAAAATCCAACCCACTGTCTGGTTACCGACAAAACGAAAAAAAAAAATTAGAAAAAAAAAAACCACGGAATCCAAAAACATCCACCACGTAGATCTCAGAAAAGACACTGTTCGACCTCCATCAAAACTTGCTCTTAACCCAAACAAACAGAGAAAAAAGGAACCGGAAATGAGCGCCCCAAATCGGTCAACAAATGGAAGAGATAAGAGCGGCATAAACAGGGACAGAAATGTCCGATCGGCAGTAGCAGAAACTACCTGTCTGGATTTGGAGAACAGGCGAGACGAGAAGGCCATGATCGGAGTTTCAGCGGCGTCGTTTTCTCTCCTCCTCGGTTCGTAGGTTGAGCCTAATCGGTGTATCCGAGGCGTCTATCTAATGAAAGAGTGAGACCCCGTCTGAGGAGAGGAGCTATCACTGTGTGTTTCCTGGGTAGGTTCACCTCGCCTCTATGCCGTTCGATCTTCCAGTATTCGAAACTGTTGACCAGCCTCAGATCAATGGTCAAAACTACTTACAGCGAATATAAGATTCTGTTTTTTTCTTCCAAAACCCTCGAGAGTATGTGTTGTTTTGAGTCTCATTATAACATTCCAAGAAGAAATCCAATTGAATGATTAGTTCAAAAGAGATCCAACGTTTGGAGATGTTAACACAAAAGGGTTTAGAGTGTTGTTAGGGATGGGCCTTTTCTTTGGGTCTTCAAATCTAAAATATAATTAATTGGACATAACATCTTAGTCTTTAAAGAACATACTTCTTTGATACTTTTGTTTATGGCTTAAATTGGATCTAGATTATTATTTTGAGTTGGTCCGCTTTAAGGATGTATAATGTATACATTGGAGTTAGCTTTTTCATGTATATTGCATATGGGAGTTAGCTTACAGTTAAGAATATATCCTTCAAAGATCCATTTTCAATATTTGGTTCTCTTTTGTTTTGTTAGAGGGTGTTTCATCTAGATTGATCTCACTTGAGAGCTGTATGGCATGACGAGCTATGGCTTGCGACTTGGTGCTAGGGCCAGCAAACATGAGATCCATTATAGGTCTTGGATGGGAATGTCTTCGATAACCGATTGTGGACAAAGAAAGCACACTAGAGGAGAATGGATTCATATGGGAACCCATACAGTGTTTTCTCAAAGATTCCAAGACAATCCTCCTATAGTACTGTGATAGGATACAAAAAGAAACTGCCTGGCAGTCTTGGGCTAATTACAACCTAATCCAACCATAATAATGGGCTTTGGCCCAATCAATAGCCTCCTAACATACAAGAACAACTAAAACATAAGGCTAACTAAAAGAGCATTAGAGTTCCAAAATAACAAACAATAACATTCCCCCCTCCCCACAAAGGTCTTTAAGCTTTTTAGACAACCTAGAACTCTAGGAATCACCTTCAAAGATCTTCCTTTTCCTCCCAAGTAGCTTTAGATGGAGGTCTTCCCTGCCAATGAACTAAAAATTCATTTCTTCCATGCCTCATGCATCTTTCTAACACCATTTATGGTTTTGTTTCTTCAACTAGTACCTTTTTCGCATCCAAATACTCCTCTTGCCCACCCACATCAACATTAACATTTACATTGCCAACACATCGCTTAGGCTTAGAAACATGGAATATAAGGTGTACCTTAGTTCCTGTGGGTAACCTAAGCCTGTAAGCAACCTCGCTAATGTGTTGTAACACCTTATATGGACCTTGATACCGAGAAGTGAGCTTGTTGTTCCTGCGATTAGACAAGGACACTTATGTTGTGGCAATTTAACGAAAACATAATCTCCCACCTTATACTGAATTTCTCCTATATTTTGGTCATAAAATCTCATCATCCTCGCTTGTGCAACTTGTTAGTTTTTCTTAATTTGGGAAAGCACCTTTTCTCACTCCTCCAATAAGCATTCCATTTTAGCTAATTTAGTATATCTCAAAACAAATGAAAGAAGAGTGGGAGGGTTGCAACCATATACCACCTCGTAAGGCATATGCAATGTTGAGATATGCCAACTTGTATTGTAGCAAAACTAAGCCCAACTCAACAATTTGCACCATTGTCTAAAGATGATCTCCCATAGAGCACCTTAAATACATCTTCAAAGTTCTATTAAGTACCTTGATTTGTCCATTTGTTTGAGGGTGATAAGTTAATGAGAAGTTAAAATTAGTTCCTTACAACCTAAACAATTCTTTCCAAAATTAGCTACTAAAAAGGGGATCTCTGTCACAAACTATTGATTTGGGCATGCCATATAGTTTAAAGATATTTGTCTAAGATGATCTCTTCCTCGTTAGCTTGATTCTCCTCTTGTACAACATCCAACCATAATGGAATCGAGCTTAATACATCATAACACTTTCCAACATTTCCCTCCTCTTTATCTAAATCCCTTATGGACAACCTATCAGCTATTGCATTATCCCAACCTTATATTCAACAACAAAATCATATCCCAACAGTGTCGACAACCATTTCTGTTGGGTTGGTGTAATTAATTTCTAGTCTTGAATAAACTTAAGGCTATGTTGATCAATACGAATAATAAATTGTCTCCCTAATAAATAATGTTTCCATTTTTGAATTGCCATAACTATCGCCAGCATTTCTTTCTTATAAGTAGATCAAATGATTTTCATGCAACATCTTGCTAAAATAAGTGATAGGGCTCTTACCTTAAGTCAAGACAACTCCCACTCCTTTTCCTAAGGTATCACACTCAATAACAAAAGACTGATTGAAATTATAAAGGGCTAACATTAGTGTTGCAGTCATTACTACTTTTAATTTCTCAAATGAAAATTGTGCTTCATCATTCCACAAGAAAGAGCCTTTCTTTAGTAGTCTAGTAAGAGGCCTAATGAGCTTTTCATAGCCCTCAATAAACTGCCTATAATAACCAATCGTCCTTAAAAATCCTTTCAAAGCCCTTATTGAGCGTGGTATTGGCCAATGTAGAATTGCCTTAATCTTATTTGGATAAACTATCACCCCTTTTGTACTAATTACATGTCTTAAAAACTTTAGCCTCGTTAAACCAAACTTGCATTTTTTCTTCTTAACAAACAATTGATGCCTCCGAAGAACCTTTAATACCTTCTTGACATGAAGTAAATGCTCTTCCCAACTACGACTATAAACCAATATATCATCAAAGAAAACCAAAACAAATTTGCGGAGACACTCTTGAAATACCACATTCATCAGGGACTAGAAAGTAGAGAGGGCATTCGTCAGACTAAACAACATCACTAGAAATTCATAATGCTCATAATAAGTTCTAAAGGTAGTTTTTTCTATATTGTCCAGGTTCATTCTTACTTAATAATAGCCTGATCTTAGGTCCAGCTTTGAAAAATACCTTGCCCTATTTAATTCATCCAATAACTCATCCATGGTGGGAATTGAGAACTTATCCTTGACTATTCATTTTTTTAACTCCCTATAATCCATATACAACCTCCATGAACTGTTAGACTTTTTTGAAAGCAATACTGGTGAAGAAAATGGGCTTCTACTCGATCTAATGACTCCATCCTCAAGTAACCCATTAATAATTTTTTCTATCTCATCTTTCTGCATATAAGGATACCTATAGGGTCTAACTGAAACTAATTGTCCATCCTAGTAAGCATAATGTGATGATCATGACTCTACTGTGAAGGTATTCCCTTAGGTTCCCTAAACAAATCATTAAACTCCTATAGTAATTCCTTCATCTTAGGCCTTGTTGGAGTTGAATTCCTTACTTCTTTATTCCATTCAATAGTCATTTGTCTAGCAAACATCTAACCCTTTTTGCTGATTTATTTAGAAAATATTAAGCTAGATAGAATTCTTACTGGTTTTGGTTTCTTCCTAAAAATCTCACCCTTATGCCTTCTACCTCGAACTTCATTCTCTATTTTGCAAAATTCAAAGTAACATCACTTAATGTCTTAAGCCACTTTGTCCTTAGCACCACACCCACTGTAACCATAAGCAAGACATATAATTCTAGCAACATAAGAACTCCCTACAATTGCACCTGCACCCCATCACATTTCATAACACCCTTGACATAACTTCCATTGGCTACCATAATTGAAAATTCAGCACCTGTATCCACCTTCAAACCAACCTTTTCAACCAAGTCCTTGCAAATAAAATTGTGTGAACTGCCTAAATCCACCAAGAAACTCACTTTCTTTTTATACCCTACCAAGATTCCCTCTACTCATAACATTCGAGGTTTTTTTTGGTTTAATTCCAAAAAAGGCTATCTTTGAAATTTCCATTTTCTCAATATCATCCAAATCACCCATCTCCCTAATAGCATCATCAACTCCATGCTATTAATAATTTCCATCACCCTACTCATCAGGCCACACTACCTCCAACATAAAAAGTTTTTGCTTACGTCTATGGCCTGGTGTATAATGATCATTACAATGGAAACATAAACCTCAGTTGTGCCGTTCTTCAATTTTCATAGAGGTAAACCTTCTAGTAGGCAATGGATTCTTTTCATTCATATAATTTCTTTCATTCGTTTGATCCCCACCAAGCTTTCAATTCAAGTCTCTATTAGCTAACTGCCACTAGGTGCTTTTGCCCTAAAAAATAATAGCATATTTAAGGGCTTCATTAACCATTTTTGGTTTTTTAGCATTAACATCACTCCGAAAATCCAACCTTAAACCACTAATAAACCCATCAACAACTTGCTAAGTGATCAAAGGCCCAACTTGCATTAACAACATCATATAATCCTTATAATATTTTTCTAAGGTGCTTGTTTGCATTAATTTAGTTAATTCACCATAAGCACATTTCGAATAAACATTACTATACCTCTTAAGAAAGCCATGTTGTAGCCATTCCCAAGTCAGTCTGTGGCATGACCTCTCCATCTCCATCTTATACCATTGCAACCATTGCACTGCAGAACCCTCCATCTTCCAAGAGGCAACCCGCACCTTCTCATTGTTCATAAGGCCATGGAATTCGTAGAATTTGGTAGCCTTAAAAATTTAAGACGTAGGATTCTCTTCCCTATTGAAGTGAGGGAAATTAGACTAGGTAATGTGACCCAAAAGGCCATTATCCCGAGTTAATAATGCTAAGTCCCCAATATCGCCTTTTTGATTATATGAGCCTCATCCTAACTCAAAGTTATGATCTTGATGGTCAAAGTCACAACAACTTCCACCTGGGGCCCACTAGGGCCTTCCTTGTTAATAGGATGGGTAGGGCCTTCATTAGAACCTTCCCCACCGATAAATAAAGACTTGAGCTTAGATAGAATTGCAGCCACGGAGTCCTTAAGTTGCTTTACTTCTAACAAAAGCTAGGTAACAACCAACTCCATGCTAGAAGCCCTTGTTTCCATCCATAGGTTAAGGTGCTTCGATACTAGATGATTTGGATCAATTTAACTCAAGAGCTAAATGGCACGATGAGCTACAACTTATGACCTAGTGTTTGGGCTAGCAAACATGAGATTTGTTATATGTCTTGGACGAGAACATCTTTGGTAACCGATTGTGGACAAAGAAAGCATACATGTAAGAGAATGGAATCAGATGGGAACCTAGACTATGTTTTCTCAAAGATTCCATAACAGTCTTTCATAGTACCGTGACAGGATACAAAAGGAAACTACTCGACAATCTTGGGCTAATTACAACCAAAACAACCTAATCCAACTAGCATAATGGGCTTTGGCCCAAACAATAGCCTCCAAACATACAAGAATAACTAAAACGTAAGGCTAACTAAAAAAGCATAGAGTTCCAAAATTACAAATGGTAACAATGTTTGAAAGATTTTATTATTTTATTGGTTTCGGTTCTAATGCAAAGTTCACTAACTTTTATCGCTCCTCACACAAGTTCTAGAGCACAAAATTATACAATTTAGAGTGGTATGTTGTAAATGTAAAGTAGATTTATTTTCCAAATATGTACTGGCTAAGTTAGAAATGCTTACCTTTTAGTGCATAGAGAAAAAAATCAATCGATAAGAACAAAGTCAATTGGATTGTGACCTATCTTATTTATAACATGGCTATGTGGTGCATTGACTAACACAAGATTACTTTTTGTCTTGTAGGAAACTTTAAAACTCATGCTTTGGAAAACTAATTGTGGTGAATGAGTTTCTTGGTTTATATCATTCTTTCTTTTATGTTGTCTATTCCAAATTTGATCATCTCTATTCGGTACAATCATTTCTATGCCTAATTGTCAAGGTATTTTTCATAGCTGTTGAGTGTGGAATTTGACAAGAAAGGATGCTCATGTTTTTTCAAGGTGAAATGACTATTTTTTTTTTTTTTTTTTTTATCCTTTTCATATCTCAAATACTCTTTTGTGGGTTGTCCAAACTCTTTGGGATTCCTATGGAAGGTTCTTACTAATATTGTTCATCATTTTATTATATTCATGCCAAATAACGTGATTATAGTAAGTCCTTTCATCTTATTGGAATATTAAAAGAAAACCAAGAATAATTAAGAAATAAAATTCTGATCTTTATTGAAATATAGTGTACATCCTAATTTAAAGCTAATTTTTAAGAGATGAAAACACATTCATATTTAAAGAGCACAACAAGATAATATATTATTAATATAAGATACACAAACTAAATTTACTCTAAAATGCCTCTTGGAATCTTATATCAATTTGAATCAATCACTATTCTTCGTATAGGTGAATCTTTTATTCATGAGACTTTTAACTCTAATTTCAAAGGAACCTTGTGTTTGCAAGACCTCAAGCAACGAATTTTATTACATTATCTTTTAGGTAGCCCTAGCCATAACTTCAAAAGGGATCCACACTTCTCCTGGTCAATCCAAATTGAATATTAACGAATCTCTATTAAGTATAAGAAAAAAAAAATTCTAATTATAAACTCTATATTATAGAAACTTGTTGGCTACCATAGTGATTGAGAACTTGAGTAATTACCATCTTTAGCAGGTTTCTTTTTAAGAAGCAACATGGTTTTTAAGAATAATAATAATAAAAAGAAGTCAATTTATTGATAAAAGGTTAATTGTCTTCATTAAACTAATTTATGAGAGAGAAGAGTATTTTCATATTTAATGAATGTTACATACCAAAATATTAATAATATAAGATATATATATATATATTATATTTCAACATGTCTTGTCACTCTAAATGTGGAGAAGTGCTGTTTATAGAGACATAATTCACAAGCCAATAGGAGTCTCACTTGAAACCTAACGTCTAATTGTTATGTTAAAAGGCTCGTTTCCTTATTTAAAACCAACTTATAAAAGAAAGAAACAACTTTACAATTAAGGAGTACAACATTTTGGTATATTAGCGATTTGTGATACATACCTAATTTTATCATCTACGATGTTGAATCATGCAATTACCTAATATTATAGCTCACTTAAAATGGTGAGCATATATGGTGTTGCTTTAACTCTTGTTGTTGTTAATCATGTTATGTTCTTGAATATATTCCTTTAAACCATTTTGTTTTATTCTTAGGTCCTCTCACACTTAAACTTATTAGCCCTGGTGTCCCCATGGGAGAATCTCATAACCAAGAAATCAATTTTGGTATGAAGAACCTCATTACAACATTTAGAACATGACAACATATTCTTTCCCATACTTTGATCACTAAAACAACACTTCATCACATAAAATATTACTTGTAGGGACAAAAAGGTATCTAAATTTCTTTACTCAACACAACTTGTAGAAAAATGCTATTGTAAACCCTAATCCTAGAATTAAGTTTGTCTTGCTAGAGCAGCAGCTAATTAGAGTTAGTTGACGTAAAAGTCATTGATTGTGAGAATAAAGGTGAGCATGTTGTAGAAGGGCAACATAGAGGTACTAGGGAGGAAAAGTCATTGGAGAAATTGATCCCAACATTGCAAAGATAAGGATGAACATGCTATTAAACCTTTATTCTCACGCGTTTGCCATGTCACAATATCCATGTTAGAAGTTGTGTCCGTATCCACGTCAATTGGTGAGCCATGTCAACCTTAGCCTCATTAGTGTTGCTATCGCATGTGATCTTGCTTGCCTCCATGATAGGAACCCTAGCTGGTGCCCGTCGCTAAATCCGGCAAGAAAATCTTCCGGATTTAATTGTGAAGATAGAGTTTTCCTTTTGTATAGTTTTAATTTGTGCTTAAATTATGTACAAGCTCAATGTAAAGATTAAGCTAATCAAATCCAATTTAGAAAACCCTAATCTTGGTGTTCTTCATTATTCCTATTGTTGACGTTAATTTTTTGGTGACCTCAATTTTCTAACTTGGTATCAAGAGCCATCGGCCTCTATTTCCTGATCCTAATGGCCAATCATGTCTCCTCCCTGGAATCCACTCCCTACTATATTGTTATTCTTGTCAATCCTTCCTCTACTACCCCATCCCAAAACACCCCCACCATCTCGTCTTCGATCTCGCCACCTACATCTTTGTCCAAAGCTAGTCACACACCCTCACATGCGAGGAATTTCATGCTTTTTTGCTCTCCCACGAAGAACAAGCCACCCTACATGCCTCTATTTCAACATCAGCAACCTTTGCTACTTATTTGGGTTTGCTTTTTAGAGCCAATGTGCCATCTCTCCCTTTGACGGTGCCGTTGATGTCTTAAAAAATCATCTAAAATTATGAGGGGGTCTTTTACCAACTCCGCCCCCTCATCAGCAACCCCATAGTGGTCAAGCGGTCGAAATTGACACCATGCACCATTTTGCTAGCTTTGTCGGTGGCTAAGTCACCTCAGTAATGCCTATTGGGAGAGGTTCAACTTGAGTTATCCTCAGAACCCATTAAACCACTCGGCCCACCCACCCCAGGCCCATTTGGCCTTACCCAACTCTTATTCCTCCCCAACCACCTATCCTCCTCCAAGTACATACCCGCAACTCTCTTACCTAGCCCAAGGCTCATACCATCCTCTGACCTTCTACACAACCCTTGCCCCTCTAATGGCTCATTATACACCACCTAGTCCTCCTCCCTCTTCCTTGGATGCCGCCTTTTGGAACCCTAACTCTAGGGCCTCCTACCACATAACAATCTCTCATGCTGCCCTCTCTAGGCTTTCTCTTTACATGGGCTCCTAACAACTCATAGTGGGTGATGGTGTCTCTCTCCCCATCACCCATACAAGTAACCTCATCACTCCTCACTAACATCTATAAAATGTTCTTATTGTCCCTTCAATTACCAAATATTTTTATTGTTTATTTCAAAATTTACTACCAATACTAATTGTTACTTTCTTTTTTTAGCTTCTCATTTTTAGGCCATCTCCCACTTAGGCTAGATTTTACTCCATGGTAGACTTGATTAAAGGATTTACTGAATCTCGCCTCCTAGTGTTGCCCCTACTCTGGTTTTGTTCTCCACTTCACGCACCAATTCCTTTCTCTTATGGCATCATCGCTTAGGTCACCTATCCTTAAAAAGTCTTCTTCATCTTCTCAAGTCCTCACACATAGTGTCTTAGTCCTTCCCTTTCCCCCTTTGTACTGCGTGTGCTCTCAGTAAGAGTCACCATCATCCCCATGCCCCTACTTCTTTTAAGGCCTCTGCCTTATTACAACTTGTTCACTTTGATGTATAGGGTCCCTCTCTTGTCATGTATTTCAATAATAATAAATATTGTGTATGTTTCATCGATGATTTCTTTCATTTTACTTGGCTCTACACCTTTTCCTCTTGCTCCCATTTTTATGAAATTTTTATTAATTTTCATAAATTTGAGGAAAACCATTAACAATGCAGGATTAAGCCAATTTAGTGTGATGGTGCTCCCGAATTTCTTTCTTCTAGACTTTGGGCCTACCTTGCTTAACATGGCATTCATTAGTGAGTCTTCTGCCCTTATTCTACATTTTAGAATGTCACGGCCGAACGCAAGCATCGACATATTGTTGAGACTGGCTTGACTCTCCTTACCCAAGTTGCCATGCCTTTCCACTTCTAGGAATTTGCCTTTGAGACGACAGTTTTCTTGATTAACCATTTCCCCACTGATGTGCTCGATCATCTCCATCACTAGTAAGTCCTCTTCCGTTAGGCGCCGAATCTTTCTTCTCTCTAGGTCTTTGGGTGTGTCATGTTTCCATATCTCAAGCCATCTATTGCTCACAAGTTGGACTCTCGCTTTTAACCCTGTGTTTTCTTGGGCTATCCCCTTGCCTATCAAGGTTACTAGTGTTATTACCCTACCAAACATTATTTCTACATTGTAGCGGATGCCATCTTTCATGAAGAGATTTTTTCATATCATAACCTTCCCTTGCCTCACCATCCTCCCTTTCCCCCTGCTTTATTTCCCTTGTCCCTATTCTCCTTCCTCTATTTCTTGCCCTTCGATCAGACCCACTTGCTCTTCCTTTTAAAGAGCCCATTTCCCTTCCCCCAGCGCCCTTTGAGCCCCCTACGCCTTTTAACCCTCCCGCATCTAACCCTCATTGTATGGTCACTTGCCTTCAGGATGGCACCCTTTCTTGACGTATCCTCACTTGCTAGCATACCTATGCCCTCACTGCCTTGGCCCACCCTTATCCCGAACCTACATGCTTTACCCAAGCTATTTGGGACCCCTACTAACGAGAAGCCATGGTTGTTGAGTACACTACTCTCATTCGGAATTCCACCTAAACCTTGGTGCCTTCTCCCTCGAGTGTCCCCCCCATTGGCTACAAATGGGTTTATAAGGTCAAACTTCATTTTGATGGTACTCTGGAATGCTATAAAGCCCATTTGGTTGCCAAGGGCTTTCGTCAATAGGAAGGCATTAATTACACAAAGACTTTCAACCTTGTCACCACACCAGTGACTATTTGGACTGTCATTGCTCTTACTTATTCCCGTGGTTAGCCCATCCGTTAATTGGATGTCTCTGATGCCTTTCTACATGGTTATCTTTTTGAAGAAGTTTACATAGAGTAACCTCAAGGGTTTCATGACTTTACTTGCCCTTATTATGTTTGTCGCCTTCATTGATTTTTCTATGGCTTGAAGCAACCTCCCTACGCATGGTATACTCACCAAAGCTCATTCTTGGTGTCTCTTGGCTTTAGCATCTCTGCCGTTGACACTTCTCTCTTCACTAGCCATACCTAGTTACAGTCTAGTGTTGTTAGTCTATATAGATGATATTATTCTTATTAGTTCTCCCTAAGCTCCATCTGCCAGTTTCCTCACAACCCTTTAGCGTGAGTTTGCTATGAAGGATTTGGGTCCTCTTCACTATTTCTTGGGTGTCGAATTCCAACCCTCTTCTAATGGCCTCCTACATCAGGCCAAATTTACCTTAGACATTCTTGACTGTGCCAAGATGAATGATGCTTAAGTTGTTTCAACCCCTTGCACCACGAATGAGCCTTTCTCCATTTAGACTAGTGAACCCCTCTCAAATCTTGCTATCTTTTAGAGTATCATTGGTACCCTTTAGTATCTCACTTTCACGCAACTAGATATTGCCTATGCGGTTAACGCTGCCTATCAGTTTCTTCATTGTCCTACTACTACTCATTGGCAGGCTATTAAGCACATTCTTTGTTACCTCGTTAAGACTCCATGTTTGGGACTTCTCCTCACTCACTCTCCCACTAATGCTCTTCATGCCTTTTTAGATACAGGTTGGGCTAGCGATCATGATGATCATCACTTTGTGGGTGGTTTTTGTGTCTTTTTTGGTTGAAATCTTATCTCCTAGAGCTTTCATAAGCAACACACCATTGCTCATTCCACCATTGAGGCTAACTATAAATGCCTTGCTGACAACACTACTGAGTTAATGGGGATTGAGTATCTTCTTCAAGGTCTCTATGTCCTACCACCTCATCCACCTACTCTCTGGTGCAATAACCTTTTTGCTCTCTACTTGACTCATAATCCAATTTTTCATACTCGCACTAAGCACGTCGAAATTGATTTTCACTTCATTCATGAACAACTTGCTCATGGCCAACTCTATCTCCATTTCATCTCCTCCGTGGATCAGCCTACAACTATCTTTACCAAAGGCTTGTCCTCTTCTTGGTTTCATCTTTTACGTTCCAAGCTAACAATGCCCATCAACTTGTGGGGGAATGTTAAACCTCTCTTCTCATGCGCTTGCCATGTCACCAGAATCCACATTAAATGCCATGTCTACACCCACGTCAGCTGCTGCACAACATCAATGTCGCTATTGCACGTGATCTCGCTTACCTTCGCGATAGGAGTCCTTGCCAATGCCCGCTGCTAAATCCGGCAAGAAAATATTTTGGATTAATTAGATTTAATTGTGAATATAGAGTTTTCCTTTTGTATAGTTTTGATTTATGCTTAAATTCTGTACAAACTCAATGTAAAGATTAAGCTAATGGAATCCAATTCAAAAACCCCTAATCCCGATGTTCTTCATTATTCCTATTGCCAACGTTAATTTTTCAGCGACCTCAATTTTCTAACTCATGCCATCACGCACAAACACTATAAAAGGTAGCTAAAGTTTCATGTATTTTGTTTAGAATTTCCATCTCATTTCATTTCCTAGCAATATATACACCCAATCTTACAAAGATGATATGACATAGTCTCGGACATGCAAAAATACAAAACGATTGGCGAAACAAAGATGACAAAATTGCAAACATTGACAATCCCTAGACTCATGGGACAAAATATCTTCTAAGGCTTGGAGATGTAGGAAACAATCAGCAGCACAAAAACAACAGAACCGAAAACATAAGCACTTGCCATACTCGTCGGACAGAGCATCCTTCGAGTCTTGGAGACGCAGATCTAGGAAACAATCGGTGAAATGAAACAAACAAAACTTAAAACATGGGCACCCACACTCGTGGGATAGAGCCTTTTATGAGTCAGTGTGCAAATATAGGTATAGTAACCAAATCAATGAAAAAATGATGACCGATAGGATGCAGTGACAGTACCTCACTCAGTCTGGAAATGGTCAAGGCCAGGGAAATAAAGATGCTAGTAGGTATAATGCCAAATTCTAATTCATTTTTTATTCACTCATTTATTTATTCATACTTTTATATATTTCATTTGCTTCTTATTGTTTGCATTTTTTATGCCAAATGATGGGTGAGAAGGAAGGAAAAATGCCTTCGACTTGAACACACTATCATTATAATTTTACAACATCAAAGCCTTAAAATGAAGAATTAGTGAAAGAATAAGGTTATTTTCTAGAGTACTTCATAAAAGATTAATGATGGAAAACTACCAAGACTTGTACTTGCAAAGAATACAGATTTTTTGTAGAAAAGTTTTCATAGACCAATCAATTTGACACTAGAATACAAGAGGTTGATATTTGAAATTGTAAAATCACTTTTTATCAAACTGTGTTGGGATTTCTCCCACACAGGATATGGATGGTGGAGGGCTAGTTCTATGGCCTTTTTAATGGCCAATGGTGTATCATCTTTAAATGTGTGTTTTGATATTGGGCCCCAATTTTAACATAGTATTAGAGACAAGTTACATCTAAATATGACCTTCTTGGCTATGTGGGTTTTTCCTGCTAGCCACCCTTGCTGTATATTGTAACTATCGAAGGCACAAAAGAAGTGCTACGGATGGCACAGTTGCATGAAAGATTTGATATATATAATGTTTGTTTCTGTGCGATATACAAGGGATTGATTTCTCGAGGATAGTTGTCTTGGGGATGATAGTTCCCATATGTTGATGTTTGTAAGAATTTGAGATGATGGGAGAGAGGTTGATAGATGAGCAAATACTAGGTATGTATTGATCTAATTCTTTACAATAGCAAGCATACATTTATATGCTGTAAACCTAATCTATACAAGAAAAACATAATAATTACAATAATTACATAATATTCTACCTAACACAAACACATAATTAGGGATAATTATGGTAAGGTATTAGGTAGGAAATTCAAATATCAACACTTCCCCCTAAGCCGGAGATTTGAAGAGATCAAATACTCCAATCTTAGAGAAAAGATGCCAATGTTGTTTGCTGCAAAGTGCCTTTGTCAAAAGATTAGTTGGTTGTTCCTTGGTAGAAACGTGTCGAGTTCTAATAATTCCTTGTTGAAGTTTTTCTCTTACATAGTGACATTCCACCTCAATGTGCTTTGTACGCTCATGAAAGATCGAATTTGCTGCTATCTTCTTTGCTGCCTCATTATGACAGTATAATAGTGTTGGACGTCGCATTTGAAAACTAAAGTCTTTGAGTAACCTCATAATCCATAACTATCTCACATGTCGTTACTTGCATGGCTCTATATTCTGCTTCTGCTGATGACAAGGATACAATTGGTTGTTTCTTGGATCACCACAAAATCAAGGAATCTCTAAGCATTATGCAAAAACCTGTTGTTGACCTTCTTGTCATAGGGCATGTACTGTAGTTTGAATCACAATATGCTCTAAGCTCGAATTTGGATGAGGATTGGAGCATAAGGCCAAGGCCTGGGCAACTCTTAAGGTATTTAATTACCTTTAGTGCTGCCTTCATGTGGGACTATTTCAGATTATGCATGAACTAACTGAGAAGCTGAACCGAAAAAGTGATATCAGGCTGAGTGAGGGTCAGATAAATCAACCTTCCAACCAATCTCTGATAGGTGGATGGATTTGTAAGAAGTTGATCATCGATTTTCTCTTCTGAACTGACATCATGTTCAATGCTTGTGAACTTCTTGTTCTGTTCCATTGGAATTACAGACGGTCTCAAACCTGCCAATCTAGCCTCATAGATCAATTCCAATGTTTACTTACGTTGGCTGAGTGAGATGCCTTCTAGAGAACGGGCTATCTCGATTCCTAAGAAGAATTTTGATTGACCCAGGTCTTTCATGAAGAAGGTAGCATGAAGATATCGTTTAAGATCTGTTATAGTTGCCTGATTGTTGCCTGTGATCAATATATCATTAACATAAATGAGTAATGCTACAAAAGAATTACCTCTGGCCTTAGTGAATAGGGAGTAGTCATGATAATATTGGACAAAACCATTTGCGATCAATGCTCTAATAAACTTAGCATTCCATTGATGGGATGCTTGCTTCAACTCATAAAGGGATTTCCACAATGGACAAACTACATGCTCCCCCTGATTGTGAAATCTGGCGGGAAGCTCCATATATACCTCCTCAAAAAGATCGTCATGGAGAAAAGCATTCTGAACATCCATATGGTAGAGGGGCCAATCATGAACGGCAACAATAGTGATGATGAGACGAACTGTGACATGTTTCACAGTGGGCGAAAAGTATCCTGGTAATCGATGCCCTCACTCTAATTAAAGCCCTTAGCCACCAAAGAGGCCTTATACCGCTCAATGAAACCATCAGCATGATACTTCACTTTATATACCCATTTAGATCCAATAGGACATCAATTAGGGGGCAAGGGAACCATATTCCATGTGTGATTAGCCTCTACAGCAATGAGTTCATGGTTCATAACATCTATCCAATTAAGGTCAGAAACGGCTTCATGATAAGTGGAAGGTTCATGGATGGTAGAGATGGAGGCAATGAAATGTTGATGAAATGGGTGACATTGTTGAAGGGAAACATAATTAAAGATGGGGTAGGCAGAGGTGTTAGAGGTCGAAAGAAGGGTAGGACATATGTAGTTAGAGGTCCAAATGGGTGGTTGATTGGGTCGATTGGAACGGCGTAAGGTGGTATCAAGGGTAATGAGAAGAGAAGAATCCAGGCTTGGATCAGGAACAGGAACAAGAGTGGAGGAAAATGATAAGGTATCATCCAAAATAGGGGTAGGGTTGGAGATAGGGGGATCAAGGAGGTTAGGGAGATCAACTGGTAAAGACGAGGAAGTATAAGGTTCATCAAACTGAAGGGGTGCTAGATGTGATTAGAGGGGAGGCATTCTAAGGAGAGAAAGGAAAATTATTTTCTTGAAAAACAACATCTCAACTAACAAAAGTTTTTCAGAGGCCAGGTCGTAAAGACGGTAACCCTTCTAAGAGGAAGGATAACCCATGAAAATACAATAGAGGGTATGAGGATTGAATTTGTCATGAGTACCGAGGGTGGAAATGAAACAATGACACCCGAAAACACAAAGATGATCAATAATGGGGGGTTTTCCAAAAAGTTTTTTGAAAAGACTAAGGCCATGAAGAGAGGAGGAAGGAAGACGATTAATGAGATAAGTGGCAGTGAGGAGGCATTTGCCCTAAAAACAAGGAGGGATGTGAGCTTGAAACATGAGAGCACGAGCGACGTCAAGCAAATGCCAATGTTTTCGTTTAACAACTCCATTCTGTTGAGGAGTGTGAACATAAGAGGTCTCATGGAGGATGTCGCGTGAAGAAAGGAATGAATGACATTCAAAAGAAAAAATTCAATTCCATTGTCGGAGTGAATGCAGCGAACAACAAAATTGAATTGAGTGGAGACAAAATAGATAAAATATTGAATTTTAGAGAAAATTTAGCTTTTGAAAGTAAGAAGAAAGGTCCAGGTAGCGCGAGAAAAATCATCCACAATGGTAAGGAAGTAACGAGCACCATCATGAGTAGGAGTTCGATGAGGACCCCAAACATCCATATGGATGAGCTTAAAAATGGAGGTAATGCAGTGTTGATGAGAGGGAAATGGGGTGCGGGTTTGTTTGGCTAAAGGACAAATAAAACATTGAAAATTAGAAAGACAAGAAAAAGATTGTCCTTGAGAATGAAAAGTTTTAAGTGATGAATGACCCAAGCGTTGATGCAAAAGATCGTACTGAATATTATTAGTAAAAAAAATTACAAATTGTTTGTGGAGTACAAAAAGTAATCTGTAAGGAAGCTAAATAATTGGAAAAATTTGAAGTAAATTGCACTGGAATGGAGGAGCATAGGAAATATAAGCCTCGATCAGCCTTGCTGAGCCTGATCATATCCCCAGTCGTACAGTCGTAAAAAAGACAAAATTTATCGAAGAAAAGGGCAACACAATTATTGTCTTAGGTTAGTTTTTGAATAGATAATAAATTGTGATGAAAGTGAAGTGTATATAAAACATGAGTGAGATTAAGGGAGGGATAAGGCTTATACTGACCCATATGAGTGACCGGACTAAAGGATTTGTAATGGAAAGGATGGGTTTGGCACATGGGTAAAAGGAATTTAACATATGTAAATTGCATGTGATATGGTCTGTTGCCCTATAATCAATAATCCATAAAGATGAAAAAGGATAAGAAAGAGAATAATTACCAGAGAAATTGGCACTAGGATCAGAGGTCCCTATCTGGTTGATAAGGGTCACCAATTTCTGTTGTTGGTCTGCAGTCATATTTAACCTAGTAGAGCCGCCATAGATGCTACCAGGGCTTGAAGGTGGATGACCCAAGATGCTGCACTAGGATAAGAAGGAGGTGAAGGGTTACCAAAATAAGAGGGCTCAGTAAGGGGGGGCGGTGGAGGCCCATGACTAAAGTAGTGGGGCCCGTGTCCATCAAGAGAAGCATTGTGGGCTTGGGTACGCCCATCATTAGAGCGGCGGCAATTACTACCCTTGGGTTTGGGCTTCCAACTGGGGGGTAGCCTACAAGCAAGAAACATGCCTCATGGATGTGTCTGGGCTTTTTGCAATGATTGCAAAAAAGGCGCTGATGGGCTGAGGAAGGAGTAGGGTCCTTGGGGTTGGGCCTTTGTGGTCCAGATAAGTGATGAGGCCTTAGAGGAATGGGCCACAAGTTAGTGGGCTAGCCTTTTGGGCCTTGCTACAAAGCTCCATCGCCCAATCCAACAAAAGGGCGATGTGTAGTCCCGTGGGACTATGTCGCAAAGGCAGTGGCGTTGCTGGTGCTGTGCTGGCCATCACGCTGGGAATGCTGGTTAACGTCTTGCTTGGCTAGAGAGTAGATCTTCTCCAAAGAGGGAAGCTCTTCACGGTTGAAGATGGAAGAAACAAGGTTTTGGAACTCTGGTGGGAAGGAGAGGATGAGCTTCAGTGTGCAATCCTTTTGGTCGTGAGCCCAAAGATGCGAGTTAACTTCGCAATCACATTTGTTGCAAGAACATCGGATGGGGGCTTGTTGGGTCTTGAGTGTGCCCCAAAGGTCTGTTAAGCGGACATAAAACACCGTGAGATCAACATTGGTGGCGTCGGGAGCAAGCTGAAGTTCATTGATGGCTTATTTCAAGTCAAATTTTTAAGTAGTGGAGACTTTATCAAAGCTCTCTTGCAAAACTCGCCAAATATCCGTCACGGTTGGAAGTTGAGAGACCATGCTTTCCAAATCGGAGTCAATGAAGTGTACCAGCCAAGTTTTGATGGTGGCATGGGTTGAGCCCATCGCTGTGTGTCTTCGCCATTACCTTCTAGACGAGTAAGCTCACCGGTGAGAAACCCGAGCTTGTTGCGGGCAAGGTAGACGATGCGAATCTAGTCCCTCCAAATGCTCTAGTTCGATTTACCAACTAATCCTTTAGGAACAATGCTGCCGGGCTGGAGATCGGCGGCAAAAAGGTAATAAGGGTTGCAAAGAGTGGAGAAAGGAGCTTCGATGGCAGCCATCGAAGAAATTAGGGTTAGGGCTAGTGTTTCGGGAAATTGGGGAAAATGTGAAATTGGGAAGAAATAGGTTTATGGTTTTTTCAAAATTGGGGATATGGGAAAGTCATAAAATTGGAGAATTAGAGGCCGAAAATTAAGAGGCTACGGTTTCGGTAATTACAAGTGGCAGAATTGTAATATTGAAAAAAGGGTAAAGTGGTAGCAAATATGATGAAAAGGCCAAATATTAACGAAAAGGTGGTAGAAAGATGACAAAAGAGTCAAATAATGAATGGAGAAAGGACGGGGTATGCAAAATGAAGTGAGAATCATGCCAAATACTGACAAAAAAGCCAAATAATGAAGGACGAGGTATTTGGAATGAATTGGGAATCATGGGGAAAGGAAGGGGTATTTGGACTGATTCACCTATTACTGATGGCCGTGTGGAAGCCAAAAAAAAAAAAAAAAGGGTCTCAAGAAAAGAAACTTGGCTCGGGTACCATGTAAGAATTTGAGATGATGGAAGAGAGGCCGACATGTGAGCAAATACTAGGTTTGTATTGATCTAATTCTTTACAATAGCAAGCATACCTTTATATGCTATAAACCTAATCTATACAAGGAAAACATAATAATTACAATAATTACATAATATTCTACCTAACACAAACACATAATTAGGGACAATTATGGTAAGGTATTAGGTAAGAAATTCAAATATCAACAATGTTAGACGTTGAGAAACTTCTTGTCAGAATGTAAAGATCATGATGCAAGTCAAGAGGCCTGCTGCCATTCGAACCATCCCCGATTCAGTCTATGCTTCTTATTGTCCTAGTTTGATTGGTAGAGTTTCATGTAAAGTTTTGATCGGTAGATTTTTTTTGGTAGACTTTCTTGTGATGAATAGTCGCATTAATTGGAATAGAAGATCTCTTTCTTTCTCTTTTTCTTTTTCATCCTGCAAAAGGATATAGGCTATTAAATTGTTGGGAATCACAAGTCACAATAGTAGAAAATGAAGAGAGGTTGTCGAAACAAACAAGTGCAGGAGATAGAGACGGGAACGTTGCATGAGGTGAGCAATCCTGCTGTTTCTCTGCTCTGTTTAGTTTCGTAGAATTAGGACAATGATCTTCTTTCTTACACATGTAAATATTTATTACCTTCAATATATTATATATGTTCAAGTTATAGCTTGCAGTTAAGAATATACCCTTCAAAAACCCACTTCCAATATTTGGTTCTCTGCTGTTTAATATATCTATACAAGGTGTCCCCTTGAGAGAATCTTCCAACGTACTTAAACGGTAAGTACACATTATTTCAAAGTTCACAAATAAAGTTTTTTTTTCTATCCTTTTGTTTTTGTAATTGTTTTGATGTTCCCAGCAAGGTAAAATATCATGTGTAAGAAAAGTTTCAATTTCTCGGAAGACACTGAATTGAGGACAAAAGCTCAATAAGATATGCAATCCTTTGAAATGTTTAAATGAGAGTTTATTCTCTTCTACTTACAAATAAGCTTTTGGGTTGAAAATCTAGATAATGACTTACGCCAAAATTAATTTCAAACAAAACAAAGAAGGGTTTGGGCACTACACCTTACGTGCAAGGTCTCTTCTGATCATGTTCTTAGGAAAAGTCCCTTTCCAGCATTACAACCTAAAAGTTACCTGACATTCACCAGAAATTAAGATTGGATCTGATCACTCTGCGAATTTCCTTCTTCCAAGTTTCCACGTTTAGGAACCCGTGGTGCGACGTCTTGGGGACTCCACCACAAAAGCGAATTGTTCAGTTGCAAAGGTCCATAAACTCCATGCATTCTTATCGTTTTGCCACGAATCTTAAAACGTAATTGCTTCATGATGTATTCCTCGACTCAACCAACTCGTTCATTTTACTCTCTGACTCTGCAAACTTGATAACTCCGTAATATAATTTTTGTGAAATAATATTTAAATTTTTATATGTTTATTTAAATTTTTATTATTTATGCAACAAACTCCAAAAGAACATTACAAACAAAGAACATATGAAAATAAAAAATAAAAAAGAAAAAAGAAAAGAAAGGCAATGCATAGAATCAAAGAAAAAAGACAAAAAGACAAAAAAAAAAAAAAAAAAAAGTCAAAAGAAAAAGGAAGGAGTGTGCATTGTGAGGTGAGAAACAAGTAGGCATGCCGCCCAAGACAAGATAAAAGGTGAAAAAGTGAACTGTGAAAGAGGAGGTGCCGACAAAAGACAAAAAAGGAAGAGAGAGAAAAAAAGAAAAGAAAAAAGGGTGCCACCAAAATAAAGGGAGAGAGAATAAAAAAGAAGACAAAGGAGATAGATGAACCAAAGCTCACCTATACCATTCTTGATTTTGATTTAATTTGTAGGAATTTTGTAAAAAATTCTTGAAAATAAGACAATGTGGTGACAACTTTCCTATTTTTCTTTATTTAAGATATTTTGCTTAATTTTTACCATTGTTTTAATTTGTTATTATATTATGTTTTAATTTTATTTTGTTAGAGTAACGATGCCTAACTATGATGATGTGAATTTATAAGTTCTATGTTTTGCAAGATATTTTATTTATGTGAGTTATATATTATTATATTTAATACTTTTAAATGATTGGTCACCACTTGAATGATTTGATATGCATATTGAGACTAAAAGGAGATTATATGGAGTTGCTTCTTATAATATATAACTATGAATTAAATATGGATAGACATATACCATGTTGTTTATGTAGCTTTTGATGATAAAATGATCAAAATTTACTATAAACCAAGAATGTTAATAGATTCTAATGCACTTTATTTATTTCAATTCATATAGAAATATAATAAATGGAATATGTTTACTATACCTAGACAGAGGACAATAAATAAATTAAAAAGTTTCGCCATTAAGTAGGTATTATTATTCTTACATGCATAAACTAATGAAATTCATATATAGTAGTTATGGTAAAATCGGATGTTCTAACATATTTCTCATATTGATCGCTCCTTTCTTTAATTTAATTTCATTTAGTCTTGAAATTTTGTTTGAAAATCTTTAATTTTAATTCAACATCAACCTTCTTTTGATTTGCTAAATAAATTTTAGAATTAGTTTATTATTAGTACTTAATAAATTTAGTATTCAATAATCTCTCTAAGATGATACTTTTCTTATTATTTTATTACTTATTCGATATGTTCACTTGCATTTTATTGAGCAAAACCATTACCTGGTAAGAAGGAAAGAAATTTGAAAACTTCACTAGCATGACTCATCACTTGTTGCCTTGTACATTATTTTGCTTTATTATTGTTTTATTTTATTTTAGGACAACGTTGCTCTTGCTTGGATTCCTCAAAACTTTGGTTGCGACGTACGACATATGAGACTACATGGCAAAAGAGGACCATAAATGACTATACTATTCATCTCACATTATCTTGATTTTAATCATATTATGTCAGAGTATCTTTGACATATTCAAATCAAAATCTTAAATTGACAATGGCAATACTATTCTCTCGTGCAAAATTTTTATTCAAAGTTGTATTGCTTAAGCAATAACCTTTTACTAAATACAAAAAATTGTACTAAGTTAATGTTAAAGTTAAATGACATGACTTAATATGGTCACATGAAATTAACAAACACAATTTCATTGAATGACTTATATGTAAGGATAAACTTCCTACAACAAAAGTATTATCTCAATGGTTCTTATCAATTGACTTGTATTGCAATTTTTATGGTTCTCAATTTGAAAATGAGTCACATTTATTTTTTTAATGTACTTGGACTAGATAATTTTGGCAAAATATTCTCACACAATACATGGAGTTTTGATTGACTAGTATAAAATGAATTGTGATTGTATTATGATTGAAAAAAGGTCACACTTGCTCTTTCAATGTACTTGGACTAGACAAATTTGATAGAATATTCTTGCACAATATAATGAATTCTCAAGCAATAATCTTTTACTAAATACAAGGAATTGTATTAAGTTAGTGTTAAGATTGAATGGCATAACTTGATATAGTCATGTGAAATTAACAAACATAACTTCATTAGATTGCTTATATGTAAAGACAAATTTTCTAAAACAAAAATGTTATCTCAATGGTTTCCTTTAATTGACATATATTATAATTTCTGTGAATCTCAATTTTAAAAGCAAGTTATACTTGTTTTTTCAATATACTTTAATTGGACAAATTTAGTAAAATGTTCTTGCACAACAAGGCATTTATAAGATTATCCATGATACAGATGTTAAATTGCAATGGATTTGACTACAAAATTTATTAAATTTTCTTTCTTATCATGTATCTATTGTATATGTTATGAATAAAATCATAAAAATTTCCAAAATAAAACTATTGAAATATCAATTTCATTAGATAGAATAAAAAACGTAGTATGTAAGAAAGTATTTCTATTTATAAATATTAAACTGTTTGAGGCAAATATTTTATTATATCATAACAAAAGGATTTTAAATCTTTTTTCTTTTTTAGATGAATTATAATGTTGAAATATGCCCTTTAATTTTTGTATTATCATATTCTTAGATGAATAAACTAACATGTTCATAAAAAAGATTCTTTTATAAATCATAATCCATCATCCAAAAATAATTTTTTTCTAGACTTATTCATGGAACCTTTCCTTTAACCATGATAGGGAGCATGTCATCCCCACCCAATTGTTCGACGCATGGGCATTGTGTGCTTGAGAACAAGTTAAGCAAAAGGAAGGGCATTGACAATGTGGCAGCATTGTTCCGACTGAAGGGTGATTTCTCCATCTAACTCTTTTGAAACATCCTTTGTGCATTTTATTTATTAGGGTTTGGAAACGACTATTGTAGGGTACCATTGGTCGAGATGAGAAAGTCCTAGTGAAGAACATGAGATAAGCACATCGATTGTCTCACCCACTCCAAGGTTTGAACAATCTTCCAATAAACTATTGACAAGATAATGTGTCCATGTGCACATTGATTATAGAACTAGTGTTTTAAAAAACAATGTTGTAGCATGATCACCATGCCCATCAAAAGGCTAATATAAAAGCATTTTTTGTGTGAATAATCCAGCTAAAGGAAACCATTATGGATCCACTTCGCCTTGATATAATTTATTGATGCCAGATTTTTCTATGAACATGAGGTCTACCATTGAAACATTTCTTCTCTAAATCAGTCCAAAGTTGGGGGAAACCATCACAAACTCTTGAAATTTTATTCCCTTTAAGAGATATTTTGTTGAACATGGGATCTCTAAAACCTCATGTAGAGTGTGTTCCACTCCTTACCCAAGGGCATTTGATGTTAGCTTTTATATGAGCTCATGTAATGTGAGCTTCTATCAATAAGTATAAACTATTATTCCTACCATGGCGAGTCAATGTGATTTGTTGGTCCATTGTAGTTGTATATATATTGTAGACATTTATATTGCATTTATTGGGTATATGACACTGCCTAGTGTGGGCCTTCATCCATCTTATAAGTTTTGATGAGTGGCTTATTTGTATGGACACCTTTATTAATTGGCTAAATCCTCCCTCTACCTTTCCACTTATATAACTATAGCTTGCTATAGGGAGAAAATTAGTGATAGTGGTTATAATTCTTTGTACTGCATTTGGCTATAGGAAAATGCCCTAAAGGGCATTTTTGCCACATCTCCGTTCCCTTTTCTTTCTCTTTCCCGTTAAAATAAAGAACAAACACATTTTTACAACACATGATGAAAAGGCATACCGATCTTACTATTCACACAAGAAAGAGAGTTCATTGTGTAGTCCATTGGCCATTTGATTTCTTTTATGATTTGTAGTGGTTTTAACTACCTCATTGAGCCTAAGTTAGGATAGAATAGAATGGAGAACTTAGTACCAACTTGCAGTTCAAGAAATGGAGAAATTTGGTACATTTTCTAACTCATTTTTGGCATTTCTTGAAACCCACTCATTTTCTTCATGATTGATACATTGATCTTGCATAAAAGCCTGGTTTGAGACCATATTTTCTAACATATGGTATCATAGAATTCTTAGCATCGATATGGAGAACAAAAATGAGCTAAAAACATGATTTCAAGCTAAAAAATGAGAATTTTTTTGCAGGTTTCAAACTCAAGCTTTCAAGCTAGATTTGAGCTCAGCAAATGGCTTTTGTTATAGGTTGAGGCGGGATTCGAAACCACCATACTCATGCAATTCCATTGATGTCTAGATCCACTGAAAATGGCAAATTTTCGATTAGGTTGAACTTGACTTGAATAAACCCAAATTGGGTCAGGCTACCAGTAACCTCCAATCACCATTATGTATGGCATTGAAGGTAGATCATCCATAGATAATCTTAGTAGTGTCCTAATTGGCCAAAGAACTGGCCGGTTGAATGTCGAACTAGTCGAATTGGGTTACCCAATATTGACCCAATCTAATTTAATTGAAATTTGGCTGCTAGTAAGCTATAAATGGCCATTATTTGTGGTGTCGTAATTCAGATATATGCCGTCAATCACAATGGTGTCTTGATCGGGCCAAAGAATTGGCCTGTTGGATGTTGAATTGACCATATTGGTCTAAACCAATTGATACGACCTAAACCAATTGATATGACCTGAACCTATCGTTATGGGCCAAACTATCTAAACTAGCCGAACTAGCCAGTAGTTGCTTCCGACAGCACATGGCGGCATGTGGGTGGTGATTTCTAATGCTAAAAAATTTCTAATTTTATTTAGAAGATTCTAATGTTATTTTTTTATATATAATTATCCTATTTGGTTGACAATGTTAATTGAAATTACGTAATTTATTGTTTATTAAATTTATATGTGCAATTATTGTATGCTATATTGTCATGTTTATTTGTTTGATACTCATTTCATGGCCTGATAAATGATATGTGTTTGTATAGACTCATACTAGGCTATAGTTTCATTGAGCATACAATTTATGCAACACTTGTAGTGTTGCTTAGGTGTAACTCAAACACTAATGTCTCAGTCTTTTGGAATTGAGTTGTACATTTGATTATAAGTACTATATGTTTTATATCCCACAACATAGGTTGATCTCATGGTTTGATTAGGTTGTGATCACCATAGTGGCACAACTTGATTACATTACAGGTTGTGTTCTTCTACATTTTGGGAGATTTGCTAGGTACGTGGGGATCTTATGATTCAATTAGATAGTGACCATCACAGTGGTGCAATTTGATTGGGTTATGGGACTACGTTCTTGCACTATGACAGTGTCCAATCTTGGTGAGTGGTTATGCTCCCACATGAGGTGACTAGATCTAGATGTTGCATAGCTAGCATGATGTGTTTTGGGCTACTTTTAATGGTCCATACACTTATAGGTGGTAGATTATGAGGATTGATTCTTGTTTGTGTGAACTGCTATGTAGAAATCTTGGATGGCATGTCGTATTTACTACCTACAAGTGTTTATGTGATATTGCTTGTGAGACTTTCTTTTAACCTACTTACATTGTGTTTTAATTATATGTTACTAATTGTAGTCACCTTTACTATCAACAACTGCATGGTTACTATAGAAGTTTTGATTGGATCAAATTTTAAGAAATGGTTGGTTAATTTCCGCTTTGATATGTGGATTGCTGATTTATATTCAAACCTAACAATTGATAAGTTAGAGGACATTGCTTCAACTAGCACTGAGGAGTATAAAATCAAGTGCACTACTTAGGTAAAAAAAAAAAAGAGTTATGTTCGTTGTCAATGTAAAGGGTGATTCAAGATCATCTTCAATTAAATTTGCCCATTGATGTTATTGCAAAGGCCTTTTTAAAGGTAGTAAAGAAGTAGTAAATAGTTCCCTCTAATGTTAAGGCTAGGGAGCTTTTGAAAGAACTATTTCATCTTAAGTTTGATATGTCTGCAACCATAAGAAATTACATCATGAAGGTATCGACTTTAAGGTAAAGCTCAAGAAGCTGGATATAATCCTTTCTAATGCGATTATAATACATAAGGTGGGAAAGCATTTGGTTAGCAGTATTAATGTTTTAGCTTATGTTTGTAGTCTCACATAATAGAAACACCCTTTAGTTTCTGGTGGTTAGATAGTGCAACAACTAACCATGTAGCACTTATCGTTAAGGGGTTTGTAACTAGGAGGAGGCCAAGTAAGGAAGAGCAGTACCTTTTTGTGGGGAACAACATGAAGGTTGATGTGGAGTTCATTGGTGATGTCATCCAACTTTGGACATTGATTTTTAGATGACTTTATGTAATACCTTTTATGTACCCTCTTTTAGATGGAATCTAGTTTCAGTTTCTCACCGAATAAGTTAGGGTACTTGTATGAGGTTAAGAACTTCATTGTAAATGTATCTTTTAATTCAAATCTTGTTAGTTGTTGTGTTATGAATCATGGTTTATATAACCTTAGTTTATCCCCACGTGAAATTTATGTTGTTGCAAATGTTGGATGTAATGTTCCTAAGAGGGTGATGTCTAAAAGTGATTATACACATTATAACATAAGAGACTTTGCCATATTTCCAAAAAGAGAATACAAAGATTGATTAAAATAGGAATTTTTTCCATTCTTAATGAAGATTTGGAAACATGTGTGGATTTTTATAAAGGCAAGATGACTAAGACAAAGAAGAAAACTATGATTCACAGTTCTGAGCTATTAGGTGTAATTCACATTGACATAAGTAGTCCTTATAGAACGACATTGTGGGGTTATATATAATTTATCACCTTTATAGATGATTTTTCACGTTACGGATACATATATTTAATTAAGGAAAAATCATAGTTGCTTAAGAAGTTTAAAGTATTTAAAGTAGAAGTTGAAAACGAATTAGGAAAAAGTATAAAGGTTATAAGGTTTGATTGAAATGGAGAATACTATAGGAGACATAGTTGTTGGGTTTATGGCTATCCAAGAAGGGGGGGTTGAATTGGATATTTGGAAGTTTAATGAATTTTAAAATATTCTTTAAGTTTGTTTTTCTACAATGAACTCAGCTAAACAAATTATCACAATAGTAATGGAATATCTAATAGAAGAATTAAATCAGAGAAATTCACATACAAGAATTTCACGGTGGTTTGGCACTTTTTCACCTACTTTCACCCTCTTCTCCTTCAACTCAAACCGAGTTGAAATCTGCTTTACTTCAAACAAGGAGAGCACCTCTCCTTCACCTCACAACTCCTCAGAAGGAGTTATATAGCTCACGGTTACAAGGTTAAGTTTACAAAAACCTTAATACATCAAGCTTACTCCTCAAATATATGATATAAGTGAGGATTTAAGCTTATTAGAGAGCTAATCGAATGTATACATAACCAATTTAAGCTCTAATCTCAAAAACCCCAATTTCATAAATCTAGGGTTTTCGGATTTACAATAATCTTTATGTGCAAATAATGTTATAATCAATCTAGCACATATAAAGATTAATCTATCAAATGATATTCACAAGATAACAAGTTTAGGGAATATCATCGAAGATTTTCTTTTCCTTCAAACGTTTCCGAACACAGCTATAAGAACAAAGCGATGAGGACTTTTGTCTCTCTTGATCAGATCAGCAAGAATATATCTCAACAAGCACAAATATTTCATCCGAATCTCCCTTTTAGAGCAAGTACTCGAACCTTGAATGGATTAGGGTTTTAGTTCAAACCTTTTTGAAATCCTTCCGTTGAGATTTGATGGATTCGACGTTGTACTGATGCACATGATGATTTTTCAGCAAAATAACCGTTCTGACATTCAGTCGCCTCACCATTCTTCTCGTTGGAGCCGTCATCGTAGGAGAGAGATCAAGAGGAGAAGTGTTTCTTTAGGTTGAAGAGTGCGGCTAGGGCTTCAGTCTTTCGGTCATAAGAGCTTATGCTCTTATTTGCTTCCACACGCTGCTGTTTTGGATAAGTGACTTCTCTCAGAACGCTGCCATTTCATGCTTCACAGGTTGGCCTCTTTACACGGGCTGAAGCTTTTCTTCGGGCTGAACAGATTATACACGGGCTGAACAGATCATACACGGGCTGAAGCATTTCACGGGCTGAACCGATTATACACGGGCTGGAAAATTTCATGGGCTGAACCGATTATTCACGGGCTGAATAAATAAATAAGCTTCATGTGTCCATATGTAAATATATGGTCGGTCCATTACACCTACACATACACCAATTCCAAGTATCAATGTTCCTTTAACATAACCAAGAATATAGATTAATCTATGAGATAAAATATTCAAAGATTAAATCAACTTGGCTTTATATTTGATGTTAAATAATAAAATGTAGGAACCCAATTACTTTATAATATCATTAATCGATATTATAATTTGCACACCTTTTACTTCCTTTGAGTTTTGATATGTGCACACAAGATCTCATATTTTCTATCATATATGCAAGTATGATATTCTATTTAATATATGTTCAAATAAATATAAAATTCTATTTGACATATATTCTCATAAAATTTTTCTCAATCAAAACATACAAGCACATGATTTTCAACAATAGTGACACTGGAAAATATAAAGGACCATTTGCACAATATCTTAAAGATTTAGGAATAATAGAACAATTCACTATGCCTGGAAGTTTATAACAAAATGGTGTCATTGGAAGGTGAAATAAGACATTGATCAATATAGTCAAAAGTATGATAAATAGTAAATTACCCCAATTTCTATAGGGAGAAGCACTAAAGACTTTCATGTATATTCTTAACTACATCCTTATTAAAGTTATTGAAAGGATGTAAGCCTAGTTTGAACCACATCAAGGTTTAGGGATGCCTAGTTGAAGTTAGGTTGTATAATCTGACTCTAGGAAAGTTAGATCCAAGGACCACTAGATGTTATTTTGTGTCCTATCTAGAGCACTCCAAGGGGTATCAATTCTATAACCTTTGTGGAGGTCCCGGGATAATGGATTTGTAAATAGCCAAGTTCTTAGATCTTAATGTTGTAAAAGAAGCAAGATGTTCACAGACCACAAAGTGTAGCGATGGTGCTGCATAGGTGTGGAAGCTAATCCATTAGTTTTATTAGGCATGGAGCATGTTACATTAGTCCTAGTGCATGCGAATGTGCAAGATCATGCCATTGATATTGTTCCAGTTATGGAACCACAAGCTAAAGATCATGCAACAATTGCTTTGCTTGTAAAGAGATCCACTAAAAAAAGAAGATTAGCTATTCATCTTGATTATGTAGTGTATCTTGGTGAACATGATTATGATATTGGGATTGTAGAAGATCCTATGACTTATAGAGGTCATTTTAAGTCCACAATCAAAGTTTTGGTTGGATGCTATGAAAGATGTAATGCAATCCATAAGGCATAATAAGGTATGAGATTTAGTTAAGTGACCTAATGGATGTAAGCCTACTAGTTGTAAATGGATATTCAAAACAAAGAAAGATTCCATAAGAAAGGTAGATAGATTTAAGGCGAGATTGGTTGTTAAAGAATTTACATAGAGAGATAGAGTTAATTATAATGATACTTTTTTGCCAGTATGCTCTAAGGATTCATTTAAAGTCACTATGGTGCTTGTGGCTCATTTTGATATGGAATGACACCAAATAGATATGAGAATTGCCTTTTTGAATGGAGTCCTTGATAGAAAGGTATATATAGAACAACCAAAGGGTTTTACAAAAGATAGTATGAGCAAATTTGTTTATAAACTCAAAAAATCTATTTATGGCCTTAAGCAAGCTTCAAGGCAGTAATATCTAAAGTTTGATAGCTTCATCACTTCATGTGGTTTTGTTAAGAACTTGATGGATCACTGTATATCCAAGTTTAGTAAGATTACCCCAATTTTATTGATTCTTTATGTTGATGACATTCTATTAGCATGAAAGGATGTGGGGTTACTTCAAGAGACAAAGACAATATTATCTTCTCATTTTGATCTAAAAGATCTTGGTGAAGCTTCCTTTATTCTTGGAATTAAGAACCATAAGGATTGATTTCATCAGTTGATAGGTTTTTCTCATAGGGCATATATTAACTGGATTTTAGCAAGATTTAACATGTAAGATTGTAAGCCTAAGAATGGACCAATTCTTAGAGGGGACAAATTGAGTAAATTACAATGTCTTCAAAGTGAAGTTGATAAAGAATCTATGAAAAAAGTACCATATGCGAGTGTAGTAGGCAATTTTATGTATGCATAAGTTTGCATTACTCCTAATTTGCTTTTGCCACTAGACTTCTCCGTAGGTTTCAGTTTAATCTTGGTTATAATCATTAGGTTACCACTAAGAAAGTTATAAGGTACTTGAAAAGAACAAGGAATTATATGTTGACTTATAGGCATGTAGATGATCTACAACTTGTTGCGTATTCATATGCAAATTTTGCAAGTGATAAGGATGACCTAAAGTCCACATTAAGTTATGTGTTTATGATGGTAGGTGGAGCAGTGTTATGATAAAGTGTCAAGTAGATGTTGATTACGTCGTCCACTATGCATGTAGAGTTTGTGGCCTATTATGGTGCGGTTACTTAAGCTATTTGGTTGAAAAACCTTATAAAGTTGTTGACTTCTCTAGATTTCATTTAAAGGTCCATTTAGTTGTATTATGATAACCCTACTACTATTGTGTCATTTATTAATGACAACAAGAGTATTAAATGGGCCAAGCACATAGAGATCAAATTTTTGACTATTAAAGAGCGAGTAAAAAAGAATGGTGACATTGCAATGGAACGTATTAGAATAGATGCTCTATGTAACAGACTTACAAAAAATTCGTTCAATACTCAACTCTTGGGCTAGAAACTAAGTTAGCTTTTAACTAGGATCTCTGTGAAGGGATGTTTTTGAAAAAGTAAAAGAGGTTTGAGAGATAATGGTAGTAGATAGTATAAAAAGAGTTTAGGAGAATTGTGTGAGTATAAAGGATCTGAGAAGGTTCCTTTATATATAGTTGTTTGCCTTCTCTCGAAGAGTTAATGTCATATTAGTAACACATTTAGGGCAAAGTGATACATGTGCAAATGTTACTTAGAATTTAAACTTGGTTCATCAAATCAAGACACCTATAATTCCAAATTGAAGATATTTGAATTAAGACTAATGTTACAACCATAAATATTGAATCACAACAATAATCTCTTTCAATATCAAAATCATTGCAATCGTAGTAGATAAGCAATGTTCCCCTTATTAAAAGGGTCAATTACATCTTAATAAATTCAAATACAATGAACATAAAAGGAAACAATAATGGGCACTACCCAAGTGGATAACCCAACAACAAAGGAAACTAGGTAAGCTGGACTCATACTTGCACAACTTAGTCCATCGGCCCATACTACCAATCTAGCACATAGAAGTCTAACTTGTACTTGTTTGATTAGCTTGTTGGCCCATATTAATAGTCCAAAACATTATGTTAGCTGACAAACTTACTAAAGGGTTAAGCCCTTATGTGTTGTAAAAACATGTTGACCACATGGGTCTTGATTCTTCTTTTAATGCTTTTGATTAGTAAGATTTGTTGCTCACTTTATTGTGATGGATTATAATTTTTCTTGGATGATTTTATGTAGTAGGAATGGATGCTCACTTTGTTGTTACGTATTATTAAAGCATTTGTTCTATTTACTATTATGTAAACTTTGATTAATGTATATAATCTCAATTACTTGTCTATTGTTTGATTTTCACGAGCTTGTGAAACATGTATGTATTTGTTTGAGACAAGTTATAAAGTCTTAAGGAAGTTGTAACCTTAAGCATTTGGCCGAGGCATATATTTATTAGCTATATTGTAACATTTTATTCATACATATATATAGATACTCAAGTATATTATACAAGACATATTATATTCTTTTGGGACGGTTTGTCAATGATGTCTTGTCACTTTAGGATGTTCTCTTAAAATGGTTGGTTGGTGACTTTTGTCATTTTGGAGTGACATTCCCCTAAGATGGTTTTGTCGGCGATGTTAGTCATTTACAAAATAAGACTAATAAGAAGGGTAACATAACATTTCTTTTATAATGTTACTTATCCACAACATTATTTTAGATCTATGTCTATAGAATGGAGAGCTCTTGTGACTATGGTAGGTGATGTGTCTCTTAATGGCATAGTTATTGTTATCATTTTAAAATTATTTTCATATATGAAATCTACTATTAGTATTATTTATTTTATGATCATTGATATAGCTTAAGTGAGAGATTGTTAGCTCTTGTATAAGCTTATGTAATATGGGCTTATATTAATGAGCATAGACTAATATTTCCTACCATGGCAAGTCAATGTCATTTGTTGGTTTGTTGTAGTTGTACACATATTGTACACATTTATATTGCCTTTATTGCATATATGACACTATCTAGCATGGGCCTTTGTTCATCTTATAGGTTTTGATGAGTGAACTTATTTGTATGGACACCTTTATTAATTGGCTAAGTCCCCCCTCTAGCTATCCATTTATATAAACTATAGCTTGCTATAAGGAGAAAATAGTGATAGTGGTTATAGTTCTTTGTATTGCATTTGGCTGTGGGAAAGTGCTCTCTCTCTTTCTTGTTAAAATAAAGAACATACACCTTTTTACAACACATGACGAAAAGGCATACCAATCTTATTGTTCAAGTGAGAAAGAGAGCTCATTGTGCAGTCCACTATCCATTTGGTTTCTACTCTCATTTACAATGGTTTTGGCTACCTCATTAGCCTAAGTTAAGAGAAAATATAGTGGAAGACTTAGTATCAACTTACATCTTAAAAAATGGAGAAATCTGGTATGTTTTCTAACTCATTTTTGGTATTTCTTGAAACCTACTCATTTTTTTCATGGATGATGCTTTAATCCTATAAATAAAACCTTGTTTGAGGTCATATTTTCAAACATTTAACACCCATGATGTGATTAGCCAAACTCCCGCACTCAAGCGGCTTCCACATTACCTTTGTCAACACTGAGTTCAACCAAAGGTGCTTAATCAGGTCCAAAGGACCGGATTACGTGAAGGACCTACCGAATTTCTGGTTTGAAACAATCCCTGATTGGTTGCCACCGTCCGATTGTGATGCAACCCAAGATTTTTTGGCCTTGTGTGATTCCACTAGAAAGAATTGCTTGGCTCCATTTAAATAGCTATTGCTTAAGCTTAACACATTGCTTGAAATGCCTCCAGTTACTTGCATAATTACCGATGAAAATATAGGCTTCGTGGACTACTTCAACATGTGGCTTTATGGCATATTTGGACTTTAGTAAACTCATCAAGCAAGGCATTATTTCGTTCAAAGGTATGTTTTTATTTTCCAGGTTGCCATCGTTCTTTATCTGCATGGGTTAGTTTTCTCTCTTTTTCATCTATGTGCTTCACCATGTCCATAATTTCTCATTTTTAGTCTATTTAAAATATTCTAAATTTTGATCTCTAATTTGTTCTTTTTTTTTCTTTTTTCTTTTTATGTATATTGACTACCAAATGAGATTCAAATTCAGGATTTCTTTTAATGTTATATCACACCTTTAGATATTTCAAAGTTCTAAACTAAATAAAATGCATTTAATGACTCAAGTAATTATTCTTAACGGCTTAATATCAATTAATTAAAACAAAATGACACTTTCGTAAAGCATTTATCATGAGTATTCATAAAGTTATAGGAAATTATAGTTAAAAAGAGATGATATCAAGTACATCACTTTTATATAAACTTATATGATTATATTGTTTAAAAGAAACAATAATAATTGATTTTTTATTCCTTCCTAAGAGAGAGGGAAAAAATGCCAAACACCTATTTTTAGTAAATCATATTTTTATGACTAAATAATCCTCATTATCCATTATTAATTATTGAAGTCGTAGGTATGTTGTAAGAAATAATTTAATATCTCTATTATATGGCATTTGGCTTCATTCTCTACCATTGATGATAATTGACAAAAGACAAGCTATGAAATAGACTAAGATGGAAAGTATATAAAAGCAAAGTGAGCAAAGCAATTTTAATAGTTGCAACTAAAATAAAATTAAGAGAAATAAAACTAACTATTCTAGGTTGAAAATGTAAAAGATGGTAACCAATGTTGTACATTGTTGTTCTTCTATCAATATGAATTGAGAATGAGGAATGACATTATTAATGCTATATTTCATCTTTCCCTCAACGTATGATTATTCACTAGCTAAACTAATAGCGAAAATTGGCACAATTTTTTTTTTTTTTTAATTTTGAAAAATTACACTACGTTTGATGGATTTGGAAAAGTTTCCTAGACATAATTCACCTATTACATGTTATAGTTGAAAGCTTCAAAGATGATGGCACACTTCACACCCTAATCACCTAGGGTCCCAAGCATGAGAAATATCCAACTTAAGGACTTCCCTACCTTTATGAAACCACTAATACCAATGATGGTCATGTTTGATTTTTTGGGATCGGAAACAAGAAACTACTTGAATTCTTTTGTGATCATCTTCAACACATATGATGAATTTGAATATGAAATATTATAGGCAATTTCAAACATATTCCCTTACTTTTACAACATAGGTATGCTTCCCTTGCTAGAGTGCCATTTAAAAAAATATCTCTTTTAATATTACAATGCTTGTACCTAACTTATGCACATATTGTGTTGAACTCCAGACCTCATAGTTGTCATTTCTACCAACCCACTACTGGACTAATTAGTTAAGCAACATAAAATACCATTTGCTTGACAGCCAACTCAAGTCTCTAAGTTGTAGCTTATGGAAAGAAGACTCAACATGTCTCAAATGGCTTGACACAAGGAAACCCAACTCAATTGTGTACATGAACTAAGGTGGCATCACAGTGATGTTTGAACAACATTTGAAGGAGATTGCATAGGGGCTTGAAAATAGTAAGCACCCATTATTGTGGATAGTAAGGCCGGATGTGGTAATGGGTTTTGCTTGAAGAGTTTTTTAAGGGACTAAGGATAGGGGATTGCTCACAAGTTGGTGGCACCAAGAACGAATTGTTAGCATATCCATCTATGGGAGTTTTCCTAACACATTGTGGGTTGAACTCTACACTAGAAAGTGTATGCAGTGGTGTGCCCGTCATTTGCTGGCCATTTTTGGCTGAGCAACAAACAAATTGTTGATATGCTTGTATCACTTAGGGCATTGGCATGGATGTCAACCATGATGTAAAACATGATGAGATTGAAGAACTTGTCAAGGAAATGATGGAAAGTGATAAGGGTAAGGCGATGAGGCAAAAAGCTCAAGAATGGAAAAAGAGAGCTACGGAAGCTATTGATATGGTAGGTTTGTCCTACAAGAGCTTCAAGAGAGTTATTAAGGAGGCTCTCCATGGTCCCCATAGCCACTAAATCTTTATAACTATCTTTGGTTTTTCTACCATGATCTCAGCCACATCTATGTCATGTTGTATCTTGCATAATAAGTGGTTACAATTTTTTAGATTTGAATCATTTGTATGCCTTATGGAATTCTCGGGAGATTGGAATGTATTATATATTAATCATAAGAATGAAATACTTATTGATCATGGCTCAAGGATTGTTATTAATATGCTAGATAGATCATATTGGAACTTATGTTCAATATCAATACAATAAATTTGTCTAGAAATGATCCAAAATTCACATTTTCACCCTCGGTACAAACTTAAAGTTCATTCATACACACTAAAAGTTGGCATCTTTTCCGAACGTAAAATTTCCATTTTTACTTATTTATTTATTGTCTTCCGGCTAAGTAACAATGCGTTAAGTAAGAGAAATTAACACATGATCAGCTGCAGAAAGTCTTAACAAATCTAAAGCTAATGAAAAAAACTACAAGAAAAAAGCCAGCTAACTAAGTACTATCTCTGGAGTACCCCACTCCCTGTTTCTTGGTCTACGAGGTTTATGAACAGAAGTGGCCATTAATATTCACACTATCAATTGGGTTAGTATTTTAGCTGCGAATTGATGCGGGATGAGAAAATGGTCAACTGAAACGTGGCATTTCCACTGCACGAGGCTGGACGAGACGCCAACAAGAAGAAGCAAAGGGTGACCATGTAAGAACTATAGCAGAGCATCGACCAGCTAGAGAATTAACCCCGTGCAGCGTGGGAATGTAGCAAAGTAGAGCTTAGCGGCAGGGAAGGGTTGAGAGAGATCTGTTAAGACGAGATGGGGATTCTGTATTTTACCATCGCCTCCTCAAAACGCCCATGTCCATCCCAAGCCATAGCTCCCCGTCCCCCCAAACCAAACCTATCCAAAATAGTTTATTACATCGAACGTCAAGAGAGAGGTTTCTCTTATGCATTCTCTCCCACACCTCGCATAAAGAAACAAAACAAAGCACTTGGAGCAGCGAAGCACGAAGCAGAATCTATAAATATTTCTTCATTTGAATGCACAACTATTTAGAATGAATTGGATCAATAAACAGGTTATTCAATGCGTTAAGTCAGACTTAGTGGACAATCAAACACAAGACATTACTCTTAACTACAATTTAGAATATGACTATTTGTAAAAAATTATCAACAACTTTTTTATATAAAAAATCATATAATCATCAAGAAATTTAACAATATTTGCAACATCCTTGCATCAACAAAACCCTTATATCAATATTTAAGAAAAATATTTTATTTATAGCACAAATTGATAATAATTGTGGGAAAAGATTTTAAATACGAATGGCAACACAAATAATTTGTAACAAATATGCTTATTCCTAAAAAGGTAGGCAAACATGAAACTAGTTCTGTACATTGAAGAACTCAAACTCTATCACCCGCACTTTAAAATATATTCTTGTAACGTCTTATCTACCTTATCAGCCAACAACAAGTCGACGAAAATGGTAGTGGTGGTCGTCTTTGCTGAGAAACCCTTGTCAACCATTATCTGGAGATATTTTATTGCCCACGATATCTCATCATGTTGCAAAAACCCTTGCATAATTGTGTTGAATGTGATTGCATCAGGGGAGCAACCATTCTTGTCCATTTTCTCAAGCAGCTCCCTCGCTTCATTTAGTTGTCCCTCTTTACAAAGCCCTTTGATCATTATGTTGTAAGTCCAAACATTAGGTGATAAACCTTTTGCAGCAAGACGGTCAAAGAGTTCTCTAGCAGTTGGAAGTTTCCTAGCATTACACATACCTTCAATCAAGATGTTGTAAATCACAATATCAATGTCCAACTTCTTCTCGACCTCTTCAAATAGAGTCATTGCCTCATTAAATTGTAGACTCTTAAAGAGGCCACCAATCAAAATGGCATAAGTTTTAATATTTGGATGAAGGCCACAACATTCCATCTCACGGAGCAGCTCTAGTGCCCTCTGAAGTTTCCCAACCCGGCAAAACCCATCCATAAGAGTACTATATGTGACAACATTAGGAATCTGTCCATATTTGTGCATTTCACGAAAGAGACTCATTGCCTCATCGAGTCTTTTATTTTTACAATATCCATTGATCAAGGTGTTGTAACTAATTAAACTTGGTGAACAACCCTTCCTGACCATCAAGTTAAATGCTTTGATAGCCTCACCCATCTTATTTTGCAAACAATAACCATGAATCAAACAACTGTAAGTCACAGTATCAGGCTTTTTACCTTTATGAATCATCAAATCAAAAACTTCTTTTGCCTCTGTCAATTTTCCTTCTTTTACTAGTCCATTCACCAATATGTTGAAGGTATACAAATTTGGCATGATTTTCCTCTTTGTCATCTCATTCAATAGATTATGTGCCTCCTTCAATTGTTTGAAATTGCATAAGCTTTGAATCAAAGAAGTGTAGGTGACCACATTAGGCTGCATACCTTTCTGAATCATCATATCAACAACTTCTTTTGCCTCCACCAACCTCCCTTCTTTTCCCAAACCATTCACCAAAATGCTGAATGTCTGCACATTTGGCATGATTCTCCTTTCTATCATCATGTTAGATAATTTAACTGCCTCCTTAAATTGCTTGAAATTACATAGGGCCTGAATCAAAGAATTGTAAGTGATACAATTTGGTTGAATTCCTTTACTTGGCATTTCATCAACGAAGTTCATAGCTTCACCAATTTTACCTTGAATACAGAGCCCTTTGACAATAATACTAAGAGTTACACACTCCAATTCAAAACCAAGTTTTAGAATTCTTGCTAAGACGGAGAAACTAAAATCCATTCGTAATGTATGGCAAAAACAATTAATCAAAACATTTAGAATATAAAGATCAGGAGCAATTCCTGATAATTCCATTCGTTTGATTAAAGAGATCACAGTGGCATGATGCTTCATTCTTGCAATTGCACTCAGCAACTGGCAAAAATCCACAACAGAAGGCAAAGGACGCATGTGAAGCATGCTATCAAACAATCCTAAGGCATCATTAAGGTTCCTTAAGCTTCCAGATTTGCATCTATCTCTCAAAGATTGCAAGAACTTTGTTGGGTTTTCCACATTTCCTCTACCACCAGAAGCAGCGTTAGTGGAAGTAGTAATATAACCGCAAGAATAATGACAAATCTGAACAACATGGAATGGAAGCCTTGTGTGATAATGGTGAGAAGAGTCAACAAAATGATTCAATAAAAAAGCAAGCGAGTTTCTAGGATTAGCAGTCATAGCCCTTTCCCAAGGAAGAAAAGCAGAAGCAATACCAAAAGCAATTCTTCTCACCCACATCATGAGAACGTTCAAAAGATGGAACTCTTATTGAAGTTGAAAAGCCCTTTCTTTCGCAAGATGTACTGAGTTGTGTATGCCCGGGTGAGATTTCCAACCTATTGAAACATAAAAGCATGTGATTCAACTTCTAGGAAATACCAATTGTAAAGCAATATAGCTACGATTTTAATTTTCTTTTATTTTTTTATTATTATATTTGCATAATTCAAGATCATGTGCAAATGCAATGGAAGGGACTCTAGACAAAATAATACTCTTTGAAATGCTTTTGGAGTGTAATACGAATAGTGTTGTTATAGTTTCATGGTGCTCCCACCCATCCATCAACTCCATTAAGGATAAAAAGGACAACAATTCATAACTGAAATTTTTTTAGGGAGAATTACTAATAAGAACCAGATGGAATGCCAAAACAAGATGAGAACATTTTGTATTCAGTTTGGAAGAATCCTTACATTTTTATGTTAAATTTTTACAAATGAGAAATCTCATCTAAGAAGCACTTTCTTCTTAGAAATTTCAACTACAACCCGCATCTGACCAGTTGGGAAAGTTACAAATTCTCGAGGTGATGAGCCTAATTCGCCATATATGACTAGAGATTGTAACACCCACTTGGGCATTGGTGGGCCTGATGAACTTAACATATCCTAGCGTGAATATTAGCCTGGTGGGTGTGTGTTTTCTGCCTTGAACGCAAGAACTTGGTCGCAGAGGCACCACAAAACACAGCAAAGTTCTGCTCAAGCAAGGACGACCAAGGAAAAAAAATGCTCGGAATTACAAGCAAAACCAGATATCAAAGGTAATATCCATATCTTTCTACTTAACAAGAAATGAAAATGAGAAAAGGTAAGTTTTGTGTTGGGCAAAGAAACTCCAATATTTGTGTTAATTTGACATTAAAAACTACTTCAATATAATTACTTATCCTAGATAATCGAAAGGAATTCTGTTTTTTGTTGGATTTAATATCTGATAACAAATGCCATAAATTATAGGAGTCCTAAAACATTTTCAATAAGCACCCTCTTTGTACGTCTCAAGTAAAAACTAGCACAAAAATCAGATGCATGTGGTTGGCAGAAGCCAAAAAAACCCTTCATCCAATCCGATCAATAATTGCATCAACCAAAGGCATTCATCGCGTTTCCAGTAAGCTCAATTTCTTCCAACAACAAGAACGCATCAAGAGAAGCGTAAAACACAGAGTGCAGCACAGAGGAAAATAAACATCTATCCAACAATCCACAATGGATATCTAGCAAAACCACGCCAAGACAAGTAGCCAAGTTCAGGACAAACACCGAAGAAGGAGGAAAGATGTAACTTACTGTGCTGCGGAGGACCTTACAAAGACAGTGGGAGGGACAGCGAGGTCTCGAAAGTAAGACGAAACGTTGTAGGGTTTATTCCTCTTCGAAGTTTGGGCCCGCGGTTGTAGCCAGTAGTTCATCGGCCGAAGTAATAACTAAAATACTTGGCCCACACAAACCACCGGGCTGGTGGTGCAGTTGGCTAGCGCGTAGGTCTCATCGCCCGAGTTGTCCTGAGGTTTGCTAGTCATGACTCGTGAGCAACGTATTTCTTGGTAAAGTCAAATGATGCTTGCGAAAACAACCCGCCTTGAGCCTTCACATCATCACTTGGATTAATTATCTTACTAAAATAAGTCTGCAGAAAGAGTATGCCCCTCCATGCATGAGAATTTGCTACAGGAATGTTTACAAGTTAATGATGGTAAGCTATGACACCACAAATCCAATAGCAATAGCCATCAAAAGAAGGCTTTTATTTTTGTGTGCTGAAATTTTTATTAATAAAATTCTCTTCCCTAAAAAATCTTGAATTGTAGCAATTATCCCCTTTAATTACCTTAACACCAGCTTGGTAAAAATTGCCTATAAACCCATCCAGCCTTAGAGTACCTCTTCCCAATGGGGGACCTCCGATAGCATTTTATTCTATGTAGTGGTGACTCATGGTGGAACAAAAAATAGGATATCTCTCTGTTCCCTTTGGTCTAGCAAAAATTGAAAAGGGTGTATCAGTGATGAACTACTAAAGGCAATAAGCGTTTTGGAATAGAAATTAACTTCCATCAGCCCCTCTATAGCAACATCTAATGAATAACTACCATGGGGCAGCTAAATATTCCAAGTAGCCTAAGTATTGCATTCTTTTATACATGTAAGAAAATAAACAAAGTTTCTATCCCCTTTTTGCAACCATTTATTATGAGCCTTGTCCCATATAGTTTTCTCTTGTATTATTAGCACTTTATCATACTGATCTTAAGCTTCTTTGTATTCTGTGTTTTTGTTTAAACCACCCTTGCTAAATATCTTTACCTAATAACTCAATTTGCTACTCTAATATTGTTATTTGTTCTATTTTCCCAAACTTGATTTTTCTTATTTCATTCAATGTATATCATTTTCATATGTTTCATATGCCCATGTAGTTCTTACCATGGACACCTTCCCTTATAAATTTTCCACTTATTGGCCAAATTAGTTAAAAAGATTTGCTTTTTAACCAAATGTTGAAGTTATTGCTTCTTTTTAGCCTCTCCATTGAAATAAAGAGAGGACAATGATCAAAATACATTCACAATAAGTGAGAAACTTCTAAACCTGAAAATTGCACCATAGCTTTCATATTCAAGAGGATGTTATCTAACCACAACCTTGCTTTTCTTCCTTCAATTTCATTGCTACACCGTGTGAAAGGCTCTCCTTGAAATCCAACATCTATTAGCCTCATAGGTACAATAAAGTCATTAAATTCTTCAATTGCTCTTCTTGAATATGAATGGCCCTCTTTTTTTCTGTTTAAGATGAAATAATATTAAAATCACCATACAAAATCTATGTCTTACCTTCAATATTCAAATGCATTAAAGAATCCCATAATTGCCTTCAAACATGTATTTCATAACTAGCATATACTATGAGTTTTTGCATAATTAAAATGCTTGCAGTGACCAAGAGAATCTTCAATGTCATACCTTTTACATGTTGCCATCATGTTTTGGCCCTAAAACAACAAGAAAAGAACTACCTTTACAATTGAATTTTGCATTGAGAAAATCAATCTTATATTGAGGCCCTAATCCTTTAATATTCTAAATTATCATGATTGATGCTTAGAAACTTGTTGAATTTCCATATGGTTTGCCAAATCACAAAATTTAGTGTTAGACAAGTGTTCTACCAAATAAGATTATGTGTTATGAGCTAATAATTTTTCATGTCTTCATTTTGTTTTGGGATATATCCTAAACAGTGCATCAATTTTGCCTTAGCTCTTATTGTGACCAATTAGATAACCTCCTACTTCTATTTATCCTTTCCATTTTTTCAACCCAATTATCTATAAAGGCAGTTGGTATCACCTCTTGCTACATATCATCAAGTATAGGAATACAAATTTGGAATGCTACCAAATTTCTCCTTATGCGCCTCCCATTTCTTTCTATTTTGTTAGGCAATATTTAATTGCTTTGAGTTATAGCTTGTACATACCTTTATAGCTAGTACATACCTTACTTTCTTCCATTTACATAATAAAAGTTGACTTTCCATAGCTTTCTTGTGTTGGCTTTATATCTTCTATTGCAACCTTCTTTACTATAATGCCTAATTCTCCTAGTTGCTTTTCTACCACTTTCCCATCCTAAGCTACCATGTCAATACACATAGATTTTATATCCTTATTGGCTATATCATCCCCCACATCCTTAGAAATTACCTAGACATCCTAAACTTGTTCCTTTGGTGACAAAATCTTCACTTGCTCATATGTTAGCCCATTGGTTTGCACCCTTCCAATTCCTATAATTCTCCTTCCTTAAAAATGGAGTCCAACAACTTAAATGAATTACTTGAAATTGTGTTTTCTCTTCTACTTGGCACATCCTCCTTTCCTACCCTCTCCTGATTTGCTTCATTAATCTACTTTACCCTTATCCACCTAAATAAAGATTTGCTTCTTTTTTGTTACATTATTTTATTATTCTATTTTTACTCTAGCCTTAAAGGCATTTTGACTAACAACGTGACAATTACAGTTTTCACCATTTAGACTTCCATCTTTACCAACAAATATAGTCCCATACTAGTATTAAAATTCTCATTCTCAAATGCCACAACTTCTTTGTTCTTGTTAGAATTTTTGCTATGTTTAACCTTGACTTATTCATGGCGTTTGTTTGTGATCTATCTTGCCTTCTTCTACATGAATTGCAATCAAGGCCTTGAAGATGACAAAAGGTGAAATAACCTTTATAAGATTCACAATAAATTTGCTACCACTCATCTTTATTTGCACCTATTGCTTAATTGATCTATTGAGGTAATGTAACTGATAGATCCTTTTTTGCACAAATACGAAGGGCAAAAGGATATTTTTTGCCATTAACCCTTTCATCCACTCTTAAGAATCTACCAATTAACTTTAAGAAAACAAGACTTTGCCAAGAAAGAAGTTATGGAAATTACATCCAAACCACCCCAAATTAGAATCTTTTTTTTTTTTTTATTGTAATCTGTTGTCCATCTAAGTAACATATATCTTTTATTCGCAAGAATTATACTTTCCTTAGTTAGATTTTCCTTAGAGCACATCATTGCAAAATCTTCATCCAAATGTAAATGAATGTAAATATGTTGATAATCAAGCAAACCCATTGTGGCAGGTTGATTCAAATCCTAAGATGAATTTATATGTTTTTCAAATATATCAATCAAAGGCCTATTTGATTACTAGTATGGATGTTTAGTCCTTTATTGCTAAGGAAGCCATTGTGAATCTAAATTCAATTTTCTACTCACTCACTTGTAGACAAAGATCCCCACAGAAAGCATTTTCTCATGCTCAAGGCAAAAGGGCATGTTAATTCCTACATTAGAACAATATAGAGATCAAGAGTAATTTACAAAGAGATGAATTCCTCTAATTGATGTCTTAAGATTTTAAGTAAGATATAGGTCATTCTTTGTAAAATATAGTATGGTGTTAGAATTGGTCCTCTTTTAGTACTCTTATGGATATAAATATGGTTTGGCCTATAGTACCAAGTTGGACCATTATAGCGAGGTGGCATGTTAAATATTGGTATGAAGTTATCTCACATTGCTAAGATATAGGTTTGTGGAGTGGTTTATATGTATAAAAAAAAAAATTCCCTTAAACTAGCTTTTGTAAAAGAATCATACAAATATAGGTATGGTTTAGCCTAGAATCCACACAATAAAAGTAGCACCACAATATGGTCTAAGTTAGACCATTAGGGTGAGAGGGTGCGTTAAATATTGGCTTTGAGTTATCGCATAGAAATCATCAAAAGAGAAAAAAAGAACAACATAATTATTATCAAGAGTAAGCTTTCAAATAAATAAAATAAAAAAATTGTGTCTAAATCATGGGGTATATAAGATGTTTGTGAGGCGCAAAGTATGGTATGGTTTATAATGTACCAATGTGGGTAACAAGGCTATTAAATTTATCATGCAGGGTAAAAAAAATTAGGAATGCACATAAATAAAGTAAATCAAGACTTTTTAAATCACAAATGATGTGATCACTTACCCTTAAATCAATGATAATCTACAAAGTGAAGTATTGCACTAATGATACCTTGGATCGATACAAGGCTAAATACGTGACCAATGGATGTAGTCAAAGAAAAGGATTAATCATCAAAATACTTTCTCTCCAATGATAAAGCATTTATTGTCACTCTTATCATTAAAAGCCCAAGATTTGATTTTCCCTTCTATAATGGTGAGTTAAATCCAGCCTTATGAGTTTCGTGCGCTAATCATTTCTTTCATTCAAATATGATTCAAGTAGAGGAAGAAAAAGCATAGATAGCTTTGTGGTATTTGGAGGGTGAAGCACAAGTTTGCTTAGAATTTTTGCTAAAAAAGTTAGGAGACCATCCGCTCACTTGGTCCCTTCTTACTAAGGAGCTACTTATGAGGCATAGCTTTGCTTGTGGTCATAGGCCTTCTCTTGAATTGTTGAAAACTCATCAAGAAAGCATTGTAGATGAGTTCCATGCTAGATTTACTAGACAATTACTTAGAATGGCCTACATAAGTGAAGAATAGGAGCTAGCTTGTTTTTTATTTGGGTTGACAAAAGACTTGAGAAAGGAGGTAAATGCTAGAAACCCAGAGGATTTGGCTCAAGCAATCAAATTTATCCATCTTTTTGAGGTCTTGAGTAATGTGGGGAAGAAAGAAAAATGGAGCTCCCCTAAGAGGGAAGTTTATCATAGTAATAAAGGGACTAAAAGCACAAAGTCTACTCAGGGGACAAAAAAGCTAACCCCCAAAAGAGATATAAGAAAAAAGGGAGAAAGGTTTATGTTTTAATTGTGAGGAAAGGTATACAATGGAGCACAAATGCAAAGGAAAATTATTTATGATTGTGGGAGGTGAAAGGGAAGATGATGATGAGAGTGCAAATGAGGAAGAGAAAGAACATATGGATGTGGTACCAAAAATTTCACTAAAGGCTATGGAAGGTTCACTAACCTCAAAGACCATAAGGGTAATGAGAACTATTGGAAGAAATAAGCATATCTTGTGTATTCTAATTGACTTAGGTGGCTCTCATAACTTCCTAAATAGTATGTTAGCAAAGAAATGGAGAATTAAACCTAATAGGGATAAGGAGTTGGTGGTAGCTATTGCAAATGGAAATCAAATGAGGAGTGAGGGGTTATGTAAGAAAAAATTGAGATTGGATTTTTTCTTGTTAGATACACATGGAATTGATGTAGCTTTGGGGGCACAATGGCTCAGGACATTAGGGCCAGTAAAAATGGACTATGTGGAGCTGCAATTATCCTTCAAACTATGAGGAAAAAGGGTTTTTTTTTTCAAGGTTTAAGAGTTAGAGAAATTTGGATGATGAGGGGAAAACAGTTCTATAAAGAGATTAGGAGCGTTGGACATGAGGTACTCTTATACATTAACCAAGTGCATAAGCATACAAAAGGCCATAATAGGGTTCAAGAACGTTAACTACATTCCTTAGAGTGCCATAAAAGGGAAGAGTTGGGAAAAGGATTCCAAAAGTCGTTAAAGTAGTATGAAGACATCTTTAAAGAGCCAGTGGGACTGACACCCACAAGAGCGTTCAACCATCGCATACCCTTGAAGGAAGGGAGTGAACCTATTGCCACAAGACCCTATTGATACCCTTACTATCAAAAGAATGAGCTAGAAAAAATGGTTAAGAAATTGTTAGATGCAGGGGTTATTGGGCCTAGTACCAACCCTTACTTTTCACTAGTTTTGCTAGTCAAAAAGCAAGATGGCTCTTGGCGCCTATGTGTTGATTACAGGGCACTCAACAAGTAAATAGTGAAGGATAAATTTCTTATACCTACGGCGGAGGAGCTAATGGATGAGCTACATGGGGCAAGATATTTTAAAAAGCTAGATTTGTGCTCAAGGTACCATCAGATAAGAATGCACCCAAGTGATGTTTATAAAACTGCATTCCAGACGCACCAAAGGCACTATGAGTACTTGGTCATACCCTTTGGTTTATGCAACGCCCTATCAACCTTTCAAGCTTTGATGAATTCTGTTTTCAAGGAATACTTAAGGAAGTTTGTATTGGTGTTCTTTGATGATATCTTGATATATAATAAGGATTGGAAGGCACATTTGGTACATGTGGACAAGGTCTTTAGGGAATTGAGAGTACATCAGCTATACGTTAAAAGAAGTAAGTGCATTTTTTGTCAGGAATCAATGAAATACTTGGGTCATGTCATTAATGCCAAAGGGTATTGAAGTAGATGAAGAGAAAATTAAGATAATGCTAGAATGGGAGAAACTAAGAGTGTGAAAAGCTTAAGGGGCTTCTTAGGTTTGATAGGCTATTATAGGAGATTCATAGCAAATTATGGGAAGATAGCATCACCTCTCATAGAGTTGTTAACGAAGAATAGCTTCCATTGGAACTTGGTAGTAGACAATGCTTTTGAGGAGTTAAAAAGGGTTATGACTAGTGCACTGGTGTTGGCCTTACTAGATTTTGAGCAAGATTTTGTATTGGAGTGTGATGCTTTAGAAGCTAGCATTGGTACAGTACTTTCCCAGCATGGACATCCATCACCTTCTTTAGCCACATGCTCAAAGGAAAGAATCTCTTACTTTTCTCTTATGAAAAAGAGCTCTACGTTGGTGTTAGCCATCAACAAATGGAGGAATTATTTTTTGGGGAGAAGATTCATTGTGAGAACAGACCAAAAGAGCCTTAAGCACTTATGGGAGCAGAAGATAGTCACTCCAACTCAGTAGAAATGGTTAATGAACTTGATGAGATTTGACTTCACCATTTATTATAAGCCATGTAAGGAAAATAAGGTTGCAAATGCCTTATCTTGCAAGGATATTGAGGAAAACCAAGATGAGGAAGGATCCCTTATAGCCATTTCGGCACCTGTGCTCAAATGGATTAAACCCATTCGAGAATAGGTCAAAAGTGATCCTGAAGTATAGTCCTTGGTGAAGCAAATTCAATCAAGCAAAATGAGAGATGCATGGTCATACAAGGATGGCTTAATTTTCTTCAAGAACAAATTGTACTTTGGGCCTAATTTCAATCTTTCTAGACTAATGATCAAGGAGATCCATGGACCTGCCCATGAAGGAGTGTTCAAAACCTTACAATGGGTACATGCTATTTTTTATTGGCCTGATATGAGAAAGCTTGTACAAGATGTGGTGCAAAAATGCTTGATTTGTCAAAAAAAAAAAGTTTAAACACTTAACCTGCTAGATTGTTACAACCTCTACCTATTCCCCATAAGGTATGGATGGAGATTTCCATAGATTTCATTGAGGAGCTACCACCATCTAAAAGGAGGACTTGTATCTTGGTTGTGGTAAATTGTTTGTCTAAGATGGCCTATACACTGCAACTTCAGTTGCAGAGGCCTTTTTCCAAAACATTTACAAATTATACAAGATGCCTTAGAAGATTGTCTCAAATTGTGACAAGGTCTTCACTAGCCTTTTTTGGATAGAGCTATTTAACCTACATGAGACACATTTGAACTATTCCACGGCTTATCATTCATAATCAAATGGTCAAACTGAAGCAATTAATCGAGTTCTAGAGACGTATTTACATTGTTTCACTAATGACCAAACTAGGAAGTGGTTAAAGTGGTTGTCATAGGCAGAACTTTGTTACAGCACGAATGTACATAGCTCGTTTGGCAAGACTCCTTATGAGGTTATTTATGGAAGACCTCCTTCTACACTTTTAGATTACATACCAGGAGCTACATCTGTAGAAGCTACAGAAAAAGAGTTAATGGAAAAGAATGAGATGCTTAAACTTCTTAAAGAGAAGCTTCTAAGCTCCTAGAACTGCATAAAGAAGGTGTATGACAAAGGCCAAACTAATAGGAAGTTCATGATAGGAGATTATGTGTTCTTGCACCTCCGACCATACAAACAATTATCAATGGCGATGAGGCGAGATCAGAAGCTTCAGGCCATGTATGATGGGCCCTACGAGATTGTAGAAAGGGTTAGCAAGTTGGCTTATAAGTTAAAGTTACCAGTGGAATCCAAAATACACCCAATTTTCCATGTCTCAATTTAAAAAAAAAAATACATTGGGGATAGGATATAAGTGTAAACAAATATGCTTAGCTAGTTGAACCATATGGAATGTTAGCTCTACAACCTCAAGCTATCCTGAATACTCACATGCACAAGAATTGTGAAGAATTACTAGTTGTGTGGAAAGGAATGAGTCCGAATGAAGCAACTTAGGTAGTAGTGGAAGACTTCAAGTTGCATTACCTGGACTTTGACCTTGAGGGCAAGGTCTCTTCTTAAGGGGGAGGGAATTGTTGCAATTTGTCTTTTTATGATATTTTGCTAGTTGTAAGGGTAGTTTTGTCCATTGTTGGGTCTTGGTAAGGGCATATTGGTCCTTGAAGGTGGGAGTCTCTAAAGGAATAAGGGAGAAGCTTCAAGGGGGATTTTTTTGGTGTCTTGTAGAGAGTAATACATTCAGTGTCCGAATCGATGTTGAAGTCATGTGTCCCTTAGATGCAAATTGCATTTCTTTTTATGTTGTAATCATAGGTAAGAAGAAGAACAATAAGGGTTCTAGCAAATTTGTATTTCCTTCTAGCTTTACAGACAATTTTTATGTGAATACATATCTTGTTTGCGACATCACCCTTGGTGAGACATTGTACTTCTTTGATCACAAGCTTCTTATGCAACTAACTCTGCCAATCTCATCATTCAATCATTTGTTTGGTGTGCTTGCTAGGAGTAATCATTATTGTACTATGATTTTTCATTGTAAAAGGATGAATTCTACAAGGTTGTTGTGCAATTTTTTTACTTTGAATATTTTGCTTAATTGCTTTTGTAATGTGAATTGGATTTACAACGGTTTTGCATTTATGAGGAGTCTTTGGAGGAAAGGTTATAGTCCAAATACTGTAGCTATAAATAAGCAGTACTTGGTGCTTATTTGCTAAACATTTATTCTTACTAACTAAATTGGAATCATGACCATGAAAGGTCTCATGATTTTTTATGGAGATGAAGGGTATTGCAGTATGAGAATGTAGATCAAGATGATTGATCTATTTGCATTTTAAAACATGTTCAAGCACATATAAAGCACTAGACATGTAGAAATGCAATGTCAAATAGTTAAACTAACCTTAATAAGACATGAAAATATAGTTGTTGCATGGTTTTGCATTTTAAATTGGATTTACTGCTCTCTATGGACCCACATGTTTTGGAAACCAAGCCTATAACCTTTTAACTTAGATCCTACACAATTTTACCATAAAAAGAAAAAGAAAGTAAATTGTGTGAAATTCATAATAGTTTTTCTACACTTTAGTAATGACCAAATGTAATCATAAAATTAATGGTCAATAAGATTACTGTATCATGATGACAGTTTATTAAGTTACCCCTATGTTGTGGCCATAGGAGTAGAAATGTAATGGATAGTGTAAATTGTATCAAGCAAATATATTTTTTATCCTATTCATGTTGATTTCTTTATAGCTATTAATCTTCTCTCTTCCAAGCTATAAGCTAATGGGTGCAAAATTCTATGTTAAATTAACTATGCAAGCTTATCCACTTAGATCCAAAAGGTTTGTTTTAAAACATATTGTTGAATTGTTAAATACATGCTACAAAATTATATGTCTTCTATTTTATGAATATAAAAAATGTTGTCATGGGTATTTAGAAGTTTGAACACTTTGAGTTCTTAGGACACTTATGGGAATTTCGAAGACAACCTTGCATTGGTATGTTTTAGGGTTATGAGTTTTTAAATCCCATATATACTTGAGTTCTTAGGCTATATTGCTATTCGAGGTTCCAACAAAATATCAAAGATGCTATTGGAGACCAAAGGAAGAAAGATAAGCTATATAAATGTTTGTCATGAACTAAATTTTCTTCTGCCATGTGCATGTTGATTAGACTCATTCCTCTCAAGTTCTTATCCATGTAATAGTTGCAATCCTAAGCTTGTTTGATATTTCCTTTTTTTGTTTTTTGTTTTTTGTTTTTTTTTTTTTTTATAGGTATGTTTGATTGAAAGATCTTGTAGATACTATAGCCAAAAAGTTACAAAAATACTTATTGGTGATGAATTGTATGGAAAGAAGGACAATGGTTTATTTCCATGCAAAATCTCAAAAATTTTAAATGAAACTCCTAACAAAATTCAATATAAGGTGGAATGGCTTGCCAAAAGTACAAAAGAAAAAGGAAAATTCTTTACTAAATAGTGAAGATTTAGTACACAAGCAACTTCCTTTTAGTAGAAATGTTTTGAAAGGTAGAGTTGATGAGGTGTGTGCATTGTTCATGAAAATTGACAAATTGGGCTATAGCCTTCATGTTTCTACATTTAGGATCTTAATGAAGGGTTTGTCTCGAGCAAGTACATAATGGTTGCACTCCAATTACATGAAGACATGGCAAATGGTCGATTTGGTTTGATATGTGAGCATGATGTGTGGTTTGTTATGGTATTATCATTTATTTGCTTTGCAAGCATGGATATGTAAACAAGGTGATAGAACTTTTCTTGGAAATGAGGAATAGTAGAATATCCCCAAATGTTTTTGTGGATACCATTATAATACATGTTTTTGTGATAAGGGTAGCTTGGAGGAGGCATAACATTGGTTTTATGATATGGTGGTTCAAGGTGTCCAACTTGATGAGAAAATGCTTAATGCCTTCATAGATGGTCTATGTAAGATGAACAAACTTAAAGAGGTGCTCAGTGTTGGAAAATAAGGGTTTTGTTGTGACAAAAATATATTTGTGAATATTCTTGAAATATGTTTTTCATAGGTGCAAAAGAAAATCATAGGAAGTAAAAGGTATACAAATTATAATATCAATTAATGATGTTATAAAGTAACCGGGTTCCTACATTCCTTCATAAAACATCTTCTTAAAGTGCTTTTTGAGAAATATATTTGTGAATGATGCCAAAAATATATTAGAACATTTTTTTTAAGAAAAATGATACTTGGCTTTATGCACTTGTAGGAACATGAGGAGCCTTGATTCTAGCTTGATTTTAATTCAAGCTAAGATATATATTACACCAAAATGTGAACTTACTAAAAGCTCATATTATTGGACCGTACTTACATTATTGGACTATGATCTGATTGATGGACCTTGCTAATAGTATTGGACCATAATTACCTATATTGATTGGACCTTGCTGATGATATTGGACTGTAATTACTTGTTGGACTTTACTCTACTAGACCACTGATCCGTGACACAGCCCACATCTGATGTAGAAACCCTACCCGTTTCTCACTCTAATCACTTGATGTTACGGCGTCGACTAACTTATCAGAGGTGCATTTGCTACGGCGTCGTCTAACTTATCAAAGGCGCATTTGCTACAGCGTCGTCTAACTTATCAAAGGCGTGCATAAGAGAGGTCTCGATTATGTGCCCTAGCCACTGCCCTTTGAAGATAAACAAGCCTCCGGTGACACCTTTGTTCTCTCTAGCGCCAAATCCTCAATGGGACAATTTTGGAGGAGACTGGATGTCAAAATGGTCAAATTGACGCTCTGAGAAGTGAAATGAGGTCGATTTGATAGATGGTTTACTGTTCCTAATGGGAAGAAGGCTACGACTCAGGTTTGATCTAAAAAGCCCTAGATTTGTTCTCTATTTAAAGAGGATGCATGCTTGAAGAGATTGGTTGATGATCTACAACCATTTGAAGTGTTCTCTTTACAACGAAACAATCTTTTAAGCTCACTCATTACTTGATTCAAGTTCATTCATCTCTCAGTGACTCACAAGGGTTCGGTGATATTTGGTTATTCGGCTTATTCTTTGATTATCTAATTAATTGTACCATGTATAACATTATTTATGTGTTGATTACATTTGAAAATATTTATTGCATATAAATATTGGGAAAAATCCAAAACCCTAATTTACTGAAATTAGGGATTTCATGATAGGAGCTTTGAACTTTGTTATCTATACTTGAATAGCTCCTCTAATTAGCAATATCCCTCAAACTACCATATTATTTAGGGATTTGGTTCTGTACATGATCTTTTGATCATAATTTGTATTCCGACTTAAGAATTCCTTTGAAAAGGAATTATTTGGATTAGGGAGAACATTTTCTCCTAATCTAGTTGAGTAAAGGAGACTTCAATTAGTTGGATTGAAGGAGAAGAAGGTGGACGTAGCAAGGATTGAGTGCCGAACCACCGTGGTAAATTTGATCTTTGTTTTCTTACTTCTTATTGATTTAAATATCTCCTAATGTTTGTTGCTTATTATTCTATCAATTATTTGATACTAACCAATTAGCTCATTTGATATATATATAAGTGTGAAAAGATTCTATATAACTTGCTGCCTAATCTAGAAGTAAAGCATAATTTGGTTGAAATTTCCCTTCCTGTTACTAGTGTTATTTGTGTGACTTGTTTACATAATTGGATTGAATTTTTACTGGTAACAATAGGATATCATTGTTGGTTTAACAATTCAACCCCCCTTCTTGTTAAGCCATAAAACCCAACACTCTGGTTGTTAATGAAAATAAACAAACTGGGTTATGGTCCAAATACTAAGTTATAACTCTATGATTAATGGTTTGTGTAAGGAAGATAGATTTGATGAAACCCTTAGGTTGTTCATGAAAATGGACAAATTGGGTTATGGTCCAAATACTATAACTTATAACTCTATGATTAATAGTTTGTGTAAGGAAAATAGAGTTAATGAAGCCCTTAGGTTGGTCATGAAAATGGACAAATTGTGTTGTGCTCCAAATGCTATAACTTATAACCTTATTATTAACAATTTGAGTAAGGTGGACATAGTTGATAAGGCCCTTGAGTTGTTCATGAAAATTTACAAATTAGGTTATGGTCCAAATTTGTAACTTATAACTTTATGATTGTTAGTTTATGTATGATGGCCAAAGTTGATGAGGCCCTTGTGTTGTTCTTGGAAATGGATAAACTAGGTTGTAGTCCTGAGTTATTATATTTAGGATCTTATTATAGGGTTTGTCTTGAGCAAGCATCACAATGGTTGCACTTCAGCTACATGAAGACATAGTGAATGGTCAATTTGGTTTGACATGTAAGCTTGATGTGATTTGTTATGGTATTATCATTGATTTGCTTTGTAAGCATGGATATGTGAACCAAGTGATAGAACTTTTCTTAGAAATGAGGAGTAGTGGAATATCCCCAAATGAGGTTATTTATACCACTATAATACATTGTTTATGTCATATAGGTAACTTAAAGGAGGTGCAACATTGGTTAAGATGGCGGACCAAGGTATTTAACCTAATGAGGTGATGTTCAAGGAGAAGACAAGCATGTCAACAATGGAGACGTAACTTCACCGTTGCTGAAGGAGGAGAAATCTATTTCAACAATGCCAAACACTACAAAAGGTTGTTGAAGTTCCATGTATTTTAATTCTTTTAGTAGTTAACTTCACATGTTTTGTTTTGAATTTCCTTTTCATTTCATCCCCCAGCAATATATACACCCAATCCTCTAGAGAGAAGAGAAGTTACCCCTACCCACACTAAATAGGCTCTGCATACTCCGATTGATGAAAGGAAATCTCAGGGTGATGGTTATAATGAAACACAAAAGAAAACTAGAAGCGATTCACAAGCAGGTCTACCAAATCAAGAGTAGAGCAACAAAAGCAAGCAAAATGATGGTAGGTATATGTAACGAACCTCCTTATTGAGAAGAGATTTGGTTACTGATCTAGTAAAAGGTTTGGAATTAGCTGCCGAAGCAACCATGAAATCAGCCTGGGAAAACTTGGCCTTACGCCTATCTTGACACAATATAGAAAAGGAATACAATTTGGGATTTCTGAAAGGAACCTGAGACCTTATCTCGTACTCAAAGAATGCTTACAATTTTCATCTCCTTCCTTCCCGCCTTCTACTAGTATTTATACTAGTTAGTTAGCTTAACAACTGCTAACTAACTTACAAATCAACTAGTACAAAAGACATAACTATCCTTTATTAGTTACAACTAATTAACAAACAAAACTACTAATCAGTGACATAATCCCACTTACTGCTAACTACACAACTCACTGCCACTTCATCCTTGCTGACTCAAGCCTTATTACTGACGTGGCTCACTTTATTAAGAGGTACGCTACATCCCTTCCCACTGGACTACAGCCTTATCTCTAAGGTCGAATTGCTTTGCCCTTAAAGCTGAACTCGAGGTAACGTTCTTCAAACTGTAATATATCCACCCAAGTAACTTCCTACACTGGTAGGCCTTGCCAATGAACCAAGAATTGGTTTCTTTTCTTCCATTTCCTCTGGTCCAAAATGGCTTATGGTTATGAGCTAATGGTATCTTCCTTCACTAAGTATGCTGGCAGCTCAAGTTGAACTTCTACATGATTTCCTATGACCTTTTTAAGTAAAGAAACATGGAAAACATTGTGCACCTTAGACCATCCATGAAGCTTTAGCCAATAAGCCACTTCTCCAATCCTTTGTATTATTTCAAATGGCCCATAGTACCTAGGAGATAATTCATGGCTCTTACGAATAGCCACTGAATTACCCCTATAAGGTTGAAGTTTTAAGTATACCTGGTTACCAACCTGAAAAACTTCTTCCTTCCTCCTAGCATTATAATACTTCTGCATTCGGTTCTGAGCTACTGCTAGCCTCTCCTTAACATCCTTTAATACCTCATCTCTTTTCTTAAGTTCTTGATCCACTGCTTCCACAACTGAAGAGCCAGGGATTTATGATAAAAGAGTGGGTGGAAGCCTACCATAAACCACTTCAAAAGGGGACAGTTTGATGGCACTGTGGACACTAGTATTATAGCAAAATTCTGCCCAAGGTAGCCACTTCACTCAATCCTTTGGGTGGTCCAATGTTAGACAACACAGATAAACCTCTAAAGTTTTATTTGTAACCTCACTTTGACCATCTGTTTGTGGATGATAAGCAGTAGAGAAGTTGAATTTTGTACCTTACATCTTAAATAACTAACTCTAAAATCCACTAGTGAAAACCACATCACGGTCACATACTATGGTCCTTGGCATTCCATACATCTTGAACACATTCTCAAAAAGCATCTGAGCCACACTGATAGCCGTGATTGGATGAACAATAGCTATGAAATGAGCTGCTTTTGACAGCCTATTCACCACAACCATGATAACTTGCTTACCTCTAGAATTAGAGAGGCCTTCAATGAAATCCATACTGATATCCTCCCAAACCTGAGCTGGAATAGGTAATGGCTGCAACAATCCACTTGATTTTGTATTTTTCCATTTAACTTGTTGACAAACTTGGCATTCCCTTACATACTTATCCACATTCTTCTTCATATTTCTTCAAAAGAACACTGCCTTGACTCTTTGAAGGGTCTTGAAGTAACCTTCATGTGCAGAGTTATGGATCTCCTTGAGGATTGCTGGAACTAGAGTTGAATCCTTACACAAAAAGATTCTGCTCTTGCAGAATATAATTCCATTCTGGTACTGCCATTGACTTCCAGCTTCTCTAGTGCTAATCTTATTCAGTATCTCTTGTGCTTCTTTATTATACCCTACTTCTTCTTGTATGGGAACTAACCACTCAAGGACATGCAACGAAAATGCTTTTAATTCTCCTTCTTCTGCTTGTTGTTTGCTGCATTCTCCCGGTTCCTAATTTCCTTCTGAATCAGAGTAGTCTTTAGCTTACTTATCTTCAGTATTTGATTTCTTTTGACTTTCCTGTCCATTTCCACAAACTAACTGTAGTTCCTCTTCCCTTCTTGATAAAGCATCAGCCACACCATTCTCCTTCTCTGGCCGGTAGTGGATTTCAAAATCAAAGCCAACTAATTTACACAACCAACATTGTTGAGCTAGAGTTGAAATTTTCTAGTGCCACAGGTTCTGTAAGCTTCTTTGATCCGTTTGCACAATGAATCTAGCCCCTAGTAGATATTGTCTCCATCTTTTTACTGCAAGAATAAGAGCCAGTAATTCTTTTTCGTATGTTGAAAGCAAAAGGTTCTTCCCTTGTAATGCTTGGTTGAAAAAGGCTATTGGTTTGCCTTCTTGAAATAATATAGCCCCTATAACCATCGCACTAGCATCACATTCAACCAAAAACTTCACAGAGAAATCAGGCAGTCTTAATACCGATGCTCGGGTCATCACATTTTTTAGATCTTGAAATGCCTTTGTTGCTGCCACACTCCATTGGAATGAATTCTTTTTAAGCAGCTGTGTCAAAGGAGCTGCTATTAAGCCATAGTTCTAGATGAACTTTTGGTAATACCCTGTTAAGCTTAAGAACCCTCTTAAAGACTTTACATTCGTAGGTGTAGGCCATTCTAACATAGCCTTAACCTTATCATGTTCCATCTCCACTCTTTTTTCTATTATAATGTGGCCTAAGTAATTAACCACCTTAACTCCAAAAGCACATTTTTCCTTCTTAATATATAGCTGGTTCTTTAAAAGTTTCTCAAACACCAAATGCACATGTTCAATATGTTCCCCCCAAGACTTGCTGAAAACAAGTATATCATAAAAAAAAAACTAGTACAAAGGAGCCTAAATATTCCTTGAATACCTTATTCATCAATCTTTGAAAGGTTGAAGGTGCATTGCAAAGTCCGAATGGCATTACTAGAAACTCATAGTGCCCTTATGGTGTTTGGAAGGTTGTTTTCCCAATATCCTTAGGTTGCATACGGATTTGATGATACCCAGATCTTAAATCCAACTTGGTGAAGATCTTGGCCCCATGTAGCTCGTCTAAGAGCTCATCCACCGTGGGAATTGGAAAACCATCTTTAATGGTTTCTTTGTTGATTGCTCGGTAGTATACACACATCCTCCATGTTCCATCTTTCTTCCTTACCAAACTAACTGGAGAAGAGAAAGGACTACAACTCTTTCTTATTATTCCTTCATCTAGTAAGTCAAGCACCAATTTTTCTATTTCTTTCTTTTGTAAGTAAGGATACCTATAGGGCTTATTAACAACGACCTTAGCCTCATCCTTAAGCATGATCTGATGCTCATGCCCTCTATGAGGAGGTAATCCGTAGGGTTTCTGGAAAAGTTCAGCATAACTGTGAAGGAGTTCCTTCATTCCCTTCGGCTAGTTGTCATGCTGTCCTATTTCCAAATTCTGTGTCACAGGTTTGAAATGCAGAACTATCCCTTCCTTTTGTTGTCCAAGTAATTTGCTTAACTCAGAACTGTCCACTATTTTATTCTTAAGATTTTGATCCCCACAAAACTCCACCATCCTTCCATTATTAATGAAAGACATTTTCAGTTCTGCAAATTTCCATCTTACTTCCCCCAAGGTGGCTAGCCATTGTACTCCGAGAATGACTCCCAAATTAGGAATAAGTAGGATAAAAAAATCTGCAGCCATCCTAGTTCCTTGTACTACTATAGGAACTTCTAAACAGAAACCTTCTCCCTGAATCACTTCCCCATTTGCCACTTCCACCTTGAATCTCTTAGTTACATCGAGTGTTAATTTTAGTTTGCTGGCCAACTGAGCACTCAGGAAGTTATGAGTGCTTCCCGAGTCTACCAGCACCACTACATTCAACATTTCATCCCCCATATTGCCCTGAATTCTCATAGTTTTAGGACATTTCACTCCACAAAAGATAGCTAATGATAATACTCTCAACTCACCACTATCAACTTCAGAATCTTCTTCCTCAACCTCATCCAAATCCAATACTTCTAACCAAAATAGTTTCTTACATTTATGGCCAGGGGTGAAACGTTCATCACAATTGAAGCACAAGCCCCTAGCCCTCCTATCCATTATTTCAGGTTGAGTGAGCCTCCTAACAAGTAAAACAAGTTTATTCTTCCATTGTTTTGGTTCCCCTCCAGCTACTAGAATCGGTTTTTTTTGGGTTGAGGTAGCAGTATTTCTATAAGCTACTTCCTTAGCCTCAAATAAACAAGCAAAACCAATAATAGCAAAGATTGTTGGAGGGTTATGAGCCATTACATCTAGTTTAATTTTTTCCTTCAATCCACTTATAAAACAGCTAATGCTTTTAGTAGCATTTAAATGACCAAAATGGATAAGCAGCTTACCAAATTGCATCTAGTAGTCATGAACTATTCTGGTGTGTTCAGCTTGGTTAACTCTCCAAAATGATCAACTAGGATCGTAAGCCCAAATTGCTTCAAAAGTTCATCAGATAACACTTGCCACAAAACCTTGTCTTCTCCATGTTCTTTCTTAAAGAGCTAATAAATCATATGTGCTTCTCCATCCAAATGACATGAAGCAATTCTAACCATTTCCTTTTCAGGAGTATCATAGTAATCAAAAAATTGAAGAGATCTATCGAGCTAATTAGTTGGATCAACAATACCTTCATATTTCAAGAATTCCAAACGGATTGTTCGAGGATGAATCTGATTGGACTAAGATCGCCTTTCTTCCCGATTGTTATGATCATGATTCCGAGTGGAAGAAGATTCGCCTTGATCCTTATCAATGCGGGTTGCAATAGTATCAATCTTTGCATTGAGAGTTGCAAACAGCTGTTGCATAGTTTCTAAAAGATCCTTGACTGTAGGATCCATAGCAGGACCCCGTTCCTGATCATTTTTTAGCATTTCCGATACCACTTTGTAACAAACCTCCTTATTGAGAAGAGATTTGGTTATTGATCTAGTAAAAGGTTTGGAATTAGCTGTCGGAGCAACCATGAAATCAGCCTGGGAAAACTTGGCCTTACACCCTATCTTGACACAATATAGAAAAGGAATACAATTTGGGATTTCTAAAGGGAACCCCTATCTCTTACTCAGAGAATGCTTACAATTTTCATCTTCTTCCTTCCCGCCTTCTACTAGTATTTATACTAGTTAGTTAGCTTAACAACTGCTAACTAACTTACAAATCGATTAGTGCAAAAGACATTACTATCCTTTATTAGCTACAATTGATTAACAAACAAAACTACTAATCAGTAACAGAATCCAACTTACTGCTAACTGCATAACTCACTGTCACTTCATCCTTCCTAACTCAAGCCTTATTATTGACGTGGCTCACTTTATTAATAGGTACGCTAAAGTATAATTCCAAATTCTAATTTATTGTTTTATTTCTTTGTTCATATTTTTTTATATTATATTTACTTGTTATTATCTGAATTTATGACATGATACGATGGACTAGTGGGAAGCAAAAATTGTCTTCAACTTCACATCCTATCACTATTGTTTTACAAAAACCAAAGCCTTACTAATCTGTAAAATATCAATGATGAAAAACCACAAAGACTTCGTGCAAAGAGTACAGATTTACTGGAGGAATTAGAGTTCTATAGAAAATAACAAGAAAATATTTTCACTGAACCATAAGCCAAGTCTTCTACCAAGATTTCTACTTCCAAAGACACCTCTTCCCACAAAAACGACGCATAAACCAAATTCACCAAGTTTTGACATTGAAATACAGCGGGTTGTTGTTTGACTTCACTTGTTTGAGATATCACGTTTTATCAAATTGGAAACCAGATTTGGTCATATTCAGAAATTTCTGAGAATCTATCATCCAAGAAAGAGAAACGAAATTTAAGAAATAATACTGCTTTTTAATTTGGTTTAAAATTAATGCTCAGAACAGGGGACCGGTACTCCACCCGACAAACCACACCATATAGTCTGTTGCAGTTGCTGCAACCTATTGTCGAAGGAGTAAGCTCTGCAGATGGTGGATTTGACGCAGCTGTTGCAGGAGCCTGTTTTATATGATACTCAAAAATGAATTTTCGTTACCGTGCGACATATGCACTGGTCAGGTGCAAATCAATAGGCCTGCTACTACTTGAAGCATCCCCGGTTCGGATTATGCTTTGCATTCTCTTTGTTTGTGTTAAAAAGTTCATTATTTAATTCAAAAATCAACTCAAGCAATAAAATCTATTATAGTATAAGTAAGAATTTTTATATATTCTTTAATAATTAAAATTTATTGGTCATATCTTTTCACGATGATAATTAAATTATCAAATCAATTGGATTAATATATGGACTCAAATAAGTGAGAGCCCATAAGGATGCTAAGGAGAATTTTGACTCCAACACTATATTAAGAGTTGCATTATACAATTCAAAAGTCAAATTTTAGAAGTTGGTAAAACTCATCATTATATAAACAAAAATCTTTATATATTCTTTAACAATGTGAAACTTATTGATTACATGTTAACATACTCCCTTGCCATGATAATCAAATTATCAAATAATTATAACACCACATTACGTGGATAATGTGTTAGTTCAAATCAATAAAAGTCCATAGAAATGTCAAAAGGGTCTTGACTTTGATACCATGTTAAAATACCTATCATTCAACTTAAAATCAATTCAAAAATTGATGAAACTCATTATAATATAAATACAAATCTTTATATATTCCTTAGTAGTGTAAATTTATTGACCACATCTTAACATTTTGGTTAGTAAAGTTTTTTTGGAAGTTTGGATAGGTAGTGCTTGTTTTTTTGAAAAGAATATTTTGTTCTCAGTGTTATTATGTATATTCTCGTCAATTGAAGGAAAAAAAAAAAGGCTTTTTCTTTTTCTTTTTCTTTTTTTCTTTTTTTTCTTTTGTATGATTGTGATAGCTATATACATTTTAGGTAAGGGTTTGGAAGAAGCGGAAGGGCCTGGTAGTTTAAGCTTGAATGGCAATGGAGAGTTTAAGAAAGCAATTTTCCAATTTAGAAAGCCTTAAAAGCATCCCTAAACAGTGGTTTGCTAGGTGTAATTACATGATGTTAGTTTAAAATTGTGCAGAAGTCTTGGAATATGTAACGCACTACACAATGGAAACCAACCCTGGAAGAGACTGGAAAAATGATCTTCAACATACATTACTGGCTGACTAATCTCTAGTAAAAGCTTGACAACCAATATCTTTGTTATTGTATATCGACTATTCACAGTGCATTTGTTTCACACATAATTTCACATCTCTGCTGCAAAGGATTTACCACATCCACAGGTTTGCGTAGCATTTGGGTTCTTGAAGGAGAAGCCTCCGCCAATTAGAGCATCACTGTAGTCCAACTGCATCCCAAATACGAAAAGAAGGCTCTTCGGATCACAGACTGCCAGGGAAGAAAAAAAGGGGAAAGGAGGTTATATGATCAAGCAACCACATTAACTATTTAAATGCCGGACTGCATAAAGTAATCTGCTATCAATTGCCCAAACCCCATTCCACAGACACTTTATCTGAAACAACATATAGAGTCTATAGAATTCGTTTGTTATTATCAGGTGAATCAAATCCAAATTCAGAGGAAAACAATATGGCTGTACAGTGATATTAATTTGCATTGCTAATGCCACAGAAATCGGTGAGGCATACGAGTTTGAGTGGCTTTTTGTAGATTAGTTCCAAGTATTTCTGCCGGTCTAGATCAACTCAGCACTCTTAAGTGTTGAAATACAACATTACTCATAGTTAATAAAGGCCAGCAGTAAAAGCCTCCCGTGCTATGTCACTTTGCTGAGATCTAGAGGAAAAAATATAAGGACGTCAAAACTAGTATTATCTCAGGTTATTAAGACTGAAATCGCTAAAATCCCAATCTTTAGCGACCATGATTTGAGTCCTTGGCAAGTCATTATCAAATATCATTACAAAATCTGAAACAGCACATATACACTTTCTCTTTTGATGATTAGCCATAGCTTCTTTTGGGGCTTTTCCTCCTTCAGGTGGCTCCAACGTACAACATGTACACGCTTTATCTCTTCATGATTAGTCATAGGTTCTTTTGGGGCTTTTCTTACTTCAGCTGGCTCCAATTTGCAATATACAAGCCCACTATATAGGCCCCAAGTGTCACAAACTTCTCCTATATCAAGAAGGCAAGCGAGAGTTTCTAATTATATAAGAAGGCTTGACTACTCTACCCATTAGGTTAACCATTTGGGATAGAACCTAAACCTGTGACAAGTGATATCAAAGTCAAATTGCAACTCAACCTAGTGGCTTGCGATTGTTATCCCCTTGTATAAGGTAGGCCCATGGTGACTTGCAACTACTATCCCATTGTGTGGGGTAGGCAGTGGGTTCCACCCATGTCAAGGGTGATGTGGATTTGGGTGGAAGAGAATCTCATGAACTTCTCTCACATGAGAATGTAAGCAAGAGTTTTTGGCCATATAAGAAGGTTGGCTACTCCTATTAAGTTTAATCTTTTGAAATGGAACCCAAGCTCATGACATAAGTGTCATTACCTAGCTTTGAATTTTGGCTTTTTCTACCTTAATGTCCAACCTATTGTAATAAGAGTTCTTTGTTGATAAGCTTCATTAAATAATTAACAAGCAGATTTGACTGTATAATAATAGTATCATTATTACTGAGACATGTAAATACAAAAAAAAAATGAATCCAACAAGAGTTTTCCCCATTTTCAGCCACCAAATCTCAAAGATTTGAATACAAAGTAAGGTCTTGGCACTAATGTCCCTTTGGTTCACTCCATATTCATCTGTCCCCTCGTCTCTCACACTTTCATCCTGTAGTAACCAAATTCCCTGAATTATTTTTCCAGTTGCCTTATATCATTGTATCCAACAATAATATTGGCATGAAGCTACATCACACTATCCCTAAAGTGCACATACCATTAATCCCTACAATAGACAACTAACATTAATGCAGTTTTGCATGAATTGGACGCTAGAAGCCCTTCCCAGTTCAATTCCCAGAACCAGCCCGTCAAACCTTAAAGCTTTTGACAGAGAATTTTTGTAATGCTTCTCAACAGTGGTACCTGGAACTTCAATTTACTCTGTATTATTAATGTCACCAAGACTCACTTAGACACTAATAACATACAGCACCTGATGTTTTAAGACAGGAATTGGAAGGTTTTCACTTTTCCTTTTTCAATTGCATGTCAAATTTCTTGATATCAGACCAGCTGAAACAGCACTTAGCTGCCATCTTGAAGGGATCAAATTAGAGATCTGGTGGCAAGCTCAACATAATCAAGATAAGTGTATTTAAATAAGCTATTTATGAGAGATGATAAGCGAGATCTAGTTCCAAAATAGAAACTTAAACAGAACACTAATGTTGTCAATGATGTGTTGCCTCGGTGCTCTGTCCTTCAATGCGTTGATCTCTTCAATGTCCACATCTAAGGCCTACTGCAAATGTTGGCATTCAGAGACTGCTCGCCCTCAAAGTTCTCACTGCGACTAACTCATATCTTTTTATGAATATGCAAGTACTTTGACATGGTGTAAGGTAGATGATGGCCATGATGGTCTCTCTAAAGTCCAGCATAAGATTGTAGTCAATTTTGGTACTTGAACACTTTGCCTGAAGTTGTTACTATTTCTAACATTTCAGACACTGGTTTAGGAATTGGAACATCAACAGCAATAAATCATATAAAACTTTCAGATATGGGACCAACAGAAAGTCCTTGGAAGATTGATCAACATTGATAAAAATTTGTGACCCATAAACAGTAAATCATTATTTTCACTCCTTACCCTTTCCTCTAAGTTAGTTTTAGTTCCAACTCCTAGATTAAGTGATAATTTTCTTCATGCCAAATTAAAGTCAATTGGCATTACCAATCATGAAACGTAAAAACTTTGATCAAAGGATGGAAAACATCAAATTCAAGAACAGCAAATTTCTAATTCTACTTCTGTTACGAAGCAATATCACCCTAGTCAAAGCACATTCTACCTCTAACATTAACCCTCCCTCTGCTCCATTCTACTTGCATATTCTCGTTACTCTTCTCAAAATCCTCCTCAAATTAATCCTTCACCAATCGTTATAACCCCCCTCCTTCCATTGTAAGTCCCACTATATCCACTTCTTTGAAACAAAAGATATCCAAATTCACTTGTTAGCCACAAAGCCCTATGTCACCAAACCTATTGCTTATATACAATCAACAGATTCTAACATGTTCTTTCATTTAGTAATTGAAGTCCAAGAATGACCTAACAAAGTTCGTGCTTGTAGACCACAACACACCCTCACTCGCATGGACTACCAACTAGGTACCAACAGCTTAACCAAAAAGGCTGGCACCACTACAATATACATCAGTACAGAAACTGTGTAAACTGTAATCCTCACTAAGCGAGGAAATGAGATCACAAAAGCTTACCGATGACAAAACCATTATACTCAATGATGGAGTCGTCTGGTCGTGCATTTGCTCTATTTTCAAATTCCATTGTGTAGGACATGCCAGAGCAGCCACCCTGCTTAACACCAATTCTCAAGCACAAATCTTCATTACGCTCGGACCTCATCCTGTTTAAGTGCTTCAGTGCATTATCTGTAAGTGAAATTGCAGGTTGGATGCTCTCAGTTGTTGGTGCAGCTGAAACATGGAAAAAAACTTTAGATTATTACAAACGTAAAAATTGAGCAATTCAAACTAAACCAACAAAAATGAAACTTTCTCAGATTTAAAGCATTTCGAACACGCATTAATATCCGCAGAAAAATGCAATTGATAAATATCTACAATTCTTTTCTACACTAAAAAAGAGAATAGATATGCCCTACGTGACATTTGGATTAGAAAAGAGTTCCTTCTTTTTTAGCCAGTTAGTCATGGGAATGTAACAAGCACTTCTAAAGTGGTAATATCCCATCATCCATGTTACCCAAAAACAAACAGAAGTGTTATTACGATTAACCGCCAGAGCTTGTCAAACCTTGTCGTAAGGCCAAGAAGATGGTTCAAACTAGGCTTGACTGGAAAAATAAATAAATAAAATAAAAAATATTATAGATTCTAACCAATCAACACAGGAAGTAAAATTCTCTACTGGCTGAGGAAAAACTAATGGAAAATTGGACCTTTCAAGTATATTTCCAATAAGTCAAGATAAATTATCAATATAGCATACTCTTTCAGATTTAACAAACAGAACAAAAACAAGGAAAGAAATGGAAAGGGATTATAACGCATATCTGAAGAGCAGGGAATAAAAAAAAGGAGTACCTGAAACCGATGCTGCTCGAATTGAAAGGGGCTTTCGATCATTGAGCTTTAATCGTGAAAATCGAACAGAGACTGGATACAGAGGTAAAGACCTCGGAAGTGAGTTCGGGGGTAAAGGAAGAGAAAAGGAGCAACGGGTGGTAACTGCAGAGAACGCCATTGGGGAGGACGGGAAGGATCTTTTCCTGTATATTTTCCTAATGAGAATATATGTATCTGATATTTTCAGGTGGAGAACGCTTGAAATAATCGGAAGATCTTGGCCGTTCAACTGTTCAAATCGCAGTGCTCCAGGAAAACAGGGAGTAGATCGGACGGTCCCCACAAAACCACTTTTTTTTCTTTTTTTAAGGTTTACATTTTTTCTTCCAATAGATAAATTTATTGGGTATTTATCAAATTATATCACTTGAGTGGGAAATTAATGGATTGAGAATTCTTCCATGAACCTTTAAATGTAATTTGATGAACTTCTCAATTGGAATGAAAATTTTTAATTATTTATTTTGTTAGCCTAATTTTTAATTAGGCCTACTTAAGTGGACTATATTAAGTTAGCTATAGATTTTGAAATATAGATTGATTGGTGTGGGTCATAGCTAACTGAATAAGACAATGATAAGTGGGTCTATTTGGTAGTGCAAGATTACGGCTAAGTCATATCATCTAATTCATAGTATTTAAACATACTATTTAAGTTAGAGTTGAGAAATGCTTCATTTTTTAAAATAAGCTACAACCCCTCAGCTTCTCTCATTAAACCACAAAAATTGAAATAAAAAAAATATATGATTTCTTATTTTTCATCTCATTTTGTTTTTGTAATGTTTATTTGGTATTTTAGATATGATTAGGTAGATTTTAAATTTGTAATCTCATTAAGGATTGATTAAATCTAACATATTTTACTTTAAATTACAGAGATGTTAGGAATAAGTTTCAAAAGATAATTAAAACAAATTTAATGATTCAAATTTGATATAAAAATGTCATGAAATTTGATAATACTCCACTAATATCCATAATAATCCCTTCTCCAGTTGCTTGCATGTATGCTTTGCTCTCAATAGATTAAATTGAACAATTTGTTGTGTGTTGGATCGAAAGTCAAGTAATAGCCTCGCAATGGAAGTATGGCTGCTGCTTCAAGCTATTGAAAATTTTTCAGTTAACAAATTCATGCCACAAGGAAACAAATAGGTCTTATGAATTATTCCATTAAAAAAAAAACATATACAGCATTTTTTCACATGGGTAAGTAAAAAAGCAAGCTATGCAGATTTTATGATCCAGGAACTTGATTGCTTTGTCTGATTAAGTATACAGATGAAGATGAACACGTGGAAAGGATCAAATCCTCCTCCCACCACCCCAAAATTTATCGAGGTAACAAATTGAATCAAAGAATTGTAGCAACTCAGAAGCTTAAAGTAAATATAAATGCAATCCTTGGAGACCAACTTTAGGATCTACAACATCCGATCCATTCAATATCCGACCGAGATTCTCTGAGTTGTGGGAAGTCACTGCAAAAAACACGTACATATATAAGCTGCATATGAGAGATAGGGTGCAGGGGTAAAGGAATTTGAATACCATCCAAAAAAAAAAAAAACAAAAAAGTAAAGTATAGAACTTCTGGGGATTGAAATCTAAACCATATAAAGAGAATGGGTAACCAAAAGGCTATTAGGGAAGTTTATTGAGGTAGATTTTGCTTAAGGAGGGTAACGTCAATTACAACATGAACTTATGTTGAAATTCAATTACAGCTCTTTAAAACTTGCAGCATTATAATAATTACTCAAAATTGTAACTAAGGCACAAAAAAAGTCTTATAATGAGGAAATTCTCACAAAATTCAACCTAGAATAGAATGATCAAAAGTTGAGAAGTTTAATCCACTAGATTATACTTACAGGGTCATTTCACATTTTTGTTCATTACAAAGTGCAGCCTTTGCAACACAATGAAATGTTTCTTCAATGTTGTAGCCCTCTTTTGCTGAGGTCTCGCAATAAGTTATATTTCCTTTGGAAGCACACCATTCCCTTGCTTGCTTTTCAGAAACCTACATCACTTATTAACTTAAAATTATATGCCAAAAGCAAATGCAACAAGTATTAGAGATGGATTCATGTCCATACCACTCGGCTTTTTCCACCATCAATGTCAATTTTATTTCCAATCAATACAAAAGGATATTTCTCGGGTACAACTGGATCAACCTGGTGTCAAAGACACAGCAATGTATATTATAAGTATTATGATAAGTTTGCATGCTGGTAATACACAATTAGTAATAGATCTCTAGATATATAATAATTTGACACAAGATGAGTCTAAATTCTTCACATACTACATCATAAGTTTATGAAATGCCCCTTGTGGTTTAAAGAAGAGAAGAGAAGAAAAGTCATCTTCTTGCACAACTAAAGGGTGTCAATGATGTCCATGCTTCCATGACCATAGTTATAGAGAAGAAAACTTCAAAGTTGAGAATGGGCTCATGATTTTTCAAGAAGTTGAAGAGATTTGCTCTGAAGCTTTTTCTAGTGAGTTCTCTTTGCCTAATACGAAAATACAAAGACATTTCCCCACCTGACAACTAGTTTTGATTCATTCAAATTCCAGGTTGAGTATTTGGCAGGAAAAGTGTTTCCGTGCTCTTCTCGTATGCTAAGAATCTCATAGTAGAGTAATTAACTTGAACTGCAGACAAGGTTTAATTGATGAAGACAGCAGACCTGACACGCCAAAATGGAAGAGCCTAGATACCTACTACCTAAGTTTCACTACAGCCTTCATCTAAATAGAGGATTCCAAGCTGAACATAAGTACTCAGAAAAAGAAGACTATTTAAACTAAAAAGTAGGATGAACCCCCAGAATTCACTCTTTAATAATCACCAAACACTTGGAAACAGAGTGAAGCGAGAGAGGCCCCATCACACCTGTTTGAGAAACTCTTCATGCCATGCCTCTAGTCTTTCAAATGATGTTCGTACATTTACATCATATACAAGAACACAACATTCCGCTCCTCGAAAAAATAAAGCCCCTAGACTTTGAAACCTTTCCTGCCCTGCAGTGTCCCAAATCTGCCAAAAGTTTACCTTATCATTTTGGCAACAGAGCACGTTCAAATCACTGGTTTGGATGGAAAGAAATCAAGGAAACTTTAATGTTCTACCTGCAAAGTGACCTGTTCGTTATCAATCTGTAACTCTTTTGTGACAAAATCAGCCCCAATGGTAGCTTTATATTGCTCAAGGAACTTCTTATATACGTATCTGAATAAGAAGTTAACGAATCACGAATCGCACCAATGGTTTCTGAATGCAGAAAACTCAAATGTAATGCATGCAATAGAGCGTACATGTTTTAATGCCGAGATTGGACCCGCATACTGAAACCCAGTTCAAAGTTAGCAGTTCACTGCTGGTTTATCACATCCTTACAAGTTGGATAGAAGCAAACACTTTAAGCAGTAAAAACACTAGGCAGAATATGATGAGAATATTACTTGATAGCAAGAATAAAAGGACATTAGTTAAGGTCCAAAGTTTCATCCGGATTCTGCAGGCTAAGAAGCAATCTTTCTGGTACCTATCTCGCGTTCATCTTAATTGCACATGCCACATCAAAGGAACCTCGTGCAGAACCTAGATTCCTATACCAAACTTCTTATGGACAAACTTCTTTTTCTTTCCGTTCTTCTTGCTTGAATCATCAAATCCACCAGCTAAAATTTTGTCGCCTGCACCTACACTATCACCACAAACACAACGTGCAGCTATGCCGCCAAAACTTGCTTCCCTTTTTCTTTTCCAGGCAGAGCACACTAGTTCCGAAAATGATGTGATATCTGTTTTGCGTTAAACAGGGAGGAAGAAAGTAGACGAGCATCTATATTTAGCAGAAGCATTCCATAAAAAGCATATTATACCAATAGCAAAGACCTTGCATTTTTATGTAAAGGATACTTGTTCATCAAAGATGTCTTCCCGACCCTGAACATCAAAGGAGAAAAACATAGCTTCAGGAAAAACACGCAAAGGAAATGACAAAAGATGCACAGAGCAAAGAAAGAAGTTCGAATCTTACCCACTGTCGCCAAGGACAATAACTTTCAACAGGGTTCTTTTTGGCGAAGATGCATCCATCGCAGCCGCAAAGTTCTTTTCAAAAGGAAAGGCAATACAGACAAATGTTCTGAACTGCTGATTTCCCTTGAAGGTTTTGTCTCCAGAAACACATATGCTGGGGAAAGTTTGGCAAAATAAACATCAGAGTTATGATAACGATAAAAGAGAAGAAATGGTCGTTGTTCAAGACAGTTCGTGGTCCTTCTTCTACTTTTCTTTTCCGGGCACGGCTTTTTCATTCTTTCCTCCACGTCTGGAAGATTTCAAGTGAGAGACGTGCACTTTTGCCAACGAAGATCAACGGTAGCCGCCAGCGAAGCTGAGCTTTTTAGACAAATACTGTGCTAAACAATTAATTACTATTTCGTTGACTATTCCCCCATAGATCCTTCTTCAAATGGTTTCGTGTTGGACACTACCGGACAGGTTGGACAGGGTTTTAACTGGTTTTTGATTTGACTAGGATTACAGAAACCATTCTTTTTCGACATTTTTCTGCAACTTTCTCAACTTCTAACCCCTTTAAATCTCTGTTTACAGCTTTTGTGGTACGTAATCTGTTTGTGCATCCAGAAAGTACGTTTTTTTCTTTTGCTGAATAATAACAGACATAACTGCTATCACTTTCTTGTTTCTTTTTGTGTGTTTCTTTGAAGTTTCTAGCACTCTGCTTTCTTTCTGTAGTTGAGGTCATGGTTCCCACTTCTGTGTCTTCCCGAACCAGCATGCCACCTACTTGATGAGTTAGACATGCGAATCATGGTTGAGTGAAAAGTCGTTTTAGGATTATTGGCGGCCACGGAAATCTCTCGTGGTTAAAGGTTCTTTTATGAACCTTTAAATATAAAGTTGATGAACTTCTCAACCAGAATGAAAATTTTAACTATTTATTTTCCTTTAAGCAACTGAGATATTAGGAATAAGTTTCAAAATATAATTAACACGTATTTGTAATTTTTTTTTTAAACAACGTACAAATTTATGTGCTTATTTTTCTAAAGAATGAAAGTTGTTAAGTGAACTATACAATAGGATTCAAAATTACATAATTTGATTTGACTTTGATATAAAAATCTCATCAAATTTGATTGACTACATTTCATTTCTAGCATGTTCAGAACAAATTAAAGTCATTTATACTTTTCATTTAGATGAAAATTGAATGAAAAAATGGCAACATATTAAAATGTTTATAGTATAATCTAAAAGCTAATGCATTAGTTTTCAAGACACTTTTTGACATTCAACCACTAAACAAAAATTTTATTTTATTTTTATGTGGAGCTTTATTCTCTAACACTCCTCTAGGCACTAAGCATATCTTATGCTCAAGGTTAAAAATGGTAAAATAAATACTCCCTCACATATTAGATATACACTAAGGGTTAGAATAGATTAACAAGTTTGATGTCATATTAAAAAATTTAAGGTCCAACTGAAAAGCTATCTTATAGGGTAGGGGATATTTTTTATATTTAAATGCTATTCAAAAATTTTATTTTTCTAATGTAAAACTTTCATCCTTAACACAACAAACCAATTTTTTGACTTAAGATTACTATATTTGAGGAAAAAATCAAATTGAAGATAGGATTCTTGATTCACAAGTGGAATGATTCTAAAACTTGCCAAACAGCTTTTTGAGTGTTCGTATACTCCACTCTCCAATTGCTTGCACGGTAGTGTCAAGACATATACATATAATAAGTCCTTAGGCTTCAATTACTTGTATTAAGGTTTTGTTATTCGTAGGCTTTATAGAAAATTAGGTTTTTTCTTTTCTTTTCAAAAATAAGGTCTAGGATTTGAATAGTCAAAGCTTAATCATTAAATAGATAGAGCCATTTAATAAGAAAGAGAGACAAAGAAAAAGGAATGAATTATTTTGTGATTGAAACTTAGACATTAGCCTTTGTTAAATAAAAAACTTAAAGTTTTAGTTTTATAAAATTTTATTTAATTCTTTACAAGGAATTTTATTAAGAATTGACTCTTAATCTAATTGTTTTTGCTTTTCAATGCCCACTTTGATATTAAGAGTATACTCGTAATCCCCTAAGAGTAACAGGAATGCTTTGCTTCCAATAGATTAAACTTTTTGGACCAAGTTGCATTACTCTGCATAATAATTTGTTGTGTGTTGGATCGAAAGTCAAGTAAAAGCTTTGCAATAGAAGTATGGCTGCTGGTTCAAGCTATTGCTGACAAATTCATGCCTAAGGGGAAACAGATTGGTCTAATGAATAATGACATTTAACAAAAAAAGAAGAAGCATATATTGCATTTTCCCGTGTCTCTAGGTAAGTAAAAAAGCAACCTATGTAGTAAAATGTCTGAAAATGTCATCCAGACACTACTAAAATTCATAGCTTTCAGACAAGGGTGCTTTCGTGTTAGCCAATCTCGGATTTTAGCAGATTTTAATTTCATAGGAACTTGATTGCTTTGTCTGTTTAAATAGCACAAGGGACATCTTAGTAAGAATTCTGATGAATAGGAGAACACATGAAAAGGATCAAATCCTCCTTCCACCCACCCCAAAATTAATGAAGGCAACAAAAGTAATCAAAGAGTTGTTGGAACTAAGAAGCCTAAATAAATACAGATGCAATCCTTAAAACCAACTTTAGCATCCACAAAATCCTTTCTGTTCAATATCTAGAGGTTCTGTAATTCCTGGCAAGTCACTGCAAGAAAATGTACCTATATAAGCTGCGAATAAGAGAAAGAGGGAAGAGATAATGGAAATACATCCAAAATAATAAAATAAAATAAAAGAAAAAGAAAGTGTAGAAACTCTGGGAATTGAATCTGAACCATATAGATATAATGTGTAACTAAAAGTCATATGAGAAATATTGATTAAAAGTTATGCTACATGAATTACAAAAGTTTCTTATCATGGAAGTTTAGGTAGATTTTACTTAAGGACACTAACACCCTTCACAGTATGACACTTGCATATATGAACTTCTGATGAAATTCAATTACAGCTCTTTAGAACATGTTGCATTATAAAAAAAATATCTTACGACAAGGAAATCCTAAAAGCTAAAGAATTTAATCCATTGAATTATACGTACAGATTCAATTCGCATCTGTGTTCATTACTTAGTGCAGCTCTTGCAACACAAAGAAATGTTTCATCAACATTTTTGCCTTCTTTTGCTGAGGTCTCATAGTAAGTTATATTTCCTTTAGAAGCACACCATTCCATCGCTTGCTTTTCAGAAACCTGCATTGCTTATTGCCTTAAAATTTACATGCCAAAAGCAAATGTAACAAGTGTTATAGATGCAACATGTCCATACCGCTCGGCTGTTTCCACCATCAATGTCAATTTTATTTCCAATCAATACAAAAGGGTATTTCTCAGGTGCAACCGGATCAGCCTGGTGTCAAAGAAAGATCAGTATATCTGATGAGTATGCTAGCAATACACAGAAATGAATCTCTGGATACAATGTAATTAAGCACAAGATATGTCTAAATTCTTCTCGTACTACATCAGAAGTTTATGTAATAGTTAGAAGATGAAGAGAAGTTAGGATAATCTGAAGGGTGTCAATAATGCCATTGCTTGCATGACATAACTATAAAGAAGAAAACTTCAGAGTAGAGGAGGGCTCATGAATTTTCAAGAAGTTGCAGAGATTAGTGAACTCTCTTTGCCTAATACGAAAGTACAAAGACATTTCCCCTCCAGACAACTAGTTTTGATGTATTCAAATTCCAGGTTGAGTATTTGGCAGGAAAAATGTCTCCATGCCCTTCTCATATGCTAAAAATATGGTCTCACAGTACAGTAAGTAACTTGAACTGGAGGCAATGTTTAATCTGTGGACATGGGACACCTGACAACTCAAGATGCAAGAGCACAAGTCACTTTGCACCGCCATAAATTCTTACTACCAAATTCTTCACTACAGCCTTTAACTAAATAGAGATTCCAAGCTGAAACATACCATAAATATTCAGACAAAGAAGACTGTTCAAAGTAAAAGCTAGATTGAACCGCCAAATTTTACTCTTTTATAATCACCAAGCACATGGAAACAGAGTGAAGTAAGCGAAGCATCATCAGACCTGTTTGAGAAACTCTTCATGCCAAGTGTTTAGTCTTTGAAATGATGATACTAAATTTACATCATACACAAGAACACAACATTCCGCTCCTCGATAATACGCAGTCCCTAGACTTTGGAACCTTTCCTGCCCGGCTGTGTCCCAAATCTGCTAAACGTTTAATCATTTTGTCTACAGAACTCAATCAAATCGTTGGTTTAGATGGAAAGAAATCAAGGAAACTTTAATTTTCTACCTGCAAAATGACCTGTTCATCGTCAATCTGTAATTCTTTTCTGAGAAAATCAGCCCCAATGGTAGCTTTATATTTCTGAATTAACATCTTATGGACATATCTGATTAAGCAGTCAATGAATCACGAATCGCGCCAATGGTTTCTGAATGCAGTAAACACAAATGCAGTGCATGGACGAGAGTGCACATGTTTCGAATGGTGGGATTTGAACCCATATCAGTGAAACCCAGTTCGAAAGTATCAGTTTACTGCTGGTTTTATCACATCCTTACAAAGTTCGACAGAAGCAAGCACTTTCAGCATTAAAAACATTAGGCAGAATACAATGAGAAAATGACACGATTGAAAGAGTAAAAAGTCTCAGTCAAGGTCCAAAATTTTATCCGGATTCTGCAGGCTAATAAGAATAAACAGCAATCTTTCTGGTACACTGCACATCAAGGAAACCCAATCTCGCGCTCATCTTATTGCTTCAATCATCAAACTAGCACCTACAATTTTGTCGTCTAACCTCTACTCTCACCACCAACACCATTCCTGCTTCTATTTTTGTCACAAAAAATCATTTATCTATGCAGCCAAAACTTGGTTGTCTTTTTCTTTTCCAGGCAGAGCATACTAGTTCCGAAGATGGTGTGATATATGGTTTGCGTTAAACATGGAAGAAGAAAGTAGACAAGCATCGATATTTAGCAGAAGAATTCGACAAGAAGCAAAGACCTTTCATTTTTATGTGAAGGATACTGATGTATTAAAGATGTCTTTCCGACCCTGAACATCACCAAAAGAGAAAACCATAGCTTCAGGAAAAACGCATGAGATATGACATATTGTTAAGTACATAGGGAAAAAGGAAAAGTACTCAAGCCTCACAAAGAAAATGAGAGGAAAAAAAAAAAAGAACAGAGACAGAGAAAGAAATTCGAATGTTACCCACTATCACCAAGGACAATTACTTTCAGCAGGGTTATTTTTCGTGAAAGCACATCCATCAGAGCCGCAAAGTTCTTTCCAAAAGGAAAAGGCAATATGGAAAAATGTTCTCAACTGCTGATTTTCCTGGAAGGTTTTATCTCCAGAAGTACTTATGCCGGCGAAAGTTTGGCAAATAAAGCATCAGAAGCTATGAAGGCAATGAAAGAGAAGGAACTGTCATTGTCCAATGCCTTTCTTGATCCAGCTTCTGCTTTTTCTCAGTATTCAGCCTAGTTCTTGAATAACTTTATATTTTAATTAAAGAATTAATACTTGAATTGGAACATTTTTTATATTTAAAAATAATTTTTAATATGAGATTATCATTTTCAAGCATATTGAATTCAAAGTTAAATAAAGTGAAATGAATACTCCTCAAACATTAAGCATATTTTAAAAATTAAATTTAAATGAGAATTATAATGAGTCAACCTAAACTTTAATATTAAATTAAGACTAAACAAGTCGTCTGACGTAATGATTAATTTCTAAATTGATAATTATTTATTATATTCTACTATTGCACCAAACCGTATTTTTATTCGTGAGACTTCAATAAAAGATGTGAAGTGAGAGACGTGAACTTTTGCCAACCAATACCAAGGGCACCGTGATAAACAAGTAATCGCTATTTCGTTGACTACTGCCCTGGAGCTCCTTCTGTACAAGGCTTCGTGTTTGACACTATCTGACAGGTTGGACAGGTTTTTAACTTGTTATGGATTTGCACTTTGTCTGCAACTTCCTTAACTTCTAACCCCTTTTAATCTCCGTATACAGCTTTGAAGGTGCGTAATCTGTTTGTATATCCGGAAAGTAGAATTTTCTCTTTTGTTGAATACAAAGAGATATACTTACTAGAACTTTTTTGGTTCTTTTTGTGTTTTTCTTGGAAGTTTCTAGCACTCTGCTTCCTTTCTAGGTAAACTGGTATAAAATATTCCAGCAAGTACCGTTGGTTCCTTCCATTCCTTTACGTGAAGAGAATGGAGGTTCCTTTTATTATTATATTTGTTAGGCCCATTGATAATGGGTGTGACTAGAAAATTTTCAAATGCTCATTACTAATCAAATTCAGACCTTGTCGGCTGGAAAGACAATGAAAGCCATGGAAGTTGAAAACATCTTTATTTTCTGCTAGTCGCTTATGTTTCTGTCTCATCTATCAAGTTACACCCTGTTCTATGTATTATTAATATAAATGACAAGAAAAGTTGAAAACTAGTTTATGAAGACAAAACAACCTTAGATGGGTTTCATCATGGCATGATTTTACCTTTTTTTTTTAAAAAAAAAAAAAAAAAAACAAAGTTTGGCATTGTTATTAATGATACAAGCTGAGTGAATTATTAGACATGTTGAGAGAATACATAGGTAAGGCATGGACCTAATTCTTTATGATATGGTCCCAACCAGTGGCTTGAAACGAATTACATAATAAAAATCTTTTATGACATGAATTACTTAAAAATAAAATAACAACATAGTAATGAGCATCTTTTATACAAGAGGGCCTGTAATGATTAAAACCCAATTAATCTGCTCATGCTATTTTCTTACAATTGCTTGAGAGAAATTCTAATATTGTCATAATTATCTATAAGAAAATTTGTTTTACAAAAGATGTGTGATATCTTGACTTGCAACGACAAATATCCCAAACATATGAGAAGACAGAATAAAAGACTTTGAATAAATGAGGTTGGAGAAAATTCCTTAAACCTAAACCTATTTAACCAACATGTGACTCTCACATGCATTTTGCAGAACACAGGAGTAAATTTTCTAACAGTTTGGTGGGAAACCCTTTGGTAATCTGAACCCAAGAAGTAGTTTTCATGTCTGATTTTGTCTGCTACCGGCCGTTTGTTCTTATCCGTAACTGAGGTCATGGTTCCCACTTCTTCGTCTTCGCCGAGGCAGCACGCCACCTAACTGATGACTTAGAGATGCGGATCATCGTTAAGTCAAAAGTCGTTGTATGATAAAAGCCAAACTAAAACAATCGTGAGAAGCATTTGCGGGAATCATTCTTGGCTGCCATAACCTGCCGTCTTATCCTTGGGCTCCGCCATTTTCAAAGTCTTATGGAATGGGCTCTTGTTAAACTTCTGAAGCATAAAGTTTTCGGGTCCATCCAATTGCTTGACACGATTTTTAAAATGTTAATTCACATTGTGGTTGAATTCAGTAGTGTGAACACATTCAATACAGGCAGGTCCCCTTAAACACAATTATGGTAGGTGATTTATTTTTCCTAACTTTCCCTTCTTCTTAAGTGGTAGTGAGAAAGGGGTTTCTGGGTTCAGTACACGTAGTCATTATGGAGCAATTATTGATTCAATTTCTTGTGTCCCAAACAAGCATCAAATGATCTTCCTTTTTCTTCTTTTTCTCTACTTTGGCGGGGGAGAATTCCTTCTTTTCCTTTCCTAGGTCGTTCTTTTGTAATGGTTTGAAAGGTTTGTGAATGGGAAAAGAAAATGCAGCATGGCTCTACGCTGTCAAAGGAATAATCTCTTGTCACCTCACGTCAATTCGTATGTGACAAGCGCGTCCCATGTCAAATTTAAAAGCAACGAATAAATTGGTCGTTGTAAGGCTCAAAGGGCGTCGTACAAGATAATTACTTATTAGTGGTGCATTAGAAAAATCATTTTGACCCATGGATTGGAAGAAAAGCAAGGTCTCCGGTGGCAGATAACAACGGCATTCTCAGAGGAAAGGACACTTACCAAAATATAAAATGCTCGTGAAACACGTTGCGAGGAGGAATCGGGGAGAACTTCGGCTCATTAAGTCAATGACCTAAAACGAAGAAATACCCACCGCCATTATCCAGAGGATTTGTCGTATGAGACCACGCAAGGTTAATTTCCTTACAGGGACAATTGCTCGGAGGAATTTCGATTCCATATGTGAATTGGTATGACTTTGTGTTTTCAGCTGTCATTATCCTGTCAAACACGATGGATGTTGATCTTTAAGCCAAAATGGTCCAACCGATGTGACCAATGTCTTGTCGAAGCTTGCTCTCCGTTAAACCATTTGGGAGGATTTCCATGGGTTTGAAAACAGTAAAAGCTATTTACCTCATCGCACCAGAATTTGTAGCAATCTATGCGGTGATTCTGTCCTTTGCTCTTTTCCTCGCTTTTACGGTCTACCAGGATTTGAAAGCCATTGATGTGATTTGAGATAGCTGTTGGGATTTGCATGCGAGGAGTAAGAAGATATGCGCTATTGATGTGGTCCTCTCTAACGTGTTCAACGAAAGGGAAAGCTTGGTGCGTTTGTAAAGGCCGGTAATTATTAGACCTTCCCAGAAATAATTTTATACAACTTGGAAACTAGCTCCTTGGCCATGTTATTGTCTCGCATGATCATGACCCCCACAAGAAAAACGACTTGTATGACTTCAATTCCTCTTCTGTTCTTCCACGGAAAAAGATTCAAGCGACCCAAATCACTATTATGCCTTATAAAATTTGACAATACTTAAGAAATGAGTGATGTTGTGCCCCGGACGTGCTGCTGTAGTGATTGTAACGCTACACATTCACTGTTTGTAGGTCAAACTATCTCGCCAAACAGGAGGGCTTAGGGATTTATTTTCTATAGAGTACTTCTATCAGGAAGTTTCTTCTCCTTGAGAGCAAATTGGGAGGAATAGATATAGAATATGTTATTTCAAAATGATAATCAAGCTAAGTTTAAGTAAATTGGACAATTAATATAATTCTTACCATGTCTTCTTACTTTATAATTTTTAACATGGGTTTAAAACTTTATATTGAGAAGATAATACATTAACTTGCAAACTAGCATAGATTACGAGACTTCATGTGTTAAGAGAATTGTCTTTTAAATTGAATTTGAATATTATGTTGAAAATTTTATCTGTAATAAGATTGACTTATAAAGATAAGATATATATATATTATTTTAAAAATAATTTATAAGTAAGTTTTAAACAATGTGAAACAATCCAAACTATTCTTCAACACCTTAAAAAATGTGTTAAACGAAAAGAACTAGAATAAGAGAGAGAGAGAGAGTGGTGAAAGCATTATGAAAGCTGTGAAAAAATGCAAAATCCAACAACAACCTCTATCTTCCAAACGTTAATAAGTACCATAAACTAGAAATGGTGAAATGGAAAAATACCATCCTTGACCCGATGGAGAAACGTGTAGTAAAGCTGCGAAAACAAAATCCCACAGCCTCTATCTTTGAAACATTAATAAATAAAAAATACCTTAATCAAGACAATGATAAAATACACCACACCTCGCTTGAGGGGGTTGAAATTGAGAAGTGACCATCGAGAGAATCTTTCGAGATATCTTGACAGCTACAGTCATTTCTGTCTAGTGAAATTTCCTTGCGGGTGTCTTGGCTTTAGTCTGATGGTGTTGAACGCAGGACAGAAAGTTGAACATAGACGTGGTAAGGAAGTTCTGACTTTGTCGAGATCTCATTTCCTTGCACTTTCACGTCTCACTAATCACAAAACGATGGATTTTAAACATAGGATCTTCTTGTTACCTCTTCATTTGTCATCATAAGGTTGTCCGTTGGAAAGGGTAAGGTGGTTTCTATTAGTAGTCTCAGACTCTAAATCAGGCAATAACAAAGCTGGTAAGGATGATTATCTTAATCCTTTATACGGAACATTTTTGGCAAAAGAGTCTTGAAACCCATAATGTTCCTTGCGGATATGTTTCTATGTTCCAACCCCTTTTTGAGAACCCAACTCATTGCTTTCGGCGTTCACACTTAGGCAAAGATAAGGAACAGATCATGGTGAATTCGCTAATGTACCATACATGCAGAAACATCTTTCCATAGATGTTCAGGGTTATTAAAGCTTATTCGAAGCACTAAGATATGAACCAAGCTTTTTTATCAGAAACAGTTCTCTGTAGCTTTTCACTCCTGCACTAAATGGGCCATGGAGGCCACCACCGGAGACAACGCAAAAAGGAAAAAGACGAGGAAGCCTGACACGCACGACACGCAAAGAGAAAGAAAAAGAGACTACTGTCTATTTCTTTCGACAACATGAACGCAAAAATAATTGGTCGGTGTTCTTGTTTTATGCGAAAGTGGTTTCCATCTTAAAATGTTTTGAAGGTACAGACAAACAGCGACGACGCAGATGCTGGACGAGTAGTTAGAGCTTCCTTTGGCTTTTTCAATATTTTATTAAGCCGATTGAAGCTCTTTTTTCACTTTTACAAAAAGCATATCAGATTGTGTATCAAACAGAGAGAAAATTACTCAAAAAAGACCTAATAAAATGCTTCATACCTTCAAACACGTCGTTCATTATCCCGTTATTATCAAATGTTATCTTTAAGGACCATGGTCTTGTCTCCTGCTCCTTTTTATCGTATTTAAATTCTTTGAATTGGTTGTTACAAACTGAGGAATCAAAAAGGAAGAAAAAGGAATCTTATGATTAAGTCGTTTTGTTAAAAAATTGTTACTTTAATGGACCCAAATCGAATAAAGATTTGTCTTTTCCCTCCCATGTAACTACAAAGTTGAAAATAAATGTCTATATACATCCTCCTAACTTTTAACTTCTCAGAAATCACAGGGAAGGAAAAGCATATCCCATCAATGAATACCAATGTTAATGCAATTATCTGGCCATGGTATTTATGGCACTACTTAGGGTTTGAGCCTATTTTCTGATGGCCTCTTTCTGTGGAATTGGTAGCTAGCAGAGGCTTCAGGTAAAGAAAAGTGCCGTTCAAGAGGTAGGATTCAATGCAAAACTGTTTCGCAACATGATTATCACAAAATAGGAATATGTTTTACTCAGTAATGACATCTTATTTTTGCAATTTTAGGAATAATATGAATAATACAAGAAGAAGATCTCGTGCGAAGAACTTTATTTCTTTTATTTGATATTTATATTTCACATATTGTGAATTAAAGTTAAAACATAACGAGTCACAAAATAATGAAAGAAAAAAATTTATGAATTACTGAAATTTTAGTTGGACTTACCGTTTTTGTAACATATAACCATCAATTTGGAATTCAAAAAATATGATCTTTAAGAGTCTTAGGAACAATTTTGGAGTAAAGCTTGTTCCCTCTTGTACAACCTTCTTCTCTCACAGGTAATAATTATGATGACTTTTTTAACTTTCATTAGTTAGCACCGTCTTGCGTAATACATGATCGATTAGACTTCAGTGCCCATGGAGCTAATTAAAACCTTTACCCTTTTTTTTTTACTTTCTTTTCTATAGTGTTGGTTAATTGTTTGTGTTATGTTGATCCAATCCTGCAGCACGAGAACTGTATATGTCAAACACTTTCTAACTTGAATCGTTCTTTCTTTTTTAACCTAGCGTAATTGCTTTTTTCATAACAAGACCCTCAACTTCAAATCCTTAATCCAGAAGCTATCTGCGAAATCTTGAACTTGCAAGTCTTCCCTAAAGTAGTCAAAACAAACAAAGTCCATATAGAAAAAGTTACATTTTGCATGACAAATTGACTTGAAATTAAAGTCCTCCTTTGGTCGTTAGAATTATGTCTCTCACTTAAATGGTGAGGTAGAATTAGATTCTAACAAAGGTGGAGTGGATTTCGACCTAAATACTCAATCTTAGAGAGAAGTCATTCAAATAGAAGTGCATTTAGTGGTCCTCTTACAAAAGTAACCATCATGACACCACCACAGCACATTAATCTTGAGATTATGGCATAATTTAAACCAAAAGGCATCGGTAATACCTTTTCAAGCTTCGATCAAATTCCACTAGGTCTCAAGATTGTAAATATGGTGCTGTAATCAACCTCTAAATGGCTGATGTGTATACAAAAACGACGTCGTGGGTACGGTGCGGAAGGGCACTTAGCGACCATACGTTTTAATTCTTATCCGCCCAATAATACCTTCGCCTACCAAGACAATTCAACTAGAGAATGTTACGTCATGCTGCTGACGACGACATGCCTCCTCGGTACGTGTCACGTGGCTTCCATGGATGGAGGGAACCTTCAACGCATTGTCTAGGAAAGTGTCTAGGAAGATTGTTAAAACATATATAAATAAATAAATAAATATTTTTATATATGGTATTGTGGGTATTTTATAAGCGTGTAGTGTGCTTCATTCTACGTATTTAGTGGGCGCAAGCCTAAAAAGCATATCCTTCTCTGCACTGCCATTTCCCCTCACAGCTCCGTGGCAATGGACTTCCCGGCAAACCCTAATCCCAGTCCGAGTCGCACCCACCTCACCGACGTTGATCCTTTCTCGTTGGATTTTGAAGTGTCGGAGTATCTGATGCTTGAGGGCGGGGAGGAGCACGAGTCAACCCTGCCAAGCTTGGCATCGCCGGAAAAGAATATGGAGGGCTCCGGTGGATCCAGCGAAGCAACTTCAAGAAATAATAACATGCAAGTGATACTAATCCTTTTCTCTCTGAAACATAAATGGAATTAGGCACTAATTGTCGTTGGTGTGATCCTCCAAAGGATAACTTTTTCCGTGCTGATCTTTACAGAAGATGCAGGAATGGAGGGAAGAAAAACAAGATGGATATCAGTCAGAGGGTTGCATTTAGAACAAAATCGCAGCTGGAGGTCATGGATGATGGATTCAAGTGGAGGAAGTACGGAAAAAAGTCGGTCAAGAATAGCCCGAATCCAAGGTAAGCGCTATTACATTTTAAACTGGGGTTCAAGTCCTTGTTTAGTCAACTTATATTATTCAGCTTAAGATGGGGGAAGATTCGGGTGAAGATCGGCTAATGGCCACGATCGCAGTGTGCAGAATAAACTGTCTTAAGTTTCTGCAGAAAATGATGGCTTTTCCTTTATTGGGGATAATAGGAGCTTCCACCGGCGATAGAGCTGAGTAGTTAAGAACCAGTGGATCTCATGACGAAGGACCCACCTTAGATAAGTGCATTTATTTGACTGTTTAGGCTCTCTACTGACCTCCAAGACCTCTCATCTCTCTCTCACTCTCTCCCTTCCCTGAGGATTAACTTTGAGATCGAAGAACCCATCTTCGAGTTTTCTATCCGTTTGATCGTGGGAACCGCTCAAGTTGGCATTATCTTTTTCATAGGTTTTATGTTAATTGATCATATAGGAACAAGATAACAGTAGATCTGAGTAAGGAATAATTCATTCCTGGATTACGCCACTAAAATATGTTTTGTCCTATCAACTTGTTTTATATTTGAACTAGTTTTGTCCTATGGACTCGAGGCACTCACCCACCCCCAGACGAGCACCCACTAGGCGGAACATCACACAGAAGTATTCTTCTACTTCTTCTTCTCCTTCTCCTTCTTCTCCTTCTCCTTCTTCTCCTTCTTCTCCTTCTTATTCTTCTGCTTCTCCTTCTTCCTCTCCTTCTTCTTTCTTCTTCTTCTTCGTCGTCGTCGTCGTCGTCTTCTTTGTCAACTGAGCAAAGAAAATTCACTTTTGTTTCTCTCTGTCTCTGTGCTTGTGTGAACGTCAAGTGAGAATCCGGCAAGCCGGCAACGACGAAGAAGAGACCCTGATGAGCCGGGAACTCATAGTACTAGTACGATAGTGAAAGAAGCAGAGAGTCTCTCAAAATTTGCCGCTTAGCCGCTTTTCTTGGAAGTTATGGAAAACTTCCAAGTGGTTAGCAAATCGAGCCGTACAAAGTACAGATACGGGGAGTGGGTAATTGAATGGTGAGAAAGATGAAGATTTCCTAGCTCCTTGGTTCCTTAGTGGTAGCAAAGTACGGGTACGCGTGTGAAGTCTTCACAACTGAGTTTGGCTTGCCCAAAAGAGAGGGGTAGGGAGATTTTGAGCTCGTATGACTCTGGTGCTCTTGGAATCAGGTGTGGAAGTGCTCGTGGATTACGTACGGAAGAGAAGTGGTCCATGAAGAAGGTAACCAGGGCATGCCTGGTGTAATAATAAGCTCTTAGTGCGTCAGGCACGGCGGCTAGGTTTTGAAGTGACCCAACATGATTGGCCTTTATTTGGTGATGTGATTGAGCGATTCTCTGGTATATATCTCCAGGAGTGGGATTCCAGCCTTGAGTAAACGTATTGCCTTCTGGTGGGCTATGAACATGTTACCCCCCAGCGGCGACTAATGCAAACACCAAAAGAGAAGGGAAAGAGGTTGTATCACCATCACATCATAACAGGAAGATGGAAGGGTGCACAAGGCAATTTTCGTTGTCACATGCATCAAAAGAGAATGAGTCCAAGGGAGAGCCTGAGGCCATTAACTCGACTCTAGGCAGACAAATCTACACTGTTTTCACGTCATCTTCAGGCAAAATTGCTTGCCTAAGATACATAGAGATGTCTCTTTTTATTGTTGTCTTAACTTTAGATGGGACCATTTGATGTTGACTTCTTGTGCATCTATGCCTAAGAACAAGCGGTACGATGGCTTCCGATCACTGTCTTCTTCTGGAAAACTTCACACATTATTTCGTTTACAGCCTGCACCATTCATTTCCTACAACATATGCAAAAGGATAGTTGAACACCCCTTTTCTCAAAATACTTTTGGAGACATAATCATGAACTTCTAAAGAGTTAGGACAAGATAATGGTGAGTTTGCAGTATGAACACTCGTTTGTTTATTCTACCCTTTTCACTTAGACAGTTCATAGTGTGGAGATATGCATCAAATCATAGTTAGTGTGTCCTGTTGATATCAAGAAGAAGAGATCGTTGTTAGTGTGCTTTGCTTGAGGAAGATAACAATTTTTATAATGACAATTATTCCATTTCTCTGTCTGTCATCACTAAGACATCGATTGGCTACCCATTAAACCACCGTGTGAAAGGATAGTGTTCTCAATTATTGGTGGGTCAGGACTCAGTGAAGAGACATTATCTTGGAATATAGATAGGATACCTACATAATGTAAAAGTGATTCTGTTATTTAGTATTTTATGAGTTAATTTTTTTATTCAGATTTTAATTTTTCTTACATGAGACAAGAGCCTAGGATAAGATATGTTTGTAGCCTTGGTTGACCTAAACCCTCTTAGTACAAGAGAACATTTAGGAATTAATTTCATACCAAAGGGATATGAATTGTCATTTTTTCAACTCATGAACCACTTTTTAAGCTTAAATTTTCTTAGAAATATGTTTAGGATTCTTATTTCCTAGTTGGATAAACAGCTTGAGCATATATGTGTACTGAAAACTTTGTGAAATACTGTGATGAGAATTTAAAAGGATTAAAGGGGAAGTAAATAGGAGGGCAAAGGAGTTAGCTCCAGAAGTTGTGTCTCAGTGGAAGTACGTGATTTAATTCCATGGTTGTCTGGGGCATACTTAGACAACAAGATGGCTGGGCAAAGTGACGACCCAATCCTCTTTTCGAGGTCCCATAAGGACTCCACATGATTTAAGTAGCATAATCTCTATCTTCTTGTGGTAGATTAATCAGATTTATGCAGTTTTTCCCTCCTATACTAGAGCATTCTTCACATAAAGTTGTTGTATGTGTTGCATACAACCAAAATTGTATGCAACAATTAGTAATGAGATCATATTCTTTTATTAAGAGTTAATATTATTATTCTACCTTTTATTATCTGAAAACTGTTTTCAAAATATAATAAAGTGATATAATTTCTCCTTCTGTATTAGTGGGTTCTTCACATAAACTTGACGTACGTATCGCTCCCTTGGTACTCAATTAATCATTTGTATAACTATTATCATTTAAATTATTACACTTAGATGAAAATTTCTGATATCAATATTTCCTCAACCAATGTGGTCTCAGGAATTACTATAAATGTACAAACGAAGGATGCAGCGTGAAGAAGAGGGTGGAGAGGGACAGAGACGACGCAAGCTACGTGATAACAACGTACGAGGGAGTGCACAACCATGAAAGCCCTTCTGTGGTGTATTATAACCAGACTCCTTTTATGGTTCCGAGGGGATGGACTTTACAGGCTTCCTCCCTCTCTTCTTCTTCTTGAACACTTTCCAAGCTTTTTACACTACCTAATATGTGTGGCCAAGACAAAAAGAGACACTGAAAATGACATCTTCTGTAAACAGGTGATTGAGTAGGTGCGCCTTGGGGCTCCATCTGACTGCCAAGGCAGGGCCTCAAATTTAGGCTTCTGGGGCTCAACCGCCCAACTTTTGAAATGAACATGCTTTATAGGCTTTTATATATATATATATATATATATATATATACCTATCAAATAAAGGTTAACATCTGGACCAGTAAGGAAAGAGAGGAAAAAAGTTTTATGCACGTCTCCGTTACAATCATGTATCATGCTGAAGATCATTAAGAATTTTAAATAAATAAATAAATAAACAACCTATATCATAAACCTTGGGTTTAGTGATCATGCATTTTGATATTGATTATTGTGCAAGTTATTTAATTTTTGGTTAAATGGAAATAAAACATTTTTTTTATGCATGCACCCATGGAAGAGGAGGGGACTCAACCCCACAAGTGGTGGGAAAATGAAAATAGAACATTAGAGACAAAGATTATAAAATTATATAACCATGATTCATAATAAAATTACACCTATATTATAAACCTAATAACTTTTTTCAAAAAAGTAGAAATATAATTTTTTTTTATTCTATGTAAATACTAAACCCTTAACAAAGAAGATTTTCTTTCTTATTCTTGGAGTTGTATATCTTTTCAAACGAAATTTGATTTCATGAATGTTACAAATATCATACATTCATTCATTCATTCATTCATTGATACGAACGAGTGTGGTAACTGATTAAAGTGATAAAAAATTTATCCGCAATTAATATATAATAATAACTCTTTTTTTCTTTTCTTTTCTTTTATCTTTTATAACGATATGGAGTAATTTTGAATTTATTACAATCTAAGGCCTAGTTTCTGTCTAAAAAAGGAAGCTTGCTCAATAAATTTTTCAAAACAGATAATCACTTCTAAAAATAGCTACAATACAAAAATTCTTGTCAAAAAACTTTCTACACCTTGATATTAAAAGATTTTTCCAAGTGTATATGCCTCATGTTAGTTGTTGACTAGACACAAAAACGACTGCACTAGCCAACAACCTATCTCCTGTCCATCAGGGACCTCTAAATATACTCAGTAGTCAAATTAGTGGGCATGGCAATGGCTATTGGATTTAGACGGTAGCTCTTACTATTTATCAAGCATGCCTACTATCTACCATTTTTGTCATTATCAAATCTGCAAAGGAGTCGATATTGTGGCCACCACTAGAGGTGTGTAGCAATCATTAAAATTGTCATCAGATTTGCCTGTACGTTTTATAAAAATGTGGTACCTTCTACCACCACAAGCTAGTTAATTAACAATATATGTACATATGTACATATAAAAATTTAAAAATATTTTTTAAATGTTTCGTGTTTATTAATGTTATGTTTTTGGGAGATGTAAAGGCATATAAGGCCCGTGGAAGGCTGTTCAAACTTTTAATTAGGTATAGCGATTATTGTCTTATTTTGTTAAGTTTAAAGTTTAGATAAGAGATATGATGTTATCGGGGAGTGGGATGGTTTTTTCGTTGAAAAAGTAAGGAAAGTAAAAAGGTTATTGCTTGCTTCAATAACTCTAGTATAAGGCAATCAAAGAGGAGGGATTATGTAAGTAAGAAGGAAATGTTATAATTGACAGCTTTTGGTATTTTAAAAACTATTATTATTAAAGATGTCTAGTTTTCATTCCTAATTTACAGTGTAAATATTTTGAGTTCGAATTCACTTAGTTACATTTTGACTAATCTGAGTATATTTTGAAGTGAATCGACTTTCTAAATTATCATTTTCTTGCTTCTTATAGTCAATATAGGTAGAGAAGACAAGATTTATAACCAATGACTCGATTGTTCAGCCATTATAACCCCAAAAGTACCATAATTCATTCAATTTCCACGAACATAACAATTAATAAGTTTTATTTATTTTTCATTTGGATCAATAGAGTAGAATTCAATAGATATCATTTTAAAGTAAAATTTATTTTTCAGTCTAAATAACAACATAACATCGAAATGAAGGTAAATTGAAAAGTTAATAGCTTATTAGACCCAAATCTGACAGAATTACGGACCCATTATCAGCTTCATTTCATCTTGATAGTTATTGAACATAAAATATTGGAGAAGAGGATTTCAATAACAATGATGTCCAAGAACATAGATACACCTTTGATGGGGAGGACTTGCTCCTTCTCTAGAGAGATGATATGGGAAAGACAAACGCGCCAATGCAGATACGGCGTCGTTTTCTAGTGGTACACCAAAGTCGGGCTGGATCGAGTTTATCACAAGTCTGATGGACCATCATCGACCCAGCTCGGGTCGGATCTCGGTTGTCTGAATTGCTCTGTTGCCATGTGATTTTCAGTCCAATCAAATTCAAGCGGTGATCTAAGCTGGTACAGCGTCGCCTGGCGTGATCCTCACCTCTGAAAGCAAAATTATAAAATTTTGATAAACTCCTACTCTTCACCGATCCAAACAGTTTTGTGAACCGGTTAGTAAGCAAAGCCCCCTCTGTAATTTCTAACCTTCAGATCTTGTTTTCGAGTAATATAATTCAGTTCTGTCGGTTGAAGCAAGACCCCGCTTCTTGCTTTTCCGGATTTTTTCTTTCTCTAAGCTTAAACTTGTTCTCGGAAAGACGGGCTTGCAGTTTTTGGAGCCTAAGCTTGTTTCCAAAGAGACCCACTTCAAGATTCTCGCCAGATCTGTTGGTGAAGCTTGGGTTTGTTTGGGCGTCGAGTATATAGTGAATAATATTGGTCCTCTTACAAGATGATTTGTTTCAGCTTAGATCTTAGCCGAATTTTCGTCTGATATGGATTCGAGATTGAAACCCGGGATACCTATTTCGAAAGACTGTTGCCTTTCGTGGAGGTTGAGTTTGTTTCATCGGACGTGGATTAGTGAATGTGTGTGGAAGTGAATTGGTAGGTCTTTGTTTCTAGCTTTCTTTGGAGGAAGACATGTTTTGGAGGGACCGTGAGAGGGAGAGTAAAGACCAAAATGGTGGGCCGCCTTGCGGCCAGGTTCGAGTACTCGTTGTTGGTGACTCAGGTGCGTGTAAAGATTTTGTTCTGTATTGGTCATCTTTTGGTTTTGCTGTTATGTAATGCTGGTTGTTGCAATGCTGATTGTTTCTGTCCTGTATTTGCTTTTATATTTGCCTCTAATCCTCTGGTAATGTGTAGCTGTGTTGAATGTTTAATGATTTTGTTATGTAACAGTGTCATAGAAATGGCTCCTTAGACTTAAATTTTGCTTGTAAGTTGAGGATGAGTGAAAGACAGTGTGCGAATATTTCTCTGGTTTGTACTATTTCAACTGATGAGCTTTGGATCAAGAAAACAGCAACTTGCACTGACCGTTGGAACTTATTTCTTGCTTCTATACATCGTAATAGTAAAAGAACTCAAAAAGGTCCTAGAACTTATGTGGCACGTGAGATTGGCTGTAGATTGGAAACTTGTAGACGTTCTGTAATTGATGATCTAATATTTCATGATCTTTTTGAACTGTAAATTAGAAGCTTACGTGGTCTCTGTTTCAATTATGTTCTCATATCTAAAACACCTCCTTTCTCGATCTTACAAGGGACGAGCTCCTACATGAGCTATAGTTCATTGGGATGGGCATGAAAGATGTCTTGCTGGGATAGGATTGTACGGTTGAATAACAGAATTGAATATCGAAATGGTCTCAACTTAGTGATTAATTCTTTGGATTTCTCGGAAAATTGTAATTGTATGTAAGGAATTAGTAATTGTTGCCCCACTTGAGGCACATCCTTACCTACCTCTATCTCAAATCAAGAAGTAAGAAGTTGTGTGGTTTATGAAATTCTTCAGGGACTTGCTCTTTCTGTACTGCCCGTCTGTGTGTCTGTTATGCATGCTTGCTTACTGAACTAAGTTGTACTATACAGTGATGAGCTATGCGCTGAATGTGGTTAGGGGTTTTGATGATTCTGGTACTGTGGTATCTATAGTGATTATGGCACTTCCTATGCATTATTGTGAGTTAGTAATTCTAAGTACTTTAACTTTGTGGTGTGCTTTCTTGCATGTCTTTCTAATTTCATTACATGCAAGAGTAAAAAGATTACAAAGGCAAGAGTGTAACATTTTTAGTTGTGAGGTGTAAAGTACCGGCATGGGATTCAATGCCATATCTCAGAGACACACAGACACATCTATAATCGATTCAGCATATATGCATACGTTATGTACACACTTACATAACTCAGGCTTGAGTGAGAGGTAAGAAGTTGCTGAGATAAATTTATCCACAATTCTGATTGCTCTAAGAAAAGTGGCATCTATCATCATGCCTGTTCATTCTTTTTGTTTTTGGATAGTTTATATTGGTTAGCATTTTAAGGATGTCAGTGTTTTTACCATCTCAGAACTAAAGGCTAAAGGAAACATGTCATTGATTAGGATGGTAACCATGGCTGTGCATGGAGTAACTAGATTGTGGTCCAATGGCTTGGATTATTTTATCTAACGTGTCTTGGTAATTTTTACTGGAACAACTTGAAGGGGTCGTCGATGCTGATTGCATTAAAATGATTATGCAACATAATCTAATGAACTTGAACAATTAACTCAAGAGTTTCAAGTTTTGAATTTCACTGTTATATTGATACCCCATATTCTGTCTGAGGCACAATACCTGAAGCTTAGGCAGTTCTCCACGCACGAGGTGGGTGCTTTATTAGTTTCTATTACTTTTTAGAGGTTTTCAGTTTAATTCTCCCATGCATTTCATAAATATATTACATACAAGTTTCCAATAGCTTCTTTTCCGACAGTCAGGAGGATAATGGATCATATGGTTAGATAACATAACAGGACATCTGATCACTATTTGATGCCTAAATGAAACATTTAACTAGGATTAAACATTTCACTAGGATGAACGAACACTCATAATCTGCTTTTTGGATATTATTGCTGTTTTATTATGTCTGTAACCATCTTTTGCCTTTTCTTGTTTGCTTTATCTCTTACACTTCAGGGACTTATATTCAGATCATTATCCTTGCATAGGTGTTGGGAAAACTTCTCTTGTTCATCTGATTGTGAAAGGTTCTTCCATTTCTCGCCCTTCTCAAACAATTGGATGTGCAGTTGGTGTCAAGGTAAGAATCATTATTCGTCTGACTCTGCAAGGATATCCAAAGAATTGTTCAAGTTTAAGTTGGCAACAAGTAATACCTGTGTCCTTTATCCAGCACACCACTTATGGAAATTCTGGTAGCTCTTCAAGTAGTTTAAAAGGTGATGCTGAGAGAGACTTCTTTGTGGAACTTTGGGATGTGTCAGGACATGATCGTTACAAAGACTGCAGGTCTCTCTTCTATTCCCAAATAAATGGTGAGTGCAGGCTCTCCTTTTTTCCATTAATGCTCTAAACCTATTGTTAACATCAAGTGACTTAAACCTGAAAAATGAAAGAAGAGAATGTTGCAAAAGAATGCACTTATGTGTCAGATATTAAGAAGCTAAAAACGGTTCCTAAGGAATTTTAATTTCCAAAATATAATTGATTTCTAACAATAAATTATTGAATCATCCAATAAGTTCTAGTAAATAAGCATCATGGGTAAATTAATGTATAATATTCCTAACCAGGTGATAGTTTCACATCATGGTTAAGTGATGCTACAGAAAAGTATGTTTGACTTATGATATGCGATTCTTATTATCTCAGATAAGTGGTATCAGCATAATTTTTTATACACCAATTTGTTTTCCTCTAAAAAACTAGCAGTGCCTCAGTACTTCTGCATCTGGCTTGAAATTTGAGTGCAGGTGTAATTTTTGTTCATGACCTCTCACAGAGAAGGACAAAAACAAGCTTGCAGAAATGGGCAGCTGAGATTGCTACAAATGGAACATTTTCTGCTCCCCTTGGAGCTGGAGGTCCCTTTGGCCTTCCTGTCCCATATATTGTTATTGGTAACAAAGCTGATATCGCTGCAAAAGAGGGTACTAGAGGAAGCGCTGGAAATCTTGTTGATGTAGCTCGTCAGTGGGTTGAGAAGCAGGGTTTGCTTCCTTCCAGTGAGGAACTTCCTCTGACTGAAAGTTTTCCTGGTCCTGGAGGCCTTTTTGCAGTAAGAATGTAGACTCAACTTTTTTAGTACATCATTGGACTGGCATCTTGAATCTCATTATCTTCACCATATATTATCTCTTATAAAATTGAAGTTACTTTATTAGAAAATGAGAACATTTCATAGCACAAAGATCCACCTTCTGTTTATGAGAAACCTGCCTAGCTGGACCTTAGTTTCGGTATTTTGGCCGAGTTAACTGGCTATTGGTGATGGAGTAGATGTTTCAGCATGAGTACTTCTTCATCCTAAATGTGTTTTATAATTAACCTAGTAGATTTCTCACTTTTCTTCCTGGACAACGCAATCTAAGTGGTTTCAACATAGGCCTGTTATGTGAGTGTTGTGAATGATTTTTTTTTGTTCCCTGTTTCCCCTGGAAGAGACTCAAATCCTTTGCTTTTTTTTTTTTTTTTTTCCCGTTTCCCCTGGAAGGGACTCAAATCCTTCCAAAGTTGATTTGGTTTTCCTGTTTTACGGTCTAGATGAGAGGAAACTATACGTTCTGAAACTTAGTTTTATTGCTGGGTATGGACAGCCTCTGGGCTGGAGCGTCCTGAATCTTTAATGTTCCATCTACGAAGATCTCTGTCAGCTGTTAGGAATTGTTTCCTTCTCTCCAGCTCCTCCTACTCCATTATATTCCATATCTGACTTGTTTCTCTGCTACCATTAGGAAATGTCCTTTGTTACTTTCTATTCAAGATGATGTGCCAACAAATTTTTTCGGAGATTGTTACAAAAAGTTATTACATCTATTGGAAACATGGAAACGCCTTTCTATTAGAACCTATGAAATGTCTTTTCGCTGGCTTACTAATGTGCCAATTGTTCACATTGTCCCCATTATCCTTAAAAAAAAAAACTTTGTCTACTACCGACAAGGAATTTTCTTAGTTGTTCCATTTTATCTAAATATCATTTGAGGATCTTGCGTATTAAAGGGTGGACATAGGATATAGTGAATAAAAGAAAAAAGAGAAAAAAAAAACATAGGATATAGTGAACCTTGAAGAGTAGTGTTTGATAGATTTAAAATTAAATGGCTTTTAACTAATATCTGCCGCATGATATTTTTATGTGATGATATGTGTTTGGAATATGCAGGCAGCTAAAGAAGCAAGATATGACAAGGAAGCGGTGACGAAATTTTTTCGTATGGTCTGTATTCTTGTTCTTTATATCAACCACCTTCCTCACCTCCTTTCCCTTCTTTATGAGACATCATCCAATTTTTTGTTGCAATCCCTTGTTGCAGCTAATTAGAAGGAGATACTTCTCAGATGAGTTACCTGCCCCAAGTCCTTGGACTGCATCTACAGTTCAGAGAACCCCACACCGATTGGATGAAAATTCAAGCGATGAGGATCTATCTTATAGGAATATGAGGTACTTTCTGCTGAAAATCTTGCAATTTCTACTTTGCTTGCAATTCTTGTTGTGATTGTCGTTGTTGTCGTCATCATCTTATTGTTGTCGTCATCATCTTATGGTAAGCTATATTCGCTTAAGTTGTCATTGACAATTCTTTTGGACTATAACATTTACAGTTGATAAAATATGGCTGTAAGTTATCTTTAGGCTGAACATCTCAATTAGTGGTGAAGTTTTGGTTGTTTCTGTTTAATAACCCGAAATATAAGTGAGAGACCAAGAGCTTTGATTTTTTATTTACTTATTTATTTTTTCCATATTGCAGTTTTGAGTGAGTGTTAGCCAGAGTTTTCATCATGCTTTGTGTTCTAATGACACAATTTGAGGTCTTAATTGGCCATACCCTTTATAGTGTGTGTGTGTGATAACTACATCAATGAGTCATCTAATACCCCTTTTTCTACTTCTGTTTGGTTTTTTCTTTTACCCTCTTTTGCAGTATTACTTATCAATAATTTGTCTCCGCAGTTTCAGAGGCGATCCATACAAATACAATATGCTCCCTCCCCTTCCAGCACAACGCAATCTCACTCCACCTCCTACACTTTATCCTCAGCAGCCAGTTACAGTTTCTGAAAATTACACCCTCCCAAGATTTTCCCTGTCTGGCACTCAAGAGATCAACGGTAATGCTAGATCAAAGCGCTCAGATATTAATGTATGATTATCATTGCATCACATTTGATCTTAGTGAAATTCTGAGGGAAAGGAATATGAGGATCACTCCCCCTGATTGTTGAGCTCAAAGATTACGATCTTGCTTGAGTTGTGATTACGTAAGCTGTGAATTCTTCTCTTTATTATGCTTCTTATTTTGTTGAATCTTTTATACCTACAGGCTCTCCCACAGTAACCGGTTTTCGTTATGCCATTGGTTAAAGTGTGTAATGATTAATTTTTGAACCTGAAAACGGCAGATGATTCTTTGTAATGAAACTCTATTCTTTTCCTTAGAAATTTTATTTGTATAAAAGCATTTTTTTTTCTTAACTGAAGTAAAAGCTACCATGGATAAGGAATGCCCTGAACTTGGATAAAGTTTACAATTGGCAAAAAGTTGAGATCTGTAGACCTGCCATAAGATGAACGAAATGCCAAATTTAGTTTAACAAGTGCCACTGCAGACAGGCCTCTTCATAAAATTATGTGCTTGCGGTATACCAAAAAGTGAATATGAGAAGATCCCATCGTTTGTCACCGTCACCCCACTCTTACTTTACCTTCCGTTTGGATGATTGACTTGGCACCATCATCCTATATCCCTGCATTGGGATAGTTGCCTCTCCATAGCTGTCTTCTCAGTTTGAACTCTTTCATCGGGATTTGTACTCCAAAATGAATTGAAGCAATCAAAGAGGACGGCTGCTGCTTGTTACGATCCTACTCGAGAGTGCGAAAACCGCCAAGCACTAAGTTTTGTGTAAATATCTAAGTGGCATTTAAGGGAGGGCCTTGTCTACATGTACTGTATATAGACAAGGTCTACATACAGTACATGTAGAACACTGTGAAGTATCTTTTGTAAAACTAGAGCTTGTAAGAAGGTTTGGTTTCCTCTGTGAAACGGAAGAGGTCTTGGTTTCCTCGAATGAAGCACTTATCATTAGTTGTCCTACATTATGGAATGCTAAATCTATTTCAGTCTTTCATTCTGAAAGTAATCTCGTTGTTTTAAGGCCAATTACTAGGTTAACAAATCAAGTTCTTAAACTATTTCATCTCATTCTTCTTCTTGTTGCTTTTCCTTTCTTTTTTAGTTGAATGGGCTAGCTTGAAGTTCTATTGAACTCAAATGTCTGGTAGTATGATTAATCAGGCTAAGAAATGGGACTAGTGCTTTAGAAAGTGGACAATTACACAAATACAGCGATAATGAAAGCCCTACTGGTGCAGCACAAACATTATTGCAGGCGTACTTTCTGCACTTTGAGTCATTAATGGCTGTTGTTGGACCAGTTTGTGATATGTTGGTATCATTCTTGTTGCCTTCTTGTTGTTATGTTGAAGATTTCTGGCCCCTATAGGAACTGGAGTTATGAGTTGTTCTGCAAAGTTTGTTGAACTTTTTCTTCTATTATGGAACTGACTCATGAAGCTTAAGTGGCGTTTCTCTAGTTTCAAGGACTAGTGTTGACCATCAGTTACCCAGAACTGCTTTCTTCCTCATTCTGCAAAATCACTTCCCCTCTTTTTGCTTTTTAACTTTTGGAGCTTTCTGATTCGTTCAACTCTTTTGTATTGTGCTGATTTTTTTATTTTTTGGTGAACCATACTTGTAGGGAGTTAACGCATTCTGAGGCATAAAAGAATAAAAAAAACACAAAAGTAAAGAGGTAAGGATAACTTTCTTCCATGAAACAAAAGTCATTCTTAATATAGCGGGCGACCAACTCCACCAGTCATGCGGTTCATTAGAATATCTCCATTGGAAATGGAAAAGCAAAAAGGTTTTCATTTTAAATCATATAACTCTTAGCTCTGACATAATGGCTGACCTATCAATGATCATCCTTTTATTTTTTTTTGTATTTTGTAACGTAAGTGAACATTAAGAAAACAAATAAAGATATAGAAGGTGCAACAATCACCCCAAGAATGATCCAGGGCAGTAGTTTTCTGGCTGGCAAGCAAGAAATTTTCTTCGACTAAATTTACCTAAACAATTCTGCAGTGCAGAAACCCCATTAAGTTCTCATTACAAATAATAAAATCTAAGAAGATTAGAACACTAAAGTGAATCCATTCTCAGAAGTATTTGCCACGGCAAATTGACCTAAGAAGACTGAAGGGAAACCATGGAAAAGCAGATAATGCATTTGTATCGGAATGGTACATCTTAAGGGACTAACCAAGCATGGAACAGCTAAAATTCTGACATACTAAGAGTGGCACTTTAACTACAGAGTCGTTCTTATCTTCCTGCTAAAAACTAAACAAAAAGTAGTCTAAAAATTTGTGTGAAAAAAATGAATAAATGATGAAAAAAAGTTGCCTAAAGCTCTTGTATTTCATTCTTGTTGGGAGCTATCTCTTCAAAAACTGGGAACCGACCTGCAGTCTCACTTGAACAGTACAGGGTCTTATCCAAGGCGTGATTGAATTGCTCCAGACTCATTCCCTCGGGTATGGAGACTATTGAATCCATATACGGCGACCAAGTCGAGTAGATTCTTTTCTCCTCTGGCTGCCTTTGCATCTTATTTGCTGCTTTCTGAGAATTCTTGCTCTTCTCTGGCTCGCTTTGTGTATTTGTCGCTTGCTGTGGCCTGTTTTCCGTGTTCTTCTTCATGGTCTCGCTCTTGCTCGGCGTCTGGTGCTTCGTCATTGTCCCCTTCCCCAAGTTCGTGTGGGCTGGGTGAAACTGTAGCAAAAATCTGTACGAACCCAAACAGCAATAACAATAAATAAACGTAGATCTTCGGAAAAGGGATTTAAAAACATAAATGTTCAGAAGTATGATATCTTGATCACCCTCGGTTTTACATTTGATATTGTTTATCCATGCCATTCAACAATCAATAAAACCTATGAGCTCTTGGATGGTTTTTATCGTTACTACATAGAACACCCAAAACTTCTCTAATCCAGGTTTATTCATTCTCGAACGGTAAAATTTATTCGATCAGAACTTCCAGCAAACCAAGAAACCCGAAAACATGATTGCTCAGTCAAATTGATAACCAAAAGATCAAAAAGAAAGGCCAGAGAGAGAGAGAAAGAGATTCAGAGATGCAAGTTTCGCAGTCGCAAAAGCTGCGATCTTTCTGACCGTAATCGCCCGTAAAGCAAACCAATCGACCATCCAAAAGATTTTCCCAAACCTAAAAGTCTCGTAGCAATCTGTGCACACTGCGTGTAAAATGCCAAGAACACTGATTCACGTACCTGGGCTCAACGCTCGCCTGACTAGAAAAAAATGGTGAAAGGAGGTTTCTGGTCGGCAATATATGATGCACGCCGTTACTTGGGCAGCAATTATCGCTTCCCGCGTAAATTATTTGTTACGCCCACGAGATTTCAGCCCGTGAGAGCGTCTTTGCCTATTAGAGGATCTCTCGCACGTCTCTTCTTTTATGAATCACTTTGTATTATAATACATGTTCTATATCTTCCTTGTAATTTTCTCAAATCTATTCTTCATTTTTTGTTTTCTAATTATTCAACTTTAGGAAATATATCTTAGGGTTTAAGTAAGCCCTATTTTCTTTTCTTTTTTTAAGATTTAGGCAAACCCTAAATTCAATTTTTGAAAGTTTGTTAAATTCAAATGTAACTTTTAATTTTGAATTTAATTTTTAAAAGTTTGTTGAATTCAAATGTAATTTTTGATTTTGAATTCCTTACCTTCTTGTTGAGGTGAATCCATCGTGGGAGTGGTTCCTCCTCAACCATCAAAAGATGAACATGTTTGTTTTCCCTTTTGATTCTTTTACTCGAGTTGTTTTCAAGATTGAAATCCCTACTGACTTGTGAATTTTCTGATTTGGAGAGACATACTTGATTGGGTTCTTGATTTTCTAATATTTGTATACTTAGATTTGGTGATATTGGAATTCATGCTTCAATTCCCTCTTAGACTTTTCTTTTGCGTTAAAGGGTTTTACACATAAATTGTTATGTTTATTTGTTTCTCTTTTTATGTGTTAGAAGATTTACTTCCTTTCTTAAAACATGTTTATAAGAAACATGAATATTTTCATAAAAAATAAATAGCGTATTACTTAATACTTGTACTTTAATATTATGTGAAAAAGTAAATAAACCAAATAAAGAATAACACAAAAGCAAGAAGAAAGTCGAAAGCTTAAAAGAAAACTCAAGAAAGCATTGCATTTTGGCTTGAGGAAAACTTTTTACGTGTACTGCATGTTTATACTACTATGCCAATTATAAGCTCTTTAGAACTTATAATCTGTTGCATTATCCCAGTGCATCTATGCTCAAAAGAAAGCGCATCTTTGCATTGAAGGAAAGTGGAGCTTCCATTGAAACTTGGATTGTTGAAGTTAATGGGAGTGCCTGAAACCGCAAGGGCTGGGGAAGCTTTATGATAAAAACACATTTCAAATTCAGATCCGGGTCTAGAGTAAGAATAATGGTTATGTAAATAAACAAAATCCCGTTAAGATTGTTCACCCGAATCTAACATTTGATTCAAAAACTGAGATGTATAGGTTTAAAAACTGAATTCAAAACTAAATTCAAAGTCAAAAGTTACATTTGAATTCAACAAATTTTCAAAAACTAAATTCAAAATCACAAGTTGCGTTTGAATTCAATAAGCTTTCAAAAACTAAATTAAAAATCAAAACCTAGGGTTGATGTGGCAGACATGGATAGTAAGTTACCGTGACAGACACATGGCACTTAACGTGTTTTGGGCTTCTAATACATTCATTCTCAAGAATTTTATTCTAAGCTAGTGATTTGTATAAAATAAATACATCAAGCTTGTATAATAAATGAGAAGCTTATCATTGAATGCTTTGGTAAGAATATTCAAAACATAATATGAGATTAAGAAAAGATGACAATTAAAGATAAAGTTGAAAATCACGAATGGTTGAGTAAAAACACACAATGGGGTGAATGAACTACCAAGGGATGAATAATGCCTATCCTTTAATGAAAGAAAGAAAACCCACAAAAGGAAAAATAAAGTTGAAACTCACAAAGAGGTAAGTAAACTCAAGATGGTCAAATGAACTCTCGATAGGATGAATATGCCCATCAAATAAAAGCTTACACAATGGCAAGTAAGGCCATCGACAATGTTGATAAAGCCCATGAAAGATATTGAGAATCCACCAAGGGGTTAAGACCCGACAAAATACTCACAAAGGAGTTAAAGATAAAGCCCATTATGAGGTAAAAATAACAAACGGGGTAGATCTAAAGAAGTAGAAAAGCAAGTTGTGAGACTAAGACATAAAAAAAAAAAAAAAAAAAAGCTTTCTAATTGAAAAAAATATGCACAAAACAAAAGATGAGTAAAGTTAATTACGATTTTAACTTAGTAAAAATATAGGAAAGAGAAAATAGAAAGGAATATGTAGGCAACAATTTTTTTCTACTCATCTTTGTTTGTCCTTTTGTCTTGATACCATGTTAAAATGTTATTTTTCTTCTTTTTAAAATTGACTTGTAAGATAAGTAAATACTTCTTTATATAAAAAAATAATATCAAAATATCTTAATAGTATAAATTATACATTAAATTTCAACATTGCAAACTTTACCTTGCATGCATTGGCAAGAACATAGGTTAACCCAAAATAGACAGCCAAACAAAAAAACAAACTTTTGCTTGAAGTATGAAAATTTTAAATGGGCTTTCATGCCCAAAAATGTGTGAGCTCAAATATTACTTATTTTACCCATAAAGTTAAAAGACTTTATGTTAAGAGAGGAAAAAAATTGGATTTTTTTATTAAATAGAGACTGATTATTTTGCATTTTGTTTAATATAAGAATCAAATTAAAAAGATTAATGGTGTATCTTAAAAATGAACAACATTTTCAATCTTTATGCACAAAAAAGTGTAAAAGTTACGTTTGCAAACACTTGGAAAATTTCACAAACATAGAAGAATTACGAGGTTTCAAGTGGACTTCTGTTTTTATTTTTTATTTTTCAATTTAGTGTATAAAAAAAGGTGTTTGCCATTTTCTTTTCTCTTATTTTGCTGAAAAATACACTAAACCCCATTACTTGCCGCTCTTTTCACCTTCCCAAGCTCAGGAGTTCCTTGTGGCAGGTCAACCTCTCTCTCTCTCAGTGTGCGTTGTGTGGGCGCGCTTCAGTTTATGTGGAATTGCTGCCGATTTTGGAGCCATGGGAAAGATGAAATTCTGTTGCTTGTAATCTTATGAAAGCCATGGTCTTTTGAATTTCGTTTCTAGGGTTTTTCTGTTTCGTAGCATTCCGAAACCCGAATTCCTGATTTTGTTCAGGTTGTTTTATCTGATACTGACATTGCAAACGGCGGCGAGGTAAACAAAACGGATTTTGTTTTGCTAGGGTTTTTCTACCACATCAACTCTTGTCGCTCGCAGGGATAATGGGTTTTTTTATTCTATTACTCGGCATTTGGTTTCATTTGTTACCATTTGCTAAGTTGGTGGAAGAACATGGTGCCACCCAAAGTAATTGGAGAAAAAAGGGGGCAAACTTAGTCAAGCTATTGGTGTCCGGAGTTTGGAGTACTAGTATAAGGAATTCCTTGAAGGTGCCAGTTTGGATTACCTTTCGGGTTCGACTTTAGATGCCCTTTCCTGAATCATCCCCCTCTTTACCTTTTGGTTGTTGCTGAATCTATTTCATTTGTGGATTGGATTCGCCTTTACTGGCACCTTTTTCTTTTAAATTCTGGATCATCAATCTTACCACGAAATGTCAAGTAAATTACGGTTAGTTTTAGTTTTTGCTCAACAATGCGGTGGTAAGACACCCGCATGTGATTTCTGGTTTGACTTTATGGACAATGGTAATTGATTGTATCTATTAGTTGAGCCTTAGTTTAGTTGGTCAAAGAGGGGGAAGGGATTGACGTATGTCTTAGGTTCAATTTTTCTCCTCAGGATGAAGACAAGAAAACCACTGTGGTCTTTCTTGCTGCTTGAGAACCTGGACACTTTGATGATGATGTTTGTGCACTTCTTATGAGCTATGGCTTGCGCATTTTCTCTAGCATTTAAGACAAATTCTCAAAGGACTAAGCTAAACAAAAGAGCAATACTCATCTTATGTCATAAGGGAACCAAAAGTATTATAATGTTATTGGTTAGAAGGACCTTCCATTTCTATGATAGGCATGACACTGGATGTCCTCTGAATATCTTTTTCTGATCTGATTTCATTGTGAAAGATCAATATAGGACTTCCAATAGTAAAATTTCCTGTCTACTGTGAGTACTATAAGTCTGTTGGTCCACAATATTGCTCTTATCGTTGAGTTGGTGCTAGATCTGTATTTCATAAGTTTTCTTAAGATTAGATGCACTGCAAAGTTTGTAAATTTTGACATGATTTGTTTAGTGATTGCAGAGGAAAAAGAGGAGCTTGACCACTGCATTAGTGATGGTGGAAGTGTGGTGGTCCCTAGTGGGGGCTGTTATCCCAGCAATCGTGGCGGGGCAAGCTTTTAGACTGAAGAAAAAGCATGCAGAAGAGCAGAGATTAAAGAGTGCCAGGGGGAGGGAGAAGAGCTCTGATGACATATTTGTCTGTGAAAGGGTATGTACGTCAAAGAGAATGTTGAAAAAGGTGGGTTCATTCTCGAAGGACCCAATTCCTGATACCTGTGTCACTGTCTGTGGTGTATCTGAGCTCGATGCATGTGCTGATGCCTGTGCTCGCACCGTTTGTGTAAACCAACATCGAGTGCCTAACTGGAATGATGTTTGCTTAAGGAGATGCCAGAGTGAATGTCTCAAACTCTCCGATTCCCGTTCTTCTTAGTGCATTGTTTTTCCCGATTTAGGCGGTACAGTTTGTATGCCAGGGTGGTGCCACAGTGATGTTTGACTCAACTTCTGAAATGTTTTCTTTGGCTCTGAAATGTCAATGTGATTTAGTCTGGAACCAATTTCAAGCTACATGAATAGAATTCTGTGCTGATTGTGGGAGATTCCGGTTATCATTGCTTCTTCAAGTAATTTATTTGCTCACTAGATTTTGTTTGAGTCAGCATTTGCTCGTGTAGGCATATAGATGTGATCTCATTACATTTCAGATTCGAACTCGTGCAGATTTAGGCACCTTGCCCAAGTCCAAATAAATATTGGCGCATGACTTACCTTTCTCTCTGTCTCTTGCAGAAATGGCATGCTTGTTGGCATGTGAGAACATTTGCATGCATTTGGAAAAATTAAGTTGATAGGTAATCACGGAATTGTTCTTTTCCATGGAATTAGGTGTAGCATTGAAACTTCAAAATTGGAGATGTAGTTTTTGTGCCATCTATGCTGATTGACCAGAGTTAGACACTTACCTGTTCAGTGCTTCTTACTCTGATCAAGTTTTCCCCACAGCATTTAATTCTTTGTCCAGGGGAATTTTTCTGATTGCTATTGATTGAATCCAAGAACGATTGTTTCGCTGCCTGTTCAATGCCCCTTTCGCTGGCGACATATTTCTTACAGTCTATGACTGTTTATATTTCTTACAGCAATATTTGGATTAAGACTCCAAGTGTCCACCATCCTGAACAGAACTTGAGAGATTTGGAGACGATTAGATGAGAAGAGATGGGCTGAGCTTAGAGGTGGTGCTTGAATGGTCGGCAGCCTGCGAAGCACTCAATTAGGTCGTTGTTTGGAATAATTTTCATGAATATTCAGGCAAATAAATAGGGAATGTGCTTTGCACTTCTAAATCTTACTGATCGAGGATTGTAAGACAACTTAAAACAACACAATTTATATTTGGGATCTGGAGAAATTTGTTGTGAAACAACTTCAAAAGGCAATTTTCCATCGAAAATTGGCATACAAACTATGAAGGAACCACTAAAACAAACGATATTACAACTCTAAAGTGCAGGATTCTTGTCTTGAATGCAACAAATTGTATCACAAGTAAAGCACCAAAATTGATTAAAGCTCTGCATGAGATCCATCCTTATCGGTGATACTGTCCTTCACCTTCTCTGTTCCCCTGTTCATTGCTTCTCCCACCACTTTGGCCGCTGATTTGGCCGATCCTTCAACTGTGTGTTTGCTTGTTTCAAAGCTCTTCTCAGCTGCTTCTTTAATCTTTTCTCCGACGTTGTGGCCATCAACAACACCCTCAGGTTCGGCTTCATGCTTGTTCTTGAGACTGGCAAAGAATTTGGAACTGAATCATAATTCTAGAACCAGAAAACTTCACATAAATGATTGGGTAAGCATGAATAATCGAGCTCACTCTAGGTTTGAAGGAGAAAACTGAAACTGCAGATCTTTTATAACAGTTTTGATCCTGTCCCAAGAACGTTGGTTGGACTGTTTCCATAGAGAAATCGTATCTCTCACCATCTTTCCAATAGAAGGTTTTTCTGCCTGGCTTTGGGCATTGTGTTGTCCTCCTCCGGTCGTTGGGAGCATTTGAAAAGAAACAATAATGAACCACAGAACAAACAGTATAGTGATTCTGGTAGATCTACCCATGCCAGAAACGTTGGAGTATCAAAAGATGGGATAAAGAAATGCTTTTCACTTGTGATTTTGCAGTCAAGGTGGTTTGCAAGTTGAGACACACGTTCCATTTGCATGCAAGATCACGTGGAATTGTCATCTTTCAAGTAGGTGGTCGTGTTTGAATTGTTCAAAAGCGAGAGATGAGAGAGTACCATGGTGTTCCAATCTCGGAGAACCTGTATAATTAGTATTGAACTGTTCAAGATCCTCCGAGGTTCAAGTTCAAGCTTTATCATGACCCACTAAGCTTAGCTCTACCTACTCATTCTCAATGTAATGTTTGGTCAACCCGAGCGTAGCTTTGGATGATCTATACTAATTTTGATGCTTAAGATAGACTTTAATTTAACTTCATCATTAAACTAATATATTTTTTTAAAATAGTTATCCTAAAGTATTTATTTAAGAATTTTAACTTTGATAATTCTTTTTTTTTTTCTCTTTACTATAAAATGTCCAATCCCACATTTTATCAAAAAATCTCATTAAGGAGAGAGGTTATCAAACTTAAGGCACCTTATAGTATTAGAAAAACTAAAAATTTAAGTAAAAAATTAATTCAAGGTTTCAAGATTTTTATTTTATTTAAGCTTTTATCTTAAGAATATTTTTTTTAATGTAAAATTCTTCTCTTGTATACATTTTCATGCATATAAGTGTAACTAGAATAAATGTGTAAGAAAACTTTATGTCTCAAAGAGAAGAAACATTACTGTTGTTTGATCCATTTTCTCTAAGTCGAAGACTCACAAATGTGCAAAAATCTTTTGTCTTAGGTGATTATCCTCTATTTTCATACTAATGTACTAACTCGATAAGAAAACTTAGGGGTTACACATTTTGGCAAAAATAAACAAAATGCAACCTTAAAAGTTGTATAGTATGTATATATATTATAATTTAGAGGATATGACCTAGTTCTAACATTATGTGTTACCAAACAAGTCCACTCATCACAACCCTATTTGGCAAGTCACGATTCACACTAGTCAATCTGTATTATTTAAACTATATTTACCTGTCTCACTTTATTAGATTAATATTAATATAAGTCCACCTTATATTAAATAATAAGTAATAAATTTATTTAGTAGAGATTCTAATTATGAGGTTTAGGATTCGAGTGGTGAGTTTGGGTGTGTGAGTTGTAACATTTAAAATAATAATAATCAATTTTTTTAAAAAAAATATAAACCCACCTTATAATAAACCTAAGAATTAGGCTAACAAAATGATGTACGTAGCAAAATCAACTTATATTTCGATAACACGTGAGTCACTTAAGTTTAACCATTCCCAAAAGACCCTGTTAAAGAAAGAGAGATTATTTAAATTTATAAAACAATCAAATACCCATTGTCATAATTTTGAATCTGCCGTAAATTATTGAGACAACATTCGCTGGGCATTAAAAATATTGTCTCCTTTAAAATTCAGAAATTTCTCGTGCAGGACGTATATATTGACTGCGCGCGACCTGTGTTCAGAGGACCAGACTGGAACATACAAGACTCTCTCAAGGTGTTGTCTCTGCTCCTCTTCATAACCGTCCTCGCTTACACCTGCGTCTAACTTTTGTATAATTCTAATTCATCCATAATATCTTGTTATTACCATCTGAACTTGGAGATTGACTTTAGAAATTGATATGGGTTTCAGAATTCTGCCTCCGAAAATTAGGGTTTCAAGTTCTGTAATATGGTCTGCTATTACTCTGCACGAAATTTTAGTTGTAGATTATGGTTTGGAATTAATGCTTCAGTTCTCTCCCCGTTGATAGGTTTGGTTAGTTTTCACCGATCGGATTTAAGTTTCAGTTGGGTTCTCAAAATGTCTGGAGAAGAGGAAGAGAATGCTGCGGAGCTGAAAATCGGAGACGGTAACGATCTCTTTGTCTCTCTTGCACTTCGGGTGGCTCTTGTTTGTCTGCGATTAGGGTTGAACGGTAGAAGCAGATAGTGGCCTTTCAGAAACTGTTAGGAGCAGTGTCTTAACTGGTTAAGAGCTAATTAAAATGCCAACTTTTTCGTTCTGTTTTGAGTGGAATTTGTTAGATTCGATCTAGATAGAATGTGTTACAGATGCTTATTTTGTTACTCCCACATAATTATATGCTGGCCCTGTCATGATCTTTAATTTCAGGCTTTGAAGTAGTTTAAAATTTTACAGCCTAGGTGAACTATTCTGATGCCAACCCATCATCTTTTCTGGGTGTTTAGATGGCTTTAGATTACCCTTCTTAATGGTGGAGTGTCAGTTCAGTATGATAGGGTAGGAACTGAAGTCTAGTCTGGAGAAGATTCAGCATAAGAGGCATTATGTACGGATTTTGATCATATGCGAAGGCATTGGTGTGTTGGTATTTTTCTCGCACCTTTGTTGCAGGCAGCCTCCAATTGCCACCATATCATATATATATCCTGGAATTTCCCCCACTTCTCAAGTCTTCTGAGCTTGATAATTGATTTCATATAAGAGGGAAAAGAATAGCAACTTGTTCTCTGCTTTTTCTCACCCTAGCTTGTCCACTGCTTTGGGATGCAAACAGCTTACCCTACACAAATGAGTTGTCATGTCAATTTGGTGAAAATGTTTCTTTTGGTTATTTGGTTGGATTTTTCTAGTGATTTGAGGCTCTTTTGGCATATGAAATTATCACTGGAGGTGCCATTTATCATATTCCATTGATTGATTTCCTCTATCTCTCTTCCCTCCAGAGTTTTTGAAGGCGAAGTGTTTAATGAATTGTGAAGTTGCTTTGATTCTTGAACACAAGTATGAGCAGCTTCAACAAATGTCGGAAGATCCAATGAATCAGGTTTCTCAGTAAGTACCGAACTACCTCCATGTGAGCTTATCATCTAAGCTCTGCATAGAACAGCTTTTGAACCATAGATTCAGTTCTACGGGAACTTTTTACATGTTCAAGGGAATTCACGTCTTTAAGAATGTTGTGCTGCCATTTCTTAAACTCTGATGAAGCTGAAAATGTTTATATTACATTTTATAACTTAATGCTGTGATATCTCAATCTTGATTTCTTTTTGACTTGCTTCTGGGGTATCGGATACTGTTTTAGTTACTTATGTTGGCCTAGTGAAATAAATGAGTCGTGACAATATGATAGTGTGCATGCTTTCATATGTTTAACACCATTCTTACAAAGCTTTTCCCTTAAGTTTTTGTGATTGTTTCTTGAAAAAATGAAGGGGGAGAGAAAAGGAAATAAAAGAAGAAAGTTGGCCTATGTATCTTTGCTTCAATTAGAAAATCAAACGTGGGAAACTTGGAATATTAGAATTCCCTATTTCTGGTTTGGAGCAAACATATTAGTTTTCTGAATCAGTTAGTTTATTGATAATCTAACCTTATGGTGCTTATGTTCCACTATGGGCACATAGAAATCTTAATTCTCTTCTTTTTCTGTCTTTTGACAATATTAAGAAAGGAATTTTGCATCGCTTTTTAATTTTTTTATTGTTTGATTATTGCCATGTGTGTTTTTTGCGGCCATTCCAATGGGTTCTTGCTTAAGAAAAATATATGTGCAAGGGCTCAATTTCACCTGGCCAAGATGTGATTATGGGGCAGCTTCAAGGTTTTACACGTTTTCTATAGTGTTTAAATTCAGGGAACTGCCCTAAATTCACATTGATCATTTGTTCAGCATATGGGTATGTCTAATGTTTTTTCTATATGTTCCATTTGTTGGTTTTAGTTACAGAGGTAGAGCTTTACCGAATAACAAATCCAAGTTTTTACTTGGAATTTTCCTGCTTTGTTCAGTCTTTCACTTACTGAGTTTGTCTTTTTGGATATGTACCTGTAGGAATATGGAGTTATATATCTTACTCTTATAGCAGTTCTGAAATAGCTGGGCCAATCTATAGGTACAATTTGATAGATTCTTCAACTGGGGATGTAAGTTCATCCTTTAGTTAGGTCAAAAGAAGGTAGCATAGATGGTTCTCTTTTTGCATCTTTTTCCTAACTGAAAAACGAAAATACAAAAAAAAAAAAAAAAAAAAATTCCTGAATTGCAGCTGAAAATATAGCGAGTAAGCTCATGTTTAAGCCATCGATCTCCTTTTTTGTCTAAGCAGCACTGACCTATTTATTTGTGTTCTACAATTGATTGATCTTTTATGTTGTTTTTGATTTATTATTACCTACAAATATTTGCTCAATATTTACTGACTATGATTTTCTTGACCATTGTGTGATCTATGAATTAGCTTTGACTTATCTTAATTTGGTCCTACTTCTGTCCTCGATTAGATCTTTACCATTTGATTTTGAATGCTGAAGTTGCTTTTCCATGGGAACTGTTTCTATGACTGATTAATGGGTGGAGCAAGAGGGTTTCTCTGCAGTGTTATTCTTTCTATTTTTGTGATGAGTTCAGTACTTATCTGATTATAAATTTAAATTTCTCAGCTTTCCTGTAGCAACAATAGGCAGAACACATGATTTTATTAACTTGCATGAGTGTAAACCATCTGCCCTCTGGCCAATGTTGGTTATTTATTCTACATTCCTTTTTTCTTCTCTGTTGCAGAGTGTTTGAAAAGTCACTGCAGTATGTGAAGCGCTTTAGCCGTTACAAAAATCCTGATGCTGTTAGACAAGTGCGAGAGTATCCTTAAAATGTATATGATGTTGGAGTTCGATTTCCTTTTTGGTCACATATGTGTACGAGAGTACTCACCTGAATACATCTGACTTTCCAGCGTTTATTTCTCATTTATTCAATACACTAGCCTGCAAAAGAACTATATTACCAAAGTCTTACTTTATGAACTTCCCATCTCTGATGCAATGATACTGCTTAGAGATGGGAAGCAAAGCTGGATCTACAATCCATGTAGAAGGGTGCCTATTTCCTGTAAAGTTTTCATCAAGCAACACAGTTTAACAATTAGGCCGATCCACAACATTAGAACCCACATGTACCCTACTTGGTCCTTTTGTAGAAATGACGACTATTTGTCACCTTGATTCTCCAAGCCATTAATTATTTTAAAATATTTTTAATTTACCAATAGCAGCTGTTATTTACTTGAATATTATCTTTCATGTGATACTATGATTTATTTGATTCTTTAATCACTAGGTTGCCATTATGTTATCTCTTTCTTATTAGTGCACTCTGGTTGGCTTGGTTTGCAATGGTTTTCCAAATTTGAGATCCCTCCTCTTTTGCTAGTACAATTGTGCAAATAATGATGCTCAAAGAAGTTGATATCGTACGTTTCTATGAAGTGGTTGATTAGGGTGGCAGTGATTTTTATGATACATATAAACTTAAGTGGGTCTTCAAAATTTCTTCCATTGTGAGTCTTAACCAACTTTCAGAATTCTCAGTAGATATCAGTTGGCTGAGTTCGAGGTAATATGTCAAGTTACTTAGCAAATTTGATCTAGAAAGTTTCTTTTTCCATAGTAAAACACAAACGTGCAAAAAAGCTATAATTTTTGTATCATCCTTTGTTGTGCAGCTTTGTGTTCTTGGAAACCTTTGCCCTGAAACAGTGGAGGAAGCTATTGCTATGGTACCATCTATTAAGGTAAACTTCATTTTGAATATCGCTTTTCATTTAAGTACATTTATGTTGTGCTTAACTCTGTGATTATGTTGGGATGATGGGTACAGGATACACTGTCATGCATGATAATGTAGACACTAGCACTTAGGTGGAATAAAAGAGTTCATAAAACCCCGTTCCTCTACCCTTCCATTTTCCTGTGTTTCTCTCTCCCTTTCTGGTTTCCAACAGATTAATCTGTTAGTCACAGTGGCCTCTCTAGAACCACATTTTTCTCTGCTAATGATGAGTGGTAGTACTTGCTTTGTGTTAGATTTGTCTATGAGCCCCCATTTGAGGAAGGTGACGTGATTCCCTCACAAAAGTAAAGAATTATGTGATAAATTTATGTCTATTGCTTAAAAAAGTTGAGTGGATGAGCTTGTCTTGTAGCTGTCCTGTATTGTTCTCGTAGTAAATGTTTTGCTTTATCAAATAAAAGTCAGAGCTAAAGAGGGGAAAAAAAAAAATCCTTCAAAATGATCTAGTTTATTCACAAGGCTTATATAGATATTTAAACATTGTATTTATATGGAAGGAGGAACACATCATTAACACCCACTTGCACGCACTATGGGGAGGCAGTTTGTGCATGGTGCCTACCTCATCTTTCGTCGTAGTTTACTCATTACTCCCTAAAGTAAAAAGGACATTTTATCCTGAAAGAGATAGGTGGAATGGCATTAAAGCAGTCACTTGAATGGCAGTATGTGTACAAGTTCTTGCCTAGGAAAGGGGAAATCTTCGTGTAGGTGGCAAATTTCTTGAGCATCTAATGCTTGAAGCGTTTGCCAATATGTTGTTTAATAAAGGAAAACTAGAAATATTAAAGGGATGACATAATCCCGTACTGAACTTCAAAGATTAGTGAAGTAGATGCTTATATCTTGCTGAGAAATCATTGGTTGAACTTTGTTCTTATGGTTTCTACATCAAGAAGTTTGTACTGTACTTCCTTACGCTCTCATCTCCAGAAGGGCGGGCGCAGAAGGCTTATTCATGTGGACATAGCATTATGTAAAATGGTGCTTAGTTGACTTATTCCCTTCTCAATTAGGCTTGAACACCTTTTTCAGAGACCTAGGATGAGACTGCATGTCATAGGCCGTTTTCAATGCAAAGACATCTATAGTAATGCCTTGGAGACATCCTTTTTTCTCTTTGTTTTTGGTAGGTTCCTCGGTACGTAGAATAGCACTTTTTATTTGTTAGTTTACAAGGTATGGCTTGAGGATGGAAAATGCTTATAACTATTTATTGATATCTCATTGATCCTGCATGATATGTACTTATGGAGACCCTCTGTTGTGCAGACCAAAGGACGGGCTCATGATGACGAGGCAATCGAGAAAATGTTGAATGACCTCTCACTCATTAAGAAATTCGAATAGAGTCTGCTTCTCCTGCCCACATCTCAATTGGCCAGAAGCAGTTGATTCCTCTTCTGATGCTTTTGTGTAGATCTTATATGATGTTGAAGGAAAAGTGGCTAAGTTTAAGCTTTATTTGGTCACAATCACCCTTTTCTTCTAGCGGTATATTGTACTTCTTTTCTGCAACATCTATAACCCATGTAAGCCATTACTGTCGATCCTTAAAAGACATAAAAAGCCGGTGCCTTTTCACTCAGAACTCTACTTTGTGATGATTGAGAGTAACAGAAAGCTAATTAATCAACCTCTATCTATTTTGGCTTCCATCCCTTGCTGCTTGGCAATGTGGTGCTACTGTCAACCAGTCTACTGTACTGACAAGATGAGATATTTGTTTTAAGGATAATTCTGTTCCCGGCAGTGTGTTTTCTATGTTGGGGTGCCTTAAATCCTAAAAGTATAAATTCTCATTTGTTCAATTTTTATCCTTTAGTACCGGGTAACCTGAAGAGTGACAAGTAAATGTTGTTCAAAAGATAAAATAACGTTGTCAACGTCATGTTGGAGTTCCTCGACACGTGTTTTGCCCACAATCTTGCATTAGATTACACGTTGCGGTAAACGATAAGAGAACTTGTCCAATGGATTCCACACCACTAAACTGGTATGGCCCGTCGGCGTTATCTCCACATGCTTCGACTTCCAATTTTCTGGTTGTCAGGAGCTGAGGAGAAACAATTGACTGCGTTCATCTTTTGGAGCCTTCCAATCGGTGAAAGCAACGGCAAAGCCCTTTCTTCATCCTCTGTTCTCTTTGCCTTTCTTTGCATCCGAGCAATAAACTACATTTCGGTTTGCTAATTTTTTAGATTTGGAGAACAGTGACAGTAGTCATAAGAAACGAGAAATTAGGGATATTATTCCTCGAAAACGCCATATAGCACCAGCATCACCCATTGGTTCTATCATTCCATGGGCTGAGAGCTTCTGTGTCACTCTTGTTGGGGACCGAGGAGAGAAACTTGCAAACTTTGCTCTCACTCTCCTCCTGTTCCGGCAGACCGATTTCCATTTAGAAGCTTCCAGTTCAAAATTTCAAGCTACTCACTTTTGCTAGCTTTCTACTCTCATAGACATGGACTTGACTACTAACCTCCATCGCCTCCGCCTCAATTCCCGCTTCCTCACCGGCTCGCCCCTTCTTAATCCCCGCAAACCCATTCTCCGACCACGTCTCTACAGCTCAAACTCGATCAAAATTTCCAGTTTGTTCAACCCCGGCAAAGCCTCAGGCCCCGGAATCACCTCCCAACTGTCCACCTTCGCTGTGGAAACGCCGGTAGCTGAAACCGCTACGGAAACCGACATCGAGTCCTTGTTCTCAAGCACTTCCGAGGAACGAAAGAGACCCGGTAAGCAATCAAACTCCGGCGCCTCGGGTATTTCCTCCGGTGTGAAGCTCGAAAACGTGAGGAAGAGCTATAAGGGCGTCACGGTATTGAAGGACGTGACTTGGGAGGTGAAGAAAGGCGAAAAGGTTGGACTAGTTGGCGTAAATGGCGCAGGGAAGACCACCCAGATGAGAATTGTAGCAGGATTGGAGGAACCCGATTCTGGGTCTGTGATAAAAGCGAAGCCTAACATGAAAATTGCGTTTCTGAGCCAGGAGTTCGAGGTGTCGATGAGCAGGACGGTGAGAGAGGAGTTTCTGAGTGCGTTCAAGGAGGAGATGGAGATTGCTGGGAAGTTGGAGAAGATTCAGAAGGCGCTGGAGGACTCGGTAGAGGACTTGGAGCTTATGGGGAGGCTCTTGGACGAGTTTGATTTGCTCCAGAGAAGGGCACAGGCGGTGGACTTGGACCAGGTGGATGCTAAGGTTAGTAAATTGATGCCTGAGCTCGGGTTCGCGCCTGAGGATTCGGATAGGTTGGTAGCCTCCTTTAGTAGCGGCTGGCAGATGAGAATGTCGCTTGGGAAGATTCTACTTCAGGTATGTTTGTGTTCTTGATGATGTATGCAGGGATAGGGTTTGAGTTTTAGTTTTTATTTACGCCTGGATTGTAGAAATGTTCCTTGGTTGTGCTTTTCCGCACGATTTCTTATGCAACTGTTGTTTAATTGCCAACAAAATGCTGTGAGGGGGAAATGTTGGTTAGTATTTCAAAAGCAAGTTGATATTGGAGCAACAGGAATGCATTTCAGTGAACTGCTACTTCCTCAAAACTGTGTGTTTCATCGGTGTAGGACAAAATGATGCTTATGGGTTCGAGGTCAAATGCATATCTGAAGCAAGATAACTAATATCATTAGTAGATTGGACAAGAGTGGTGGATCTCATTGTTATCAATTTCTACTACCTCGAAAAGTTCCCAAAAGTTCCCAATGTTTTCCTAAGCCTAGTGAAAGCACTTTTTTTTTTACTAATTCAACTTTTCTTTTGATACTTGCTTGCTCTTGGTAATATGCGTGGGTTATACATACTGTAATTTAGTGGAAATTGGTCAATTGTTTACATATCTGTCATGCTCAGTAATGTATTAGCGTTCTCTTTCTGAGTGTAACCTTGTCTCTTCACATGTAGGATCCAGATTTACTGCTCTTGGATGAGCCCACAAATCACCTTGATCTTGACACAATTGAGTGGCTTGAAAGCTATCTTAAAAAGCAAGAAGTACCAATGGTTATCATATCTCATGACAGGGCCTTTCTTGATCAGCTATGCACAAAAATAGTGGAAACAGAAATGGGTGTTGCCAGGACTTTTGAAGGAAATTATTCTCAGTATGTCATTTCGAAGGCTGCATGGGTTGAAGCACAGTATGCTGCATGGGAGAAGCAGCAGAAAGAAATTGAGGAGACCAAAGACTTGATAAGCAGGTTAGGTGCTGGAGCAAATTCTGGCCGTGCTTCTTCTGCTGAAAAGGTATGATGATATCTTCTGAACTAGGTGATGACATGCATGTAGTACTAATACATGGTATTTTATCTGAGAACACAAATTATTATTATCTTGGTAAGCACTTATTGCATGCGACTGATTATTTGGTTATAGTAACTATCTGTAGGGATGTATATATGCTAATGACGTATCTATCTCCTTTAATTCTCAATGTGACCAGAAGAATATGGCACCCACTTTGTTGTTTTGGTATCTCTCCCAATATTGGCAGGACTGTTAAAGTGGGGAATGAATTTAGTAGACAGAAAATGATGATTATGTATATAAAAATCATGAGAGATTTGTGGAGCACTACCAATTTCAAACTGTGAATCCTTTCTGTTGCTTCTTCTTCAGTGAACAAGCAATATTTGTTTCAAAGAGAGTTAGTTAATGCTTTTTTAATTTTATTTTTTGTCTCCTCTCTTTCTTCCTTTTCATTCTGCAACATGACGGTTACATGGTGGAGGGCTTTGCTTTTAAATCTTATGTTCAATTCTTTTCACTAAACTGGGACTAAAAAATTGCTCAGTACGAGTTACACTAAATGCTGTCTGTTCTCTCGATTCAAATTTATTCACCCTTTTAGTGATTGTTGCCCTAGTACATTCAGAATTGTGATAATTTACTGACAAAGTTCTAGCTCCAGTTGCATGGCTTCATTTTACTGATTTTCTCTCTCTAATTTCATATTTAACTGTCTTATTTCTTTGGTATGCCAACAGAAGCTGGAGAGACTTCAAGAAGAGGAGCTAGTAGAGAAGCCATTTCAACGGAAACAAATGAAGATCAGGTTCCCTGAGCGTGGAAGAAGTGGAAGATCAGTTGTATCAATTAAGAACTTAGAATATGGGTTTGGGGACAAGGTGAACTCCTCTACTTAAGAAAAGAGGGAAGATGCTCTAGAATTTTTACTTCTGATTATTATCTGTACGTCATGTTTATGAAGCTGGTATCTACTATGTGACAGGTACTCTTCAAAAGCGCGAATCTTGGCATTCAAAGGGGTGAAAAAATTGCCATTATTGGTCCAAACGGATGTGGAAAAAGTACATTGCTGAAACTGATAATGGGTTTAGAGAAGCCAAGAGGGGGTGAAGTTCTGCTTGGAGAGCATAATGTCCTACCTAACTATTTTGAGCAAAATCAGGTGGGCTATTTATCTGTTCAACAGTTTAGAGAAGCCAATAATTCTATATTTCTGATTGATCTAATTATGTCGATGCTTCTACTTCTATATAGTAACTTTCTAAGTGCTGAAACTGCTGCAAAAAATATATATTTGTGGATTCACGTTCTTGTATAATTTGCTACTTGCATGGCTACACAAATAAATTGGTTCTGCTAACTGAGAATGTTCTACCATTAGGCCGAGGCACTTGATCTTAATAAGACAGTGCTTGAAACAGTAGAAGAAGCAGCAGAGGAATGGAGAATGGATGATATAAAAGGGCTCCTTGGCCGTTGTAACTTCAAAGCTGATATGCTTGATAGAAAGGTTGCTCTTTTGAGTGGTGGTGAGAAGGTAAACGAAAACCTTTATATGCTTGTGGTTTCATCTTCTTTCTTATGCGGGAGATTCATTTAGCAATAAATAACTCATGCATACTTCAAATGTTAGGGTGGAATTGTAGTCTAGCAGAAATATTCATCCACACAATTTGGTGAAGGTTTTGTTGATGGTAATAGGTTGAGGGTTCTTGTTGTTGCCGGATTGAAAACTGTTGAGATGATGGATCAAATAATAGAAGAGGAAAAGAGTATATTGTTTATTAAAATTAAATGTGCTATTAAACTGCGATTGGAACAAGTTTTTGGATTCATGCCTTGTCCAGTATTTGGACCTTTTCCCCTTTATTGATAGTGATTTTGTTTTCTGTTGGCATGCCTGGGAATAAGATTCAGGGAAGGCAGAAAAAATTTGGGAATAGCATGTTATGGTAAAAGTTTTTGATTGTTAGGTTATATGTTTTCATAAATGAATAACTGCTAATTTCCACTGTTGTTGATAGATGTAGGGCGGAAAGTGGATCCCATAATCTCATTATGATTGATCCTGTTTTCTGCATGTCGAAGTCTTTCTTGGCAAAGTTTATATGTGTTAGTATTTTTTTTTTTCTTGAATACATTTTGGTACATAACTAGCGTTTCTTTTGTCAGTTTAATAGGCTTATTTCTTTTTCTGATTAGTTTCAGCTATACAGCCTAAATGATGATATTGATTGCCAAGCGACCCTAAAATGAAAACTTATTGAAATTAACACCCTGTTAGTTTGCTATATCAATCACAGAACAGATTATAAGAGTGGTGGTGTAGACATTTCAAATTCATGTTCACAAATATTTTAGCTTCCATAGATTAGTGCATTCCATCATCCTACTTGCCACATAATCTGTTAATTTCGATATGGATTTGAGTACTGGGGTAAACTTTGCAACTTATATCAACTTTAGATGTTAATATATATATATACATATATTTTTTTTTTTCTGGGAACATCACAGACGACACAATAAGTGGGGGAAGAATAGGTGCTATTAATGCAAATGCTTATAGCTTTGAACATTAAGCTTGCCTAGAAAAAGAAATAAGTGACTGCTGCATGCATTGCATATTTAACATAATGCTTTTTATGTCATTACCTTTTGATGAGACAAATTTTGATTTGTTCTTTGATACTGTTTTATTAGGCACGTCTTGCTTTCTGCAAGTTTATGGTGAAACCATCAACTCTGCTAGTTTTGGACGAACCAACTAATCACTTGGATATACCTTCAAAAGAGATGCTTGAGGTGTGGTTTGTGTCACAGTTGCGATTCTCCATTTTGACCCTGTAAACTGTAATGAATGAAATATTATGAATGCCTTATTTTTTCTGCTTACAAATGTTCTATCAGGAGGCAATAACAGAGTACGAGGGCACCGTCATCACAGTTTCTCATGACAGATACTTTATAAAGCAAATAGTCAATAGAGTAGTGGAAGTTAAAGACTGCACTTTACAGGATTATGCGGGAGATTACAATGTAAGTGCCTTCTCCTCTTTCCTTAAAAGAAAACAATGAAGTTAGAGATTGATGACATGTGTTGTGATAAATGAAGCTGAGGTTTAGGAGGAATGATGATATTCAAATATCTTATGGGCACTTAACTTTTGCTATGATGGGACAGTGATACGCCAAATTGAGGATGAACTTGATTTTTGTATATTTTTTACCATGCAGTTTCATTTCCATTGCGATAACTCTCTGGTGTTTTCTCCTTTTCAATTTTTGTTTTGGATGCCATTTTACTTGATAAAATGGTACAGTAATTCATTAAATATCTAGAGATGGGCTGCATTTCTTTCATTCACAGAGCCAGCATACAAAAGCTTAAGTATCATGGATGTCTGCTTTGATTGTGCTGTGCAATAATCTTTGTGAGTAAATTGACATTGTTGGGCCCATTATACAAAAAATGAAACATAAAGTCAAGAAAAAAAAAAAGAAAACTGTATGTGCCTTCATAGCTGAAGCCGGCATCTGGTTCTTGTTTTAGGTGCAGTATAGTTATCGAAATGCCAAATTACTGACCTTGAATGGTGTATAACAGTATTATCTGGAGAAGAATCTTGAAGCGAGAACAAGAGAGCTAGAACGTGAGGCTGAGCTCGAGGAGAAGGCCCCTAAAGTGAAGGCCAAATCCAAGATGTCGAAGGTACTCATTATCCTTGTTATTTCTGGCATGCTGAAACAGTAAAGGAAATGACACTGCTTTTACGGTAGCAACTGAGCCAAAATTTGTATTGTTTTCGTTTAACAGGCTGAGAAGGAAGCTTTGAAGAAGCAGAAAAGGCAGGCATTTCAGCAAGCAAAACAGAAATCAAAAGGTCTGAAGAATGCTAAAAGGTGGAACTGACCCATTCAACCAAAAACTTCATTCATGATTCTGGCATTGTAAACTAATTTTACCTGTAGAAAAGCATAGGAGATGATGCGCCACGTTGTGAGCCATGTGGTTAAGCTTATGTATATAATATGAGTAGAATCACAGTTCTTGAATTAATGAATCCATTTTTTTTTCTCCAAAAGATTGCAGATTCCTGAGTACAATTACATGTAGCCTTGAAGTTAGACATGTATTGCATGTACTCTTCCATAGCCATGTTCTAGTTCTTATAGAACCAACGTTCCAACTATATTGCAGTAGTGTGCTAAACAAAGGAAGCCTTAATCCAGGTCAATACTAGGGTGTTATATTTGACTGTAACAGGGATCCCCAGTGGCCGCACCCAGAATGGGGACAGTGGAAAGCCATCTGGTTTGCTGTTTAACTTCCTCACGAGACTGGCTTCTTGTTCCTAAATCTTATGACTTGTTTATGCCTCATTAATATCATGGGCTTGGATTTTAACTCAAAAAACTAGCCTATTTGGTAAAGTCATCAAACTCTTTACATGCTTTAGATTACTTTTTTTTTTTTTTTCCAATGTAGAACAAAATCTTCTCTCTTAAAGGGGGCATCTTAGAACATGACACTATTTCTCCCCTAAATTTAGGTTACTCTTGTACTTTCCTGATAGCTGGGGCCTTTTGCTTGCCAGCTTGAGCCCTTGTTACTGACACTAAAATAGTTGTGGTTGTGCTTTGATATCATTTTGTCATTATTTTGGATTTAAATCTAAAAAACTACCCTGTTAGAATCACTAAACTTCTTATGTGCTAAAAATCACTCACTATCACCCACTTTTCTTTTCAACATAAGACGAAGTCCTTTGAAATGCTTCATCCTGAAATATGACGTTAAGGATGCTTGCCATGCACCTCCATGGAATGAAGTTCAAAACTGTCACACTATAAAGAGGTTTCATCGGTGATCGCTTTCGCTCTTGTGATCCCAAAGCACTGAGCATGGCAGACAATAAAGCAGCGGCTACTGGAAATGATTTTGGGTTGTATTCTGGTGGAAAACTGGTCTTTTGTCCAACCTACGCTAAACATGAGACAAAGGAATGCACAAATAATTGTTTTATTCCCTCGTTTCTCGTTAAGAAAAATTGACCAGGACAGGCCTTACTACAATCCAAAGAAAATCGAGTGTGAATCTATGGAACAATGGAATTCTATGTCGTTTGGCAGTGGAGTTTTGATTTGAATAAAACCATAAGAGTAGTTTGTTTAAGAAAAATTGACCATGATAGGCCTTACTTTTTTTGTTACCATTGATATTGTGTTAAGAAGATAATCATTTAAATATAAAGGTAGACTTAAGAATTGATAGAACCTATTATCTTTTAAAAAGAAATTTTAATATATTTGTTAGTAATATAAGACTTATTGCCTATGTCTTAATAAATAAAAAAATATTTTCCACAATCATGGATTTTAGTGACTATTTTGTAAGGTACACTAATTATTCAATCTACAACTAATTTTGAATTTTTTTCAACACAAACCCATGATTTTTTTTTTTGAATAACTTTTTACCACTTCTAAAAAAATAAAGCATATCTTTAAGATCAAAGCTTCAGTTAAAAACATTTTAACTTATTTCTAATTATGTGAACCCTTCTAAATTTGTTTTTAAAATTATAAAATAAAAAGTTTCTAAGAATAATCGGTAGATTTGTATATAAGTTGTAAATTATTGACATGATTTGTGAAGTTTAAGCATGTATTGCATAGAAATTTGTGAGCTAATCATTACACTTGAGGGTTAACTAATACTTCAAAATATTGGGAGTGTTTTTTAAATTAAATTCTGATCAATAGTCTCATTGGTAATGGGTTCTACGTAAAAATAAAAAATAAAAACAAAAGATGTTGCTAGTGACAAACTTATCCAGAAATGGTGTCCCACCGAAAGAAAAAAAAAACAAAAACGACGTCGCTAGTGATAAACTTACCCAGAAATGGTGCCGTTTCTTGTTGCACCCTCCTTTTCTTCCCTGAAGTGCGCTTCGAGCCAAAAAAAAATCACCGCCGCCGGGAGCCGAGAATCCAAGTGAAGCTTTCCCTTCAACTTTTACATCTCCTGAAGAACGAAGAAGCCATTGAAAAGCTTCAGCACTTGTCGTGACGAAACGACTTTTTCGTGAAGGTACCAAATTAATACGAACAATTGTTAATGTTAACACTTGGCTTCTGAAAAGACTAGTTTTTCCAAGGAATGGCGCTAAATTTAGTGGCAATCCTTTTTGTGGTCACCAACTCTAGTTTTCTTGGGAATATGTTTTTGTAAGTCTATTTTTTCCAATGATATTTTGTCATTGCCAACTAGTTTTTCCTAGAGTAGTTTTAAGAATACGTGTAAATTTATTCGTTTATGTCGGAGATGTTTCATTGAGACGAGCAATTTAGAATGTTACACGTATTTCTTGATGCCATCGGTTTTGAGCTTAAGATGAATTCGAACTAATGGACTCTATTGAAACAAATGGAGATAGGCAGGTTTTGTTTCAAGTGAAAATAATTAATTAATTAATTAATTAACATTTGAAGTAAATTTTTCGGATATCCTGTGTAAAAAATGTCAAGATGAGTAAGTAGGCGCTCTGTATTGATTTTTCGAAACTACGGTGGTCTGGAATTGGTAGAAATTGTGTATTCTTAATATTATGCCAAAGAAAGGCCTAATGCTGCTGGGTCTTGACTCAAATAGCACTTCCTTTCCAGCAACAGAAGACCTGGGTTTGTAACTCCTAGGATGCATTAAAAGCTCACCAATATTTACAAATAGATAATTATCTCGTCCTTACATGGTACTTCCTTTTGGACATGGAGGTGAATCATGCATCCTATGCTCAATGATTGCGTGTGTAATTTACTTCCCATCCCATCTTAAGAAAAAAAAAGGGCGGGAGGGGGGGGGGGGGGGGGGGGGGGGGGGGGGTGGAGAAGAAAAGAAAAGAAGAAGAAGATAGGAAAGACTTGTAGAGTTCTTTTGCTTCAGTAATGCAGAGTTGTGGGAATGTGCTTATGTGGTTACTGTTGTTGTGTGCCCTATACTGCTTATATGGTTATTATCATGAAATTGTGTATATCCTCTCTCTTGCTGATAAAAAAGACTATAAGGTATTCATTGTTTGTTGTCATTTTGATTCTAAAACAATAAGAAACTCAATTACGAATCTAATCCTACTATTATAGTGAAGTGTGTTGGAAGTGATGAAGTGAGCTGTTAACAATGAAGTGAGTTGTAAACTTGGAATCATTTAACTTCCCCTGTCACTTCTCATGACCAGAAACTAAATGAAGAATTATACTTTAGAACCGCTTGAAAGCCCCCCTCTCCTTTCAGATGAGCTCTACTCCAGTTCTAATGCCTTGCTGTTGAAAGTATTCCAATTCCTTCTGAGGAATGAGATTGAATTCAGGGTCCTTTACGGCCTCTTTTTTTTTTTTTTTTTCTCTCTTTTTTGGGAGTTTTGCGATGCTAGGCACCCCTGCAACTGAATGTGGCTTCTGAAATTGTTTGTGAGGCCTTTAGGCATGGAATCATGATTTTGATCTTACCAATTTTGTCATCCAAGGATGAAAAGATGACAGTATTAAGTACTTCTGTTTCTATTGTTGTGCAGACGTGATGGGTGCAGTTTTGCTGGGTATGCCAGGACCATGGGCCAATGATCATTGTGAATCCTCTGATCATTATACAACAAAAATTGGTGGACTGCCTGTAAGTAATTGCAGTTGATCTACTTGCACTATTTTATTTGAAGATGTTGCATTATTGAATAACCTCCATTCCTTTTCCCCCTCCCTCCTTAACAGGATTGGCCTCTTCCTGAGGAGGCTGTAAGAGCTGATCTGCTTGAGTGTGGTGCGTGTGGAAGTAAACTGTGTCTTATTGCGCAGGTTTAACATACTTAAAACTAGAGTATTATAATCTTTGCTGATAACATATCACTTGAAGTAGGAAAGCGCTGAATTATTTTTTAATTCCCAGGTATATGCTCCAATTTCAAATCAAAGTTTAGACATTGAAGAGCGTGTACTTTTTGTTTTTGGTTGTGTGATGCCGAAATGTGGGACCACTCCCCAAAGGTCTTCAATTTGTGCTCAATTTTTCATGAAATTGTTGGTGCAATAACCGTAAATATCATATTTCTCCTTTTTCCTGCTAATACTAGTCTCTGCAGCTGGCGAGCTCTTCGTGTTCAGAAATCATCCAATGTAGATAAATCATGTTCCAACTCTTCAGAGGTGGCATCTTCATCTGCACCTTCTGTTTCAGTTTCAAATACCAGCTGGTGGGAGGGGTTGAGTGATGAAAATGATGAAGACATGGATCTGGAGGAATTAAGTAAAGCATTCTCTGAAGCTGCAACATTTTCTTCTCATTCCAAGAAACCTCAGAGTAATCACCATTCTGAGACTATTGTGAAGCCTGCATCTGTAAACCCAAAACGAAGAGTGATGGGTGCCGAAACACCAGGTACATTTGTGAAGTGGAAGAAAACTTAGAAATATATCTCCCCTTCCATGTTATGAGCAGGACTCTGCAGCTTCGGTTTTGTGCCTATATACTTTAATGAAGCCTCCTTCCCCCTATTCTTCTTTTATACTCTCTTTCCTCTTGAAACCAAGGTTTTGGTGCTATTTAGTCAAGTATGAGTGGCAAAATTATTTCTTGGTTGTTTCTGAGCTTTAAAATGTTGTCTTAAAAATGACATATTTGATCTGTGTGTTTGAGGATTGCAGTGGTGCCTTGCTTTTATGTTTATACTCAGGAAGAACCATCATCAAGGGATATTACTTCAGTGTGCTCTAATTATTCATCACTTTCCATCAAGGAAAATGGCAGTAATGCTGAGGATCGTGTACAAGAAGAATCTTGGGCAGAGGAACGTTATGAATATGATAGAGCTTTGACTGCTGATAGGACTTACCTGAAATTCAAGCGACGACTGGATGCACACCCAGAGCAATGCTTCAGGTAGATGATGAATTCAGGACCTGAATCACTGACATGTAACTCTACTGATAGCTTGGTAGGGTTGTTAATGATGGAGATTATACTTCTTGGAGGATAATTGGAGAGTCAAACCACGTTATCTCCACCGCCCCCAAAACCAACAAAAATATCTTGAATTGAAGAACCTATACTTTTTTGAGCTTCTAGTTTGCCACAAAATGAAATTGCATACTTGTTTATTGTTGTCACCTGATGTTGCTTTGAGTTTCTCGCATATTGACTTTTACTGTGTATATTCTGGAGTGATGCTTATATCCATGGTAGAGTTGGCAGATTATATTGTTCGTCTCAACTGTGTTGCCTTTCATTTGTTCTTGTTACTAGTTCTTCACGTTCTTGCATTCTCAGATATGCAATTGGCGGGAAGCCTCTTCTGGCTACAGCAGATGAAGGAAACCCTGGGAGGTGCAGGCTCTGTGGAGGGTCGAGGCGCTTTGAAATGCAACTAATGTCGCCATTGTTATATTTTCTACACGAAGCAGTAGATGATTCTCAACGACTGTTGGTGGGCAATTGGGACTGGATAACACTTATTATATATACTTGTTCCAAGGTGAATCTTCAAATCTTCACTTATTGGTTTTTTCCTATCCACAAGTTTTCTCAAGGATTGGAGAGGTTTTCCAAAACAAATAAGTTGTTGCTTTATGTGTGTGATTTGGTGCATGAAAGGGTTTCGTTGGTATGTAGTCTTTCACAATATTTTAATTTCTTGTGGTCCACCTAGCCACTTGTGTGTTGAAAAATCTCCTTAGGTTGGGGCAGAAATCTGCAAAATTTTCTGTGCATATTGACTAGTTGGTTGTTTCTGACTCCTTAGACGGTCTTCAATATGGGTGCTTTGGAAATTTGTACCTCTCCTCTAAGTTACTGCTAGATTGAGGACCACCCTCAAAGTCTGCGTATCTTTAAACATTGATGTCACTATTTTTAGTAAAGTATGATGCATTCTAAACTTGTGTTTTACATTGTTGTTGCCCTTTTGTTATTGTTAGAACTGTTCTCAATCGGTCGATCAAGAAAATTTCAACACTGGGGGCTGGACTGTGGCAGAGGAGGCTGTTGTGGTACAATTTGAGAAATCATTAGATGAGTCTGCTACACTAAGCTATTTCTCGTGATTTGGAATGTGAATACAAACAGAAAACACTCATCCAAGTAACTGACCATTTGTAGTCTGAACTGCTTATATATTTAGGAATAACTGAGAAGTTTGTACCACGGTACTATGGGATTGTTGTGCAGTTTTACTACATAAATTATTGAAGAGCATGCATTTTGTATTCATAGATTGTTGAAAGAGTGAGTTTTGTTATTTCTGTGGTCTTTGATAATGCATTCCAATAATTGTTATTTCTGTCTGTGTGTGGGTAATTATGATGACAGTCGAGGTTTTCTGCTCCTGTTTATAGTTTTTAACCACCAGTTGTGTTTCTTAACTAGGAGAAAGGCCTTTGGAAGAATTCTATATGTCAAAACAGTAGGTAATGATATGCGTCAATCAGTTATACAAGGCCATACGGCTGAAAACATTGTTGGGATCCTAATGTTCGCATATCTGATCCATATTGGGATTTGATTCGTGGCAGCAAATGAAGGCAATCTTTTATACCGGAAATAGGAATTATAATATAGTGGTGGAAGCAGATCCATCCACTTGTGGCCCAAAAGCAAAATTCTGAGAAATCAAACAACCTGAAAACTAAACAAAGTAAAACCAACATTTCATTTCGTACAATCCAATCTCTGCTCTTCTCCAACAAAGGAACGGAATTAGTTCAATTTTTAAGCAGGTTATTGAGATGCATTTCCCCAGTCTCCAAACAGATAGCCTGTTTCCGTTTTAGATTGTCCCAAAACAACATATTAACATTTCCGAAAAAGGCAATGTTATATTTATGAACTTCCACTTTCATCAACAGCCCTGACACTTATTACACTATCAGTATTTTGAGAAAAATATACGCAAAACGCAATGTGGGCTGAAGATTAGGCCTTGTTGTTTAGCTTGAGCACTAACTTTGGGTATTCGCCCATGAGCTTTATGGAGAAGATGGAGATCCATGCATGAACAGATTCATTATTAGCCATTGTTAAACTCCCTTCCTTTTAGCCATTGTCAAACCTCACAAGGACAATAAAAGATCTCATCATGAACCTCAGAAAGAGCCTGTTTATTCTCAATGCATTTATTTCAGGTCTAAGGAATAGCATCAACATGTCTTTGCCATATCGGATACTCAACAGAGACAAGCTACCTTATCAAAATCAGAAGAGCATGTCAAACATCGTAAGAATATTGGTCAAATACGTCTATTTGGGCTCTAGAAACAGTACTAATGCCCCCTCTAACAATACCAAAAGCCCATGTTTGACTTTTTAATTAAATAAATTAATAAATAATTGAAAAATAATTGTTTTCTCTAAGTAAAAAATAAATTACATCTCCAACTATGAAGACTTACAGCCAAGGCCATGGGTGACACCCACCAAAAACCAAGAGACAGAAATCCGTGAGCATGGCCCATCATGTGGGTCTTTGATCATCAAGATTAAAATATTTTTTAAGAATGTTAATTGTAGACCTGCCTTCTGGGACAAGGGATTAAGCAACTGGGAGGATGACACATGTACAGCCAGCATTGATTATCCAAATAATTAGTGTTGTTAACGTCGTTGTGATTGACTCCCGTATACATAATCGATTCCCTCCAGCCAATATCCAACAAATGCAACATCATTAAGTTACTTGGAAGTTCATCATTCTAAGAGTGTTCATTTCCTCAGACGCCGTCGTTTAGCCATTGCTAAAAGATTCCTTGCCTCTTCAAGACAGCTAGCAGATATTCAGGAAATTCCCAGCGGCGGCTACGAAGTGAGGAAGACGAAACACGTAAACAAATGCGTGTCGGGTAGTGGCTTTTACGTAATTAGCTTCGTGTCTCAGGGCTACTACCGTAATTAGCGGGGGTTGGGTATATTAGCATGGGAGGGACGCTGTCATCCAGTCATGCCAGCCAATCAAGCCTATTCGTGTTGTGCCTGTCCAACAGTTGCTATAACCGGCCCACTTGGGGAAAACAAAGCAAAGCCTCTTGTTCTCTTCTCTGTCTGTCTGTGAAGGATCATATACCCAGTAAACGCGGTTTGTTTTTTGCTTTGAAGAACTTCTATCACTCTCATGGACGATCGTAAGGAGGTGGGTGACTATGTGGATGTGACCTTTTCTATTCTGGTTGTGTTTTGTGGGGGTATGACTTGCTTTTCCTGGGTTTTGCTTTGGTTTCTCAGATGTTCTATCAAGGAAGTGCATGTTTCGTGTTCTTCTGGTTTTGCAATGGGTAGTATCAGTTGAAGTTAAGAGGGTTGTTATGTTGTCTTAGTCCCGTTGACTCGGTTTTCTGGATATTGATTTTTATTCAGTTCACTGGTCATCAAACATCCGGAAGCTCTTTAAACAGCTTTCTTTGGTTTTCCTGGCAAGGAAACGGAGCATGGAAATCTTCTTTGTATATCTGTAGGCATACATGCAGAAACACATATACGGGCGTGAATTTTTGGGTTTTATTGTGGAAAACTGGTCTTTTTCACTATTTTTAGCTGTATTTTGATTGAATATACCTGAATTAGAAAGAATTCGGATCCATAAATACTAATTCCAAACGATGAATACTCAGTCTCTTTGGTCTCGAGAGTTAATCTCTTTCTTTCTCTGCTCTCTTTCCTGACATCTTCTTTCTTGATTTGTTCAACCTTTCGAGACATTCAAACAACCAACCATTCCACCTTTTTCAATTTTTTTAGGAACAGTTACAGTCAAAGTTGGCACCTTTTATAATTCCTTTTTCCGTCGCTTGGTCTGGTATTCAAGTCCTGTCATGATCAATTGCATTCCTTTTCTAAGTATATATATATGTGAGAAATTCCCCGCAACGGAGTTTATCTCTCCGATATCCACCAAACTGACAATTTTGGAAGACGAAGAGCTTGAAGTTAAAATGAAGGTAGAACCAGCATATCTAATCTTATCTGTGGGAAGTTAGTTCACTGCTTTATTTTGTCTACTTCTGGACTTGTGCGAGCGAGTCTTCTACATTCACGTGGTACAATCATCCTGAAGAGATGAAAGAGGATGAGTATTGGATTGCGTATTAATTTTTCATGCATGAATTTTGATCACGGACATGAGTATCATACGCTGTGTGGATTTTGTATGTCATGGCTTCAATTATTCCCTCTCTCATGTTCTGGGAAGTGAATTGGTAAAGTGGTCGAATGCGTTGAAAAAGGAGGATTGATGCTTTTAGTGCAATCAATTATCATATTTTTATGAGGGGTTATCGAGCTTCTTGATGTATTGATGAAAGAGCTTATTCTTTTAATGCAGAAGAACGCTCCCTGGCTATCGGTGCCTCAGTTTGGGGACTGGGACCAGAAAGGACAGGTGCCTGACTACTCTATGGATTTCTCCAAAATCAGGGAGAACAGGAAGCAGAACAAGAGGGATGTGTCACGAGCCAGTCTTGGAAATGAGGAAGAGCTCATTGCCGGATCCACCAATACCAGCGGAAGCAACCCTCCGAGCTATCAGCAGGACCCCGACCACCACTACCATCAGAACCAGCATTCTCCAACTGTAAGATTCCTGGCCAGCTTTTTCTGATGCCATTTTTAATACAGTATCTAGTACAGCTACATATGAGGTAGTTGGCAGCTATTAAGGTGGGGCATGATATACAATTACTATGATGGTGGCATGCATGTGGCAGGATGGTGAGGAAATACTGTGTCGTTATTAAATATGGTGGGTGGGAACTGCTAATTTCTAGGTAGGAAATTTCTGATAGCCTCGGGATTAGAGATTTGAAAACACAGACACACGTATGGATATCAATTTGTCAGTCTTACATCTGTCGAGGGACTAACATCTAGTGTTCAACTGTCTGAGATCTTAATTCTATTTATTGTTTGCTACCCATGGGTTTTAATCCTTACAGCATAATGGTTATTGAGAACCGCCGGTTATGCCCAAATTGATAGTCTACTTGGACCAGAATGTGGAGAATGAATATTTATGGTTAATGAATACCTATGTGATTTTGGGTACATCGCATCAAATTTTTGTAAGGGACCCATCAACGAGTTGCATGATTGAGATACGTGCTCAAAAGTATTAGTTTGATGCAAAAATTATTAAGAAACAAGTCATTGTTCCTGTAAATCCCTATGCTTCACCGACTTATGAGTTGTGCACATGCAGCCAATGTTTTTGGCCATAAAATATTGGGGAAGATTGTACAATGATAGCTTCTTTCTCTAATGCTAGAAAAGAAATATCTTCTGTTTGTGTGGAAAACACAAATGCAGAATTTGTCAGTTAAGATGCGTGATTGATGCAATATTGACAGGAAGTAATTGACAAAATGAAACTGATAATGGCGGTGTCCATCTGCAGAAACCTAACTGTTTGATATTTAATTCAACAAGAACCAGTGGAAAATAACTTGGGTGTTCATTTCTTCCAATTCTGACAATGATCTTCAACATCTCACATGGTAGACTGATACGGAAAGAGAAAAAGTTTCTTCATTATCATCTCTTTAAGGACAGAGTAAAGGGAGACGTGTTTCTACTTTTTCTCTTTTGTGGAATCATTTGACCTCTCTTTTATTTATGTTAATGGAGTTCCAACGTTGATTGTCTGATTTTTGTTGCAGACAAGGAGGAGCTTTCTCAGCTACTTCAACTGTTGTGTGAAGGCCTGAAACTCGAGAATACATAGTTAGATGTTTTCGAGCAGTAGCTTAATGATCTTGTATTGGGAAACTAATTTAATTTCCCTTGGTTTATCTCTGTACTCTTCGTTGCCGTTTTCTCAAGTGTGTATGCATTTCTCGCTTATTGCAAGAAAGCAAATCATTTTCCCACTTTTGCACGTATTATATAGAATTGGTCCGGATAAGCATGCAAGCAACCACATAAAATTTGACCCAAAAGGAGACGAAAATTCAAATATGGAGTAGTCAATATTTGCGCCTGTGACTTTGTGCGGCAGATGACAAAATCAAATTGAAGAAGTTTGATGTTTGCAGCAGTGAATGTTGAAGACTAAGACGAATCAAACAGAACTTTTTTGAAATATTCTCTTCTGCAAGATACGCTGCTCCATAATTTAAATATGAAAAAACAACTCCCTCTGTTTACATTAAGGTAGGTTTTGGGATGAATATGCCTAGTAGAAATACCAAATCTTATCCTAAAAGAAGAAAAAGAAAAGAGAAAATAAATAAATAAAGTAAGGGCTGTCAAAAAATCTATCACCTTCTGTCAAATGGCATTCGGGAATTTGATGTGAAGGAGACATGGTATTTTGAGAATTGTTTTTCTAATGAAACTTGTTTTTTCCCTTGTGTTTTTGGGTTGTTAGAGATTGTTTTGCAAACCATAAACTGGCATGCTTGGTCTTGTCAATCACAACAGGTTTAGGATATTCCAGTCAAAGTTGTGGAAGGTGAAGAGAATTTCAGGCCCGTTGCTCACAGATACCAAGGAATATGGACAAGATTTGATGAAATGAATCAACAGATAATGGGTGCTCAATTTATGCTCATTAGATTTGCTGTTAGCTCGAGTCTCACGATCACCGGGATTTGCACGGGAGATGTTAACATCAGTCTATTCAACAATCAACTTCTCCTTTTATTGAGAAAAAAATAAAAAAATACGGGAGAAAGCAAAGTCAAATCCGTGAAATATATGCTTTTAAAAGTATGAATAATGCTCTAAATAAGATATTCCAATGAAATACCTCAGGGAATTCTTAGGATATACGATCATTTATTTTGGTCAAACGAGAGGTATTAAAATAGTGTAGCGTAACTAAATTTATTCCGGAGGATTACAAAGTGGAGTATTCAATTCAACAAACGCTTAGATTACGAGATTAGAGTTCAGTCGTAATTAGAGGAAGGTACATCGATTAGTCAATTGAGGAAGGATAGCTTCGATGTGACGAGTATCGTTTGCACCATAGAATTAAAAATAACTCCTAGAACATAGCACCAAAAACTAAAAAATAAAAACAAGTTGTAGAACTACATGGGTGCGCTCATCAATGGTAAACAAAGAGGAAGAACAGTTCCTACGATGGAACAAAAATGCAGTGGAAAATATCGATAAGTAGTGGCAACTGGAACAAAATCAATCTTTCTGCTTTAATATTTCACTCGATTTTTTTTCAGAAGATTACTCTCCGTCTCTGGATGGATTTCAGATCGCCATGGATTAACATTATATTAATCCATGTTCCTACATCAGAAATCAAATCCTAGAACACGAGTTAGAAATGAAATTAGGACCTCAAAATGATCTGAAAATTGTAAGTACATGCTCAGAGACAAATTTTAGTAAAAGTTCGTATAGTTCCTTCTCTAACAGATTTCATGTTTATTGTCAGACATCCAAGGAATAGATAGTCACCAAAACCTAGCTTGACGTCAAAAAAGCTTAATTACAAATCAAGCTCTCTCCTCCTCCACCTAACTGCAAACAAACGACAGATGACATAGACTGATTAGGTCTAATGCTTCTACGGTTACACCTTTTTGATTATCTGAACAACATCCTCATCCTCAAGCTCATGTTCCTGGCATTTAAGCAGATATTGAATCAGCAGATGAGATAGAACTAAATTAACGAGAAAAACATATATGCAATTAAAAAAGAAAAAGACGAAATAGTTGGGTGTTGGAACAAACCTTGCCAACCCTTTGAGGCTTGTGTTTCACGCTCGAACCCCATACCAGAGCACTGTAAATTAGCCAGAGTAAGCTACTATTGGATGACTTCGAGCGAACAAGAAAAATGTCTAAGAAAAAGAGGACGCCCAACCAAAATCCACAATCTAATAGCTCTACTATAAGTCTTTTTAAGCATATTTAAAGTTAATCCAATTAAATATACGACCACCAGCAAAGTAGCTTAGGGTGATATTGCTAATTCTCAAGGAATGGCAAGCAAGAGATAATTTGTCTTCCATTAACTAAACCAGAAAGATCCAACTTTAATATTTGATCGGAGTTAATAACATTGTCAAAAACGTTATCCCAAATAAAAGAGCTGACACTGAATTAGCTACACCAGTTGATCCAAAGATTTTGGCAAAACTACGACAAGCCACATCATATGATGTTGTACATAGAACATATCATTCTTATAATTTAGCTACATTATATGATTGGTTAAAATCATATACTAGGAAAGAAACAGTAATTACAGCATTCCTCTCCAACCCCAACCCCTCCCCACCACCCAAAAAAAAAAAGGAGAAAAAATAGTAAATGGAATTTTGAGGGAGGAAACAAAAAAGTAAATGAAGATATTTTGAGGTAGAATAATACAATAACAAACGGAATTAGAAAACAAAAAGTTCACGACTGTCAAAAAATTAAGAAAATGCAACTCATTAACTACGTTAAGGTCGGAGCTATGCCGCAGAAAATAAACTAGCTAGCCACCCTGCCCCTATCACTCATGCTACAATAGGTTTTTAATAATAAATTAACCTTTAGTTAATTTTCACAGAAGGAAGCCTGAAGAGCATTGAATTTATTGAGGGTGTTGACAAGAACCAAAAAGGGATTTCTTGTGCTCTCAAATCTCTTGATCCAAAGTCTTCAAGAAGACCATCAAAACCTACGAGGACACAAAAGTCTTAGAGAGGGCACTTACTACTTGAATTGTTTAAGCATATCCTTGTGGATTCGGTCGCAGAAGTCTTCAACAGTCCTCCTTTTAGACGACAGGATTACAGGGTCCTCATAATCAGGATTCATCCCTTTAGGCTTTGTGTATATGCGAGTCAAACTAAGATATTCCCATATTTTCTCCAGCAGACCATCAAGATTCCATTCCAGGTGAGCACTGCACATGGCCATAGTAAATTACCAATAATGATGATGAAAAAAAAACACTCACAATAATAAAACAGAAAAACATATGAGTTTACAAATGCAATAGAACAAGTGACAAAGATGGGGGGGGTATTGGGTTTACATGCTATATAACCAACCAATGCGACCAAGGAAGGTCATTCACACAACAAGTCAAAAAGAGCATTTGAGCCCAAGACACTCTTGAAAGCAAAGTCCAAGTTCAAACTCAAATACTTAGACATACAACTTATCGTTGCTTTGCAACATGAACTGCAGTACACTGTTCAAATTGAAGAACAGTCCTGCAGTCATTGAGTAAACTGCAAATTATGATGTCGCCTAATATAACTTCGATTTTGTGTAGTTAAATTTGGAAAATTTTCTAGAAATGTAATATGTGTAGAAAACCATGACTAACAAAATGTCGAAACTTTATACAAATACAACATCCTTCAAATACAAGATAATGTAACAGCTAAGATGCTTTTGATAGGAATTTGATAAGAGAAACAGGAAGAATTTCTCAACAAATATCCTACAGAAGGATGCAGTTTTAGTACTGGGAAAACAAGTACCTGACTGGGCAGTAGTGAGGAAGTTTATCCAAAATCTCCAGCTCTTCCAGGGTAATCTGATCAATTTTGTTCAAAACATAGATGCAAGGCATATATATCCTACTTCCCTCAATGACATCTATGAGGTCATCAGCAGTTGCATCATATCTAAGAGTAATATCAGCATTGTGCATTCTGTATTCACTACATATTGCTTTCACAGTGTCAAGGTCTAGATTTGTGGTGGTAACTGTCGAGGTTAAATTGATTCCACCCTTATCTTTCTTCCTGAAAGTCAGATTTGGCGGTTCCTTGTTTAACCTGCCCAAAGAGAGGGGGACGGAAGAAAAAAAAAAAAAGGAAGAAGAAGAAGAAGAAGAAAGAAAGAAAGAAAAAAGTCAGCAACAATAGAATTGGAAAGGATAGGAAAATAAAAGAAAAAAGGACAAAGAAGAGAATATATATCCACAAAACAAACAAGGTATTGGAAATGTGACTCAAAAAGTGTGCTGTTACACTGAACGACCCCTAGGAAGTAGCACAATTCATAGTAAAAAACGAGCAGCTTTCATAATCATAACTGAAAAAAGGAACAATTAAAGAAATTCCATTAAGGGGTGTAGTCCCAGATTATTCCAACTTGTCATAATATCAAAGATGTTTGGCACATTCCGGCAATAGAAACTCCTTCCCAGGGATGTACTTCTATAAAAAACTTTCCAAGAATGATTCCTAAGTAGAAGTAATAACTGGAGAATCAGAAAACTAGACACATGTAGAATTGAGAGCTTTCTATGTTGAACGAAATGATAAGATCTTTTTTCCCGCTTTTTTCAGAGAGGAAGGAAAGAAAAGAAAATAAAAAGAACCAAGACTAGTAGCAGCATAAACATCGAGAACCATGACTAGCAGCTGACTCATGGACACTGTCGTATCAATTCTTAATGTGGAAAGAAGGTCGAGAGACTTTACATGGTCATAGGATTTCACAATTGGCAAAGAGTAAGACTACCAATAGTAAGCTTCAACCACTGAAGAACACAAGCCAATTGGTAAGGATCACAGGGAATTAAAGGATTTCTATGCTTGAAACATGGCCTGTGCTTATGCCCCATAAATCTTAACAAGGATATACCTAAAGAAATGGATTTTTGTAGTGATACCTGCATACAGTATCCTGTTGTAAATAATTAAAATTATTAGAGTACAAATGCTAGGCTTTAAGGAAAAGCACTAGCCTGAAATATGACTCTTTCAATTCGGAAGAGAACAAGTTCTAAGAACCTTTCAGAAGCTACCAAGCTTTTCTCCAAAGATCCTTTTTTAATGCAATTTTAACCTACTTTGGCAGTGATTCCAAATGTAAATTTAACTTTATAAAGATCAAATTCCTGTAGGACACCAAAAGATTCTTTTCTTCTTCTACTTTTTTCTTCTCTATTACATAATATAAACCACAACCACAGACCAGTTTAGTAGGGCTGCAGAAGCAACCTTTGGTATCCTTCTTAATTGCAACCCAAAAAACGCACTTGGCTCAATAAAAATCAGCAAAAAGTTGAAGAATTTTTTAATTCACAAGAAGAAATGCATTTAGATCCAGCCTTTTCAGAAGCCGGAGTACCCAATGGAAGCCCCACTAAGCAGGCCTAAATATGTTTTTTTTTTTTTTGCTCACTCTGCTCACCAAAACTCCAATGCCAGAGTCCTATCCTCTCTCTCCCTCAACTAGCAGCCAAACCTCAAAAGTAGGGCCTCGCATAGGTCTTGAGAACTACACCCCAGCACAATACTGCTTACTTTAGCTATTCTCTCACCTGCTTTGCAATCACATCAAACCTCTCCCGCCACATCTATCATGGATCCTTAAACCACAATATTTCCCTGGCCTCCTTTCACCATCAAACCCAATCCTAGCATTCCAAAGCATTGGAAGTGCAACTGTCTACAGAATAAAGCAACATGAATTTGAAACCCGCAAACCTTTGACCCACCAAAATTGGTCCTTTTACATCCTTACTCAACCTATTAGTCTCCAGTTACCCTTTCACCTTTCAAAATTTCCAAATTATGAACAATGCTAATGTATAGCGACCTCATGTAAGTTGTGAAGGCAGCACTGAATCAGACTACCTCTGATGTCTGGCAACATCAATCCAAGACAATATGTGTCTGAACCTATAAGGTCGCATAAGTTGATTGTCACTTGGAACCTCAGTCACAAATCAGAACCCAAAAGATACTTACCCTCACTCATGATAACACCTCAGTCAGATAAGTTTGCATCAAATTTTCTTGTTCCCATACTTCATGTCGCTCGATCATTATAGGCTACTTGTTTGACACATGCAGTTAAATTAGATGACCCACTACCAGAATAACAAAGAAAGGAAACCTCTAACATGAAAATTTTTAACCTTGCACATGTTACCTTATGCCAAATCCCTCAAGCTCTTTCTCAATCAGACGTTTGTGAGTTATAGGCTTTATTGCATCAAGCACAATTAAAATGCAATTGCACGTTCTAGCAGTGCTGATAACCTGCATTCACAATGACAGATCAATTGAAATCCAATTAGATTAGATGAAGATTATACATGCATCAGAAGGATCTATACCATATGAACGGCAATAGGCAAACCAGATTTAAAAGCCCTACATAAATGATATATATAACAAAACCACCATTTTATAGTACCAGAGACCCATTGATAAGATAATATAGAGACAAGCAAATTACCTTGAGGAAGTGCATAATATACAAAAGATATGTCAGCAATCTCTAATACATTTCATGCAATTAATCTTCACAATTGCATCAAATGACTCACAAACCACCTCAATCCTAGACTGGTGAATTTAAACAGCCCATAAACAAAAGTCTTCCAGAAACAACATTTGAAATCTTTCATAAACAAATGTCACAAAATACAAAGACAAAGTTGGACATCATGATCTTTAATCCATTCTAGCCTATGGACAATGTCATCAACTATAAGTTAACTCCTCATCTGCACAGTAGGACGCAAAGTTCATGTCCTCTAGAAAGCACATACAAAATATAACCTATTGCCATACCGAAGTCTTTGGGCCTCCCAGAGAACAGTATTATTCTTTCTCCTTTGTTCATTTAAAAGACAGATATGCTTCTGGCCTTGAAAACTAAATTTTCTACATCCTATTGTAAACACAGTCAATATTCCAAATCAGTCATTTTTTTGTGACAACAAAATCAACCCGCTTTTAAAAAAGTCAACTTGAAAGAAATGTCTGCTGAAATCCCTGGACAAAATGTCTTCAAGAGGATCAAGCTTCTGAAACAGAATAAAAAGATTAAGAGCATAGAGCATACAAAATATTATATAGATAACCACCCAAAATGTTTAGAAAAATTATTTTATCAGGACCACCCATACTAGTAAAATCACCACATGCAGAGGCAAAAAAATCTCAACAAATAATAATGGACAACCAAGTTGGATGAAAATGTTTTACCTGCCTCCCTCTACCCTTTCCATCTTTAGCACCCTCGATAATTCCAGGGAGATCCAACAACTGCCAGTGAAAATTTTAGGAAAAAAGATGAGAAAGGTGAGAAGGAAAACTAAAAATCCAATAAAGAATTCATTTATTAAAGGCAAGATATTAACCACAGATGATAGTAACCCCACTTTAATATAGTTTTCTGAAGAAGGGCATTTGAGTCTTAAATTGCCTAATATCGTTATAGCTTTAAAACCCTAACCAACTTCAAAGGAAACAAATTCAACAAATAGCTCTCAAAGGGGAAGGAAAAAGTCACGAGAGAAAATCATAGGGTGGAAAGCAAAAAGAGCATGAATTCAGCTATTAGATGATGAGAGGTAGTAGTTTCTTGTTTCAGCAGTTCTTGGATCTAGTAATTTAGGTTTTTTATTTTCTTTCAGCCTCTTTCTTGTATACTCCTGAGTACTATGAAAGCAACCTTTAACTTTCTAACAACTATTATCTAGTACAAAAACGCTGGACTTTCTTCTACCACCCTAACGTGTCACCAAACCCCAATAAAAGAAAAGACAACAAAGAAGTAACAGACTTTCCAATATTTAAGGGGAAAAAAAGAACAGAAAAATAGTGAACAATATAAATTCAGCTTCCGAAGACACTATTCCTTTCACACTGCCAGCGTGTTGAAGCATCAAAGCGCAACATAAAGGATAGTAGCACAGCATCTAATAAAACAATTACCCATATTCGTATAAATATGTCCTCAAGTGCAAATGAAACAACAGAGTATGTAATGATACTAAGAACCATGAAGAGTTGTCTTTGGATCCACGATTGTTGAAACAAGCAACAATAAAACATAATAGGAGGGAAGTATGCACTACCCTTCATATAAAGAAAAATTACAGCTTTCCATAACTAACATATAATTAAAAACTCAGAAAAAAAAACAAAGAAAAAGGACTATTGACTTTTCAAATTAAAGAAAGGATAAGTTAAATAATAATTAGCATTGTGTACATTGACTTTTCAATATGGACCATCTTTTAGACATCTCATAATGGAAAAGCACCCATAATATGGGAACGGAGGATCAGATCATTCCCAATTCAGTCAGTGAACCTTCTGAATTATCCCCCAATAAAATTGGATACATAAATTTTGAAACTTGACTTGACTGAAATCTAAAACATCAAAAGCTTACTCAAAAATTTTCCTCCTTACATAGAAAGGAAAAAAGAAGGGGAAGAACGAAATCAATATCCCTTTAGTCATGTGCAACACACACACTGATGGCTGCTTTTTAAAGACAAGAAGCTGTCATAGGATAGTGCATCATTAAGAGAATAAACTTTGCCTGACAATGTTACCTGAATTTTAGCTCCTCGATACGTTATCACACCGGGGATGCAGGTTAAGGTTGTAAATTCATAGGAAGCAACCTGTAAACCATAAAAAGCCTTCAAATGAACCATGGAAATAACCAAAAGAATCTATCATGATAAATAAATTTCACCATTATCCATCTTCCTACAATACTATAGAAGCAAAAGTAAATAATGACAAGAATCAATAGATTTGATGTCCAAAAGACAGGCAGATATTAATGAAGATGTAGTTGTCCCACATTAGTCAGTTGGCTTTCCTAACATGGTACTGGTGCCCCGTCCATACTTAGTGCCCCAAAGGATATAGTCAAAAAATCCACATGGTAAAGGTGGTACTATAGTAAGGTCTAAGTTGGACTATTGCAGTAAGAGGGCATGTTAAAGTTGGTGTAGAATTGTCCCACATTGCTAAGGTGTGGGCTTGCAAAGTAACTTATATGTAAAAAATGTCCCCCCTTCCCTGGAGTTAGCTTTTGCCTAGGGCTTTAGGCCTTCTAACATGGTATCAAGATGGAATCTCACATGGTGCATAAAGGTGATTGTACTTTAAACAATCTCAAGCAACAATATTGCACCTGTTGCATACGGTCTTCTTTCATCTTAAATACCCAATATTTCTTTATCCAATCCATTGTCCACCCTATAGAACTTCAAGCCCATCCTAACATTTATCTAATTTTTAGAATACGATTTTTCTCTCAACATTTCAGAAATGGAATGTATTCTTAAAGTGGTGCAACTACGGAAACATAAGGTAAATCAAGACATGTATTCCACTAACAAGAACCAACAACAGACCTTTAATTCCTTCAATTTCATAAGTAATTCAAAGACCAACTGCAAGAATTGCAAGCAAACCACCAACCAAAGCAATCCAAGAGTAGAGTAAAAAAAATTTCATTTAGGATATGATATCTGCATCAATGGCACTATTGTGCAACTTCAACATTAAGACAGATTTTATGCTGGCATAAATTTCTAAAGTAAAGCTTAAAACAAGCACCCATTATATTAACCTTGACACAAGGTGATCTCAAAAATCATTGACCAGCCTACAATTCCCATCACATTGCATAACTAACAGACAGAACGTTCATGGGCCATTATAATAAGTACACACTAAGTTATCTGTCTCATAATAACAAAAATGCTGATCGAAAATATTACCCTCAACAAACTTTACGTGGAAGAGACAAAAAAATTCAGGAGTTGGATAACAAAATCAAATACCTCTGAAAAAGTCCCCGTCAATTTATTTAACAGCGTAGATTTCCCAACTGAAGGGAAGCCCACCAGGCCAACTCTAGCATCTCCACTTTTAGTAACATCAAATCCTTCACCAGCACCACCACCCCCCTTTGAGGAAGGTGTAAGAAGTTCCCTACGTAGCTTTGCAAGTTTAGCCTAACAACACATAATCACAAATTCATAGATCAGTTCTCTAAATTGTGACAAAGGAAGAACTCGAAAATTCACCTAAAAATCTAAATCACCATGGCATTGGCATGAAAATCCACATATGGTAAACTTAAAGGATAAATAAACACCATCATTTCCAGCTAAACCACTGCCGGGGCATGACTGAGGAAGAACATTTAAATATAGGAAAACACAGCATTAAAATCCAAGACGATACAACTTTGATTAACCTCTTCCATAAATCAATGCTTGCAACAAGTAGTACACTCTTACACAAGGCAAAGACAAGTGTTCATATCCCAAGTAGACCTATAGTGTAATATGGGAACATTACACTTAATAATACCATTTTGATAAAGAAGTACAGTGACTCATCACCAACTGGCTGAAAACAAATACACATACATGCACATGCATTTAAACATATATATAGTGGATAGATGGATAAATGAAGATTAATTTGAGAGAAATCAAACAGATCCTCAACCACAACCACATTGTCCAACACATTATTACAATGTATGCTGCAATGATAAATCAGGGAGGTTGAAGAGCTAGTAAAACTGCACTACATAATGGCAACATGCCACCTTAAATGAACATATTCAATATGGTTATTTTATGCTTTGCACTGTAGTACACAACCATGATTTGCTTTACAATAACTAGCAGATGTGAATTCACAAATCAAGTACAAAGCCCAAAAATTGAACTAAAAGCTTCAGTTCCTGATTAAATAAAAATTCTAGAAAGAAGAAGATAAAATCTCATAATCCCAAAGAATCAAGTTAAACAAAGAAAATAAGTGTTATGCTTTTACCAATTAATACATGGCTCTTAGACACTCAAAAAGTTTGGCTCTGATTCTTGCTTCAACAATTAACTCACATTATCAAAGAGTTCCATATTAGGCCAAGTATGATACCATTTCATCTGATACCCTAGACAAATGCTTAATCACCGCAGTTATAATCAGAATTTGGCACAAACAGCTGGACTGAATTGTAGTTTCACCTCAAACAAATTATCTGAGCACCATTCCCTAGAACTCCACATACACCAGAAACATAACAAAATTTAGATTGGACTTATGATTTCACTGAGCACATATATTCCTAAGACAGCATAAAAAGCTGTACCAGGTGCTAAAAACTTCTAAGTGAAAGTAAACAGGGAACCCTATTCAATTTTCCACATCAAAGTATAAATGAAACTTGAGGTATGACAAAGAAGCGATAGTGCAAATCTTCACAATGTCTTCCCCTAATAGATATAGAAGAGTGGAGGAACATTTACCTTGAGCAAGCCCAAGTGATGAGCAGTAGCTTTGTTCTTCTGAGTCCTTGCCATCTGCAATGAAGAGGAAAGCCATGTGCACATTTTAGCTAATCAAACAACGGGCACCTTTATACCCACAACAGCACAGATGATTATGGAACTTGCCATTGAAAAACACGAGCCACAGGATTGAGAACTCGATTTTATCTTATTTTACTATTTCATGTTCTATTACTAAAAGGAATACAAGGCAAAAGCAAGATGGTAAGCCAATCAGGTTTCCAATTACTTAAAACAATAATTATAAGTAGACTCAAAATTATTATTTCCCTCGTTTTCCTCCGTTTTCTCGAAACCAGATGGATTCTAGCACCATAACTAGAACGCCAAGTCGAAACAAACTACTTGTTGGAAAAACAGAGAAACAAATAGATATACAATCTTCTAAATACTGTATCCTATTGTCTCACTCTTCTTATGACTTCTCAGTAACCAACCGAGGTAAGAAACTGGTTCTAGGGTTCCACAACATGTAAGAAGCTGTTGAAGTCTAGGAAACAATTACCTCATCCTCGATGTCTTTGATTTTCTGCATAACCGTCGCCATTGTTGAGGAGAAGGAGCTTGAGTGGGTAGGTTTGCCTGTATGAACGCGTGGGGACGGGTCTCCGACCACGATATACGGACGGACGTTGGCTACTGCGCCGTGACAATTTCCAAAATGGTTCCGAGGAAGAGGAAGGTACTAGAAAAACTGCGGAATGAGATCGGCGCAGAGCGAGGAACGGCTCATCCCCTGAGCATGGCGAGCCTGGCCCAACAGATCATGGAGCACCAGTACCGGGTCCAACACTCCAGCAACGGGTAAGCCCACAATCTGATCGAGAATAAAAGCTTCTAATTATCACGGTGAAGAAGAATTTGAAAAAGAAGAAATTATTAGAGGGCTATTCTTATTTGTACAGCTCCACTTCAGATTAAAGTTTTCCCATCTCATATTTCTTGTTAGATGGAAAAAAAAAATCAAATTTTTTGAAATTGATAAGTGATGGTATCAATAAATCTAAATCATTTAATGTAAAGATAAAATTTAAAATATTTAGGATTTACGTTAATTATCTTGAAACATCATGATAAATCAATATTAGACTTTTGTATTGTCATTTAAATGCATAATAAGTTCAAAATAGATTATTAAAATTTTATCATCTTTCATTCTTCGCTAGATGAAATACAATGAATAAAAAAAGACTCAAAATCTTGCAAAATTGGTAAGTAATAAGATGAAGAAATTTAAATGCTTTAATGTAAATATAATAGCTAACATTTTACGACTGTTATGGTAAATCACCACTAATTTATCCAACAGTTATGTATGTCAACAATAGATTTTCTTTTCTTTCTTTTCTTTACATGCAGTATATTTGTCACAAATCGTGCTGAAGCTTCTGCATTCCAACCAGCCCCATAGGATGATTATGAAAGGGCAACTCTGAACAATCAGCAACTCATTTATTAAACGAAAGGAGGACTAGAAAAGAGTAATAAATTTTCTTAAAGAATGTGGACACCACTAAATTAACTAGCTGCCTAAGTGTTCCTGCCGATCGAGCAAACGCATTGAACTGTCAAAGAAACATCAAACAGCAGCCATGGTTGGTATTAGCTCCTTGTAAGATATCATATCATCCTCTTCACGCATCGGTTGGCTTGAATTAAAGACAGGCAACTGCAGAAAAAGAAAATGCTTCAGTTAATTCATTCCAATTCTTGATTTGAATAAATCCACAAGTGGTCTACGAGAAGGTTTCAAGCAAGTTTAAGGAGCAAGAATATGAATGAAATAAAGGTTATTGATCAACATTCCAGGAAGTTGTGGTTATAGCCCATTCACTCCTGCAAGTGATACTGACAATTTCTCGTGGACCTAATTGGGACAAGCATTCATTATACCTTTTATGAACCAAGGAACAATGTAACGTTCTAGTCATTGTAAAAGGAATATTTCCATGTGCTCAGTGGCTTTTTGGACAGAGCACTGCCCACGTAGAAAAATTGACAAGAATGATAGCCAAGTCAGAAGATTTTATGCAGAAAATTGATATATAAAGAGATAATCAAGTGCAGAGCAAGTTGAGACATTGCCATGAAATTAGATATTTAATTCGTTTGACAAACTAAATTGGTGGCCTTCAGTGTAAGTGCATAGACGTCTTTAATAAATAAGTTCAAGAACACCTACGTAAAATAGCTTTTTCCAAGGCAGTGTCTGGTGTAGTATGATCCAGCCCCATAGGCGACCAGTTTCGCTGTAAGCATCAGCGGACAAGCTGCCAACTAGAAGAGGAAAACCAATCCTGATCTTGCCAACAAATGAAGAACATAAATAATGGCCATTTGCTCTGTAAGAGCCTATTATTAAACAGGAACCATTTGTTTTATTTACTCAAACATCTGCAGCTTGATGAGAACTTAGATGGTCATGTCATTTGATTATGTTGATTCTCTTCAGTTGTATATTAGTGCGAATTTTCTGCTACTGCCCTTGAAATAAGAACTATAGGGCAACGAATCTATCAATCCAAACAAATTAAAAGAGGATGCCGACAACCCCACTCCCCCGCCACATCAACCAACCCACAAGCAACAGACCGTATACAACTTTGACGGACTGCACAAAAACAAATGGGCAAACATATATAATGGCCCTAAAACTCTATACCTCAGCTCAGGCAAGTACCTGCTTTGCAATCAAAGTCATAATGGAGTAACTGCATTCCGCTTTCCACTTGGATGGTCAATAGAGTCCAAAAACGAACATCTTCAAGTGCAGATCCCTTGAAGCTCAAGATCACACAGACAAGCTCGATGATGGAGATATTTTCCAGGTATGTGGTACTATTACCACCACATTTCTCCTCAATCATTCATGTGAAGCACTTTGGTGTCAGGCACATAACCAACCCCTTTAATCTGTAGAATTAAGTTATCCAAAACTGAGTAAATAAGATCAGTTTCTGAGTGTGCTGTGTCTCTTGCAATAAATGCATGGACATCTTTATTCAATTCAATCCAACTGCTTCCAGGCTCCTTGAACACCCCATCAAAATCCATTCTTTCCCTCAGCCTTTTGACATCTACCCACATACCTTTAGATGCAAAAATATTGGAAAGTAAAATATACGATCCACTATCTGTTGGATCAATTGAAATTGCCATCTCTGCCGCATATCTTCCCAGATCAACATTACCAGCAAGTCTACATGCACTGAGTAAACTCCGCCATACTATTGCTGCTGGTCTGATTGGCATTTTCCCAATAAATTCCCTTGCTTCAGAGAGTTTACCAGCTCGGCCCAAAAGAGAAACAATGCAAGCATAATGTTCTGTTCCCGGTTCAATTCCAAGATGCACCATTGATTCAAAGTGATGAAGTCCATTTTCCACACGTCCTGCATGGCTACATGCAGAGAGCACGCCCACAAATGTGACATAGTTGGGTTTTATTCCCTCCTTTATCATCAATTCAAACATCTGAAGAGCTTCAACTGCAGCCCCATGCTGCGCATATGTTGATATCATGGAATTCCAACACACAACATCTCTCGGAAATGTGAAAGTAAATGTTTTGTGGGCTTCTTCCATGCTTCCGCACTTAGAATACATATCCACAAGGGAATTTATGACAAAAGGGTCACATTCTACCCCCATCTTTATTACCTGGCTATGGAACTGTTGACCATGTTGGAGGCTTGCTAGGTTACTGGCTGCGGTGATCAAGGCAGCAAAAGTAAATTCATTAGGTTTTTGCCTAGACAATTGTAATTCTGAATAGAGTTTGAGAGCCTCCTCATTTTCCGACTGTTGAGTATGTCCAAAAAACATTGCATTCCATACCACGATATCTTTTTCATGTATCTCTTCAAATACAAGCCTCGCATCCCTTATACACACACACTTGGAATAAACATCTATTAGAGCACTGCCAGCAAATAAATCCAGAGAAATCCCACATTTGATCATGAGGCTGTGAATTTGCTTACTCAATTCTAAGGTGAATGATGCAGCTGCTGCACCAAGAAGGCTAACAAGTGTCAAATGGCTTGGGGGCAATAGTCTAAGCCTCATTTCCCGGAAAATATTTAATGCCTCATTCAGCTTCTCCTCTCTTGAGTATCCTTCAATCATAGCATTGAAAGAGACCACATTATGATCAGCCATAACATCAAAAACTCTTCTAGCATCCGCCAACGAACCACATTTTGCATACATATCAATTAGACCATTTTTCACAAAATCATCATACTCAATGTTTGCCTTGATAGTGTAACCATGCACTTGTCTCCCGTTCCCCAAAGCCTCTAGTGAGCCACACGAAGTGAGAACACTAGTGCAAGCAAATCCATCAGGTCTCCAACCCAGTCTAGCCATTTCAGCGAATAGTTTGGTAGCCTCTAAATTAAACGAATTTTGCATGTATCCCGCAATCATTGTGGTCCATGATATAATATTCTTGACAACCACCTGATCAAATAACTTTCGTGCCGTATGCACTTTACCACATTTTGTATAGAAGTCCAGGAGCACATTACTCACTGAAACATCCATCTCCGCTCCCCTTCTCAACACATAAGCATGAATTTGCTTTCCTCCTTCCAGAAACTCGAGCATTGAACAGGCACTCAAAACACTAGAAAGCACGTACTTATCAGGAACAACATCAGTTTCTCTCATTTGGTTAAACAACTGTAAAGAAACGTCTCCTCTTCCACTTTTCACATATCCCGTTATGACTGTAGTCCAAGTAACCGCAGTTTTCTCTGCCAAACCATCAAAAACGGATCTTGCTCCATCTATCTCACCATTCTTCGCATAAAAATCAATCAACGAAGTACCCACATACACGTCTTGGTCAAAACCACTCTTAACAACAAAACCGTGCACCTGGGCACCTCGATCAACTCCACCCAAATGCGTACAAGCGCGAAGAACACTGGCCAAAATATACTCATTTGGACTCCCATCACAACTTCTTAGAAAATCCGAGAACACCTTCAAGGCTTCTTCACTAAAGCCGTGTTGGCTATACATAGATACCATTGAAGACCAAGTAATTAAGTTCCTTTCCGACATTTTATCGAACAAAATCCGTGCTTCTCGTAGACAGCCACTTTTGGAGTACGAGTGCAGAAGAATGTTGACAAGAAACACATCATTTCGAAAGCCCCACAACACAATTTGGCTGTGAATTCTCTTATAATACAACACGGGGTTGTCTGGTATTGGTACTTGCAATAGGTTGGCGAATTTGTGTCTTTTGGTCCGCGGCAGACGGGCTGGAAGAGGTTGTTCTTGTGAATGGAGAAGAGGAGCTACTGAGGTAGAGAAGCCGAAAGCTTGTTGCTTTGCAAGCCTCTGGTAACGTATAATGTAGTACGTTAACTGGCAATGGTTTCTCATTTTCCGAACAACACATTCTCAAAAAACCTTGTTGCACATTGAACTCTCGGAGACGAGTCCATCAAAACAAGAAAGAGAGTAGGGATTCCAATCCTGCATTCCAGTGCTGCATAGCAGACACATCGGGCTCAGCTAGATACACGATTGATTTGCGCTCACCCAAACTCGAATATGAATCCTGATCCTCTAAAAGTCTGAACTTTCTAATAATACTTCTTAATTCCTAATAAATATTTTTACAGTATTTCGACATAGGCAACTTTTTTAAATAGAGAATATCTCTAGGAAAAACTCACCTGGTTTTTAATGCTTGCTTAAGACCCAAAAAGTTATTTTTAGATTTTTGTTAACATGAATACTATTTAATTATAATCACCACCTATTCATCTAATAGATATAGGTAATAAATTTGATATTATTAAGGAATATATTTGAGTTTATGCTTGTATGATAATTTTCATTTTAATCTAATATCAAAGTTCTTATCTTCCTTAATCTCTAATGGTTTTTCATTGGTTAAACTTATGCATTGCTCGTATAACACAACATCATGATTATTTGAGAATTTAATCATTGTGGTGAGATGTAAATAATAGGTTTTACATTACTAAAAACATATTGATGCGAATAATAAATTTTACATTCTTAAGTAATATATTATGATTTTTACTTATATAAAACAAATTTGACTATATTTTAGGTTAATATTAAAATTAGATGATGAAAATTTCCTAACATTATTCAAAATTAGTATCATAGGAAGAGCTTATTCGGCTTCTGGGCTATTCATCCACAAGTTTTGAAAGGAAGTGGATGAGCGGTGAGTTAAGGATCGCTAAAGAGGGAAGTGGGTGTGTGGTGAATGATTATGGCTAAGAGAAAGTTGCTACACGAGTTGTATGGATTAATGCAAACCTAAAAACTGGTTTTGTTTGGAATCAAAAGCTTTCTCAATAACCTATTGTTGTTCTTTAAGACTTTATTCCTATTTGGCAATTCGAGCCTTTCCACGCTTCTGTGTCCCTATTCTAGTCTTTTTTTTTAATTATTATTTATTATCTTGTTTTTCCCCTCTTTCACTTATCAACGAGACATTTCAAATGAAGGTGGTTCCTTTAGTCTTATATTATGGGATCACCTAAAAAAATGAGATAAAAAAAAGGTGAAATTGATAACAGAATTAAAAAGTGAAAAAGTAAATTCAAGTTGTATTGATAAGAATTATACAATTAAATAATAAAACATCTTAATACATATATCCAAATATGCATCCATACTATGACTACTTACAATTTCAAGAGTGATATTAACTCACTTGTGTTCAAATAAATTTCCTATTGGTTGCCCTTCTTTCACTATCACATAGGAATTCGTCAAAAGAGGTCAGTGACAACAAATGGTGAGAATTTTCATGCACTATAACACTCCTTATGTCTTCCGACATCGCCATACAACTTTGATTTACCAAGGTTCTTGATCATACTTGCTTTGGATCGGGGTTTTGCAGAAGCACTCCCTTCTGTTAGTCTCCGTGCTACTTCCTCTCACTTACGTTTGTTTTCCTTTTACGTTCTATCAACTCATGATTGAAGTTATGGGAAGAGGAACAAAAAGATTGCCTAACTGACGTAAATATGTGTGGTATAGAATTGTGCGTTGATCAAGGAGGTTATCTTCGGTTTCTGCAGTCCCAGGTAATCCTTGATTTGGACGATGAGAGTAACAATTTAGAAAACAACCCTGCCACCCGACTCTAATGACCATGTAGTTGATGGAGTTGGGTTGCTTGAATTCAACTGGAACTTTGAGGGTTATGGAAAGCTGGAAATGTGGGTGGTGGGTTGGTAAGAGTCTTATCAACGATGGTGGTCGGGGGATCGGCACGACCAGTCAAGTCAATATCTCATGCTCAACTACAACGAAAGGGTCAACATCCTGGAGCCTTATAAACGTTGTCGACTTCGTTGGTCCTGGCCACATGTTTCTTCGAAGTCGAGAGCCTTCTTTGAATTATCGATCTTACATTGCGTCCCAGTTGGCGGTGGCAGCTAAATGGGTCAATTATGGCAGTTCAGGGACAATTGCGCACGTATGCTTTGTTTTGGTCTTCAACACGAGTCAATCGTGCTTCCGTTAGGTTTTCCTGTTCAATTTGTTTTATTATCTCGAATTTCGATTAATGGGTCCAAAGTTGCAGAAATGTTCAAGCAATTATATCTTTTAGATAAAATATAATTACAACAGCATATGCTAGCCCATGTTAAACGTGCATGATTAAGAGCAACCTAACCATAGTCAATTGGTACGTTGGTATGATTTTTACTGTTTATATTTAGTATGCGCGATGATCTGGTATCTTAAAATATATTAAAAAACTTAGTTATCAAGTCAACAATTAGAATTTAGAATCAAAATAAGCAAAAGCGTAAGAAATTCAGAACGTGATTTCCTTTAATCTTATTTTCTAAGAAGATGAAAAATAGAAAACGTGGCCCTATATGAACTGTCAAAGATAATTAAACTGTCTTGAATTTTTAAACAATTTTTCATTTTCTCAACATAATTAATTTTGATGACTTTGGCGTCTTCCCTCGTCAAGCCGTGACTAATGTGATGTTCAACGGGAAGAATGATTGAGTAAAGTCATCCTAAAACCAATTAAATATTGATGACCTATTGGGTGGCTCCATACGCCAATAGCTTAATCACCCGGGAAAATTAACCCATTGGAGGCTGCTTACCCTATCAACTATTATGGCGACATGGCGGATTCAACTACTGTCATCGTCGTCGTCGTCGGGGTCAACACTATCATAGCCGGCAGAACTATTAAAAATACCACGAACCAGATCACATGATGATTCTAATAATGTTGTTTTTCGTAATAGATTGTTGTTAATTGGATGGACCCGAATGATCAGTACATATAATATTGTGTTAATATGGTAGAAAAAAACGTTAAAAGTAGATATTATTTTATATTGAAAGTACGAGAATAGATCATTAAACAATATTTTTTATGAATAAAGATTTAAATCAATACATACAAACATTATGGAATGAAAACTAAAAGACTCACCCATAACCAAAACAAAAAAAGAAGAAAAGCTCACACTACTTTATGGGATCCATAAAAACTACAAAAGGGCCGTCAAGGAAGACAGAGAGAGAAATGTAGGCTTTAATGTACTCGACAAGACATACAATTTTTAGCATCTATGACAAAGACTTACAAGGTTGAATTCCATTTTTTAAGCTAAATACTTCTTTTTTATCCTCACTCTACCTACTTTGATTAAATTACCAAATGGAAAATTCTAAGAGAATTTTTTTTACGAGGAGAGTATGAGCTGTCCTTTTTGTCTACATCTCTTTTCATATATTTTTAAGATTCCTAATGCATTATTTCTAAAGCTAGATAAGAGACGTAGCCTTGTCCTTATGTGCTTCGTTTACAATTCTAACTCATCAAAGACCTAATAGTGAAACTAAAATCAATATCAGCCGGTGCATGTTTATTTATTAAAAATTCACGTCTCACTTGCTTTTTAATAAGCCAAAGGATCGATAGTTCAATTCTTAATATTGCAAGGTATCATTTGCTTGCCACTACAATACTAAGGGAGACAGCAAGACCTCTGGTGGGGTTGATCTTATCCGGTATTTCAGTTCTGTGAGAAGATAGCTGAGTACAATCTATCTACCGTTGGATATTCTAAAAAGAAGATATCCCAAAAGCTAATGTGGATAGAATCCTCCAATTCCATCCATAAAAAAACTAATCTGCATGTTAGCCATCTGATATGACCTGACCTGACCTGACCTGACCCCTAGTGAGAAAAATCCTACAGATTAGCTCTTTACTAAATTCCATTGAGCTTTTCTAATTAATGCCTTAAGGATTAAATATTACTTTGATTAGCTCTTGTGTTGTTAAATAAATGTTTTATAGAATTGCCACGGATATTTCAATATAAAAAAATTAACACATGCTTTTTAAAAAATATATATTTTCAGAACACTTCTCCAAATAAAAATGAAAAATAATTTTAAAAATAAAAATGAGAAAATGTACGTTGAGAGGTCAATTGGGTGGGTAAAACCCAAAAAAAAAGAAAAAAAAAGACATTAGGTGGTTTGCTAAAGGAACAGGGCCCTCCCCAGCCACCTACTCCACCATCAACAAAGCGGGTTGGTGCAACGTGCCGTACTGTTAACGGGTCACCTTCCAGCGCTGGCGTGGCCGCACATCAGATGCCATTGATCCTCGTGATCTGAGTCTTATCAGCATAAACAAAGACCCAACGCGCCAACCCAAAAAAGAGAGGTACGGATTTGACTGTGTACCCCAGACGTCTCGGCCGAGTCATACTGTACGGTCGCTGCGGTCTACGCTCTTTTTAACTGTAATTTCACTGTATGCCATCCCCAACAACCACCACTCCCCCCCCCCCCCCCCCCCCCCCCACAATGCGGTTTCTATATATGGGTTCTGCGCCTGCAGAATTGACCGTCTAACCAGAAGGAGAGCCTGCCTTTAAGATCCTAATCCCGAGCCTATTGGTTCCTTCTGCCTGCACTCTCATTTTCGTGGTTCGTCTACGCTTTGTCTTTCATTGTTGTTAATGATTCAGACAATATTTCTGGATGTTTGTTTGACTCTATGTTTGGTTGTACAAATTTTAAATTATTTCCGCTCTGTTTGGCTGCTGAGAAAGCGAAGGAAAGGGATTATTCTTTTAATTTTATGCTTCATGCAGCTGCCTCGGCCAAGGCTCTTTTCCGTAGAAACTCTCGTTGTCAGAGATCCCATAGTTTAATTAAAATTTTAGATTTATTTATCTGTTTGCGACTCCGTTCCTCAAAGTTTCACAGGAGATTTAGGATTTATATCTTTTTTTTTTAACCGATGATTTGGAATGATCAAGAAAATTGATTCAATTTTTTTGATTCTTCAGCTAAATAGATAGGAAATATTCGGAGGTTGATCAAGTTATCCCCGACATCGAACTATTGTGGCAGCAAGAATGGAAGCAATGATTGCGCAGAGTTTGCCACTTCCGCCGCGTACCGGTTCCGATAAATTTTGTCGGGGACCGAGAGTATCGGTGCGGTCCTCTCGGCGATTCAGGGAACAAGATGGGTTTCCCGTGTTAGTCTCAGCTCAATGGCTGCCTAAAACAAGTATTTCGAATAGGCGCAAAACCGTGTCGTTGGAGGCGTGCTGTTCTTATAAGAATTTTCCAGGTATTTTGCAAAGATTGAACCTTTTATTTACACCCTAATGAAAGGCTTCCATTGTTTCGGAGTGACTTTTACCTGTTGACTTGTAAATTTAATAAAGTAACAGGTTTCCAACTTTTAAATGCACGTTTAGTTTGGGCTTTCTGGTAATTGGCTATTTCTTTAGCCGTTAGATGTCACAGAAAATGTCGCTGTTTATGATGGATCGGTCTCTCTTTCTTCAAAGTGATTAGTTTAGTTAGACTGGAATGTGCTTGGAGATGTAGACAAATTAGATCAGCGTCTTGGGAATTAGTGTAAGTGTGAAGCATATACCAAGAGAAGTTTTTGGCTTTCTGCATTATCTCGATGACGTCCCCCTAGTCAATCGTACATCTGCTCTTTTGCAAGTTGTAGCTTATAATGATTCACGCATGATGTTTAAAGCTTAGAATGTGGCTGGCATACACTTGAAGAAATGGGCAGGAATGAATTACGACAAAATGGGATCCAATTCTTTTTCCTCCATAAATTTACAGAAGTTTAAGCAAAGAATTTCTCTTTCAGGATATGCATGTTTATGATCGGCTGTTGCATAGAACAATTTCATTTTTCATGACTCTATGTAATTTTCTGGGGTTTATGCTTGCAGAAGGTTTTCGATCACTAGCCTAATAATTGTTTGAAGTTCCCATTCTTTGATCTCAACCATATTAGTGGACCTCTTATATTTGATGTCCTCAAAAGTTGTATCGCAATTTCCATGTGTACTGAATAGCATCATATGTTTTATGATAATTCTATGCAATGGTACGACAGCGAAGATTAATATGATAGTTAGATGACTCGGGGAACTTATAAGATTATTGAACTTGGTAGCGAAAGAACTTGTTGACTCTGTCTTCTCTGCATGCACATATGTAGTGAACTTAAGTACTTCTGCTTTGAGTATTGACGTATTATTTCTTATATTATCTTGTAGCTTCAATCTTGGAAACTGGAGGTCTCCCAGCTTCTTTTGATGATGCTCTGATTTTGAAGGTATGACATAATTTCACTTTTCTCTAATTTGAATTTGTGTTCACGAGCATGATGATATGATAATCTTCTCTTTTTGTGGTGAGTATCTTATTCATTTGGATCAAACGATTGTGTAACTATGCCACAAATTGAAATATTTGAGGCAGCATGTATCTCATGTAAGGACTGTTTTGGGTATTCTTCTTACTGGAAGTTAATAAAATTGCAGAATAAGTCACAAGAGATCGAGCCGTATTTAAATGGACGCTGTATTTATCTTGTTGGTCAGTTTCTTTGTTTAAATTTAAGTCCATTATATTTAGTGATCCTTCATTTATTCTGTTATTGAAACTATATAAATGTCTAATGCAGGAATGATGGGTTCTGGGAAAACTACTGTGGGCAAGATTTTGGCTCAAGTACTTGGCTATTGCTTTTCTGATAGGTTTGGACCCTGACTACTTGCTGTTAGGCTTAGACAAAACATTTGTTCTTCAACCAGATCTGTGAAACAATTAGAGGGGGGAGAAAAAATTTGATTCGGGAAGGGTTTTATTGCGTAATTTTGCTGAAATTTGCTTCATTGTTTTTGGGGTTCAATTGGAGGACATAATAGTGAGAGTTCAATATCCGAATGGATGTGATGGACTCTCAGAAGCTGCTTCAAGTGAAAAATGTGAATCTTAGTGTATGTGAGTTGCAATAATGTGAAGAATATGGTCGACTTTTTGACATAGAATACCAAGTTGAAATTGTTACCATTGGAAAATTCTTCTTCTGTTCTGTCTGCCTGAAGGGCAGTGTCTTCCTCAATTAGTTCTGCATTTAACAATGTCTTGGTTGCTCCAGTGACACCCTGGTGGAGCAGGAGCTTGATGGAACTTCTGTAACTGAAATATTCAAGCTCTATGGGGAGGGCTTCTTCAGAGAAAAGGAGGTTAGTGAGGACGTACTGCTAGTCATATATTTTCTACTGTTCTTTTATGGGATGTTGGAGGCTCATATACAAATATGATGTTCAGCTGTTTCTTCCCACGTCCCAAATACGAGTATGCTTTATAATCTGCTCCAGGTCTTTTAGTTATGGAGTTATGTAAAATCAAATAACAAACTAAGTTGGTAGAATAGCAATAACATTTAGAGGTGTAGGATCTTTTGGGGAGACTGTATTTCCGTCATTATTTGTATATCATAAATAAAATTTATGTTATCTGTGAATGGAAGCTTGGGTTAAAATTTAGACAGTAGAAATTCCTGTGAATAGGAAATTAGTTGTGGTTGACAGGTGTTGTATTTCAAAAACTTGGGGTGAAACAGTTGATCTTCTATGGCATTGCTTGTAAACAATAGAAATGCCGTCCCTCATGTTCCCTATTTTTGGGGTTCAATGGGTGATTCAAAGAGGATAGTTGACTTGGTTGCTTCTTGGGTGTCTACATATGATGATTGTAGAAAATAGTGAAATAAGTTGTTCCACACTCTATATACTCTACCTATTGCTTCAATGAGAAGAGATGGCAGAAGTGGTTGATCATCAGTGTATCTTGAAATACAGAATCTTATTGGAACTAACATGTAATGCACTCATGACCTGTGTACTGTATCTGAAAAGCAAATGGAGGCTGGGGTGTTAGTGAATGTCAATATTTGTGTTGATGTGTGCAACATTTTTGAGTTGTTAAGTGCTTATATTTGGTCCTCAACAAACTGCTAATTATAGTATCTGTTCTTCCTTCGTTCATTTAGTTATTGGAACTAAAAATTTGCAATATTTGTTTGAAATGTAGACTGAGGTGTTGCGGAAGCTATCTTTGATGCATAGGTTTGTTGTTTCTACTGGTGGAGGTGCGGTTGTTCGGCCCGTCAATTGGTAAGTGAGAACATACAGATATATGCAACTACTTTTCTTCTTTTCTATACAGTTCACTGTTTCTATGACTTGTGTAATGAGCATGTCTTCTATTTGGCTAATCAGGAAATATATGCAAAAGGGTATAAGTGTCTGGTTGGATGTTCCTCTGGAAGCCTTGGCCCACAGAATTTCTGCTGTAGGAACTGGTTCTCGTCCCCTCTTGAATCAAGATTCGGGTGATGCATACACCAAGGTGGGATACCTTGTCCGCTGAAATTCTGAGCAAGATAAATATTTAGACTTTCATTAGTTAACTAAATATTGTGAGACGCAAGTTGGAGTTGTAATTGCTGGAATCTCTTGACCCTTTACTTCAATGCAGACTTTTGCGCGCCTGTCTACTCTTCTGGAAGAGAGGATTGAAGCCTATGCCAATGCAAATGCGAAAGTTTCTCTGGAAGGTATATGAATTTTAGGTCCATGTAATTATTTTAGGTTGCTTGGTGAAGCCAATAAAAGGAAAAAAGAAAGCGGAAGGACTCAGAAAAGAAAGACTGTTTTATACTTTTGGCACTTACATATGATTCCTTGAGGCTTTTCTTGATTCTGGCGGTCTTTATGGTCATGATATCCCATGCGATAGGCTCATCCTTTTCTTTTCTCTTTTCACATAAGTTTCAGTCTTCATGATTCTTGTAGAGGATTTACATGTCCTTCTTGTCGGGGGATTATGTTTGTCAAAGTGCTCAAAGCAAGCGTTTTCATTTTGCAGAGATTGCAGCTAAATTGGGACATAAAGATGTATCCAATCTCACGCCGACTGCTATTGCAATTGAGGTCTCTCTCTCACTCTCTCTCTCTCTCTAAGAGTAGTTGTTTATGCATCCTAAGCTATTGCATATCTTAGCCACTGGAAGAAAAAGAAGGAAAAGAAAGGGAAAGAAAAAAGCCTGTGGAATTATATTCTAAATAATTTGGAAGTTGGTTTTGGTATTTTACATTCTCATTGCGGTCCTTTGTCTTCACATTTTGCCAGGCACTTGAGCAAATTAAGGGCTTTCTGAATGAAGAGGATGGGCATTTTGCAATCTAGTTCAGCGAGCTTCGGTGTCATGTTTATATTTTGGTACTTAATGATTTTCCTTTCAGAATTTGGGTGTAGCTGCCGTGTTTCTATTTTTTATTAACGGAACATGGTGTGCGTTGTGTGTCTTTCTTTATAGCTAGGATCTGCCATTCGAAGATAATAGAAGTGATATTTTTCGTAGTGTTAAAGATGTTGAGATGTATATAATGGCTGATTAAATATCACTTAAATAATTTAATATTATCTTATTGTTTGGAGGATTTTGTAAACGATTAAGAATGCTTGCTCAAACAAGAGTGGTGTCTCTCTTATTATCACCTTGCGCTGGTGTGTATATATATATTTAATTATTTTTATGTTTTTTTGGGTTGGAGGTGGCAGGATTTTAGGGGATTTATTTGGAAAGAGAGATTATTCCAACTCCTATCCCTCCCTTAGGTGGTAATCTTCCCAGGTGCCATTGAGCCATGGTCGGACTGGCCTTAAATTGCTTCGGAGTCTGCCTTTGCTCCCTTTTATATTCAAGTGAAATACAATGCATGACCAGAATGCAGTGTTTTTTTATTGGTAATGGGATCACCTAGATAGAAGTTTATTAGGATATGTGGTACGTCCAAGTTCTGAAAGCGGACAAACCCAAGGGAAATTGGGTTCTAGTGGACTAAAAATTGTGAGAATTAGCCAATAATAGTGGTAAGAGCATTGACTGCAATGTAGAATCAATTCTACTTTTGGTTGCCTGAACAATTATTTTCACATTCAAGAAAAACAATTGAAAACTGGATCCCATATTGAATTACTCCAGAGTTTTAAGGTTTTTGAATGACAATCAGTAACTGCTTTCTGGCTTCATTTCCTCAGGCCCTCCATTTTTTTCTTTTAGGTTAACCCTCGTTTTTGACAAGTAGTTCATAAATTTCAGGGTGGAGGGCAATGGCTTCTAGGGAAGGATAGCAGCGGCTGTAAGGAAGAAACCTTTAAACCTGACCAGAAGAGACTGAGGTGCGAATTGAATCACGTTAATTTGGAAGACGAGTGGGAAGACAGGTTGGGTGATACCCTTGGACCTCTCTCCTCCGTACATAGTTACTAGTAGGAGAAGATATGATTAGAAGGGCGTCAAATAGGTGCCCCTGCAATAACGGATGAAGTTCCGCGTTGCAGGTTAAGGTGTTTTTAGAATCTGCTACGTACATCCGCAACACTTTTGCAGGAGTAGGTCAACCAGCGTCTTTTTTTTTTTTCTTACTCACGGAGGAGGATGAAAGGGAAATTCGAACCCTCACCGGTGGACTCGCCGGTCTCAACCAGTGTCATGTTTGGAAGAATATCTTAGTTTAAATAAAGTATTATGTAATAAAGGCTTTGGATACAATGTCTCCCGGGATGCCATGTCATTGAGTGTTCGAAGATGGGACCCGTTTCTGTCACTTTGACCATTCTCTGTTCTGGCTTGGTTGGGAAAGCCTTTAGCCAGTATGAAATCATGCTGCAAATCTGAGCATTCTGTGCTGAACTGCTTGGGCCAGAGCCTCACAACGCTGCGCTTTATATGTGTCCTATGTTTATGTTTCCCTAGGTGGGTGGTCGAGCGTAAGCAAAGATCATCAGAAGTTCAATGGAAGCCAAGAAAGCGAAGAAACAATTTGGCTGTAGCTCCATTAAGCTGTAGAGTTGTAATTATTCAATCATAAAGCCAGTTTCTGCTGTATACAAGCGACACAAAGTTGTTAAAAGTCGAATCCGTTTTGACCACTTTAGCGCACTTGCAATGGCTGCTGGTAATCATCAGGCGAGATCTCTAACTTCAATTCCCTCTCCACAACACATCCAATTACAGTAGTGAATGACCTTTAGGGTTTAGGATCCTCTCTCCCACACTCAAGAAGTTCTAATGGATTATGATAAGAACTAAAATAAAATTTTAAAAATTAAAAATTAAAAACAGGCAACGTGATTCCTAGAGCTGAGACATGGTGCTACGTTCTAAGGACGTAATAACCTCTTCAATAGAACTGGAAGAGGTACATAATAGCGCATCCGATAAGGGAAAGCAGGAAAACATAAACAAGATTCAAAAAATAAATCTCTAAGTTTTACAATTCTTTATTACAATAAGCTAAATAGTTGGCAACCTAGTTCAATTAGAAACAAGTACTATCTAAATCCTCCTGATCCCAAGTTCAACACAATGGTATGTGAGTTTATTTTTCATTTTTAAGAAAAAAACACAATTACTTACAAGAGCATAAACTCGAGAGCAAGCCATGAGGAATATGGAGAATAGTAAGACAAAGGATACTCTTTGAGCAACTATTGGTATTTCCAATCACAAAATGTTGTGGAAAAATCACCTAGATAACAGTAGGGGATTCCCTTAGCTTAGTGGTAAGCCAACCTCTTGACCAACGAGTCCAACTGGTCAAGGGTTCAATTCCCCCCTCCAATCCCTATGTGTGAGTATTTTTTTATTATTTATATATATAAAAAAATCACCTAGACAACAATCAATAGGAGCTTTTACTCATACTTCCGTAATATTGCAACAGCCACTAGAGTAGAAGACAGCATAATACTAGAGTCATGAGGGAGCCTTACCTAGTCCAGTGCAGGGTTTGATTCCCACATCCTACTTGAGTAGAGAGAAGGAAACCAACAGAACCTTCATTATATTCCACTTCAACAAACCAATATCTTTTTCCTAATTAAAGGAAGAAACCGTGAATACATTCAACTCAACAACTGAAGAAATCTAAGAACCAACTAGAAGGTGGGCAGCCTAAACTGGTAAAGTAGCATGAGGTTTATTTTACATACTCTCTAGTGTTAGTTCCTTTCACTTACTATGTAAGATCATGTACTTAAATCCATTATAACACACCATCACGGCATGCAGACCACAAGACCTTAGTCTAACACACGACTCCACTTCCTCTCCACCAACAATTTGCCCCTGAAACCCGATCTCTACCACCATATCACCAGGTAGTAGACCAGACTCTTAATAGTCATGCTCTACCAAATGATAAGCAATCGTCAGAATCATCATATCACATACTAGAGTGCTCCTAGCAAGAACCATGGGGAGGAATCAAAAGAAACTAGTATAATAGCCAGGAGAAAGCGAGAGAGGAACAGAGATAGTTCAAACAATAACTTTATGGTAAGTCACAAGAGGAAAGGGATCAACACCAAAGCTGAAACAATCACTTCCTCCTCTGGGCTAATGCGTCGTTGCAACATTCAAGCATGAGGCCAGCAAGTCGCAATTGTCATGTACTATTACAAGACTCGTTTAGTATCTGGATTTCAAGTACAACATAAACATTACTCGAATTGACATAATTATTTGCATAAAGCAGAGGTCCAATACACCACAAAATGAGCAAAACAATTACATAATTTACATCGTACACATTTACAACAATGGAGCTTCTAAATCGATACATGAGCTTGTGTGAAGAATCACTGCCATTGAGACTCAAAGTTTGTGTAATTCCAACATCAACGCTAAGCCAACTCAATCTCCTTCCAACAAAAGATGAACATAAAGAAGAACAACGAGCAAGCCGAATATTAATTATACCTGTACACATTTCAGCACATCAACCCGCTACCGCCAAGCACTGAACGATACACGAACCACTGGGCACGCACCCAACCTTCCCCGCCCACGCAATTTGGCCCCACAGCTCTCTTCCGCCGTCCCTCTTCTCCACCCGAATCTCCGCACACCAAATCTCCATTCCGCTGCCCTTCTCCTCCCACACCACCACCAGCTTTTCCCCTACGTTCGCCATCGTCGAACCGCAAAGAAACCTTGGCAGCCCTCTCTCCACGCCCCTCAGCTCTCTCCACGCCTTTTCCTCCACATTGTACCCTCTGATCTTTCCCAAGTAGTCATAGCAGTACAGAACCCCGTCCACCACACACGCCCTTCCTCTCCAACCCATATCCAGATTGCTTTCCACGCTCTCCCAAGCCCCGCTTCTCGCATCGTACACCGCCCCACCCCTGTCCGCCATCGCGTAGATCTTCCCATTTATCATCGCGCTTGCGTGCATCCACTTCTCCCGGACCTCAACCGGGCTTGCCACTGGTTTCCACGTCCCGGTCAGCGTGTCAAACACCTCGGCCCAGTTGTTAGACCGGAACCACGTGTCCACCACGCACCCGCCCATCACATAGATCTTCCCATCCACAACTCCCGCAGCGGCGAACTCACGCCCGACCCGCATGCTCGGCGCAAGCCGCCACCGGTTGAAGCGACAGTCGAGGGCCCAGACTCTGGCGGTGGATATATCGTTGACGGAACCCCCGAGGACGTAGATGGTGGATCCCACAGCGGCGTAGGCAGATCCGACTGCGGCTTCGGGGATGGCTGGTACCGGGGTAAGGGAGCGAGGGTGGTTTGATTGAGAGTCAGAGTGTAGATCGAGAGAGAAAATAAAGGAAGGAGAGAGAGAGGAGCGGAGAAAGATATAGAGAACGGGCTCGGTGCAGCGGAGGCGACAGCGCGCAGCGAAGAAGGGAGGGGAGGACACCGCGGTTCGGATTGCCCTGGACACGTGGGATAGGGTGTCATGGTGGGAGCGCGGAACTCGGGCCAGGCAGTCTAATGCGACGTCGTCCGGCAAGGAGGGGATAAGGGTTCCTACTGGTTCGGTGGTGGCCATGGTCCGGTGGGCTGCGGAAGAAGCTCGAGGAGGACCAACAAGCGCTCGTGCCTTTTACGGACCCGAGGACATGTGATGGCCCTAATATTAGTTGCTGACACCTTTTAAAATGCAAGTTAAAACTGAACTCGTAATTCTTAAGTTCTGTGATCTGTACATATGAAAAGAGCATCAACCATGAAAGGTACTGATCTGGGTCGGATTCAAATCGTTAAGAGCTTGGCGAGCTACGAGGGACATGGTGCTTGGTCCTCACGTACGAAATTCACTGGAGGATTCGAACGAAAACGTCTCCAGCGAGTGATCGAGAAGCGAATTAACCCAACCAAGGAAAATGGCCTGGAAACTGTTTGTACAAAGATGGGGATAAAACTTTTCCTCGATGGCTGCACAACATAATAGCCCGAGTTGTGTGTCTACCCGACCGACCCATGACCATCAAAGGAAGCCCCTAAATTATTGACCCAACTAGCTACGCGAATACAAAGCCCAGCTCAAAACTATGTCGGTAACAATTTCTCCCCCTTACAAACAGCCTTGTCCTTAAGGCTGGAATCCACTTTGCTTAAGCTGGAACTCCAGATGACGATGCTGAAGTTGGTTGACTTCTTCCCAAGTAGCCTCCGAAAGTGGGTGTCCTTTCCAATGAACCAGTGCCTCATCTCTACCTTGCCTACAGCAGTACTCCAGCACAGTTCGAAGGTGGTTCTCCTCCTTCAAGTCCTCTTTGGCATCATGGAATTCTTCAAGGTCTTCCACAACCTACCTTATCCAACGTTTCAACTTTGAGACATGGAAAATGGGTGCACCTTAGATCCTGGTGGGAGATCCAGCTTATATGCAACAGTCCCCATCTGCTGTAGAACCTTGTAAGGCCCATGAAAATGAGTGGTCAATTTGCTATGCTTGAGATTTGATAGAGAAATTTGGTAGCATCGAGGAAACTTCATGTAAACATAATCTCTCACTTCAAACTAAAGGTCCCCTCACTTTTTGCCATACACCTTTTTCCTTCTTTCCTAGGCAGCTTGGAGATTCCTCTTTGTCTCACTAAGTACTTGCTCTCACTCCACTAAAACTTGCTCTACCCCTACCACCTTAGCTCTACCATTACATACGAAAGTAGTGAGGGAGGAATCCTCCCATAAATAATCTCATAACGAGTGTGCAGAATGGGTCCGTGCCAACTTGTATTATAATAGTATTGAGCCTAATCCTTTCTACCAACTCTTGTGTCTGCTTACATCCCTTTATTTCATCTCTAATGGCATCCAAGTAAGAGGGATTGGGGTAGATATAGCTTAAAATTCTATTGAATGAGAATCATTTGTCTCTCCTTACTTTCCCTTACCCCATTTAAATATTCTATTTGCCACAACATTATCCTTTTTATTTATTTATTTATTTATTTTTTTATTAGAGAACATGGATGGTAGCCTGACAAATTTTATTAATATCAACAAGGCTGAGCATAACCATACCTCGAATAAATACAATAGACAGAGTATAAGCCTAATCCATAAAGAAAAGCTAATCGCTTACATATTACGCTGCCACACATAAGTAAAAGTAAACACAAAAATACATTGGGCAACACATTCGTTTTACCCTATGGTGGCCTATAATTACCTAAACCTAGTTGATCTTTGACATAAACATCTAAGCATGGATGGGGCAATGATTCACACTGGTCAAAAATTGTCACATTCCAAATAGCATGACCATGATTGGCTAGATGGTCTGCTATTACATTTCCCTCACGATGCACATGGCGCACAAGTGTATGTAAGGGAATCATGGACAAACATTGACGTATGACATACTCTAATTTCTATGGAGTTTTTCACTTTTTGAGTAAACATTGAACTAAATAGAAAGAATCTGATTCAATAACTTGAGGTACTTGACTCCGTTCATGACATATTTTAAGGCCCTTTAACAAATTGTATGCTTCCGCCTCTGCACTAGTGCCAGGATTCAACTTGGTGGAAAAAGCCATGATAAAATCTCCATTATGATCTCTAAGGATTCCCCCTCCAACGTTATTTCCCATGATGCTTGATCCGTCCGTATTCAGCTTATATTGCCCCATAGGAGGAGGTTGCCAATGAATCCAAACTCCTCGCCGCCATGGAATGTAAATCATAGGAACTCTTAAAATAGATAGTGAAAGTCGATCTAGAAGACTTACTTGAACCTTGACTTGAATTAGAGTTGACAATTGAAGCATCCAATGTGTAACATCTTTGTTAATTTTGAACAAAGACATACATTCACCATTGTGTTTTGCTGAATTCCTAGCCAACCAAATTCCTTTTGCAATAACTCCCCCCAAAATGGCTATTAGCGCTCTCCTCTGATTATGCCATGAGGCCTTTGAATACCATGAAGAGACAAGATCAGATATAGAAGTAAAACGAACAGGTACTTGAAGTGCATCACCAAATGTTCTCCAAAGTCGTTGTGCCAATCCACTATGCATAAAGACATGACCCACAGTCTCCCGTTCCCCCATCTTACAACAATAACACTTAGATGCCAATTGGATTCCCCTTCTTTACATATTACATTCCACATGGATGCCATAGTGAATTAATTTCCACATAAACAATCCAATATTAGGAGGGACTACTTTGTTCTACAAAAACTTTGCCCAAAGCACTTTTTCTTTTTTAACTCTCCGGTCATGATACACTAATGAAGTTGAAAGTTCACCAAAGGCACTCAAATCACAGATAAGCCTATTCGGGTCTTGGTTACAAACAATTTTGTTGGCATGTTCTTGTTGCTCATTAGACAAATGTTCCTTAATAAAATCTTGATTCTGAAGAGCTTCCCTAACTGTTATATCTTGATTTGGGCATAAAGGGTACCAAAGAGGTTGTCCAAGCCAATTATCTTTCCAAAATGAACATTTACCCTTTCCAATAATCCATTTTCCATGTTTGATTGAATACTCCAACCAAGGCAAAAGCATCTTCCATGTATGCGAATGGGCATTCTTTTTACCTCGATTGATTGCTTTCATCGGGTGTCCATTCTTAGCCCGCATGACTAAGGCCCACAATGACTGTCCTTGAATGAACCGCCATGCAAACTTGATTTGAAGGGCTTGCATTGTTTGTTCTAGGTTTCAAACTCCTAGACCACCTTCTTCCATAGGCATGCATATACTCTGCCAATTAACCCAATGACTACCATTGCTATCTCCATTACTCTACATGAATTTAGCTAGTATGCTATTAATCTTCTTGATGACCATCTTAAGCACTTTTGTAATAGAAATGGTATGTATCGGCATAGAGGAGAGAACACTTTTGATTAATGTCAATTTACCCCCCTGTGATAAGAACTTTGCCTTCCAATTTTGCACTCTATTAGCTATAACATCTACCATCTCATCAAAGTAATGAATACAACTTCGCCCTTTGAATAGTGGAATGCCCAAGTATTTAATTGGCAGGTTTGCAAAAGAGAATCTTGTTATATGTTTGATAAGTGCTCTCTTTGATGTATCTAACTTTTTGGACACTATTACCCTTGTCTTCTCTGATAAATATATAATGTTTTTGATGATTAGTATTAAGAAAAGAAAAATAATATCTAGTCATAAATTAATTATATTTCATTAGATACATCCTTATTTTATCACTGTTTTTGGGCAGGACCTTATATGATCAAAAGACCAACTTATTGGAGAAGCCCAAGTCACTCGTGGTAGTCCGTGAATTCATGCAACACCGAGAAGAAGCCCGTATGCAGCAGCCCGTATGTCTTATATTGAGATCCGCATAGCCTTCACGTGACCTAACATGAAGACCTACAAGGCTTAACGACGTCGTTCACCTACTAAGGAAATAAACAACCTAAATCAGCCTCAACCTATGCCTTCGTCTCTACGCCGCTCTCTCCCTCTCTTTCTTTCTCGAAGACAAAAGAAGGAAACAGCTGCAGACTTGCCGATATCTTCGCCGAAGATTGAAACGTGAGCCAACGGGAAGATTCTCCAACGGGAAGAAAACCACAAGATGGATCGGTAGGTGGCGGCTTCTATATAAGGGAAGAGAACCCGTATGAAGAAAGATCATTTGAGCAGAAACGAATCAAGAACGGAGTTCTTCAAGCACTATCTCTTTCGAAAGGGTTCCGAATATCTGTAAGCTTTGTATTGAAGCAAAATCACTATTCTGATTATATCATCTATTTTTACATTTTGCTTCGATCTCAAGGTTAGGGTTTTACCCAACTTTGGGGATTTTCTGTTCAGCACCATTAGAAGCTTAAATGTTGTATTTATCATCTTGTTGAGGTGCTGTACTATTTGATTTACTTGATCTGAGCTGTAATCCGTGGATTGCTGTCCCATTGTAGACCTAAAGAGAAACTGCTTTCTCTTTTGATAAGAAAAGGACCCTTTAGTGCTTTACTAAAGGAGGTGGAGTATGACTCAAATTAAGGAGTCCGATTCACTTAAAAAGAGGGTTCTGTGTGCATCTTTATTTGTGTGATTATTCTGTTGCATATCTATTTTTTTGAATAATCCCACATTCTATTTAGATAGATTTAGAACTTTACAAACATACATAAAATTGGTCTATATAAACAAAAATTAAGGGAGACACCTAATTCAACTCCCCTTCTTAGGTGACTTAGGATTCAACATTCTCTACATTCACCTTTTGACCACTATATGCTTCATATTCTTCTAACAAAGCTTTGAGATACTCAAGAGAACGTTGATTTCCTTCCATAAAAATTAATATATCATCAGCATATAATAAATAAGAAACTTCACCGAAATTATTATCACCTTTAAATCTTCCAATGAATGGCGTCATTTCCATCAAATGATTGAGCTTTCTACTAAATGCATCTTGAGCCAAGATAAAAATGCTAGATGACAAGGGATCCCCTTGGCGAAGCCCTCGTGTGGACTTAAAGAAACCATATGTTGCTCCTTGCACCAAAAGTGTAAACCAATTATTAGACATACACCTAAATATCATATTACTCCATTGGTGAGAAAAACCAAACCACTCCAATACCTTAAGTATAAATCCCCACTCCATTCGATCATACGCCTTTTCCATATCCACTTTAATCATCATTGGTATTTCTTTTGTGTACGTTGACAATCTCAAGTGACTACCATGCAAGGTTTTACTAAAATATGTTGTGGGCTTCTTACCTTGTGAGAGAACCACACTAACTTTTCATCTTAAATCATCACATTCCAACACAAAAGGTACTATAAATTTAGATAGGGCAAGGATTGGGGCTATTATCATGGCTAACTTGAGTTTTTCAAAGGCTTCTTGTGCTTCCTCTGTTCACTTGAAAGCATCCTTCTTTAGTAAATTCGTCAAGGGCTTAGCTGTCCTCCCATAGCCTATAATAAATATTCTATAATGTCTTGCAGTCTTAAAAAATCCTTAAAGTGGTCTTATGATTTTGAAGTGAGCCATTATAATATTGTTTCCATCTTCTTTAAATCCATTACTATTCCTTCACTACTCACCACATGTTCTAAGAATTTCAATTTGGTGCACCCAAATTTATACTTCTTTAGCTTAACAAAAAGTTAGTTATTTCATAACAATTCTAAGACTAGATGCACATGCCTTAAGTGATCCTCCTAGGAATGACAATATATTAGGAAAGCTAAAGGCCACACCCATAACCAATAAAAAATAAAAAATAAAAAATAAGAAAAGCTCACACTACTTTATGGGATCCATAAAAACTACAAAAAGGCCATCAAGGTAGACAAAGAGAGAAATGTAGGCTTTAATCTGTACTCGACGACACATATAATTTTTAGCATCTATGACAAAGACTTACAAGGTTGAATCCCATTTTTTAAGCTAAATACTTCTTTTTTATTCTCACTCTACTTACTTTGATTAAATTACCAAATAGAAAATTCTAAGAGAATTTTTTTTACGAGGAGAGTATGAGCTGTCCTTTTTATCTACATCTCTTTTCATATATTTTTAAAATTCCTAATGCATTATTTCTAGAGCTAGATAAGAAACGCAACCTTCTCCTTATGTGCTTCTTTTACAATTCTAACTCATCAGAGACCTAATAGTGAAACTAAAATCAATATCAGCCGGTGCATGTTTATTTATTAAAAATTCACGTCTCACTTGCTTTTTAATAAGCCAAAGGATCGATAGTTCAATTGTTGCAATAATAATAAGGGATAAAGCAAGTTTTCTAGTGGGGTTGCTCTTATCCGGTATATAATCTGTGAGAAGATAGCTGAGTACAATCCATCTACTGTTGGATATTCTAAAAAGAAAATATCTCAAAAGCTAATGTTGGATAGAATCCCCCAATTCCATCCATTAAAAAAAAATAAAAATAAATCCTATATTATTAACAATTCCAGGGCCTTTAGATTCCTTTCACGTCTACAGTATTTAACTAATCTACATGTTAGCCATATGATATGGCCTGACCCCTACTGAGAAAAATCCTACAGATTAGCTATTTTCTAAATTCCATTGAGCTTTTCTAATTAATGCATGAAGGATTAAATATTACTTTGATTAGCTCTCGTGTTGTTAAATAAACGTTTTATAGAATTGCCACGGATATTTCAACAAAAAATAAAATTAACACATGCTTTTTAACAAATATATCTTTTCAGAACACTTCTCAAAATCAAAATGCAAAATAATTTTAAAAATAAAAATGAGAAAATGTACGTTGAGAGGTCAATTGGGTGGGTAAAACCTGATGGGAAAAACGACGTATAAAGTTTCCCACTTTGATTGAACCTGTGAGGATATACTAAAACACCAACAATGTATTCGAATCACAAGTCAAATAAGCAAATCACAATCAAAACAAAAGAATTTCTACGTGAAAAAACTCCTCCAATGTGAAGGATAAAAAACCACGGGACCGATCACGGAGTCCACCCTAATCTCCACTATATAAATCATTAGGTTACAACCCAATCAAGTCCTTAACAATAGCAACAGGACTAAGATTCACTGATTCAACAATAATAGAATCACCAATAAATAGTGAAGAAACAAGTTGTAAACAACAACTTAACCAAGAAAAGTTGGAGAAATATCACCCAGATTTTCGACCACAATCTGCTGACTTCAAGAGCTCCAAACAACGATCCAACCGTTCACAATGAACAACACCCAATCCCGAACCTGCTGACAAAAAATCAGCTCAATCGGACCACGGATCAACCTTGATCAGACGTTTGATCAACTGCTGCGCAGGGCCTCTAATTCCTGCGAAATTCTGCTCTTTTCTTTTCTCTCTCTCTTTTCTCTTTGACGGCCACTCACCTCTTCTCTCTAAAGAAAAAACCCTATATTTTTCTTTTTAAACCTTAGGGCCACATTACCCTAATTGGACCCAATAATAAGTCCCCGAATATGGGCTGGACCAACCCAACAATTCTCCCCCTCCAGCCCAAATGAGGGAGATTCCATATGTCCATTTTTCAAGCACAATCCAAACCGGCCTCATGCCGACAAAACTCAAACTTTTCTCGCCATAGAGCCTTTGTCATCATATCAGAACCATTATCCTCAGTATATACCTTTTCAAGTGCAACCTCTTTGGTTTCCATGATATCTCGTATCCAATGATACCTTACATCAATATGCTTTGACCTTTGATGAAAAGTAGAGTTTTTAGCAAGACGTATAGCACTTTGACTATCACAAAATATCACATACCTTTCTTGCACGAAACCAAGTTCTTTTATGAATTCCTTCATCCAAAGCAACTCTTTACATGCTTTCGTTGCTGCAATAAATTCTGCTTCTGTTGTAGATAGAGCAATACATTTTTGTAATCTTGATTGCCATGCCACAGCTCCCTCTGAAAACTTAATCAAGTAGCCTGAAGTAGATCTTCTATTATCAATATCTCCTGCCATGTCAGAATCTGTATATCCCACAAGAATAGGCTTATCACTCCCAAATGAAAGTTTCAAACTAGAAGTGCCTCGAAGATACCTTAGAATCCACTTCACTGCATTCCAATGTTCTCTTCTAGGATTAGAAGTAAATATGCTAACTACTCCAACTGCATAAGCTATATCTGGCCTTGTACAAATCATTGCATACATTAAACAACCAACAGCCGAAGCATAAGGAACTCTTTCCATATCTTTTCTGTCTTCCTCATCTGCAGGACATTGTTTCTTACTAAGCTTAAAGTGTGTAGCAAGAGGCGTGCTCTCCACTTTAGCTTTATTCATACAAAACCTCTGAAGCACTTTCTTAATGTACTCTTCTTGAGACAACCACAACTTCTTGGCTTTTCTATCACGACTAACTCTCATACCAAGAATTTGCTTCACTGAGCCTAAGTCTTTCATTGAGAATGACTTACTTAACTCCTGTTTCAACTTTTCAATTCTTACAGCATTCTTACCAACTATAAGCATGTCATCTACATAAAGCAGTAGAATGATAAAATCATCATCTGAGAACTTCTGCACAAATACACAATGATCAGAATTTGTCTTCTTATAGGCTTGCTCCCCCATAAAAGACTCAAATTTTCGATACCATTGTCTCGGTGCCTGTTTTAAGCCATATAAACTTTTCTTTAGCTTGCAAACATAGTTCTCTTTACCTTTTTCTTTAAAACCCTCTGGTTGCTCCATATAAATTTCTTCATTTAGGTCACCATGAAGAAAAGCAGTCTTTACATCCATTTGCTCAATTTCAAGATCAAGACTGGCAGCCAATCCCAAAACCACTCGAATTGAGGACATTTTCACAACAGGTGAAAAAATCTCATCATAATCAATTCCCTTTTTTTGACTGAAACCTTTAACAACTAGTCTGGCTTTGTATCGGGGTTGTGAAGAATTTTCATCATGCTTCAATCTATAAATCCAACGATTCTTCAAAGCTTTCTTGCCCTTAGGCAATGTCACCAACTCAAATGTTTGATTATCATGCAAATATTTCAACTCATCTTGCATTGCATCAACCAATTTTTTCTTATCCACATCCTCTGCTGCTTCTTCAAAGCTCTCAGGCTCACCTGCATTAGTCAACAATACATACTCCTCAGTAGAGTATCTAGAGGATGGATGGCGATCTCTAGTAGACCTCCTCAATGGTGGAACTGAAGATAGATTCTTCTGAACATCAACAACATTATCTGTCTGAGTGTCACTATTATCTGCAACCTGTTGGTCATTCTGAACCTGATCCTGAACATCATGTTGAATATCACTCTCAACTTGTTCTGGCAACTGTCGTTGTAAATCATTTGAAGGAATTAGATCAATATCAATACCAATCTTAGAGCCTTGTGACATATTCTTCTCACTCTGGCCAATATCTGTCATATTTTGATTCTCAAAAAATACAACATCACGACTCCTCACAATTTTCTTCACAGTTGGATCATAACACCTGTAGCCAAATTCATCAGAACCATAACCAAGAAATATACATTCTCGTGTCTTGACATCTAACTTAGACCTTTCATCCTTAGGAATATGAACAAATGCTTTGCAACCAAATACTCTTAGATGGTTATAGGAAACATCCTTGCCAAACCAAACTCTATCTGGCACATCACCATCTAAAGCAACAGTTGGAGATAGATTGATAACATAAGCTGCTGTAAGTAATGCCTCACCCCAAAATGTCTTTGGCAGGTTAGCATTTGAAATCATGCATCTAACTCTCTCAACCAATGTCCTGTTCATTCGTTCCGCTATACCATTTAACTGAGGTGTTTTTGGAGGTGTCTTTTGATGTCGAATACCATGTTGCCTACAATACTCATCAAATGGTCCAATGTACTCACCACCATTGTCTGATCGAATGCATTTCAACTTCTTTCCAGTTTGCCGCTCTACTGAAACTTGAAACTGCTTGAACACATCTAGCACTTGATCTTTTGACATCAAAACATAAACCCAAACCTTTCTTGAGTAGTCATCAATAAAGGTCACAAAGTAGGATGCTCCACCAAGCGTCCTCGGGTTAACTGGGCCACAAACATCTGAGAGTACTAACTCCAAGAAATCTGATTTTCTTGAAGGAGGGTGATTATAGAATGAAACTCTTTTCTGTTTTCCAGCTAAACGATGTGCACACTTCTCAAGTTTTGCACTCTTAATCCCAGATAGCAAGTTCTTCTTTGCCAACACATTCATGCCCTTCTCACTCATGTGATTTAACCTTTTGTGCCATAAAGCACTTGCATTCCCATCTTCCACTACATTACAAGTGTCCTTGGAAATCTTGGCCTGAAACAAATACAAAGAAGACTCTTTCTTGCCTCTAGCCATAACTAATGAACCCTTAGTAAGTTTCCATTGTCCATTATTGAAGATATTGCAAAAACCTTCATCATCAAGTTGTCCGGTAGAAATCAAATTCAAGCGAATTTCTGGTACATGTCTAACATTCTTGAGAACCAACTTGGATCCATTACGAGTCTCCAAGCATACATCTCCCATACCTGCAACTTTAGCCAAGCAATCATTGCCCATCTTCAATGTGCCAAAGTTTCCAGGAGTATAAGAAGTAAAGAACTCCCTCTTGGAAGTAATATGAAGAGAAGCACCACTATCAATTACCCAACTTGTTTCATTACTAGCAAAATTCACATTATCATCATAGCAAACAATAACAAGTTCATTAGTAGCTGCTGCAACTCGATCATCATCATTGTTGTCTTTCTTCTCCTCAATTTCATTAACTTTCTTCTTCTCATTTCTACCTTTACCATTCTTCTTTTCATTTTTCAGCTGGAAGCAATTTTTCTTGATATGACCCATCTTGCCACAATGATGGCACTCTACATTTTTATGCCATGATCTAGACTTACTTCGACTTTTGTTATAACCTCTCAGACCTCTACTATGACTTCTCCCCCTGTTTTCAACAAACAAAGCTTCAGAATGAGATAAAGAACCCTGACTCTTTCTTCTCATCTCTTCATTCAAAATACTAGTCTTGGCAAAATCCATAGTGACAATACCATCGGGAGCAGAGTTACTCACTGACATACGTAATGTTTCCCAAGATTCTGGTAAAGTACCAAGTAACCAAAGTCCTTGTACTTCATCTTCAAACTTCATATTCATGCCTGAAAGTTGATCTAACATTCCCTGAAACTCATTCAAATGATCAGATATGGATTGCCCATCTTTGTATTTCAAGCTAAAAAGTTGTTTCATCAAATACATCTTATTATTTCCAGTCTTTCAAGCATACAAAGATTCAAGTTTGTTCCATAGAGTCTGAGCATGTGTTTCTTTACTAATGTGATTCAAAACATTCTCATCTACAAATTGTCGAATGAACCCGCATACAATTTTATGCTCAAGAGTCCAATCGGCCTCACTCATGTTGTCTGGTCTTGTTTCACTAAACACCGGTAAGTGCCAACGCTTCACATAAAGCAAATCTTCCATCTTACCCTTCCAAACATGATAGTTTCTTCCATTCAAACTAATCATCCTGTTAGTGCTTAGTTCCATCGTTCAATCAAATCCAAAGATAAATAAAACAACCACAACCTAAGCTCTTGATACCACTCTGATGGGAAAAACGACGTATAAAGTTTCCCACTTTGATTGAACCTGTGAGGATATACTAAAACACCAACAATGTATTCGAATCACAAGTCAAATAAGCAAATCACAATCAAAACAAAAGAATTTCTACGTGAAAAAACTCCTCCAATGTGAAGGATAAAAAACCACGGGACCGATCACGGAGTCCACCCTAATCTCCACTATATAAATCGTTAGGTTACAACCCAATCAAGTCCTTAACAATAGCAACAGGACTAAGATTCACTGATTCAACAATAATAGAATCACCAATAAATAGTGAAGAAACAAGTTGTAAACAACAACTTAACCAAGAAAAGTTGGAGAAATATCACCCAGATTTTCGACCACAATCTGCTGACTTCAAGAGCTCCAAACAACGATCCAACCGTTCACAATGAAGAACACCCAATCCCGAACTTGCTGACAAAAAATCAACTCAATCGGACCACGGATCGACCTTGATCAGACATTTGATCAACTGCTGCGCAGGGCCTCTAATTCCTGAGAAATTCTGCTCTTTTCTTTTCTCTCTCTCTTTTCTCTTTGACGGCCACTCACCTCTTCTCTCTAAAGAAAAAACCCTATATTTTTCTTTTTAAACCTTAGGGCCACATTACCCTAATTGGACCCAATAATAAGTCCCCGAATATGGGCTGGACCAACCCAACAAAACCCACCAAAAAAAGAGAAAAAAAAGACATTAGGTGGTTTGCTAAAGGAACAGGGCCCTCCCCAGCCACCTACTCCACCATCAACGAAGTGGGTTGGTGCAACGTACTGTACTGTTAACGTGTCACCTTCCCGCACTGGCGTGGACGCACATCAGATGCCATCGATCCTCGTGTCTGAGTCTTATCCGCATAAACAAAGACTCAACACGCCAATCCAAAAAAGACAGGCACGGACCTGACTGTGTATCCCAGACGTCTCGGCCGAGTAATACTGTACGGACGCCGCGGTCTACGCTTTTTTTAAACTGTAATTTCACTGTATGCCATCACCAACAACCACCACTACCCCCACAATGCGGTTTCTATATATGGGTTCTGCGCTTGCGGAATTGATCGTCTAACCAGAAAGAGAGCCTGTCTTTAAGATCCTAATCTCGAGCCTTTTGGTTCCTTCTGCCTGCACTCTCATTTTCGTGGTTCGTCTACGCTTTGTCTTTCATTGTTATTAATGATTCAGACAATATTTCTAGATGTTTGTTTGACTCTATTTTTGGTTGTACAAATTTTAAATTATTTCCGCTCTGTTTGGCTGCTGAGAAAGCGAAGGGAAGGGATTATTCTTTAATTTTATGCTTCATGCAGCTGCCTCGGCCAAGGCTCTTTTCCGTAGAAACTCTCATTGTCAGAGATCCTGTTGGAGATACGGTTGCCCTAGTATCTACAATAGTTGTCCCAAGATATTCTTTTCCCTTATTAAGGCAATGAGAATATTACAATTATGGATATAGAATACGTTGTATAGGAAAATCATTCTTTTCTTTACTTGTAATTATTTCTCCTTCCTCATCACATTCCTTGTATTATAAATAGAACATCATGTAATAGTTCTAGGTTAAGCAATCCAAGAGAAACTTTTCCCATTGTTATTGCTCTCACCATTGCTTCCCTCTATTTCCTGTCATGGTATCAAGAGCCAGTACGGTTCTTTTCTTCTAAGCTTCCGCACCTTCTTTGATAACCTTTTTTCCGCTTCGTTGCTTCTGTTTCCTTTTTTTTTTACAAGCACCTTCTCGGATATTTCTTGGTTATCTTTCCCTATTTTTTTTTCAACATGTCTCCTAACCGTGTTGATATTGATGCCCCCATTTTTGAGGAGACATTCGACAATGAGGCTCCTATGAACCAAGTCCCCACCATGTCTGCCCCCCCTGTTGCCCCTGTTTCCTCCTAGACTAGTATAGGCTCTCTTAGTTCTGGCCCGTTCCCCATTTAGCCTATTTTTTGGGTTCCGAGCCCAAACCCCCCTTCATCGGACCTCCGAGGCTCTTCACTGGGCTCCACCCCAGTTGCTGTTGGACCCACCCCGACCTCTGGCTCGGGTTGGTATCTTATGGGTCAGGCACCCAACCCGGGTTCTCCGGGTTTGGGTCCCAACCCCTACCCGGTTTCCTATCCAGGTTAGTTTCTTCCCATGGGTTAGGCCCCTAACCCGACTGCTCCGAGTTCGGATCCGAATCCCTACTCGGTTCTCAACCCGGGATTTTTTCCTCTCGCAGCGCCAATCGGCCGCCTGGAATCCAGCGACCCTTTGTATACTGGTGCCTCCGATGGTCCCGAGCGTCGTCTTGTCGCTCAGCCTCTCACCAGCGCTGACGATTATACCGTATGAGCTCATGAATTTCGCCGGGCTCTCACCACCAAGGACAAAGAGGGCTTCTTGGATGGATCTGTTCCGGTGTCGACCGATCCTCGCTTGGCCTGTCAATGGCGCAAGTGTAATCAACTTGTGCGCTCCTGGATCGGAAACTGCCTTAAACCTGAGATCGTCGTCGCCCTCACGACGACTGAAGATGCCCGATCCCTCTGGTTTAACATCGCCGAAATGTTTGGAAAGCTTGATCAAGCCAAGCTCTTCTCCATCCATCGGGCCTTGAACGACTTACGGCAAGGTAATCTCGCCGTTGCCGTGGTCTTTAATCGGCTTTCTGCTCTTTGGAATGAGCTTGATATGGCCAAAGAACAGCTTGCAGGTCCCGACGCCACCCTCCAACAGTCCCGAGCCATCAAGGACCACCATCATTGCTTGCAGTTTCTTCTCATCCTCAACGAGGGTTTCATCCCCTTCCGATCGCAAATGTTGGCTTTAGATCCGCCGCCATCTCTTGGTTGCCTCTATCATCTGGCCGTGCAAGATGAGAACCAGTGCTTAGCCTCCTCTGAATACATAAAGGTTGGAGAATCGGTGCTCTTAGTGGCTCACGCAACCCCAGCACAGCGCGCTCTCGCTTTCCAGGCTAGAGCTCCTGGGCATCTCGCGCATACTGCGGCTGTTTCACACGGACCCCTACCACATTTTTCATTGGACGGCTCCTAGTGCTTACCTAGATCGGACGGTGCGCTAGGCTCCTATCTCGCGCCCGGGCCAAAAGCGTATCATTTGGCCCCGCGCGTCTCTGATTTGGGCTCGCATCATAATACATGCCCGCTTCTCCCGAACCCAAACCCCAGCATTCTTTATAATTCAGGCCCGCTCGTGGCTTACCAGGCCACCAGCGCGCCTGCTTTTGTCTCGACTCACACTGCGGGCTTGGCCTGTTAGTCATCTCGCTCCAATAAAAGGGCCTCTCGCCGCAACAACCCCAGAGGCATTTTTTGTGACCATTGCAAGCGTCTTTTTCATACTAAGGACACTTGTTGGTATCTACATGGTCGCCCCCCTAATGCCAACAATAAAATTAAGGATTATTCAGCTCATCAAGTCACTGTAACACCTAATTCGGCACCCCCGCCTATTAATGAGGACCAATTCCAACGCCTCATGCAAGCTATCACTCAACTCGGCACCCCCGACAAGGCCGCTAGCTTTGCAGGTACTTCTTTTTGCCTTAATTCCATTGCTAATGATGCTTGGATTATTGATTCAGGGGCCAATGATCATATTGTTTGTGATGAAATTTTTTTTTCTCACATTCTCCCTTCCCGTCCATCCATGTCTGTTCATCTTCCAAATGGTCAAGTCACATCGGTCACAAAAATTGGTCACGTCACATTAAATTCCCACATTACATTAAAAAATGTATTGTTTGTTCCATCTTTTCAATTCAATCTTATGTCTGTCTCTAACATTTGTTGTGATAGTGATTGTCGTGTCATCTTAAATTCCTCTGTTTGTTTCTTTCAGGCTCGTTTGACTAGCAAACTGATGGGCTTGGGTAGCGTACATCACAGACTTTATTTTTGGGCCTCCTTTCCTTCTGATTTTGATTTCGCCTCATGTACTCCCTTCCTTAAAGGGACCTTTTGTAATGCCCAAATTAATAATAAAAATTCTCATTTTCTTTTTCATCAACGTTTGGGTCATAGTGCGTCTTTTCCTCATCCCAAGTGTTCCATATGCCCTCTAGCCAAACAAACTCGGCCATCCTTCCCCTCTAGCACCTCACGTGCCACTTCCCTTTTTTTCCTCATTCATCTTGACATTTGAGGTCCATATCACACACCCTATCGTGACGGATCTCGATACTTCCTCACCATTGTCGATGACTACTCCCGTGGTACATGGGTGTTCCTCATGCAAAATAAATCCCAAGTCCTTTCCCACCTTAAACACTTTCTTGCCATGGTTTAAACACAGTTTTGTAGTACCATTCAACGGGTTCGATCGGACAATGCCCGTGATTCTTTTAATCATGATTGTTCCCGTTTCCTTTCTTCCCATGGTATCCTCCACAAGAGCTCTTGCACCTACACTCCTCAGCAAAATGGAGTTATCGAGCGCAAGCATCGTCATCTTCTTGAGGTCGCCCGTGCTCTTAAGTGTCAAGCGTCTATTCCTGAACTTTTCTGGGGAGACTGTGTGATCACTGCTGCCTACCTGATCAATCGGATGCCTAGTCGGATCCTTGACAGACGTACTCCTTTTGAGCTCCTTTTTGGCAAATATCCTGACATTCACCATCTCTGAGTTTTTGGCTGCCTCTGCTATGTCACCATTGTGGGTCCTCGGGACAAACTGGGTCCCCGTGCCTGGCGTTGTATTTTCATGGGTTATCCGACCCTCAAGAAGGGCTATCGCATTTATGATCCGACTTCTGATCGGTTCTTTATTAGCCACAACGTGGTGTTTCATGAAGATGTTTTCCCTTTCCGGGATCAGATTGCTCCATCACCTTCGATCGGTTCCCCTGCTCCTGGTCGGCCCTTCTTATTTAATGATGAGCCTCCTGCTTCGTTGCCCTTGTTATTACTGGAGGGTTCTCCACCACCTTTGGCTCCTTCAGCTGAGCCCTTGATTGAACATCCTCCGGATATTTTGGTTGACTCCTTGCCTACCCCACCGGCTGCTTCTCTAGCTCGCTCTCCTACTATTGCTACTGCTCTTGATCCCTCGGATTCCTCCACCGTTCCTGCTGATTCTCAGGCCTTGGTACTTGCTTCCACCCCTGCTACACCCTCTCTGGCTCCTCACCGATCAGGTCATAGCACGCGCCCTCCTACGTGGACTAAGGACTATATCTGTTCTAACATCCACACCTCAGGTACCCACTATCTGGTTTCTTCTTATGTCAGTTTTGCTCGGCTTACACCCGATCATCTTTGTTGCATTAGTTGCATTTTTTAGGAACAGGAACCCACCACTTATCATGAAGTAGCTCAAGATCAGCGGTGGCAACGGGCCATGGAGGCTAAACTTCAGGCCCTTACTGACAACCATACTTGGGATCTTGTCCCCTGGCCTCCTCATCGCAAATCCATTGGTTGCAAATGGGTTTATAAGATTAAGTACAAGGCTTATGGTTCCGTTGAACAGTATAAAGCCCGCTTAGTGGCTAAAGGCTTCACACAAAAGGAGGGTTTTGACTACCAAGAAACTTTTACTCCCGTGGCTAAGGAAGTTACTGTCCGTTCCTTCATTGCCACTGCTGCCTCCCGTGATTGGCCTCTTCATCAGATGGATGTCCATAATGCTTTCCTTCATGGCGATTTGGATGAGGAGATTTACATGGACCTTCCTCCAGGTTTACGTTGACAGGGGGAGTCTACGGTTTGTCGTCTCCGTAAATCCCTCTATGGACTCAAACAAGCATCTCGCCAATGGTATGCCAAGTTCACTATTGCCCTCATTGCTGCCCATTTTCGAAAATCGCGCTATGATTATGCTTTATTCATTTGGCATCACGGTACCTATGCCATTTACTTATTAATATATGTCGATGATATTCTCATTATGGGCAATAATCCTCATGCCATTGTGGACTTCAAGCAATATTTGCATTCTACTTTCCGCATAAAAGATTTGGGTCCTCCTAAGTATTTCCTAGGGATTGAGATTGTCCGTTCCCATTAAGGCATTTGTCTCAGTCAACGCAAGTTTGTTCTCCAGATCATTTCAGAAGCTGGCTTATCAGGATGCAAACCAACCACCATCCCTATTGAACAGAATGCCAAATTGACGACTGCAGCTTATGATATTGGCGTATCCCCTCTAGACGAGGATCCTTTGCTCCATGATCCATCCATCTATCAACGTTTGGTTGGCAAGCTTATTTATCTCACTATGACTCGACCCAATATATGTTATGCAGTCCAGATACTTAGCCAATTCATGCATGAGCCAAAACAATCCCACATGGATGCGGCTCTAAAAGTGGTAAAATATTTGAAGGGATGTCCCAGTTTGGGAATCCTCCTATCTTGTGATTGTAGTCTAGAGATGACAACCTATTGTGATACGGATTTGCTACATGCCCTATGAGTCGAAGATCCATAACTGGGTTCTGCGTAAAGTTGGGAAACTCTCTACTATCATGGAAGACGAAGAAACAATCTACTGTATCCTTGTCCTCCGCAGAGTCAGAATATCGAGCTATGGCAAAGACAGTTTGTGAAATAGTTTGGATGTGAGGTTTACTTCGAGACCTTGGTATTTGGGTACGAAGACCTACAACTTTATTTTGTGATAATGATGCTGCTCTCAAGCTTGCAGCGAACCCGATCGTTCATGAAAGGACAAAACATATCGAAGTTGATTGCCATTTTACAAGAGATAAGATTCAGGAAGGTGTAATTAAGACAAGAGGTATACAGACTACTGAACAGCCTGCAGATATTTTCACTAAGCCTCTATGTCACAGGCAACATTCGTATCTGTTAAGCAAGCTTGACGTTCTTGACATTTACCTACCACCAGCTTGAGGGGGAGTGTTGGAGATACGGTTGCCCCAGTATCTACAATAGTTGTCCCAAGATATTCTTTTCCCTTATTAAGGCAATGGGAATATTACAATTATGGATATAGAATATGTTGTATAGGAAAATCATTCTTTTCTTTACTTGTAATTATTTTTCCTTCCTCATCACGTTCCTTGTATTATAAATAGAACATCATGTAATAGTTCTAGGTTAAGCAATCCAAGATAAACTTTTCCCATTGTTATTGCTCTCACCATTGCTTCCCTCTATTTCCTGTCAGATCCCATAGTTTAATTAAAATTTTAGATTTATTTATCTGTTTGCAACTCCGTTCCTTAAAGTTTCACAGGAGATTTAGGATTTATATCTATTTTTTTTAACCGATGCTTTGGAATGATCAAGAAAATTGATTCAATTTTTTTGATTCTTCAGCTAAATAGATAGGAATCATTCGGAGGTTGATCAAGTTATCCCCGACATCGAACTATTGTGGCAGCAAGAATGGAAGCAATGATTGCGCAGAGTTTGCCACTTCCGCCGCGTACCGGTTCCCAGAAATTTTGTCGAGGACCGAGAGTATCGATGCGGTCCTCTCGGCGATTCAGGGAACAAGATGGGTTTCCCGTTTTAGTCTCAGCTCAATGGCTGCCTAAAACAAGTATTTCGAATAGGCGCAAAACCGCGTCGTTGAAGGCGTGCTGTTCTTATAAGAACTTTCCAGGTATTTTGCAAAAGACTGAACCTTTTATTTACACCCTAATGAAAGGCTTCCATTGTTTCGGAGTGACTTTTGCCTAATGACTTGTAAATTTTATATAGTAACAGGTTTCCAACTTTTAAATGCACGTTTAGTTTGGGCTTTCTGGTAATTGACTATTTCTTTAGCCGTTAGATGTCACAGAAAATGTCGTTGTTTATGATGGATCTGTCTCTCTTTCTTCAAAGTGATTAGTTTAGTTAGACTGGAAAGTGCTTGGAGATCTAGACAAATTAGATCAACGTCTTGGGAATTAGTGCAAGTGTGAAGCATATACCAAGAGAAGTTTTTGGCTTATTGCATTATCTCGATGACGTCCCCCTAGCCAATCATACATATGCTCTTTTGCAAGTTGTAGCTTATAATGATTCACGCATGATGTTTAAAGCTTAGAATCTGGCTGGCATACACTTGAAGAAATGGGTAGGAATGAATTACGACAAAATGGGATCCAATTCTGTTTTCCTCCATAAATTTATGGAAGTTTAAGCAAAGAATTTCTCTTTCAGGATATGCATGTTTATGATCGGCTGTTGCATGGAACAATTTCATTTTTCACGACTCTATGTAATTTTCTGGGGTTTATGCTTGCAGAAGGTTTTCGACCACTAGCCTAATAATTGTTTGAAGTTCCCATTCTTTGATCTCAACCATATTAGAGGACCTCTTATATTTGATGTCCTCAAAAGTTGTATAGCAATTTCCATGTGTACTGAATAGCAACATATGTTTTATGATAGTTCTATGCAATGGTACGATAGCGAAGATGTTAAGGAATGTCATATATTCTTCTAGCATAATATTAGGACATTTAATATTATGTAAATATTCCTTTATTTATTGTTTTATATACTTTCCTTGTATAGTTTCATCCTAGGTCTATATAAAGACCATTTGTTGTATATTGTACTCACTGCAGTGTCAATAGAAAGAGAGTTTCCCACATTCGGTATCAATTTGTTACATGGTATCCGAGACAAGCATGGTCTAATATGCTTCCACCCTTTTTCCATCATTTTTATCCGAGTTTGTTAGGACGTCTCTCTACTGCATTTTTTTCTTTCCTTTCCTACCCCTCACATACCCTCATATTTTCGATTTACCCTGTGCTAAACCCTAGCCGTCATACTTTTCTTTTTCCAAAAATACCCCTGCCCCCTATCTAAATTACCAAATTGCCACTCTAACCCTAGCCGCCGTCCTTCCTATTTCGACCACCATCCTCCGCCGTCCCCATGGCCTTAACCACCCTACCACAACTTAATTCAACCGCAAATCTGGCTTCTTCCACTGTCAATAACCCAAATCCCGCCTCCGGTCCCTCTGTTAACCCCCTCGTCGCCCCCATTCGCGACCCCTATTACTTTTTGGCGTTCGATTTGCAGGTCAGCTCCATTGTTCCTCATCGCCTTGTCGGTGAGTCAAATTATGCCATCTGGGCTAAGTAGGTTTACACCGTTTGTCTCACCCGCAACAAACTTGGGTTCCTTACTGGCGAACTCCAACGACCGACCGGCAATCTTGATGAAATCGCACGCTGGGATCAGGCGCATGCCATGTTCAAATCTTGGCTCGTAAACTTTGTTGAACGCTCCCTCGAGCACCTTGTCTCCCGCACGAAGCTCACATCCGAGATTTGGGACCTTCTGGCCGATTCTTTCGCCAATGTTTCTGGCACCCAACGCTACGGACTTTGTCAGGCAATCTCCAATCTACGCCTGGCTAGCAGATGCACCACCATCAAACTCACGGATTTTTTTATTCGACTCAAGGACCTTTGGAGCGATCTTGAGACTCAGGAGCCGCAGATTCACTGTGATTGCGGTCTCTGCACTTGCAAAGTAAACGATTGACTCCATGATCGTGAACAAGAAGAGAGATCTATGAAATTCCTCATCGGTCTCCTTGAGTAATTCAAGAATCTGAGAACTCAGATTCTCTCTCTCGCGACAACCTGCCTTCATTTGAGCGCACCTACACTCTCTCCAAACAAGAAATCCACCAGCGGAATGGAGCTTCCACCGATGATGCTGCCGGATTTCACAACCTCCGTCTCCCCTCCGGTGACAAAGACTCATCGTGGTCTCATCAGCCTCATGGGTTGAGCGACTCCCCACGGGCATCAGGGACTTGGGCCTCTCGCAAGTCCGGCCTGCCTCTTGCGGGCGGACATGCTCGGCCCATTGGCGCCCACTCTTCTGGGCCCTCTACTGACCCACGAGTATGTACCCACTGCAAGAAAACAAGCCATGTCCGTGAGGCTTGTTTCCTGTTAGTTGGGTACCCACCTAATTGGCAGCTCAAGTGGCGTGGTGGATCATCACGTCGCCGCTCTCATGGGCCTGGCCCAACTGCTCATAATTCAGCCACTGATTTTTCTATTTTTTCTATAGATTCTCCTTTTTCTATGGGCTCGTATGGTGGGCTTCATTCGGACTCTGCTCCACCACCTCCTCCTAGCCCTGGATTATTGGGCCATAGCCCTCCTACCCCTGGTAGTGTATTTGGTGGGTCTTCTGGCCTCATTTTGACCTCTGATCAGCAGGCCAAACTCCTCTTTATGTTGAATCAAGCAGGCCCCACAGACTCATGTGCCAACTTCACAAGTATTCCTTCCTCCTTGACTTCACTTACTTCCAATTAGATTATCGATTCAGGGGTTAGTGACCATATTGTATGTGATTTGTGCTATTTAAACTCATATTATCCATGTGCTTCCCCACTTTTTATCCAATTACCTGATCAAACCCGCAGTCCTGTTACTCATATTGGCCAACTTCGTCCCAACCCCCACTTACATTTACGTCATATTTTATATGCTCCTAATTTTCGTCATAATCTCTCATCTATCCGTAAACTGACCCAGGATAACAATTGTGTGGCTTTGTTTTTTTATAATTTATGTGTTTTCCAGGACCGTATGATTGCGGCGTTGATAGGGCTCGACAGGGCTGAAGGGGGACTTTATTTTCTTTGTTATGTTATTCCAAAAAAATTTCATTCTGAATTTTTTGAATATTTGTCTTCTTTTTTGAACTCTGGTTGTACTTCCAAGCAGCCCCCTGCTTGTAATTCCATTTTAAATAATGAATATTTTCTTTGGCATCAACGCCTTAGTCACTCTTCTTTAAAGTCTTATTTTGCAAATGGGAAAACTATATCTTGCCCTAATTTTTTCTCTTGCGCGATTTGCCCCTTGGCTAAACAAATTCGTACCCCTTTCCCCTCTTGCACTACTGCTACAACTTCTATTTTTAATCTTGTCCACATGGACCTTTGGGGCCCTCATCACCATCCTACCCATGATGGGGCCCGTTATTTTTTAATAATCGTTGATGATTTTTCACGTGCCACTTGGACTTTTTTCCTCCATTACAAAAGTCAAGTTTTTTCCAAAATTCAATCTTTTCTTTATATGGCTCATACTCAATTCAGTGCTACTGTCCAGCGCATCCACTCCGACAACGACACATAATTTTTTTCCACTGAATGTTCTTCTTACCTCCGTTCTCGTGGTATCATCCATGAAAGTTCTTGCGTTCATACTCCTCAACAAAATGGGGTGGTCGAACACAAGCATCACCATCTTTTAGATGTTGCCCGTGCCTTACTCTTTCAAACCCACCTCCCTCCTTTCTTTTGGGGCGAATGCATCCTCATGGCAACTTACCCTATCAATCATCTTCCATCTTCCTCTCTTCGGGGTATCACCCCCTATGAGCGTTTATTTGGTACACGTCCTTTCTTTGATCATTTACGTGTTTTCGGTTGTCAATGTTACGCCACCACCCTGGGTGCTTGTGACAAATTTAGTCCTCGTGCCATCTCTTGTGTTTTTATTGGATATCCCTCTTATCAGAAGGGTTATAAATTTTTTGATCCTGCTATTGGTAAAGTTTTTGTCAGTCGTGATGTCATTTTTCACGAAGATGTTTTTCCTGTTGCTTTGCAGGTTTCTCCTTCGTCCGCCAACGGCTCGGTTGTCCCTTCAACCCCCATCCTACCTCCTGAGGAAACCTACTCTCCATCTTCCTCACCAATTGATGAACCTCACTTTCCTGATGACTCTTTTTCTACCCCTAACCCTTCTGGTGCCGATTCCTCTACTCCCACTCCTCCTTCACCTGTATCTATTTCGGATTGTCCTTCTCCATCTCCATCCCTTCCTGTGCCTACGGCTTTACCTCATGAACCCGACACACTACCTTCGCTTCCCATTGTTCACCATTCTAGACGCCCACTAAACCCCCAATTTGGAGCACTGACTATCTTTGTCCTATCTTACCTTCCTCCTCATGCCTTTATCCTATTTCCAACTTTATTTCCTTAGACCAATGTCATCCCCAACACCGTCATTTTGTCGCTTCCATCTTTGCCATTCCCGATCCCACCTACTATCATGAGGCCGTCAAGGACCCCCACTGGGTCACTACCATGGATAATGAGCTTCCCGCCCTCGAAGCTAATCACACTTGGGATGTGGTACCATTACCCCCTGGTCGTCGTTCCATTGGTTGCAAGTGGGTGTACAAGGTCAAATACCGTGCTGATGGTTCTGTTGAGCGATATAAAGCCCGTCTCGTCGCTAAAGGCTATAGTCAACGTGAAGGTTTTGACTATCAGGATACTTTCTCACCCACTGCCAAGCATGTCACCGTTCGTCTTCTTATTATTATTGCTTCCGTGCATCATTGTCCCTTGTTCCAAATGGATGTTCAGAATGCTTTTCTTCATGGTGATCTTTCTGAGGAGGTGTATATGGCTCTTCCCCCCAGATTTTGCAATCAGGGGGAGGGAATTGTATGTCGATTGCGTAAATCCTTGTATGGTCTCAAGCAAGCCTCTCGTTAGTGGAATGCAAAATTTACTGCAGCTCTCCTTACATATGGTTTCCGGCAGTCTTGGCATGATTATTCTCTATTCACCAAAACTCAAGGAAGTTCCTTTGTTGCCCTACTCATTTATGTTGATGACATTTTGATCACAGGAAACAACAAGGCCGCCATATCTGATTTAAAGAACTAGTTACACTCTACATTTTCCATGAAGGATCTTGGACAGTTGAAGTTTTTTCTTGGTATTGAGATTGCTCGATCTCCACATGACATTTCCTTGAGTCAATGAAAATATACCTTGGAGCTCATTTCTGAGGTAGGACTAGCAGGATCTAAACCGTCAGTAATTCTTATGGAGCAAAACAAAAAGTTTACAAGTGTTGAGTATGATGCAAGTTCCAAAGAAGACATTCATGATCCACCACTTGAAGATCCTTCCATCTATCAACGTCTAGTTGGGAGATTAATCTACCTCACTCTTACTAAACCAGACATCACCTTCTCAGTACAGCTACTCAGCCAGTTTATGCATGAATCGAAGCAGTCACACATGGATGCAGCTATGAAAGTCATCCGGTATCTCAAGAGTTGTCCAGGCCTCGGGCTCATGTTTCCTTTAACATCAAAATTGGAGCTTAGAGCCTATTGTGATTCGGATTATAGCACTTGTCCTATGACACGTCGATCGACCACAGGCTTCTGTATAATGCTTGGCAATTCTCTGGTATCCTAGCGCTCCAAGAAACAACCCACTGTCTCTTTGTCTTCTGCAGAAGCTGAATATCGAGCTATGCAAGTCACTACCTGTGAAATAGTATGGATAATGGGGCTACTCTGTGATTTTGGTTTTTATCTTCGACAACCAGCTCTCCTCTACTGTGATAATGAGGCAGCATAGAATATTGTGGCAAATTCGATATTTCACGAAAGAACCAAACATATAGAAGTTGATTGCCATTACGTGAGAGAAAAATTGCAACAAGGAATCATTTCAACTAGTCACATATCTACCAAGGAACAACCTGTGGACTTGTTTACTAAAGCTCTGTGTAGCAGGCAGCATTGGCATCTTCTCTCCAAGCTCGGAGTATTTGATCTATTCAAATCTCCGGTTTGAGGGGGAGTGTTAAGGAATGTCATATATTCTCCTAGCATAATATTAGCACATTTAATACTATGTAAATATTCCCTTATTTATTGTTTTATATGCTTTTCTTGTATAGTTTCATCCTAGGTCTATATAAAGACCATTTGTTGTATATTGTACTCACTGCAGTGTCAATAGAAAGAGAGTTTCCCACATTCGGTATCAATTTGTTACAGAAGATTAATATGATAGTTAGATGACTCGGGGAACTTATAAGATTATTGAACTTGGTAGCGAAAGAACTTGTTGACTCTGTGTTCTCTGTCTTCTCTGCATGCACATATGTAGTGAACTTAAGTACTTCTGCTTTGAGTATTGACGTGTTATTTCTTATATTATCTTGTAGCTTCAATCTTGGAAACTGGAGGTCTCCTAGCTCCTTTTGTTGATGCTTTGATTTTGAAGGTATGGCATAATTTCACTTTTCTCTAATTTGAATTTGGGTTCACGAGCATGATGACATGATAATCTTCTCTTTTGTGGTGAGTTTCGTATTCATTTGGATCAAATGATTGTGTAACTATGCCACAAATTGAAATATTTGAGGCAGCATGTATCTCATGTAAGGACTGTTTTGGGTATTCTTCTTACTGGAAGTTAATAAAATTGCAGAATAAGTCACAAGAGATCGAGCCGTATTTAAATGGACGCTGTATTTATCTTGTTGGTCAGTTTCTTTGTTTAAATTTAAGTCCATTATATTTAGTGATCCTTCATTTATTCTGTTATTGAAACTACATAAATGTCCAATGCAGGAATGATGGGTTCTGGGAAAACTACTGTGGGCAAGATTTTGGCGCAGGTACTTGGCTCTTGCTTTTCTGATAGGTTTGGACCCTGACTACTTGCTGTTAGGCTTAGACAAAACATTTGTTCTCAACCAGATCTGTGAAACAATTAGAGGGGGGAGAAAAAATTTGAAAGCTTATGAGCAGGTCAGACTTAAAAATGCTGGAGGCTCTTGAGGGGATTTGAACTCTAATGTATTGGCTTCAACCGGACAAATGTGGCCTTAATGGGAGGGAGGCCCTCCTGTTATGTGTAATGGTAGCCACGAAATCATGCTCATTTAGAATGATTAGATCGTTAGTTGGTAAAACGAAGAGAGGAGGACTATAGTAGTGAATTTTAGGCATAGTTGGAACCAAAATTGAGAACATGCTGAAAAGAGGGGGTTTGTGGAATTGTGCACGAACACGTCGACTGGTAGAAAAGGAGTTTGTGCTGTGGATACTATGGGGTGCTTAAAACGTTCAGTTGCATAATAGCGCATCCGATAAGGGAAAGCAGGAAAACATAAACAAGATTCAAAAAATAAATTTCTAAGTTTTACAATTCTTTATTACAATAAGTTAAACAGCTGGTAACCTAGTTCAATTAGAAACAAGTACTATCTAAATCCTCATGATCCCAAGTTTAAGACAATGGTATGTGAGTTTATTTTTCATTTTTAAGAAAAAAACACAATTACTTACAAGAGCATAAACTTGAGAGCAAGCCATGAGGAATATGGAGAATAGTGAGACGAAGGATAGTCTTTAAGCAACTATTGGTATTTCGAATCACAAAATGTTGTGGGAAAATCACCTAGACAACAACAGGGGAATTCCCTAGCTTAATAGTAAGCCAACCTCTTGATCAACGAGTCCAATTGGCGAAGGGTTCAATTCCCCCTCCAATCCCTATGTGTGAGTGTTTTTTTTTTTAAAAAAAAAAAAAATCACCTGGACAACAACCAATAGGAGCTTTTCCTCATACTTCCGTAATATTGCAACAGCCACTAGAGTAGAGGACAGCATAATACTAGAGTCATGAGGGATCCTTACCTAGCCCAGTGCAGGGTTTGATTCCCACATCCTACTTGAGTAGAGAGAAGGAAACCACAGAACCTTCATTATATTCCACTTCAACAAACCAATATCTTTTTCCTAATTAAAGGAAGAAACCGTGAATACATTCAACTCAACAACGGAAGAAATCTAAGAACCAACTAGAAGGTGGGCAGCCTAAACTGGTAAAGTAGCATGAGGTTTGTTTTACATACTCTCTAGTGTTAGTTCCTTTCACTTACTATGTAAGATCATTAAATCCATTACAACACACCATCACGGCATGCAGAACACAAGAACTTAGTCTAATACACGACTCCACTTCCTCTCCACCAACAATTTGCCCCTGAAACCCGATCTCTACCACCATATCACCAGGTACTGGAACAGACTCTTAATAGTCATGCTCTTCCAAATGATAAGCAATCGACAGAATCATCAGATCACATACTAGAGTGCTCCTAGCAAGAACCATGGGTAGGAATCAAAAGAAAATAGTATAATAGCCAGGAGAAAGCGAGAGAGGAACAGAGATAGTTTAAACAATAACTTTATGGTGAGTCACAAGAGGAAAGGGACCAACACCAAAGCTGAAACAATCACTTCCTCCTCTGGGCTATGCGTCGTTGCAGCATTCAAGCATGAGGCCGGCAAGTCGCAATAGTCACGTACTATAACAAGACTCGTTTGGCCAAAATTTTATTGAGCAACTCATATCTGAATAGCATAAGCACATATCTAATCCTGAAGCTTCAAAGTACACAACCAAAGTATCCATTTTACAGTATATGGAATTTCGAGTACAACATAAACTTACTCGACTTGAAATAATTATTTGCATAAAGCAGAGGTCCAATACACCACAAAATGAGCAAAACAATTACATAATTTACAACAATGGAGCTTCTAAATCGATACATGAGCTTGTGTGAAGAATCACTACCATTGAGACTCAAAGTTTGTGTAATTCCAACAACAACGCTAAGCCAACTCAATCTCCTTCCAACAAAAGATGAACATAAAGAAGAAGAACGAGCACGCCGAATATTAATTATACCTGTACACATTTCAGCACATCAACCCTCTACCGCCAAGCACTGCACGATACACGAACCACTGGGCACGCAACCAACCTTCCCCGCCCACGCAACTTGGCCCCACAGCTCTCTTCCGCCGTCCCTCTTCTCCACCCGAATCTCCGCACACCAAATCTCCATTCCGCTGCCCTTCTCCTCCCACACCACCACCAGCTTTTCCCCAACGTTCGCCATCGTCGCCCCGCAAAGAAACCTCGGTAGCCCTCTCTCCACGCCCCTCAGCTCTCTCCACGCCTTCTCCTCCACATTGTACCCTCTGATCTTTCCCAAATAGTCATAGCAGTACAGAATCCCGTCCACCACACACGCCCTCCCTCTCCATCCCATATCCAGATTGCTTTCCACGCTCTCCCAAGCCCCGCTTCTCGCATCGTACACCGCCCCACCCCTGTCCGCCATCGCGTAGATCTTCCCATTTATCATCGCGCTTGCGTGCATCCACTTCTCCCGGACCTCAACGGGGCTTGCCACTGGTTTCCACGCCCCGGTCAGCGTATCAAACACCTCGGCCCAGTTGTTAGACCGGAACCACGTGTCCACCACGCACCCGCCCATCACATAGATCTTCCCATCCACAACTCCCGCAGCGGCGAACTCACGCCCGACCCGCATGCTCGGCGCATGCCGCCACCGGTTGAAGCGACAGTCGAGGGCCCAGACTCTGGCGGTGGATATGTCGTTGATGGAACCCCCGAGGACGTAGATGGTGGGTCCCACAGCGGCGTAGGCAGATCCGACTGCGGCTTCGGGGACGGCTGGTACAGGGGTGAGGGTGCGAGGGTGGTTTGATTGAGAGTCAGAGTGTAGATCGAGAGAGAAAATAAAGGAAGGAGAGAGAGAGGAGCGGAGAAAGATATAGAGAACGGGCTCGGTGCAGCGGAGGCGACAGCGCGCAGCGATGAAGGGAGGGGACGACACGGCGGTTCGGATTGCCCTGGACACGTGGGATAGGGTGGCATGGTGGGAGCGCGGAACTCGGGCCAGGCAGTCTAATGCGACGTCGTCCGGCAAGGAGGGGATAAGGGTTCCTACTGGTTCGGTGGTGGCCATGGTCCGGTGGGCTGCGGAAGAAGCTCGAGGAGGACCAACAGGCGCCCCTGCCTTTTACGGACCCCAGGACATGTGATAGCCCTCTAATATTTGTTGCTGACACCTTTTAAAATGTAAGTTAAAAATCAACTCGTAATTCTTAAGTTCTGTGATCTGGACATATGAAAAGAGTATCAACCATGAAAGGTACTGATCTGGGTCGGATTCAAATCGTTAAGAGCTTGGCGAGATGCGAGGGACATGGTGTTTGGTCCTCAAGTACGAAATTCACTGGAGGATTCGAACGAAAACGACTCCAGCGAGTGATCGTGAAGCGAATTAACCCTAAACCAAGGAAAATGGCCTGGAAACTGTTTGTACAAAGATAAAACTTTTCCTCGACGGCTGCACAACACAATAGCCCTAGTTGTGTTTCTACCCGACCCGTGACCACCAAAGGAAGCCCCTAAATTGTTGACCCAACTAGCTACACGAATACAAAGCCCAGCTCAAAACTATGTCGGTAACAATTTCTCCCCCTTGCAAACAGCCTTGTCCTTGAGGCTGGAATCCACTTTGCTTAAGTTGGAACTCCAGATAACGACGCTGAAGTTGGTTGACTTCTTCCCAAGTAGCCCCCGAAAGTGGGTGTCCTTTCCAATGAACCAGTGCCTCATCTTTACCTTGCCTACAGCAGTACTCCAGCACAGTTTGAAGGTGGTTTTCCTCCTTCAAGTCCTCTTTGGCATCTTGGAATTCTTCAAGTTCTTCCACAACCTACCTTATCCAACTTTTCAACTTTGAGACATGGAAAATGGGTGTACCTTAGATCCTGGTGGGAGATCCAGCTTGTATGCAACAGTCCCCATATGCTGTAGAACCTTGTAAGGCCCATGAAAATGAGTGGTCAATTTGCTATGCTTGAGATTTGATAGAGAAATTTGGTAGCATTGAGGAAACTTCATGTAAACATAATCTCTCACTTCAAACTAAAGGTCCCCTCACTTTTTGCCATACACCTTTTTCTTTCTTTCCTAATCAGCTTGGAGATTCCTTTTTGTCTCACTAAGTACTTGCTCTCACTCCACTAAAACTTGCTCTACCCCTACCACCTTAGCTCTACCATTTACATACGGAAGTAGCGAGGGAGGAATCCTCCCATAAATAATCTCATAAGGAGTGTACAAAATGGGTCTGTCCCAACTAGTATTATAATAGTATTGAGCTTAATCCTTTCTACCAACTCTTGTGTCTGCTTACATCCCTTTATTTCATCTCTAGTGGCATCCAAGTAAGGGGGATTGGGGTAGATATAACTTAAAATTCTATTGAATGAGAATCATTTATCTCTCCTTACTTTCCCTTACACCATTTAAATATTCCATCTGTCAAACATTATCCTTATCTACCTTATACTTAACTATAAAGTCATAACCTAACAACTTGGATAACCACTTTTGTTGTGCCATTGTAATAATCTTTGGGTCTTGTATTAATTGAAGACTTTATTGATTTATAGGAAGGATAAATTGGCTTCCTAGAAGGTAATGCCTCCACTTTTGTATTGCCATTATTATTGCTAGTATTTCTTTCATATACGTTGACAATCTCAAGTGACTACCATGCAAGGTCTTACTAAAATATGTTGTGGGCTTCTTACCTTGTGAGAGAACCATGCTAACTTTTCATCTCAAAGCATTGCATTCCAACACAAAAGGTACTATAAATTTAGGTAGGGCAAGGATTAGGGCCATTATCATGGCTAACTTGAGTTTTTCAAAGGCTTCTTGTGCTTCCTCTGTTCATTTGAAAGCATCCTTCTTTAGTAAATTCGTTAAGGGCTTAGCTATCCTCCCGTAGCCTATAATAAATCTTCTATAATGTCTTGTAGTCTTAAAAAATTCTTAAAATGGTCTTATGATTTTGAAGTGGGCCATTATAATATTGCTTCCATCTTCTTTAAATCCACTACTACTCCTTCACTACTCACCACATGTTCTAAGAATTTCCATTTGGTGCACCCAAATTTATAATTCTTTAGCTTAACAAAAAGTTAGTTATTTCACAACACTTCTAAGACTAGATGCAGATGCCTTAAGTGATTTTTCTAGGAATGACAATATATTAGGATGTTATCAAAGAAAACCAATATCATTTTCCTTAAATAATCCTAGAAAACCATGTTCATTAGTGCCGTTAATATGGAAGGGGCATTTCTTAAGCCCAAAGGCATGACTAAGAAATTTTAATGCCTATAATAAGTTTTGAAGGTAGTCTTGGGTATATCTTCATCCCTTATTCTAACTTGATAATAACTTGACCTTAAATCTAATTTGAAAAAGTATTTAGCCCCATGTAATTCATCTAGGAATTAATCTATCATTGGAAGGGAAAATTTGTCATTTACTACCATTCTATTCAATTCTTTTTGTCAACATACAACCTCCATGACTTGTCAAATTTTTTTACCCGTAATACAAGTGATGAAAATAGACTTTTCTTTGGGCTATCACCCTATTTTCTAGCAACCCCTTAACAATTTTTTCATTATTTCCTTTTTACATGTATAGATACCTATATAACATTACTAAAACCGGTTCTCCATCTCCTTTTAGTACTACCTGATGGTCATGACTCTAATGTGGAGGTAATTCCTTTATCTCCTTAAAAACATCCTCATATTCCTTAATCAAACTTTGCAGATCTTTATTGACCCTTGCTATACTAATTACTCTTCCTCCTTAGTATGGATTATTTATAGCACCAGTAACCTTTCCTCTTTGGTCACTTCTTTAGAGAATTCCAACCTAAGGTTGTATTCTTTTCTCTTGGCTTCCTCCCTTGTAAGACCACCTTTTTTCTCTCCATTTCAAAATCCATTCTCAAAGCAATAACATACCAAATGACATCCCACAAAATCTCTAGCCATTTTATCCCTTAAACTACATCTGCAGCCACCCACTAAAGGCAATATATACAACTGCAACAACATTGTCACCCCTTAAATCCATACCTCTAATCTCTTACTCCTTTAACAATTTCATTTCCATTAACCACCACCATCCAAAATGTTGTCGTCCTATCTACCTTTATCCTCAACCTTTTTACTAACCTTTGATGAATAAAATTATAGATACTCCTACTATTAGTCAATAAATGAATTGCCTTTTAAATCTCAATGAACACCCTTCTACCTTCATGATCCTTGGTTTGCTTGATTCAACCCTAAAAATGCCATTTCAAACACTTTTATTTGTCTCTATTCCTTTATTGTTTCCTTTACTCTGTCTTTGCAGTTCGTTGCCAATCCTCATCATTCTCCCATTATTTGGCTAGATTGCCTTAAGCATTAATAGTTTCTTTTTACATTAATGACCATGAGTTTACCTATGATTACAATGAAAACAAAGGCCTTTGCTCCTTCATTCCTCCATTTTAGCAAATGTAAATCACCTAATGGGCAAAAAGTTACACCGTGGAAAGGTAAGTCCCCCCTAAATCCTTTTTTTCCTAACTCTCCTAATTAGAGTAGCCACCTTTATTCACCATTAAACATTCCGTTCTTTAAAAATCCTAACATATTTAAGGCTTCATTCACTATTTTAGGGTTTTTAGCATTTACATCCCCCTTTAGCTTTATCTTAAGTATGCTAATGAATCCATTCACAACCTGCTAAGTTGTGAAGGACCTAAATTTCATTAATATGGTCATATACTCTTCATAATACTTATCTACGAACCTAATTTGCATGATTTTTTTCAAGTACCATAAGCTCTATGTGAACAATTAGAACCACACATTCCAAATTTCATGTTATAACCTCTCCCATGTTAAAGTCTCACCCACTCCTTGTAACTCAAGCTTGTATTCTTGTAACTACTACACCACCTCTTTCCGAATTCCATGAAACAACCTTCACCTTTTCTAAATCATTGAGCCCATGATACTAATTTTTTTTGTAGCTTTAGACACCCAAGGCATTGGATCATCTTTTGCATTAAATCTGGGAAAAGAATGATTTTGCCTAAGTTTTTGTTCTCTCTCCTAAACAAACCAATTTCATTTTCCTTCCCACCAAACCCATATGCCTTTTAACAACACCATTATTCTACATGTTCAACTGATTATTTCCCCTATGGTTTTGATGTAAACCTCCCACTTCCTCACCAAATCCATTACGGTTCAAAATCAATCCCTTATTCCTTCATTGGCCTTTTCCATTGTCGCTCTAACTGACCCATTAGTTAAACCTCCTACTTTAACCATTAACAACTTGACCTTTTCCAAATTTGCAAGCACAGTAGCCATAGCTTCCTTAATGTCTTGTACCTTTGTTGATAGCTAGGTAACCACCATCTCCATGTTAGACCACCCTATCTCCATCCACAAATCAACTTGCTTCAATACTAGATGATCTAGATTGGATTCAACTCATTGAAGAACTTGATGAGCTATGACTTGGGACTTGGTGTTTAGGCCTTTAAATACAAAAGTCACTATGGGTGTTTGATAGGAATATCACCATTGAGTGATTGTGAAAAGAATTAACTCAACGAAGGAAAATAACAAGGTCCAACTGGAACCTTAACTGTGAGAAGTTTTTAGATTCAAAGACATGAAAATTGTTTCTATAAAGATAGGGATAAATCCTTTCCCCAACAGTTGTACAACACAGTAACTTGTGTTGGGTTTCTACCTAACCCATGACCACCAAAAGAAACCCCTAACTGACCAACCCAACTAGCTACATGAATACAAATCTTAGCTTAAAACTATATTAGTAATAGATATACAAGAATTATGAGATTCAAGATAATCCTTACATTCCAACTTAAGGATCAATTCTTCACTATAAATATTACAATGTATACTAGGAAACCTTTGTTTTCTCTCACACTACTTTGAGTTTTACTTTCCTTTTAATAATTATTTTTTTCATAGTCTTCTCTTTTATACTAACATAAAAAGAATTCCTAATTAGATATTATAAGGAAAACATACTAATAACCCACAACATGAACATGGTAGGTAGTTCATCTATTTACCTTTACTAATTTGCTATAAACTTAACAAAACTTGTATTGTTTTCCACTTTATTGATGATTAAAATAATTTTAGTTTGACATTTCAAATAACATTCTTAATTTCATCATTGGGCATTTTATGTGCATTCTTTTATGCATTTGCTCATATGTGTATAAATATCTTTTAATTATGATGCATGAATTTTAGAAGGTTAAGACTAGGCTAATCATTTTTTGTTTTAATCTTAAATTACTTTGACACTTAAAAGATAACAATCGCTTAAGATGAGGAATATGAAAGCATAGTTTAGCATAAATAATAAACATGCATTGCAAATGAAAGTTAACATATGTTTCCTTATACATAAATCATACAAAGCATTGTACAACCATATACAACTAGACAATTATGTGATCCAACTCTATTTCCATAAAACCATAACTAAGTTGATAAATGTCACACTCGAGCTACACTAACAAAGCTACATGAAGAAGAAAGCAACGCTAAAAAACAAAAAAATGTTAGTAGTGCAAGTAAGTTTAAAGGGGAAGCCTAGTCATCCTCCATCTTATCATCCTAGTTAGATCACTTGTTTCAACAAGTTTCAACAAGAAACATAAGGAATCCCATTTTGGCCTTTCACATTGGTTGAATACCATTTCTAGGCAAGGAAAGGGCATGTGGGGATTTCATCTCATAATGGAAGTAAAGTTTCATTTTTAGGGCCTTATATTAGTTGGTATCTTTTTTCCACCAAGAGAGCTTTAGGGTGAATACCAAAGGGTCATTTAATATGAGTATTCTTTGTTCTTGTATTTTCTTTCTTTCAATGGGTAACAAACTAGTGTTTCCATTACCAAAAATGTGAACTTGGCAAACTTTACCACCAGAAAGTGTAATGAGATCAATTTTACCCCACATGTCACACAAATGGAGTCTTTGTTGTGAACATAACATTTAACCAATTTTATCGCTAATGAAACTCTATTTGCAAGTCTTATACTATAAACAAAATGTAAAGTGCCAATGTTGATTGTGACCAATGGTAATAGAGTGAAAAGTTGACTTGGTCTTGGATTATTTATCTCTCTCTAAGGAGATTCTTAAGCATGTGTTTAACCCAAGCCATGAATCTTGAACGGCTTGGGCAAAAGAATAAAAGTCTTTCCTTACTGCTATGTCTTGGCCCCTCATTCCACCTCATCTTTGATATTATGGCCAGCTTCAGTCATTTGAAATACGCTACATTTGCTATCACCCAAATGCAATAGAAAATTCAAAGTTAATTACCTAAAGAAATGGTTGTTGTGTACATACTTTAGTATTCTGACAATGGAGGGAAATATGTGAGCAATGAGCTTGCAACCTTCTTGAAGCTTCATGGTATTCTCCATCAATTTTCTTGTCCCTACACACCATAGCAAAACGAGCTTGCCAAATGCAAGCACCGTCATGTAACTGAGTTAGGCTGAGCTATGCTTTTACACACAGGGATGCCTTATTGTTTTTAGGTTGAAGCCTTCCAAATTGTTGTGTTTTTAATTAATCATCTTCCCTAAGCAATCCTCAACTATAAGTCATCTTTTGAAAAACTATACAATTGGGTCCTAGACTATAGCTTTCTAAAAACCTTTGGCAATCAATTCTTCTCATGCCTAAAAACTACTTTAAATAGCAAGCTTGCTCCCTACTCTCTTGAGTTTGTTTTCACTAGGTACATGTGCCTTCACCAAGCTTCTAGGTGTGTGTTCATCTCCATGCATGTCATTTTTAATGAACATGTGTTTCCTTTTATTGCTATATTGCCAGTGCCTATCGATACTTCTCAAAACCCCAATTAGTCATGCACCTCTACATTCTTTAGTGAAAAGCCCATGATCGACCACATTCCCTTTCATGCAACTCCTCTACCAAGTGTCCCTCCACATGGCAACATCGTTGATCATCATGCATCAATCCCTGAGAGCCCTACTCCTGTGTTCTCTCTTAACTTTCAAAACCTACCATATCTTCTTTTCTCTACTGTATCACAAGCTAGCACTACAACATCCCCTTTCCACAATTTCACACCAACTGTACTTTCTCCACCTTCAACTAAAACTTATGCTCCTAACGTATCACCCACACTTGTTCAAACTCTGCATCCTTCACCTCTTGCATCCTCACCTCCTTTCTTTCCTTCATTGTCTCCGTGTCACTTAGTTCAAACAATCTCTTAATACCATATGCTTCACCCATTATACCCACTTCAGCACCTTAAAGAGTACACCCAATGACCACCTAAAGTTAATCCAAGATTCTCAAACCTAACCCACACTATGCCCTAAACGCCACTTGCACAATACCAAATTTACCTAAGTTTTTCACTCATGTTTTCCAACACTAGGGCTTGCTTATTGCCATGCAAACAAAGATAGTTGCCCTCTATAAGAGTTCCATTTGAAAACTGGTTCCAAAAACACCTAACATGAACATTGTCAACGGCAAGAGGGTATATAAACCCAAACACACAGCATATGGGTCCTTAGACAAGCTCAAAGCTTATCTCATTGCCAAAGGATACCATCAAAATCTTGGAATAGACTTTCTTAAGACGTTCAGTCTAGTTGTAAAGGGCATTATAGTGTAATTAGTTCTCACTGTTGCAACTATCAAAGGGTGGCCGTTGAAGTAGTATGATATAGGCACTTGGCTATGCAATATTATAAGAGGTTTGAACATTCCTCCTAGTGAAGTAATATTCTGTAAGCATCCATTGCCTTGCCCCTAAATGAACTATAACTAGAGTTTGGACAATGGGTCCCTAGTTTTGGAGCCAATATTCACATTGAATCCGCTATGAGTAAGCATACTTCTTTTATTCCTTAGAAGGGTTTTAACACTTTTCTTCTTAGAAATGGCAAATCATATGCAAATTATCACACAAGAACTATGTGTTCGGTTTTATGGCTTAACAAGAATAGGGGTTGAATTGTTTAAGTTAATAACCAACTACAATTTTTGATGTACAAAATGGTTCAAGGAATTTATACAATTCATACGGCTATAGCAAGAAAACAACAAGTAAATAATTCATTGATTTGTTATAAAATAACAAGTCTAACTCACTAGTAAGGCAACAAATTTATAACAATTCAATAGCTAGATAGTTATTAACAATCAACAAGTTAATTTCAAGCAAGTAAAGGGAAGAAAAACACCAGATTTACCACAGTGGTTTGGCACTGAATCCTTGAGCCCTACTTCCGCCCTCTTCTCTTTTAATCCAATCAATTGAAGTCTCATTTACTCAAACCAAATTAGGAGAAAACATTCTCCCTAATCTAAACAATTCCTTCTCAAAGGAATTCTCAAGTGTAGTTACAAGAAATGATCAAAAGATCATGTACAAATGCAAATCCCCAAATAATATGATAGTTTGTGAGATATTGCTAGTCAAAGGAGCTATTCAAGTATGAATAATAAAGTTCAAAGCTCCTATCACAAAATCCCCAAATTTTAGCAAATTAAGATTTCAGATGTTTCACAATATTTATGTGCAATATGTATTTTTAAATGTAATCAACATATAAATAATGTTATACATGGTGTAATAAATTGTATAATCAAAGAATAAGCCGAATAATCAAATATCACCGAATCCTTATGAGTCATCGAGAGATGAGCAAACTTGAATTAAATAATCGAGTAAGCTCAAAGATCGTTTCTTTGTAGAGAGAACACTTCAAATAATTGTCAATCATTATCAAATTCTTGACGCATACGTTCTTCTTAAATAGAGAACAAATCTAGGACTTTTTAGCTCAAACCTGAATAGCTAGCTTTCTTCTCGTTAGACCCTCTGAGTTAGCCATCAAATCGACCTTAACTCTTCATTTTGAATCAGAAATTAGACTGTTCTAACACCGGTCTAATAAAAAATCCTCCCATTAAGGATTTGGTGTTTGTAGGGAGAACATGGGCTTCATCGGAGGCTCTCTCTCTTCGAGCATCTGTCTTTAGGGCAAACTGATTGAGTGGGTTCTTAAGTGAGATATCACTTAAGTTAAATGATACCGTGTGGGCAAGCAGTTGGGTAAAAAAAATGGGTAGGACTCTTTTAATAGATGTGGACCTTGACACAAGCATGTCATAGAGCAAGCTTGGTCCAGCTCTCAATGAGCTCAATCCAACAACATGTAATTATGGTCCAGGAGTATAAGCACGGTCCATCAATATATAATCGCGGTCCAACACTTAGCAAGCTCACATTTGATTTAACATATAATTTTCACTTGAATTAAGATCAAGCTTCAATAAGAGAATTCCTCATAGATTGATATTTTAATATATTCCTACAAGTGTATAAAGACAAGTATCATTTTTCTTACATATATTTGAACATATTTTTAACATCAATCATATAAGATATTTTTCAAGAACACTTTATGAAGATGTTTTATGAGGGAATGTAGGAACCCGGTTATTTTATAATATCATTGTTTGATATTATAATTTGTACACTTTACTTCCTATAATTTCATTTTTGCATATAAGAAAAACATTTTTCAAAAAAACAATTCACAAATAGATTTTGTCATAACAAAACCCTTATTTTCCAACACTATGGTTCTTCCTAACACCTTAAATCCGTTTCATTCATATTGGTGTCTCCCAAAATGCAAAGAAACCTCTTATCAGTATCTTGGCTAACTACAAATTCTTACTATTATTTTGCATTCACTTTGAATTGCTTTTGCATTAATGATCTAGGACACATTAAACATTGGTGATGAGAATTAGGCAAGAAGGATTCTATATGCTACCAAAGGTCCAACTTCTAACCCTTTTTTTTTTTTTCCCCAAGTAGGTGCAAACTTTTTTACTAGGCACCAATGGTTGGGACACACAAAACATCTTTATTTTGAAGATTCTTCAATAGCAAAAGAAAATCCTAATTTCCAACAAGAAAATGACTCATTTTATAATTCATGCCATCTTAGCAAAAGCATGAAACTACCACTTTAGTTATCACAAAATAAAAGCTTTGCTTCATTTAAAAAGTTCCACAACAACTTTTAGGAAACTCCTAGTGTTGTCTCTTATGAAGGTTCTTCTTGTTATGCCATCTTCGTTGATGATCATACTCATTTCATGTGGTTGTATCCTCTCAAATGGAAGTTGGATTTATTTAATGTTTTTGTTAACTTTAAGTCTTTAGTAGTAAAATAGTTCAACTTTTCCTTCAACATTCTTCAATTTGACGATGGTGTGGAGTATTTAAGTATTACTATTCAGTTCTACTTATATTCACATGACATCGTTTATTAGCTTAATTGTCTTTACTCCCCACAACAAAATAATATTTCCATGATGAAGCATCTTCATGCCATGTTCTTTCATTCTAAGCTTTCAAAATTATTCTAGGTGGAACCTTTCTCTACTTTCAATTTTTCTCATTAATGAGAACTTATTGTTGGCTATCTCTCTTTTTTATCAAAAGGAGCTTGATTCTCCTTTATCAGGATTTTTAGCTAAGCATATTTTCTTTACTTTAGAGATTATAGGTAGAGTACCTTTCCAAATGGTCTCTCCCCTATGTGTTTATAGGCTACGACAACAACCATAAGGGATATCATTATTTTTGTCTACCCAATAGCTGGGTCTTATCATACCATTACATTTTCATGAGGAAGATTTTTCCTTTACAATTGTTAGAAGACTTAAAAGCCTAATCCAAACAGAGATTAAATAACTTGAAGAATTTGAAATGCCAAAAAGTCATTAAAATTTTTTAAACCTAATTCATCCCCCTTGTGGATCATTAATAGCCATTAAACCTTAAAAAATTATATTCATTGATGGTTTTAAGCAAAATAACCATTAAATTCAATGAAGTACAAGCAATATTATTGATGCAACACTACTATCCTAACATGAATAAAAAGCTCATTGTCAAAGGAGATTATTGAGAAATATTACCTATTGGGCCAAGAAAATTCTCCACACTTAGGCCCATGGCCTTATGTAATTACATATTTTTTTGTTTACATTTTTTAACTTTTCATTTTGGGATGTATGCATAAATACTTCTAGACCTTTATTCATGTTTCTTTTAGAAAGTGTGAATAAAACATGTCAAGCCTTTGGGTATCCAATTTGGTGTACTATTGTGTGATCTAGTGTGATTGTTTCTAGCCAATGATCAACCAAGGAAAGTGGACTTTAACCAATTTAGTTAAAGGAGTATGATAAATATAAATGTCAAAGAAATCTTGAACTGAACTATGATATATGTTGTGTTTGATTTTGTTTAAGATTGTTAACTACCTTGGTATTTGCATAACAAACTTAAAAAGAGATTAAGAAATACCCAATTCAACCGTTTTTTTTAGGTGGCTATTTAGCCTGCATTACGTTTGTTTTAAGACTTAAGAATTAGGAGTTAAAAGAATGGGATAAAGTAAGAAATGGCCTATACTATCTCCTAATCCAATAGAAGAACTCAATTTATAACCCTATAGAAGTACCAAATTTTGTAAAACTTCCATATCCAGTTTGTGACAAATGTTGTGACAAAACCTTTTGTTTTAGTGAAAATTTTTTGACTTTGGTGTTTTGGTTATATCCTTTATTTTAAGTTCAAATGTTGTTTGATATGCAACATGAAAGCTCAAAATTATGTAAGTGAGATTTTAAAAAATTTTCCATTAAAAAAAAAGCTAAATTAGTCTTTGCTACTAGTGTCACCCATACATGTTATTCTTTTAAGCTAATTCATATGCATGTTTGATAACCTTTTCAAATAGCCAAATTATGATTGTACTTGATACGTTCTTATCATTATAGGTGATTATTGAAGCTTTTCATACAACATTGTTTTCTCTAAATGAGGAAAACATATCATTTTTAAGCTAGAAATTTTGGTTTTGGCAAAAGAAGGCTAAACAAGAAATGGCGAAGCCTTCTAACTTACTTCTCAATCAGCATTTTTCCTATCTCATTTTATGTGTCTATAGTAACAAAACAATGGGGAGAAGATTTAAATCTATCTCCTCAATTAAGTGTGGAAGTGAAGCTTTTGGCATGAACAATGAAGCATAATCCAATAGATATCTTGTAAATCTTGTTCATATCCTTAAAAATTGGTTTATAGTTGGAAAAAAACCACTTATATTGAAATTATTTGTTCAATTGAAAGGGAAATTACTTGGAATAAAAAATAGAGAAAATTTAGCCTCAATAAAAACCCTAGTTTGCATAATTAGGTTTAAGATGTTAATCCTTAGCTTGATTGTTGTCATTTGTTGTGCAAAAAGCATAGTGTAATTTAGTATTTCGTAGTGAGGAAATCTATGAGGGAGATTGGTTTAGTTACAAACTTAAAAGACTATAAAAGACTATCTAAATCTTTCTCAAGTAGCATAAAACTTGTAATCTAGTAAAAAGTCATTGTTAAACTTAGCATCTTTAAGCATCTTTTGCAGTTTATCTATTTACAATGGAGCTATCTTTTCTTTTTTTTTCTTTTTTTAGGATATTACACATCTTATCCGAAAATTTTCTATATACCTTGGGTAGTATCAGCGAACACTTTGTAGTACAATGGATAAACTTCGAAATAAACCTACAAAATGAATAAGTTTTACATTATGTTTTCATTTTCTAGACCTTTGAGAAGTAATTTTTTGTCGCCCTTATTTGTCACAATCTTGAGATATAGAATATTCAAGAACAAGGATACGAATAGAAATATACAAGTTGAATGTTAAAACTTTATTTGTTTGAATTTCTTTGTATGCTTATTAGGTTAATTGTATCACACTTTGGCAATAACTTGCATTAGTTGTGCTATTATAAGAAGTATTTTTAATTTATTATTTATTTTCAAAATTATGTATCAATGTTGTGTGTAGAATGATAGTCTCATACTAAAAAATAAGATTTTTGAAATAAATTTTAAATGAAAAAAAGAAGACTTTTTAACCTTTAATCTAACTTTGGAATTAGATTTTAAGCTTTCTATATTATTAAAGTTCAAGTTGATTTCATTCAACTTTGGGAATGCCAAGAACAAAAGTTCCACAAGAAAAACAAACAATTCTTTTGTAGTGTTAAAATACAAAAAATATCATATCAATACATGAATTAGTTTTTTAAGTTAGGCCTTTGGATCTTTTAATATGGTACTAAAACCCAAGGTAACTTTACTTGGAGGACCTTAAATCTAATAACAATTAGTGTACAATGGAATTTATACATGACAAGAGTTCTTCATTGGAAGACAAGATCTCTAAGATGAAGCTTAAGTAAGAAATGAAGAAAAAAAGACTTTATAATATTTGAACTAAATTTTGAATTGAATTTTAAGCTTTTTAATATAATATTAGACCTCAAATTGATCACATTCAATTCTCATTTAACTTTGAATTTATCACATATGTTTAGTATTCATGAAGTCAATTTAGATTGTTTAACTTTAAGCCTAAGGTATGCTTGATGTAAAAAATATTTTTAAGGAGAAAAGTTTTACATAAGAAAGAAACAATCCTTGGATAATATAGAAATACAAAAATTGTGCCTTTAACTTGTAAGTTAACTTTTGGATTAGATTTTAGATTTAAACTTATAAAATTTTAATATTAATTATACATATTCTAGATGTAAAATTTAACTTCACGACTCTTGACCAACTAAGAACTTGATAGATTTTTTACCAGAAAAATTAAGCTTACAAATTGTAATAAATGTTTACAAGAGCTTTCAAATTTGCCAAGTGTAATGTTTGAGCTTAAATGATGATATTTTGTAACCGAACAATTTTGTAAATTTTTTACGGTGATATATAATTTGACCTTTCACCAAAAAAAAAAAAAAAAGAACTTGATAGATTTTTTTATTTACTTTTTTCTCATGTATCTAAACTCACAAACTTGGATGTCAAACCTTAGATTAATAGGTTCCAAACAACTTATATTTCCAACTAAGTTAAGCACCTACCGACTATGAGAATTTTATTGTTGAGTTTATAATAGGAAGGTCATAAACAATAATCGATACCCCATAATGAGTTTGAGATACAATATCCAATTTTCATTTGTACTATTTTTGTAACTTGATAAGGTCTAAACAACTTTAGAAGAGCTTAAATTGTCACCAATAATAATAATAATAAAATCAACTTATATGATATGCCAATTGTAACACTTTAACTCAACATGCTCAAGGATACCAATTTAAAAAAATTACTTGTAGTTTTTGGATTATGCTACAAATTAGTGAAAAGGAAGAAGAAAATTTTCTTCCATTTTATTGATAAACCAATATATATTATGTGATTCTTCGACACACATTGAAAGTGGGATTCCATAATAAGATAAAGGTTATGCTACTATCAATAATTCAGTTGTTGAAATTAAAAAAGGAAGTTCAAACTTTTTGTTGCAAAAATGATTATAGAGATTTTCTATTATTTTGGTCGTATCTTTTTACTATATTTACCTCCTTTTTTTTTGTTGTTGTTTGTTAACAAACTTAAGCTTGTATACTCATTTGTAGTTACAAGAGAACACCATTATCTATTGAATCTCATATTCAAAACTTATTATTTCGTGTAATAATTTTTTAATTTCATTTGTTGATGAAATACACTTTGTAGTGCTATTTTCTCTCTGTGATCTTGGAAGTAAAAAGACCTTGGCTTCACATTTATAAGAAATTTTATCCATTGAATGTTATAGGGAAAAAGTTTATCTAAGATGCCGATTGTAACACTTTGACTCAATATGGTCAAGGATACTAATTTGGAAAAATAAAACTACTTAAAGTTTTTAAATTATGCTATGAATTACTGAAATGCAAAAAGAAAATTTTCTTCCATTTCATTGATAAAACAATTTATATTATGTGATTCTTCAATTCATTTTCGTCTATTGAAAAATTTAAAGTGTCATTATGTAATAAGATAAAGATTGTTTTACTATCAATTATTTAGTAATTGAAGTTAAAAAAATAAGTTCAAACTTTTCGTCACACAAATGATTATAGAGTTTTCTATTATTTTGGTTGTTTATTTTTACTATATTTAACTCCTTTTTTAAAACAAATTTAGCTTGTTATACGCGTTTGTAGTTACAAGACAACACCAACATCCATAGAATCTCGTATTTGAAACTTATTATTTCGTATAATAATCTTTGAATTTCACATGTTGATAAAAATACACTTAGTAGTGCTATTTTCTGTTGTGACCTTGTAAATGAAAAGATCTTGCCTTTACATTTATAAGAAATTTTATCCTCTCAATTTTTTGAAGAAAAGATTTATCTCATATACGAATTGTAACACTTTAACTTGATATGTTCAAGGATACTAATTTGAAAAAATTACTTGAAGTTTTAGAATTATGCTACAATCTAGTGAAAACCAAAAAGAAAGTTTTCTTCCATGTCAGTGATAAACCAATTTATATTACGTAATTCTTCAATGTAACAGTTATTATTCCATGCATATTTTCATCTACTAAAATATTTAAAGTGCCATTCCATAATAAGATAAACATTATTTTTTTTATCAATTATTCAGTAAAAATAAAAGTTGACACTTTTTAACATACAAATTATTATAGAGATTTTCTATTATTTTGATTGTATCTTTTTACTACATTTAACTCTCTCTTTTTCTTTTTTTAAAAAACTTAATCTTGTAAACTCATTTGTAATTATAAGTCAACACCAATATTTCACAGGTTGATGAATTACAATTTGCAGAACTATTTTAGGTTTGGATGGCTTCGGGGAGTGACCTTGTAAGTAAAAAGACCTTGTCTTAACATTTGCTTTGGATGCTTCTTTAGGAGTTGTCACTTCGTACGGTTTCTTTGGTATTAATTCCATGAGCCCCACCATGGCCATCATTTGCTCAACCATCCAGTAAGAACCAGACCAAAAGCTTTTCCCTAACCAGGCATGCCTCCCCGCATTAATGTCTTCTCTCCTCTCTGCATTATTACCTGGATAGTTGGTAAAAGAAAATTGCCAAACTCGAGTACGAAGAACATCTGGTACCCTGAGCCATTGTCACGACCATAGTACCGTCCAAAGCTTGGAAAACTAGACCACACAAAACTTTTGCGATTTTGTTGTACAACATGATCCCTGCTTTTTTACAGTACTGAAATTGTTTTCTCAAAAAGTAAAAGAGCATGAGTTATTGCACATATTAATGGATAAGAAATAAAATATGAACGATTCTAGTACTTGAAGTGAAAATTTTTGAGAGAATTATGTAATTTTGCTTCACTAGTTCTTGAACACTCAATGGAGTGGCAACCTTATACCAATTTCCAAGCATGAAAAGGTTGTTCCTAGGGTGGCGTCCCCTCACGTCGCCGTCGAACCTGCAGAGGGTCAGTTGCGGGGGTTCAGAACATTTAATGGGGAGGCTGTCAGTACACCACTTTTAACTACAGACCCCTGGTTTACACATACGGAAAAGTTGAGATGCGAGCCCTCTCTTACTAGGAACTTTACTGCTTCCTCCGGCTACCCAATGCTCCTCAGACATAAAAATCGTCCTGCAGATTTTGTCCTGAAACGATGACTGAGGGGATATTGACTGAACCACAAAGATGTTTCCAACGGTAGTTCATGGTACTTACCGTTTTGGCAATAGTAAGCTTGGCATTAATAAGAGTATAATCAAATATTTAAGCGATAATGATTGCTTAGTGGGACTGGGACTCCCCATTTTCATCGCCGGCGAACGTTTAACAAGTAACAAGTGCGGTTTCTCTCCGGTCCCTTTCAGCTTTTCTCTCTCCGGCTGCTATTCATTTATTTCAGACCGACGCAAGTTTCAGTATTACGTCGGGCCTTCACACCTCTCCACATGCCAAAAGATTCCGCTCGCCGTTTTCATCTTTAAACCCATTTGTCTCTTTGAATGCTTTGCCTCAAACCATTAAAGTGCGGCAGCCATAACGCTGCACCGCTAAAGGCGTTACACCTCTCCAGATTCTCCCAAATCTGTGTCTCGTACAAATCATTCCTCAGCTCATACTTTTTTCATTTCCTTGCCACGAAATATTTACTTTGTTTTTTTTTTTTTTTAAATTAATCATCACCCAGGGCCACCCATGACCTCCTTTATATATATGGCCTTATCTACTCTCCACTAACGGAACAAGCTCAAGCACAAGAACTCCTTTCTCTCTATCTCTCTCTCGCTCTCTCTCTGAGTCATCGTTTCTTCAACAATGGTGTTGGGTTCAGACACAAAGGACACAAGCTGGTGGGTCTATGCACTCCCAGCTTTTCTTGGGTCCGAAAAGCTTCAGAATGGAAACTTCTTGTTCGCCATCTTTACGGCGTTTGTTTTCCTTGGGCTCCTCACATGGGCGTTTGCGGTCGGGGGTGAGGCATGGAAAAATGGAAGAAACAGAAGGGGTCGCGTTCCCATCCCTGGACCTCGTGGTCTACCCATTTTCGGCAGCCTATTCACGCTGAGCCGGGGTTTGGCTCACCGCACCTTGGCTTCCATGGCCTGGGCTGCAGCAAACACCCAGCTCATGGCTTTTAGCCTCGGCTCCACCCCTGTGGTCATCGCTTCAGAACCTGGCACTGCCCGAGAAATTCTTAGCTCTCCCCACTTTGCTGACCGTCCGATCAAGCAGTCGGCCCGGAGTCTGATGTTCGATCGAGCCATGGGCTTCGCCCCCAATGGAACCTACTGGCGGCTCTTAAGGAGGATCGCTTCGTCCCATCTCTTCGCACCCCGGCGCATTGCGGCCCATGAAGGGAGACGCCAGCTAGATTGCGTAACCATGTTACGGAACATAGCAGCTGACGAGAAGCTCAACTGTACCGTGTCCCTGAGGAAACACCTCCAGGATGCTTCCTTGAACCACATCATGGGAAGCGTTTTTGGAGTGAGGTACGACATGACGCGTGATAGCAAGGAGTTGGACGAGCTCAAAGACATGGTGAGAGAAGGGTTTGAGCTGTTGGGTGCTTTCAACTGGTCTGATCATCTTCCATGGCTGAGTTACATCTATGACCCGCATCATATAAATGAACGTTGCTCCGAACTAGTCCCCCGCGTCAAAAAATTTGTCCGTGGCATAATCGAGGAACACAGAGTCAACCCTTCTGAAAATCCCTCCGATAGCTCTGATTTCGTGGATGTTCTGCTATCCTTGGATGGTGAGGAGAAACTCGAGGAAGATGACATGGTTGCTGTCTTATGGGTAAGTAGCCTTTTCTTGTTTCCATGGTGTTATCAAATTCTTAAAGTAACTCAGTGTCTTCGCTCGTGCAGGAAATGATATTCAGAGGAACTGATACCACCGCTTTGCTGACCGAGTGGGTGATGGCCGAGTTGGTATTGCATCCAGAGGTCCAACAAAAGCTTCAAAGGGAGATCGACACTGTGGTGGGAAGGAGAGCAGTGGCAGATGCTGATGTGGCAAGACTTCCATACTTGCAAGCCGTAGTCAAAGAGACTCTCCGGGTCCACCCCCCTGGCCCCCTACTCTCATGGGCCCGTTTGTCCACGTCGGACGTTCAGCTGACCAATGGGATGGTTATCCCCGCTAAGACCACCGCCATGGTGAACATGTGGGCCATCACGCATGATCCGCGTGTGTGGAAGGAGCCATTGGAGTTTAAGCCGGAGAGGTTTGTCCAGAGCGAGGGCGGTGCTGACATCGACGTGAGGGGCCTTGATCTAAGGCTCGCACCCTTTGGGGCCGGGCGTAGGGTCTGTCCCGGCAAGAGCTTAGGGCTTGTGATTGTCAATCTCTGGGTGGCGAACTTAGTGCAGCACTTCACTTGGGCTGAAGATGCCAATCACCCAGTTGATCTCGATGAGGTTCTGAAGCTGTCCTGTGAGATGAAGCATCCTCTGCGTTCTGTAGCAGTGCAGAGGGGTTCTGGTACTTGTTTTTAGTGTCTTAGTGTCTAAGTTATGTGGAATCGACCTGTATATGTTCGCTTCGTTTGGCTTTCGTTTTGGTGTCTGTTTAGATTGGCTTTCGTTTTTAGTGTCTTAGACGTCAAGTGGGTATGGGATGACTCCAGTTTTGGTATGTTTTTACAAGGAGTCCCGTTTGTGTATTCCTCTGTAATGATTCCAAGTACTATTAACGGACTGCTATGGTTGTGTCTAAACCTGATTTGCTTCTGGCTGAGCCATTTACGATTTCTTGCATGGCTGACTGATGAAAATGATTTCACACAAAGCATATATGATAATAGGAATGCTATTGGATCAATAACAAGAAACGAATCATGACACTCGTGATTGATGGACTCTAGTTTTGGAGTTATTGGATCTTTAGTCTTTAATCATCTTCTTGAATCGTTATTTATACCATTATGGCGTTTACCATGTTTATTGCAAGTTTTCAAATCATTGTCACGCCAGAGTTCGCCGGGATAGGCCTTGTATTTTCTGTTCTTTGCAGTGCTTTTTGTATCTTCGCTTTAGACTGCAGGTCAAGCTCGAGTCAACTACAACAATCTTGACCTTGAATTCGTACTCCGTATGGATTAAAGCAGCATAAAGTTGTTTTCCCCCTTATTTTAATTAAATATTTCTGAAATAAAATTTTGAAGTAATCAAAAGTAATAACGAAAGATTCTAAATTTCAGTATGGGGGGGATCCTTTAAAATAGAAAATTGAGTCCGGTAACTAAATCATAGTACTTGTGATTACCATTAAAAAAAAAACAAAAGGAAGCTAAAGCTCTTCTTGTTTGTTCTTATTTTTTTTGGGTCCCACATAGGTACGAAAATCTTAGGTTGTCTATATACTAGCAACTTTTTATCCTATGGAAAGGAGTTTGGTCTGTTGTTGAAATAAAAAAAGGGATTATTTGAAAACGTTGAAATACTAACTGAGCCTCGACCATATATATAGAATAAGACCGTTGGGATATATTTAGCTTAGATTTCACTTTTCTATAGATAGATATATCTTCTTTCTTATTTCTTGTACGTGTTAAGGTTAATAACAAATTATTATTATGTTATGTAACCAATTTACGTGTTAATTATTTGAGACAAGTTTTTGAAGATATCGAGTACGTCTGGAACAGCGTCCAGAAAAAGTCGAGGGAAAAGAGATGGCATGGAGATGGCATTTTCAGATAACTACCAAACACCTGTTGAGCTGGCCTCTTTCTCTGGAAAAGTATCTGCCTTCTACGCAGATACTTTACAGTGTCAGTAGAAAAGAGATCACGGTCTTTGGCATCCTACTGAATCTTCTGCTCAGAAACTAGGCCGGCATTGCCTTACAGGTCAAGAAATCACGTTACTGTCCTCTCGGTTGAACCACTTGGACGATCTCGCCTCCCTGTTTTGCATGTCAGGCTAAGATTGACGGCGTATTGCAGAGGAAGAGAGAGAAGATGGGCTCAGACATCGAAAAGCAACAAAACCATGTGAAAACGCCATTGATTTACTGCAACACTCTTAAATATGTCGTTGGTTACGTCCCTATCAATTCAGGTACCAGAGAGAGAGAGGACTTGGCCGGCTACTCATCGTCCGCGTGGGTGTAGGTTATCAGTCTGAGCAGTGCGAAAATGCCAGCCCATAGCTGAGCAGACTCGGCTGTTGAGAATTCGCTGACGCGCCAATTTCGTATCTGCTGCAATGACTAGGTCTAATAAATCCACAAGAATGCTCGAAGTAAGCATAGCCGTGTATTGCGTTGTTATAAAGTTTTAATTTAAGCACTAAACTATCACATGTTATTGATCAAAGTCGTAGGCAGCGTCGCCCCAAACCTCCGAGGCCGATTAAACAAAAAAACCAGTTTTGACCCAAAACTGGCCGAGACCAGTTGATGGTGGAGTCGTACATTGTCTTGTATACTTCATGTGCACATTTAAGAAAAACCCTCCAACACAAAGTGGATTCAGGCCAAACTTGTGTGTTATTTCTGCACTTCTGCAAGTAGCAGTGTTGTGGGAACAAAGTTTTGCCTTCCCCTACATTTTGGGTCAAAATGATGGGCATGCCTCTCTGGCGCTGCTGTGACTTGACGAAGAAGACTTCAAGCTCTGTCCTTACTCTCCAATTTTCTTTTTTTCTTTTTTTCTTTCTTTCTTTCTTCTTTTAAGAGGAAATATGGAGCGGCACCTTGGAAGTTGGAACTGAACGCGGACATCTTATCTTGCGCCAAACAGTGAATCTGACTCCCTGATACACAAGACGTGCCACTGGCTAAAGCTATAAAAGAACGGAAGAGGCACGTTCTAGACAGTGAATCTATTCCTGGGCAGCCAATGCGGGTCGACGATACTGAGCACGAATGTTTGACCCTTGAATTGGTGTTCTCTTTCGGCTTTGGCCATCCCAAGAAGATGTCAAAACACCTCAATTAACGGCAAGTTTTGGAAGTCATAGGGACTAATTTTAATTAATGAGAACTTAAGAATATTGTTGAATATCGCAGGTGCCCGTTCCTTCTTCAACCAAAGTCATCAATCAAAATAATGCGGAGAATAGGAGTAGGGTGAGTCAATGAAAGGTTGCAAATTTCATGACGAGGTTAGGTTATACATCACCCTTTATTCACAATTTGGCTAACCAAACCGATACCAAAAGCCTCGGCCCTTACATCCCGCTTACAAACATTAGATAATTCAAAGGCTTCAACCACCTAAAAACCATGGGCAATCCATACCCATAGAATATGAGAAGGCTGTAGTTTCGATGCTCTCAACCTTTGTTTTCCTTCTCTAGTTGTCGGTGTTGACGAACAGGAGCAGGAACAGGACGAGGACCACAGAGAGCACGATGCATCGAGCTTGTCCCTGCACATGTCGGGGCCAGAAATGTCTACCCATACACGTATTTTCCTCAAGCCACTTGCTCTCATTCATACAAATCTTTGTTGGAGAAATCAAGTTGCGTCTTTCATGAATGCTGTAGGGTCAACTGGCATATAGCAGATCTACCTTTGCTATGAAATGGAGAAGATTGAAGCACACAAAACTTAGTTATACTAAGCAGAAAGCTTCTTAGTTTAGGTATGAAATTAACTCAGCAACTATAAGCTTAACATGTAAGGTTATTTGATTTCTTTGTGCATGAAGGGACCGGGTACACTGTACACTGCATAGACCAACAGCGTAGCTTTCAAACTGAGGGAATCTTACCTCTTATTTCATGTCCATTTTCCAATTCTTGCACTTACTTCACGTTAAATGAACTCCACTAGTCAATTTAGATTCCTGGCTCCAAGTTTTATGCATTGTTAAGGGCCCGGAATATCTATCTAGTAAATTGATTTTAGGTATGTCTTAAATAGTCCAAACAAACAAGAGTAAAGAATAGTGCATGTCTTTCCACTGCACATTAGCAGCCATAAGATGAGTGGTTTAAACTTAGGTATCAATTTCAAAACAATTTCTATCATGTGTTTTGCAGAAGGGTCTAATCCGCTCTGGGGTGGACTTGCGTGGGTCTTGTAGAAGAATCAGTAAGGACGGTTGTTCGCAACCAAAGCCCTGGTTATCGTATTTTCTGCAACTGGTGGATTATTACGTTCGGTCCCCCTTCAAGAACTGTCTCTCGTGGTTTCGCCAGGGATAAAGTTTGTCGAGCAGCACCAAAATGTAAGAGAATGAGGACTCCAAGTTTACTTGAAGAACGACATTATCCTATAAGTATAAGATCGTGCTATTCATTCAACAACAATAAGTGGTCTTACTGGGCTGCTCCAGGCCATTGGGTCTAGAGATTGAGGTACAATATTACTCTCCTTTTCACCTAACAATGATAAAAAAAAAAAAAAAAAAAAAAAGTTATTAGTCAATACTGTCAATTAAGTTATTAGCTCGGGAACGAACTTTCCGCCACACGAATTTGCAGAGCCAAGGTGGTTCGCCCATTGTTAGAACCATGGATGGAGGGATAGGGAATCAGAGTGGATATGGCACAAACATCAGCAAAAGAGGGAGGTTTTCTAAGTCCGAGTTTCTTAATCATAGGTAGTCTGGCTGGGGCAGAAACAGCCCCTCTCAGAGCAGGAATGGCCTGTTTTGGGGAGATCATAAATATGGCAATGCTCACGCTATAAATTATCATCCCCCTTATTTTCTTAGAATTGACTTCTCTAGAGTTAATGATGTCAATTCTAGAGGATAGATTATGAAGTGTAGAATTTTCAAGTATAATCCAATGAGTGCTACCGATAAAGTATTATGCATTAATTCATTTAGAGGAGAAGGTGAATAGCTGCTTCCTAGTACTTTCTATTAGCATATAGTTAAATTCAGTGGCTCCAATTTGTGAAATTGGTGCATAAATGATTTTTCGGTAGTATACTAAATAATATAATGGGAAAGTTTCATAAGTTACGTTAAACTACTACAGTTGCGGAGTATGAAAATGATTTGAAACATTGAAATTTTAGGTCTTATCCAAAAATTGTGGCATACGTGAGAGTTACTTTGGAGGTGCTTTCCTCAAGGGATGCGGAGAAGAAATCTTTATCATAGTGTTGATGTTTAATCTTAGCATATTGGGCCACACAATTATGTTAGCTAAGTCCAAGAAGCTCCTTTACCTCACCGAGCGTTAAGTTTCGACTCGGATATCCCTGAAGTACCCACCCCAATGGAGCCACTGCCTCAATCACAACCAGCCTTGATTGACATGTTCTACTTTGTCGTTGGCTCTTATTATAAGAAAAATGAACTGGGGTGATAATAAAAATAGCGTGAAAGTATTATGAGTTTATAAAAGTCTAAGTTAATAATAGTATTTAAATGAAATATACTAAGACTAAATTCATGCCTACATCTTTTAGTTCAATAATTGAACACACATAATAAATAGTATTAAAAATGACCTTGCATCCTAAGTTTGAATGACTGAGGATAACTTAACATCTAAATGCTATAGTGTGGCTAAAGGAATGCCTAAATCTCATAGTGGGGCTATAGTGGGTCACTAGTCATTGATTACGGAGTATGGTAGGCTGTTTTGGGTTCATAAGAGTACGTAGGTTCCTGTGTAACCAAAAGTAACCCTATTTGAAGATGAAAGGAAGGGGGCAACAATGAATAAAGAGTAGAAGAAGTAAACGATAAGGAGGATGTAGATGATATGCAGCACCTCATCCCTCCTCTGAACTCAATCCTTAAGGACAATGATTTAATGGAAGGGGAGTGAATTATTACGAGACCCCCAGAGGTAGGGTTAATAAGGGAGGGTTATTAAATGTTACCGTTTTAAATATTTCAAGTTCAATAATAGGTTTTAGGTAGTTTTTAAGTTTATTGGAAACATGGATAATGTTAGGCAGTTTCATATAAGGATTTTGATTGTGTAATTTTGCTTCAATTTCTGTTTTACTGGCTAATTACAATAAAAAAAAATGGTCTTTTTTATTTTATTTTTAAACACACATACTTAGGTACGTACCCAATATTAAATTTGAGACCAAAAGATGTGTTTTAAGACGAAATTTGTAGGGTCAGAGGGTCGTTACATCTACGTGTTTCGGTTATGAGCCTAGATCGCCGGAGCCTTGTTGGAAGATCACGATGTGTCCAGCTTCGTTGAATAATCTTAGGAACTGGTCGTGTCGGCTGTTATTTACTGATTTATCGTACTAAACGAACTCCAGGTTTATGTTTTTATCTTCCTATCTTCAGTTTAGATGTGATATCACCCACACGTTACTGTGGCGCCAAAGCTACTCCAGTGGAACCCGAACCTCCGGGCCTTATCGTTTCAGTGCGCGAGTTTCAGAGGTCGCAACGATGTTGTTCACCATGGCTTCTTCACTCCTTAAGCCTGCCTTTCCTGCCACCCATGAACTTCATTACGCTGCATGTTCCAAACTCATCCACCAGAAATGGCGAATCAGCGCCTCCTCTGCTGCTCCTGGAGTCGACCTTAACACTCTCGAGTCCGCCATTGCTAAGGTTCCTTGCGCTTTTAATTTGAATTTCCGTAAAACTTTCCTTGCCCTGTCGTTTTCTTAATCGCGTATTAGACCTGTTGCTGTTGTGTGCTGTTTGGAATGTTTCCGATGACGTAATTTTGCATTACTGCTTCATTTACAAACCTACCTTCAAAGGATACTTGTGAATGCAATTTCCCTTACTTGAGAATTCATGGGTGTTGCTTTCTGAGGCTTTAGAGATTATCTTTTTCTGAGTTATTGAACAGCGGAAGCCAGTAATATGTTATCCATTTCGCAAGCGGTTCTGGCATAAATGAAATTCCACCCGGGTTATTTCGTAGTGTCAGGCTTTGAGCATATATCGCCTATATATATTACCTACTTTTTATTTTCATAGACCGGCATTTCTCAAGAACGTAAAAGATCGAAAAATCTTTTTCTTTGGTGTCTGGTTTCTTTTAAGCACGTTACCCTGGAATGGGCTGCATGCCAGAAGGAAATACCGGGATGAATGAATGGAGTTACAGGAGTGGGATTTAAACTTGGCCGACGGTTCCTGAGACTCTCTGATTTCAAGCCAATTAGTTAATCTGGCTAAGCCCTGAGCTTTTTAAAATATCCGAGCTATTAGTAGTTTATTCATGTTGAAAGGTAAAGCTTTTTAATCGACGGATAGATGGAAATTGTGATATTGAGTTAAGAACTGATTTCAAGGATCAAGGAATGGTGCATATCCAATGGAGGCCTGTGGTGGTAGTGATTTCAACAATAGGATCTCAATTCATCTCTATCTACCGTGTTTTGAGAATATAGAAGGTTGGCAGACAACATGGGACAAAACAGTCCAAGAGATTATTTATATAACAAAGATGGACAGCATCCCCGGAACTACTGGAAAGATACAAGATGTTCTCTAACCAACCTTTTGGAACTGAATAAAACAAGCAGGAGGAAGGAAATGTACTTAAGAATCAAATCTGCCACTTGTTTGTTATGCTTGCGTTCATTCTTTCCTGTTCCTCAACGGTGCTCTACATGAAAACCTTATCAGTGCAAAGGAAATTTCCCTACTGTATGGGGCCTTCTGGAGGATGGGTTCTAAGGAAAGATGCTGCTTATTGGGTTGGTTAACCATGTGCTTCCAAACCTAAACAATCGAGTTTTGATCTCTAATTTGCGTATAAGGACGTTGGGATGCTAGGTATCTTGACATGTTTATCAATTCAGATGAAGTTTTTTTAAATTGTTTTAGATTCAAGCTGTAACTGTTGTGAATTGACATGTATTTGTCGCTGCAGAAGGATAGTAATGCTGTTAAAGAGGCACTTGATCAGCTGAATGAAATTGGTTGGGCCAAGAGATGGAGTTCTCAGCCATATGTCTCATGTCGTATGGTCAGTCTCCATTACAAGTATGCAGTTCTTGGAAGTGGTACTCAAAACATTAGCCACACCTATGAAACCATGCATAGATTTATATGAATGGCATATATATGTTTACTGCCTTCATTTCATCCTTGTAACTTACTTAGATTAAAATTATTTTACTTGTATAATAATTTTACCATTTTAAACTTTGCACCAGACATCTCTTCGTGAGCTGACAACGCTTGGAATGAAAAATGCTGAGAACCTTGCAATCCCAAGTGTCAGAAATGATGTAAGTAAATATAATTCTAGCATTCTAATTGAGTTCATTGCATGGGATGGGAGAAAATTTAATATACTAGGACTTTTTTATGCTGTTTTTGGTTGTGAATTCGTACTCTACAGGGGTTTTACCAGTTTGGTATTTTCCTGAAGAGAACAGCAGATAAATTTAGAGTCGGAATGTGTCTAGTTCAGACTAGACATTCCTTAACTTAGCAAGGCCTGCATCAAACTTCTTTGATGAAAAACTCTATGAACTGATTTGATCTGGATATTCCAAAATGTCAACGTCCTGTTGTAATATTTTCTTCTGTTCTTCCATTCCATGTCAATGTAGGTTTTTTGAGGTGGCAGAACGTTATAAAGAAACTGAAATTTCAAGAAAAATCCAGTGCAAATTCAATCTGATAATTTCTTTTTGCATAGTAACAGCATTTCATAAGAAATTAACATCTTTTATTGGTACAGGCGGCTTTCCTTTTCACAGTGGTGGGAACAACAGGATTTTTAGGTGTTCTTGCTGGCCAGCTTCCTGGGGTAACTTTCACTATATCCCAATTTCTTTTTATGTATGTATGCACTTAAGTGGTTGTACATATTATGAAGTTTGATTGGGAGGGCATATTCATGTTCTAATAAAGTCCAATACTTCATTCAAGCAAAACTCTTTCATCATTGATGTGAAGGAAAATGTAGCTCTTATCCATAGAGAGTTTAAAGTATGTCTTTCTACCAGAGTCACATATTGGCATTGGATCCATGAATACTTCAATACACATTTTATCCCTCATTTATGCTTTCACATTTGGTATTGGTTTTTTTCACTTATTATTGCTTTTCTATGGGAAAGTAATGAAGTTCTGAGAGTTACCCTACTCTTACTTGAAGTCTTGCTCTAACATATATTTTGGACCTGAAAATACTCTACAAAATTCCCATATACATGCAACGATATGTCTGAGAGAAGTACATCTCCGTTCTTGATATTAGAGCTGTTTCAATCTCTAGTATTTATATAAGAATGATTTTGCCTAGAATACTATTTGTTTCGTTTTTGTCATTTGTAGAATACTCCATTAAGTTTTTGAATAGTTATCTTAGAAATTGGCATCTACTGAATCCTAATTACTGCAATTTTTTCCATTTTTTTCATCAATAGATGTTAATCCCCATATGTCTTGAAAATGGAACCTACGTTTGTTTTTCTCTTACTGTCCTTAGAGGAGCTCTCTTTTCCTCTGAGTCAAAACTCGCAGTATGGATTTTTGTCCACATCCGGAATCCGTAATCAGAAATTATGTTTTTGGGCTTGGAATGTAGGTGGTTACCTTTCCATTTGCATTATATATCAGGCACTTTGTTACTTTTCTACATCCAAAGCCTGCCTATGGGTGATGTGTTTCTCTTTTCATATCCATCTGCATTGAAGACTCTCTCTCTCTCTCTCTCTCTCTCTCTCTCTCTCTCTCTCTCTTTTCTCTTTTTCTTTTTTTTTGTCTTTTAAGTGTTTTTTCTTTTGGAAGCTTTCTGACTTACTGATGCAAAGCTTGAATAAATCATTAAGACAATAAAAATGGAGGGGTTCTGGCTTATACTGATGTCTTTGGCTCATCCCTTACCTGTAGGACTGGGGCTTCTTCGTGCCTTACTTGATTGGGAGTATATCTTTAGTAGTTTTGGCGGTGGGAAGCACATCCCCAGGGTAAGCAATAGCTATAGATGGGATATGTGTTTCATGATGAGATTAATTTGTATTAAGTTTTAATGTAGGTGAGGTCAAAGAATATTACCTTTTGCAGTTGAAAATTAATGTTTAACTCATGGATGCTTGCGTTAAGAAAGAAACTATGATGCTCTCATCTTTGTTATAGGCTTCTCCAGGCTGCTATTGGTGGCTTTTCATCCTTTTTTCCTGATTATCAAGAGAGGATCACAAGACATGAAGCAGCTCATTTTCTAAGTACTCTTCTCAATTAAATCTACATACCATTCATAAGATGCACTTAATTGTTCAATCTAATGGAATAATTTTCTCTCCTAATCGTAGTTGCTTATTTGCTTGGCCTCCCCATTCTGGGCTATTCTCTGGATATTGGAAAGGAGAATGTGAATCTGACTGATGAAAGGCTGGAAAAGATGATATACAGTGCGCAGCTTGATTCTAAGGAATTAGACAGGTATCTGTTTGACTGCTATTTAACAAAGTTGACTATTCTATTTGAGTCTTATTCCTTGTCCGGACATTGTGATAACATATGTTCTTGAAATATAACACTGCTTTGATTATGTCTTAAGCTTGAGGGGTGTGGACTCTGATGCTTGGTAAAGATGGTAACTAATTAAGTATCTTATCACTTTATTAACCTGAAGTTTGGATTAAGGCCTATCAAACTCTCCATTCATAGTCCAAATACGTTTTGAGGTTTGTGTTATCTACTGCCAACAGAAACTGGAGAAAAGGCTATGGTGAAAATTTACCATCCCCATCAGGGAGACATTCTTATTGAATTCAAGCCTGTGTATCAAGATAAATATGACTGACATAAGAAACTAACTGCAATAGCCTTTCTCAGATTGGCAGTAGTAGCAATGGCTGGACTGGCTGCTGAAGGTCTGAAATACGACAAAGTGGTTGGTCAATCTGCTGACCTTTTCACCCTCCAGGTCTATGACCAATATTTCCCTGCAATAAGTTTTTTCTTTCAAATAGTTCTAGAATAATAATCAAAGTCGCATTCTCTTTTATCTCCACAGAGATTCATTAACAGAAGCAAGCCACAGCTTAGCAAAGAACAGCAGCAGAATCTTACTAGATGGGCTGTAAGTTCCTGAAATGAGCTTTCACCGGTTCTATTGACATTTTTTGATGGTTAGCACTAGTTTGAAAAAGAAAAGGAACATTTTTGATTTATTTTGATAATATAGAGTGCTGATGCTAGCAAAATATCATTGCAGGTTTTGTTTGCTGGATCCCTCATAAAAACTAACAGGGTAATTTATGAAGCCCTAATGACAGCCATGTCAAAGAAAGCAACCGTAGTGGAGTGCATTGAAGCAATTGAGAAAGCTGCATAGTTCACTTTTGGATCAGACTTTTTAAGTTGTGGAATATAGCTTGATCACTCTTGGCCCTACAGAGTTCTTGCACAGTTAGCAATCTAGATGATTTTCAATAGTACCTTTGCTAAGCAGTCTACAGGATAGTCATTCTATGCCAAGAGAAAGCGGAAGTATATAAATCTCTTGTAACTGTACATTTTCCTAATAATAGTTCTGAAGGAATGGTTCCAAGAGAAAGGAAAAGAAAGTTTTGCCCTAAGCAGGAACTGATACAGTTTATCACAATTGCATTTCCATATGCTGAATATTGGTCAAAATATAATGGTGCTGTCATAATTTCAGTACTGCAAGCTCACAGAACCCAGTATAAATACCTCGGTGCATGGTTCCAAGATAGCAGATGTTAAAAATTGTACATAACATGGAGTTCCATAGAATTAGTTTTGGGGGATATATATTTGGTTCATATGTGATAATTACCAAAATGTGATTTAGTTGTATTTTATCGTGCATAGAATTAGTCTTTCCTTTGGCTTTTGGCTATTGCTCTTCAACTGGAAATGTAGCTGAGTCAAAGAAACTGCCATGCTCACTTCTATAAAAGAGCCAAAACTAAGACACTCGTACAGAAGCCTACCCGTATTGGTTCCATTTGAACATCTACAAGAGTTCACATTCATGGCTAACATCGCATGCAATATAATTTTAGCCGGAGAAAACGTTTGGGAATGCAAAGAGATGAACCTCATGCAGCCTTACAACAACAATTTAAAGATCAGTATGTGAGGAAATAAATATACAGGAGAAGAAATTTATTTAATCGATGTAAAAAATACCAGCAAGTCTAGCTTTTGACGAGGCCTAAGTTTTTTATTCATACACAGAAAACAGGACAAAAGTAGTCGTATTCCAAAAGTGGCTAATAGCCGCCGCTTCAACTGCACTCAGACATTCGTGATTCTACACCCGGCCGTACATAGAAAGCAAATTCCTCAGTCTCGTCGCTTCTGGCTCCAGGCCAGCAAAACTCATGTCACTAGGCATCCTCCAACCCCAGTTTCCAAACTGTGCAGTAGAAAACATTTAATATACAAACATCAGATTAAGCTTTATTGATGATCAAGTAAAACAATTAGTGATATTAACATTTATAAATAGTAAGAGGAAAATGACTCCTATGATCTTTTTCATTAAAAAAAAAATTAATATTACAACGCACATAATTAACTTATGCATGTAGAAGTCAAATTCCAAACCTTATAGTTAGAGCTCTTACTAACTTACTACTAAGTTAACTGACTAAATGACAAAAACGACTTTTTGACAATCTTAAAAGAAATGGCTTCAATTTTAATGGAATATTTATAATTCAAAATGCACTATTACTAGCATTGTCTAATTAGGCGCTGGGCATGATGCCCCTTATCTGTCAAGTTAGATGGGGCTTGGATTAGCTTCTCCTATAGGAAGGACATGCTTTGAAAGATTGAACCAAGGGCAAAATGACAATATTTTTCCCCCCACTTTTGTTTGTTTTTGGTTACATTAGCTGCTATCACCCATTGAAACACTAAGCCAAGTGAGCTCCATATGACAACACACAACCTGCTCGGACTGGACAGGTTTTTCTAGCGGTATTTTACCTGAGTTGCTGGAATGTTCATCCTCGCAGAATTCCCAAGACCCAAAACATCTTGCATGGATATAATTGTAGTTCGGGCAACTGAGGACAACGCAGCGTGGATGAGGGCCCATGAGATATCATCTTCTTCAGTAATTCGGAGATACTTTAGTACCTGAGACAACAATTAAACTGAGTAAAATCACAAGACCCAAACCTCATCAGTAATTTTTTTCAAAATTCCATGCTCTAAAGGGGGTCATAAGAAGAGCCACCGACATTGCACTTCTCCTCTTGCTTCAAAATGTCCCACCAACCTCGGACCTGTAAAAGAAATGGACAAAGTTAGTAGGCTCAGCTAAAATGTGGAGAAAGGATGTTCCCAAGTCAGGATCACTGAACTGGAACAACAACTATTCATGGGCCATAAGCCAAAAAGATCTTCCAGATCTATCATTCAGAAGTTGGTCTGAAAAATTATGTAAGGGCAAATACGTGTTATATCATATCATTTGACATGTTTCCACTGTTCCCATGACTAAGAAGAAAAATCTACGACGGATGAGAAGAAGACCGTGGCATGGAGGAATCTACCGTATCATTATCATGAGTTCCGGGGTAAACAACTTGATTCCGCTCGTGATTATGAGGCAAGTGAGGGTTATTAGCATCACTCCCAAAACCTGGGGCAAGAAAACAGAAATGACAACAAATTACACCATGCAAAATTCCACGTCTGTCTATTATGCTAAAACAGAAATAATTTACTACCAAATTGGAGGACGGCCATTCCAGGTGCCCCAATGGATTTCCTAAGCTGCACAACATCCTCTGTGATAACTCCCTGTTAGTTGACAATATAAAAGATGAGTAAGTATTAGCAAAAAACAGTGAATATGTTGAACAGGACATTTCCTTATGCAAATCTACCCTGTAGTTTTCACAACAATCAATTACAGGGCCAAATATCAAAACACGAGGGATGCGGTGCAAGTATAACAGCCATTGATATCTCAACCATATGACCTTGAAACAAAAAAGGAGCATAACTGTGACATCCTTTTGATAGATCACACATGCACAAATGTGTATACAAAAAAAAATGCAGCTTCTCCTTGTTATTTGGTAATTGATCTTCGTCGTGGTGCTTCCTCCAACTGTTAATATAACAATCCTTGTCAATAATGATTTTCATTCCACTTTTTGGTATTTTCATGGTACCAGAATTGCACAAATAATGAATGGAAATTTAGCCCCCAATATGAGCTGGACGTCTGAAATACCAAAACGTGTTCAGAAAGAACACGATAGACTCCAATGACGATGACAGTTACCCTTTCCTTTTCCCGTTTCTTGTCTCAATTTTTTGGGAACACGAGTTGTCCAAAATGTTCCCAGACACAGGTAGTCCTCCTTTTTTCTACATACTAAGATATGTCCACAATAATTTAACAGGAAAGTACACCCCTTATTTATGAGGCGAGAAGAAGTTGTTTGGTTTAAGAACCATTTGGTCTAAAAGCAACACTGGATTACACCAATCTTAATGTCAATAAGATGCTTGATATGCCTCAAGAAATCATGACAAAAGCATTACAGCTGGTAGACGGCATCTTAGTCAAGCAATAGATTATCATATCAATGGCTAACATTTATTTCTAGTCTTTTTATCTGAGTAATTGCTGGCAAGTAATATGATGCCATAGGAGCTACTTTAAGAATTAAGTTCCCTTTGATTTGTATCTGGCAGAACATACCAAGTCTTCTGCTATTATATTGACGTTCCCAACGGCTTTGAAGATGGCATCAAAAACAGATTTTCCAGGTCCCACCTACTGTCACAGAACAACATCTGGAGTGGACAACGGGATAACTGAAGAAGAACTACAATTAGCTCCAAATTAGAGAAAACTGACCTTCCATCTTCCGACCATTGCAACTTTTGCTTCTGTGCAATTTTGCAATAAATTAGTGTAAGACACACATCTATCCGGATGTGTTCTGAAATATCCAAATATGTTCTGAAATATACTCTCACCGGAAGGAACAGCCCAAAATCCAGCAAATCCTCTAAAGTGGTCTATCCTGAATTCATCATACAGATCCTGAGCACGTTGTATGCGGCGTACCCACCATGAATATTCATCTTTCTCCATGGCTTCCCAATCATACAGAGGGCTTTTAAATCACAATTAATATTAATTAAACAGGTAAATAAGAAAGAATGACAACTATGAAACAGTTTTTAGTAATATGTAAAGAGTAATCTGCATAGGAATTTGTAGCATGGAAAAAAGCATTGTATGACTAGCAGAATCATAGGGGGAAAAAAAAAAAAAACCAAAAAACTAGTCTTCAATCTACACAATTACACCAGAAAACAAAAATCAATGTCATATTGGTATATCTAAAGCACATGGGGATTGTGAACAAAAAAGACATACAACATTTCAGTTTGAAAACCTAGACAACACGATATATGTCACTAGAAGGACAAACATCAATGATTAAGTCATCTTCCCAACTCACAAAAGCAACCCTCCTCAGCATGAAAAGTTGCAAAAGCAAATATCAAATGGAGTCACTGAGTGCAGCAGGTTGAAGTTATTGCATAATGAGGAATTTTTCATTCCTCTGGCAAAGTTAATCTCTAACCTTCAAAAATATCATTGATGTCTTTGAAAATTAAAGACAAAGCACACCTATTACATGAATAACCGTTTGCATTAGAGAGTCAAGTGCAGTGCAAACCTGCCCCACAGCTGACCAGTTTCACTGAAGGCATCAGGGGGAACACCACTAACTAGAAGGGGAAAACCGTTCCTATTCTGCCATACAAACAATTTCTTAGTATCTTGCACAAGGGTGTGATGATTTAAAAGCATGTCACAATATTAACAATTTATTCACCAGGAACTACTCACCAGCAAAAATTGTTTCTTATTTGCCCAAACATCTGCACTGTGGTAACCTACATAAATGGGCATGTCGCCTATTATGCTGATTCCCTTCATCTGCGCATACTTGCGAACTTTCTGCCATTGCCTTTGGAATAAGAACTGTTCGGCAATGAATTTATCTATCTGGAAAAGTAAAAGCATGAGTATATAATCTCGGGTTCTTACCATCATGGAAGACACTGTGAAAAACCGTAAGCCACAGTATAACAAAAAGCCTTATCTAGATCTTACAAAATCCTTTTTGCTTTGGTAAATGTTTTCCAACGCTGCAAGATGGCGATTCTTTAGAGCTTCAGGCCACTCATACCAACTAAAAGCATCTAAACTATCTTCAATGGCAGCAAAATAAGCCGCATCTTCCAGCCAGCCTACCAAAATGGGAAAAAAAATGATAAACAAGAAAGGCATCCAGTGACCAGGGTGCACAAAGTACTGAACAGCACTCTTGAGTCTAACTCAACTGGATACTATAATCTATCTACACATCTAAATGGCAAATGAAAATTGGTTTTTTCAACAAAAGAAATCGGGAACATGCGTTTCCAAATTACAAACTTGCAATCCTAAGGAGAAAGCAATATACAACTGGTCCATTACCTGTTAATTTTTTGATGGGTAACCATGATCTATCTCGGATTAATCACAATTACAAGTTCATGAATCAAATACGATGTAACTAAAAGGAGGCCCATGCCTGTCATGCAACCAGTAACCAAATTACCCTTTATGGTGATTCTAGAAAGGCACTTCATGAGATGAATTCTGCATAGCAAACCTCACAATAGAAGTAAGACTTCATAAATCCATCTGACTAAGGGTTTGTTGTTTGTTCATAGTGCATTGAAGAATAGTGAACACCTTCTATTATATGGTACTTCTCAATAAATGCAAATGGATGCAGAAAAGCTTAAACACACTAGATACCCATGTGACTGACAAAATAAAGTATGGAAATCTCACTAGATATATTAGGGTCTCTACGGAAGGCTTCAAGCTCCCTTTTAAGTTCTCCTTCACTCTTAATGAGCCTCTCTGCAGCCTAAGATAAGGAGAAAGAAAAAGGAGCATTTTGTTGTAAAATTCAAAAGAAAAAACCGAGGGGCACAAGAGTTATGCAGCATTCAAAGTAATTTAAGCACCAAATTTACAGAAGAAATACATATAACTAGGGAATTATTCTCCTTTCTATTTCTTCTATTATGCTTGAATGGTTATACGGAGAGTTGTGCAGCATTTATAGGAATATAAGCAGAAAATTGCAAAAAATACTCATAGAACTAACGACTTATTTCCCTTTCTGTTTCTTCTGTTATACTTTAATCTTTAAACTCTCTCTTCTTTTTCTTTTTCTTTTTCTTTTGCAACCATTAGTGAAACAACGTTTTCTACAAAGGGCAAGACAACCATCGATCCTAGTAGAACTGCTACAAGAACTCAAGATTCGACACCTTCTCTATTGTGCAAGATTTCAGTTTTAAGTTCAATTAGTTAATGGCACTTCAAAGGTATAGATTTGAAAATAAACCTATTGAAAAAGTCTAAAGTTCTTTAATTCAATTTAATCTTTGATTTTTATTCCATTTACTTATCCTTTGTTGCTATAAAATCATAATCAGGTTCTCACTAGCTACAATTTCTTCATTTTCCTCCTGTTAAAACCTCATACAGCACCACTAACTGACTGGCAGATATGCTTTCACATACATTTTGTGGAACAGAAAGAAGGTAATCTAGTGTTGGGTGTACAATTTCCTAGAGTAGTAGTGATGATGGTTCTGGGCACTTTGACATGTGATAATTGTACCATGGCAGTGACAATCATGAGGGTGTTTTGGTAGTGATAGGAAGGGGGATGCAGTTTCATTGGCATCTGCAGTAGTTGCTTAGGACTAACGCTATGCTGCTGCAGTGTTAATGCTGCTTGATTCTAAACTAATAATTGTAGCAAAGCTTTCTACAAGCAAAGGATTTAGGTTTTAAATCACTAACTCAATGTGATTTTAAACCAATATAACAAAGTAAAGAGAATTATCACCAATTCCTCCTTAGGTAGGTACCTTGGCTATCAAAGGGTCTTTTAGGCTAGCAACAGTTGAGAAGTTCACGCGGTTAGAGTCACTGCACGAATAACAAATCAGTTAATAAACTAAACAGACAATTGAAGACCGCAGTGTCATATCACGATGTACATAAACTAAATGCCCTCACACTGGTTCGGGTAGCTCCCCCTTCAGCAACAGATCATCCTTAACAAGCTCTTCAAGAGATATCAAGAGAGTATTACCACAGTTTGCATCCTAAACGTAGCCATGATAAGTAAAATTAGCCACAATTGCACGACATGTACAGAATATTAGAGGTGCCGTACTTTAAATGCTTTAGCTGTGGTAACATGCATAAACTAGGATTGAAATTCAATGTTTATCATAATTATATTGATATGAATGTACGCATGTCCTATAAGGGATCTTAGACTAATCATTGAGTGGAACACAAGAAAATCTTAAAAGCCATATAAACCCAACTACTCTTCACCATTTACCATTCGCTACTCTAAATTCTAGATATGATCACAAACTCATTCTGAAAAATCAAGACACGGTATCAGGAGGTTTATCCACTATGAAACAAGTGTTCCAGAGTTTCAACAACACAAATTAACAATGATAATCAGGAGGCATATAGATTGGAGAAATGCTAAGGCAGTTTTTGCCAGTCTTAGAAGTTGTTGGCATATTGGAAAACATAACAAAGAAACAAAAAAAGTACCAGTAGAAGCTCTAGTTCCAAATATACAGTACATTCATCCTCTTGGCAAAAGCATAAAAAATAATCATTATTCTATATTATCAATATCTTAGTTTGATATATTTCTTATATGTTTCAAGTGTCTCTCTTTTCTTAATGATTAGTTTTAAAAGAAAAAGTTCAATAATTTTAATATGATATCATTTACAGGTGGCACTCCATCATTCATAATTAGATCCCCATGATTTCATGCCATCACTACTAGTTCTCACTTGTAAGTTGGATTCTCATGATTTTTCAAACGCAGACCAAAGGGATGTATTTGTGTCTCATAATGCTTATATCTTGGTACTTTCCTTATATGATCCCTTCCTAACAAACAGTTTTAGGACAAAAGTTGGATCATTTCTAAATGACATCAAAGCACAAGATTAAATGTGGCATCCCATCACTTGTACACTGGACTATTATTATTTTGTCCTATCATCCATAATAATCACTTGTAAACTAAGTCTTCATAATTTTTTCACATTAAGACAAGAAGCCATGTAAAAAATATTGAAAATACTTTGATTTGATATTCCCTTTATATGTTGTTATGATCTTCAACTATTGTGCCAAAAGCCCTAAAGCTGGTGATTAATCAAAGATCAATTCATTTGAATATCATTACCAACTTGGGTTCCTAATGCTGGGATTTAAGCCCAAGCCCACCACAATCCAGGTTCCAATTCTATAATCCTTACAGGCCACCAAGCTTCTGCAAGCACCCATTACGGCCCATCTTCCCAACTATGAATATTTAATTCCACAGTTCACCCCTTCTGTAGTTCAAACATGAAATGAAGGGTTAACTCTAATATCATTTGTCATACTCCTCAACCATTATGCCAAGTTCATAACGGTATTCAAATAAATTGATCCTCAATTAGCCTTTGGCATAATGGTTGAGGATTATGACATATGTTCAAATGCACCTTTCTCTTGTTGCTCAACTTCAAGAGAAGTTAATTCTAGCAGACAACCATTTGAGTTTCCAAAGTTCCCCTGCCCACCTAAAAGAATAAAAAAAGAAAAAGGCGAAAAAATAGAGAATTAAGATGTCAGAACAAACAGTCACCTGGCCTGAGTAGGGCGACCCCTCTTCATTAGCCTTCCTTCCCGGAGGAACAAGTGGAAGAACCTACATACATGAAAAACACATCCAACAAAGATCAATTTTCGACCAGATAGATAAAATTAATTTTGCAGTGGTCCAAAATCATTTTCCTTTCTCTTGCAACCAACTATGAGTTAGGAAATGGACCTGCCAGACGGAGCAGCCAGCGTCATGGAGCCAGTCAATGAACCGGAATGCCTCGTCTCCAAGATCGCCTATACCATGAGGCCCCCTGAACGACGTCGGATGGAGCAACACGCCGGCTCTTCTCCGATCGGCCGGGTTCTGCTTCGGCAACCAATCCCCGTAGTCTAGTGGTAAATCTTCGCCGACGGCGACGGCACTCGAAACAGCGGTGTTCTGGAAGGAACAAACGAAGGAGGGAGTGGTTGTTTTGGGTCTGAAACACAGAGATGAGAGGGAAGTGGTTTCTAGTGGAACAGCAGAGGTTGAAGAGTAGCTCATAAGCTTGGGAATGGCAGGCGAGGGGAGGAGGGAGAGATATCTCGCCATTGCTGTGTAGGCGAGAAGGAGCTGGACTTACGTATCACAGTACCGGAGTGAGAGCTGTTATATGCAAGCAAGGGATTTGCACTACAAAGCAGAAGTGACACGAATTCTTTAAGTTCATCATAGTTTTTGACGTGGCAACAACGGACTGGTCATATCTTCCCCAGGTCAAAAATTGAAATTGCTCGTGAAAACCGATTGGTCAGTGTTCAACGGTGGTGGTACAATCCTCTATACTACGTGGACCATCCTCTGACAAGATCCAAAAACGTGGCATGTCAGACGAGTGGCAGGCATGAGGAGGCTCCACCGCTCTAGTGCTTGTATTACGCTATACTCAAGGGTTTATTAAAATGTACTGCTTCCAAGAAACTAGACATAAAAAATAGATAGTATTGAAATTCAATGTTCTAGCAAATTAAATGGTATGTATGTCCAAATTTATTAATTAATTTCCCAAAGTGTAATAGATGCTATCACACATACAATTGAGATATATTCTTTTCACTCCGCATGCATCGACACTAATTATGATATGTTAATGTAAGATTATATTAGACCCATAATAATAACGCAACTTGTATTAAAAAGGTGTCACTTTATTTTAATACATAGCATATGGCAAAAGCACAAATTTTGGAAAGAATAACATTTTTGTATGTACAAGATTTGCATCATTAAATTTAATTTGGGTCAACTTTCATATTACAATTAATGAGAAATGTACAAAGGAAATGTTTCAAAAATAAGTGGAATAGTTGATCTTCCTAAAGCTGTATATGTCTTCTTTATCAAAATTTGCAGTTGATTGTATTTAGTAGCAATAAACTTGAACGGAATTCGTTTTCGTGAGACTATGTATTCTGATTACAACAATGAAGTCAGGACCAAAAACATCTATCAATGGTGGCAAGGCAATTGAAAAATGAAGATAGTGCAGAAGGATAGAGAAGCACCAACATCAAGGCCAAGTCTTGACGATATCCATATTTGGTACCCAATAAATGATGGGGTTCGTTGGTTCATTCCCCAAACCTCAAGAGTCTTCTGATATCTTTCCCCGATCAAATAATGAATATAGGAGTCCCACTTGACGATAGTGAATCCCATTTTTCCCCTAGTTTTCAGTGGAGATTAGCAGAAATGAATACAAAATTATAGGTTAAAAACCGGAAATTCATAGTTATAGGTTACAATCAACATCACAAAGAAGTAGGCCGAAGCCAGTTCCCTGCCCATGTTGAATCATATGCCATCTTCTCGTATAACTTTATATGCACGCTATAGCTAATTACATTGTCCCATTTCCGAGGCGACGAACCTGGGCGGTGTCTCAAATCTCATCAGACCAGTCACTGAGTTCACTTTCGTAGAACAAGCCATCGACGATCTGATCGATTAAGGAATCAATAAACGTGTTACAACCGATGGTAAAGATCCGATCGACTTTGTTTCGGGCGCTGGAGAACCATGCAAAGACAGCGGCACAAGTAACAGCCCCAAGACACACTCCGCCTCCTTCAACGATGCCCTGAAGATCCATCTTTCGGAACACGGAGTTTCCAGTCACCACCTCCTCTGTCACGGTTGCTGCAAAAATGATCTGCCACAGAAAATGTTAAACACCAATTCCATGCCACGCGTGCTTCCTTGTAGCCCGAAATCTCGAAGTGCACGAAAAGTTGAAAGAATGAAAAATAATTTATTTTTCATTAATGCATGTTACTTATTTATGTTTTTATTTTTAAAAAATTTTATACTTGTTCGTTAGATTTATGTAACAACGAATTAGGTATTATATCCTGCTTTATATATTTTTCTAACAGATTTAACACCGTAGTATACATGTGTTATCAATACAAATGATAAGGATATTATATTTATTTTTTTTAAAAAAAAAAAAAAATAAGCCAAGAAAACAAGGGATAACAAAAGAGCCAAAAGCAAGTAGACAAACTAAATGGATAGTTTCTTATTCACTTTTAGGGGTAAATCTGATATCAAATTAAGATTCTCTATTTCATAATATAGACCTAATTTTCAATAATTAAATGATCTATCAACCTTGGCAAAAATAATAAATACAAATAATTGAAATTTGAGACTCTAAAGAAGCTGGCATGTGCAGGACAGAACTATATTAAAAGCAGTGAGAACCTAGTTTAGAGCAAAATAATGATAGCTTAGCGTTAATGATTCCAGTTAAACAATACTTCAAAACATCTCCTCAGATTTGTTATATTTTTATCTTGTACTTAACGTGTCAACTAGTAATGAACTTGTTCAAAGCTAAAAGCATTCAAGCAAAGGTCGACAAATCCAACGATTTACATCCAAAAACAGCAACAGAAACTCACCATGGCGAGCCGACCGGAGATGATCTCAAAGTCATGGCTCTTCTTCGAGCTCTCTATGTACTCCGAAAGTGTCGCAAAGAACGGCGACACGTTTCCACCTACATCTGCACCCTCTCTCCTCGTTCTTATCACCCCGGTTTGATCTGAGCCGTAGGATCTCAGATTACACAGCCGTGGCTGCAACAGAATCTTCGCTCCATCCGCGTCGGCCGGCTTGGCTTTCGGAACCGGAACCTGAAACTGGGCCGGGACCGCAGGTTCTCTTCTCGTAAGAGCCGGCTTCTGCGACCTTAGCTCACAGTGAATCGCACGCGCAACCGACGCCATGGAGAGACTCGCACGGAGAACAGCACTGTTTGAGAAATAAGGACTGAATCCGAGAGTCTCGGGGTCTTCGTGGAGTTTCATGAATCCACGTCTCTAATCTGCTTGTGAGGCGGTGTGATGTCCCTTCGTGGGTCCCGGGGTGACGTGGTAGCTGCTTTAACGTTAACGTTGTTTTCTGAAGAGGGATATGTTTCCTAATTTTTTGCAAATTATTGACGTGGCAAGAGCGTGCCACGTATATGTTTGGACGCGCCCTGCTTTTGTTGCAAGGTACGTGTACGACCACTGTCCTGGAGTTGAAGGGCCTGAAGCACCTTTTCCCTGACATAACACTTGACAGTGTATTTACCCCTTTCTCCATTGCCTTCTAATGGAGATGGATAAATATCTAAAAGCTGGTGGATGGACCTATCAATTATGGTAGACCTCTTAATTATCGACGCCAATGATATGTTTTGCTTACCTTTTAAATTAGTAAATCAGAGAATTAATGCCATATTTTAACCTTTTTTTTTCATATTTTTTCCATATTTTTTTCTTTTTAGTAAGTAAACGAGAGGGTGGGAGAGTTAAGCGTCCAACATAAAACTTCTTGAATCTAGCTAAACCTACAACTCAGGGTAGGCAAGCTCTTGTTAGCCAATTAATCAGAGTATAACCTATATAAAAAGAAAATCTATATTTAACTCACAAGTTAACTTATAAGTGAATAAATAAATTCACAGTTTAATTATTATAAAGGACTTCTTTTCTTTGGTATGAAACTTTTGTCCAAACATTTTCCTTCACACAAAACTTATTTAGATAACTCAAAGTTCAATAAGAGCTGGAATTCTTTGATATTGTGTAAAAAAATCTAAAGCTCAATCTTAAAAATAACTTTTGGGAAGAAGTGGTCAAAGGTTTTTAAGATGATATTATGGTAAGGATTTCCTTTAGCAACCTCCCTTGACAAAGTTCAAGAGAGTATTAAAGAGGAATTCAATTTGTGTAGAACTATGTTGGAACCACCTTGACAACTACAAGATGTTGATTTTAGGGACTAAGCAAGGAAAAAGGAGGTTTAAATTGAGATTAAGATTTTTAAATATATTTTACATGATTACTTTTTTTTTTTTTCTTTTTTCGATTGTTTCTTGTTTATAGTTTGTCACATACAATCTATCAAATAAAATGGAGAATTGATCGATCTAACACATATGAAGAATACAAACACAATTGAGTAGTTGGTCCAAGCTATTATCAACATGTTAAAGAGTTTCTTCATTAACGATAATTAGATTCTACAATTTGTAAATATGTTTGACAATTTTTCACCAGCCCCAATTTTACAATATGATCAATTCTAGAAGGATCCTCCTAAATTTTCTTAATCACACGTTTAGCACAATAAACCGTAATCTTTTAATCAACCAAGTACATGAGAATCGAAATAGTATTTTGCTTTATATACAATAAGAGTTCAATATAATACAAATATACAAGCTCTGTACCAATATAAGAGAAGAGAAGCTTTTGGCTCGGATTTTTCAATTCACAAACATAATTCAGCATTTCTTCAATAGCAACAAGTTAAAAGAGCCTCTTACTAGCAACAATCAAGGTTATACAATCTCTACACCTATTATACAATTTTTCACCAACATAGAAGAAAATCACACCATAAATCATGCACCAAGCATGTAATCTAGACTTATAAAACTCTTCACAACACCGCAATTTGACAATACAATCAATTCAGACGGATTCCTCCAAATATTCTCAAGTTGCAAGTGAGACAAGCCTTCACTCATAGATTAGGTCACATAATGTTGTCCTCTCTTAAATGTCAATTTTAAGAAGGAAATTAAGTCATCTAACATGCATCAAAACTGAGGATTTAGACACATCTTTGCCCGTACACTAGGTACCTATGGAAAGTGTATTTTCCTACTTTGTTGCAATGGGGTGTGTCCTAAATTATTAATGTATGAGTGGGTTACACTCTCTAGGTGGGAAGCTATTTTCCTTTCTTAGAAGCTAATTAGAGAAAGTAGCCTTTTAACCCATTTTTAAAAACTTAAATTATATGATTCTAAACTCAAATCGTCAGTTCTAGTGCCCGTCTCCCATGCATCTTGATGATCTAAGGGAGTTATCATTAATGATCATTGATAGAAGCCTTTGGAGATTTTCATCTATTTTTTCAAGAGAAAGACCTACGACTTTATGGAGAAAATAGTTAGACAATATCGACACTAATAATTAAAAAATAAAGCGTCACTATCCTCTGTTCGTCTGCTCATGTGTTGTTCTAATCCACTCGACCATTCATTCTCCCTTATCCGATCCATCAACCTTTCTTCCGTTGAGTAGACGCCATGGTCGTACGATCATCAAGCTTGTGTCAAATCCTCACGAAGAAAATACTGAGCTCAGGCCCAATATTCCCTTCCGGGCTCAACATGTAGAATGTCTCGGAATCCCTGGAGCCAACAACCCGTTCAAAATGGGCTCGGATGTAGGCCAACTCGCTGTCCACCCCGTCAAGCTCAGAGTTCCCGGGGAGAACACCAGCTCCCATTGATACGGGCTTGAGGAGCTCCATCACATTCAAATCGTCCACTGTAGCTTCCCTCCTGACCCCATAGCCAGTTTTTTTCCCATTGCAATACATGGTCCACAGCATCTCGTCGAGGAGCTTTGTCTTGTCCTTCTCGACTCTTTTTTCGCATTCAAGAGCAATTCTAACCATTCCCGAGCTCATCTCCTTCTGTAACAAATTTGTTTGCATGGCTAGCTCAATCACAAATGACGGTAGACACCTCGGACTTTCTTGAATGGACAGGCTTACCCGTCCTTTTCTGTACCCAAACAAGGTGCCGGTGACTCGGGTACCGGAACTGCTTCGATGCACGTCCGGTAAGCCCAGTGGGAGCGGACCCATCTTGCATGCTGGCGCTAGGATGGGAAAGGAGCGGAAGACGGAACGAAGGATTCTTAGTACTTTGGTTCTAGGCTTCCTTTTCTGGGATGGTTCGACGAGGGAGACGGGCTGGCGGGGCGTTCGTGGTGGTGAAGGTGTTGCAGGGGGTGTCCCCGGAGGCTCTGCACTGGCTAGGGTTTTTTGCTCCCCCATCAATGGACGTTGAAGAACAAGAAAAGGAAGAGTGCCACCACACAGAGGAACAGAGAAAGTGGGGGGAAGAGAAAGCAGGTTTGGTCGTCCGAGGTTTGTTCCTACTTTAGAGGTAAGGGATGGTTCTCCGGATCCTCAAATGGAGGCCAACGATCCCGTTTCTTTGTAGCGGTTTATGTGGATATTTTTTATGTTTACCATTTCAACTCAAACTACACTAATCTTACGAACTCTTGAATCGTAGGGACTCGAATATAGCAATATTTATTGCTACCTTATCAATAACGACTTGTTGTTTCCTAGTAATTTTAAGGATAGACCATTAACTAAGGATTTTAGGTCTTATGTAACACTTGTGAAATGTGTGTGAATTGTAACTGATAAAAATAATTAAATTGTTAACGGAAGATGCAATGTTTTGAAAATGGTTCACGAGATACTTACCCTTTTAGAATTATGTGTTATATTATTGGAAATATGAAAAATAGGTTTAATCCTACGTAAATAGTGGTAACATTTACATAGGATCATCATAGCACATTAAATACAAGAGACTTTGATGGAGTTTTATGTCCAAGTAAAACACACGTAGGGGCAACTTTCTCGGTCGTTCCACTTTAGTACTATGATGGATTTATTCAACCAACACATCCTAACAAAGGATTATTGGGCCACTACTTATTGTGGAGTACGTAGGTCCACGTTGACTCCAAACCATTTCCAGAAGTTTGTGGACCTTAAATCAAATGGGTACTATGATGGATTTATTCCACCAACTCGTTTCATATGAATTTTTTTATTTAAGAGTAATTGACTTGTAATTTTAAGTCTTTTACATTATCATGATCCATGTGCATCATCTATTTTCATGAACATGATACAAAACCCTAAAAACGAAAAATACTACTAAAAGGGATTTTATGAATTCGATGAAAATGCTATATAATAGGTTTTCAATTTATAGACGAAATGAGATTCTAAAAAAGGGAAATTAAATGAGATTCATGGTAATTAATATTAAGGCCGATTTCCATGAATATAGTTATAGTTGCAAATGGGGGAAGTTTTTGAATTGTTTGACTTAGGATTCGAAATCAATTTTGTTTTGATTTCCTGGATTTCCCAATTCAGTTTATTCTCTAACGATTAGGAGCTGCATAATCTTTTCCTTTCCCTACTTAGTTGATTGATTACCGTCGTTGGAGATATTCCGGCACGGCATGCGCGTGAAACACACGCGCTCTGGGGGGTGTTTATGGATGGCGTAGATTATAATCAAATTGTTGATCACTATTGTTAAATGCGTTTAACTTGGAATATTTCAATAAGCATTATTCGTATTTTGTTCCCTATGGGCATTGATTAAATCATATTCTTTTGTTAGTGTACTCATTTTCGCACTGTTAATATTAGTGGTAAAATATGTTACCAGGTTTAGGTAGGATTTCTCACATGAAACTTCACCTTTCCGTTGTTCTGAGATTCGAAACCTTGAATGTTTTCTTAAAACAAAAATGAGACATTGTATAGACGCTTAAAGCTAATGTACATGTAACATCAAGTTGCTAGAAATGAGAAAACATATTGGCCTTTTGGAAGGTGAGTAGATAAAAAAATCAAGTTACATTCATAAAACGTGGCTAATCTTTGTGTTATGGGTCCGAGTTCCATTCAAAATGTCAATACAATGAGAGGTCATAACATTTGGTTTGTAAAATGTTACAGAAAAAATTATGCGTAAGTTCTTTGAAAAGAGTGCTTCACCTTTTTCTTTGGATTATACAGTCACCATTTTATTAGAAGAATTCACCATATTATGGTGAGAAATTTCTCACTTCTTCTTTATTTTATGATTTCTTCTAATAAAATGATCTCCACTTTTTATTAACCTTTTTTTTAAAGCTTAAACTTGCTAAAAAAGTAACTTATTCTAGTTGTACCATCATAACATATAAGAATAATGAGAATAGTTGTTAGGTTGCTGACAACAACATGGTTCTAAGGCTAGTCATTTCCTTTTCACGACCGTTAGGTCGAGTGTCATTTTTTCCTTGTTGGATTGAAGGGAAAAAAACAGAACTTGATTGACAAACCGATGTCCAATCTTGGAAATGTCCGTGGAGAAGGTGATCCCTTGCGAACAAGGGAAGGAGCTAGGGTCCAGTGACAATGTGATAGTCCTGTAGAGAACCGTCTTATTCTGTTTGTCATACTAATAATAATGAAGATAATGGCGTCTTTTCAATAAAAGAAATTTAGACCATTACTTGGGTAATTTCAGTGAGCTGGATCAACACTAACAGATGAGTAGCAAAGCTGCTGGTGTACGACTTAAAATCCTAGGTTCAAATCTCTTTGTTTCCTATCTATTTAACAGAAAAAGAAGTAACTTATGTACTTTTATACAAACAGTTTAAGAAGAAAATTTACCTAGTTGTGTTCGGTGATGAAGTACACGATGTTAACAAAGTAAACTCATGATAATCAAAGTATGCACTCTCCTTGTGCTTTTCTCTTTGAACTTCGCACCTAAAGATATTATGATTTCACGTAGTCGTTGGGACTACTGCAAAATGAAGTGGTCCAGACGTCTAAATTTTGGGACTAATGATGGAGTTTTTAGAGTTTTTTTTCTGTCTCATGCGAGGAGACTGCCGGGTATTATTAATCCAGCAATCAAGGCACCTTTTAGAAATCCCCTAGTTTTGACAAGGCTTTTAGCATCACAAGGACTTTGCTCCCCTTGCCAATCTCCACTGGACAGAAGTTGGACCACTGATTTCTAAAAGGAAATGAAGTTTGATGGAGTTCCTTGAGCTTGAAGGATGCTCTCAAAAGTGTTCCACAATTGACCCAACAAGGAAAAAGTGAAAGAAAAGAAAAACTCTCCCCTACCCATTGCTTAACCAGTCTCCTAATCTGTCAGGGACATCCCAATATCCTGATAGCCATCCTTGTACTACAATTTACGGACCACACCAAGCAATCAGCAATGGTGTGGAAAATAAGCAAAAGAGGTGACATTCCTTGCAAGCCTGCTTTACAAGCATGGAATTTAGAATTTAAAGATTTTGGCCTGAAATTCCTACAGTTTCTCCTTTTTACCGACCTCTCACAGGACCAAAACAAAGTGACAAAAAAAAGCTAGTTCCGCCGTCAGCATCTTGGCTCCATGTTGCCCGGCCCGATCTGAGATGGCTGGCTTGGTCTGTGCCGCCTGGACCCACATGCCGCACAAACGTGGCCAGGATCTGGATTCCTTTAAATTAGTCTTTTTTAACTCCAGAATGATCATGTACTTCGTAGTGTATCATGGCGGTGCTGCCTGTCTTTCGGCACACTTCCAACGTGTGCAGATTACTTAACCCCACCTTTTCCCGTGATGTGTGAATCCCACGCTCTAACTCCATTTGTTATAAATAGAAAATATTGTTAAACTGTTGAAAGAAAAATCTTTTTGAATTTCAATGTGTAATGTAATATGAATCCAATTTCCCGGATTTTAGAAAATTCTAAGTTCCGGATATGAAAATAAAAAGTATTTGCTTTAGATAGGGCTCTTAAAATATTTGTAAATTCACTACATTAAATCTAAGATAATTTGTAAGTATGAGGACTAAAACTAAAATTACATTGATTAGTTTTACAATAATTTAATTTAATGAAATGAATATGTTTTTATTAATTGAGTTTTAATATAATCTAATGATTGATTTTCCTTTCTCCATTTGTTATAAGTTCTCAATAAAACTTTACTTCTTATTATCTTTTCTGGAAATTCACGTGTTTTTATACTGAAAAAATTATACCATAATAATATTCATGAAATTAAAATATTCTCGACATAAAAGTACATGTGTTTTATAATAATTTTGAACATAAATTTTTTAACAGAGTAAATATGTTATATAAAGTTAATAAAATCAAGCGTTCAATACACATGCAAAAATTACGGATAAATTTGTTATATTTTTAATTATGTGTGAAATATCTTACATACATATATATTATAAATGGGGAAGAATGTCATAAATGTGATGTAATGTTGTACAATTTTGCTAAATATGAATAAATTGTACCTTTGACGTATCTTTTGAGAATAAATACCAATAAAACAACCATCTAAAATTTCATCTATTTCATTTTCAGGTGGATTAGTATTTAGTACCTATTAATTTCAAAGAATATATAACTTTCTTTTTAAAAAATGGATCTCCAGTTTGTGTCCCCCAAGTAGCGAGTGGCGCGCGTGGACATCGCCGCAACGGGTCTACTTCATTACGTGTTTGCTTCATTCAGCGGAAAGTTTTGTAACCCCACTTCTTTTCCCGTCGACTGTTCATCCGTTTGTGCAGCCCGTCTTCTCTCTCTCTCTCTCTCGCCGGCCAAAGGTTCGATTTTTCATATGTACTTACCTACCGTTCTTCCCAAAACCCCCACGCTCTCTCTCTCTATCCCTTTCCGTAAAATTATCTACCGAGTCATACATCCCAGAACATGGTTGATTTTGGAGAGGAGCTTACCATAGAAAGCTACAGAATTCCTTGGCTTATATGGATCCAACTCCTGGTGCTGATTCTCCTCTTCTTTCTCCTTTATTGCTTCAGCTTTTTAGCCTCAGATCACTTGGACCCCGCCGGTGGTTCTGCATCTACCAGTCAGCTCGTTTCTCAGGACATCCAGATAGACAAACCAGTTCCCGAGCACCGTACCGGAGTAGTCGTTGCAAATTGCTTGGCGAATACCCAGGTTTGGATTCTCTTTCCGTTCTTTGCTATGTTCTTGTTGGATGTCTTCTTCTTCTATTTTTGTCCCCCGCCCAATCCAGAATCTGCTCCCCTTGCTATTCTTTTTGTCTCCCGGCCTTTGGCTCGCAAGAAGATATGAGAAAACTGAAGATTTTCGGGTCTTCAATCTGAAATTTTATCTATTTGCGTGAGACCCAGATGGATTCTTTATATAGCAATGAAAGTTCAGTTGGTTTTTCTTATTTCGGAAGAGCAATACAAGAAACATAAATAATCCAAACATGATCGATTCCTATGGTCATTATGTTATCCCTTGTTGCTTAATTTTCTACTGTTTATTTTTGCAGCTGAAAGAATACCTTGCCTGCTCTTTTCCTTTTCCATCTTGTTTTCATTCAATCCTGCCAAATCCTTCCGAATGGGATTTGGTACTTTTGCGGACCCAACCTGTCAGTTGTTTTTTTTCTCTTTTTCTCAAGAAAGAGAAAAGAAAAGGAGCAAGCGTCATGTAATGGTTTTCTTCAGTTTATTTTAAATGTCATCCACAGAGCCTCCCTGCCAAATCATTTGAAAATAATGTTGGGCCTGAGCATTTAAAAGATAAGAAGTACTACTGTAGTTGAGAATGGATGATCGGTTCCGAGTAAAAAAGTGAGTGAAAGGGAAAACCAAAACAACAACTAAAGGCCAAAAGCCCCCATGACGGCAGTCTAACCCAAGTCTTTGTTAGAATCCTTTTAAGATGCAAAACAGCTACTTCTCCTAATCTTCTGTTCCCAAAAAGAAAAAGCACATTTCACTGTGAAGGAAGGTGCCCATTTCGTACCAAAAAAAAGAAAAAAAAAGTTAAAGCAGTTTCGTCTGCGGTAATCTACTCTATTGAATATGCTTTTTGGGTCCTTTGAAGAAAGGTATTCCTAAGTGCTTTTGACAGGCGCTATCACTAGCCAAAGGTGCTGTCAATCTATCATTTTCACGGAATGCATTAGATGAGTAGTGTAGAGCTCATATGACCCTTATAGAAGAAGTTCAGGGGCCACCTATGTAAGTGGAACGATGATTTCCTATCTATCAGAGCCAAATGAGTTTGTGTAATTGTTATGCTTCTCTAAGAAATAGACAACGAGTTTGAAAGCAGTTTCTCCTGTATCAAAAGACAGAATCATCCAGGCCAGGTTTTGTTTATTAGTTCGTAAAATGTGCCCACCCATAATGAAGAACCCTCAGGCCGCAGTTTACTTTTCCCTCTGATATCTTTACTTTGTACTTATTGCCTATGTTATCTGCTAACTTTTACTTCGTTTTTTTATTTCTTTGTTCAGTTCTGTTGTTACATTTACCTCTTCATTGTTGGCATGGGAGAAGTAATGAAACCATTAGAACTTGGAGAAGTAATGGATAGGTCTTTGGCTTTTGGACCTCCAAACAAAAGATGGTATATCTATAAGAACAGCAACAATATCGATATAATCAGAATTGATTCTTGGACTTAGCTTTTAGACATAAACTAAAGAAGATTAATCAATCATGCCCTTATAGCTTTTGTTGTGTTTTATGAAGCCAATTAGGGCCGACTTGCATGAGAATGGGTGTCTTCAAGTTTACTTACTCCATCTTGTTTGAAATTTTCAAGTCCTTTCTACTCTTCCAGATTCAAACAAATAATTTAAATCTACTATTCATCTTTGAAAAGTATAGTAGATTAGTTATTCGATTAGGTGCGTGCGTCCGTGGATCAATTTCTGAACTCAAAGCGCTTGCTTTTCTTTTAGTTGTTAGGATTGCAATTGGTCAGGTTTTGGATTGCTTGGAAATTAGAAAAGGAAGAGGACAGAAGGAAGGGGCCAACCCTGTCCTTTTGTGCCAAGTCTCCCTGCTAATCTCAAGGCTCTGTTTCTCTAAATAAATACAGTAATCTTTGACTTTTTGCATCTGGGTAGAAGGGCCCATAGGAGCCAGCAAAATGACTGTAGAAAATTAAAAGTGAGGTGAAATTGTGCAAAAGAAGAAAAGGGAAAAGAGCAGAAAAGAAAAAGACAAGGAGGATAATTCCTTTTTCTACTTTGTTTTCCTGTCTATCTCTTCATACGCATATTGGTAGCCCATGAGAATGGCTTACAGTGTGTAAGATGTTGGCAGGTTGGAGAACAAGTGATAAAAGGGGGAAGATCAGGAAGCACAAGTAGAAGGTTTGTGAGAGAAGAAATTGCAGAAAGGGAGGGGTCATCATCACCCCCAACATATCATCACCCTTGCCACTATTTCAGGCTGGCTAGAGTAGCATTTTTGAAGTGTTTAGGCCTAGACTGCAACAACTCTGAGAATTCTTCAAGCCCAGAGCAAAGAAAACGAAGAGAACAAAGGCAGAGGAGAGAGAGCTAAATGTATAAAGCCTTGAAAGGAAAAAAAGAAGAAGAAGCTCATGTACAAAATTCTTTCTCTCTCTCTCTCTTTTCCTAATCGATTTATCCTCAATGAAAAATTTATCTTTTCCACTTCAATAAACTGTGGTCAAAGTAATAAATTTTTGATACAATTATATAGCAGATTGCAGAATTCGATCCAAGGTTAAAAATCTATTTTTGCTTTGCGCAGATTTTTTTTTTTTTTTTCTATTTTTGAAGTTTGGTGATGAAAAATATGCCTGAACGTGGGGACAACGCCGACAGCACTTGGCACAGCAATCAAATTTCTAATTTTTTTTTTATTTGAGCAATCCAGCGAGGTGGCGGCTATGGTTGGGATTTTTTTAAAATTGTATCAAAATCCTGAATACTGATCAGCCTTCAGTTGAGTATTCAAAAAAGAAAAAAAAAATCGACATTCATTAATTGTCGAAATTAAATATACAGAATTACATAATATTTGGATTTTTTAATTGGATTGTCAAACTTTTAAACGCTTTATATGTTTCTTTTAATCATGGAAAACCACAATTCATTTTTATAGAAAAAAAAAATCCTGTCTCTCTCTCTCTCTCCCCCTTAATGAGAATAAAAGTGATTTTCACCCTTATTTTGAGGATTTTAATGAAATGACTGAAATAGAAGGAACCTTAATTTTAAAAATTAACCATTTAAATCTAAATCTCATTACATTATTTTCATCATTTGTACATCTTGATAACCAAAAATGATGGAAACTATAGTAACCAGAAATTGACACTTGATATTTTACAGGAACATAAAGCGTCATTTTATTGAACAAGAACAAAAACCACAGAACGATGACATCTTTTCTGACCAAAAATGAACTTGATTGACACACAAGTTAAGCATATCATGCTAAAACACGAGGAACATCACAAAGAAGTAAAAAGAAAGATGAACTTGTTATGGGTCCGTGGAATTAGTCATAAGCTCAAGCCCGTATATTATGTGTATAAATAAATAAATAAAAGAAAATTTTGTAAAAATCTTTTGATTAATGAATGAATTGGAGGTTAATTTTTCTTAACTGAGGTCGTGGTGGTTAATCATCTGATAATAACTGCATTGAATTTCAAAATTTGATTCTGACTTGTAATCTGTTAGAAGTTTGACTGCAGATCATAAGACCTTCTGGATATGATTTCAATAATAGCCTCTGATTCCGTCTCCACCATAGCTCTATTTAAAACGTGTTTTTGCAGCGACTTCTGAAGGCCCACTCCAGGTTGTCACTGGTCACCTTGGTAGACAAATAGTACTTTAGTTTTTTAGTTTCTTCTTCTTTTTGTGTTACACAAATTAGAGAAACGTAAAGGATTTTGTCTAAGAAATAAATCATTTTAAAACATGAAAGATAAGCTCTTGATTCCATTGTAAGAATTTAATCGATCTCTAATGAGATAAAATAAGCTAATATCCATGACTAAACAAGGTCCCTAGAGCTTTAATCATGCAGGGCATGAAGATTTTGACAGCATGGAGTAGTAGCATATTATTAAGGAATAGTTTTATGATAAAGTTTAAAAGTAGCAAATGTTCTTTCTTTTGGAGCAAATTTTTGGGTCGAATATGATTTTGTAACATAGTATTAGAACTCAGTTCTCCTTAATGTTCTTATAAATATAGATAAGCTCAAAATCTATACAACAAAAGTGACAAATTAAGATGTCCAAGTCAAACTTTTGCAATGATTGGGCATATTAAAATTAGTGTGGAGCAATCTCACAATTGCTAAAGAAGAATTTTGTGTTGAAGTATAAATTAAATGAATTTCATCTTCTTTTAAACTAACTTTTAGGATAAATATGAGTTTTGTCACATAATATTAATTTTTTTAATATTTTTATGAATACAAATAAATTTAAAATCTATAGAGTAAAAGTGGTACCACGAGATAGTTTAGATAAATAATTATGATAAAAGGATGAATCAAATTCAGTATTAAATATTCCAACTTTGCTAATAAAGAGTCATGTGGCAAAACTTATATGTAATAAATGTTTTTATTTAACTTTTGATCAAATATAAACTTTGTAATTATAGAGCCTAAAAAACCACTTAACCTTAAGAACTGTTATGAAAAGCAAAAGAAACAAATCAAATTAGAGGTGTAGATTATAAAAGGGAACTCAACAGCTTACCAAACTTTTAAAATACCTCAAATTTCTAATCTAAATTTCAGTAACCACGGGAAATTGTGGAGACGTGCAGGAGACATGGCACATGAAAAGTGGGAGTTGAGAGAATGACTTCTCTTTCCTGCAGTTAGAGAAACAGCAGGGAAGAAGAAATAGACGACGAAGATAGAGAAGGAAGTATAAGGAGAACAAGAAGCAACAGGACATGGAGACGTCGACAGAGAAGCAAAGAAATGGAGAAGAAACATATCACTTCCAGAGCCCTTGCCACTTCTTTGAACAAGCCATCAGAGCTTTTCTTAGGTGCCTTGGTCATGATTCTTGTTCTGAACAAGCTCAAGATCCTCCTCCACATGCCGAAAGACAGATGAAATCCTCTGTTAATCTCTCTCTCTCTCTCTCTCTCCCCTCTTGCACATACGCACGTAGAGAAAGGGAAAGAAATTCATTTAATCTGCTTTTGTAATGCAGGAATATCAGTTTGCTGTCAACGCCACAAAGAGATCGAGGGCTTCAAGAAGGCCACCGAGACCACCCTTAAGCTCCGGGAGAGGTGGTCAAATCCACAAATCGTCATCCTGAAATGACATGCTTCCGGGCCTGAAAGAGTCATCACTTACACGATTTACAACTGGGGCTCGCTGTCTTGTATGCTTCATTTTCTGTTTTCATCTCTGGTTTTTGATATATGCTGTGGAAAATATAACCGTTTTATGCCAAGAAGACTGAGTTTGGATTTAATTTTACTGTCAAATGCTTTGTGATATTACTTCCATGAAGCTTTTAGCATCGTTGTTGTTCCCAAATGTCCGTGATAAATGCTTCAAAATTTCAAGGTAAAATCATATAAGGAACACGCAGAATGAGTCAAAACGAAATTCCACCGCTGAAATTATGTGTACTTTCTTCTGGTTTAGAGCTGTTGCAGATATGAAAACCCCAGGAAATGGAGTAATTCAGGAAATGCCGTCTTTTCTTCGTTCTTTCTTCTGTTTTACAAGTTTTAATCTAACTAAGATATGATAAATTTTTAGTTTTTATCATCCCATACATCTGCATTGAAAGCAGCCTGAGAGTTCGAGGAGGGAAGAGCTCAGGCTTTTTCAATAGGGTACAGTTTATTTTCGCATTTCGATGTGAAGCCTGTGACTTGGCAACACGCCATGCTGAATGTGCTTGAGGAAAAGCAATTCAAGTGGGTAATTTAATCGATGAAATCTTACAGCTTTGGGAGAAGTGGAAGACACTGCACCGAAAGAACATGTGTTGTTGGGTGGACTGGGGCAAATAAAAGAGATGGGTATTTTGTCGGCATTCTCTTGTTAAAGGAATTCCACAGCTTTCCCGAAGGAGAGAATCTGTCTACCTGCATCTCTAAATCAACGAGCCCCTTCTTGTTTTGGTCGTAGTTCATCTTTTGATGTGCCCTGGCACAGAAACAACGATATCAGTCCATTAACTCAAGCCTTATCAGTTGGAAAGTCCAACGATGTCAGTCTATCTTGTCTCTCTTTCATGTGGAGTGCACTTGCATGGTTTCGGTCGCGGTTGCTCATTCTGATGTGGTAACGCCTACTCCTCCCACATACTCTGTTGCTTCGTATTGCTCCCAGAATAGTACCGCCATTGCAGTAACTCTCTTCATTTTTATCATAAAAAATGAAGAGAAGTATAGACCTTAAAAATTGCTTATATTTGTATTTCCTTAAAAATTCAATCAAAATATAGAAGTAAAGACCTTTTTCAACAATTGTTCTAGATGAACTTCTTATTAGAAAAAAAACTCTATAGAATCTGCATAGACAAATCTAAAACATTATTCTATGATTTTGATTTGTCAATAAACATAAAGAGAATAGTTAAAAACATACCGCTCTTGCGATCCATTTTTTCGGTATTGTAAATCTAATAATGCAACTTGGAATCCGAACTTAGGTGAATATTCTCTATTTTCATAAGAATTACTGGCTCGATGAGAGAACCTAGGATTACGCTCTCTTTGTAAAAGCAACCTTATGCAATTCTAAGAATAACATGAATTTATACTACGAGTTAGAGGATAAGACCTAACCTTACCTTATGTGCAACCCAATAAGCCTACTCATCATGACCCTATTTGGTTAGTCACGACTCAAATAAGCCAATCCATATTTAGAACTATAAACCAACTTAATATAGCCCACTTAAGTAAGCTTAATACAAAATTAAGCTAACACTTCTAGGTGTCTAAAATGGGGTTTAGGGTGTAGAACGAATTAGCTGGCAGTTTTTCCGCAAACAGGATGCCTTGTCGCGGGAGCCAACGTTTTTCATGGTGTTGATTTTGGATGGCGATAAACCATACTTTTTTTTGCGGTTGCCTTTGCTTTTTTACCCATAAGTTGTGTGTTCCTCGTGTGTGGTTATTTATGCCATACCAGTTTTTGGGAAAAAAAAAAAAAAACGATAAATTTGATTAGTACGAAGCACTAGTGGCCTGTTTGCATGTTGTATATGAATAAAGTTTTTCAAACCCTATTTTTCTTTGGTTGTTAAAGTCACCAACTTTCTAGCCATCACCATAATATAGACAAAATTTGGATACGCTATGATTTCAAAAATCCCTACAAGTGTTCTCAAAGCTTCATTATTTTCTAAATAGTTATGTTCAAGCAATGGGTGTGTACTTCTAACTCGATGAAGAATTAAAATTACATATTAAATCCTAATGTTGAAATAAGTAAGCCTAAAAGTACCAAATATACAAGCCTGAACAACAAAACAACCCAGATCCTTCAGTTTAGCGCAACTAATTTGGACAGCTTTGAACGGGAACTCTGGGAGAGTATGCTGAGGAAACTAATGGATTTGCCTTTTGAATAGGTTGATAAGTCCAGTTGAACGACTAAGAAGTGCAAGCTGGACCTATAAGCCTAGATTTGTAGGCTAGTAACTTCACTGTTATCGACCATGCAGCATCACAAAACGTGTCACGATCCCAACGGTCGGATTCTTGACAAGAAACCCTCACGCACAGACGCTTATCTAAAGCCTTCTCTGCCTCTCTCTTTTCTCATTTTTCTGTCCGTCGCAAGCCTTCTGTCTGGATTCTCTGCCTCTCTCTTTCTCTCAGGTTTGCTCTCTTTTTTGGTTTTTTTTTTTTTTTTCAATCATTGTCTATTATTTTCCACATAGAATGGATGTTTCGGGTCTTCCCTGTCCTCCTCTTGATGAAGCGGGTCTTATGCCTCTGACATTTGATCTGTGTCATTTTTTTGATGGTGTGGATGACAGTGGAAATGAGATTGAGAATGGTAAGCTTGGGAGGGGTAAGCAATTGGAGAACTTTATGCTTCATCCAAATCAAATCAAAATTGCAGGACCGATTCAAGTGGGGTCAGTACCACTTCAGAGTCGGGGTTGAAACTTCTGCGTGGAGGGATAAAACTCTGTGAAGCTTATGAAAAAGCTGAAAATCGGAGGAAGAGAAAAGCAATACAAGTTATTGACTTTCAACCTTTATCTGAGCCAAAAAAATGTAAAGGTTGAAAGCCAGTAAAGTTTTTGGCTCAGACAGAGGTTGAAAGTCAGTAACTTGTACCAAGAAAGTCAAAAAAAATGTACCAAGAAGCCTCGGCGTGGAGCATCCTCCACAAAACTGGCCAAGAGGCGTTGAGCATGGCAGAAGGTAGGTTCACGGGTCAGTTTATGGGTTAGTTGTGGTTCAGAAGAGGGAGTATGAGATCTGTATGAAAAAAGGTATCTTTCATGTTTTTGTCATCTGAGTTTCCCGATTGTCCATTACAATCTTTCCCAAGAAGGTATGTCTCATTTGGGTTTTGTTGATTATTCTCTGTTGGAATTTAAATGTGGTTTTGGTTTATTCTGTCTGACATTTGGAATCAGATTTCAGGAAATGTCTGCAATCTAATGATAGTTCGGATTGGATTTTACTGATTGAATAGAGTGGAATGAGGGGATAAGTTTGGAGGCAAGAAGAATACTCTCGGTTGGTTTTGGAACCATGTAATGATTTGGTTTTAAAATTAGTTCTACATGGATTTTATTAGCTATTGCTTTGATCTTTGTAGACCTAGTTTGCAAGAGTTATCTGTGACTAGGGTTGGTATGATTTTGTTAGGATTTACATTCTCTTAATAATAAGTCAATATTTCATTGGTGCATTCTATTTTTTTTAATCTTGTTTATGGTGTCAATATTTTTTATCAACCAACGTGAAATACAAAGTTCAAAGAGAGAAACCATTTTGATGGACATTTTTGTTTCTTGATCAACCGTGTCAACAAAAGGCTCCATCACATTGAAGCCATACCATACGCATTATTCCAAACTACAGAAAAAAATAAAATAAAAAATTAACAAGCGAAAAATGTGATAACAAAGATCAACCATGGTGCATTATAACAAAGATCAATCATGTCGTGCTTAAGAAAAGAACAAAAACTAGCATTTCGTAATCCTACTACATCAAAAGATGGTTTAACACAGGTGTCTTTTGTTGTGTATCCTTTACAAATAAATAGTATTCTAATTTCTAAATGAGCAAATCATGAACAATCTCATGTTAAACCTTGTCATCTTTGTATGTCCTCTCCTTGCTATCAAGTGTAAAAAAGGTTTTGTTTGGTAGGACAACACCATCTTCGGCCTTAGTATTCTTTCCCGCAATTTGTTCCAGAATTCTTATTTTATGCCATACCTAGCTCATGGTCTTATTTCATGGATGCTGACCTGCTGTGTTATACTGCTATGCGTGATTGCCGTTTGTTTTAGGGACAGCTACAGAATGGTGCGAGCAAAGAATCCATTTTCTGGAACGATATTTTCTTTTAGTCTTCTTGGGATGTGGTCTTCAATTTCTCTGTTACAACCGAGAAACTTCATCAAGTGTTATGTCTTCTTGAAATCTGATTAATGTCTTTTAGTTACCCAACTTATCCTGTTTTTGTTTGTGGAGTGTGATGCCTCCGCCACAACCCCTGCATGGAACAATGAAATGCAGTGCTAGCCATAAATATCCGTGATTGATCTGCAAAGTTGATCGACAATGGTTAAAGATATCTTAATTATCTTTAACAGCAGCCCTGTACTGAGATCATGAAGGCAGTAATTTGGATTCTCTGGCAGATATCCTTGTTTGTGGAGAATATGTATGTCTGTATTTACCAAATGTTTTGACTCAAATTTCAGTGGTGAGCGATGAATTTGTAAGGGACTCCTTGAAGTTCTCCAACCAATCTACAACATTTGGGCAGGCTTTCAATGACTTTTCCCGTTCGAAAAAAGGTTGTTTCCAAAGGACTTGTTGCTTAAAATGACTCTTTATTTGTGATCATCCACATTTCTTTCGTCATTTCTCTTGCCATTTGTTGTTGAAACAGGTTGTTTACATTGTGAAACTTGTCGTCCATTTCAGGAAAAGACTCTTCTGCATCAGTCGTCGATGTCGAAGCAGAAGTAAAAGATGCAGATTTAAATAGCATAACCCTTCTTGCCTGCTATGCACTAAAGATCCTTGATTGTTGGGAACTGATAAAAATGGGCAGGGCTGCCATTGTTTTTGTCTGCAATTACATGCTCGACTCTAAAGAAGGCTATGTATCTTACTGAATCGGAGACACCTTGAGGATGAGGCCCCGTATTGCTAGGGACGAGCCGTTGGTTAAGTGTCATTGCAGCTGTAATATAAGTTTTGACAGTGATGTCTCTTGTGTCATATCTTTTTATATCATTTTTTGGGAAATCAAGAGTTCTGTTTTCTCTTATTTCCTATGATCTTGTGTACTTGGGTTCGTCTTTTTTTGGGCTTGTTTCCTCATCGCACTTGTTTGTGTACAAGATAAAAGAAGTCCTACAGTCTAATAGAAATTTCCTTTCTTACTATGGTAGCTTTTGTTCGGATAATGAGAAAAAAACTCCATTAAAAACAAAGTTTTATAATTAAAATGCACGGATAAATCGTTTGAGTCGTTTCTCACCCAAGTAGTAAGGGAATTCAGATTTTAGTTAACATAAGAAGGGGTGCATGAGATGCATTAGAGCTAGAAGCTGAGAAGACAAATTGAAGGGCTAGTTTGTATGAGCCATTATTTTGGAAGTCATGCACAATCAAGACAGTGAAAACTAGAGCCTCATTTACACAACAAAACGTATGTTCATCCAGAGAACACAAAGACGAACATCCTTATCCTGTATATCTTAAGTCAAGGGGAGGATTTTATTTTCACCTCAAGTCTCTCCGATTTTCTGCAAACAGTCATGGCATGTCAGAAGCCAAATATTCTACGAACATGAAATCTTCTTCTCAGAAGAAATTTTTGAAAAAACAAAAGGAATAAGATTATATACTAAAATAACAGCTAATAAGATCACATGTAGTTCACGAAAATAATCATTAGAATAAATAATTGTGTTCCCCAAATAAACATGTTAGTGGGTTGCTTAAACAATCATGATAATACTAACAAACAACAATTTTTTAAGTCGGCCAGGTTTTCAACTTTACATTGTCCTTCTACGGTTGTAATACATAGATATTTTAAGCAGAGATATGTTAGATTTGGAACCTAAATCGATAATTAAAGTTGACATAAAAGAAGCAAACAAATTAAGACTTTTGAAAATAGTAAACCCAATGCAGAAATCTAAGGTGACTCATATATCGAGAGCTTAGCAGGCTAAAACATTGAGGGCAAATTAAACACAAAGAAAAGAGATCAAAGATAGAGCAAAGAACCTCTTCCTTCTTGCCATTTTTGCCTCTAGTGAAGAACTTGTAACCTCCATAGAGAAGTAATCCCCATCCAGCTAAAGAGACAATCACAAACTGCAAAAGAGAGAAGGCAATTCTTCAACCAACTTGACAAACAAGACAAATTCAGCACTATGTATGAAGTATTAAAGCATAATCAAATGATCCTTTTATCCAATAAACCTATCTCTTGACCACTACAAAAAAGTCCAGGCATGTTAAGAACATAATTCCTTTCACCCCATAATCTCTTTTGATCTCAATCTCAAATCTATACACCCGATATTATTAATTGGTTCCTGGACATCAGAATTCTCAGTTATTACATAATTGCTCCTTGTTGGAATAATATAAGAACAGTAAAAAGTATCATACGTATGATATGAGACACTTCCCCAACGCCATGAAGAAGTAATCCGCAATTTTTTGTATGAGTGGCATAATATCAATTCCATTATAAGCTAAAGTAAGAAAGACTCTGCAAATACAATAAAATCTATACTACTTACGTGTTCTTCTTTCCATCTAGATGGGTGCAACGGATCCTGCCAAAAATTCACCTTTGGAGGTCCATGATGTTCTGCATACATGCCCAAAGTCGATATTCTTACGAACAAGAAAGAAAATGAAAGAAATGAATTATAACATTTCACTGTTAGCAGAGCAACCTGAAAAGTCAGTATTCGTAAGTGTCAAATTCAATAACTCAAAATGGCAAACCTCAAATGAACAACTTCATACGGCCAACCGGAGCAACGAAGTGACAGGCAGGATAAAAAAGAAATACGCTGGTTATGAAATTCAACGAAGGAAAAGGTAGGACATGTTACCGCCACCTCCGGCGAGACCACGCCGATGGATAAGGGAAGCGGCTTGAGCGGTGGAAGCTGTTTTCGGGAAGGAGAACCGAGAGAGATTCCCGGCTTGGCGAGCTGCGACTATCCACGTTGCCATCAATGTTCGGTGCTCTTGGACTCCCCGAATGTTCTCGAGTGTGTTTGTAGGTACGTGGAAGCTGAATAAAAAGGCGAGTTGGAGATTGTTCTTGGAAGTCGGAAGAACTGGAAAGTGTATTTTTTAAGGACTGATGCTGTCCTGAACTTTTCAAGGAATGTCTTTTCCGCTGTAATACGTCAATAAACGGTCTTCTTCAATTTTATTTTATTTTATAATTTAACGTATGCACCATTCATGCATCCTTAGATGTCGTTTTTGCTTCTAGGTGGTAGCTGTTTTCAATTGAACTAAGTATTTGTTGACCTTTATAATTGTCTTTACAAATAAAAAAATAAAAAAAAAATAACAACCTTATTACTTTTCACAATTTTTTGAAATTGTAACCTTAAAAACATTGCTTGAATTACACTTACAAACAAAGAATGTTTGTAGAACTCTATAAAATTAAAATTCTGACATTTTACGTATCCAAGTATAATCCAATTTTTGTAAGTTTGGACAGACTTGATAGGTCAACTTAATTGACAATGATGTTTGGTTTTTTGGATGCCTGAGTGTGGGCTCCTCAAAGATCTTAGATTTCTTATACTTCATAAGCTTTATTAGAAATGTATAGAAAAGGACCGCATGTAACCCGCATATATAGAAACTAGGTGATATTAGAAATATCTTAGTTTCGGTCGCGGTTGCTCATTCTGATGTGGTAACGCCTACTCCTCCCACGTACTCTGTTGCTTCGTATTGCTCCCAGAATAGTACCGCCATTGCAGTAACTCTCTTCGTCTTTATCATGAAAAATGTCCCTTTATCATGAATCTTGTTAACACCCAAAATTCTCTATAAAGAAGAATGGAATAATAGCTTGTATTTGTTAGGATTGTTGAATATACAGTCTCTATTTCTCGCAGAACTACTACCTCTTGCTTTTCTTCCACCTACTTCTCTTGACTCTCTTCACTCAAGATTCACAGCTCTTGGCTCAAATTTTCTCTTAGTTTTGAGCCAAATTATTCTTCATCCTCCAATCTATGGCGGAGAAGAAAACATACCCATTTCCTTTAACTATCAATATGTCAAACTATATCACTTTGGAGCTCACTGAAAAAAACTTCTGACCCTAGGAACAGCATCAACAGCTATTTGGATTTCTCACTACAGAGACATCTCATTAATCACGATGTATTACTGTACATGGAACCTAGAAATTCAACCTAGATTTTGTGACTTGGGAATATAAAGATGGTCTCATTAGGTCTTGGTAATCAACGCTCTTTTAGAAGAAGGTGCTCCACCCAAAATCCAAATCTGCATTTCCTTTGCAGCAATTTCTTTGCATCCAAACAGGATCATCCAACCGGAAATTTTACCCAGTTTTTTTTTTTTGCAGGATTTTCTTGCCAACCAAACAGATCATCAAACCAGAAAATTACACATTTCTGCAGCATGTCATTCTTCCAGAATACTCCAGCCACGTCCGGCAATGCTACTTTTCTATCTCTCTCTCTTAAAAGTTTCTAGGACCATTTCCCAGCACGAACACTAACTCAAGGTGTAATGCAAAAAAAAAAATTATAATAAATGACTGATTCCCTCTTCGGCCTACACCAGATCAAACGGAAGAAGGATTAATCTATCACCAACTATTCCTACACTACCTCCATGGTGGCTACAGATATAAGTTTCCTTATCTCGGTGTGAAAGTGAAAATTTTAATCTTGCCGACTAGAAACCACAACTGCTTTTTTCTCCACTTCAGACGACTTCCACAGGACAATCTAGATTCACGGGCATATAAGCTTGCATTCTGATGCCACATTAAGGCCATAACTAGCTGAACCTGAAGATCACAATAACAAAGCGAGGAATCTAGCATTTTATATGTTCTAAATCCTCCAAAATTTTACAAAGAAAAGAATAACTTCAGTGCGGCTGAAGATAACTTGAATGAAAACAAATCACAGCAGGGTTCTGTCCACAGAATTAACAGAAAGCTTAAATCGTCAAAGTACATACTTGGGAAAAGGCTACAACAAAATCTCTGCAAGGAACAACAGAGATAAAAGAAAACAAAGTCTACAGACAGTCAAAGATAAAAAGCTCAACAACAAAACTAATTCAAAAACTACTAAGATTGAGGGAAAACTAAAAGGAGAGAAATATTTTGATTAAAAAAAAAATATATATCTATAAACGGCATGTTCTAAGTTTAATTATCACTGCCAAGCTCCCAAGTCTATGGTCTAACGCTTAGCTCTTTTAGTGAAATAGTTGAGGGCTAACCTAGAGAATCGGGAAAGAGTTAAAAAAATTTGCAGGATAGAACGACCCTTCACAATTCCCTCTCTGATATCCCTTGCAGTTCTGGCCACCAGTGGTACTGTTTCCCTAGATCTCTGGATGGCTCCCTCCTGCAGCAAAACTAATAAAGTAAAGATGAAGTAAAATTCATAGCTCCAAATCAATTGAAGAACTTGGTCTAAAGAATTAAAGCTTTAAAAAACATAGATAACCTGATGGAGCCATATTTGTCAACCCACGCAGCCTCTCCTCAGCTACACGAACGGCTCGAGTGGAGCCTCTAACACCTTGGGTAATCTCCTGGCTATAAAACAGTCAACAAAAAGGTCAGTTTGAATCATTATATACAAAATGAAGGTTTTAAAAAGAAGATCAGCAGAAGAGTGCTTTATCTAAGGTGCTAACCCCAAATCGCTGAGCTCCATTGTTAGGTCACTGATCTCCATGCCAGACAACCGAACAGCAGCCATTGTGTCAGGAAGCTCTTCCCTGGTAACATCCATCAGCTTTTCTAATGATTCTGCAGCTCTCTTGAAAGCCTTCAATATGCCACATTGATCACACTGAAAATCAACAATAAATGAAAGGGAACACAAAATAAAGAAGCGAAATTGCCAAGAACAAATACCAGAAGAGTCGGTATTGCAGAGCAAAACAGCCAGGTCGCTGAAACTGCAACCTGGAAAAGAATGCTCATCTATTAGAATCATCACATGTTATAACCAAAAACAATTAGATTCTATTTGTTTCATTGTTAAGCATTTCAATCAAAAGTACGTTGATAATTTTGACATGTTCTTTCAGAAATAGCTTCTGTTCGGTTTACAAACATCTTCTTCCAACGAAGTAACTCTAACAGAGTTAGACTATCAATGGGAAAGGGAGTGATGTTTGGTATAAGTTGTACTACAAGTGCTTAGTGGGAGAGAGAATTTGAAAAACTACGGAAGGAAAATGTTTAATTCTTAACAAAGGTTTTGAAAAAGAAGGAAATTTTTTGTATTTGACCAAAATTACCTTATGGCTCACCTACATTGTCAAGCGCGGAAAATATCAGAAAGTACTTAATATTCCATGTAACATGTTTCACACAAAAACAAGTGGAACATAAATTTGGGAAAGTCTCCAAAAGGAAATTTTGTTTAACAGCATTAGAATAAATGAAAGAGATGATCCCCATTATATGAATTCCAAGAAATTAAGTACCCGGGGAATCATTATCAATAAGCTGTTACAGCGTATAATCCATCCTCCAAACTGCCCCATCTTCGTAAAACCTACAATTTCCCTTTCATTTCTGTGTAACATACCCAGAGGAACGATAGATAATAGACTAATTCTCAGTCTACTGTCTACAAATGTCTATGGCACGAAGACCCAAAACTTCAAGAATCAAAATACCCATTGCCCGAACGACATTAAAATGAAGTAACTTTTATAGATTTGAAAAATTGAACGTAGATAACTTTCACTGAACCTGTTAAGAAACTCAACACACTAATTAAAAAATGGGGGCATCATTTTCAACAGAGCCTGTCTACCATCTTCAATTTTATGCACATTGAAATGAAAACGAACAGAAAGGCACTACCGCGCAAGCGACAACTTGGAGCAAAAGGATGTGACGGTGGGTGAGGTTCCACTGGGTGAGCTGAAGCGGTGGCACCGACGAGGATCCGATGGTCGATGTGTAATGCGGAGAAACAGACGGCTCAGATGCTGCCGTCGCATTGTGCTCCGCTTGTATCGACAGAGACGCGAACCGTCCAACCGGTTTCTGGGAATCGAACTGACGACGAGATAGGATAGTAGATTGGCAGCTATAGTTTCTCCGGTTTGGTTGAATCGCGGCGGTCGAGAACTGCAATTTCACTGCAGAGAACATCGCCCCTCCCACTGTGTCGTCGCACTCTCCGAGCTGACGAAGAAGGCAGGACGGGGAGTTTAATGAAGAAGAGTTCGGTCATTTCGAGGTGGAAGTTTGGTGGGCCGGTCTATTCTCCTTTGGGTTTTTTGAAACTCATCAAAATATTTTTTTTTTCAAACACACAAATAAACATTTAGTATATTAAGAGATTTTAGACAATACATGTTCTCTATTAAATCAAACTTTTTTTCTTATTTTATTTTTCTGGATAGCAGATAAAAATTAATAATAGTATTTATATTGTGTGCTTTTTTTAAAAAAAAAATAATTTATAACAAGAGTTTTGATTTTCTATTTGGTAATAGCTTACAATTTATTTCAAAAAATGCTTAACAAATGATCTTATATTTTATTAATCAATTATGAGGGTTTTGTGAAAATTGCTTTATTCTTTTGTAAATAGCTTTACAAAATTACCATATTAAAAAATGTTAATAATGAGGGTTACAACTAAAATTCTTTTTGATTAGCTAATGCTTGAGAAAATTTTTTGATGGTTGAAAAACCTATATATATATATATATATAGATATTATTTCTCTTTAATTCTTAGATTTAGTTATCTCCTTATCTCCTTGTCATGAGTTTTCAACTTATATAATTAGACTAGCCCACTTAAGTAGCATGCTTCAATATCAACGCTACTTCTTAATAATATGGAAAACACAAGAATTTTCTCCAATTATTAAAGACAGTATACTGCAAAATTGATGGTTGATATTTAAAATGACCGTATGATGGAGATAAGATTTGACCCAATGAAGCTTGGCATCTAGTTACAAACGGATCAGTTTTTCGTTGGTTTAGAGGGAAAACACATTTATATTTAACTACGCCTCGAGGACATCTTGTTAGTTGATCCTGTCATTCGGTGCAAATATTGGTTTAGTTAAAATCAATATGGCAACTGGTAACTTGCGAAGTTGGGTTTGTACAAGTGTAAAATGGATTAGTGGACTATCCAGGAGGAGGGTCCTGTTAGAATCCTCTTCAACCGACAAGAAACTAAAACAAAGTAAACTCAAATAAAAAAGAAATACTAGCAGCCAATGACCATAAGAAAAACAAGGACAAAATCAACATGTGTCTTTTAAGTACAACTAAATTAACGTAAGTAGTTGTTAACCGAATTCTGAAATTAGTGTATAAACTTGTAACTAAAATTGAAGTCTTCAAACACTTGCATAATCCATTTTATAAATCCTAAATTGATAAATGACATAGTATTGTATGCGAATATGTTATGTATGATTAAAATTATACCACAATTCATATTAGATGAACATACAAGGTTTTTCTACAATTTTTCTATATTAATAAGCACACAGTGAGAAGTTAATTTGAATTACACAACAACTTAGTTAGACTAGTATATCCTAGAGCACTTGGATCCATTCTATAAGATTTCATTTATTATTACCGAGGATTAGTTACTGGGTAAAAGTAATTGAAGGTTCTTATCAAATGGTCATAACCTGTAATATATTTTGTGCTCTTAACCAAAGAGCATGACAACCTAGCCAATATGAAATAAAGTGTAATCAAGTTTTAATATCTTTTGTTGATAAAATCTCTTATGTGAGTGAGTGTATGGAAAGAATGTATGATGGGTAATCCTTCTACCAGCTCCTAAAAATAGATCATTGATGTTTAAATTATGTAGAACCGGGTAATAGAGTTCTAACTAGGCTGATTTTGAATGCCTACTAATTTCTGCTATAACAACTCCTACACTTAAAGGCACAACATTGCCTAGTTAGATCATAAATCAATTGAACATAGATGATTATTTGGTCTTAGAAAAAGGAAGGCAATGATTATAAGGTTGATAATATTTTAAAACATAATTGAACCTAGATGAGTCAATTACTTACCAAATCCTAAAACAACAAGCAATAATAACTAACCATAAAAATAATGATCAAACGCAACAATAATATCATTAATCAACAATGATGGTGAACAATAGGGACAAATTGTAATCCGCCCTTACCAAGTCAAGGGAGACAGAGTTTATTGACAACATATGCTAAAAACAAGCAACAATGATCAAACGCAAAAATAAAATAATTGGTTAACAATAATAGTGCTACTACTACTAATGATGATGATAATAATAAACTAAACATTAGCATGAATAGTCAACACCAATCTGTTATTGTACATTTAAAATAATTATAATATATATGATCAAAAGCTAATAATGTGAACAGCATTTCTGGGGTGGACAATATGGAAAATTGAACTCCGTCCTGACCTAGTCAAGGCAGACAACACTTATTATCAAAAGACAAGGTTGCCTTGTGTTCAACTAATGCATTTGACTAATTATGTTCGAATGCATCTAGAACCGCTACGTTGTTATGGAGAGAACCTCATATGGGTAAAAGTCTAGGAATGATGAGAAACTCCAAACCAAAGCATGAGTTTAAACTAAAGGTTTAAATTGGAAGTTTAAACCTTAATCGAAAAGACAATTTTATTTTGTGTCAGCTTCTGGAAAAGGTGTCAAAATTTTACAACGTACCCACTGAATTCTATAGAGAGGAAGAACAAGAGAAAAAAGCTTTATAGTTGGGGGTTGACCGATAATGCAGAGGGCTTGGTCGGTCTTGGAGGATGGTTCTTTCTAGTGCACCATCCATATTCGTCTATCTTACCATTCCAGAAATGCTAAACGAAAGGAGACAAGACTTGGGGCCTTTCCACTTTTCAATTGCTTTTCTTCTTCGTTTAATAAGCTTCCCTTCTGCTTAAATACCCAAGTTTGTTCACATGAGATTCCACAATCTGCGAAGCCAAGTATTTCACCTCGATCACAGTATTCCCCGTCCTTCCCACAAATTCCTCCCCCATGGCAGGAAGAAAGAGCCGAACCAGTCCAGTTGGGAGGCGGAACATCTTCAATTCTAGGGGTATTGGATCTAATGTCAGCAATTAACTTCCCAAATTCACTTGGTATATTAATACCCACATTGCCTTGATAATTCCTCCCAATATTTCATAAAGAAACTCCCTATCAATTTTCCTAGCATTTTCTGGGCTAAACTCGACATCCTCACAGCCCAAACTGCGGACGAACCTAACCATATTCCTGGGAATCTCAATCACCTCCTTCTTGGTCTTTCTCAACTTGTACCCCATGTGAATGGGATTGGTGGCGATGAAGGTATGCGTCCTGAGCCGCTTGGTGAACTTCACAACTTCCCAGGCCGTCCGGATATCCTTCTCATTGCACCCAGACAGGCGCAGATGACAGGGATGTCCCCGTCCTTATCGACGGCGTTACACATCCTTGGCCGTGGTTTTGATGCCCTCGAAGTCATCCTTGCAAGCTGTGGAAAAGCCAACCTCAATAAAGTCGACCCCGAGTTTAGCAAGCTACCGCGCTATGTCTAACTCTCCTTAGAGGTGAGGGAGGTGCCCAGGGACTGGTCGCCATCGCGGAGAATGGTGTCCAAGATGCAGACGTAGTTGGGTCTGATATATGGTTAGTAACGTACTCTGGGAGGTGCCTGGTGGTCGGCTTTGTTGTTGGCAGGGGTGCTTGGGCCTTCTGGTGGCAACAGGCGACGAAGAGGACCTTGGGCAATAGTGGGGCAGAGAGAAGTGAAGGAGTTTATGCTTGTTGGCAGTGTTGGCCGCGAAAACTGATGCCGTGGGCGTGGGGAAAGCAGGATGGCTTGCAAGCAGTCCCTGGACGCCTCCCTCACCTCCAAGGAGAAGTTGGACATAGCGCAGCAGCTTGCCAAGCTCGGGTTTGACATTATTGAGGGCGGCTTCCCGCGTCTTCCAAGGATGACTTCGAGGCCATCAAAATCATTCCCAAGGATGTCGGTAACGCCGTCGATAAGGACGGGTACATCCCCGCCATCTGCGGCCTCTCTCGGTGCAATGAGAAGGATATCCGGACAGCTTGGGAAGCTGTGAAGTACGCGGTGCAATGAGAAGCATACCCGGACGGCCTGGGAAGTTGTGAAGCACGCCAACTGGCCCAGGATCCATACCTTCATCGCCACCAGTCCCATTCACATGGAGTACAAGCTAAGAAAGACCAAGGAAGAGGTCATTGAGATTGCCACGAATATGGTTAGGTTCGCCCGAAGTTTGGGCTGAGGATGTCGAGTTTGGCCCAGAAAATGCTAGAAAATCTGATAGGGAGTTTCTATATGAAATATTGGGAGGAATTATCAGTGACTGTGTCAGATTATCTCATTGTCATGTATTTTTTGTTACACAAATAATTCATATGTCTTGATAGAGAGATTACACAAGCACAGTTTCTCTTTACTACTAAATAAAAAATAATAGATCTAATAGAAGTTTTTCTAAATATAAAATACAAAAATTTAATAACCTAAACAGATTTTTCAAAAGAAAAACATACAAGAGCTTCCCTCCCTCTAGAGGGCTACATTGCTCCTCCACTACAATGACCACCGTGACTTGCACTTTTCTCTCTAGTTTTTTCACAAGGGCCAAAGGTGTTTATTTAAAAAGTTATATGACACTCTTACACACTCAAACTAGCTTTAATCTCGACCATTGTTTGCAAGTTGACGTAGCTTTTATTATTATTATTATTATTATTATTATTTTAGAAATAGTAACAAATGTCATTATCATTTATATTGATAATACAAGTAAATTGAAATATCAAACATTAAAAAAATACATAGGACATAGTAGAATACCTAACCATTTATTACATAAGCCCGGGTGTAAAATTTTATTAGAATAAAAACATAATTAACTAGCTTGAATGCGTAGCCATTAATGAAAAATAAATTATTATTCTCATTGAAACTTAGCATAAAGTGAAAGTAATTGTTCAAGGAGACTTATAATGCACTAGGCCTAGTTATCTTTTCATGAAATTTTCCTGCATTGACTTGATAAAGAACCAAGCATTGTAAAAACTTACAATCTTGTTATTGAGTGTCCAAAATTAACCAATTGATGTAGCTTTATTAGAACAGTTTACTTTTGACCATATTAATTCCTAACACTCATCCTTAATATGGTTAGAAGTAACTCCAATCATTCTTCGTTCAACTTCAAACCTTTTTGCTTGAAAAAGCCTTGAAAAGCCAAGTCTGCATCATGATCTTCAGTGCAGCGGAGTTGTGTCTTTACCTTTTCCATTGTTGACAGCTTCTCTTTTTCAATACGCGCCAACTCACTGACTGCTAACTTGTGAGCTCCATGGACTTCTTAAAGTAAATGGTTTTTACCCGCAACACCTTTTTCAATGGCTCCACATTTTTCTGCCATAGTCTTTAGATACTGTTGCAAAAACCATTCTGTCCACGGTCTATTAAGTGGCATTTGAACTCATCTTACCATGCAGCAAGTTCAATCTTCACGGAGTTGACCATTGCAGCCACGAATCTTTAACTTAAAGCTCGATAGCCTTCTCTTTGTTCTCCTAACGATGCTTGCTGGTTGTCTCTGTTGCTTTAGAGCCCAAATCCTTCTCAATCATCCTGATTTCCAATTCTCTGGATTGAGATTGAAGCACAATTTTGAGAACTGAGTTTTTCCTTATACACATATTCAAGTTTGCAGAAATTTTCTGGACTAACATTAGTAGCACAATCAAACCTAATAACTTCTATTTTGCTCTATCTTCAAGTCCTGTTTAATGGACTGCAGACTTAAGTTGCTTCTTGATGAACGTGAGATTTCTCAGCAACAGCAGCAAATTCGGCTTCTGCAGTAATATTTTCTCCTTGTTTTCCATTCAATTTTCGAGGAAGAAACACAAGAAGCTCTCACATTTTTTCAGCATGGCCATGGAAATCCAAGTCTTCAAGTATGCCCTCCAAATATATTCCCCCTAAAGCTATTGCAGATATGTGATAATGTCACTGCCAAATTCGTTGTCCAACCACTGTGGCCACTAACTCATTGTAGAATAGTCCAATCACAGTAAAACGTCTCAGAACAACTAAAACCATTATAAACAACAGTGGCAACCCAGCTTCACCAGCACTTCGCAGGCAACCACACTCACTAGTCATATCACTTTAACTTTCAAAGCATGTGGTATAGCCAGCCCACGGATAAAATGTGCAAGATACGTGACAGTCTGTTCATACACTCGGTTGACAGTAACAAAGACATAATTCTTAACAAGGCTGAGTCAAATCATTATGGACTCCCCTATCACAACAAGTAATAAAGCATTTAGACAACCCAAGTAATACCGGAAAACAATATAGCTCCACGTCGGTTTCGTGGTGTTTCCAGTTTCTGCCAACGAAGGACTTGCTGCCGAACATCTAAATTTCTCATAACTGCACATGCGCAGAGCGGACTCTACATGATCAATTCGTTCTTTTTTTCTTTTTCTTTTTTTCACTTTTTCGCACTACTCATTTCTGCAAACATCTTTCTCTGGGACCTCCTCATAAATTCAAATAAAACACTTTCAAGGAAAAAATCAGCCCAACCTTCTACAACAGCCCTCCAAACAATTTAATAACAACTGTTGGGTCTAAATCTTCACTTTCCCTTAGAGATAGGTTTATATCTTCTAAGATTCTTTTGTACTTACTGATTGATAGCTTAGATTAACTTCTTGTCCCCATGCACGAAATTAAATACAACAAGAATCCCAAAACAATTTCTGCAGTCCAACCATTTCACAAACTGCTTCTCAAACTTTTTATTTTTCTAGCTATCTCACTAACCCAAGCACCATAAAATCATAATTTACCTTAAATCTTCCCAAAAACCCCTTCAACCACACCATCTCCTTTGTGATATTTTTCCCAGGTCAAGAGAGTTTTCTAAGGGAAAAGCACCAGGTCTACCAAACAATTAATAACACAAACACTCGGATTGCACAAGGAGGTAAGAATTTCTAAAATCTTTGAAATGGGCTGGCAATAAATTTCCTATTCTCACTTTATGGCATAAATGAGGATCATTTTCTAAGATTCCCCTTCTCACACCAAATTCAAATTCAACACATACATCAACTTATAATCCAACCTGGCTGATATCTTCAAGAAATTCAAATATTTTTCTTTTCCAAAACCTTCCAACTGGGAAAATTCAGCAACACCACACTCGGTTTCCCATTCAATCACTCAGTACAACTTCGCCAAAACTTTTCTATAACATTTTCATTAGGGACAACCGCATAACAAACATTACAGAAACCGAACATAGTTTAATCAGTTGCATTTAAACGTCTCCCAATTTTAAAGGACAGAAAAAACATCAAGACAAGCATAGTGGACCTTTGATTTTGTTAGGTGCAGCAGTCCAAGAAGATAGACCAGCCATGTCAACCTCTATGTTCCAAGTCAGCAGCTGATTGTCAAGGAGACTAGATAAATAAACTGTCCTAGTCAGCAAATAGTTAATTCTGTTAGTAGCTTAATTTTGTTGGAGTCTGTTAGCTTTGTTGAGAAATTTTTATTACTGTTGGCTTTTGTTAACAGGGCTAGTAAGCAAGTGGGTTAGTTTTCATTTAGCTTGCCAATGGTTATAAATAGGAAAGGCAACCGAGAGAAGGGTAGGCTGGTTCAAATTTTGTGTAGAAGCAAAAAGGTCTAGGGTTCCCTCTAAGAAATCACAATTTGTGTAATTCTTCCATTGTTATGTCAAAATAGGGTGTAAGGCCAAATTTCCTCAAGCAGATTTCATTGTTAGTTTTGCTCCTTCTCGACCTATTACTCGTTTAGTAGCCAAATTCCAACGCCATTGGTAGGATTGTTGCAAAGTGGTATTTGGAGCCATGTCCAATCTTAATTCAAGGAAGGATTTTGAGGAAAATCTGAGTGTGAAGGATCTATCAATGAGAATGCATAAGCTCATTGCTACTCCTAATACGAAGATCAATGAAGTTAATACCATACTCAATTTTGGTAAAGACACTGGCAAGAGTTCTTCCGCTCCACATGGAGGTCATAGGCATTGAGAAGATCGACAATCATCTTTTGGTCCAATTCAAACTTGCATTGTATGACAACAATTTTCTAAATATGAAGGTGGAATCGATCCTACTTGGTGGTTAAATAAAGCTCTTCATTTTTATTTTTCTTATTTCCATGAGACACCCGAGGAGGATAGAGTTTGAATTGCCTCCTGGCATTTGGATGGAGAAGCTCAAATGGTGTATCAACACTTATAGAAGGAACACGGTGATCAAGTGATTTCTTGGCACACTTTGGCTGACGAGATGATGAAGCAATTTGGACCAACCATTTTTATTGATCATTTTGGAGAACTTACCAAGCTAAAGCAGACTAGATATGTCCATGAATATTAGCTCCAATTTGGTAAGCTTCTTCTACGATTTGGTGATTTGAATATAGAATAAAGTATTAGTTGTTTTATAGGTGGATTAAAGGATCGGATTAGATTAGATGTTATTGCACGTAAACCCCTAACATTATCAACAACCATTGGCTTTGCTCAATTATTTGAAGCTAAAGAGCTAGCTTCTAAACCTTTAGGTGTAGCTAACTTCAAAAAGAATACTATAGGGGGAATGGGGGATCAACATACTCTTGAGCAAAAACCTCAATTGCCAATTAAAAGGTTAACTCAACTTGAAATTGTGGATATAAGGGCAAAAGGGCTATGTTTTAATTGTTATGAAAAGTTTACCCCAAGACATAGGTGTAAGAAACTCTTTTTGTTAGAAGTATTAGACCTAGGTGAAATTAGAAAGGAGAATGATGAAGATGTGGGGGATGATCAAGGAAAGCTCAAGGTGTTGTCCATGGTAGCCTTATATGGGGTAAGATGTCCTAGAACCATGTGGATTTTAGGAAATATAGGTAGTTGAAGGTGAGAGTTGTGGTGCTAATTGACTCAAGTAGCACTCACAACTTTGTAAATGAAGAATTAGATAAAAAGATGCAATTGGAACCTGATTTAGGAAGAACCTTGAAAGTTGAAGTAGCCAATGGTAAAGTCATACAAGGAAGTGGATTTTGTTTAGATGTAGAACTATCCTTACAAGGCAACATAATGCATACAAATTCTTTTATCTTGCCTATTTTGATCTACGAGTTATTTTAGGAGTTCATTGGATGCAATCCCTTGGTGAGATAAAATAGGTGTTTGCAAAGATGAAAATGTCTTTTATCTATGAAAGCAAATTAGTGAAACTTCATAGGGACACCAAATTCAAGAACGAGGTGGTTGATAGCTTAGAATTAGCTAAGTTGTTAAAGAAACAAAAGGAAGTATTGTAGTTGAGAAATATGAACAACAATTTGGCACCCTTATCTGAAGGATGACCAAAATAGTTTATCAATTTGTTGACAAATTGTGACATTATTATCCATAAGCCTCATGGTTTACCCCCTCATCACTCCCATGAACATCAAATTATCTTTAAAGATGAGAATAAGTTTATTACTAGCAAGCCCTACCGATACTTCTACTTGCAAAGAAGAGAAACTAAGAAGTTGGTTCAAGAAATGCTTGAAGAAGGGATAATTAAGGAAAGCATTAGTCCCTTTTCTTCCCCAGTTATATTGGTAAGAAAGAAATATGATATTTGGAGAATGTGTGTGGATTTTAAGGCCTTGAATAAGGAGATTGTAAAAGATGGTTTTCCCATTCCTACAGTTGAAGAACTTTTAAATAACTTCATGGTTCAAGATTTTTCACCAAGCTAGATCTTAGATCTATCTATCATCATATACGAGTGTAGCCAAAAGATATAGCTAAGATGGCCTTTCAAATTCCCAAAGGGCATTATGAATTTCTAGTTATGCCCTTTGACCTTTGCAATGCTCTTACTACCTTCCAAAGTCTAATGAATAAGGTATTTAAAGAGTTCCTTGGCAGCTTTGTTTTGGTCTTTTAGTGATATTACAATATATAGCCAAAATTGGAGTGGGCATGTGGAACATGTTAGATTGGTTTTTAAGACTCTTAAGGAACAACAACTTTGTGTGAAATGTGAAAAATGTTCTTTTGGGGTAAAAATAGTGCAATATCTTGGTCCTCTTATATCAACAAATGGGGTCATGGTTGAGGGTGACAAGATTCAAGCAATGTTGGATTGGCTGGTACCCAAAATAGTAAAGTCTTTAAAGGGGTTCCTAGGCTTAATTGATTACTACAAGAAGTTTATTCAAAGTAATGGTGTAATTGCAACCCCACTCACTAAACTCCTCAAAAAATGATGCATTTTCCTAGAACAAAGAAGTTGTTACTACCTTCCAAAAACTGAAAATGGCAATGATAAAAGCCCCAATTTTAGCTTTGCCAAAATTTTCACTTCCATTCTTTGTGGAATGTGATGTGTGTGCAATTGGTGTAGGGATTGTATTATCACATAACAAAAGGCCTCTTGCCTATTTCAATTAAGCTCTCCAATGAAAGAATTTACTGTTATCAACCTATGATAAAGAGTTTTTTACTCTTATCTTGGTTGTCAAACATTAGAGGCAATACTTACTAAAAGCTAAATTCATAGTGCTAATTAATCAAAAGAGCTTACAGAACTTATGGAACCAAAAAATCATAACTCTTGCTTAACAAAAGTGGCTGATCAAACTAGTTGGCTATGACTTTAAAGTCCATTACAAACTTGGGAAGGAAAATCATGCCACTAATGCTTTATCTAAAAGAGATGAAGAGAATCACATTATAGCAAGAAAAGACGTCTCAATCCTCCTTGAAAAACTAGTCCAAATACAACCATTAATTCAAAACTAGCCGAAGGTACATGCTGTAGAATGGTTAAGTCAGGAAATGTCTCGATAGAAAATTGGAAAAAGCAATCAATACTAAGGGGCTATTCAAGAAGGAATGAAGGAAATTTCATTGGTTGTTCCTGAGTAGTTTCATTGGTTTTTTTTTAGTGGCTAACTTCTATTCCGAAAAAAGTTAAAAAGGATCCTAAGATTCAAGGCACTTTGGATCAAATCAATGTTGGAAAGGTAGGTGTTTAGTGGCAATATAGAAACGGTGTGCTATTATGCAATAACAAGATTTATTTAAATAAATTTTTAGCTCTTATACCTCTCATTTTGAAAGAAATTGATGAAGCCACCCATGAAGGATACTTTAAAACCTTATAGAGGGCCAAGGTAAGGTTAAAGTAAGGTTAAAGTAGTTTTTTCCCAGCCTCAACGAAAACCATGGTGTACTAGTTTGTAAGAAAGTGTGTTGTATGTCAGTAATAAAATGGCAAAATACAAAGTCAAATGAATTACTCCAACCCCTTCCTATACCAAATCAAATTTGGCAAGATATTGCCATGGATTTCATAGAAGGGTTACCCATTTCCAAAGGTAAAGAAGTCATATTTGTGATTGTTGATCATTTATCAAAATCAGGTTACTTTTTAGCCCTTGCACATCCTTATACAACAGGTAGAGTGGCTCAAGCTTTCTTTGAAAATATTATCAAATTTTATGGAATACTAAGGAGCATTGTTTCAACTACTTTATTGCTTATCATCCATAAGCGGATGGTCAATTAGAGGTGGTGAACAAAACATTGGAAGTTTACCTAACGTGCTTTACTAGGGACCATCTGAAAGAATAGACAAAATGGTTACCTTGGGCTAAGTATTGTTACAATACTATTGTCCATTCAACTATTCAAAAAGCTCCTTATGAAGTCATGTATGAAAAACCTCCCCCTACTCTCTTGACTTATCTACCTAGATCATTTGCTATAGTTGTTATGGATCAAGAGTTAAATGCTTGAGAGGATGTTTCAAAGAACCTTAAAGAAAGAATAATGAATGCTCAAAACCAAATGAAGAAGTATTATAATGTAGGAAGGAGGGAAGATCAATTTGAAGTGAGAGATATGGTTTATCTAAAGCTCCAACCATATCGAGGCGAGTCTATGATGGTTAGAAAAAACTATAAATTATCACTAAGGTATTTTGGTCTATTTGGAGTTTTACAGAAGATAGGATAGGTGGCTTACTGCTTGAAATTGCTTACTAGGTCATGAATCCATAATGTTTTCTATATTTCAATGTTAAAGAGGTTTATTAATAAACAACTAGAAGTACATGTAGATTTACCAGCCTACTTGGTTATTAAAGATACTATTTTCCCTCAGCGCTAACAATCCTTAAGCATCGTGTCAAGAATAAGCAATCTCAAATTCTAGTTCACTGGCAAGGTCTACCTACACAAGAGGCCACATGGATCAATGTTACTGCATTTGAGAAACGTTATCCTTTTTCCAACCTTGGGGACAAGGTTTCTATAAAGGAAGGATGGATACAACAATCCAAGAAGATAGACTAGCCACGTCAACCTTTATGTTCTAAGTCAGTAGTTGATTGTCAAGGAGACTAGATAAATAAGCTATCCTCTTCCTAGTCAATAGATAATTAATATGTTAAGTAGCTTAATTATGTTGGAGTCTATTAATTCTGTTAAGAAACTATTATTAGTGTTGGCTTTTGTTAACAGGGTTGTTAAACAAGTGGGTTAGTTCTCATGCAGCTTGCCAATGGTTATAAAAAGGAAAGGCAACTTAAAGAAAGGTAAGCTAGTTGTAATTCAAATTACGTATAGAAGCAAAAAGGTCTCAGGTTCCTTCTAAGAAATCCCAATTTGTGTAATCGTTTCATTATTTTGTCAAAATAAGGTGTAAGGCCAAATTTCCTTAAGCAAATTTCATTGTTAGTTCTGCTCCTCCTTCTAGACCTATTTCTCATTTAGTAGCTAAATTCCAATGCCATCAGCAAGATTGTTGCATTAGGACCTTACTACAAAGTAAGACGTGTGGCTTATGGAAGGGCAAGATGGGAAAATCCAAAAGGGCAGAAACAACAAGAACCAAACCAAAGGTTAAACAAAAAGGGAAGAAAGGTGGATAAAAGGTTGATGGAAAAACCTTGCAGCTTGTTCATTTTGTTTATAATGTAACATAGCCTTAGTTTCCTTTCAATAGAATAGCTAGTTTGTTGTAACCTTTATCTAGTCAAATTCAGTCTATAAATAAATGAGACTCTACTAAAATTTTCACAAATTGGGAATGTTCATTGAGTGTGAGAAATCCTTGTCTTAACATATTTTCTTGGCACTTCTCTATATCTCGAGCTACCTTGCTCCCAATTAGTGTGCTTATAGTGAAAATATCAACTTGGCTCCCAAAGCACTCCTTAACAAGTTCTCATAGAACAGTGTGACCAACCTATTGTTTTTTGGAAACTCTGGTAGGCACAAGATTGTCTTATAGCAACCAATCCTCCAATCTTTTAAATACCAACAACAATAGAAGCCCATTAAAGGGGTAACTTACAAGGTAACTTCATGTGCACTATCTTTGATATAGCTCTTGTCAGCAATTGCTCTCCCTTCTTCTTCTATCTTTTTCTCTTTGTTGTCAAATAATAATAATAATAAATAAATAAATAACACCCCATAGGTGACATTGGTGGAAAGAGATTACACAATAGCAGTTATTTGGTAGAGAGATTACCTAATTACAATTTCTCTCTGCCACCAAATGGAAAATTATACATCCAACAAAAGTTTTTCTAAATATCAAATACAAAAATTTAACAACCTAAACAAATCTACCTAAAGGAGAACATACAATACTATAATAAAAACTTCTACATATTTAGAATGAATACTCTTGCGGTTTAGCACTAGGAGTTTCTTTCACTCTAGAAGGGCTACATTGCTACTCCCCTTTATCAGTAGAAATTTTAATATATTATTTAATAATATAGAACTTGTTCCCCACACCTTGATACAAAATTATTAAGGGCTTCATGATTTCCCATTCACTCCTCAATGTTTTAGTTTGATTACTTTGTGATATTAGGAGCTTGTTTGGAAGTTATATGTCTCACAGTACAACAACTTAGTCAAACTAACTAAATAAATCCTTAACTCAATAATTAATTACTAGTTGCCAGAACTCAGCTCTTGAATTCGAATCTCATATTTTCAAACTCTCCTTTACCCAAAAAAAAAAAAAAAATCTTAGTTAAACTAGTGTATCCAAGAGCACTTGGATCTTTTTAAAATGCTCAAAAAAGTTGTGCACCCAAATTCATTTCATTCTAATTTAATTTTTTTTACTCTATTAGATTTTATTTATTGTTTCCAAGCATTTGTTGCTGGATAAAAGTAATTGAAGGTTCTTATCCAATGACCATAACTTGTAATATATTTTGTGCGCATAACCGAAGAGCTTGACAACCAAGCAAATACGAGATAAAGTATAACCAAAGTATTAACATTAATTGTTGATAAAATTATCAAACATAACAATAATATCATTTGTCAACAATAATAGTACGAGTAATAATGATGATGATGATGATGATGATGATGATGATAAACTAAAGATTACTATCAACAGCCAACATCAATCCGTTATTATACATATAAAATAATCATAATATTTATGACCAAAGAGCTATTGATGTGAGCAGCATCTCTGGGGTGAACAATAGGGACAAATTGTAATCCGTCCCGACCTAGTCAAGGGAGACTAAGCTTATTGTCAAAATTTGCGGTTGCCTTGTGTACCTCAGGCGACGGTTTGGTTTGGATGCTTCCCTTCACGAGTTTTCTGACACTCTTAAGCTATTTCAACAACATTTTCACGTATTTTAGCATGCCTACGCAAGCAAGAACACAAGAGGGCATCACTAATCCATTCCAAGGACTGATCCAGATTTTTCCACCTTTGTCAAATCCTTTTGTCTCATTGTCGTGGGTTGCATAAAATACTTTTTTGTGGATGTTTGGAAGAACCCATAAGCAAATAACTAATTTTTAATACAAATGCTTAGACTTAGCTTGCAAGCGACAGCGAGTTGAAGACGATTTCATGATTTACGCAGATTTAATATGATATGAACACGTAAAGGTGTTTTCTAAACAAGCCATTTGTCACGAGCCTGTTCAGAGACCGTAGCTTGCCTTCTTAAATTATAAACTAGGCTTTGGATTTCGCTAGACTACGCATTTCATGATCAATAAAGCAAGCATGCGATAGACTTTCAACAGAGAAGAATGCAAGCGTAACATGTAATATAAAGGCCAGGTCTTTTTGGTGACAGTAAACGGTCCTATTCACTGCTTATTATTAGTCTCGAATAAGGATGCCGACCTGCCTAAGAGTTTTACAGTTCTGTCATTGTTTTCTGGTTGTAGATAGGTAAGCATTTAAATATTAGCAAGAAGAAGTTGACGATAAGCAAAGACAACAAATGAAGATTCCGCAAGAAAATCAAGTTTCAAACGTGATGCATTTGCACCAAACAGAGAAATGTGAAGTATTGATGTTGTTCCTCACTCCTTTTTACATCCCTTTTCCTCAGATGGGTCAAAGTCCAGGAATGATCAGAGAGTAAAACTAAAGAATACATAAATCTACTTGAGAATAGGCCTACGGTGAAGATTTGCTGAAAAAACCCTAGTAAATGTAAGGGGTCAATATATGGGGCTTAAGCTTCATGAATATCTGTTCAGGATGAAAATCCCTTGCCAAAAAATGTAAAATATATATATATATATATATATATATATATATATATATATATTTATTTATTTATTTATAAGCTAAATTTTAAACTTATTTACACATCTAATATCTATGTTTTTGTTTTGGCATGCCACTATATGTTTCCAAAGTAAAGAGCTGATAACAAGAAAGAACAACAAAATAAAAGAAAATATATATATTGTTTAGATTACCAGTAGTTTACTTATATTTCTCACAACCATAAGTAATAAGTGGAGAAACCCTCCCTGATCTTTTTTTTATTTGTAGGTGCACTTGCAACATCCTCTGCAACTGTTCTAACCATCATGTGTTTGTTTCTTCCTTATCCTGTCCTCATCCAACCGCCTTACCACTTTTGAATTACTTCTCTTCCTTATACACGCTTCCGTTCGGCTTAAAAGCCCATGCTTCCTCACATGAGGTTCCACAATCTGTGAACACAAATATTTCACCTTCCTCACAGTATTCCCCCTCCTTCCCACAAATTCCTCCCCCATGGCAGGAAAAAAGAGCAAAACCAGTCCAGTTGGGAGCCCCTTGTCGGGGAACATCTCAGACAGCTCTTCGAAGGAACAAGACCGGTTCCTCCCCATTGCCAACGTGAGCCGTATCATGAAGAAATCACTCCCGGCGAATGCCAAAATATCTAAAGAAGCCAAAGAGACCGTCCAAGAATGTGTTTCTGAGTACATAAGCTTCATCACAAGTGAAGCATCTGATAAGTGCCGCGGAGAAAAGAGGAAGACAATCAACGGGGACGATCTTCTATGGGCCATGACGACCCTAGGCTTCGAGACCTATGTTGGACTCTTGAAGACTTATCTCAACAGTTACAGAGAAACTGAAGAAGAGAAAGATCTCATGGCTGGAAAAGAAGATGAATCTCCTACTAACTCTAGTTCTGACCATGGTTCTAATGAAATCAACAAAGCCAGTAGCGCAGACTTTCAGCGTTTTAGCAGAGGCGTTTATTCATTTGGCAAGCAAGGAGCTCCCTAGAGCTTTGGATCAAGTGGAAGGGTGACAGGCTATGAAGAGAAATTGGTGATTGGTGCTTCTAACGGGAGTGAGATCCACGAAAATGGCGATGGAAATGGCAATAGCGCTATGGAAGCTCGTCTTCCTCACGAAGTCGAATGGTAGAAATTTAGATATAAGTATTTTGCATTCCTTGAAGTCGTCCGTGTAAGAGTTAGGTGATCTAGCTAGCAGTACACAGATTGTTAAGGGCTTTGTATTTTCCATTAACTCCTTTGTGCTTTAGCTTGATTACTTTTTAATATTATGCACTTGTTTCGAAGTTATATGTCACCCACAATCTCTCTCTCATTAAAATATATTTACAAAGAAAGTCCTGAACAATAAGCAATGATGCATGTCAAATAATTCTATCACAAACTTTAAGATGTTTGGTTTTTTTACTTCTTTTTTTTTTTTTTTGGTTTTGTTGGAGATATGATACATTATTGGATTAGCTTTCTGTATTAAAAAGTTTTTAAATATTTTTCTTAAACATCTGTTGCTTTATCTTTATATATACTCAATCAACTGCACAACCAGAGCCCTCCAACCATGCTTAACCGAAATGTTTCGATGAGCTATAAGGTATTGGAATGCAATAAGTGTAGACATGTGCACCACTTGACAGTATGTAGCAAATATAACCAAAGTTTACCAATGTCATTTCACACAAGTAATTCCTATTTGTCAACTTTTTTTTCTTTTTTTCTTTTTTTTCCTTTTTTGGCTCAATAGGAAGTTAAGAAGTTCCTAACCTACCAGGCTAATTAGTTGGGACTTTGGACACCTCCTCCTTAGAGTGTGAATTAAAAAAGAGTTTCACTTCTTCATATTCAATGTTTTTTTTGGTTCAAAATTCAAAATCTTTGTGGCCCTTTTTAAAAAAAATAAAAATAACAGGTTTTGGAAATGTGTTTTTATTTTTCCCCCCTTTTTAATAAACACCAAATAATAAAATCTAGTAAATACTAACAAAGGAAAGTAGGCGTTTTTCCAAACCACGTACTCTTTTTTCTCCTTGTTTCTCTCTCAATGGCTTCCGTCTCAAGATCCCGAGTTTGAAAATTCCACTGCCACCCTGCTGCCCTTTCCTCCATGGAAGAGCCTTCTTCGCCTTCGCAGCAGCCCGACCAACCAAGGGTAGTTGCCGTCGAGTCCATTCCGAATCCGACGGTCCAAGAACCCCCACCTCCTCCTCCTCCTCCTTTGTCAACGGGTTCCAACGGAAACAATTATTCAAAGCCCCTAATTATTGATGAAAAGAACGACAAGAAGAGAAAGAAGGTGAAGAATAAAGGGGCATTCAAAGGCGTCTCTGCTCAGTTACCATCCTCGTCCTCATCTTGTGGCTCTTCCTCCTCTTCTCCCTATTCTTTACCGGCCAAGCGCGTGGTGCTCAGGCGGCGGAACCCTAGGCCCCTGGTCGGGACAACGCGGCGCAGCGAGGGAAATGTTGACGCCATTGGTCTCCCTCTCGGAATGTCGGTCGCAGCTGTCGTCTCTCTGGTTCGAAAGCTCTTCTTTTGTTGCTTTATTTCTTTTTCTTTGGACTCGTTAACGGCATTCTCTATCATTAGCTTGGAGGACGAATGGGGAAGTTTTGATTTTGATGTTTGTTTTGCTGGTAATTCCGATTCTTTCTTCCTGTCCTTGTTTGCTGGTGAAGTCGACTCAATTGGGATTTCCCAATACTGACCCCGGTTAACAGGATTTTTATTTTCTTGGGTTGTTTTTGTGAGTGATTAACCGCACTTTGAACTTTTAGTTAATGCGACTTACGTGGGGAGATCTTTGGGATCATATATGTCTCGAAAAATAGATTAATGGTGTTCAAAATATATATATACACTAGATACGATGTTAAAAGTTGGACGCTTTTGGTGGATTTATATACTTTACGTTACGTCGAGGTACTTGCAGATTTGATCGCAAGGATTAATGTGAAATGAGTAAATGCGCCTTCTTGGTAGGAAGTGTAATATAAGCGACTCTTGATTAATTTTCTCTGTTTGAGCCTTGCAGACTCTTAATTAAGTATTGGGTATGTAGAACTTATGCAATTTAATTTTTAGAGTTCAAGTTTTTGTGTCTGTATATTTTGTCAGTGTTTTGTTACGTAATAACAGTATCTCCCCTGCTGTGGTTTCAATTAGATGGTCCAATTATTTAAATTAAAAAGCTTTCATTCTAGCATCTCCTCCCTCGTAATTCTTACCTTTCCTAACGTTCTCTCTGAGTTTTGCTCTTCCTTATAATCTTTCTTAGCTCTTTCTTGGATAGTTATTTGCAGTTTCTATTCTTAATCAGCTCTCTTTTAGTTAATTTTCTTCTTCATGACACCAAACTTCATTCAAATTATTAAAGAAAAAAAAAAGAGTGAAAACGTTTAAAGATGATTCTTTCAATGCGCTTTGCATGATGTTGTGATCATTGAGGCCTTCCTCCTCTTATTTGAGGCAACAGACAGGCCCTTCTTGGTGCCAGAATCATAGGCTTCAAAGTCAGTGACGCTAAGCATTGGCATTTTATATCTCTACTGGGAGACATTTCAAGTTCATAATGCCTTCTAGGTTTAATCTTCATATCTTCAATTTCAACCTCTTACCTCAGGGAAAAGGAAAAGGCAACATAAATGCAATAAAGGGAAATTAACATCTTTTACCAGTCTCCCCATATGCAAGAGCTAGATTATAGCATGCTTATGTCTAAATTGATGACTGACATCTTCAAAATTTTGGTCTGAGATGAAGTTCCTGATATGAAGGTTTATTTATTTGATGCCAAATGCACCACTCCATTTGCATACAATGTGTTATAACTATTGGGCTTTTATTACACATCTGTGTGAAGACACAATTTTAAATTTGCTTCAAGATTTTTTGATTTTGTCGTAAATTGGCTTTTTGCTTTAAAGTGTAGGGATTTCATGGGATCATATAGGGGCAGAGCTGGGTAGGATACCGCTATTTTTTGCGTTTCTCAATCTTCAAAGTTAACTATAGATTAGGCTGGGGATTTAAGATCTAGCATCTTGGTATTCTAGCTTTTATTGGGACATACATTAAATCTATGTTTATCTAGCCAAGATGTGATTCTAGCAGTCTAAGCTAGATTGTATTATCAATTTTTTTATAGGTAAAATCCTGAAAATGATAATTCATATGTTTTTTCTTCACTTTTAATATACAGTTGATATTGCTAATGAATGTGATGTTTGCTGATTCTAGGTTCTTGAAACTAATGACACATCAGGTGGAAGGATGAATGTGGATCATCTTTCAATGGTATTCTTCTAGCCCTCTCATCATATTAAAATGATAGTTAAACTTTGCCTGCCACTTATGTATCTGTGCAATCTCTTACTATGGTCCTTCCTGTCAACCATTCTTTACATACCAAAAATGCTTTATTTTGGAACAGAATTTTGTAATTGAAAGCTTATGTTTTTATAACCTATTTTGACCATTGTGATTTAGACTATCAAAATTACCTAGTTGGCAACTTTTCAGCACTGTTGGGGATTGCAACATTTTTATACTTCTTTTGTTGTAATTTAATTAAAAAGCATGAATTAATATTTGAGTTATTCTTGTTGTAGATCTGCATGTCAGCTGTCAGAGAATCCTTAGTCAATGTAAGCCAGACCTTAAACTGCTGACTCATCAATGACTGGTTTTGAAAGTTAAGTTTCCCCGTGTGTTCTTATCAACTTCTCTCAAATACAAGATGCTAAAGTGGTGTCTTTATGCTTCTTTTGATTGCCTATGTGGCGACAGGTCTTTGGTGACAAATTTGATTGTTTTATGAGAAACTTTGAAGATTCATTTGGGACCACCTTAAGGACGCTTAATTTGATCAATAAGTCACATGTTAAAAATGGGGGAGCTCATTTTAGCAACCCAAATGTAGAAGGTTCTACTTCAGATTTGACTCTGAATAAAGGAGGACGTACAAGCAATTCTGATGTAGAAGATTTTCCACCAGAGACAGTCTTGCGGAATTTCATGTCTCGGGATCAATTTAATGCTGTTGAAGAGGTGGGACAGAATATGCCAACTGATTCCAGTAGTCATGAGCTTGCTCTGCCCACGCAGAGAAACCAAGTGGCCTGTATCACCACAAGCACATCTGGCTCTGCAATTAGAATTCTTAGCACTATTGAGAAATCTGTCATAGAGCAAACACGTTGTAATGACCTTAAGACTTTGGAGCTTGGTCTTACAATGGAAAAATTGAAGTTGAAAAGGTCAGAGCTGGCCCTCAACTCTGAATCAAATCATCTGGGGAGGGAAAAACTGGCCATGGGTATATCAAAGGCATCCTTTAAAACTGAACAATTCAAGAATCAATTAGAAGAGACAAGACATGCTGAGCTGCTCAGAAAGTGCATAGATTGCCTTGTTGCTGGTTTGTTTATCATGTCAGTCTCCCTGTTGTATGGTGCTTATGTGTTTTCATACAAGAGGATCACTGAGGCTGCTGAATCGTGTGCACCTTCATCCATGGCAAGTACCATATCTTTCTCATTTTCAACTACTTCATTTTAGCTTTTTATTTTATTTTTTAGTATAATGACGTGTTCTTTGAGTTTTAATAAGATCAAAGTAAGAACTGGTATAAGTGAGTCAAATTAGATGGTAATTAACCATCCTGAAATTACATGCACCTAAAATAGAATATAGATTCATTCATTGTGATTTCTCGAAAACTTTGTAAGACTTGTTTTTGGATCTAAGGCCATCACATAATGCCTCAAAGTTGCTGCAGCTCCTATCAATTTCAAAATAGGTTCTTGAGATCAATATTGCTCATCTTAGCCAGGAAGGAGCGTCTAAATATGATGCACATATTTGTTGCCATACTGATTCTGCTGCATTTCTTCTCATGTCTTAGTCGAACACAAAACAAATTCTATTTTTATATAATGTTCTGTTGCAGTTCTTCTCAATTCTATTTTTAAATTGTTTAGGAAATGTTTACTGATTTCAGGAGTCCAAGTCTTGGTGGATCCCAAAACCAATGGCATCTATCAATTCAGGGTTCAACATTCTCACATGTCAGGTTCAAGTTGTGAGTCGAATGCTCTTTGGTGTCTTAATGATTGTCACGATTGCTTTTTTGCTGCTCAACAGATCAACAGCTACAAAAGAGTTCTATCCAGTTACTTCCATTCTCTTGCTGTTAGGAGTTGCATGTGGTTTAGCAGGCAAGCTGTGTGTAGACACACTGGGGGGGAGTGGATATCATTGGCTCTTATATTGGGAGACACTATGCTTGCTCCATTTCATTTTTAATGCAAGTACATCAGCTTTGTTCAGTATCCTTCATGGACCGGTCGATGTGTCTCAAGGGACAAAAGGGAAGGCAAGAGTCCCCTACTGGATTCGTCAGTTTCTGTTCTATGTTATCTTGCTCGTATTTCTACCAGTATCCTGTGGTCTTATGCCTTTTGCAAGTCTTGGTGAATGGAAAGATCACTTCTTGCAGCTGATCAGAGATTCTGTGTTTACTGAAGATTAAAGGCGTAGTGTGGTCTAAGGTATCTGATGTACTATGGAATATGCTTTTTCTGGTTAGTAGGGCTAAAGTTAACTTTCTATCAGGTTCCCAGTCTTCCTCCAAAGTAGGTGGTTGGTTGGATCTTGGGGCTTATCCGGGAATGTGATAGTAGTTAGGCGCTGTTAATTGCCGTCTGTGGAAACGCACCCATGATAACCAAGTTATGTCAAGAGCCTAGGAACCAGTAAAATGAATGGCTTTCTTACCGGAAGGGTCATGGATTCGCTGCTGGTAACTCACTAGTCCCTACTATATCTCAAAAGAAGGCTGTCATTATTGCACGTGGTTTGCCCTGGTAACAAGGTTGTACTTCTAGGTTAATTTATACATGTATCAATTGTTTTAAGAGCCTTTTGGCTTCTTCTTTTCTGTATTTTTGGTTCGGCGTTAGCTAATACTGATGCGTGTTGTAATCTCAAGTTAGTGTGTATCAGTCGAGTAAGTCTTCTTGTTTCAAATTGTAACAAAAAAAAAAATCTGCCTCATGTATCATTCCATGTCTGAAAATAATAATGACTTATATAATTGTTGTCGTCCTTGAAATTGGGAGGATATAGCTTATGCAAATCTCTTTTTTCATTTTTTTCCTCTTTCATATTGTTTTTGGTTTGAAGAACTCCAGTAAATCTATCAATGTTTGCTGCATCGAATGTTCAGTCAGCTGGAAACTGGTATTAGAGCTTCAGAGGAGAAGCCTCGGGGCTATTGTAATTTTACTCTTCCCAAGGAAAAGCCCCTAGAACGCCGAAAGGTAACACGAGATCACATGCACCACGAAGTGTATTTTCTCCTGTACCTTCATCAAGAAAGCATTACAAAAGCAGCTGCTGAGAACAATGAATGGCAAACGCTTTCTGTCCCTTGCAAATGACGAAACAGCGTATTTCATGAACAGTCAATACGGGCCATAATGATTTACACTTGGGCAGAACAAACAGACTTGGTCATTATTCTTATTTGTTTCTGAAATGAGAATCCGGGCCATACAGTACTGAATGAATCAGAATAACTATATCGGGACTGACAAATCACAACCCGAGATAGCAAGAAAGGACGTGTTTGCAACTCGAGAAGCTTCAAAATTTCTTTTAAATAGCCTCGAGAGTGTATTCTTACATATTCCGCCTATCATGAGAGAGCACCTCATTTGTTCATCTCAAAATTCTGAAACTAAATAGTGTACAGTTTTTCTTGAGATACCTAAACTCTGATCAATACGTATATAACAAGGCAACAGGGGCTTGCCTCTCAAAACTTCCGCGCAATGAACCAAATCTTTAAGAATCTAAACCGCTTTGGAAACGGCGGCAGGACTTGATCATCACTCGGCACACTGGCCCCTAGACCAATTACAGAACCTCATGAGCCTTCCCATAGTACCTGTTTATGAATGGCGCCTGCAAGGCATAAACACCATAGGGCCAATGTTATTTACCATTGAATATTAGAGTTGAAACTTCCTGAATAGCTCAACTCATAGAGAATTTACAAAAAGAATAATATTTCAAGCATATTTAAATAGTACAATTATATTAGTCCGTTGAAAGGCAAAAATCTAGTCCATAGGAATAAGAGGGTGGGAAATAAACAAGGTTCATCTCAGATGCCACTAAACAGATGGCTTGCCAGTAAAAGGATGGCTTGCCCCAAAACCTTTCATGGAAAAGCCCTCACACGAAACAAGACTGCTCCGTCCACAAGACATCACAGAGAGAATCTGCTTTCGCCCGTTACAGCCATAAGTTTGAAACAAAGGAGCTTTTCCATGCAAAAAAGCTTTCCTATGGAACAAACATCCAATTTTATACTAAAAAATATGCACGAAGTCAAAGGTCATCAACAAGCCACCAGCATCAATTTATTATTCAATTAGGAGAAAGGGAAAAGGTACAGAAGATTCAACTGTCTCAGCAGGCATCAACTAACTGTACTGCAGATGCTGATGAAATCGTTAGATGTTAAAAAGTTTTTACGATTGTATCATCCGCAAGATCCTTGCAACACTTAACATGAACTAATTCTGGGTTCTTTCATCTAACTTTTGTTTTTCTATTTTGGAATGCACGACAAACAATAGCTTAAACACTATGAGAAAATAACGTCACAACTCTTTCCTTTCACCAAGCAATATTTTTCAACTATAACTATTAAAACAAAGCAGTTTTTTTTATGTTCTGTGATACAAGGAGAATTTTCTTCAACAGAAATTCCCTTTAGCTTTAATACAAACAACAATCATCAATCAGACTATTCATGTAAGGAATTAGCATAAAGCAAACTTCACTAGAACCATGACCGTAAAAACTGTTCAAAGTGAACCAAGTCAAACAAAAATTATATTTACAAGGTTTAAACATACAAGTCCATATCTTTTTCCCGGAAACTAAATCTAACTTCTATTGCGAAATTAGTAGTACTCAAAACTGTAGACATGCAAGTTGAATAAAGAATGCTTTGAAAAGGGAAGTTCCAACTGAAAAATCAACTTATTGTACTTCCTAGTAACGAATAGAGCAGTGTTTTTCCAAACATGTACCTTAACATTTGATATATCAGGTGAATCTGGTGTTTGCACGGGGTAGAATTTGTAAAACCGCATACTCTCAAATGCTGTCTTAGTTTCCTCACTCATCTCTTCAAGGGCCTTTTTTCGGGCTTCCCTTGCCTACAAAAGTAGAAATTTGTGAAGTCCTCAGCAAAGTTTGTAGTTCTAAAAAGTCAGGCTTACAACTAAATCTGCCCTCAGAACCCACCTCTCGATTAGCTTTCTTTGCTTCCCGAACTTTCTCCTTAACAAAATCCTGAGAGAGAAAAGATCAGATACAAGCAATGGCCTACACAAATAGAAAAACTAGCAACTAGCAATTCATTCATTAATTTCACCTTGAAGGCATCCTTTTGATCTTCAGACAACTCCTCCTCCTCAATCAGCTTATCCGTGAACTCCTACAAATTAGATGTGCAATTTCGAAGATCAGTTTTTACCCCTTAGTCCTACTATCCTTTCAGTTTGACAGAATTTACAAAGCATGCGGAATACTTCATTCTCCATGAGTTATGAAATCCCCACCCCTCAGTGTGGATATACCACATCACTCAATTATTTCATGAAATGTTGCAAGTTGTTTAAGCAAACAAGTCAGTCAAAAAGCAACAAAGGCAAAAAATGATCACAGTTAAAGGATAGTCTTCCATAACTATAGCAATCCACGTAAACTAACGCCCAGGGAACAAATAATAGTCTAACACCAATTAAATATGTTAGATCCAGTAAATTGAAGTAAGCAGACTGTCATTTCAACTTCACAACAAAATTAGTCCCATATATACTAAAACGAAAATCAAAAGCTAAGTTTGTACCTCAAGTTCATCCAATTCCCAATCAAATTCACAGAAAACCTGCAGGGACAAAAGGACAATTGAATTACAAAAACCTTTGTCGTCTGTCTTACAGAATTTTGCTACGGTAAACATCATTGACTGCATATTAAGTAGACAATCCAAATATTCTGGTAAAATTAAACTAAACCACACAAACAACAGTAAGGATCCCTTTTTTTTCTCAACCACATTCTATAACCTACCGGCTTTGTCTCTGATGGAAAAATTATTTGAACCTCAGTACTTTGCTCAAGCTCATCTTCCTTGAAGGGCTGGTAGAAATCTGCCAAAAGAACAATAGAAATTTACTCTGGTGGAACAGAGACAAATAACGGCTGGATTGGATATCTCAATAGAAAACCAGGTCACGAAATATGGGCACAAAAAATATCAAATTTCCTCTGAAGTTTCCAGAAGTGTCCAAAGATTTTGAATTAAATAGATTTTTAACTTTTACTCCCTATTGACGTTTGCCATCCAAGCAAACGTCAAAAAGTTTTTTTCAAAAAAAAAAAAAGAGTTCATCAACTTGGATCCCCAGCTAAGCAATGATAAAGTTTATGTAGAACTTAAACAGTAGTAGTTTGAGTACTAACAAGGCAGGCAGTACTCGTATTTCTTGAGACGGTCTATCTTCAAGTGTTTCAAAGCAGCCCTGTGTAAAGAATCCATACATTACTGTCTAGTGTGAAACAGGAATTAAAAGTAAATCCATTCATACAAAGGTTTATTCTAGTAAAAAATTGTGCAAAACGGATAGAATATAATATGCATATTAAAATGCACACTAAGTGGTAATCTGAAATGCAAGTTCATTGAGAGAAATTTTCTTGGTCAGATTTCTCAACCATTGTGATCATATATTAGCGGCAACTTATATAACAGAGAGAGAGGGAAACAGAGAAGGGGTAAAAGGAGGAGGGAATGTCAGCTTAAAAGCAATAACGAGCTTCTAAGAGTCCCTTTAGGCACCTAAATTAAGTACTTATAGTTTTGTAGAAGATCAATACGAAATCCAACCTATCAGAGTAAACAGTCCCATATTTTCTACTTAATTAGATTAAATGTGCAAGGTATGGTTCCAAATACCTATACTGTGCTTGGTAAAGAAACTCTCTTTTCTAAGGGGCAAAACCCAAGTAGATGTAGATTGTTATGCTTTTACTTTAAGACAAACATGAGAGGGTCCACAGAAGTTCTTGACTCTTCTCCTACTGCCCTTTATGCCAATTCTGGTATCCAATAGGTGGGTTAGATTTATAATCCAAATAAACAAACTTTATCCTTTCCATCTATGGAGTCAAACACAATGGGATGAAAGTTATCCCATCGGTTCTGCAAAAGCATTCCACACCTAGTCTAAAGACACACAGATCACTTGTCGGGGAAATCCCTGAAAATTAGATAGCACGTGAATGAAGCAGTAAGATATCAAGAGAAAACAACGAGAGCAAACAATGTTTACAAGCTCTAAAATTCAATAGACCCAACACTGGCCATCTTGGGATTTTTGTTATCATTAAGCCTTGTCTCCTCCCTCTCAATCAATTAACTCCTGGTCCCTTAACTTAGTTAATGACTTCAATTGATTTTTCCAAATCTTTTAATTGTCAATATACATACATACATATATATAGTTTCAATTTGGTAGAAATGGTGATGAAATGAAAAAAGCAACGGATGTTGTTCTCTCACGAACATATAACACCATTTTAAACCAGCAGGTAACTCAATAAGCGATTATAAAATATCTTTTATTATTCTTTAAAAGAATTCTTCTGTCTTCTATCTTCCTCTATCTACTAATATCACCACCTCAAATTCTTTCTTTCCCTCCCCACCTCCGACTTCATCCTCTTCCTTATCTTCCCTCTTCACACACCAAATTAGCACAATCAAGGAGTCAGGTTCAAGAAGCCAAACAATGCAGCAAACCTGGTCAAATTCAATCAAACCCACAGTACCAATCAAATTTTACACCACATCAGCAGCCTTTTGTTCACCAAGTCACCAGTAATTTACTTTTTTAATACTTAAGCTAATAAAGCAACAAAGCCTTGCCAGCTTCACTCACGGGAGTGCAAGACTGCAATTCCAAATCACATAAATTTGAACCACAATTTGCAAACACCTACCCACCCAATCCCCTACATTCACAAATTATTCGCCTATAACATCAAGGTGAAGGTGAATCATGCTAACCCAAAAGCCCACTTACACCAACCACAATTTCAACATGACAGCCAAAAACAAAAAGAAAGCAAAGGAAAAAGGAAAAAAAATCGATAGAAGTAAAGAACATTTCTCTACTAGGTTGCAGTAACAAGTTGTAATCAATTTGGTTTTTGATCAATACTTGACACCACAAGAAATGAGTAAATCTTGCTGAACAATTGCAAAGGGAGAAATTGTTTGTTAGAGTGTGAGTAGAAGTTGTTGGAAGTTGCAAGGCAGGGGATAGGAGAAATTCAGGAAAAAGACAGAAGGAATAGGAGGAAAATGAGATGTAATAATGGGAAGAAGGTTTGATGAGGAAAAATAATACAGCAATACTAGGTAAAAGGGTGGTGAATTTTCTCTGCATGCTCTATCAACATAAGATAAAAAGAGGGCATTAGGAGAAAGGTGATGACAAAGGAGAGACAAAATAGTGATGACCAAATTTCTCTATGGGAGTAAGCGGTCTTGGGGTTCAGAAAGAGACACAAAATAGAAATATAGGAATACAAATTCAGGAAAACATTTCTGCCTCTCAAAAGGTGAAAACCCTTTTTGGTCCTCATATTAACAAATTTGTTATTACTCTGAAAATTACTTCTTTTCTGCACAGATAGATCTTTTTATTGGATAAACATGTCTTCAAGTTACACCAGAATTTTTCACCCGCACATGACACGAAATTTGCAGAAAATGCTTAGACAAAATCATTTACACCAACAAATACACAATCTGATAATAAAATAAAAGTTAGTATAAATTCACCAAACTCTTTCAAGTTAGTATAAACAATACTTTTTCCTTTTAACTTTCCCACAATTATGCACCTCTTTAAAGATGCTGGATACTAATTCCACAATTCAAAAACAAATTAACAAATTTAAGCCCTAACCTCAATCATTCTTTATTCTTTATCAACTCTGAGGGCTCTAGAGCCAAATTCTACCTCAACCCTTCCACAACTATCCTCCAGAACAAAGAAAAAAGTGATATTAGTATTCTTTGGAACTGCTCAAAGCCCTAGAATAATTATCAATATCTTATGTTTCATAAACACTTCTTTCAATCCCAAATCATTGCCTGTTAGTGAACCAAGGAAATACACCAGAAAAACTTTGAACCATGTCCAAATAACAAACATACCTTGCTAAGCAAATTTTGCTAAAAACATCTGATTGATGAGAGTTTGTGCAATTTCATTGTTCTGAAAGCAAATTAAAATTCTACAAGATGAGATCTGTAGAAGTCTTACCAAGAGTTCATGATTTTCGTTTTATTCTTTCTTTGTTTTAACCACAACCAAACATCTTTCATGACTTGATAACCCTAAAATCCTGCCATCTAAAACCAAAAAAGATTCAATTTTGATCTCTCAAAATGTTTCACAAGCCAAACAACAATACCCTTGATTTTATCTTTCCTTTTCAATTTCAATCCCATAGCCCTATCCATTAGCCTATAGACATATCTAGTGTCACAAATTTTCACATCCTTTAGCTGTAACACCAGTCCACAGCCACAAATCACCAAACTAGCCATTCTAAAAAATGTTCACAAACATTACGTCTTTTCAAATGAAGCCCATTCCAAACAAAATCCATTCCACATTTTCTAACTTACAACAATAAACCAAGAGATGAAAACCATCTCTATTGATCATTATAGGCTACTAATCACAAAATTAAGGTCATCCAACATCAAAGAGAAAGAGTACAACAACCTTTCTTCCGTGCAGCGAAAACACACAAGGGGAGAAAAAACATTATACACATGCTTACTTCCACACATATGCACACACCAAAGAGAGACAGTGCAAGAGAATGCAATTAAATAATACCTTCTTTGTGTGCAGCTCAAAATAAAAATTTGAGACTGTAGCTTATCAACTTGGCTATCTCTGTAGAAGAATTGAATTAATATTAGCACTTAAAATCAATTTGATTTTATCAGCTCAAATAGACAGCAATAGACAACTTCCATACCTATTCTCAAGAGGTATATAAGGAACCCAGTCCATTTTCATTTGTTTCATGGGAATAATTTCCTCCGACTCTCTCTGAACAGAGTTGATCCCTATCTTATCAGAAGGAGGGAATGGAGATACAACCTAGAGAAGAAGAAAAAATACAGAACCAAATAGATTAACATGCAAGGGAATGGAATATGTAATGCAGCGTAAATAACAATGTACTGGTATCAACTCAAATAAATACTTGAGCAGATTAATCATTGCTTATGATAGAAATTAGAAAATATTAGACAAATGGTAAAGTGGAGACCACACCAAAGACCAAGAGGAAAATAAAATTTAAAACAACAAGCAAATAGAAAAAGAAACACCCAGAAATCAGTTACATACATAAATGCAGAAAAAAACATCTAATAGTAAAAACAGGTATCCTGAGAATACAATGAGACTCAATGAAAAGGGCTAAAATGGCATCACGGTCGAGAATGATTTGAGGAAAAAAAATTTAAGCATGATTTTAAGTCCAGATATAAATCAATGAACATACAAAATGCATCAGATGTTTTTGATCTCAGACATCTAAAACTTGCAACTGATGCAGTAGACAAGTATGATATAACATGTTGACAAATAGTTCCACCGCAAGTCCTTTCTTTGGAACAATATCCACAGTGGAAACCTAAATACTCATATCAAAAGAACTAACGCACAAGTCTAACAGCTTTTCTAGCATAAGACAGTAATTTCTTTTCAGTAAATATGCACAAGGACAGACAACAAAATCCCTTCTGGAAAAATTAATACCACAAGGTCCCCAAGGCTTTAACAATTAGACACACAAGGTCAGTTTTAGTTTCTGGTGCAGATTGGAGAAGATGGAAACTTTAAGGACATCAATACAGTAAAAAGTCAAAAGCACTTTTAAAGACACATAGGTATGAACAAAATCACTCTTAAAGTAAAAAGAAACTTCAGCTGGGTTGAAATAATATCTGGTTCTCAGCAAAAGCAAGAAGGCAAACCTGACAAACAAACTTGATATAAAAAAACATCACCTCAACTACATATAATCTTGATCCTATACCCACATGCAAAAGCAATATTACTGAACAACTTACAGCAACTACCACAGGTATGCAGATAACTTTGCTTTCACCCTTGAAGGAGACCAATTGAGCTGCAGTATCGGAAAATAATGTCAGAATAGAATGTTTAGTAAAAAGAAGTTACGGCAAGAAATATGTGTCCAGCAACTTGGTGGAAAATCCAACATCTCTTGCAGCAAGAAACATTTTATTAAAAATTCAAGCATGAATCTAAAACAAGATTCATAAGGAGTTGATGTCTGTATGCCACTCACGTTCTGTACAACCAAAGAGATAAACTTTCTTTCCATGAAGCTTTCCCCCTTCTTCAAATGCATCCTGACCCAAATTAAAACAATTACAATAAGCATTATTATATTACTTATATAACAGAGGTATGGGGAGAAAAACCAGTAGATGAAATATTAAAGGCAATGAAAAGAGCTCACTTCTAGATTTGAGAAATTCCACTTGAATTGGTAGACGGAGTCCAATTGATCCCACTGATACAATTGTATTATAATATGTAAGTGACAGAAAGATAACGAGAACTTGAAGTAAGAGAATCAAAAATTTATCAAACCTCTGTCCCAACTGGGAATGCTTCTTTCCATAGATCTTCCTGCACAATAATGACACGAATAAAACATAATTAAACACACGGTCAAGACTCTCACTCATAATGCACTCGATTACCACCCAGAGTGAGATTTTGACTTCAATTTAGAAAAAACTACAAAAATAAAATAAGATAAAGAAGATAAAGCCCGAGTGCTACAACTGAAAAGACTAGCCTTTTCCACACTAATGCTTAGCAACGGTAAAACTCAAGCTCGAGTCACGAAGAAGAATAAAAGATTAAACACAAAAACATTGAAATACAATGTGCTAGGATTCAACTATTTTTTTTAATTAAAAACATTGAAAATAACATATAAGAATAAAACATTTAAAAAATTGAAATACAATGTGCTAGGATTCAACTTTTTTTTTTTCCTCCTTTAAACCACTGAAAATATGGTGCCGCTGAGAAATATACTCAACTGAGCCCAAAAGAAATTAGTGAGGAGTCAGATTAACTCGTGTAGGCACACGAATTTCTTCAAAACCTAATTGGCAATAAAAAAATACCTTCCTCCCATTCATTAAACTTCTCAGAAAGCAAATATACTCCATGAAGGCTCGACAGTCCCAAAGAATCACACAATGCTAATACAAACCTACCGGAACAAAAAGCTCGCTACAAGAGGTCAAAACACCAAGCAAGCAATCCATGCGCAGGCAAACTGAGCTATACATCACAAATTTGATTGAATTTGCAAGTAATAACTAAGAAGCAGTCATATACCAAGTTACGCTTATCCTCAAAGTACTCAGGCTCGGATTCGGGCTCGGAGGCCTTGACCCGCTTAGCTCGGGATGTTGCTTTCTTGGACTCCCGGTGCTTCTCTTGCGCACTCTTAACCTCTTTCGTCTGGCTTGCCTTCCTCTTCGCTCCCTTCCTCATTGCTTTTCTTCGTTCACAAAGAGAAAGAGAAAACCTTGGCAAGAAAGATAGAAAGACAGAAGGAACGAAATAGGGTTTGGAACTTGACTCAGAAGCGGTGGATCCCAAATTTGAAATACGGAACTTCGAGAGAGAGATAGAGAGAGATAGAGAGAAAGAGAGATCTACAGAGAGACCAGCGTGTAATGTGTATTTATATTATAAGGATCTGGGCGTGAAATCTACGCGGATGGTCCTGATTTGAAGAGGAAAGGAGGCGCGGAGCTGTATCCGTTTCGAGCTCGGATCGGATTAATTCAAATTTTCTTAAAAACTATTAAAAATAATTGAAAAACTGCTGGCGTTGGGACAACGGCGCCTAGTTGAAAACGTGGGGCAAGGTCTCCCGCCTGCCGAAGGACTTATTACCATTAGGCGTCCCCTTGACTTAGCTTAGGGGAAGCCAAGGGATTCTTGGCTTGTGAGTCTACCAAGTCAGGATCCATTTTTTTCTTGCAAACAATCCCACCGTGTTTGATTTGCGGTGGTTCCCAGGTCATAATTCTTGAAAATTTTCTCCACGTTTTCTTCTCTACTCTTATTGCTGACGTCCATGGCAAAGTGCAAAGATTAGATACCGTAATAATTTCAATCACTTCTTCTCGAGTTTAAAGACATTGTCACGCACACAAAACCTTCGATAAAATCCATATGAATATTCGCATAAATATTAAGTATCTATACAAATTAATAAACACGACACCTATCTCAGGGTTTCGATGGGCTACTACGGCCCGCTTATCATATGGGTCCGGATTGATATCAGCTACTTTAGACTAAGCCAAGTACGACGAAATAGGATAAAGCCGAACCCAGGATCCAATGACGAATAACGAAAGAACATTTATTCCTAGCAGCTAAGGTTAACAATGAAAACAGAATTATTCCTTACAATCAGGGAGGAATGAACCTTTTTTTCTTTCTTTCTTTTCTATGCACATGTATTTAACTTAAAACCTCTTAATTCCAAATCCTATTAACTTATTATTGAACTAGCAGATGAAAACAAAAAAAAAAAAAAATTAACTTCATTTGTAATACGTCAAAATCCAAATAATTATGTGGATCGCTGAGAATTAGGCAGGTGCAATGGGAGTATTTCTAACTTATATAAACCTTTGTATTCATGGTTACGGAATTCAAACTTACGAATCTTACTTGTTGAAGTGTTCCTAATAGAATTATTTTGGAAATGTGTTGTATGATTGGTCATATAATCATCACTGCACGGAAATTCTTTCGTAGATGTCCCAAATTGAAAGATAAGAGGATTGAGTCGATTAACTTGTTCTGTTTTTGATTGACAAGTAACTGATGGAAATACAAATGAAGACAATCTTAAAATGTTTTTTTATTCTTTTATTTTTTTATTTTAAATCTCGAGAGGGCATAAACCAGATGAGGCGGCTGAATTTCTTCTTATCTTCAAATACTTTTCAATTTGAAATTCTTTTTATTCCCATCTAGATAAGAAGTTTCAACATGAGCCTATCTTCTTAGCATTTCATTTTCATTTTGTGTTTTCCTTTCGGCTGATCAGGTCTTCCATCTTATCACCTTTGTACCGGTATTCCCTTTCTTTCAGAAGGATTCCTATATTAGTCTTTTACGTTTTAAGATTTTTTTTTTCTTCCTATTTTCACATCTCATTCATCCTCGTTTCCCCCACTTTTATTTTGTTTTTGAGATTTCTTTCATTTTTCTAGTAATCGAGGTTATTTTATTTTTTTAGTCGCGGTGGATGACGATATTTTACTTGAATAATAGACACAGAAATACCAAACCAGCCAATTCATGAGTAAAACGAGATCAATCAACTAAGCAACAAACTACTCATTGCAAGTAATATACTGTTATTATGTCGAAATATAAAATATTAACAAACTTAATTAAGATTGAAGTAATAAAATATGGAGTAGGTGGCAATTGAACAATGATCATCAATAATATACACGAAACATTCAAGAGTTTGCATTGAGTTTACATAAGAAAACATAAAATCTAAGATATCGTAGGGTTATAACAATATTATATAAAGTCTACCTAATACTAGTGCATAGGTACATTATTGGTCAATGCTAATATCACGAGTTGTCTCCCAATAAGCCAGTTGTTGTAGATACTCTCTCCTTCATTCATTATATAAAAACAAAAAAATCAGTTCATTGAAAACTAAGTCCTTTGAATATTCACTAGATTTTTTATAATTTCTACTAAAATAATTGGTAGTAAAAATTATGCTTCCCTGTCATGACCCGAGGCCTTATCCAAGGCCCATCCAAGCAACAGAACCCTAACCTCAAAGAAGGCCTAACATAAAGTAGAAAAAGAAAGGAGCATGATTCTGCATAACACTTTTGGAGAAGAAAAAAACCTAGTTTCTGTAACATGTCGTCCGTGGTATGACTAGGAGTAGGAATAATGTTTGTAATAGCTACTAGATAGATTAGCTAACTGGTTTTGTGAGTAGTTGTTGATTTGTATCCTGTGTAGACTCGGTGAAGTTGATTTCAATATGATTCAAGTTGTTGAATGTTGTGCTGTGAAATTTGTGATACTCTTGGTGTGCTGAGGTGTTGTTGTCTTGACATATTAGGAGCAGTGCAGAGAGATTCTTGAAAAAAGATGGAGCAAGGTCCTTACAAGTGGTATCAGAGTAAGATCATGGCCCCTGTCACTAGAACCTAGTTTTGCATAGCCATGGAAAACCGGATGACTTCCATGGAAGCTAAAATGGAGGAGATGCAACAACAGTTTATGAGTTCCATAAGTTCCATGGCACAGTCCATGGAGAACCAATGCCAACTACTAGAGAACATGGGTTCTGATAAAGGGAAACGTCCTCAATCCCCATCGGTTGAGAGTCTACCACCAAATGCGGGAGACCTAGGGTAGGGTGTGGCCAGCAGTAGCCATCACCAGCCTAGTCCGACTCAGTTTGCACCTTTATCGCATCGCATGGTGTCGGCACACCCCCAAACAGCTCAAGGGGATGCCCACCAATAGCCATTCCGATGATACTGTTGCTCCACACCAAAACCACCATACTTTGTGGAGCAACCGGGGCACTCTGGAGATGAGGAGGACATTCGCTACATGGCCGACCCTCTTGTGGGCAGATACAACCACCGCTGGCAGTTTTCCGGTGATTTTCATTCTGGCCAACAATCATCTTTCTCTAGATCTAACTTATGCCAGCCTTATTTCTCTGACTGGCCCTCTCACCCTTAAGGATTTCACCTTGGGGTCGACTACCAGATAGTTTTCGGCCTCTGCCAGGATTCCAGCCACCACCAATAGCTTATTTCGGCCACCAACGAGATCCAACTAGAAACTTCCATAATGTTGGGGGACAAGCTTTTCACTCCTTTGACCCTATTGGGATTAACTCATGCTGGAATACTAGGCCTCACTACCCCAGACAACAAGGGGAACCTCCTTTTAAGGGTAGTTTTGGCTTTGGTTACAACCCGAGAGAAGATTATTGGTACCAACAACAAGGTCCTTATGGGGGGTAGACCTTTGATCAATATTACAACCACACATATGGCTCGAGACAACACTTTGAGCCGCACCATGAGCAACGCTACGCCCCACATGGGAGGCCTTTTGGACAGCAAGTAATTTTCTTTTGCCCCCTTCATATGGATTTTCCTACTTTTAAAGGAGTTGGTCCCCAAAAAATGGTTAGTGCACTGCGAAAATTGGTTTAACTTGTTTAAAGTAGTGGATTATATGAGGGTCTAATATGTTGCGATTGCTATGGAAGGGGATGCAAGAGAGTGGTATACCCCTTATATAGTTGAGAATGGCCCAATCACATGAGAGGTATTCAAGAAAGATGTTGTGGCTAGATTTATTAAGAAAGAGTGGGATAATGAGGTGGAATGATTCTTTACCTTGAGACAAACTTTGTTGGTAGTAGAATTTGTAGAGACATTTGAGTGGTTGCGTCCATGGGTATCATTTCAAAACCTTGGCATGATAGAGGCCTCATTTATTAGGTTCTTCATCCAGGCTCTTAGGGAGAACATTCAGCCAACAATGAGAATTATAAATCCTACAATGTAAGCAAAAGTAGTTAGGCTTGCCTTTGTGGGCGAAGACCAAGTAGCACAAAACTCTCCGCGGCATCGGATAGCTAATAGAGGGCCACAAGGGGGCAATGCACTTAATAGGCAGGAGCATAAGGGTCGTTAGGATCTGACCAGGGGTGTTGCAGGTCCTGCAACCCCTTATAAACAAGGCATGCCAATACATAGGATTAGCTAAAGTCAAATGCAAGAAATGCGAGATAAGGGTTTATGCTACCATTGTGATGAGAAATGGGTTAAGGGGCACTAGTGTCAAAAGAAACAGATTTTTGTGCTTGAGGGAACAGGGGATGATGAGGAGGGAGGTGAAAAGAATGTGGAGCATCCCATAGAGACCTTCGAGTAGTTGGATGAGGACCGGGATGCAGGCACCATCGCCTTACAGGCTATGTCAGGAAGCTCCTCTTCACACACCTTCAGAGTAGATGCCTTGATTAAGGGGCTCAGGGTTAGCATTTTGGTTTATATTGGTTCTACACATAACTTTGTAGACTCGGACCTAGCAAAGAAGATAAGCTGTGAGGTGGAGGAACTAGCCCCCTTTTTAGTCACCATAGCTGGAAGACATCGGTTAAGAGGCAACCAAGGATGTAAACAATTTCAATGGAAGATTCAAGGTCGAACCTTCTCAACACAGGTTAGATTCCTTGCACTAGGGGGTTGTGACATGGTCTTAGGCATGTAGTGGATTTGGACGGTTAACCCAATCACGTTGGACTTAGAGAAGAATCAGTTAGTTGTGCATATAAGAGTGAAACCAATAGTATTGCGAGGAAGCTTTAGGGCAGAACCCACATTGGAGGGCATTAGTGGGCTGAACTTTTGCCGATGGGTTGCAGATCACCCAAATTGTTTAGTGGCCCAATTACAAGCAATAGCTTTACCTCTTGTGGATGAGTCGATCCCAATAGCCCTTCATAGAGTAATAGACAAATATTCAGAGGTATTCCATGAACCTTCTCAACTACTTTCACCTTAGGACTTCGATCATTGCATTCCATTACTCTCTAGTAGTAGTCCAAGTGTAAGGCTCTATTGTTACCCTTATGTACAAAAGGCCAAAATTGAGAAGATGGTAGAGGAAACGTTGGACATCGAGGTTATACACCTGAGTACAAGCCCTTTTGCCTCTCTGGTCCATGGAAATCTTGAATGTTCTTGAGAATGAAATCTTGCAGTTCTGTAATACTATTCAGCATTGTTTCATAACTCGGGTAATTTTTAAAAGCCGGATTTACCCCTTTAGTAAATCGTGAATGGCTCTAGTGAAGTTTAAGGAATTAACATCGTAGGTGGTGGTGGCATTTGGGTTAGTATACCCAAAAATGATGGAAGAGGTGCCCCCATTGGTTGTTAGGTCTGACCAACTACTTGTTGAGCTTAGCCCGTCACTTGTTGGGTAGTGGAAAGCTTTCTGCGTTCAGTCAATCTACACATAGCATAGATTGGCGAGTTCCTATTTAGAAAGTTACAACTTCTTAACCGCGACAGTTTCTACTTCAATTAATAGTTTAGCACACTCTTTGTTGTTACTATAGGGTCCAGAAGCACAAGGAGATTTTACCTGTTGGTTTCAATTAAGTGGTTTGTGGACTTTTGTTGCTCTCCACGGCTCTTTTGGTCTAATAGGTTTCATATTATGTCAATTTGAACTTGCTCAATCTGTTCAATTGCGACCTTATCATGCAATCTCATTCTCTAAGCCAATTACTTTTCTTGTTTATGTATTCTTGACTTATCCACTAAGTCAATCTGGTTGAATATTTATTTCTTTAATCATGGAAAGTTTGCTTTATATACACATTTTGACATTATACTTTAATGGAACAATTTTATTGTCTGTGAGGCATAGCAAATTTCATAAAGTGAAAGTAAAGCTGATATGAAGGCTTCATAATAAAAGCAGCTCATGCAATCAAGAAAGGCCAAGCTCATATTCCTTAAGAGAGAGCCCGCGCTAAATATTAGAGTCCAACATGCAAAGAAGCCCAGCAAGCTGATCTGTCAGCCCGTGCAAAGGTGCAAGTCGTGAAGATCAGCGGGAAACCTGTCGAGGAGAAAATATCAGCAACCTGTCGTGAAAATCAGCAAGCTGCATGTGGGAAACGTGGCTCAATTTCTTTTAAACAAGTGAACCAGCAGCCTCCACGTCGACAAAGGGGCCGTATGGTCATTGTATCCCACGGAGGCGTCCAGAAGAAGGAACCCGCGCTTCCCTTGTCAACCCAGACGCTCCTTCGAAAAAGAAAACATCACTTCTTCTCTGCAATCCGACCGTTCTGGGTTCCTGTTCTTGTAGCCGTTCTGACAGATTGTTTAATGCCTCAATGATCGAGTTCCAGAAGGCACAACGGGTCGATTTCTTCAACTATAAGAAGGAAAAAGAAAGAGATGCTCAAGTTCTTCGATGGAAAATATATGAAAATCAAGAAAGGCCAAGCTCATATTCTTTAAGAAAAAACCTGCGCTAAATATTAGAGTCCAACATGCAAAGAAGCCTAACAAGCTGACCTGTTAACTCGTGCAAAGGTGCAAGTCGTGAATATTAGTGGGAGACCTATCAAGGAGAAAATATCAACAACCTGTCATGAAAATCAGCAAGCTGCATGTGGGAAACGTGGCTCAATTTCTTTTAAACAAGTGAACCAGCAGCCTCCACGTCGACAAAGGGGCCGTATGGTCATTGTATCCCATGGAGGCATTCAGAAGAAGGAACCTGCGCTTCCCTTGTCAACCTAGACGCTCCTTTAAAAAAGAAAACATAATTTCTTCTTCGCAATCCGACTGTTCTGGGTTCCTGTTCTTGTAGCTATTTTGACAAATTGTTTAATGCCTCAATGATCGAGTTCCAGAAGGCACAACGGGTCGATTTCTTCAACTATAAGAAGGGAAAAGAAAGAGATGCTCAGGTTCTTCGGTGGAAAACATACGAAAATCTGAAAAATATCTGCTGCTCTCTTGATCATGCTTAAGAAACATGATGGCTTGTGGCGGTTTTGTATAGATTATCAAGCTCTTAATAGCCTTACGGTGAAGGATAAGTTTCTGATTCCAATAATAGATGAACTATTGGATGAGCTTCATGGCACCACATGGTTCTCGTAGCTTGACTTGCGATAAGGTTATCATCAGGTTTGAGTACACTAGGAAGACATTTCTAAGATTGCATTTCGCACTCATCAGGGCCATTACGAGTTCTTAGTCATGCCGTTTGGGCTGACAAATGCACCAACCACCTTTTAGGTGCTCATGAACTCAGTTTTTAGGCCCTATTTGCAGAGGTTTGTACTAATATTTTTTTATGACATCTTGGTTTATTTTATAGACTTAGAGAGCCATGTATGACACTTGGACTTGGTTTTCCAACTACTTCAGCACTATCAATTGTATGCCAAGCTTAGTAAGTAAGCATTTGCCCAACGTCGCATTAAGTATTTAGGTCATATCATAGCAGAGAAGGGGATTGAGGTTGACAAGAAAAAGATTAAGACCATGTTAACTTGGCCTCGACCTACCACTATAAGGGGACTTCAAGACTTCTTGGGTCTTATAGGTTACTATTGGCGTTTTGTTAGGAACTATGGATAGATAAGGAGATCGCTCACCAGTATGCTACAGAAATGGAAATTTTAGTGGTCTGAAGCAGCCATAAAAGCCTTGTAGAATTGAAACAAGTAATGAGCTCCACCCCAGTCCTAGCAATACCCAACTTTGAGAAGCACTTTATTATTGAGTCAGATGCGAGCCTTGAGGGAGTGGGAGCAGTTCTTATGCAAGAAGGTTAACCGCTCACTTACTTGAGCAGTTTTTATGCAAGAGGCCTTGTATGGATATAAACTGCAGCAGCCCCCCATCATAACTTTGAGATGACAACTGAAAATGAAGTCAATGAGTTCCTACAAGAACGTTTCTAGCGAATACAATTGATTAAATCCCATCTCCACACAAGCTAAGCACGTATAGAGTTTTATGCTAACAAAAGGCACTCGAAACAAGAGTTTAAGGTGGGAGATTCAGTTTACTTATGGGTGCAACCTTACCGCCAATTGTCCTTGTCCAGGCGGAAGATCACAAGTTAGCCCCATGCTATTATGGACCATTTATGATATTGCAACGAATTGGGAAGGTGGCTTATAAGTTTGCCTTACCGCCAAAAGCTTCTATTCATCTGGTCTTTCATGTATCCCAGCTGAAAAAGGCTGTTGGCCACCGTTGCAAAGTATTTCCTGGAGTTCCTTTGATTGATGGTGAGGGGAGATTGTTGGTAGAGCTTGCTGCAATGTTAGAGCGATGCCTTGTGAGGCACAAGGACAAGCCTTGGGTGGATTTATTGATTCAGTGATATGAGTATCCCAAGTATGAGCCTACGTGGGAAGACATTGACTACATCCACACTCAGTTATCAAATTTTTGCATTAATCCTTGAGGACAAGGATTTGGAGAAGTAGTGGGGATTGTCATGAATGACCCAAGGCCTTATCCAAGGCCCATTTGAGCAATAGAACCCCAACCCCAAAGAAGGACTAACAGAAAGTAGAAAGGGGAAGGAGCACAATTCTGCATAACACTTTTGGAGAAGAAGAAAACCTAGTTTTTGTAACATGCTGTCGGTGGTATGACTAGGAGTAGGAGTAATGTTTGTAGTAGTTGCTAGATAGATTAGCTAACTGGTTTCGTGAGTAGTTGTTGATTTGTATCTTGTGTAGACTCGGTGAAGTTGATTTCAATATGATTCAGGTTGTTGAATGTTGTGCTGTGAAATTTGTGATACTCTTGGTGTGTTGTGGTGTTGTTGTCTCGATAGATTAGGAGTAGTATAGAAAGATTCTTGAAGAAGGTGGAGCAAGGTCCTTACATTCCCTTTATGTCTTACTCTCCCCAAAATAATCCGAGGAAAAGTTGTTTAGCTTGAGTCCACGAGTTTCAGAATCTTCTCTCTGCGTGTTGCTTTCTTATCTCATTCTTTCTGCTCTAAAGTTGGCCAATAAATGTTTTCCAACCGCACTGTTTGGCCGGTGAGAACCTGCAGGAAAGTGGATACAGAATTTTAGGCCTCCGTGATGCCCTGTTGTAGGACCATTGACAAAGCACAAAGAAGACGATTCTCGAAGTGTACCTAGTAAGTGTCCAGAAAAATGAAAAAACAAAGAAGGAAAAGGTAAGTAAAATGGATCGGACATCAGTACAACGGAAGTGGCGGCTCCTTGTCGTGATCACCAGCCAAATGCTACCTACTTGGTCGTTCAAAAGAACGCCCCGTGTGATCCGGAAAACAGGACCGGTCGGAGAGGCCCTCGATCGAACACGTGGGACTCTCATACAGCGAGTACCGCGATACCGAGGGAGTTTACGAAACAGCGCAAGTTTGACCCGCTCTTGAAAGAAGAGGAAAAGCCAAAAAGGCACGCGAAGGGAAAGGACGGAACCGGCAAGAGATCAAATAAAAACAGCAAGGGATCTAATGCGCACGCGGTGCGCAGTGCGCACTTTCTGTGACCGAGGGCATCAACAGCAGAATCTGCCATCTTAAGTGCGCATCGAGAAACTGTAGCGTTATGCTACCGGCACAATATCTCCACGCGGGGAAAACTTCGGTGTATTTACTCGCACGCCTTTTGTGCACATAAGTCGTTGGATCTTGTATAAGATTCAGCCGATTCGGACTTAAAGCCGATTCATAAGTCCATATAAAATTACTTTCAGTTCCTAACACTCGTGTACCTGCTTGAAATGATAATCATTATCGATATCCTGCGGCTGTAAGGACGTGACGAGTGCGGAAAATGCGTGCTCTTGGTCTGAGACTCTTACACGCTAAAACCTCTCGTTCAAAATAAATTCATACCAGCATGGTTGACCGCGGAACAGAGGAACCAAACATAGAAGAGAGGAAGTTGGAGTCGTTTCAGGGGCGGCTTTAACCTGTGGCACATATTAACCGTGGCATCCAGGTCAGCAACTCAGTAGCACCACGTCTACTTTCTTCCTGGGGCTGAGTTCCGAGTCAGCGTGTGTCGGGGTGGCGCGGCAGCTCTGGGCCCGTGAGTTCGGTTCCTTCATATCTCCCAAACTTTTGGCGAACACTGTAGAGAGTCCAAAACAAACACGCATAACTACTCAAAATCTCTTTCTCTCTCTCTTTCTCTATCTCGTTTTTTCTTTCTAAGAGCTTCGCAATCAATGGTTTCTGCAAAACCCTAGCATGGTTTGCCCGCCTTCAAGGTTCTGAAGAATTTACGCCTCACAACTGTGAGTTCTTTGTCTTTGCTTCGAATTTAAAGTTTCATTTCATTTTCCGTTGATTGCCGAGAAAACTGAGGGGAATAAGGAGAAGGTTTTTATTAGTTAATTTAGCTAAGTGAATTAAATGACTTAGCAGTGTATATTTGCTGCTTTCTCTTTTCATTTCCGCCTCTAGTTTTGGCAATAAAAGTTGTATGTGTTTTGACTTGGAAATTTCAGGATCACGAGATGGTATTGGATAGAAGTTTGGATTGTTATTGCAAAGCACCGATATCTCTGGAAGGATATTTGAATTTTGAAAATACTTGGTTGGGCGCCGTGTAAAATTGTGGGGGAAACTGGCTGTATATATAGGCTATCTCCATTGCTAATGGCAGAAGACGGCCTACGACTTGGCGGGCTTTCCTCTGGTTTAGCCGTGATATTGGATGGTGAGGATGGTAGAGGAAATTCGTCGAAAACCCGCCTTGTTTCATATTGCGATGATTTTTGTCACCAATCTGTGGAACGGACTCTCGAGTATGTATTTGGTCTCCCTTACAGATCAATTCGTCCACTGACTAGTCCAATTGACTGTAATGTTGTGCGCATCCTCATAAAGAATGAGTTTTCAAACTTCCATGCAAGTTCAAGTTCAAGTTCAAGTTCTTCGGCTACAAATAGGGATGGAATTTGCATATTCGACAATATTTGTGGTCTTCATGTCGTTGGTCTTGACAATATTAGCATTTGTGGTGACATAAAAATCATTAAGCCACCACTGCTTGTAGAGAGCTTTGCAATGTTCAGTAGTGCCAGGGCTAGTGCATGTGTTTGGAAGGGGAAATGGATGTATGAGGTTACCTTGGAAACTGCAGGTATACAACAGCTTGGATGGGTAACTCTTTCCTGCCCGTTTAACGACCATAAGGGTGTAGGTGATGCTGATGATTCATATGCATTTGATGGAAGAAGGGTTAGGAAATGGAATAAGGAAGATGAGCCATATGGTCAGTCGTGGGTTGTTGGTGATGTCATTGGATGCTGCATAGATTTGGATAATGATGAGATCTCATTCTTCAGGAATGGCTTTTCGCTTGGAGTGGCATTTCATGAAATTCGAAAGATGAAGCCTCCATTTGGGTATTATCCTGCAATTTCTCTTTCTCATGGTGAACGATGTGAATTAAATTTTGGGTCCCGCCCCTTTAAGTATCCTATTGAGGGCTATCTTCCCATCCAAGCACCTTCCCCTGTAACGTCTTTTGCTACTCAATTGCTAGGGTGTTTATCAAGGCTATTGAATTTGCAAAGTTTTGAGCGGGAAGAGCATTCTTCTGTTGATAAATTGAGGAGATTGAAGAGATTTGCTTCATTTGAAGAGCTTTTTGATCCTGTATCTCATGCGATATGTGCAGAGCTTTTCTCTGTGCTTAAATCTGATGCTAGTTGCATGGAATATATAGGCTGGGGTCCATTTCTGTCAGTCATGATGGAGGCATTTGGCATGCAGGCACCACACAATTTTTCAAGTTTGGATAAAGCTGTTGATGTCTTCCTAGAATTTGAAGGATCACATATCCTATTTGAGCATTTGATAAATGCCCTCTCGTCTGGTTGCAAAGCAGCACCATTGGTTCTAACAGAGTGCCCATATTCAGGATCATATTCATATCTTGCATTGTCATGCCACATCTTAAGGCGGGAGGAGTTGATGGTGCTTTGGTGGAAGTCATCATATTTTGAATTTTTGTTTGAAGGGTTTCTGTCAAGGAAGGCTCCAAACAAGCAGGACCTTGAGGGTATGATGCCTTCGGTTTGGTGGCCTGGTTCATGTGAGGATGTTTCCTACGAGAATGGCATGATTTTGGCGACTACTGCTTTCTCCAAAACAGTCAGTAAGGTGCATTTTCAACTACATTTCACATGTCAAATTTACTATTTTTAATGGTTTGTACCATCTTAGATCCAAAAATCAGAAAAAATGGTTGAGCAGATACAGAAATCTTCCATGAACATTAATCATATGGTACCGAGCTTAGAATATGCAAATGTTAGTTAAGCAAGTTTTAGATATACTACTCCCTAGTGCATTGCAGTAACCCTGTAAGAATCTTCTCTAATGTTAACTTTTTGGAATTTGCTCTCAGCATTTTGTTTGGCTTATATTTTTTTAAATTTTGCCTATGCATGTAATACCATTAACAGAAGTATGTAAATGTTAGATTGACACCTCTAGATAAGCTAGTCAATAGGCCGTTCTTAAAGTAGAGATTCTGTCAGAATTCTTATGCCACATTAACGTTGATCTTATCACCTTAGTGGCTTGAAATTGTTTATAACATTTTCATGCATAACAGATGACAGAATGACTCACTAATTTCTGTGTTATGTTATGGCCTGTGATATTACTTGAAATGGTAAATATAGAGTTTTTTTTCTATGTATATATGTATGTATAATTCTTGACTACTAATGCTTTTAATTGGTCGGAACTAAGCATATAATTAAATGCATGGTGGCATTGAAAGCCTGTCCTTGAAACGCAAAATGCAAAACGATGCATATGTTGGTTAGATTTGGTTGAGTTCGTTTCTTAATTGTTGAAGAAGCAATCTGATGTAATGCTGAAGCTTTTGATTTCTTGACTGGATCTACCTAGTTGAAAGGACAAGAAACTAAAACTGTCGGTATGAGGTCATAATTCAATTTTTCTGCCATGAAAATTTTCTTCGACTTGCCATTCCCGCTTAATTTTTCAACAACCTTGGCAGTGCATCCCCACCTTAACTATGAGTTTAAATTAATTTTCCTGCAATAACTCAGCCACCCTAGATGAAAGGGCAGGAGATTAAAACTGCTAGTATCAACCCATTCTTCTAACTTTCTGCATTGTGTTTTCACTTGCTCACTCCCACCCAATTGGTCAGTAACCTGGCAATATCTCTCCAACTTAAATTTTTATTTTACATTAATCTTCCTGCAATAGTTAGTCTTCTAGATGATATCATGTGTGATGTTTGTCCACTAGAAACTGTATCTGTAAGATGTTATTGGAGCTCCTACACTCCATATAAGAATAAGGTAGGGATTCAGTTAATCGGTTCAAGTTTCATCTTTAAATTGAAAGAGAGTAATACACCAGTTCTCTTAAGACAGTAATTTTTATCAAATAAAGCTAACAGGATCTTTTGCTGCCCTCTAGCAGACATCGTTGGAAACTGGTTGTACTGCATAAAATACCAGCTTCTCCCTTAGAACTGTAAATACCATTAGTTTTTTATTCGGTAACCTTTGGAAGCTAAATTTATTTGAAGAAGCTTTTTCCTAAATAGTTTGAGACACCGATTTATTTTCTCTTAAGCACATTTCCTTGCTAATCAATAGATCCTCATTTAGTCCTGGGACTTTGTTACTTTCTCTATTCAGTTTTAATTAAAACTCTAATTGTCTGCTTGAGGGGCTCCTTCCTTTGTATTCCCTGCATATGCAGTGGCAGCACTGTGGGGATTACTTTTGTTTTGGATATGTTTTCCTGTATTAATTAAAAAATGGTAACAACCTATTTTATTTGCAGATAGAAGAGAAGCATAGGGACCTTTGTTCCTTGGTCATTCAATTCATACCGCCTCTAACATCTCCTCAGTTGCCTGGTTCAGTGTTTCGCACATTCTTACAGAATCTTTTATTAAAAAATCGGGGAGATCGTAATGTTTTGCCTCCTGGAGTTTCAAGCAACTCTGTTCTTGTTTCTTTGTACACAGTTATACTCCATTTTCTATCTGAAGGATTTGGCATGAGGGATATCTGTGGTTGGTTGAAGAGTTGTGAGACCATTGACCCAAGTGTTGGATTTCTTCATAGGGGTGGTCAACAAAGTTTTCCCTTGTACTTATTTCTAAGGAATGATCCGCTTCGCTCTGACATATCAAGGCTTGGGGGATCCTTCAGTCATCTGTTGAAATCAAATCCTGTAAATGATGAGGACGCAGAAGTGATCCGGTGGGAGGAAGGCTGTATGGATGATGGAGAAAACAGAATAACGCATTCAACAAGGCAGAAACCATGTTGTTGTTCAAGTTCAAGTCATGATGATTTGACTAGAATCTTGAAGGATCCAATTAGATACCCAGCCAAAAGTTCTCCTGGTCACTGCAACCATATTCCAGATAGATCTGCTCATGTTGCAGCAGAATATAGTGCTGGAAGTTTGAACGATGACATTACAAATAAACCTAGCTCCAGTGATCAATCTGAATCTGAGTTTGGGTATCGCCCCGTACAGCATCTGATGAATGTACCTAGGGAGACTAATATGTGTTCAGCTACCCTAAGAGAAGAAGAGCTTTTAGATGCTTTGCTGCTTTTGTATCACATAGGTCTTGCACCTAACTTTAAGCAGGTGAGCTAACAGCAGCAAATTTTTTTTCTTTGAAGACGTGCACGAGTTTGATAGTAGTAGTAGTAGTAGTAGTAGTTTTTTTTTTTTTTTTAATAATTATTTTATTCCACTTATTTGTTTATTTATTTTCTGAGTTTCCTTGAGCTTGTTAATAGTATCCATATTGACCTGGACAGTGACACTACTTGGTCTTTTCTAAAATCCATTAGATTATCCTAAAATTCTTAAATAACATTTTCTAGGCAAAATAAGAAACACAAAAAGATCCAATCAATCCAATAGATAAAGCACTCACGTCTTATATTTGTTAATGATGGAAAGTCCAAGTGCCAATGGACTTACAGCCACCAGCAATGTGACTGTAATTTTGAGCACTTGATGAAACTTAAATATTGTAGGAGCAGATTTCTGAGATTGTTGTAATTATAATTATTTTATGTCACAAATAGAAATTGGGAAAATATTCTGGGCTTTGATTAAATTTGAATCTGATCATTATTTTTTCCGAGTTTGTGTTTTATGCTGAAGTATGATGGGAACTGAAGGCAGGGTAGTAGGGTAGTAATCAGTGGCCTTCTGTCATTTGTGGAATTCATGTTGTTTTTTGTATTGGTTGTCCTTATGATTACTACCTTTGGATTAGCTGTGCCCTTTAGAGTTTTCTTTTAGTTGAATGAATCATCATTTTGTATCATCTTTACTGCAATTCCGGCATTCTTAGTCCCATACTCGGGACATGCTCTGTCTGTTTCCTCTATTTCTCTGCTTTACTGAGTATGCTATTACTGGAAGTCATGATCATGTTACGAGTCCAGTTTTCTGTTCTGTGGGGAACTTAGAACATCTGAACAAACATGCTAAACTTTTCCAATCTTCAGGTTTCTAGTATCACGATGAACGAAATGTTATACCTATGTCAACATTGTCAGAAAGTTGATCAGTTTTCGACGGTATAAGAAGTCTTCCGAATTTGATTATTGATTGTTGTTCTAATACTATTTATATGTGTGTGCATAAGATGTGTGAAACTATTGACATTGAACTTAAAATGGTAATATGTTGATTTAGAGGACCTCCTGAATGGTTGTTACAGCTTTGTCTAAAATTGTGTTGCACATAGATGAAACCAACTTTTTGATGATTTATCCGTTGCCTAGTTATTTTTAATTGTTTCTTGAATTGAGCATTTTTTGGCTTGGTATTGTGCTTGGTTTTCCCCCATTTTTTAAATATGTACGTGTCAATCCACACACACACACACACACACACACACACACACACACACACACACACACAAATTGTTTTGTTTCCTTCTGACCATTCTTTTACACACTGACTGTAGCATAATTTTATGGGATGTTTTGAATTGCCTGAAATAATTTATTCTGATTGCAGGCATCATATTACATGTCTCATCAGTTGCAGTCTATCTCAGTTCTAGATGAAACTGATAAACAAATAAGAGAAGGAACTTGCACTGAGCAATTAAAGCGTTTGAAAGAGGCTCGCAATTGTTATCGTGAAGAAGTTATTGATTGCGTGAGACATTGTGCATGGTAAGATGAGCATGAGGAACTGTTTGCTAAGTTTCTTTTGGCTTGTACACATTATTTTCTTCCTTCATTTCAGAAAAGATAAGGAAAGTTCCCTATACGAGTGAGATTTGGCCTTTTGATAAGTTAGGACCTGAGGTTCTAATTTTTAATGATTAAAAATTTTAGTTTTAACCATGTTGCAATGATTTGTTTCGTCAATTTTGATCTCTAAATTTAAAAGTGTCAATTGACATCTTTTTTACATGAGACCAATGAAATTGTTCAACATGTATTAGACAACCATGTCATCACATCACATACACCTATAAATTGAGAGGCAAAAAAAAGGAGAAAAGCTTAAACGAGGATAAGGAGGAATAGACCTTTGGACTCCACAATTTCTGTGGAGCAAATGGGGTGGCTTCATAGCCATCGTTGGAGGTGGTCACGGGAGCCACAACTGTGGGAGTGGAGCTACCCATCCATCCTTCTCTTGGAGGATGGCCAAGCAAGACATCTAAAACTAGGATGTCTGTCCCCTCCCTCTCCCTCCTCCTCCCCAAACTCCCAAACCATTGTTGGCTCCTCTTCCATTGACTCCATTTTTTCCTTTTTATTTTGAGTTTTTATTTGTGTATATGTGACATGATTAGACATGTTATATGATTTAATTGGTTCTGCATAGAGAATATGTTAGCAGACATTTTAGTAGGTGAAAACTTGATTAAAAATTTTGATGGACTGTTTTTTTTACATGGTCTGAACTTAGGTTCTTATTTATCATGAGATCAAAAATCAAGAACGGCATGGAGAAATTTCCAAAGTGAAAAAAAAAAATCCTGTTTATTAACATTTTTCGTGTCATGTGTTCTTTTTCAGTAAAACACAGCTAAGTTTTAGGCTATAGATTGATATTCATAAGTAACTTGGAGTAGTGAATCTGAATTTGGATTTATTAAATCTATATGTACCTTCACTTTCTTTTTGTGGTGTAATTTTCTGTTTATAAGTTGATCCTAGCACTTTCTTGTGAATAATCCCAACATTTCTTCTATTTTATCCTCTCTATTTGGACGCACCAAGTAAATTAGGAGCCCAAAGATTAATAGTTCTGCCAAAATTCTTTTCCATACTAAACACTGTTAAGAGAAGTTGATTACATGAAGCTGATATGTGTTCACGGGCTAGTTGGCCCTTTTGACCAAAGCTTTAGGTCTCTAAAAATACCATAAGGACATTGTTTCTTACTCTGATTTCTTAATGATGAGGGTGATTGTGAGATGGGTCGGTTTACTATATGGCCTATATCCTTCTTGAACAAAGTACTAGTAGTCTCTGGAATGTGCCTGCTATTTTTGTGTTTATTCTGTCGTCGTTGTTGGTGTGTGTGTGTTTTTTTGTCCAGCTGTGGCTGCTTTTTTTCTTCTTTTCATAACTGCTAGCTCCTATTAGCTGCTGCATTGCATGGTGAATGTAGACCCCCTAAAAAAAGGCATGTGTAAAAGAAAAAAATTCAATTCAATTCAAGAGAAATAAAATAAATAATTTAATGATTTGGTCAAATAAAAATATTACTATGGTTAGAGAGAAAGTAATAGTATTGACTCGGACACTGCAATGGAAGTGTGTTGAATCAAGAATAGATAGTAAGCGTCTATATTATGGATGTGTGATTCCATTCTTGTTATTCTTAGGTTGAAAATTGCAATAAAATAATTGAACAGCAATCTAAATTTGAACCGACGGCATCGGGTTTTGGGTAATTGTGATAATATTAATGTTTTAAGCTTTTAGATGGACATGTTCATGCTCCTCTTAAGAAAATGTTATTGGGATTATAGAGACGTTGATTTGGCATGGTGTGATGTAAGTGCTGATGATGATAGAAAGAGGGGTAAAGGCTGTTTCACAGTGTTCTGTGCTGCCTGAGGATACCTTATTTCATGCTACAATATTTAGACATAATATGTGCTTTAGATCAGAGATATTTGCAGATACTTTTGTTGAGTATCATCAATAGCTTTTTTCTCCATTTGTGGCTGAGTGGAAGTTTTAGGTACATATGATATTTGGGCAGTGTCTATCATCATGACATAGGAAAATGACAAACATTGGAGCTTGTATGAGCAGATTTGGTATTCCATGTGCGTATTGGGATTTGAAAAAGTGTATGTGCAATCTTAGTTTCTAATTCTTGTTCATGCTTTGCAGGTATCGCATTTCTCTATTTTCTCAATGGAAGCAGAGAGGGATGTATGCGATGTGCATGTGGATTGTCCAATTGCTTTTGGTTCTTAGCAAAGTGGATTCGGTGTTTGTCTACATCCCTGAATTTTATTTGGAAACACTGGTATATAGAATCTTTGTGCAAAATGGATGTGGAAATTCATTTTATATCAGAGTTTTATATTTTGTTGATCTTTTCTTTTTAGCTTGTTGCATTGAACCTTTAAAACTCATTTTGCCGCTCTTCTTACTTCTATCACTATGTGCATATTATAACAAAATATATTTGCATTTCCTGGTAGCAGTATGTCAAATACATGCAAACTGAAGCAAGGTTTGGAGGAAAATTTTTGGGGCTGCATTAGAATGTTATCATTTGCTTCATGAAATTGCTGTTCAGATTCAAAGACAATAGGTCCTTACAAAACCATTCCAACGGCACCCCCGCCGAAAACCCAAAAAAAAAAAAAAAAAAAAAGAAAAAAAAAAAAGAAGAAAAAGAAAATAAACCTGCCTCCTTTCCTACCTCTGTGTGTGTCTCCTCCCAGGTCGGATGTTAGTAGTCAGCATACTACACAAGCAAGATGTCAGCTCTATTTTTGTATATTTGAGAGTGCTATGCTTTGTGATGCATGCGTACATACAGAGCTGTCTACAAAAAGAAATAAAAAGGTTCATCCATTGCGTTAAAGAATTGTACCACACCACATATATCTTGTACTTACCCAATTTTATTAGCTTTTTTTTGGGATAACGTTCATTTTCTGCTTGATCTTAATTTCACCTAAAGCATGCTGCATGTGCAATTTTTTCTTTTTATTTTTTTATGGCATTCTATTTCTACTAACCTTGCTATTTGCTGTCACAGGTTGACTGCTTTCATGTGTTGCGTAAGAGTGATCCACCATTCGTCTCCCCTGCACTATTTGTCAAGCAGGGACTCGCTTCATTTGTATGGCTTATCTGTTGATCTTCCTCTTCTTGATCATTTTGCTATTCTGAGTTTGATTTATCGTGAAAATATTATAGACACTGGATAAGATCATTCTGGTGCTTGTAGCAATCCCGGTTAACCTGTTTCTGGATTATTGATTCGTGGGATAACTGTCAGTTGAAAGAAAAATATGTATATCAACTTTTGAACTTAAAACTGTGTGGAATTCATGGAGAATGTAAGATTCAACAGTATGGACGTGAGTATTCCTTGCTGATGATAGGATCTAGGTTGCCAATAATTTTTCCACGGGAGTTTCTAATTGCTTTGAAACAATATAAATAGTGTGCTTCAACCTGCCTTAACTTCATTTAGTGTTGGAATTGTTCTGACATGCAAATATGATACATGACTTCTTACAAGTCTAGATTGGATTTACCGTGTGCAACAATATTACCTTCATTTAGTCGTGCATATAGTTGTCACAACTCATATGCACATCTAATGTATAGTACTTTGACTTATTGTTCAGGCAACATATTGATATTGTTTGCTTCACTAGGAAGATTGGGTGTGTTCAAATTTGTGACTTGGACAACTTATAGTTTGGTTGTCTTGTTGATCAGGTCACCTTTGTTGTTACTCACTTCAATGACCCAAGGATATCGAGTGCAGATCTGAGGGATCTTCTCCTTCAATCTATATCGGTCCTGGTGCAGTACAAGGAACATTTAGCTGCTTTTGAGAGCAATGAAGCAGCTGTCCAGAGATTGCCAAAAGCTTTGCTGTCGGCATTTGATCAGAGATCTTGGATTCCAGTAACCAACATTCTTCTGCGACTCTGTAGAAATTCTGGCTTTGGTTCATCCAAGCATGGGGAATCATCATCTTCATCAGTGGTCTTCCAGGTGAATGGAGATCCTGTTGCTTTTGTTTCTTTATGATGATCATTAATTTGCTTCTTGATATCTTCTCTCTCCCTCACTCTCTTTCTCTTGCCATCTTTGCTGGAGTGCATTCTGATGCTACTTTTTCTGTTTGGTCTCTGCATCTTTGAAGAGATTACTACAAGAAGCTTGCACCGATGACAAAGAGCTGTTCTCAGCTTTCCTCAACCGCCTCTTCAACACTCTTAGCTGGACAATGACTGAATTCTCAGTTTCCATTCGAGAAATGCAAGAGAAGTTCCAGGTATGGCAAACCATTCCCCTTACCCACTTTTCCCCCCAACACCTCTCTTCACCTATTCTCCATAATGTTATGAAGCTGTCATTAAACATTTTTGCAGGTACCAGAGTTTCAGCAGAGAAAATGCAGTGTTATATTTGATCTGTCCTGCAATCTTGCTAGGATATTGGAATTCTGTACGCATGAAATCCCTCAGGCATTCCTGTTAGGAACCGATACAAATCTTCGGCGGCTGACTGAACTGGTTGTCTTCATTCTCAACCACATAACTTCAGCGGCAGATGCTGAGTTTTTTGACTTGTAAGTTTCTGTTCTAGTGCATGCGAACCCATACAATTCCTCTCTTCCCTGTACCCCTCTCTCTGTCTCCCTTTTTTTTTCTCATCTCCGATTTAAATTATGAATCTTTTGAGGTTTTCCGTTATGTGGTATTTAAAAGAAAAATATCTTTCTGATTGCCAGATGAGGAGCTGCATCAAAGGGGTTCATAATCTATAAGGATCATGAAAGTGTTGCATTTACAATTTTAATTCTTTTTCCGATCTAATTCCTAGTTCTGAACTTGGATGAAATAAACTCTTCTCCCTCTCTAGATTTATTGAGATTTGATTGTTTTTCCTTGTTACAAAGTAAAATTTGCTACAATTTAACGAGAATTTACTCCATACTAAATCAGGGTAGCTATGTTGACCCTATTACATAACTTGGTCTTTTTTGTGGCCATTTCCCAGTTTACCTCTTTAACATCATATCTTTCCTTTTTACTTCTGTCCATTTCTATTTCATCCACAATACTTGTCGTTCATGAATAACTTCAATTTCTAACCAAACATGTTCAATTCCTGAAGGAATTTCTAAATTGCCTCTGATATTGTCCGATTGTTAATGTTTTAGGTCAATAAGAAGACATGGTCATTCTTTAGAGAAAGTTAATCGAGGCATGATATTGGCACCTCTCGTTGGGATCATTTTGAATTTGTTGGATGCTAGTTCCCGGACAGAATGCAGGGAACTCAATGATGTTGTGGGCATCGTTGCAAGCATGGACTGCCCTAAAACTCTGCATTATGGTTTCCAGTATCTTTTGGATTACAACTGGGTTGGTTCTTGATTGCCTCTCTCTCTCTCTCTCTCTCTCTCTGTGTGTGTGTGTGTGTGTCTGTGTGTGTTGTGTGTGTGTGTGTGTGATAATGCATCTATTTTCATATTGGAGGGAGTTGTAAGCTACTCCCAGCAGCTCGAAACAGTTTCAGTTTGTGATACGTAAGTTGCCACTATAAGAGATTGACTAAGAATGTAAAACCTCATTATCTCCCGGAAATGCTAATTCTTCCAATCCAGTTGCTTGCTGTTATCATAGATTTACTCTTTCCTGAATTTTGCTCTCCTGATATTTGACTAATTGCAGATGTATAACAAAGACTGCTGTTAGCTTAACCGGATCTGGATTTTGTTTTCTTTCCTCACGTTGTTGTACATTTGCTACGATTTCTTTTTCCTAATTCTTGTAAACTAGAGATAAGCTTGTTCAGGGTTTCTTCTTGGCACTTGTATTAGCTTGTTATTACAAATAAGTGGGGAAATAGCTTCTGTTCTCATGTAATTTTTTGTGTGGGCTTGCCCTAATCTTGATAGCTCAAAACATCTAGAGACGTTCTTTTTAATTGGAATTTACACCTTACACTCATGTTTTTGATCTTTTTCAGGCTGGATCCTTAAGGGGGGATGCTTATCTCGGAAAACTCGGGCAGCTAGAGAAATTTGCAAGCCTGCTCATTAGCCGGACTGAGTCAGAAATAGTCGACACAATGGGACACGGGAGAGAAACTGAGGGGGATGATAGCGAATGCTGCATATGTTATGTTGGTGAAGCAGATTCCGAGTTTGTGCCTTGTTCGCATAGATCTTGTTATGGCTGTATAAGCAGGCATCTCTTAAATTGCCAGAGATGTTTCTTCTGCAATGCAACAGTTGTGGAGGTTGTCAGGGTTACGGTGGAATCTAAGCCTGGTGGCACTGAGCCAGTCCCTCTTCAGCTTGAACCCAGAAGTTGTTGAATGCCCTGGCACAGGGAAAAATTGAATTTTAGGAAAAAACCATTTAGTTGAAGTCTCAGCAATTAGTATCATGATGAACTCGTGTATATGCAAGTCTATGGGCCTTAGGGAGATTCTTTGGCTCTTATTGAGATATAGCTGGGGGAGATATTCTCCTGGGGTTCTATAGAGTTTTGTAGGAAGTCTAGAAATCATTGTTCTGTAAATATGAGATGTAAATGGCAAGGAAAATTCCCGCTTTTCCAGAATTTTCAGAAAGGTCTCTGAATTATTGTTCTGTAAATATGAGATGGTGTTCATGGTCCTTTGCCCGGCATGCAAAGTGTATAAATGAAGCATACTATATACTCCAGCTGAGAGAGGTTAAGAACATAGCCGAGTCACTGAGAACTCCCAAGAAGTTGTGTAATTAAGGACTATTCCCACCAAAATCGATCCATTACACAAAAAAAAAAGGGGATACGGCATGGACTAACTAGAGCCATTTCTCGTAAAATCATAAAGGTTTCCATCAATGGAGTCAGACAGTGGTAATGGTTGATAAGCTTGTTAAATCTTGATGGGCCTGCTTGGTCACAATCAATGGCGAGATTCAAATAATTAAGTCTAATAAAATTAGAAAATAAATTTATTTCAAAATAAAAATAAATAAATTTATTATCATTACTAAGGAAATACTTTGAAGACGACCTGTCCAAATAACCGGTTTTTCTCTAAAGTTCGGTTCTTAAAGAGCGATAAAAAAAAAGAAAAGGAAAAAGAAGTCAAGTGGGTGTACATCAACACGTACACCAAAACGAGTCCAAAACAAGTCCACGCGCGCGAGCGGTGCCTGTGGCCGAGATGACGCGCCAGGCTTCTCCCCCAATCAGAATCCCCCAAACTCTCAATGCTCATCTTTCTACTTGCCACGTGTCCTACCCACCTCCACCCCTTTCCCTCCATTTCTTTTATTTTGTCTGTTTCTCCTACTCTGGGTTTTCTTCTACCGGTTGTAGCGCCCCCCCCCCCCCCCCCCCCCCCCCCCTACCTTCTCCTTTGCTTCACTGTCACTACCACGAAGGAAGCCTCTGAATCCCTCTCTGTGTTGCACATGCTGATGAGAAGTTAGGTTCAGGTTTTGATCATCGCTTTCTGAAAATCCCTGAATATGATGAGCTCTCTACATTTACCTGAGCTCATTTTTCTCTCTCCGCGGACCATCCCCAAGCGCCGGCTTTGTCTACAAAGGCATTCTTGGTATAAAAATCGAAGTTACGGTCTTGCTCTCCGAACTCGAATTAAGGCTGTAAGCGAGGAAAGTGTGGTGGTGGAAGACAGGGAGAGGCGACTTATCAAGGAATTGAGTGGGAATGGAGCTGTTAGTTCTGTTGCTAGTGATTCCAGAGATAGTGCGTACTCGAATGGCGGTGTCGGCGTGTTAGAGCGTGAGAATGGGAGCTTGGTGAAGTATGTGAACGGGAATGGTGTGCCGGCGGCGGAAGTGGTGGTGGAAGCGGACGATACCGTCGCCAAGGAGGAGGGGAGGAAGAGAAGGGTAGAGGAGATAGGGAAAGAGGACGCCTGGTTCAAGCGAGCTGGGGGAGAATCAATCGAGGTGAAATAGTGACTGACTTGAGTTTTCAATTCAATGGAATTTGAAGGAAAATGTTTTGCTTGGCCGCTTTGTTGCTGTCTTGGATGTGGGCTTTACCGAAATCTGAATTCCGTTGTGAAAAATAGATTTGAAATTGGGGTCTTGATTGAATTATGAAGGAGCCAACTCTTTACAAAGCAAGGCAGCTAGAGTGTCCAAATTCCTTCTTGTTGTTGGCGGTGGTGTCGTCTTGGTGGAGTGTGTAATATTATGTGTGATTTTGGGAGAAATATGTCTTCTTTTCATTAATAAGTTATACATGCACCCACGGCTCTCTAACCATGTCCTTGCTCTCTATACCATTGCTGTGGGAAGGAAGTGCCACTTGGAGCCTGATCTCACTAGCGAAATATCGGAGAAATTGAAATGCTTGAAGCTTAGAATTAGAGGCAGGAATTTTAAAGGAAAATGGAACTGTATTAAAACATCGTGTTACTATCTCTCAAGAAAATTGTTAGCGGGATGGTTTAGATGGTCGAATGGTACTTCGTATATCTGTATCTTCTATCACAGCTAGGAAAAAGTTTGTGGATAAATAGGATAAATGATAAGCTAATTAAACGTGCTATGTGCACATCAATATTTATAGATAAAAATGACAGCTTCGAAAACTGTTATGACAAAGTATAGTTCTTGCTAATAAAAATGCAGCTTGGCCTAATGGTTGGTTGGTAGGGTTGGCAGTGGTGTTTCGTGTGGTTTATATATCGGGCATTGTTGAAATTATCATTGTAGAAGTCCTTCGCTTACAGCTGAATTCCAGCCTTCTTGTTTCGTCTATTGCAATGTGTGTTTGATAAGATGTTTGTTACAAATTTATGCTTGGCGTTTATACATGGAATGGAAATACGCACATTTGTAAATGGATTTGGGGGATGAGCCGTAGACAATTGATGTAAAACAAGGGACAACAAGAATGTTGAGGAAGATTTGATGACCAAGATGTAAACATTAACTTTCTTGAATGTTAAATTAATGGAAATATTTGCTGTGTGTGTGAATGTGGAAGCAGAATCTACTTTATATAATTGTGGCATATGCTTTCTTATTTATCTCAGAGACATGTTCACTTATTTTCGTTGGTCCTCAGCGTTAAGAATGATCTTTGGAAAAAAATGTGAGTTTTGTAGGTTTCAGTTGCACCTGGTGGCCGTTGGAGTAGATTCAAAACTTACTCAACAATCCAGAGGACCTTGGAAATATGGGGATTTGTTATAACATTTATCTTTAAGGCTTGGTTGAACAATCAAAAGTTCTCATATCGAGGTTAGGTGCATCCTCTCTTTCAAAATTTCCAATCAGTTGCAAGCATTTATTTATGCTCTGCTCATGTAATAAATTTAAAAGTCTGGCCTTTAGCCATCAAGTACCTTGAGTGAAGGAAATTTATAAATACTTAGTGTCAGATCAAAAATATTTTGTCTGTGTTGAGAACAAGCAGGCTATTCAGAATCCATGGTTTAACATTAGCAGCCCATGACACCAAATCATGAGATTGCTTCATAAAATAAATACATTTAGGTTCTGGCAAGAAGCAGGAAGCCCTGCTCCAACACTTCAAATCAATCTGGCAGGTTGAGAGACGACAGGCTACTGTGATTATGCATGAATCCAATGATGATTCAGAGGACCAGGAATGAAATCAGTTCCACCAAACTCCATAACGATAGTATCATCCTCTCCTTGGTCCTCAGAGTGAAGCTGTTTGCATTATGATGATTGTGATTGCTCATTTCTATTTTCTCATATCCTATTTAATATTGTCTTTCAGGATCCCATCATAAACAACATTTGATGCCTCATTACCAATAGTATTATTAATGTTTATTCATCTAACAAACCCAGCAAGTAACTTTTGAAACTTAAAGTTTTGATTGATTCTTAATGAAAATCAACAATATGTAATTATGCATAATGGGTTGGCTCATGAACCCTCTATGATATTCAACGTGTAATGGGGTCTCTAATTTTGAATATGTAAATTTGCAGGAGGAATGACAGAGGAGAAGAAAACTTTGAGACGGAAGGAACTTGCCAAGTGGCTGAAAGAAAATATCTTGAGATTAGGTCCTACATTCATCAAAATTGGACAGCAGTTCTCCACAAGAGTGGACATCCTTGCTCAAGAATATGTTGATCAGTTGTCAGAACTTCAGGTTGAAGTTTTTTCTGTTCTAAATTTCGTTCATTACTGCTTGGGGCCGTGTGCTTCAATGCTTCTCACCTATTTTATAGCTTTCCTGCTCATTTTATTGTTAGCAAGAACATTTTCCTGGATAGTCAAACTTTCCACTGCCAACAAATCCACCTTATGTCTGAATTGGCATTGTGTATGCTGACCGTTACCAACTACTTGTGTGCTGCTTTAAAGTTTTTGTTTGCTCTTAATTGTTCCACTCTCTGGTTCTCTTAATTATTTAACCGTCTAGTTCTCATCTTTAAATGACTCTCATTCATCAATACAACACACAATTTTCCCTGGCATTTTAAACCATGTATTGTTATTCTTCTGAGACTGAATTAGCTTTCCTCTTTGTGATTCGTTAAGAAACTCCAGGAAGTTCTGTATCCTTTTTTAGTTGGTGGATATCAGACACTGAAAAGCTTATCCAATAACTATTTCCAGATAAGGAAGAGGATTGTCCATTCCTATTTTACATCTAGAAATCTCCTGTAGCCAATATATCAGCAAGCAACATGCATATCACGAAAGCTTGAAACATGCAGGAATTTCAGTTCTGTTGTTCATATATTTTCTATATTTGGGCTTTGCTTTGTTTTTTTTTTTTTTTTTTTCCTTCTTCTTTTTGCATTAGGGGATAGTTATGTTGACATAAAGGTTTCCATCGTTTGAATTCTGATAGATATGGATGGTCGTACCCAGTGAATGTCATTCTGATTTTTTGTTTGTATGTCAGTGTTCCTTAAAATTAACTTCTGAGTATGGTAATGTCTCATGCTATGACACCTTTATTTTAACCTTCTTTTATATTTTTTAATTATTCTGGGTCAGTGAGAACCAGAACTTTGATTTTCTTTTCCCGAAGAAATAAAAATATTGCTCAATGGATTACTGATATGTAGACAAGAAGAAAAAATAAAGCAAAGCAAAGCAAAGAAAAGAAACCTACTATTATTTCTCAGCTATATCGGGTTGCAATTTCTTATTCTGTGCTCATTCGAATTCTGCTGGTAATTGAAGTTCCCTTCAACTTAGAAGATGTCAACTTTGTCAAAACATGATGGCGCTGATGATCTTTTGTCAGAATGCTTTGCTTAATAACATACTTTTCTTTGTTTCACTTTTTTATTTTTTTATTTCCTTGGTCCTTTAGTATTCCTCTGCTTTCAACTTTCTGAAAGTAAAAGTCGACCTTGTTTTTCTTATTCTTTCTTTCCCCCTCAATCAGCAAGTGAACAACTTAGATTGACTATTATGGATTTTGCTATCATTTTATGTTTTGGTGATTCCTTCAGTAGAACTGAATTGCTTTTTTTGCTTTAGGATCAAGTTCCTCCCTTCCCGTCAGAGACTGCTGTCTCTATAGTTGAAGAGGAGCTTCGAGCCCCTGTGACTGATATCTTTGATCGGTTTGACTATGAACCGATAGCTGCAGCTAGTCTCGGTAATCTTAATCAGCTTTTGATGCTTTCTGATTTGAAAAAAAAAATTGTGCATTATCTCCAGGTTCCTTAATATATTAATTTTTTTTTTTTTTGGTTAATTTTTCGTAATGGTATTGGGTTTCTAGTTTTATTGTTGTAATTGTTGGTAAGATCTAAAGCATGAGAATAATATATCTATTCTATGCAGGTCAAGTTCACCGAGCAAGGTTGAAGGGAGAGGAAGTTGTTGTGAAAGTACAAAGGCCTGGTCTCAAGGGTCTTTTTGATATTGATCTTAAAAACCTGAGGGTTAGTTGTCTTATTGGCTTAAACAGAATGCTTTCTTTTAGTGGTTAGTATGATGGTGAAAATCCCACTAGTTGTCATATATGATCCATTGTCCTCCATTTGCTATAAGGTTTCTTCCATGATTTCATTGACTTGGCAAAATGAATGATTTCCATTAGATGTAACATACTGTAATTATGATATTACTGGGACTAAGAAACATGGAGGAATTTACATTTTATGCCTTTTTTTTCTGGTTTCTTCATTTATATTTCTCCATGTCTCTCTTGTATGTGTGTCTATATATGCATGTGTATTTTGCCAGCCTGACATGTATGTAGACTTGATAGTTGCTTCTTGGCATTTAAAGGATTTGTGGTTTTGGGCACTTCTGACATACATTGGTTCATATGGCCGTTGTTTATTTCAGGTGATTGCAGAATATCTTCAAAAATTTGACCCAAAGTCAGATGGTGCAAAGAGAGATTGGGTGGCTATCTATGATGAATGTGCTAGTGTCTTATATCAGGTGGTCTTATTACTTCAATTATCTCATTCTTATGTTATGTTTTCAAGGGAAATGCAACTATTTCTCAAATATTGGATTCAGATAGATGAATGTGTAGAAAACATTCTATTCATATTGTCAAATAAATTCAATGAGGCATTTTGATATGGAAGAGTAGGGGACAGGAAAGGACAGACTAGCAGCCTGATACTGAAAAGGTTTAGGCATTTTGGGCAACCATCTCAAAAACAAATTTAGAGAAAGTTGATTGAGATGGTTCAATCCTGAGAAAAAGATTAGCTGAAAAAAAAAAAGAGGAGAATATGAGTTGAGGTTGTGAGTAACCACTGGTTTGTGAATTCTTGTTTGTGATCAGCATAGAGTAAAATTTCATGGAGTAAATATTGGCTGAGGGTCAAAAAGTTTCTTGTCTTTTGGCCAACAGACGTTGAATATGTAATATTCCCCTGTTGCCTATGACACGATTTCTTTTTCCACGCTATCTATTGGTGTCATCAAATGGCTAGCCCATACATCTAGTTGTAGTTTAGATCCGGTTTGTTGGACATGTTTTCTTTATGGTGTGTGGCTGATCTTGATTCTCTTTCCTTGTTAGTATCTCCAATGCATCGACTTTACCAACTAGTAGTAAAGAGCTTACAACATTCAAGTTAATACCAAGGGACCATCAAATGGTTAGATATTATGATCATATTGGCAGTCCACAATTTGGAATTCAATTGATTTTCTGAAGGCTTTTTTAGGGATACCAAGCTAGTGAGAATGTGATAAACAATTGAATGCTTAGTCTCTCTAGATTTTTGACAATACTCTGTAAACTGATTTTATCAAGAATATGCCTAACAATCAGAAAGGGTGGTTTTAATCAATAAGGCTTCTGAGTGGAGTACTTGTGCTATTTTGAAGACTATAATTACAGGAAAATTCGAAAGCTATATGTGAAGGAAATTGCATTTTGAGCTGATCTTTCACAACAGAATGATAGGAATTAGTATCAGGGCTTTCATGATATGTTACACCTTATTGTGTGCGGTTTTCAGTCCTTGATAGATCAGTGATGCCAGTTATTCTCAAGTTCTACTTTGCCCTGTGACTCTTCTCCAATCCTTCCTCCCTCCCTCTCTCTTTTTTCCTCTGTTAAAGATAGTGATTAAGACCTTGGATTTTACCAGGAGATTGATTACACCAAGGAAGCTGAAAATGCTGAACTATTTGCGAGTAACTTCAAAAATATGGATTATGTGAAGGTTCCATCAATATTCTGGGAGTATACAACACCACAGGTCAGTCTTTCAGTAATCAAGCTCTCCATCAGTGAACATTGGGTTTTCTTATAAATTTTGAGTCTCACATTCTCTCTAATTTATCTCAATATACATCTTCACTTGTAGGTTCTGACAATGGAGTATGTCCCGGGGATCAAGATAAACAAGATACAAGCTTTGGATCAGCTGGGTGTTGATCGCCAAAGGTTAATCCAATCTCCTGCCTTTCATCTTGGTGAAATATTGTCCTCATATGTCCAAGTCTTATGCTTCTCAGTTGCACGTATGATTTACTTATAACATCTGATAATTCTAGTGCTTGCTCTGTAGGTTGGGTCGATATGCTGTTGAATCCTACTTGGAACAAATTCTGTCTCATGGTTTTTTTCATGCTGATCCTGTGAGTTCCTTTTCTTGCTTTGATTTGGCTGCTCTACAAAGCGGTTAAAGCGTACTTCTAATTGTTCAATCAGGACTATTTTCTGGAACTAGAAAATAGTTCCAAAAGAGAAACTTACTGTGCTTATGTATGTGCAGAAATGCATCACATATGCTCTTGTATCCCTTTATTTTAAAGATAAGCAATGCCTGTATCTGAAGACTTACCTTTTGGAAAGATTCTATAAAAGTTGGCTATACACTTGATGCACAAATGTGTGAGGCCTCGTACTTCACCTAGGATTGTCTCTTACATCTAGAAGTGCTTGAGGGTTTTTTTTTTTTTTTGGAAAATTCTGTTGAACATTTTATTGATAAAACAGGTTGAGGAATCATCAAACCTATGCAGAAGATACATAGGCAGGGCATTGAACCTAACCCTTATTAAATATCACCCAAATTGGTGGGCATACAAAAATTACATATTGAGGAATTATTGTGACCTGAGTCATTAAAATGAACAAAAACAAAACTAAAGATTATTAAAGAGTGTGGAAGTTGTTGAAATTCTCGTGTTCAAGTGAGCCTGTAATGATCCAAACCTAATTGATCTTCCTAGACAATTTTTCTGCAATTACTTGGGAACAAACCTGAGGTTGTCAAAATTGGTAAACCTGTAATTGAATGACCGAGATTCGCTAATCCATCCACTAGAAAATTTGTCTCGTGATATACATGTGAAATCTTGACATTCAATGAAAGAAAACCTGAGCATTGTCTAATTTCATATTCCAAGTTCCATGGAGCCGAAAAGACATTTGATGAAAGAAGTGCTTGAGTTACGCATGTGTTGTTTCACCTGTACCCCAATTTAATGCCTAGTTTGTTTTAGAAGGTGAAAGTCAACAAGAATTTTGTATTAGAGTTTTAATACCATTTGTCTTTTGTAAACATTTTACTCACAAGCTGATGCTTAATTTTGTTATTGATTTCCTTTATTGTTCTATCTAGATAGGATTTTTACTTTTTACTTTTTTTTTTTTTTTTTTTTTTCACTCTGGTGGATGTAAAGCATTGCCTTGGGTGATGGTTAGATGTTTCCAGTCCCAGATATCACATACACGGGCAGCATTAGGAAAAGAGGAGAAGAGAAGAAAACAGAGGGAGGGAGGGAGGGAGGGAGGGAAGGGGGGGGCGGGGTGGGGGGTTTGGGTGGGTTTGCTTGTTTGTTCGCTGAGGGAAAAGCCACCCGTGGTAGAGGATAGTTACATTTCTAGAGTATCAGGGTTAAGATGAATGCCATCGAATAGCTAGACAACTTCAGCCCCCAGCCAAACAGATTTATGGTCACTGTATTTCATTCAGTGACGCTGTGTAGTCACAGTGGCTCTATCAATGTGTACCTAGGAGAAAGTGCTAGAAAGATGTCTCTTTACTGTAATGTTATGTCAGAATACCAATTAGAGGATGGAATTTACTATCCTACCAAGTTAAAAATTTGGAAAACTTTAATATAACATAAGACCAAGTGGCAACTTTCAGTTAAAAACATTGCTCAATACTTTACTTCCTTTAAAGTATTCCATTTCACAAGTTGAGTCCAACTTGTTAAGAGGGGATATAGTCCGCATGTGGGACATGGAAGAGGGCATCAAAATGTAATTGAATTATCAAAATCGTTGATGATTTAAACATTTTTGGTTGTCTTCCATATTCCTGCCATCTTGTCTTATTTTCCTTGTTAGTTTCGATCGTAAAGCCATGACAAAGAGTTTCTATTAAGCCTTCCATGTCAATCGATTACTCAATTTCTGTAAAAATTGTTTTTCTATTTTTTTTATCTACAAATTAGAAAATGGTGATCCGCATACATTTTATGAGTACACACTGCATTCTGCCATCAAATGTCAGTCACCTTGATGTGATTGGAACCTCTCTCTATTTCTGTATGCAGCACCCTGGAAATATTGCGGTTGATGATTTCAATGGCGGAAGGTTGATCTTTTATGATTTTGGAATGATGGGAAGGTATTTTCTGGACCCTGTGCAATCTACCATGAGATCCACTGATGTATATCATTTGTCCGATGGCGTCCTGTCTTATGCATTTACTGTCTGCACTTGCAGTATCAGTCCAAATATTAGAGAAGGTTTGCTGGAAGCATTCTACGGTATTTATGAGAAGAGTCCTGATAAGGTAATTATTTTCACGGAAAAACTATGGCCATTATTGGGGCTTCCATATATTAATGCTATCATGTTTCCATGCTTGGTTGCAATGTACTTATCTGTGGAGATTCTTGTGCTAGTACAGGTCCTTCAGGCAATGATTCAGATGGGTGTTCTTGTGCCTACTGGAGATTTGACTGCTGTCAGACGAACTGCACAGTTCTTCCTTAACAGGTACACTCTCTGAAGATAATCATGAGCATTGGGTGGAAAATTTTTCAGTGTCCCTTCTCTTTCTTCTCTTTCTTTTGCCTCTTAAATATTCAATTTGCTCACAATATATTTCCTTCCTTTATTTAATACGTTATTCCATTGATTTCTAGAGAAAACAGAAACAAGCCTAAACCTTAGTGATGCCTCAAGTGCTCACTTGAGCAGAATGCCCCTATGTAAGGTTAATTGTAATACTCAAAGGACACTAACAATGCCTCTTGCTGACCATTTATTGCAGTTGCACAATAGAGCTGACATATAAGACTTTGGAAATCTACCTGATGAGAAAATACTAGATTTTTGGTCTAGTGTTACTGGTTATGTCATACTTTAGTCATTGCAATACTTGTGTAATGATTAACTTAAAGGTAGAATTAAGTTTTGCTGACTTCGGCTACAATTAATTTTTTTTTGTTTTATTACTGTGGTGGGATGATATTGTTTCGTTATTGGTAATGCTATTGCACTCTGAACCTCAAATAAGGACTTGAATCCTGTGTAACATCAGTAAACAAAGAAGTATAGCCAAACATGGTTAGAAATTTTTTCTGATCAATAGAATTCCGTGGTGACTGTTTGCAGTTTTGAAGAGCGTCTTGCTGCTCAAAGAAAAGAAAGAGAGATGGCAGCGGCAGAACTTGGTTTTAAAAAGCCATTGAGCAAGGAGGAAAGAGTAAAGAAAAAGAAACAAAGGCTAGCTGCAATTGGTTAGTTGTGTGGATAGATTTATGCTTGTAATAATTTTTTGTAGATATCTGATACAGCAGCTGTTTGACAAAATAACTTGACTACTAAGTGGATGTGCTAGGCCTGATACATATAACATATGCCAGGGTATTTGGTTGGTTCAGAATAGAAATAAGAAGTTGGGGTTTTAAGTTGTAAGGCCTGTTCTCGGTGACAACAATGAATCACCATTCTTCTGCTCCTTACCTGTGTATTAAATAAGAACTGGTTACTTTGCTTTGCTGATCTGTTATGTGATTACAGGGGAAGATTTATTAGCCATTGCAGCAGATCAACCATTTCGATTTCCTGCTACATTCACATTTGTTGTTAGAGCATTTTCTGGTAACACACAATGACTTTGGTGGCACTGTTGATATCTGTTGTAATGCAAATCAGAATAGTAAACTATTGTCATCTTGGCAGTTTTGGATGGCATTGGGAAGGGCCTTGATCCTCGATTTGATATTACCGAGATTGCTAAACCGTGAGTGCAATCTTAGTGTCATCCAATTCTCTTTAATTTAGGAGGCTATAGGTTCTTTGTATCTCACTGCTTTTGATGCTTTACCTTGTAGCTATGCTCTGGAATTGTTAAGGTTTCGGGAAGCAGGAGTTGAAGTTATATTAAAGGCAAACTTAACTCTCTTGATTCTATTGTAATCCTTGCATATTGGTTGAAGTTTATATGCTAATTTCTTTAGTGAACCATATAAATGTTCCAGGACCTCAGAAAGAGATGGGACAGACAGTCTCGTGCATTCTACAACTTATTCAGACAGGCTGACAGAGTTGAAAGGCTGGCAGAGATAATCCAAAGACTGGTACATTGTGAAAATTCTTTGATGTGCTCATACGCTTCATAGATTGTGTTGGTTTCTAATTGAAGTTCCTTATCCATTTAATATAGGAGCAAGGTGATCTTAAACTACGAGTTCGAGCTTTGGAGTCTGAGAGGGCATTCCAGCGTGTTGCTGCTGTTCAAAAGACAGTAGGAAATGTGAGTTGAGCTACCTTGTCATCAACTCTTACAGGATTTTTCTTTTTCAGCTCTTGATAATTGTGTGAATAATCAACTTCTTATTTCTCACATCCTTTCCAGTTTCATGAATTAGAAAGTAGAGAATTCTGAAAATTGGAGGGTTATTGGGTCTTGAAGCTTCCAAGTCCAAGAGATCCATAACAAGAGCCAAAAAAATAAAATGATATAAAACAAAAAAAGGTGGCAAGCTAGATTTGTCTTTGTATGAAGGCTGTTGAATATGGTAATAGTCATCATTTCATGATAGTCTGAACTAATTGCTTATGTGCTATAATTGGTATTCTTTTGTAGCATTGAATTGAAATACAGTTTAAGTTGTCGAAAACATATTTAGGCCGTAGAAAAGAGGGAAAAAAAGGAAAGATTAAAATAAAAGGAGGAAAATGTATGTATGTGTCTGTTGCTGTTGATTCCATGATCTGATTAGAAAATGTGTAGATACTAAGGTAATTGCTATAGTGAATGCTAGACTTTCAGTTTCATCTTTGGATGGGTTATTGCGATTTATCTTGTGAGTTTGATTATAGTTGTCGGAGGAGGTTTCTGGAATATTCTCTCTCTCACTTGATTGTATCTCGTTTGGAGAAATTAACAGGCAGTAGCTGTTGGGAGCCTAATAAACCTTGCGACTATTTTATATTTGAATGCCATTCGAGTAAGCTATCCACATCCATTCACTCCGTTCACTCTTTGTTCCAGCAATATAAAGTTTCTATGGTGCTTAATTTTGTTCAATGCATTGCTCAAATTGTTCTTCAGGTGCCTGCGGTCATAGCATATGTCTTCTCCGCACTTTTTGGCTTTCAAGTTCTATTTGGCATTATAAAAGTTAGAAAATTAGATGAAAGGGAGAGGTTGATAACAGGAACTGCTTAAACGATTGGTAAGTGAATCCAATTTACTCTGCATCGTGTTTGCATCATGTTTTAATTCTTTGCACCATCCCTAATAGGTGAAGAAGTGGACTTGAATAACGTGCTAAAGTAGTTTCCTCACCAAAAGTACATTTTCGTGTTACCTGATGCAGAATTTGCTTTCTATTAGTTTTAAATATTTGTATTTTATGTTCATGTTCTCAACTTTCCTTTACTATAGAAGATAGAAAGAAGGTGTGCCTATCAGTAATGTGGGACCAGAAATTCCAATAAAGGACATGATCTAGAACCTATCAGTAATGTGGTATTCTGACATTCATAATGTCAATTTGTTCAATGAATATTCCAACCGAGCAGTTCTGGTTGGTAATAATGAGGACTAGAAGAGTTGATGATTCTTCCTAAAGTCTGCCAGGAGACATTTTTCTTTTTCTGTTCTGCTGTGACAGATGGAAGCCCCAAACCTGTGACTCCATAGTGCGTCCCTGATATGAGTATTCTCTGCTGACGCCAGACATCTATCTACCTCCTTTCACAATTTGAGAGTAGCAGAACTTGAATCCGTGCATGGAGTGAGTAAAATAAGTGCATTACCACTCAATCCACCACTGTTGCCAAAGACTGCAAAGAGACCGCACTTAACACTAGTAAAACTAAACTGTACTAGCTTCAGATGCCACTTATTGATCTCACAAGCGAACAATTGAAAGCTATATGACTGGCTGAATCTTTGCTTTGTTATGGTCAGAAAAGGAATAGATGGCACTTCATGTTAGTGTTAGAAAGGGTCAGGATATTGGTTGTGGAAGCTCCTTTTGTTGCAACCAATTACAAAACGATGTGAATCTCTGAGAGTTAATGGCCTTGTCGGAGAAGTAGTTGCCTATACTAGGCTAGCAAGCTAGCGGACAAACTTTTATGTATTCCTTTCTTGTTTTGACATAATCTGGTCCTTTGCCAGATCAAGTTTACCTAAGGATCTATTAGGAAGTTAGCCTATTACATGACAGATTTTAGCATCCAGCCCTCTTACACCACAGATTTCGGTATCCTTAGTTTCTGATTCCTTGACAATCGGGGGGGTATTGTGGTAATTCTTTCTCAAACTGAGGACTAACCTGAAGTATCTGGCAATGAAGACTTTCTCAAGCCAGCTCATTATGTTTACTGAACAAATAGTTCCAACCACATAAAGTCAGATCATCAGGACTGCTGTTTCCGTGATGTTTTCATAATAAAACTAATATCTACTGGCCATTCTTGGCCTTCAGCTATATCATCACTCCCCTAAGCCCCTATTGCATCAATAGGTGATGGAGTTCCTTAAATAAAGCCAATGATAAATACAAGGAACGGCTAAAGGAATTTCTGATGGCTATAGAAATATGCCTGTGCACGGTGACCTTTTAGACCCAGTCATTCTTCTGATGTGGAGTGTGGAGCTTTTTAGTGGATACAATTGTATGCCATATCGTTGTTGTTATTGTGACGTATTGAAGTTTTATTGATCTTGACTTTGGACCACTGCAGTTCCCTGGGTTTGGCACATTGCAGATCTAGAGGTGGAGTCTCAGCACATAAAAAGCTCTCTTGACCTCACAAGTAATCAAAAAAAGGAAAGAGCTTAGAGGTGCTCTTAGTTCAAGGTTTCTTTTACAATCGATAGGAGCTAAAGGTTCCAACTTATAGTGAGAGTCAAGCTTCTAATTAGATTAGCTAAAGCCACTCGTTATATATTACCAGTTTTCACAAAAAACCCTCTGTAAGGGCTCAAAAAGTCTCTTGACGTGGTGTCTTCCTTCGCAGGCTGATGGCCTTGCAGGATGGCTTTCAGCGTCAACTGGGAATTACATGTATGAAAATTGTATTGTCCATGTTGATAGTGTTAGCTCCCATAAAAGTTGTTAACGGTATGTAATTTTGGGAGACGAACAAATCTATTCAATAAGATGTGCTGCGTCATTTTTTCCCCCTGATTTTTCTGAACTTTCTCTGCAAATCTTAAGATAGTTGTAAACCTGGAAAGCTCTCTGCCGTAGACTTTCAGCAACAGAGGGGAGTTGTTACACAGCTTGCTTTCAATTTATTCAGATTTTTAGCAACAATCTTTTGCTTGAAGCAGTTTAAGTATATCCGGGCCCGCACAGATTCTCTCTGATTTGGAAGCTTTTAAAATAAATTGCTACATATGCAGCAGCATTTCAGCTGGCTTGCAGCTGCTACTTTCTCAAGTTTTAGTGCCGAGTATGGTTCATGTAAATGTCTTCGTAGTTGAATGTCGGATATTTAGCTTCATGTAGCATCATATTTATACCACGGTTCTTATCTAAATATTGTTGCCTAGTAATCATTTTTACGAAATTGGAAGTGGTGAAGAAGATAGCTGGTTTTCAAATCTTAGTCCGTGGACCAAAAGTGCCTCATCAATTAATGTTATAAACAGCTATTGTAATTTAGATTTCTTTTTCTTTGGCTATAAGCCAGGTAAGATTCCATTTATATGGTAAAGAAAAAAGAAATAAAGAACTGGTAGGATCCCAAGAATCTTCCTGGCAACAGATGGAAACATAGAAAATAAAAAATGACAATCGGACAAAGAACAGGCCTGGTTCAAGTGTTCCTTGGCCCAACGCCAAGGGAAAAGCCATTAAAGATGGTGGCCCTTGAAGCCGCCCAAAGGTTTGCTTGTTTACGACTCCATCGTTACAATACATAAAATCACAGTAGAATGACCTTCACTCCAATATTTAGGAACTGTTTTGTTTTCTATAGTTTCTGTTAGACAAAAAGAAGAAAAGCTACCACGGAGAAGCCTGGAATGAAGATGATGAAGAAGAGATTCCGTCTCATTGGCGGAAACTGTTGATAATATTTGATTTAGCTAATACATTATTGGTAAAAAGATAGCTGTATGAGTTGGTTTAAGGCATGCCATTTTGCTATTAAAACAAAAAATTGGGTTTAGGGCCTTACATGGTCTAAAAACAATGAAATTCACTCACTTTGAAACAGCAACAATAATTTTAGTACAATAAAGCAAAGATGATATTTTAGCACTCACGTATCTAAATTTTTCTAACGATGCAAAAGTCTGCCATGAAAAAGAAATGATTACTCAAGATTCCCACTTGGTCATGTTCCCGTGCTGTTCCTCACAATAATTATGCTCTGCATGTGCGAGAAAAAGAGAATCTTGAATGACCCAGCAATTTGCCACCAGTTCATTTCACTCACCATTATTTTAGTGCTTCAAGCCAGATCAGCTGAACCTAAATGACACGAAAAGTGTTGTATTTTCTAGTATTCTTATCTTGTAACCCACACCAACTACGAAGTCTGTCGGAAGGGAGATTGGAAAGTAAGCCTTCAAGTTAGTCTTCCTTTTGCAGAAAAGTAGTTGTCAGTCTTTTCAAGGATACAATTTATTTGCTCAAAGCAAATAGCTAAACTCACGATCAAGATGAGCCAAACTTACACGCTGGGAAACTTTCATCCATAGATTTCAGTAGGATGACACCCATGATTCTATATTATAAACATACTAATCCCGTTGCCTGGCCTTTTCAGTTCATCAGGAACAAAATTGTCTTGGAAGATAAATTTTCTCCCACTTCCAAATTCTGATTTGAGAAACACATCAGGCTTCAAGATGCAGCGGATGTGAGAAAATTTAAATAAATGTATGAGGTCGAGTCTGCTACCATGTAAGGCATATTAGTGCTACTGAATCATAACCAAACCAAAAGAAAGCGAGAAACCCCGTTCAGCGATTGAAGAAATTGTAAAACAAGAAGATTAGACTTCCTTTGTGGTTATTCACTTGACATTGACTACTGCAAATCGCGAAAAATGGGGAAAGTACACTTCTTAAGTGGAACCTTAACAGTGAAGAACAATTATGCTTGCTTCATGACAGGATTTGATTGGCTGTTTACTTTCTTTTAGATCTACCCCAAATTATGATTGGCTTTGAGAGGCAAAAAAGTAAAACATAGTTATTGATGATTGAGTTTTATATTGCTGGTTATGGTGACCATGCTTCCTGCAACAATATAAAACATGTATCTCTTGGGGAGTGCATTTTTTCCTTTATTTCACCGTCTCTCTCTCTAAATTGTTTCTTTTCAAGCGAAAGCAACCCTTTTAAACTTGGAGCTTAATTGTTCTGCGAGCTGCAAGATCACCATTTGACTGATGATCGGAGGAAGATATGCTTTGGAAGATGTCATGATTTCGTAAATAGAAGCAGCATCAGTGGACTCCACAATAGATATACAGTCAATCCAAGCTAGCTGGCGATATTACTCATTAAGAAAAATAAGGGTGTTGCTCTAAAGAGCATGAAGGACACAATAGAAACTGCTCCTTAGAAATCAAATTTACAGTACGAATAGGTACATCATTCAAGGAAGAGAGTTGGTGTAGATGTAATCTTCATTCTCGAAAAGATTATCTGCCGACCCACGACTTCCTTCTTTGCACTCGACATCCCCCTGGCCACACTCAGCTCTTCCCTGTTTCATATCCATTATCAAAGTCTTGCTAACAAGTGTAAATTTTAGTGTTTAACTACATTACAGAAGAAGTCTGTAAATTTTAGTGTGTATATGCACAGAGAGAGAGAGAGAGAGAGAGAGACACCCTACCTCATTTGCTGAAGCCCCTCCAGAGCCCACGAACGATTCAGTGGTATCCGATTTCCCCTCAGATTCAAATGTCAAATAGCAGAAAACCAGAAAGAGAAAGAAAGCGAGTTTCGAAAACCTCATGGTACTTGCTCTGAGCCCTGTAATGGATGCTGTGGAACCAAGGCACCCTATATATGAAAAGTCATCAGAAGAAGACGGCACCGACCTGTCCTGAAAGCTTCTTGGTACAATATTCTGTAATACAACAAACCCAATCTTTATTTTATATGAATTTCGCTAGTGTTATCTTCTTTGACCTGTCTCCTGATTCCTTGGCAGCAAGCTCGACCCTCAAGAGCATGGGTTGGCTTATCTCGGTGTCTTATCACTAAAATATACATGGAGAGGTGAAAGGAAGTTGTCACTTGTCACCTCTTACTTGTTTGGTCTCCCATATTTCTCAATTCTCGCTTGGCTTCTCGGCTCTTTCCTTCTCCCTGTAGTGGCTTACCAACCACTTTCATCCAAAAAGCATTAACTTAATCTTGCAATTTGAGCGTCCAATGTAAACACAAGTTTACAAGATGTACCTGATTTAAAGAAAACAAAAGGGATACCTGGTTTTGAGGAGAGGTTATCTAAGTTTATAAGACATATTACAAATTTCTTGTAATTTGATATTGAACTCCTTTGTCCAATAAAAAGTCAAAAAAGAAAAGACTTTATTGCCTATTGCAATATAAAAGAACTTTTCTTGCTCTTCTCATTTGTCTTCCATTCTTTGAACCTTCAATCTTGGTGGTATTTTTTTTTGGTAAGAATTATCATAATAATACAAGACTAAAGACAAGTTATATCTCATATGTAGTACATCTTCTCATTTTAAGGTTAAAGACAAATTCTATCTCAAAACCCGCACATCGTTTCATTTCAAAACCATTAGATATCTACTAAACAAATACACCGTTGACGTAACTTCAAGCATACAATTTCAAAAGAAACCACGTTATTTTCAAAGGTCACTTAATTGTCTTCTATCTTCCTAAGTTTTTTCTTTTAACCTTGTAACTTTCCCAACAGCAATTGTGAAAACATCATATCCTGTTCTGCTACTGAATCTGGAGCTGCTGCTGCTAGCACTGCTGGAGTTGCTGCTGCCGCCACTGCTCGACCTGCCACTGCAGCTGCTCTATCTCCCTCTGGCGACGATACTGGTCAGATGCCTTCTTGTCTACCTTGTCAAATGCCACACAAATTTCCTGCACAGCTTGAAGAAAGCACTTGACTATTTTACGCTGGCACGGAGCAGACAACTTACTCTTAACCTCGCAAGTGAATGCATGGATGTCCGCTGGGGCAACAAAACCTATTTCTTTGGTTCCAAAGAATTGGACGAAGTATTATTTTGGATTTGGTGGCAGCTTCCAGTCTTCAGGACTGCTTATCTTGGCAGGCCAAGGAGGGAGCCCCTCCTTGTACTTGGCAAGGACGAGATCACCGGGACCCAACTGGCTCTCGCCCTACGTGTACGCGCCGGTGTACGCATAGTGCTCGATGGAGACTCAAAAGCCCTAAATTTTAGAATTGCCAGATTCTTTCCACGACAAAAATGCATAAATCCTCAACCCGAGACGTTGGACCTTTCGTCGCCGGAGGCCCGGATGGAGGTGAGTGTCACCAGCGTGGGAGCCTCGCATCAAGAGAACCCAAGGTCTTAGCTGCACTTATCAACCTTAAATAAAGCACTTTTTTGAAAATATCATGGTCTACATTTAATAAATTAAAAAATATTATAAGAAGTTTAAACAAACCTTACCTTAGGCCATTAATTACTTTATTTTATAAAAATAATTACTCTATAATTTGCTAAGTAAACATTTCAATTTTAGTTTTAATGGAATATTATTCTTGTTGAGTATAAAGAGTACTTCTTCTTCATACGTGTAACAATTTTTTTCCTTATTCCTTGACTGATTGAGACTCTCATAAGCTCAACTTCTTAAAGTATTATTTTTCCGAAAATCCGTTTATAAACATATCTCTTATGTGAAAATGATCTTGGTATAGGTGGAATTTACACCTAGATAGATTTGTCAAGAGAAAATGACAATATATAGGGAGAATCAACTTTGAAATTCTTATGTTGTTCAAAACAAACAACAAAAAACCTCATATGTATGTGTTCCCAAATATTTGAACGAAAAAAAAGCCTTAGATATGTACTTGTCTACTTGAATACTGTCAAAATACTATGGAAGTAGGGTGAAAAGTTGCTTTTTCATTGATTAAGGAAGAAAACTCTAATGATAATCTATTACAAAATGGGTTATTGATCCTCTGGTGAAGTTAAAACTAAACTATACATCCATTTATATAAGCAAACAAAATGAGCTGGGGTCGGTTTGATGAGCTGCTCCTATCCAATCTCCCCACGATGCATGCCTCCTGCCGTGTTGAGGTGAGTTCACAATAGCTACTTGAGTGCTGCTATGGGCGGCTGTAGGTGTTGCGGGCTCTTACAGTAGCTACTGAAGTAGCTGTTGTCTAGCTGATGTGGCTGCTCCCCTAACCACATATCCAAACATCCCCCCTCAAGTTGAAGGTCGATAAGAGTTAATGACGTTCAACTTGCCAAGGAGATGTGTATGCTGATTTGCTCCTAGAGCCTTTGTGAAGACATCTACTAGTTGATCTCTAGTTCTCACATGTTGTGTTCTGATAAGGCCGCGCTTGATCTTTTCTCTGATGAAATGGCAATTAACGTCTACGTGTTTAGTGCGCTGATGCACCATGAGGTTTGCTGATAGCTCCATCGATGCCTTGTTATCACAATGTAGAGTTACTAGTCATGGGACTTCAATCCCTATGTCTCCCGAAAGGCCTAATAGCTAGATGATCTCACATGATGTGTAGGCCATTGCTTTATATTTTGCTTCTGTGGAAGATAGGGATACTACTCCTTTATTCTTACTTTTCTAGGAAATGAGGGCTTCTCCAAGCATGATGCAAAAACCAGTGACTGATTTCCTCTCAACCTTGCATGTTGCATAATTTGAATTGCAGTATGCCCTCATCTTATAACCTCCCGAGGCAGGAATAAGTAAAACAGTGCATGGGTAGCTCTTAAGATACTTGACTAGTCTGATGGCTGCTTCCTAGTGAGATTTCTTGGGCGAATGCATAAACTGAGCCAAGTTGTGCACAGTGTAAGAAATGTCAGCTCTAGTGACGATGAGATAGTTCAGCTTTCCTATGAGTTGTTGATACTTGAATGGTTCACTCAGTAGTGGATCATCATCTCGAGGTACTGTTGCTCCCTGATCATGTTTAAAAGTAGTCAACGACAAGTTGGTGTGCATGGGGTTATTTACTGGCCTGCTGCCCTCAAGTCCTATCTCATCCATTATCTCGAGAATGTACTTGCATTGACTCAAATGAATTCCTCTGTCATTTTTAAGGACCTCAGTCAAAAGAAAAAACTTGAGATCTCCTAAGTCGTTAATATGAAAAACAAAGTGTAAATGTGCTTTCAACTTTAGTATCCCCTCTGTGTCACTGCCTATAATGAATATATTGTCAACATAAATCATAAGGATTACAATGAGATTACCTCTTTTGCAGACAAATAATGAGGTGTCTTGCATAGAATTCTTATAACCGGCTGTGAGGAGGGCTTCTATGAATTTCTCATACCATTGTCTAGCTGCCTACTTAAGCTCATAGATAGACTTCTTTAATCTACAAACTTTCCCGCTATTCTTTGCTGGATCACTTGGTGGGGGTTTCATGTAAACTTCTTCATCTAGATCCTTTTGCAAAAAAGCGTTGTTCACATCCATCTAATGAATGTCCCAATGGTTCTAAGCTACCAAAGATAAGGCATACCTAATTGTGATGTGTTTCATCACTAGTGCGAAGATCTCATGATAGTCTACTCTTTCTTTCTGACTGTATCCTTTTGCCACCAATCTTGCCTTGTATCTTTCTATTGTACCATTATCCTTATACTTGATCTTGTACACCCATTTACAACCGATGGGTTTTCTCCCTCGAGGTAAGTCCACTAGTTCCCATGTATCATTTGCCTCCAATGCCTTTATCTCTTGATCCGTGGCTTCTTGGCATCTAGGATTGCCCAGTGCCTCATGGTGATGCATTGGCTCAACATCAACCAATATGGATGCAATAAAGTGCTGGTTATCCAGTGGTAAATGGTCACATGATATGTAGGTTGAAAAGGGGTAGACCGATGATTCTGTTTCTACTCCATGAATGGTAGGGCATACATAATCTTTCGACCATAAAGGAGGTCTAGTGTTCCTAGTGGGACGTTGGGAGGCCATCTTTGGTTGTGTTTCAGGTGAGGTATTTAATGTGGGCAAGGTATCGTCATTTGAAAATATGTCGAGTGGTTCAGTTGAAGGCGGATATGGTATAGGTGTACTGGTTGACTCTTGTGAGGGAATTGAATTTAGGTACGGCAAGTTTGCAGTAATATGGTCATTAGCACCGAAATCAATTATCCAACATTGATTAGGAGAGTGTGACATACCTGCCAAATAGGCTTGACTGTCCTGGTTGGTGTTCAAGAATTGCATGAATTTTTGGTAATCCGTCTTGGTGATGAAGATGTGATCCAGATCCTTCGTTACCAGATTGGCCTTGACTTATTCCTTGTAGTTTCTGTGCCCCGGTGGAAAACCATGAAGTCTGTAACACTTTTTTTTCTCATGACCATATCCTTTGCAATATTCACATTGCGATCCCATTAGGCGGTAGCATTCTTTTCTTTTATGCCATTTTTTTCCACAAAGGGTACAAGTGTCATTTTGCCCCCCTCTAAATGACTTGTCGTTTCGCGTTGCTTTAAGCGTAAATGACATGTTGTTCGTCGCAGGTCTCATAAACAGTGCATCATTCATGACTAGTCGTTTAGCGCCTAAGGAAGTCGTCCCCATAGGTGTGGTCGACGCAATAGCCCATGACCCGCCTCCTAGGCCTTTTGTGTTGACCCGACCTTAACCGTAACAAAAGCAAATTCACCGATCGTCCTCCCTAATAAGCTTCAGCGATATTTTGCTTTACAGAGGATGGAATAAGCTTGCAAAAGATACGGAGGAGGCTACATAAGCAAGATTTGTTCTCGAATTGGCAAAAAATAGTCATCAAGACCTCGAACGAACTGAAAGAATTTCATTTCCTCTTCATGTTCTTGCCATTCTTTGAAGGAGGCCATTCTAGGCCTTTTCAACTCAATCAGGGAGTTAAACTCGTTCCAGAGTTGCTTCAATCGCCTAAAATAGATTGAAATCGACTCTCCCCTTTGTTGAATTGTGCACAATTCGGTGGTTAGGTCGAAAACCCTAAAACGGTTGACCTGTTAGTACTGGCTACGGAGCTCTGACCACATTTCGGCCACCGTTTTGGTGTAGAGAAGGCCATTGTGGAGGTTCGCACTGATCGAATTCAGGATCCATCCACGGCAGAGGTCATTGCACCGATTCCACTGTTTTCAGGTTAGGGAGTCAGGGAGTCGGGTTTCGGCACAGCATAGGACTTGTTGACAAACACGAATTTGTTCTTGATTGAGAGTGCGATTGTCATCATCTCGCTCCAGGTTGCATAATTCATGGTTCTGTCAAGTTTAATCGCTACCACTACTGTCGAATTTGTGTCTCTTGGCGGCAAATATAAGGGGTCGGAGTAATCTAGGGTTTGGACCCTGTTTTTCGTTTCTTGATGCGGCAGAGTGGGTAGAGGAACATGGTGATAGGTGCGAAGCCCTATTTGATCTACCCCGCTTTGATTGTGTGGCAGCACATACGACGTGGAGTGGTCGAAATATGCCATCCCAGTGGCTAGAGAAAGCTGGATTAGAATGACGTCGTCTGAGAGGAGAAATAGTGTCATTGCTAGGGCTGTGCAACAATATTGCTTGAGTGATGCGTCGTCATTTTGGGGCTATTTATCCTGAATAACAAACGGTGTCGTTCCACTAAAGGCAAGAGTGATGATATGTCGTCGTTTTGATCGTCGTCTTAGTTGGATAGGCGAGTGAATTAAGACTACGCCATTTTAGGTTAGGTTGCCAGAATAAGCACAACACTGAGTCGGGGTGTGGTCCAGTGTGCAATAGAAAAATTTCGGAGGGCGTTTTGCGGTCGGTTTTGATTGGAAATTAGCCAGAAAACTCCGATTTGTGGGTTTTGAGTGGAAGCGATTTGGATCGGATAAAAATGAATGAGTTTTAAGCTCGATTAGTGGAAAACACAGTGAAGAGAACCTAAGCTCTCGATACCATGTCAAAATACTATGAAAGTAAGGTGAAAAGTTGCTCTTTCATTGATTAAGCAAGAAAACCCTAATGATAATCTATTACAAAACGGGTTATTGATCCCATGGTGAAGTTAAAACTAAACTATACATTTGTTTATATAAGCAAACAAAATGAGCTGGGGTCGGTGTGATGAGTTGCTTCTGTCCAATCTCCCCATGATGCATGCCTCTTGCTGTGTTGAGATGAGTTCACAGCAGCCACTTGAGTGCTGTTGTGGGCGGCCGTAGGTGTTGCGAGCTCCTACAATAGCTACTTCAGTAGCTGATGTGGCAGCCACTGACATGACTATTCCCCCAACCACATATCCAAACAAACACCCTTAGTTAAAAGTAAATAAATAAATAAATAATTCATTTTTTGAACACTACAAATCTACTGCAAAAGAATAATTTAAGAACCTTTTTTGATGGGCTCATTTATACAAAGTTTTAGACTTACTTCAAAATTTCATAATTTATTTATACATACATGTAGGAAAAAGTATCAATCAATCTTCCTTTTAATAATAAAAAAAATCATATTTCAATCCAACATTGGAATAAAATATCAATATACTTCAAATTTTTTTCATTACCTTTTAATTATTATTTAAACCATATGAGACTTCATATATGCTTTGGGTTCTCATCCTAGGTTAATTGTTTTAAGAGCACTAGTCTAACTTGAATACCATTACTATAGTTCAACTGCCAACTTCCAATATTTTTTAAAGCTTGCAATGATTCTGTAATCGAATGGAGTAATGTATGCTTAAAATGTAGTTCCTAATAATGTCCAATGAGATTTATATCTTACCTGAGGAAAACTATTTTGGTTAACAATTGTCCGTAAGTGAATTTATTTATCTTACTTAATAGTTTCTTAACGACACGTACCTTAAAACAAAAACATTAAATTTGATATCTAACTCATACCTTTAACATTGACATAAGTTACAAGCAGATGACCTTCAAGCAAATTTAAATATTTTAATGCTGTAATAAGTCAATATTTGTGGCCATAATGGGGTTAAGAAGGGTTAAAGTTCTTGCATAGACTGATGTAGACACATTCCAAAAAGCAAATTGTGCCTCCTTATCTTGTTTGGGAGACAGATTAGCTGGCTTTGAAGGTTGAATGTAATATTCTTTGATAGGAGAAAGCAACAGGGCATAGTTGCTTGCATTTCCAGTAAGGAGGCAATGGATCAACTCGTTGTATGTCGTCTAAGTCAAGCTTGGCCGTAAAGCAGTGGCAAGAACATGGTTGTGGAAAGCCATCTTTCTTTTTGAAAGCAAGCGTGCAGGTCCCCTGCAGTATTTCAACAAAGGCAGCCAAAGAATAGTTCCAATCTGTCGAGAGGATAAGGAAAACTTGATAAAGCCATAGCATTGACTTCTCTCCCTCGACATCATGATTTTCGGATGTTCATCATTGAATTCCATCCTCCCTTTGCCGACTCCTAAATACTCTCCACCCGAAATAGAAGACAATGCTAAAGTTAGACGTGGGGATTTCTGACAGAATGATGAAAGGAAACACTTCTGGATTGTAAGACAACCAAAATTTTGAATCTATTTGGCATTTAGTGTCTTTTCTTTTTTAATAGCATATTGAATTTCGTCGGGATGAAGAATTATAAAAAAAAATTTAAAATTCAATCTAAAGAAAGTTAGTTTATGAATGAGAAGACAAAATCCATATTTAACCATGATCTAGAACTTTTGCTTTTCGATATAGGACAATAATTCTTAATACTTTTTGTATATCACGAAGGTTTAAGATGGCGAGAATTGAAATGGATTTTATCTTGAACTTTGATATAATATATAAAAAAAAAACCAAGCTCAAAAGTTACTTCATAAAATGGGAAGACAAATATAAATTTAAGTAGGATTAAGAATTCTATTTGTGTGGAAGATAAAAGTCCCACATTAAAAAATAAAATCTATGAGATTAAGTATAAATTAAAAGAGAGTTCTTTAACCCTTGAGTTAGTTTTTGGGTTGGGCCTTTGAGTCTTCTAATTCTATTTAGAGTAATAATAAAAAATTTCATTGAAAAATAAGATCCATGAGATTAAGTATAAATTAAAAGAGGACATTCCAACCTTTAAACTAACTTTTGGGTTGAGCCTTTAAGCTTTCTAACTTTATCTAGACTAATAATAAAAATTTCCAAAAGAAAAAATAAAGTCTAAAGAAGACAAAAGAATTTACATACTTTCTACTTGTCAATATAGAACAATAAGATATTTCGTATAAATTAAGAAGTTTGATTCCTAAAAAAATATCGACCTTGGAGTTTTCTAATGAAAATCCAAAAAATATCGACGTGGGGATTTCTGACAGAATGATGAAAGGAAACACTTCTGGATTGTAAGACAACCAAAATTTTGAATCTATTTGGCATTTAGTGTCTTTTCTTTTTTAATAGCATATTGAATTTCGTGGGGATGAAAAATTATAAAAAAAAAGTTTTAAAATTCAATCTAAAGAAAGTTAGTTTATGAATGAGAAGACAAAATCCATATTTAACCATGATCTAGAACTTTTGCTTTTCGATATAGGACAATAATTCTTAATACTTTTTGTATATCATGAAAGTTTAAGATGGCGAGACTTGAAATGGATTTTATCTTGAACTTTGATATAATATATAACAAAAAAAAAAAACCAAGCTCAAAAGTTACTTCATAAAATGAGAAGACAAATCTAAATTTAAGTATGATTAAGAATTCTATTTGTGTGGAAGATAAAAGTCCCACATTAAAAAATAAAATCCATGAGATTAAGTATAAATTAAAAGAGGACCCTTTAATCCTTAAGCTAACTTTTCGGTTGAGCCTTTAGAACTTTTAACTCTATCTAGACTAATAATAAAAAATTTTGTTGGAAAATAAGAACCATAAGATTAAGTATAAATTAAAAGAGGACCCTCCAACCTTTGAATTAGCTTTTAGGTTGGGCCTTTGGACATTTTAACTCTATCTAGACTAATAATAAAAATTTCCAAAAGAAAAAACAAAGTCTAAAGAAGACAAAAGAATTTACATACTTTCTACTTGTCAATATAGAACAATAAGATATTTCGTATAAATTAAGAAGTTTGATTCCTCAAAAGATATCGACCTTGGAGTTTTCTAATGAAAATCCAAAACCCAGATTATGGTTATCCAAAGTTTGACCCTTCTCCACCATCTTCGACTTTTGCTTTGGATCCCCATTGCAGTGACCAGTCATTCTCCTGGGCCCCTTTGTTTCTTTCTCTAAAATTAACCTTTTCTCTTTTTTCCCCCTTGTGAAAACCAATTTCTTCAAAATTCAAATGGCAGTCAATAGTGATAATCTCCATGGAACCCCGAACCGAATTCCTTAAAATTCGAGATGTTTGGTCTATGATATTTTTTATTTGCAGCACCGCAAAACATGCACCCCTCGACTAAATAAACGGCGTTAACATCCATGTCGCTGAGCTGTGTTCCACTACATTCCTTCCATTTTAGTCTTGCGTGTCCGTTTGTGCAACGGCGCCCAACTCGGATCGCAGGACTTGCCACTGATGGCGTTTTAATATTCCTTTAATTCCGAATTTGGTTGGCCACAGCTTGCGCCATGAATGATTGATTATTGAAATAAAAATATAGTAGTTACTATGAGATGAGATATGTATATATATATAAAAAAAAAGGTAGATATTAATTTATTGATGGTCCACCAAAATTTTGTTTTCTATTGGGGGATATTAAAGAGTGATCCATAAGTGGAAATGACAAAAAATGATTTGTACGGTTCTTAGCGAGCACAACAACTGTGCATGTGCAGCGGCATTGACCTCCGGTACAGTAGAACAACAAGGACGCAGGACCAGATAACGGCGTTAAAGTCCCCGCGTCAAAAGCCATGTGAGTGGAACAGAACGAGACTGAGATAGAGAGAGAGAGAGAGAGAGAGAGAGAGTTGCAGGAGCTTGTCCTTTACAGTCTGTAGTTACTCACTCTCACCAACCAAAGCTCTCCACCTGACAGAACCGCCATTTTTAACGGATTTTCCGTCGCCTACTCTTCTCTAAAGTCTAAACCCATTTCCATTTCGTCCAATTTCGTATACCTAAATATAAAACCCTGCTGTCATTTCACTCACTCTCTCTCTTTCTCTCTCTCTCTGTGCAGAAGCCAATCTTAGAGATTCTAGGGTTTCGAGGAGAACTCTTATTCACGCATAGACACCACACTACTCTTTCGTTCCAAGTCTCGATGAATCGGTAGGGGGGGTTTCTACATTGAGGTCCAATGAATCTCTCACTCCTTGTAACCACTTTTTCTTTCTGCATTCTCTCATTAGCGCTACTTGTCTGCTCCATCTCTGACTCGGAGCTCCGATCTCTACTTGAATTCAAGAAAGGGATCCGAGATGATCCGCTCGGGAAGGTTAAGGACTCCTGGGACCTGTCCCGGCTTTCCTCGAACCCCAATGCTTGCACCTCCTGGAATGGAGTCATCTGCGACGGCGATGGCGACTCCCTCAACGTCACCGGAATCGTGCTTGACCGCCTCGGCCTCGCCGGCGAAATCTTCTTTCACACTCTCACCGGGCTCAAAATGCTTAAGAAACTTAGTGTATCTGGCAACAACTTCAGTGGTCGGGTCGCTCCAGTGCTTGGAACCATCACTACCTTGCAGTATTTGGATCTATCCGATAACGAGTTCTACGGACCGATCCCGGCCCGCATGAACGACTTGTGGGGACTGAATTACCTGAATTTGTCTGTCAACAACTTCTCCAGCAATTTTCCGAGTGGAATTCGGAACTTGCAGCAGCTGAAAGCTTTGGATTTGCATGGAAATCGGCTCGAGGGTGACATTACGGTCGTGTTATCGGAGTTGAGAAATGTAGAGTATCTAGATTTGAGTTATAACATGTTTTACGGTGGGATTTCGATGAGTTTAGAAAATATGTCCAGCTTGGCTAATACTGTTCGCCATTTGAATTTGAGTCACAACAAATTGGATGGTGGGTTTTTCAAAAATGAATCCATTGGGTTGTTCCGCAATTTGGAGGTCATGGATTTGGGAGATAATCAGATTAGTGGAGAGCTACCTTCTTTTGGGTCGCGGCTGAAATTACGTCTTTTGAGGTTGGGAGGTAATCGTTTGAGTGGGAAGATATCGGGGGAGTTGCTAGAAAGTTCTGTGTTGGAGGAGTTGGATCTTAGTCGCAATGGCTTTACAGGTAAAGATATATACCTTATACTAATTACCCCTTGGTTGAGCGAAAGCTTTTCTTAGAGAGAATGTGTTTGTGTGGTCAATTTTGTTAATATACCATGTTGGAAATTGAGGTATTAAGTCAACGGGCCTTATGTTAAGGGGTGTCTTATATTGTTGTGCTGCCACGAGGTCCGAGGTTTTCTACATTTAACGCATATATTGAGGTAACGTTACTATGTATGATCCAGCCCCTTTTGCCGAAGCTTAGCGCCCAAGGCCTTAGATTCTTGGAAGTGGTGTTGAATTTGTGTTTTTCTTTGCTTTCCAGTTTCTGGGGTCTTAACATATTATATGCGTATGCGTATGAAAAGTGTTGTCGGAGTTAGTGGGTCCAAAAGCTGAGAGTCATAGGTCCCTCTCTTGAGTCATAAACTTGAAGAGTTTAGGTGTAAACACAACAAATTCTTCAAGTAATACTACAAACTATGAAGTAAAATAAAAAGTGTGTTTTATTGTTGTAAATTCTGACAAAAGTTCACAATTAAAAATGATGTTTTAACAAACTTATATTTCCACAAGGAGAGACCTTACATTTCGATGGCAAGATTCAGCTCTAAAATTTATACCAACCCGAACCGCCTTTTACCACATGATTGAGGTCAAGAGAACTTAAATTCACTTTTTGATAAATTCAAGAAAAAGATTGCATGGTAGGCCTGTAGCTCTAGGTTATTTTTAACATTTAGTAAAATTAATGTCTTGTGTGCTTTGCGAAAAGTAAATTAGATGAAGATTAGATGCTGATATCAAACAATGGCCAAGCTTTGAGATGTGCATCACACCAAATGGCATGCTTGCGATTGGGTACTTATAAGCTTTTTAGCTGTCTGTCAGGGTGTAAATATTAAAGTAAATGAAGGTGACCTAGACTTACCTGCTTATAAAGGAAAGGGTGGGTTGCCACTACATCCTGATATAAACTACCTGTAAAACTCAACCAGTTAACCATCTATAAATCCTAAACCTTTGCCTCAGCTCTAGCCCTTCAAGGCGCATATTTCGGGCTGGTTTCCAAATCTGCCCAATGTCACTAGGGGAATAAGTTCTTTAAAAACCAATAACAAGCACTAAACATATGTGTTGAGAGGAAAAAAAAAAAAAAAACTTTTATGCTTGCCACTACCTCAAATTGTCCTCCTTCAGTTTTCTGCTGCTGGACTTTAACCACTGTCAGTAAGTAACCAATTTAGCTTGTGGGTAAGATTTTAAGAAATTACACAGAATACCTATCATCTCTTTATGTTGGGTATCTTTGCTGAGTTTTCTTATGTTTATACTATCTTCATGTTTTGAAGCTTCTCTTGTCGGATTTTCTGAAATGTTTCCTGGAGAATATTTTCTTTCAATCTATGCATGCTTATATCATTTATTTCTTCCATACTTGTCAATAATTGGAATTGCATCCTGTTACAAATCGGTAGCAGTACATTTAGTTTTGTTTATCTGAATACGAGGTCAACTGTCTACCAAAAATAATCAGTTTTCTCCATTTGTCGTATACAGGTTCAATTCTTGGAATTAACTCGACAACTTTGAAAGTTTTGAATCTCTCCTCAAATGGTTTTTCAGGTTCTCTGCCCACTTTGACAGGAAGTTGTGTAATAATGGACTTAAGCAGAAATATGGTAAGTGGTGACATCTCCGTTATGCAGAATTGGATGGCTCCACTACAGGTCCTTGATTTGAGTTCAAACAAACTGTCTGGAAGCTTCCCAGACTTGACATCACAGTTTGATAGGATAACCAGTCTTATTCTCAGTAATAATTTGCTAGTTGGTACCTTGCCTTCAACACTGGGGACCCATCCTAGCCTGGCAGTGGTTGACCTCAGTTTAAATGAACTAACAGGGCCAGTTCCTGGTAGTCTCTTTACTTCAGTTACCTTGATAAGCCTGAATCTTTCCGGAAACAAGTTTTCAGGACCGATTCCTTTTCCAGGTTCTCGTGCAAGTGAATTATTAGTTGAAAGTACAGATGGGAAAATGGAGTATCTGGATCTCTCTGATAATTCCTTGAACGGTTCCTTGCCATCAGATATAGAAAAAATGGCAAGTCTTAAATTATTGAATCTAGCAAAGAATGCATTTTCAGGACAGATACCAGGTGCACTGAATAAACTTGATGGCCTGGAGTATCTTGATCTATCTCACAACAGATTTGTAGGTGAAATCCCTGATAAGCTTCCATTCAGCTTAAATGTATTCAATGTATCCTATAATTATCTAAGAGGCAAAGTTCCTGAAAATTTGAAAAGATTTCCTATGTCTTCATTTCGTCCTGGAAATGAGATGCTCAGCTTTCCCCATGACTTTGCCGTACCTTTTGTTCCAAATCATATTTCTCCTGAAGGAAAACATCATAGTTCTAAAGGGAGTATAAAGTTAGCGATCATTCTTGCTTCCCTTGGTGCTGCTGCAATGATTGTTTTTGTTCTAGTGGCTTATCATCAGGCACACCTTAAACAATTCCGTGGAAGAAATGGATTTAGTGATCAAGATACAGGAAGAGATGTCAAGTTAGGAAGATTTTCCCGGCCTTCCCTCTTTAAGTTTCAGAGAGATGTTCAAACCCCACCAACTTCCCTCAGTTTTTCTACCGATCACTTGCTGACTTCAAATTCTAGGGCATTACCTGGGCAGACAGAGTTCGTAACTGAACCTGGGGAACATAAAATATCTGAGGGATTAGCTGCTAGTTCAGCATCCCTGAATCCTAATGTCCTAGATAATCCTCCTGCTACATCTGGAAGGAAGTCCTCTCCAGGTTCCCCATTGTCTTCCTCACCTCGTTTTGTGGAGGCTTCTGAACAACCTGTGATGTTGGATGTCTATTCACCAGATAGGTTGGCTGGAGAACTGTCCTTCCTGGATGGTTCACTGGCATTTACTGCTGAGGACTTATCTCGTGCTCCGGCAGAGGTACTTGGTAGAAGTAGCCATGGCACTCTATATAAAGCTACTCTAGATAGTGGACATATGTTGACTGTGAAGTGGTTACGGGTGGGACTTGTCAAGCATAAGAAAGAATTTGCGAGGGAAGTTAAAAGAATTGGCTCTATAAGACATGCACACATTGTTCCATTACGAGCATACTATTGGGGTCCCAGAGAACAAGAGAGGCTACTTTTAGCAGATTATATTGACGGGGATAGCTTGGCCCTGCATCTTTATGGTAAGAGCCCTTAAAATATTCAAATAGCTCACTCCATCCCTACCCCCCCAATCCCCATCGCGTGCGCGCACACACACTAAAATTGATGGGCTTATTTCTGATGTCACTTTTTATTATTTTCTTTTTTCAGTCAAGTCCATGTAATTGTCTAAGTATGTATGTCGAGCTCATGTAAAGAATTTAATGCTTGGTACATAGTTACTGTTGTATGCTTTCTTTAGCATATATTTGTTAATCTTGGGAGGAACTTTTAAGTGTATGTCAATGCTAGTCCATGCCCAGGTTGTTGACCTGTAATGGTCCTCTAGGGCAGAGCTTTGCCTTTTGATATCAAATTGATCTGCTAGCTTTATGACCCTGTATGTACCAATAGTCCCATAGCTAATAGTGCTTTGGGGAAACTGGTATCACATATTGTTAATGGCAACCATTCTCAATTAACTTGTAGTGGGCAGTTATTTTTTATTGAAGTCCTTTATACCTTTTTCAGTGTTGTGTTGGGTTGATATCCACATCTGACTCATTCATTTTTATCCATTGTTAGAAACACTTGTTAGAAAAATTCTCATTTTGACTTCTAAGTGGATATAAAGATGGCCGGTTGGAACTTCTGATTTGTTGTTTCATACCAAAGTAGCTTCTCTTGTGTTGCAAAATATTAACTTTTCCTTGCTTTATATTTCACTTTAAGCTTTTGCAATTAGTGAAAACAAACAATTGGATTTATCTAGGTGGGCCTAATCAAACTGGAAGGGAGGTCCTGAATTTTTTGTTCAAGTGTACCCAAGGTCATAGATCTCTAATTAAGCCTGTACTAAGCTGCGGCTTTTATGTAACACTGTATTTTGGATAATTTTTACTTGGTAATTTGATGCCAATGGTGTAATTAATCCAGATGCTTGTTTCTTGACAATACAATGATAAGAAAGGGAATGGTTTCTGTGGGAAACCTTGAATTAGATGACTTAAGATTTGTTATTTATGGACAGTAGAGGAAAATCGTGTATTCCACTTCATCTGATCAGTCGATCATGATGTGTGAAAGAATATAGATTGCATAGTGGTTTGGAATGATCCTGGTTTGCCATCTGTTAATCTGTAGATATGTTTAGTTACTGATGTAGGCTGGGCATTGTGAGAAACTTATTTCCTATAAAGCTTTGGCTTTACTTGCAGATGGTTAAATCGATTTATGATCAACATTTTAGTTTTCAAAATAGAATCTGGGGTTTAATAAGTTTTTTATTTACTCGGGGAGTTGGGTTGCCTTGCATGCAACCTTGGTCTAACGCACAGTTACTTAAGATGCATGGGATGGGGATGCAGACGTGGTTTGCCACCAACTCCAGTAGTAGGACTATAGCTTAGTTTGCTATTTGGGGCCATGGTATGCATTAAATTTTTACTTGAGTTGATTTGGTTCAATGTGCAGACATGCACATATATATAGACACAGATATGGGTGCACTGTTTGTTATTGTTAATGGGTACGTATATATGAATACGGACACGGATATGGATGCACTGTTTATTTTTGTTGATGGGGTATGTGTATACGAATATAGACACAGATATGGATATGCACTGTTTTGTATTATTAGTGGGTATGTATATACGAATATATTTGTGAGCACTTGAAGTTGATCATCAGCAAGTCCGCTTGCTATTTCTTTATCTTGCCTAGATATTCTAAGTTCTTTTACGAAGTTTTCATCTAATTTTCCTAATGCAAAAATGAACAATTATAGCATGGTATGTTAGGACTGCAATTTTGGGGCATTTGAATAACGACAGGACAATTGGACACAATATCAAAAAACGGATGGGCACAAATGTCATGTAGTACTGAACTCTGGCCTCATGGTGCATCCGATGATCCTTCTGCCTGCAATTCTGCGCTGAGCCAGGGAGTCAGTTGATGCTATTCGCATCATCAGTAAAGGCACATACTTAAGAAATGATTGGTGGTGACAAGTAAAGATAAAAATGATGTAGAAGCTGCCAGTCTACCGTTGGATGGTGTCTCATATGATTTTCAAATATGTCCTAGGACATGTTTAATGCTTGTCAACTTGTGTCGTCTTCTGTGGTTGACGGAGCTACTTGCAATTGTCTATATAACGCTGCCAATAGCTAATTTCCTGGTGTTTGAAATATCCTATAAGTTGGCAGACTGCAGGCTTTAGTTTTTGAGGTCTCCTAGGCTGCAAGCCTTTTAGCAGCCTGTTAGGACAGAGAATTGGGTTCCGACCTATCATGGTCTGGCATCTTGATTTACACGTGCTTTTACACTTGTGTGTGCAGGAAATATTTGACATGCAATGAGATTTCTCTTAGTTTTGAGTATTTTTTTCAATATATATTGCGCAGAAAGCACACCTCGGAGATACTCCCCGTTATCATTCAGTCAAAGACTAAAAGTTGCCATGGAAGTTGCTCGATGCCTGTTGCATCTTCATGATAGAGGCTTGCCCCATGGAAACTTGAAGCCAACAAATATTGTCTTGGAAGGCCCTGATTACAATGCCCGCCTTACTGATTATGGTCTTCATCGCCTCATGACCTCAGCCGGCATAGCAGAGCAAATATTAAATCTGGGAGCGCTTGGATACTGTGCTCCAGAACTTGCTTCTGCTGTTAAACCAGTCCCATCATTCAAGGCTGATGTCTACGCACTTGGGGTGATTGTAATGGAACTGTTAACTAGGAGAAGTGCTGGTGACATAATATCAGGCCAGTCGGGGGCTGTTGACCTTACAGATTGGGTTCAACTATGTGATCAGGAAGGAAGGAGAATGGACTGTATTGACAGAGACATTGCAGGTGGGGAAGAACCTTCCAGAGCAATGGATGAATTGCTTGGAATATCACTCAGGTGTATTCTCCCTGTAAATGAGAGGCCTAACATCAGACAAGTCTTGGATGATCTTTGCACTATATCTGTTTGAAATTTTTGTAAATGCGTCTTGGAATTCCCTTTTTTTCATTCCTTGACCCAATTGTCGTTTTTCCCCTTAATTCTTTTTTCTCTTTACTGGTTTCAAGCCTTCTGATTTTGGGCTGAGATTATCACATTCTTTTGTTAATTGCAAAATCTTGTTGTAAAGAGACGTGGCATCCGCTGATTATTTGACAATGCTTGAGTTTGATCAAAATTGAAAAGATTGCGATTCTTTGGGTTCTCAATGTGTTCTTTTGATCAGTCTTAGCATGGTTCGCAACATGAAGAAGACTCGTTTGCTCTCAATTCATTTCTACCTCTTGCAAGTATTTTATGCTATTATTTGCTAAGTTACAGATACTGATGAGGCGACAATCAATTCCATTCTCCCATTTGGCTTGAAAAGCCGTGGCTATTTTATCTAGAACATGTCTTGTCCCTACAGCGTGGGAACAAATAGTGAAGCCTTGGCTATTTTATCTAGAACATGTCTTGTCCTACAGCGTGGGAACAAATAGTGCAGCCTTGGCTATGTTAAAAAGTTTTTGAGGTATAATCTCAGAGAGATCCTTCTTTTATGAATAATTAGAAATTAAGGAATGTCCATTTTTACCCAAGACTTCATTCACCATTAGTCCCTCTTCCCACTTCCACCCCTCTTTTAGAGATCTACGAAGGTTACATCTTCTCCTTGTAAATATCAATGCCAACCAATAATCAACTCAAGCTGAGATCTCAAATTGTTCTCATTGTAAACATCAAGCATCTCCATCAGACCGCGTTGATCTCGAATTAACGCATATAAGATCGCATATTGCATGCATTAAAAAAGAATTTCTCGCATCGATCAAAACAATTGGTGTACAAAAGATTGAAACTAAACATTTCTCTAACCTAAAGAAACTAGAAATTTACATGGAAAGTTTTAGAAAATTACTTCCAGAGAGAATACACAAGAAAAAACAAACAAAAATTTATATCCTGTCCAATTTAAAACTAACAGGATGCAGTACCAATGCTTTACAAGTATCAATGTTAACGAAAATCAAGCAGAGTTGTGAAGGAAAAAAAGAACTAGACAAACAAGCCAATTCTGATCTTCGATTGGTAATATGATATGACAAGTAAGAAGAAGATCAAAGCGGCAAGAGCCCAAGGTATGAACGACCCTTTCTTCAAAGATGACCGCTCCTTGCTTAAACCGCTGTGATCGGCACCAGGTGGATAGATCTGGGCCTTGATTTTGGAAATCTCCGAGGCCGACAAGCAATGCAAGACGAGCGTGAGGACCAGCGGGATTGCCCGGAGTCCCCATCCAGTCCGTGATCGTACAAGGTGTTTCGCCCCCGATACGTTTGAAAAACGCCAAGAAACACAAAGAAGGACGGAAACGATCACCAAGATTAGAACCACGGTGTACGGCACAGGCTCTCTTAAGACCGAAGAGAAACAAAAACCAGATCCTCGGGTTGAAGAATCGGCAGAGACTCGATTCGACCCCGTCATCAGGGGGTTCTGAGTTGGGCCCCACTCCATCGAGCCGAAATCTGACCCTACACGGTCCCGCCCATGGGCTGCGCGACGGTTCCACTCCGTTTCGTTAGGTCCCTTGCGGCGTTTATGTAGGATCTTTCCGAGGCGCACGACGACGGGAGGAGTTTTAGGAGGAGAGGACCGGGTCTTGTGGCTGCCCGTGAAAGCCGTGGAGAGCGCGTTAATGAAACTGTGCATGAAAACGTTCATGGAGGCCACTGGGCGGCTCCGGCCGTCCATTGAAGGAGAAAGCACGATGCTTGGAACCGACACAAAAAGGAAGAGATTGCGCTTCAATTCTCAGGATCACAAAGATCAAAGCCGATTGCTGGGTGTTTCTTGATCATAGCCGTTGGAAGAATGGAGACGGCAACTATATAGCGTTTGAGATAAAATTTGAATTCCGAGTGTCTCATTTACTTTTATGCCCTCTCCTTGTGGTAAGAGGATTTCCCCGCCAACGTTCTTTCTGTGGAGAGATTCACGAAATTACCATGCCATGGGTTTTAGTAACGTCTAAATTCCAATATGCTTTACGACGTCGTTATCATGAGATTGAAAACCTTTTTTTTTTTTTTTTCCAGAAAAAGAAGGTCCAAAACCAAGTTCTTTAGATCTCAAACACACCCAACACCGGCTCAAAAGGTTTGCCTACGATTATGAGCTTTGAAGTAAATAAGAGTTTATGATAGCTTAAATGTTATAGTAGATAGAAAATAATCATGATAACTTATTAGCTTAGTAGTAAATTAATAGGTCATGAAATTTTTAATCTCAGGTTCAACACTTACTATATAATTTGGATGCGAATATATATTAAAAAAAAAAGAAATAATGGACTTAAGTATAAACAAGTTTATGATATTTGGTAATATTCACATAAAGTATGGCATTTCAATAATCATAACAGTAGACTTAAGTATAAACAAGGTTAAGAAGGAAGTGAGCTTCATTTGAAACAAGAAGTGTTAATGCTAGTAACAAACAATTCAAGCTGAAAACCATTTGAGGGCCTGATTTATAAGCAAGCTGAATACGAGGATAGCAATCATAGCAGTACTTTCTTTGTTTTTTTTTTTTTTTTTATTTATAGAAAATATAGGTGGCCTCATCGAATTATTCATTTTTTTTGACAACTTATGGCACAAAACTTTTGAAAATGAATCTTAAGCTGTTCTAGCTGCCAACTTATGGCACCTTCTATGAGCATATAGCGCTAAAATATAGGAAAATGTCACACATGAAACTTAGTTCAAACAAAATGTACAATCTTTTGACATCTAACAGATATTTAGCTAACCCAGAAACAGAATACCGGAGGTGGGAAAACAGAGAGAGAGCAAACAATAATCAAGCCTTTGGTTAGGCAATCAAGTTGGACAACTTTCTTTCTTCATGTTCCATTTAAAAGATGAACCTGCCAAATTCACCAATGTGTTTATGGAAATTCTACTGCTGTTGGGTTAAGGAAGGTTCACTAGGTTCACAAGTACTAATCATGATGTATTTTAGGCCTCGATTAGCGTCCATGTCAGATATGTTACATGTTACATGTTAAATAGAACAAAGACAAGCGTACGAGGTTTTCCAAGTTCACACAAAGAAAACACATTTTATATTTGAAAAAAGGAAAAGATTCATGGATGGAACATTATGGGTTCGTGAGAGAAGAGAAAGAAAAAAAGATTATAGAAAAAGAGGAGGTTGGAACCCTACATTTATGAAATTTTTTGAATCAATTTTTTTTAATGATTATAGAGATAGATTCATATGTCTATATATAGACAAAAAGAATTATAATTAAAATAATGTATAAAATCAAATTAAATCAAGTTAAGCGACGTATTTGGTGATTTTCTTTTTATGATGGTTAGGGTTGATGTGGCACTTCATGTTGATATGATTGATGTGCTCTGTGTTGACGTGACATTTTTCACCATTAACAATTTTGTTTAGTGACAAGAAGCAATGTCCTCCATGTGGAACTGATTTTTCGTTTTTTGTTTGCATTGAGAAAACTTGAGAGACAGGGAATGCTCACCATGGCTTTGATACGGACTGCAGTCACACCGCTTTGGCATGCCTACCTCCTGGACGAATGGACATGGAAAAGCTGCATCAGGAAGAGGACACTACCTCCCGGTCCAAGAGGATTCCCTACCCTTGGTCTTACAAAGTTAAATCAATTCCTTCATGCTTTTGTCTAAAATGATTTCCTTGCAGGACAAGCTTGTAGGGCCAACGGACCCCTTCGGCACTCTCGGAACTAGTGAAAAATCGACGGGTGATGAAGAAACTTCAAAAGGAGATGGAAGACGTGGTTGGCTTGGAGAGAGTGGCAGAGGAAAATGACTTGGATATGAACAGATAAGGTGTGGCCTAATGGGACATCTTGATTCCACCAGTTTTCCTTTAAAGATTATTCTATCATCATCAAGGATTAAGCTCATCTCTCTCTGTCACAGTGTTCGGTTATAGAATTTCCGGAACAAAGTAAGGTTTCCTGATCAAAGCAGATACACTTTAAGGGAACAACTTTCACAAGTGAAAGCAAGAGAAGAAAACTAAACGTAATAAACGATCCAAGCAGATAACTCCTTCAGTCTCTATCCCTGTATTTTGAGCACCAAATCCACGTGTTCCCACAAAAAGTTTTAAAGATACACTTGGGGGACAACCAAATTTTATCTTGCACTATCGAGGGGTCATGCAGCTGGCTGATGTGTTTGATAGGTAGAATAGTCTCAATCATCGCGGCAGCTAATGCAGCTCCTCCGCGAAAGACGCTGTGGCAGACAACATTGCTTCATCTTCTCATTCTCCTTCGCTGCCAAAGGGATCCAGGCATAAGTACAAAACGCATATGAAAAGAAACTGATTTTTGTGTAAGGTTCATCGATATCATAAAAATGTAAAAATTGGTGGACAGTTTCCCGGCCTTGACAGAAGCATCTGGGAAGTATGAGGTGATTATATCCATGACTTACTCCTGATGGTTTTCCTTAATAAAATTTCTATTACAAGATCTTCATGTGAAGTATTTCACAAGATTGATTTCTTTCATTTTTGTCTCCAGAGTCTCGGATGGTGTATCTGTCATATTTTCAAGAATTGCATGCAAAATCATATGGATGTTAGGGCTTATGAATGTTTCACATGCAGCATTTTTGAACATATAATATCCTTGTCTACTGGGGAAGACAAATATATTTAAGTTATTTAGAGCACGGACCGTTTAGAAATGATGTCGTTCCTATCCCGGCTTGCTGCCAGCCTACAGAACACTCTTGAAACCAAAAAGATAGAATGGTATATCACCCTAAATATATGTGTATAAAAAATAGGAAACCATTGTTGTGTTCTTGTAGCCGTGTAATTACAGAACTCAAAAGATTGATACAAATTGCTTCAACAGATTGAAATCTCTTTTAAACGTCCAGATATCCTTGTCTGGGAGAATCAGGAGAACAAACGTCCATTGCTTTTATACTAAAACAAGGTTCAGTAGATCAACACACCCATTTTCCCTCAAGAAAGGAAAATTCTAGCTCAAAGACATGAAAATAGCAGAAAATATGGTCCCCAAAGTTACCTAATACAACTTCACTTCAAATCAGACATGCACGACACATTATTTTAGACAGGAAGACAATATAAGTCCATAATCATATGCGAAGGCGAAAAGTAGGAATTGCAAGTAGAGGCTTGGCTCTGGGAGTTGCAAGGCCGAACTTCTCGGTCATGTCCAACTCAGTTGGAAGCATGTTGTCAGGAAGCTTCCAATCAAAGCAATGAACAATTTGTGCTACCACTAGCCGAACAATAGTGAGACCTAATTGCATCCCAGGGCAGATTCTTCTACCCGAGCCAAAGGGGATCAGCTGGAAGTGACGTCCTCGGACATCTACGGTAGTCCCAGCAAATCTCTCCGGGATGAATTGCTCTGCGTTAGTCCAAGCACTTGGGTCTCTCCCGATTGCCCAGGCGTTTATGAGGACTCTAGACTTCCGAGGTAAGTAGAAACCATTAACCACGCAGTCTTTCGTTGCCTCACGAGGTAGCAACAGCGGTGCCACTGGATGCAGCCTGAAGGTTTCCTTAACCACCATGTCCAAGTACTTAAGGCCATGCAAATCCACTTCCTCTACCATTCTCTCCAAACCCACCACATCTTCCAACTCCTTTTGAAGTTTCTTCATTACCTGCGGATGCCTGATTAGTTCTGAGAGTGTCCACTCAATTGTAACTGCCGAAGTGTCCATTGAGGCTGCGAGCATGTCCTGGGATGGAATCATAGTGAGCACACACATGAGATATTGATACGACTACATAAAAATCAATTGAACAATTTTCTCTATCACATTTTTTACTCTCAGTCTATAAAATTTAGGTTATAGGTATAGTTACCAAAATGATGGCTTTGACATTGGGCCCCTCTATACTGTACTCCTTTCCTTCAGATCCCATAAAGCTCAATAGGATGTCAACAAAGTCCTTGGTATTAGTTTGGTCCTTGGAATGGAGACGCTCATTGATGATCCTCTCGAAGAAGTCATCAAAGATCTTTCCGAGAGCCTTCATTCTTCGTGTGAGCCCCTGAAGGTCCAAGGGCGTAAGGCAAGGAATGTAATCATTTAGGTTGGGAAGTGCAACAAGCAGGAAAAACTCGTGGATCATACCCTTAAATCCCCTCTCATCAAGATCCTCGTCCGTGTACTTCTTCCCAAACACCATACGGCAACTGATAGCCACGTTGAGAGATAAAACCTGGGCACTCAGATCAACAGCAACACAATTCCGGCTAGCCTCTTGAATGAACTTTATCATTTGGCTAAGTTCTTCTCTTCTCATGGATGTGAAAGAATCGATTTTTGAGTTGCCAAGCAATTCTTGTGTGCACATCCTACGTACGCTGCGCCAATAAGAGTTGTATGGAGCAAAGCTAATACTTTTTACATCGTATGACATGTGCTTTGCAGACTCTTGAGGTGGTCTACTGGCAAACACAACGTCATGTTCTTTAAGGAACAGCTCTGCGGCTTGAGGCGAAGAGACAACAATGGTAGGGACCAGGCCTAAGCGCAAGTGCATGATGGGGCCGTATTTCTGGGCAAGTTGGGCTAGATCATGATGGAGTTCTCCCAACATTGGAAAGTACCCAAGGATAGGGAATCCTCTCGGACCGGGAGGCAATTGGCTCTTCTTTTTCCTGCTTTTCCATGCCCATTGTTGCAGCAGAAAAGCAAGCAAAACCAGTATGGTTATGCACCAGAACCAAGCCATGGCGGGATTCTTTTTCTCTCAAGATCTCTTTCTCACCCTCCCAAGTTTTCTCAATTGAGGCCAGGCAACGAAAAACCATCTATATATACACGATTCCTTCTTCGGATCAAAGAATATCAAATATGTTTTCTTTCAGTGCACGTGCAAAACGTTCTACAGGGACTCAGATCGTGATCTTAAATATATAGTACACGATTAGAGGCAGAATTTTTCAAATGTTCACGAATTGTGGTAGTTTCATCTTTTAATGCGCGCATGAGAAGTAAGTTCTTCACATGTCGACAACGAAAAAATTCGTCGTTAGACAACGTATATTGTGGAGGTTAACAATCTGACAGAGAAATCTGAAATTTGCAGATAGGCACGCGACGTGCATAGCCACGTGAAGTTGCTTCTATGAAGGAGACAGTCTTCACACCACCAACCTCTGCACTTCATGTTGGAGATACATCACACCACCAACCTCTTGGAGATACATCCACATCTAGACGGTAATCCGGAACGGATGAAAGATAGGGACCAAACTTGGTTCCAATACCATATAAGAAGCATTTTTATCTTTCAAAAAGGCATTATAAAAAATAGAGATATCATTATTAATAAAGCCGAAAAACTCGATATCCGGAATCAAGGACAGTTTCCAACACTTCACCCTCTATTAAAGTTACTGAAGTTTCTTCTATGGTCTTCCTCCGCTGGCCAGACAATCTTCACTTCACCAAACTCTACGTTCCACCATATGTTAAAGTTACTAATCTAAACAAGCTTGACATTGCCGGGCTAAGTTTGAGAGGGTTGTATTAGAGTTATTGATCTAAACAAGCTTGACATTATCATACCAAGCTTGAGTATGTTAAGAGTTGTCAGCTTTTGGGAGCTTGAATGTACAAAGAGGATTTACCGTAGAAGCTGACGCACAACCTCTGAATGATGTGGAAGAAGGTACACAAGTAGGTGTCCCATAGAAGCTGGTTTGTCTTCAGTTCAGTGCGCCGATGGGAAATCTTCACTTTCAGAAAACGAATCCGGTGGTTCCTCTTACCTGACCTACCACATGCAAGGTTAAATTCTGGGGTCCTACAAATCTCACAAAATATCGCTCTTGACTCCAAAGAGGAAAAAAACAAAAAACAAAAAAAGGTGGCAGTTTTCCAATGGAGCAAGTGGCCTTCCAAGCGTAGGCATGAAGATCCCAAACCAAATACCGAAGGAAGGAGGGTGTGGAATGGAAATCCCAAACCGAATCTAAACCAAAGAGCGGCAGGTTTGGAGAATGAACCCTTCGGTTCGTCCCACCATGATGTGTGAAAGAGGACATGAAGGGGCCACGTTCTGCACGTTCATCTCACCTGCCTTAGCCTCTGCAAGGTTTATCATATCTTGCAATCGTTTTGTCTTTTCTAGCTTAATTATGCAGCAAGTGGGATAAAGGAAGCAACAAGGGAGCAAATCACCCTATAAATTCTAATATATATGAACTTTACAATATTTCACCTACATACACAGGTGTAAAATTTAATTTTATAAGGCAATTACCTCTACAAGAAAAATAAAAAAATAAATATAAATATAAAACCTAATGCAATCGAGTAAACCTAATATATTAATAACTTATACGGCTAGTATGTTTACTAAGTCAAAGCCCTTAAGCTTAGGAATAAAATGTTGCACGCAACACAGCCATGATGAACAATTCAACAAACTTTAATTTTCTTCTCTATCCAGCTGTAACTTGTATTGCAGGCAACTCCTTATTTGCATTCCTCCATCTTTGTTGAGTAATAAGTTTTATATAGTTAAAGAAGTTATTAAAAATCCTACTTATAAGATAATGAAATTTATTACCTTTTGAGTTAGATAATAAGCATATTAATACTCTCTAATCTCTGTTCTAACGGAACATAAACAACCGGAAAATGTCGACACGAAAACTTTAAAAGGTGCGCAGTTTGTTAGAAGGCCCTACCATGTCAGCCTCCACATCGACCTCCATGTTAGCCCTAGGCCACGTTAGTCCTAGGCCACGTCAGCCCTAGCTAACCCGGATCCACGACCCGACCAGCAATCGCGTTTGTGCGCGATCGTGAGGAGCCGCAATTGCCGCCGTCGTCACCGGTTTCCTTTTTCGTTCGAATTTGTAAATTTGTAAAGATTTTGATTCGGCTTTTTATTGTGTAAATCATTCCTAATCTATCTCTTGTAAAACGATTATATATGTTTGTAATTAAATCAATGAAATTATCGGAGAATTTTTACACAAAATCAATCTAGGGTTCTTAAGCTTTTCCGACCGATCCTCTCTCTCTCTCTTTGATTTTTATCATGGTATCATCGGAGCCGATGGCTAACACCGCCACGTTGGAAATCCCCTTTCCTGATTCGAACCCTACCCCTCCTCTTCCCATAGTTCCGGCGACTTCTCCGACGCCGACGATGCCCGCACCCACCACCTATAAGCGTTTCGACGGCATGAACTTCATCATCTGGAGAACGCGAATCCTCCCCTTCCTGATTTCCCAAAATTTGCTCCCCATTCTCAACGGCCGTGAAACCGCGCCACCCAAATCCCTAATTGGGCCCGACAGTTCTCAATCTCCCAATCCCGCTCATCAAGCATGGTTAATTCGTGATCAGGTGGCTTTGGGATGGATCCTCGCCACCTTAACCAACACGGTGGTGACCCAATTGACGGATATTCGTTCATCCGCCGCCGTTTGGGCTCACAGACGTGCACCTACACCACGTAGTCCAACGCCTATTCTTCTGCTCTCCGGATGCAACTTCAAACCCTCAATCGAGGCTCTTGCACCGTCACGGAATTTCTTCACGATGTCAAAGCGATTCTAGATCAATTGGCCGCAATCGGAAGCAAAATTTCTGATGATGAGTATCTGGCTCACGTTTTTCGCGGCCTCGGTGATGAATTCGACAGTCTTGCAACATCGATCTCGGTTCAAAATCAGACGAACCCCCTCAGCCGCAACACCGTCCATAGCTTCATCCTCGCCCAAGAAGGCCGAACCAACGATCGTGCTGCGCCCGTTTCTCCGGCAGCATTCGCTGCGTACCCAGGTCAGTTCACGGGTCACGCAAATGCTCATTCGGGTCCCTTCGCGGGTCCCGCGAACACCTACTCGGGTCAGTTCGCGAGTCACGCAAACGCGCCCGTGGCCCACACTAACTCAAGCCTGTCATTCAGCTCGCGCACGGGCCGCTCCCAACCTGCGCCCTTCGCACCCGCTCCAGCCCAACCTGCACCAGATGGGCTGCTGCCCAACCCGCCAGCCCAAAACTAACCCAACAGAAACTCCTTCCGGGCCCGCAGATCCAACAGGCCCTACTGCCACTTATATAGAAAACCCGGCCATTATGTTTCAAACTACCGTGAAAGATTTAACCCAAATTTTAGCCCTCAAACCAATTACCAGGCCCAATCCTCTCCCCAGGCCCATATAACCTACCCCACCTACTACCCTCCTCAAATTAATTATACCCAACTTCCCCCTCGTCTCTCCCACTATGGCCCACCTAAGCCCCTACCTTCTGCTCTCGATGCCTCCTCCTGGCACCCCGACTTAGGAGCCTCCCATCATGTCACTGACTCCACCTCTGCCCTCTCCGGAGTCACTCCCTACACAAGCTCTCAGCAACTCACCGTGGGTGATGGAGTATCTTTACCTATCACTCACACAGGTACCCTTTGCACTCCTCACTTTCGTTTAAATCATGTCTTAGTTGTTCCATCCATTACTAAAAATCTTTTATCTGTTTCCCAATTCACGTCGGACAATAATTGTTATTTCATATTTTCTGCCACTCATTTTTAGGCAATTTCTTATCTCACGAGCCAGATCATCCTCCACGGCATCCATGATCGTGGACTCTACCACCTCGACTCGTCCGAAGTCCGTCCTCGTGCATACTTGGCTTCTCATACCAGTCTTCTCCTGCTGTGGCATCATCGTCTTGGTCATCTGTCCCCACCTATTTTGATTAATCTTTTGAAGACTACCAACACCCCATATTCATCCCCATCTTATCCCCCATGTACGGCGTGTGCTCTCAGTAAAAGTCACCGCCATCCCCACCCCCCCTCCCCCTCTCGGTCAACCCGACCTCTTCAACTCGTTCACTTTGATGTATGGGGACCATCTCCAGTTCAATCATTTAATAAAAATAAATTTTATGTTTGTTTTATTGATGATTTTTCCTGCTTTACTTGGCTTTACACTTTTCAAACTCGCTCTCAATTTTTCACCATTTTTACCACCTTCCACAAATTTGTCGAGAACCAACTTCAGTGTCGTCTTCAAGCCATCCAATGTGATGGCGCTCCGAAATTTCTCTCCGTCATGTTTCGTCAATATCTCCAATCCGCAAGGATTCATCAACGTGTCTCTTGTCCCTACTCTCCCTTTCAGAATGGTGTTACCGAATGCAACCATCGTCACATCGTCGAGACCGGTCTCACTCTGATGTCTCAAGCTGTTGTCCCTCCTCACTTCTGGGATTATGCATTTGAGACGACTGTCTTCCTCATTAACCACCTTCCCACCCCGGTGCTCCGAAATCTTTCTCCTTGGCAAACCCTCTTTCATCAACCTCCCGACATTAGCTCTCTTCGTGTTTTTGGGTGTGCAGTCTTTCCCTACTTACGCCCCTATGCCCCTCATAAACTTGCTCCCCTCTCCTGTGCTTGTGTCTTCCTCGGCTACCTTGCCGGGTACCATGGATATCGCTGCTACTGCCCCATGACCCGTCGCACCTATATCACTGCTGATGCGGTTTTTCACGAAGAAACCTTTCCCTATCATAATATCCCTCCTCCCCCTCCCTCCTCACCAAGCACCCCCTTCACATAGTTCCGGTCTCTCCCACTCCCTCTCCACCCTCTCCGTCACCTGCACCCTTGTCGAGCTCTCCTTCTCCTCCACTCTCCACTTCCCCTGAGTCCCCACTGGACTCCACCTCCCCTACCACCCATCCTCCTTCTGACGCCCCACTGGCATCAGTTCCCCAGCCCCCTACTTGGCCTGTGACCCGTCTCTAGGATGGCACCATTTCCCACTGCCATCTCACCAAACATCAAACGTTTGCCCTCACCACCACTACCCAAGCCCACCCTGAACCTACATGCTTCTCTCAGGCTGTTCGGGAGCCACACTGGCACGAGGCTATGGCTGCTGAGTATACTGCCCTTCTCCAGAATGGCACATGGGCTCTGGTTCCCCTACCCTATGGTGTTAAACCCATTGGTTGCAAATGGATCTATAAAGTCAAACTCAAGTCCGATGGCTCCCTAGAACGCTACAAAGCCCGCCTAGTTGCGAAGGGCTTCCATCAGAAGGAAGGCATTGATTTCACTGAGACTTTCAGCCCAGTAGCCAAGCATGTCACTGTTCGCATTGTTCTCACCATTGCCTATTCTCGTGGCTGGTCGATTCGACAACTGGATGTATCCAATGCCTTCTTACATGGTCATCTCTCGGAAGTGGTCTATATGGAACAACCCCAGGGTTTCGTTAACCCTGAACGCCCCCAGCATGTCTATCGATTGTATCGCTCTCTATATGGCCTCAAGCAAGCCCCCCGTGCTTGGTACCAGCGCCTAAGCACCTTTCTGGTCTCTCTGGGCTTCATTATCTCACAGGTGAACACTTTTCTGTTTACTCTCCACACTCCCCAGTACAACCTCATTCTCCTTGTTTATGTGGATGATATTATTTTAATTGGTTGACCGCATGCTCCTTTTGCTACTCTTCTTCAGGCACTACACCATGAGTTTGCCCTCAAGGACTTGGGGCCGATCCACTATTTTCTCGGTGTCAAAGTTCAACCTACCTCTGATGGTCTTCTCTTGCATCAAGCCAAGTTCACCCTCGACATCCTTGCTCGAGCTAAAATGACTGACGCCAAGGCCATCTCCACACCTTGCTACACTGATGAACCTCTCTCCATCCACTCTGGCGATCCCCTCCCCAATCCTTTCCTTTACCGCAGCATTGTTGGTGCCCTACAATATCTTACCCTCACTCGCCCAGATATTGCATACTCCGTCAACACCGCACGCCAGTTCCTTCACAATCCCACCACCACCCATTGGCAAGCTGTGAAACACATACTTCGATACTTAACCGACACTCCCCGACTTGGCCTTCTCCTTACTCGGGGCCCTACCATCTCCCTTCATGCCTTCTCAGATTCTAGTTGGGCTGGTGATCGTGATGATCGTCGCTCCGTCGGTGGGTTCTGGATCTTTCTTGGTCACAATCTGATCTCTTGGAGTTCTCGTAAACAGCGCACCATTGCTCGCTCCAGCACTGAAGCAGAATACAAATCGTTAGCTGACATCACAACCGAAATTATGTGGATTAAGTATCTTTTCAGAGATCTTCATGCTCTTCCTCCTCAACCTCCCACGCTCTGGTGTGACAACATGTCAGCGCTCTATCTCACCGCCAATCCAGTCTTCCATGCTCGCACCAAGCACATCAAGATCGACTTTCACTTTGTTCATGAACGTTTAGCTCGTGGTCAACTATTTCTCCAGTTTATCTCCACTATTGACCAACCTGCTGATATCTTCACCAAAGGCCTTTCCTCCGCTCGCTTCAAGCTTCTTCGATCCAAGCTGATGGTCCAGTCTGCCACTTCAACTTGCAGGGGGATGTTAGAAGGCTCTGCCACGTCAGCCTCCACGTCGACCTCCACGTCAGCCCTAGCTGACCCGGATCCACGACCCGATCCACAGTCGCGTTTGTGCGCAATCGTGAGGAGCCGCGCTGCCGCCGTCGTCACCGGTTTCCTTTTCCGTTCGAATCTGTAAATTTGTAAAGATTTTGATTCAGCTTTTTATTGTGTAAATCATTCCTAATCTATCTTTTGTAAAACGATTATATATTTTTGTAATTAAATCAATGAAATTATTGGAGAATTTTTACACAAAATCAATCTAGGGTTCTTAAGCTTTTCCAACCGATCCTCTCTCTCTCTCTCTTTGATTTTTATCATAGTCGCTGTCGTATAAAACCAAACAAGCAAGGGAAGTGCGTTTTATAACAAAATATTTCACGCCACACATAGCCAAGATGATAGTAGCCACACATTCACAAAGTTATCACGAGAACATGGATCCCAAAACCGCCACTTTTTATTTCCCACACATGGAAAACATTTTAAGTGCGAAGGAAAATCGTAGGTTAGCAATAATTCTTCCCCGGGGGTGCCGTGATAATTTGCTTTGTTTTAGTGGCTACTCGCGCACCGCATCTGAAACAGAATTATGTCCAAAGTTAGGAAGATTTACTAGGCTTTCCTCCACTTCTTTTCTTTTCTTTTCTTTTCTTTTCTTTCCACTCCTTGGATAAGACTTAACAACTCCGACCACAAAAACAAGCTTAAGGGAATTGTGAAAAACCAAAAGAAAAAAAAAAAGGTTAAGGAATAGGCTAATCACATAAATATAGCATGTGTTTGGTTCTATAGACTCTTTATATCCCAAGTGAAAGAAACCACTCCTTGGATAACACGCAAAGACAACAATTTCGATCATAAAAACATGCTTCAGGGAAATGTGAAAAACCAAAAAAAAAGGGTAAAGAAAAGAGAGGTTAATCACATAAATATAGCATGAATTCGTTTCGATAGACTCTTTATATCCAAAAGTGAAAGAAACCAGTCCTGGGATAACACGTAAAAACAACAATTTCGATCATAAAAACATGGTTAAGAGAAATGTGAAAAACAAAAAAAAAAAAGTTAAAAAAAATAAATTTGAGGCTAATCACATAAATATAGCATGTGTTTGGTTAGATAGATTCTTTATATTCAGAAGTGGAAGAAACCACTTCTTGGACAACACGTAAAGACAACAATTCCAACAATAAAATCATGCTTAAGGGGAATGTGAAAAATGAATAAAAAATAAAAAAGAAGGCTAATCATATAGATATAACATATGTTTCGTTTGACAGACTTTTTATGTCCAAAAGTAGAAGAAACCACTCATTGGATTGCCATGTAAAGACAACAATTCCAACCACAAAGTCTTGCTAGGCTAATCACATTGTTATAGCATGTACATTGATCAACAGTCTCTTTATGTCCAAAAGGGGGAGGTGATAAGATCTAGTCCTTCGTCCGATCTAATTGTTTGTCAACGGCCTTCCTCCGGCCACGTCGTATTTAAAGATGTGTGGTTTAAAAGCCTTTCTAGACAATGGTTAAGCTTCATTACTATCTATTACAGTGTTCAAGCAGACACTCCTCAATCTCTGTCACTGTATTTTGATCACCTAGTCCATGCGTTTGAGAAGAATCTTTTAAGATAAGATCGCGAATAAGCAGATGGTATTTTGTATGATTGTCGGAACATGTTGCTGGCAGATGCACTTGTTGGGATTTATAGACTTAATCATCACATCAACAACGAAGAAAAAGCAATTGCCAATGTCCAGTTAATGTTGTTTTATTTGATTGCCGACTCATGCATCTCGTCCGTGAAAGACTAGATGTAACATACAGAATTAATTCATCTCCTCGCTACATACAGAATTAATTCATCTCCTCGCTCTCTTTGACAGTAAAAAAGAAGAGGAAGGAGCTAGTGTGAATGGGCTTAAGATCTTATTTTCCAATACTCTTCCTCAAATTAGGGATATGTGAATATCAAATACTTCATACTTCGATAGAGATGAAAGTTATATCTATTACTAAGGGCCTTTGTTAGGTTAGAGATGGATTGGTGCATTCCAGACCAATCCATAAAATTGTACCAGACAGCAAGCCTGACCCATTTGTTTGAAAACTCAATGATTTTTGTACATTAGAAGAAAGAGAAAATGGTCAGGAGAGGAAAAACTGAAACATAATTTGTGCAAGGAAGCCCATTAAATTGTCCTCTGTCGAGTTATTGTAGGTTAGCAGCCTAATCTCACCCTCTTTTGATCTTTGGAGTCCCTCATACGTGGCATACACCCAGCAAGATTCACATCAAAATTTGCTCGTATAGGTTCAAATTTGGAAGGATAGATAACTTCAATATCAAATTGTCATGATTCTTAACTATTATGCCCAAAGGTCTAAACCTATTATCTAACTAAAGATTAATCTATTTGGACCGGACAATCTACCTAATATCAATTTGAAATTCTTGCTGACGGCATCTTGGGGTTCCCCCCCTCCTTTTTTTTTTTTCATCTTGTTCCAAATGTCCCTCTCTCTTGATTGGTCTCAAGCCTCTTATCTTGGGCTAATCATTACATTCTTTTATCTTTTTGGGAATGTTATACATGCTATATGTTGAAAGAGACTGATTTTCCCTCCTCATTTCTGTCCAAAAACGTTGTTGTAATTCTTTTGGATTTTAATAATTATTAAATCCACATGGAGAAAGAAAAAGAAAAAAGAAAAAAGAAAAAAAAGGACAAAAATGCGCAAATGTTTCCATAGTAATCCACTCTCAAAGCTATTCTGACAGAAGCTATGACAATGGTCATGTGCCAAAGATTGAGCACGATAACATCAACATTTGCACTCGAGTGCGGCCTCTGTAAATCGTACCGGAGTTAGAAGAAGCTTAGAGTCTGCTGGGCTTTTGAAAGGGTCTAGACGAGGCCACCAAGTTGCTTTACCTGAACGAGGGTGTTATGGTTTCTGCAGTTTTCATGTCGGGTCGTTTCACTGGAAAAAAAACCTATTTTTGACCGTTTCACAGTAGCATCCAACCCGCTAAAGCATTTTGAATGTCGAAGCCGAAATCGCTCACCATTCTTCTGCCCTATGAGCTCCAGGGAAGGTCATTTGCAGAATCGATCAAACCCTTTCTCCCTCACCTCTTCCGTTCCTTTTCTTTATCCACCGAAGCCAAAACCCAGCCTCCTCAGCCTACCTTCCCCATTACCAATTACCTAATCACCAACTTCCAATTCCCCAAAACCCTAGCCCTTTCTGTCGGGTCCCGCTTTTATTGGATCAAAACCCTTGAGAAGCCACAATCTGTGATTCTCTTCCTCCAAAATGTGGGATTTTCCGAGTCCCACATTCGGTCCGCGGCCCGTGTGTCCCCCCAAATCCTCTTCTCTGATGTCAACAAGACCCTTAAGCCGAAGATCGAGTTTTTTCAGGATCTAGGTCTTGTGGGTTCTGAGCTGGGCAAGTTTCTTTCCAAGAACTCCTCGCTCTTGTGTGTTAGTTTGGAGAGGAAGTTGGTACCCTGCGTCGACATTCTCAAGAAGGTATTGTGCGGAGATAAGATTAATGAGAACCTTATACGGGCTCTGAAGCGGTGCAATTGGCTGATAAGGGGAGACCCTGAATCAAGGTTGGTGGGTAACATTGCCTTCTTGAGGAGTTGTGGGATCCTTGGATCTCAGCTCTCGATGCTTCTGACTAGGCAGCCTTGGCTTTTCATTACGGACGAATCCAAGCTTAAAGATCTTGTTTCTCGGGTTGTAGACATGGGTTTTTCTCTGAATTCGAGGATGTTGGTTTATGCGCTTTACACCATTAGTTGTCTGAGCAATGAGACTTTCATGAGGAAATTGGAGTTATTTCGGAGTTTTGGGTTTTCTTCGGATGAATGTATGGAAATGTTTCGAAAGCAACCCGGTTTGCTTAGGGCCTCCGAGGAAAAGTTGAAGCTTGGAATTGAGTTCTTCATGGGCACGATGAAGTTGGAAAAGTCAGTGTTAATTAGCTGGCCTTTGTGTTTCATGTTTAGCTTGGAGACGAGAGTGATTCCTCGGTACATGGTTGTGGAGATTTTGAAGTCCAAAAGATTATTGAAGAGGGAGCCTAGTATTAGTAATATGTTTAATTTAACAGAGGATCAATTCTTGGCGAAGTTTATAAGGAAGTTTGGGGATCACGCTGAGGAATTGTTGGTAGCATACAACGGTCATTTGTTGGATTCTTCTTCTGAAGATAAATCTTGATACATGTTGAATCTTCATATTCCTTGGTAAGATTCCTGGGCAAGTCCAATAAAATATGTGAAGAGGAAAACCAACTTCATAGACATATTTGTTTTGACATTTTTGAGTACTTATGTCCTTTTTGTGTTTCCGGTGGAAAGTATCTTGACTTTGTTACTTGTCATTGTATTCTTTCTCCCATCTGCATTTAGCCAATGCAATATTCGTGGGATTTGAAATTCATGTTTCCAGTTTTCTCTAATTCTGGACAGCTCTTTGTATATGTTGGAAGATCAGCCTTTATTTTTTTACTCCAGCAAATTGTTGGATTTCTAATGTGTTTGGTTTAATCTAATTTCTTGATACTAACCATCCAGCTGCATGAGGTGCTGAGAAGTATGCTTTGGGCATATATCCATTGCGAACATGCTTCTTCTTACTTAATTTCCTAGCTTCTAGTCGTTTTCACTTCAACTTGAAGTCGTAGATGCTTTTTCATGTAATGGATTGGTGAGTAAGATATCTTGTGGAACTTGGGATATGCTTGTCATGATCTTCATTATATTCCTGCTTTTTCTACTGCATTCTTTTTCTTTTTCTTTTTCTTTTTCTTTTTCTTTTTCTTTTTTATTCTTATCTTTGATTCCGAAATATACTTACTTTCAATGTTCTTGTTTCTTAGGAACTCACTTTTTGTAGCATAAAAATTACACATATCTTATTCTTCCTCCCATAATTTACAGACTTTAAAGACTCGGTGATTATTCCTCCACTGGGTTATCAGGATCTCGTTGCTTTTATACAGGGGCTAGTGTGGGAAGATGATAGCCTTTGGATCCAAATTAATAAATACCGTGCTGAATTGATGAACGTCATGGATTTGTTTATTTGTTTTAAGATGGTTTGTTTGCATGCCTGCTGCTTGGTCCTTCCTGTCACTGAGAGTTAGCCTGGCAAGTGGAAAAAAGAAGTAAAGAGTCACCTTGCTTGGACAGGGCATTTATCTATGGATCTTTAGTTGAAAAACTGATGCTAATCAGAACCTTGAAGTTGTTTTGCAGAAGGATTTTCGGAAATAATATTTGAAAAGCTTTTGCCTGCTAAACAGGGCATCCTTTGCCCTGAATTGATTTGGTAGAATTTATCTCTATTTGTGCTTTCATTTCTTCTTCCCTTATTCATTCGGAACCTTCTTGACATCGTGTTTCTTCATTCTTCATGAATTATTTCTGCTGGAACAATGCTTCCAAGCATTATTTTCTGCTGCCCCCACTGAGGATTGATTTTTCATTTACAAGTAGTTGCGTGCATAGTTAGGCCTTACTCCTCATTCTTTGGATTATGTACATGTAACCATTACGAGGGAATAGCTTGTATACAGTGTACAAGGAACTCTATGCTCCTTATGGTTTCAAAATGGAAAGGTTTTATTGATAATTATGTACATGAGAAAACTCTAGGCATGTGAAATTGAAATCTAGAATTCCTCTTTTACTTATTACTGACGTACATAATTCGATTGATATTGGATCCAATATCAGTATAAATCGTTTTCTTTTATTTTTTATTTTTATTTTACAAAGGTAATTAAGGGAGAAATAAATAAAAAGGTGTAGCACATTGACGATGTGAAGCAACTATTATAATACCTTCCCAGATTTCCTAACATATTAGTGCATTTCCACTAATAATGAATTGCTATTGAGCAAACTCCCAAAAGGAATACAACAACATTTAGGGCTAGTTCATGTTGCAAAGATCAAATGGTTGGACCTTTGGTTCAAAAATAAAGAAAATCGGGCAAATAGGAACTATGGGCTTGTACTTAGATCCCTATGGCCATAAAACGAGGCACTATTCCTCAATTCAAGAGGATTGTCTCATTCGAATAAGATGAAATTGCTGCAATAACCTTGTGTCTTGTTTGGTGGTTCACAAGTTGAATGTGATGATCCATAGAAAAGGAATTGAAAATTACTCGTTAATGAATAAGGGTATCTCTTACACGCGTGGAAGAATAATTTGCATGTATAGTTTTAGTTGGTCGTCCCTTTTTGGGAATGCTGGCTTTGAAAATACAAGGCTAGCCAACCTGTGATATTGCTCCTAGTCAGTCGTTTGAAGCAATTAGTTATATACTGGTAAGGCATCCCAAAAACCATTATAGTTTTTGCAAATCAAGATTTCTGGAATTTTTAAATTATCTAAATGTGTATATATTTTCATAAATGTCAAATTTTAAAAAAACACTTTTAAGACAAATTAAGGGTAGAATGCCTAGGCAATGAAGAATTAAGGATATGCAAATTATTAGTGGCTTAACTCATTTCTTACCTTAGTTGATCTTCCATTGAAACTAGACACTCATCTAAACACTCTCAAAGAAAGTTTGTCTCCTAAGCATATAAATTTTTGATTGCAAATCATTTTGGCGGCACAAATGAAAAGCTGAAATCTAACCATGTTAAAGAAGCATTTTTATTGATATAAATGATAAATCAAGTTCCTTGTTGCTTCTCTGCAACTTTTGCATGGAAGATAAGAAAATCCTAATGACAAAGACATAACCCACTTAGAAGATCCGCATTGAATTAAACATGCTTCAATAAGCCAGAAGAAGCCTTGTTTTGGAGTTTAATGCTATGGAGGGGCATTTCTTTCACAAAGATAAGAACACCAGCAAACCTTGTGTATGCAGTTTCCCCAACCCCACGGTTTAGAGTGCAGCTTACCGCAAAACTGATCGCACTGTGGTAACTTGCAGGGGTAGGGAGCTTTAGGAACTTTAGGATTCCTGCAAATCCTCAAATAGCTTTCACTTGTACAAAGATGGCATACACATATATCAGCACATGCTTCCAAAATGAAAGCATACGACCTAAAATTCTCAAGGATTTCCAGAAAGGTTATCAGAAAGGACAGGGTTGAACCTGGATGAAAAGAAAGGAAAACCATGAAGAGGATCAAAACTGCTATAAAGAACTTCATCTTGATCAATGGAAGTGGTGCTAGTTATGCGGAACATAAATCCTTCATAAAAACACTCATGCTAAAAGTGGCTGGGATGAGCAGGGGTGGTTGTTTCATGAAATTTGCACAAGACAACGCTGAGCTATTGTGCTTGGGGGGACTGGGGAGCACATATGGAATGTTAAAGGTTTGATAAAAAGAAATAAAGGTGCCATTTTCTATAATGTCGATTTTTTCCTTTTTCCTTCTTCCTTTTTTATTTTTCTTTTTGATTGGCGGCTCTTGTTTCGAGAGTAAATATTTTCAACCAAAAAGTCAGAAAAATCTAACAAAATAGCATAATTTGAAGAGATGTTGATAATTCACAAAAAGCTTGTGCTAAAACAACATTTGTAATATGAGGGTGCAAATGCATTCCTTCCATTGGACACTTTAGGAATTTCTAGGTACTTTCAGTTTCATGATTACTTTCTTTATAGTTATTGCTATACTTAATTATTATTTTATAATTGACTTATTAATTATTTTTCATCTTAAATTTAATATTTTAGTTTTAAAATTAATGCTCATAAAAATATCAATATACTATGAAATTTATATATTTTTATCATTTAGAATATCCAAAGTACTACAACCTTAGAAATTAAAATGAATTTTTAAAACTTAAAAAATATAGGAATGGTGATTTCATTGATATAAAAAATTGTATAATTAAATTTCCTGAACAATCTTCAATTGATTTAATTGCTTTTGAAATCCCTACATAAAATTCTAAATCAATCGTCTTAACTAGTCTAATCATTAATTTAGCATTTTTTTTAAATGGATTAATTCAAACATGCTAGTAAAACTCATGAAGGCTGGTTGCTAATGAATTGCTAAACAATTTCTACTTTTTCAGTCTAGTGCATTTGAGGGATGTGACTATATATGTAGATAGGTTGAATGTCTAACCTTTGCTGAGTATATTCAAAGGGCTTAAACTTGAACATAACTTGAAATCGATTAACTTAAACTCCAACAACAATCATAAATAAGTTTAATGTTAAATTCAAAAATTAATTTATGAGTTAAAAGAACAAATTTATCCTCAAACATTATCAAAGAATTTATTGTTTCTAATATGAAACTTTCAATCTTGATAGTATCCGCCCTTTTGTCTTGGTTTTCCATGTTTCACAGTATTATACTAATATCCTTCCCTCCTCCAACGCCTGTTGACTCCGTTGTCTGAATCAACAGACAATGAAGTATTGTCAGGCTGCCCGTCTCATCTATCAGTGCCCCTTCAATTTCTCTTGGAAGTTCTTGTCTGGATTTGTGAACCCTTTACATTTGTATATACCCCGTACAAGAGAAGCAGAAAAATAATTCTCCAATTGAGTTCTAAAATACCAATGCAAATTATAGAAGTAGAAATATCATATATAATATTAGTATACAACTCGGATAATGATTTAGACGTGCGAAAGCATAATATTAGTAACAAAACAAGAAATAACACTAATTGTCATTGCGTAGGCGATACGTAGGAATTGCAAGCAGATGCTGGGCTCTTGGAGTTGTAAGACCGAACTCCTCGGTCATGTCCAACTCGGTTGGCAGCATGTTGTCAGGAAGCTCCCAATCAAAGCAGTGGACAAGCTGTGCTACCACCAGCCGAACTACGGTGAGACCCAACTGCATCCCTGGGCAGCGTCTTCTACCAGAGCCAAATGGAATAAGCTCGAAGTCATTTCCCCGGAGATCTATATTGCTCCCAACAAACCGTTCTGGGAAGAACTTCTCTGCATCACTCCAAACACTCGGGTCTCGCCCAATTGTCCATACATTAACCAAGATTCTGGAATTCTTGGGAATATGGAAACCATCAACCGTGCAATCCTCTAGAGCCGCATGAGGTATCAACAATGGTACTATTGGATGCAGCCTCAAGGTTTCCTTCAAAACCATGTCCAGGTACTCCAACCTATCCAAGTCCGATTCCTCTACCATCCTCTCCAAGCCAACCACATTTTCCAACTCCGTTTGAACTTTCTTCATTACCCGCGGATGCTTGATTAGTTCAGACAGTACCCACTCAATTGTCGTTGCCGAGGTGTCCATCGAGCCTATAAGCATGTCCTGCCAGGAAATGCTTGGAAGAAAGTTAAAATCTTATTTGAAACAACGGAAATAACTAGAAACTAGTTCTAGGAACACTTACCAAAATTATAGCTTTGATATTGGAGCGTTCAATACGATACTCAGATTCTTCAGATCCCATGAAGCTCAGCATCACATCAACAAAGTCCTTGGTCTTATTTTCGTCCTTGAGTTGGATATGCTCATCGATGATCTTCTCCAAAAATTCATCAAAGATCTTGCTAATAGCCTTCATCCGTCGTGTGAGCCCCTGCAGATCGAGGGGGGCAGTGGGAGGAATATAATCAGCCATGTTTGGAATCGCCGTTAGGTGCATGGCTTCGTGGGTAACAGCCTTGAATCCCTTGTCATCAAGATCCTTGTCCATGTACTTCTTCCCAAATACCATTCGGCAAGTCATATCCGCGCTGAGAGATGAAACCTTGGCACTGAGATCAACAGCAACACAATCACGGGCAGCCTCTTGAACAAACTTTATCAACATGCCAAGCTCCTCTTTTCTCATGGATTTGAAAGAATTGATTTTTTGATAGCTAAGTAATTCAAGGGTGCACATTTTACGCATGTTGCGCCAATAAGAACCGTATGGAGCGAAGGCCAAGCTCCTTTGCTCATAAGAGATGTGCTTTGATGCCTCATGAGGTGGTCTACTGGCAAACATCAGATCATGAACTTTAAGGAACTGCTCGGCAGCCTGGGGCGACGAGACAACGATGGCTGGCACCAAACCTAAGCGCAGGTACATGATGGGGCCATGTTTTTGTGCTAGCCGATGTAGATCGCGATGAGGTAATTTCCCCAACAGATGAAGGTTCCCGAAGAGAGGGAAACCCCTTGGACCAGGAGGTAACTTCTTCTTCTTATGGCTTCTCCATGCCCATTCTCGTAGGACATAAGCAAGCATTAACAGTGTGATTATGCTCCATATCCAAGCCATGGTGTGCATGTTTCACTCAGGATGCAGTTGTGGCTGAACTCACTCGTCTGAAAGGTCGGGTAGCTAGCCTAGCTGCAACTAGAAAGTGCATTTATACATGATGTGCTAATCACAAACAAAAGGACAAACATAATTGTTGAATTCAATGTTTTATATGTGTGATAAACGCTTCCACAAAGCAACGTAAGAGGCGCACCTAATCGTCGGCGAACCCTAATAATAGCGGACGAATTGGAGATAAGAACATGCATGCTCTTTTCCTCACTTTTTGAAGTCCTACTCTTAGTTAACTGCACAATTGAATACGATTGGTGGGCTGGCTTTGGGAATCGTGAGAAGATAAGCTTCAATTATTGAGCTCGAAGATATCTAAATAATTTACTTCACCTCAGGGGCCAGCCAACCCCGTATAAGTTAACCCACAAATTCTCCGCCATTCAAATCGTTTTCATAGTCCTTATGGGATCCGAGAAGACACGTTTGAATATGGGGAAGCTTGTGCTTGGCGTTTATGCTGCGATGAGACACCGATATCTGCATGCTTTCTATTACCAGCTGGCGCGACACTTGCTTTCATTTTTTCACGTCAAATCATATCAGGGATTCTTTTTGGCAGAGCCTGTTAGAACATAATTGTCTCAAATGAGACTTTAAGGCAAGATTTAGAACATCAATTATAGACTAAAAATAGTTTAAGTATAAAAATAAAACAAGAAAAATGTAACTAATAGTGGCTGGATTTTTAATATGATCTTGGCGAAGATCTTACTCTATGTTACTCATATTGTGCTAACTGATAAGAAACAAAAAATCTGCAACAGAATCAGTTTCAGGAACACTCAGTTATAGAAAGAAAATTGTGAAAGGATGTCTATTTAATGAACAAATACAATTAATAAAAAAATGTGATTCTGTTTCAGAGAAAAATAACTAATCATCATGAAATGACTATTATGCCCCTATCATAAACCTAATTCTATATACAGATCCCAATGCACATATAACGAGCTAGAGGGGGACTTAGTTGATATAACAAATAACGTGCTAACTAAATTATCCTAACTCATCACAGTTCTATAAGGTGCATTAAGGCTCACATTGGCTAGCACTATTTTTACAATCAAGGTCAAAATCTATCTTAAATAACTAGACCAATATTATTTACATTAATAGACTTTTATAAGAGAATTAGTTTATGAAGACATTGAACAAGTACGTGAGGGTTGTTAAAACTAAGCATTGTTTTCTTTTGTTTGAGGAGCTTGGCAAGAGAGACTGTAAAAGTGCGTAGATGTTATGGGCCTTTAGTTTGAGTTGTATCATTCTTGTAGGCCATGAGACTCTATGTAGGCCCAATTTGTTTCATAATTCATTCTTTGTATTTAACTCGTAGAATTATGATATTCATTCTTTGAGAAATGTCAATAGAAATAGCACACGGTGCTCTTCCAAAAATGGTTTACATTGAGTTGAATGTTTCTTTCCTTATTGCACTACAATCATTTCTTCATGGTATCAGAGTAAGATTTGCACAGTGTAAGCTTTCTTCATCCGTTTCTTGGTTCATGCTTATTTTCTTTACAGTTTCTTAATTACTTCCATTCAAGGGCGCATATGGTATTTTAGAGTTGTTGTCAGAATAGTGTTGCGTTTTGGTTGTTTTTACAAATCATTTCAAGCTTATAGTCTCGACCACTCTCTGACACCTCAACAAATCCTAGCCCGTTTTGACCCTGACTTAGAGTCTGCCGGGCCTTTGAAAGGGTCTAGACGAGGCCACCAAGTTGCTTTACCCGAACGAGGGTGTTATGGTTTCTGCAGTTTTCATGTCGGGTCGTTTCACTGGAAAATAAACCTACTTTTGACCGTTTCACAGTAGCATCCAACCCGCTAAAGCATTTTGAATGCCGAAGCCGAAATCACTCACCATTCTTCTGCCCTATGAGCTCCAGGGAAGGTCATTTGCAGAATCGATCAAACCCTTTCTCCCTCACCTCTTCCGTTCTTTTTCTTTATCCACCGAAGCCAAAACCCAGCCTCCCCAGACTACCTTCCCCATCACCAATTACCTGATCACCAACTTCCAATTCCCCAAAACCCTAGCCCTTTCTGTCGGGTCCCGCTTTTATTGGATCAAAACCCTTGAGAAGCCACAATCTGTGATTCTCTTCCTCCAAAATGTGGGATTTTCCGAGTCCCACATTCGGTCCGCGGCCCGTGTGTCCCCCCAAATCCTCTTCTCTGATGTCAACAAGACCCTTAAGCCGAAGATCGAGTTTTTTCAGGATCTAGGTCTTGTAGGTTCTGAGCTGGGCAAGTTTCTTTCCAAGAACTCCTCGCTCTTGTGTGTCAGTTTGGAGAGGAAGTTGGTACCCTGCGTCGACATTCTCAAGAAGGTATTGTGCGGAGATAAGATTAATGAGAACCTTATACGGGCTCTGAAGCGGTGCAATTGGCTGATAAGGGGAGACCCTGAATCAAGGTTGGTGGGTAACATTGCCTTCTTGAAGAGTTGTGGGATCCTTGGCTCTCAGCTTTCGATGCTTCTGACTAGGCAGCCTTGGCTTTTCATTACGGACGAATCCAAGCTTAAAGATCTTGTTTCTCGGGTTGTAGACATGGGTTTTTCTCTGAATTCGAGGATGTTGGTTTATGCGCTTTACACCATTAGTTGTCTGAGCAATGAGACTTTCATGAGGAAATTGGAGTTGTTTCGGAGTTTTGGATTTTCTTCGGATGAATGTATGGAAATGTTTCGAAAGCAACCCGGTTTGCTTAGGGCCTCCGAGGAAAAGTTGAAGCTTGGAATTGAGTTCTTCATGGGTACGATGAAGTTGGAAAAGTCAGTGTTAATTAGCTGGCCTTTGTGTTTCATGTTTAGCTTGGAGACGAGAGTGATTCCTCGGTACATGGTTGTGGAGATTTTGAAGTCCAAAAGATTATTGAAGAGGGAGCCTACTATTAGTAATATGTTTAATTTAACAGAGGAGCAATTCTTGGCGAAGTTTATAAGGAAGTTTGGGGATCACGCTGAGGAATTGTTGGTAGCATACAACGGTCATTTGTTGGATTCTTCTTCTGAAGATAAACTTTGATACATGTTGAATCTTCGTATTCCTTGGTAAGATTCCTGGGCAAGTCCAATAAAATATGCGAAGAGGAAAACCAACTTCGTAGACATATTTGTTTTGGCATTTTTGAGTACTTATGTCCTTTTTGTGTTTCCGGTGGAAAGTATCTTGACTTTGTTGCTTGTCATTGTATCTTTCTCCCATCTGCATTTAGCCAATGCAATATTCGTGGGATTTGAAATTCATGTTTCTAGTTTTCTCTAATTCTGGACAGCTCTTTGTATATGTTGGAAGGTCAGCCTTTATTTTTTTACTCCAGCAAGTTGTTGGATTTCTAATGTATTTGGTTTAATCTAATTTCTTGATACTAACCATCCAGCTGCACGAGGTGCTGAAAAGTATGCTTTGGGCATATATCCATTGTGAACATGCTTCTTCTTACTTAATCTCCTAGCTTCTAGTCGTTTTCACTTCAACTTGAAGCCGTAGATGCTTTTTCGTGGAACGGATTGGTGAGTAAGATATCTTGTAGAACTTGGAGGATGCTTGTCATGATCTTCATTATATTCCCGCTTTTTCTACTGCGTTCTTTTTCTTTTTCTTTTTTATTCTCATCTTTGATTCCGAAATGCACGTACTTTCAATGTTCTTGTTTCTTAGGAACTCACTTGTTGTAGCACAAAAATTACACCTATCTTAATCTTCCTTCCATAATTTACAGACTTTACAGACTCGGTGATTATTCCCCCACTGGGTTATCAGGATCTCGTTGCTTTTATATAGGGGCTAGTGTGGGAAGATGGTAGCCTTTGGATCCAAATTAATAAATACCGTGCTGAATTGATGGACGTCATGGATTTGTTTATTTGTTTTAAGATGGTTTGTTTGCATGCCTGCTGCTTGGTCCTTCCTGCCACTGAGAGTTAGCCTGGCAAGTGGAAAAAAGAAGTAAAGAGTCACCTTGCTTGGACAGGGCATGCATCTATGGATCTTTAGTTGAAAAACTGATGCTAATCAGAACCTTGAAGTTGTTTTGCAGAAGGATTTTCGGAATTAATATTTGAAAAGCTTTTGCCTGCTAAACAGGGCATCCTTTGCCCTGAATTGATTTGATAGAACTTATCTCTATTTGTGCTTTCTTTTCTTCCCTTATTCATTCGGAACCTTCTTGACATCGTGTTTCTTCATTCTTCATGAATTATTTCTGCTGGAACAATGCATACAAGCATTATTTTCTGCTGCATCCACTGAGGATTGATTTTTCATTTACTAGTAGTTGCGTGCATAGTTAGGCCTTACTCATTCTTTGGATTATGTACATGTAAACATTACGAGGGAATAACTTATATACAGTGTACAAGGAACTCTGTGTTCCTTATGGTTTCAAAATGGGAAGGTTTTATTGATAATTATGTACATGAGAAAACTCTAGGCATGTGAAATTGAAATCTAGAATTCCTCTTTTACTTATTACTGACGTACATAATTCGATTGATATTGGATCCAATATCAGTATAAATAGTTTTTAAATTCTTTTATTTTATTTTACAAAGGTAATTATAGGAGAAATAAATAAAAAGAAGGTGTAGCGCATTAACCATGTGAAGCATCTCTTATAATACCTTCCCGGTTTTCCTAACATATTAGTGCATTTCCACTAATAATGAATTGCTATTGAGCAAACTCCCAAAAGGAATACAACAACATTTAGGGTTAGTTCATGTTGCAAAGATCAAATGGTTGGACCTTTGGTTCAAAAACAAAGAAAATCGGGCAAATGGGAACTATGCGCTTGTAATTAGATCCCTATGGCCATAAAACGCCGCACTATTCCTCAATTCAAGAGGACTGTCTCATACGGATAAGATGAAATTGCTCTCTCTAACATTGTGTCTTGTTTGGTGGTTCACAAGTTGAATGTGATGATCCTCATGGCCATCCATGAAAAAGGAATTGTAAATTACTCGTTAATGAATAAGGGTATCTCTTACATGCATGGAAGAATAATTTGCATGTATAGTTTTAGCTGGTCGTCCCTTTTTGGGAATGCTGGCTTTGAAAAGAAAACAAAAACCTGATATACAAGGCTAGCCAACCTGTGATGTTGCTCCTAGTCAGACGTTTGAAGCAACTAGTTATATATTGGTAAAGCATCCCAAAAACCATTATAGTTTTTGCAAATCACGATTTCTGGGATTCTTAAATTATCTAAATGTGTATATATTTTCATAAATGTCAAGTTTTAAAAAAACACTTTTAAGACAAATTAAGGGTAGAATGCCTAGGCAATGAAGAATTAAGGATATGCAAATTATTAGTGGCTTAACTCATTTCTTACCTTAGTTGATCTTCCATTGAAACTAGACACTTATCTAAACACTCTCAAAGCAAGTTTGTCTCCTAACCATATAAATTTGTGATCGTAGATCATTTTGGCAGCACAGATGAAAAGTTGAAATTTGACCATGTTAAAGAAGCATTTTTATTAATATAAATGATAAATCAAGTTCCTTGTTGTTTCTCTACAACTTCTGCATAGAAAAGAAGAAAATCCAAATGACAAAGACACAACCCACTTAGAAGATCCGCATTGAACTAAACATGCTTCAATAAGCTAGAAGAAGCCTTGTTTTGGAGCTTAATGCTGTGGAGGAGCATTTCTTTCACAAAGATAAGAACACTAGCAAACCTTGCGTATGCAGTTTCCCCAACCTCGCGGTTTAGAGTGCAGCTTACTGCAAAACTGATCGCACTATGGTAACTTGTAGGGGTAGAGAGCTTTGGGAACTTTCGGATTCCTGCAAATCCTCAAATAGCTTTCACCTGTACAAAGATAGCATACGCATATATCAGCACAGGCTTCAAAAATGAAAGTATACGACCTGAAAATACTTGGGAATTTTTAGAAAGGTTATCAGAAAGGACATGGTTGAACCTGGATGAAAAGAAAGGAAAACCATGAAGAGGATCAAAACTGCTATAAAGAATTTCATCTTGATCAGTGGAAGTGGTGCTAGTTACGTAGAACATAAATCCTTCATAAAACACTCATGCTAAAAGTGACTGGTATGGGCAGGGGTGGTTGTTTCATGAAATTTGCACAAGACAGCGCGGAGCTATTATGCTTTGGGGGGACTGGGGAGCACATATGTAATGTTAAAGGTTTGATAAAAAGAAATAAAGGTGCCATTTTCTACAATGTCGAATTTTTCCTTTTTTTTTTTTTTTTTTTGATTGGCGGCTCTTGTTTCAAGAGTAGATATTTTCAACCAAAAAGTCAGAAAAATCTAACAAAATAGCATAAGTTTAAGTGATGTTGATAATTCACAAAAAGCTAAAACAACATTTGTAATATGAGGGTGCAAATGCATTCCTTCCATTGGGCACTTTAGGAATTTTTGGGTACTTTCAGTTTCATGATTGCATTCTTTCTAGTTATTGCTATACTTAATTATTATTTTATAATTGACTTATTAATTATTTTTTCATATTAAACTTAATATTTTAGTTTTAAAATTAATGCTCATAAAGATATCAATATAGTATGAAATTTATATATTTTTGTCATTTAGAATATCCAAAGTACTACAACCTTAGAAATTAAAATGAATTTTTAAAACTTAAAAATATAGGAATGGTGATTTCATTGATATAAAAAAATTGTATAATTAAATTTCCTGAACAATCTTCAATTGATTTAATCACTTCTGAAATCCCTACATAAAATTCTAAATCAATCGTCTTAACTAGAACATAAATTGAAATCAATCAACTTAAAACTCCAACAACAATTATAAATAAGTTTAAAGTTCAATTCAAAAATTAATTTATGAGTTAAAAGAACAAATTTATCCTCAAACATTATCAACGAATTTATTGTTTCTAATATGAAACTTTCAACCTTGATTTTATCCGCCCTTTTGTCTTGGTTTTCCATGTTTCACAGTATTATACTAATAACCTTCCCTCCTCAGAGGCCTGTTGACTCCGTTGTCTGAATCAACAGACAATGAAGTATTGTCAGGCTGCCTGCCTCATCTATCAATGCCCCTTCAATTTCTCTTGGAAGTTCTTGTCTGTATTTGTGAACCCTTTACATTTGTATATACCCCATACAAGAGAAGCAGAAAAATAATTCTCCAATTGAGTTCTAAAATACCAATGCAAATTATAGAAGTAGAAATATCATATAAAATATTAGCATATAACTCGGATAATGACTTAGACGTGCGAAAGCATAATATTAGATAACAAAACAAGAAATAACACTAATTTTCATTGCGTAGGCGATACATAGGAATTGCAAGCAGATGCTGGGCTCTTGGAGTTGTAAGACCGAACTCCTCGGTCATGTCCAGCTCGGTTGGCAGCATATTGTCAGGAAGCTCCCAATCAAAGCAGTGGACAAGCTGTGCTACCACCAGCCGAACTACGGTGAGACCCAACTGCATCCCTGGGCAGCGTCTTCTACCAGAGCCAAATGGAATAAGCTCGAAGTCATTTCCCCGGAGATCTATATTGCTCCCAACAAACCGTTCTGGGAAGAACTTCTCTGCATCACTCCAAACACTTGGGTCTCGCCCAATTGTCCATACGTTAACCAGGATTCTGGAATTCTTGGGAATATGGAAACCATCAACCGTGCAATCCTCTAGAGCCGCATGAGGTAGCAACAATGGTACTATTGGATGCAGCCTCAAGGTTTCCTTCAAAACCATGTCCAGGTACTCCAACCTATCCAAGTCCGATTCCTCTACCATCCTCTCCAAGCCAACCACATTTTCCAACTCCGTTTGAACTTTCTTCATTACCCGCGGATGCTTGATTAGTTCAGACAGTACCCACTCAATTGTCGTTGCCGAGGTGTCCATCGAGCCTATAAGCATGTCCTTCCAGGAAATACTTGGAAGAAAGTTAAAATCTTATTTGAAACAACGGAAATAACTAGAAACTAGTTCTAGGAACACTTACCAAAATTATAGCTTTGATATTGGAGCGTTCAATACGATACTCAGATTCTTCAGATCCCATAAAGCTCAGCATCACATCAACAAAGTCCTTGGTCTTATTTTCGTCCTTGAGTTGGATATGCTCATCGATGATCTTCTCAAAAAATTCATCAAAGATCTTGCTAATAGCCTTCATCCGTCGTGTGAGCCCCTGCAGATCGAGGGGGGCAGTGGGAGGAATATAATCAGCCATGTTTGGAATCGCCGTTAGGTGCATGGCTTCGTGGGTTACAGCCTTGAATCCCTTGTCATCAAGATCCTTGTCCATGTACTTCTTCCCAAACACCATTCGGCAAGTCATATCCGCGCTGAGAGATGAAACCTTGGCACTGAGATCAACAGCAACACAATCACGGGCAGCCTCTTAAACAAACTTTATCAACATGCCAAGCTCCTCTTTTCTCATGGATTTGAAAGAATTGATTTTATGATTGCTAAGTAATTCAAGGGTGCACATTTTACGCATGTTGCGCCAATAAGAACCGTACGGAGCGAAGGCCAAGCTCCTTTGCTCATAAGAGATGTGCTTTGACGCCTCACGAGGTGGTCTACTGGCAAACATCAGATCATGAACTTTAAGGAACTGCTCGGCAGCCTGGGGCGACGAGACAACGATGGCTGGCACCAAACCTAAGCGCAGGTACATGATGGGGCCGTGTTTTTGTGCTAGCCGATGTAGATCGCGATGAGGCAATTCCCCCAACAGATGAAGGTTCCCGAGGAGAGGGAAACCCCTTGGACCAGGAGGTAACTTCTTCTTCTTCTTATGGCTTCTCCATGCCCATTCTCGTAGGACATAAGCAAGCATTAACAGTGTGATTATGCTCCATATCCAAGCCATGGTGTGCATGTTTCACTCAGGATGCAGTTGTGGCTGAACTCACTCGTCTGAAAGGTCGGGTAGCTAGCCTAGCTGCAACTAGAAAGTGCATTTATACATGATGTGCTAATCACAAACAAAAGGACAAACATAATTGTTGAATTCAATGTTTTATATGTGTGATAAACGCTTCCACAAAGCAACGAAAGAGGCGCACCTAACCGTCGGCGAACCCTAATAATAGCGGACGAATTGTAGATAAGAGCATGCATGCTCTTTTTCTCACTTTTTGAAGTCCTACTCTTAGTTAACTGCACAATTGAATACGATTGGTGGGCTGGCTTTGGGAATCGTGAAAGATAAGCTTCGATTATTGAGCTCGAAGATATCTAAATAATTTACTTCACCTCAGGGGCCAGCCAACCCCGTATAAGTCAACCCACAAATTCACAGCCATTCAAATCGTTTTCTTAGTCCTTATGGGCATCCGAGAAGACACGTTTGAAGATGGGGAAGCTTGTGCTTGGTGTTTATGCTGCGATGAGATACGGATATCTGCATGCTTTCTTTTACCGGCTGGCGCGACACTTGCTTTCATTTTTACACGTCAAATCATATCAGGGATTCTTTTTGGTAGAGCCTGTTAGAACATAATTGTCTCAAATTAGACTTTAAGCTAAGATTTAGAACATCAATTATAGACTAAAAATAGGTTTAAGTATAAAAATAAAACGAGAATAGTATACCTAATAGCAATTGCATTTTTAGTATGATCTTGGCTAAGATCTTACTCTATGTTACTCATATTGTGCTAATTGAAGTGAAACAAAAAATTTGCAACGGAATCAGTTTTAGGAACGCTCAGTTATAGAGAGAAAATTGCAAAAGGATGTCTACTTAACGAACAAATACAATTAATAAAAAAATGTGATTATGTTTCTTTAAATAGAGAAAAATAACTAATCATTGTAAAATAACTATTTTACCCAGATTATAAGCTTGATTCCATATATAAATCCCAATGCACATATAACGAGCTAGAGGGGACTTAGCTGATATAACAAATAACGTGCTAACCAAATAGTCTTGACTCATCACAGTTCCATAAGGTGCATCAAGGCCCACATTTAGCTAGTACCATATTTGCAATCAAGGTCAAAATCTGTCTTAGATAACTAGACCAATATTATTTATATCAATAAACCCTTACAAGAGAATTAGTTTATGAAGATGTTGAACAAGTATGTAAGGGTTGTTAGAACTAAGCATTGTTTTCTTTTGTTTGAGGAGCTTGGCAAAAGTGACTGTAAAAGTGTGTAGATGTTATGGGCCTTTAGTTTGAGTTGTATCATTCTTGTGGGCCATGAGACTTGACGTAGGCCTAATCTGTTTCATAATTCATTCTTTGTATTTAACTTGTAGAATTGTGATATTCATTCTTTGAGAAATGTCAATAGAGACAGCACATGGTGCTCTTCCAAAAATGGTTTACATTAAGTTGAATGTTTCTTTCCTTACTATACTACAGTCATTTCTTCATGGTATCAAATTAAGATTTGCACAGTGTAAGCTTTCTTCATCCGTTTCTTAGTTCATGCTTATTTTCTTTACAGTTTCTCAATTACTTCCATTCAAGGGCACATATGGTATTTTAGAGTTATTGTCATAATAGTGTTGCGTTTTGGTTGTTTTTCCCGTCATTTCAAGTTTATAATGATGTCTCAACCACTCTCTAACACCTCAACCAATCCTAGCCCGTTTTGACCTTAACTTCCTTGGTTATTTCCTAAATCCATCCACTAGAACTACCTATATCCTTATCCGCTGAACAAACCTAGCAAACCTAGCAAACCTAACACTATAATCCCTATCGTGATCCTTATTACCTTTTTGCCATAGACATGCTTGGAGTTCCTCTGGCTACAGAAGAACTTAAAGATGACTTAAATTATGATATTTGGAGTCGGCAAGTCAAGAACCAATTGATTGGGAAAAATAAATAGGGCTATGTTGATGGTAGCTTTTCCTATCCAGAGCGAGATATTGATAAACAAGCCTTATGGGACCAAAACCACTCTGCATCAGTGGCCTAGTTTGAAAAATCCATGGAAAGAAAGTATGTAATATATGTTACCTGCACCAACAATGTCAAGAAGACCTAGGATGCTTTCAAACTTTGGTTTGGAACACTACCTTTTCCCAAGTATACAACCTATGACAAAAACAATTTAAAATCACCTTTTTGGAGCCATAGTGACTAAATACTACACAAACTTGGCCAACTTATGGATTGAGATCAAAATGGTAGAAACCATGTTTGATGCAAGTGTGGAGGGTGCACCTACTGTGTAAATGATTGGTTAGAGGAAGAAATTGCTCAACACAACCTAATGGATTTTCTACATGGGCTTCTGAAAGAGTTTCAAAACTACCAGACTAATATTTTTTCCAAGGACCCATTATTGGTCGTTGATCAAGCCTTTAATCTAGCCAAGGAAGATAAGCACCAACGTCAGAATCGTGATTTAAAGCACTAAACTCAAGAAGGAGTCATCCTGGCTACCTCTTCCCACAATCAAAACTCCTTCCCCACAGCATCTAGCGACAAAATTGACCAAAAGGGAAAACCTATATGCTCCCACTACCACAAATTTGGCACTAGAGACAAATGCTACCATCTTGTCAAATTTCCTTCGACCTGGACATTGAGAGGAAAAAGGGAAGTAAATGACACCACAAGTTTTCTAGGCAGGATTCGTGAATGGCGTTAATGGGTTGGCGTTGGTGAAACAAGATGGGTCGATGTCGGGGGGTTCTACAAATATTTTTGGCTTTCTTGGGGAAGTGGGTCAGAATCTAACCTAACACGTGGTTTTGCATCTTCATAAGTTTATTATCCTAATTATGGACCATTCTCTTTAACACCAAGCCTAATTGCTTTTGGGCCTTAAAAAAGGATCAGGTGCACAGATGGGTCATGGACAACATCCAACATTGTATAGGTCTCCTAATTCAACCCATGAACAACCTATTGGAGCAAACCCAACATGCAACCAGCCCTTTGTTGGACTTATGATGCAACCCACAGGCTATGGGTTTCAAAATCCAACTCTCTTTAGAATAACTTTAAAAAATGTTAGAACAACTTAATGTATGGCCACTACTAGATCCTACCTCTTTTGAAGGGAGGTTTGCAGGTACGACCACTCATCCTTAGTTGTAAAAATTTAAATATTCATGAATTATAGATTCAGGTGTTAGTGACCATATCATCTGTGATTTGAAGAATAATTTATATTCAACTTATTCATGTGAATCTTGATGGTTGCCTATTAAGTTACCTAATGATACATGTGTTTATGCAACACATATAGGGCATGCATAACCTATATCCATGCTACATCTTAATTGTGTCATGTTTGTTTCTCAATTGAAATTCAACTTGTTATCTATAAAAAAAAAGTGACCTCTAACCACAACTGTGTTATTATTTTCTTCAATGATTTTTGCATCTTCCATGACCATTTGACTGGGCGGGTTATTGGACTAGATAGAGTTCAGCAATGATTGTACTTTTTACAACCCACTTTAAATGATTTACCTTATTGTATTGACTTTTTTTAGTATTGTCCATTCACTTTTAAGTTGTATGAATGTGAACAATGGTTGTAGTCCTTTTAAAAATAATGTTCCTCATATTAATATAAGCACAAATTATGACTTATGGCATCACATACTTAGTCATAGTTCTCAAAAGTCATATTTTACCTATGGCATAAGCATACATTGTCCTGCTCATTTCACATGTTCTATATGCCCATTGGCTAAACATACTCAATCTGTTTTTCCAAAGTGCCAGTCTGTTGGTTATACCATATTTGATTTGGTACTCATGGAACTATAAGGACCACATAGGGTACCTAAATGTTGGTTTATGTTATTTTTTTACTATTGTTGATGATTTTTCGTGCATGATGTGGACTTTTTTATTGCATTCCAAAGACCAAATTTTTTCTATAATCCAATCTTTTTTCCATTGTTTAGACTCAATATGGTACCATGATCAAGTGCATTTGCTCATATAATGGTACTGATTTTTTTTCCGTTGCATGTACTTCATTTTTATCTTCTCGTGGAATTATCAATGAAAGCTCTTGCATCTATACTCCCCAACAGAATGGGGTTGTAGAACGCAAACATTGTCACCTACTAAAGTTAGCACGAGCCTTGTTATTTCAGGCTCGCATTCCTACCCATTTCTAAGGAGAGTGTATTTTAACAACCATTTATCTTATTAATCTGTTGCTAAGTGTGAAACTTGGAAACCGGTCTCCCTTTGAACTCATTTTTGGAAAACCATCTATATTAGATCATTTAAAGGTCTTTGATTATAGATGTTACACCAAAGTCCTTCACCTTAGTGATAAATTCACACCAAGGGCAATCCCTTGCATTTTCTTTGGATACCTTTCACTACATAAGGGATATTGAGTATTAAATCTCGATACTGGAAATTTTTTTATTAGTTGTGATATCATATTTTATGAATACAAATTTTCCTTTTCTATAGATTAGTCCTTATATTAGCAGACATCCATGCTGGACATTACCCATATGCTCGATCCGCTACTTGTTAATCTATTACCTATTGCACTGGAACCCTTGCAGTCATCACCTCAAGACATACCTTCGATCCAACTAGCTGACCCTCCTTTGGATACATCACTAGATATCACATCCCATCCACCTTTGAGCCTTAATCCTCCTATATCTACATCTAGTCAGCCCACTCTTCCTGTTCTAGAAACAATTCTAAATCCACCACTTCCAGCACCTAGATAATCCTCACGACCTACACGACCTCTTAATTGGACAACTGATTATTTATGTTCAACCACCTTTATAAGGTTGAACAACTAGTATCCCATTTCTGATCAACTCTCACTAAACTTTTTCTTTCCACATTATCAATGCTTCATAGCCTCTATTTGTGCTACCACTACACCCAAACCATATCATCAAGCACTTAAGGATAATAACTGGGTAGAAGCAATGAATAGGGAATTGATGGCCCTTGAGGCCAATCATACATGGGATGTTGTATCATTACCACATGGTTGAAAAGCCATTGGATGTAAATGGGTATACAAGATAAAATACCATGTTGATAGATTTATTGAGAGGTATAAAGCTTGCTTAATGGCTAAAGGTTACACACAACATGAAGAGATAGATTATGATGAGACCTATTCACTAGTAGCAAAATTAGTGATAGCTTGATAAGTGATTAGTATGGTTTCCATCAAGCACTGGGATCTCCATTAATTGGATGTGCAGAATGCCTTCTTACATGGTGACATGATAAAGGAGGTTTATATGCAGCCACCTTTTCCCCTTCGGGGGATTGGATTGTATGTTGTTTATGAAAATCATTGTATGAACTAAAACAAGCTTTGAGATAGTAGTATGCCAAACTCAGATAAGCTTTCTTAGTAGCCGACTTTCGACAATCTTTACATGACTATGCTCTCTTCACTAGACATAGCAGAGATAATTTTATTATAATTTTATTTTATGTTGGTGACATTCTCATTACAGGGAATGACATGTTTGTTATCACAAGGTTCAAGCGGCATTTGAATTCTACTTTTAATATAAAATATCTAGGTTAATGTAAATACTTCCTTGGGATTGAGATTGCATGCTTAAAATGAGGGATATATTTGAGCCAACATAAGTATGCTTTAGAGCTCATCTTAAAGGTAGGTCTTGTGGGGTCAAAACTTGCTATTACACCCATGGAGTAAAGTCTTAAGTTGACTACTTTAGAATATGATGAAGGAAATCCTGACAGGGAGGATGATCCATTCCTATAGGATTTTGCTCTATACCAGAGGATGATTAGATGATTGATGTACCTCACCCATATGCATCCAGATATTAGCTTTTTAGTACAACACCTTAACCAATTTACTCATTCCCAAAGCAATCACACATGGATGTAGCTATAAGAGTCTTTAGATATCTCAAAGGTATGGCTGGCCTTGGCATTTTTCTCTCTTCATCTTCAAAGTTACAACTGATAGCTTTTTGTGACTCTGATTATGCAACTTGCCCTATGTTATGCAAGTGTGTTTCTAGTTATTACATTAAGTTTGGTGATTCCTTAAAGTCTTGGATAACTAAGAAACAATCCACTATATCACGGTCTTTAGCAAAATCTAAGTATAAGGCCATGGGTTATACTATTTATGAAATCATTTGGCTTCTTGGATTATTTCGTAACCTTGGTGTGAAGCTTCCTCAACCAGTATCATTGTATTGTGATAATGAGGCAGCCATGCATATAATTGCCAATCTAATCTATCATCAGAAGATGAAGTATATTGAAGTGGATTGCCACTTTATCCGAGAAAGAGATAGATAAAGGCATAGTAAGAACTAAGTTGTTTGTGTTGATGTCAATATGTGGACGATCCTTTGAATTAATTTACTTAAATAAAAAAAAAACCTTTTATTTTAGCCATGCTACATGTATAAATGAACAAGAGAGACAAATAGAACTTTGTTTAAAATAAATAAATTAAAAAATATATTACTCATAAACACCACTTAAACTCATTGACACTTATGTTAGAAAGAATATGGAAGATAAAAAGCCCTACATCGAATTCATGGAGCTAAAGACATGTACATGTAAACATTATGAAGGAATAGCTTATAAACAATGTACAAGGAACTTTATGTTTCTTCTAGTTTCAAAATGGAAAGGCTCAATTGAAAATTGTGTACATAAGAAAAATCTAGGCTTGTGAAATTGAAATCTAGAATTCATTTTTTACTTATTATTGGTGTACATAATTCAATTGATATTGGATCCAATATAAATAGAAATTTTTTTTTGTTTTATTTTACAAAGTTAATTAAGGGAGAAATAAATAAAAAGGTGTAGCGCATTAACCAAGTGAAGTAGTTATTATAATTATCTTCCCAGTTTTTCCCGATTTTTCTAACATATTAGTGCATTTTCATTAGTAATGCATTGTTAATGAGCAAACTCTTAAAAGAAATACAATAACATTTAGGGTTAATTTATGTTGCAAAGATCAAATGGTTAGCCCTTTGGTTCAAAATCCAAATAAATAAATAAAGCAAATAGGAATTATAGGCTTGTAATTAGGTCATTGTGGCTATAAAATGCCAAACTATTCCTCAATTCAAAAGGATTGTCTCATACGAATAATGTGAAATTGCTTTCCTTCCCTCTCTCTCTCTACATCTAACCTTGTGTCTTATTTGGTGGTTCACAAGTTGAATGTGATGATCTCATGGCCATTAAAGCAAGTTTGTCTCCTAAACATATAAATTTGTGATTGCAGATCATTATGGTGGCATAAATGAAAATTTGAAATCTAACCACATTAAAGAAGCATTTTTATTGATATAAATGATAAATCATGTTCATTGTTGCTTCCTTGCAACTTCTGCATGGAAGAGAAGAAAATCCTAATGACAAAGACATAACCCACTTAGAAGATCCGCATTGAACTAAACATGCTTTGATAAGCCAAAAGAAGCCTTGTTTTGGAGCTTAAGCACATTAATGCCATGGAGGAGCATTTCTTTTACAAAGATAGATAAGAACACCGGCAAAGCTTGTGTATGCAATTTCCCCAACCCTGCGGTTTAGAGTGTAGCTTACCATAAAATTGATCACACTATGGTAACTTGAAAGGTTATAGAGGCTTGGGAACTTTCAAATTCCTACAAATCCTCAAATAGCTTTCGTACAAAGATGGCATATGCATAAATCAACAAAGGCTTCCGAAATGAAATATATGACCTAAAAATACTTAAAGATTTTTAGAAAGGTTATCAGAAAGGACATGGTTGAACCTCGATGAAAAGAAAGGAAAATCATGAAGAGGATTAAAATTACTGTAAGGAACTTCATCTTGATCAGTGGAAGTGATGCTAGTTATGCAAAATATAAATCCTTCATAAACATCTAAGATAATCAAACACATCTAAGGATTTGAGACAACATTAATATGGTGAAAATAGGATACTTTCTCTATACTTGCTCAAAGAACCAAATTGCACCAAAAGAAAATACATATATAATTAAGGCAACACTTGTATAAGCTTAGGTTTGACCCAAGCCCAACCAATAAGGAATAGAGGCCCAACTAAATAAAATACAAAGGGCCAACCTAACTACATCTTAATAACCCCCCTTAAGCTGGTGATTTGTACAAATCAAATACACCAAGCTTGCGAAGTAGATAACTATGCTATCTACTACATAAAGCCTTTGTTAACAAATCTGCAGGTTGCTCATATGTGCATATGTTACGAGTCTAAGTCAAGCCCCTCTGTTGCTTCTTTTAAATGAAATGATAGTCAATCTCAATGTGCTTGGTGCGCTCACGAAAGATGGGATTGTTCATAATGTGGATTGCTATCTCAGTGATACAATACAAAGATATAAGTTGAAAGACAATCACCCATAAGTTGCCAAGAAGCCTATACAACCAAACCATTTCATAGATAGCTATGACCATAGCTCTATACTTTGCCTCAAATGATGAATGGGAAACTATGGCTTGTTTCTTGGTCTTTAAAGGAATCAAAGAACCCTCTAACTTGATGCAAAAACCAATAAGGGAGCATTGTGACATAGGACAAACTACCCAATTAAAATCATAAAAACCATGCATCTAAAAGTATTTTTTAGCAGACATAGATTCATAATCCCACAATATCAAGTATTTAACAACCTTTATAGCCATATCCATGTGTGAAGTTTTCAAAGAATGCATGAACTGACTAAGTACCTAAACGGGATAGTTAATATCTGATCGAGTATGGGTGAGATAGATCAAAGGCCCAAGAAGTCACTAATATGAAGTTGGATATGCTAGTGAAGGGTCATCAATAGGAACTAGTACACTTGCATCATATTCCAAAGAAGTTACCTTCAAATTCTGATCCATAAGAATCTTGCATTGTCAAGCACCAAAAAGCTTAACTTCATAGTATAACTCTAATGCATATTTGTGTTGACTAAGACAAATACCACTTTTTGACTAAGCAATCTCGATCCTTAGAAAAAATTTAGCTTACCCTAAATCCTTCATGTAAAATCTAGAGTAGAGATAAGACTTTACCTAAGCTATAGTCTCCTCATTGTTGTTAATGAAAAGCATATCATCAACATAGATCATAATAATAATAATAGTGGACCCATGCCAAAATGTAAACAAATCATAGTTATGCTAAGATTGCTTAAAACTAGCCTTAAGGAGAGCAATAGTAAGTTTGCCATACTATTGCCGTGGAGTTTGCTTTAGCCCATATATGAATTTAAATAGATGACAAATGGACTTGTAGTGGAAGTCCAAATCTTTAGAGGTAAAGACATGTATACCTCCTCATACAAGTCTTTGTAGAGAAATGCATTATAAACATTCATCTAATTAAGTGGCTAACAAAACATGGAAGCCAAGGCCATGACCACTATCTTGGCCACTAGAGAAAAAGTCTCCTCATAATCAATCCCAGATTATTGAGTGAATCCATCATCCATAAAACAAACTTTATATCTCTCAATAGATCCATATGCACAATACTTCACCTTGTAAACTTATTTACATCTAATTAGCTTATGACCTAGTAGCAAATCAACCAATTTTCATGTTTGACTTGCCTATAATGTAAAAAGTTCATTACCTATAGCATCCACCCCTAGGATCTCAAACTACCTCATGATAGTAAAGTGACTCTCAAATGGAAGAAATGAGGCAATAAAAGCTCGATGTGTGGGAGATAAGTTGTTAAGGGTCACAAATTGTCAGATAGAATATGGTATGTCTCAAGGACCCACTAAGTAGTTTCCATCAGAGTTAAAAGCTACATGATTGCAATGAAATTTTAAATCCAAATGGAAGGTATAGACACACATTAGGAATGTCTGACAGCAAGGGTAGTGACTACTGGCACTACCTTAGAAGGTGGATCCATAGTGGGTGGAATCCATATGCTCAACAACTAACGGTGGAGAAAAAATGGATCCTCATATAGTAAAGAAGGTGGTGACTTATCAGGGACATTGGATGAGGGAGAACTATCAAGAATGGCAAGCTTATATATTGACAATGTAGGAAGATGCTTATTTGAATCATTCACCAACTATACTAAATATGGTTAAGATCCAAAGGGACAAAGGACTGGTCATCATTGAGTAAGGTGACAAAAGAAGATGACTAGGACTAAGCAAAGGGAAAAAAAATAACTCATAAAACATAACATCTCAGACAGTGAAAAAAATGTGTGTAGTAAGGTCAAAGACCTAATAACACTTTTGTAATGAAGGGTATCTCATAAATATACATGGTCTAGCATGAGTTGCAAATTTGTCCCCACACAGAATTATTGTGACATAACATAGACACCTAAAAACCCTAAGATATGATATACATGGAGATTTACCAAAAAAAAATGTCAAAAAGAGTTTTCTCATCTAGGATTGGTGTAGGAAGATGGTTAATAATGTGGGTAGTAGTTAAAAAATACCTTCCCCAATAACGACATGGAATATCAACTTGAAAACGTAAAGCTCATGCCATATCAAGAATATGTCAATGTTTGTGTTCAACTACGTTATTCTACTATGAAGTATGAACACATGAACTACCGTGATGAACCCCACAAAGCTAGAGAAAAGGTGTACACTTATGACTAAAGGAAAACAAGTATGAAATTGGGTTTCTAGCATAGTAAAAAAGGAATGCAAGAAATGTGATACTTGAGTTTTATATCTCATGAGATATACTCAAGTTTCACATGAAAAATCATCAAGGATGGTCAAAAAGTAATGTGAGCCATCATGATTTAGGTTCCAATGTAGACCTCATATGTCAACATGTACCAACTCAAAAATAGAGTTTATACCAAAAGTACGAGACAGAAATGGAAGACGAGTTTCTTTGCCAAATGATAAATTGGACAAAATACTTCAAGAGATGCATAATAAAAGGAGTGGCCAAAATAATAATGTCATAGTGTCTGTTTATTACTTAAAATATTATTCTTAAACGTAGTGTTCTTACACACATTAGCCCTCTTAGAAGCATTATATTAAAAAGTTTTAACAATCATAGAAAACACATTCATTGTGGCATTTGTTAGAGACACTAGGTGATATAAGAAACACTCAGCCCCGTCCAGCCCTAATACTATTCCAATCAAATAGTCCTAGAAGAAACAAAAGTGTGGGTAAAAGGTGACCAAACAAGAATCATCAAACTTAAATTTGGCAATTGACAAGAGTTTACACTTAAATGAAGGTACATATAAGACATCATAAAGTATGACATAAAGAGAAATACAAATAGTCTTAATGTAAGTAATAGTCATACTTCTATTATCAAGTAGTTTAACCCAAAGAGGATTTGATGTGTATGCTCTAATGTTCTCCATGCATGTGAGATCGCATGTAATGTGGTGAAGAAAGAAACCAAGTCTTTGCCAAAGAATTAGGTCATGCACGTGGATAGGGATTTGACCAAAGATCCCTCTCGAAAAAATGGTGTGTTTGCTTTGCTTAAGTGAAACAATGCATTTCACTACTTAAGTGAAGCTGTGCGTTTTGAGATTAGAGAAAATGGGTCACGAGTCTTCACTAGAGAATCAAGTTACACATACAGGTAAGGATTTAACCAAAGGATTCATCCTAACAAAACAGTGTTTGCCTCACTTAAGTGAAATAGTGTGTTTCACTACTTAAGTGAAGCAATGCATTTTGAGATTATGAGAAAACAAGTCATGGACCAAGTTACACACACAGGTGGAGATTCAGATCTAACAACAAAGTGAAATGGTGCATTTCACTTAAATGAAACAGTGTGTTTCGACAAACTAGGATAAAACAGTGCAGATAGGCAGGAAACGACAAGAAGGACAAAGGAGTAATTTTGACCATAAATATTTCCTAACCTAGGACAAAATGCACCATTTAATAGCTTGTGATAGGCACCGTCTTCTTGAATGAACCTAGCAGTGGAAGATGATGAAAAACAAAAGGAAGAATGGAGATAAAAAAAATTGAACAAAAAGCAAACAACTGAACACACTAGAGAAACATAATTAAGACATAGATCCATCTCTTAAACAACATGAAGCAAGGGATAACTAAATATTTGGCTCTAAACAATTAGAGGATACAAAGTTATACATGGAAAGAAAAGAGAAGGCATAGAAAACAACTAGATTGATAAAAAAAAACTCAAGCTAGCTCTCAATACCATCTAAGATAATCAAACACATATGAGGATTTAAGACAACATCAATCTAGTTAAAATGAGATACTTTCTTTATACTTGCTCAAAGAACCAAATTACACCAAAAGAAAAGACATATACAATTAGGGCAGCGCCCGTATAGGCTTGGGTCAAACCCAAGCCCAACCAATAAGGAATAGAGGCCTAACTAAATAAAATACAAAGGGCCAACACAACTACATCTTAACAAAACACTCATGCTAAAAGTGACTAGTATGGGCATGGTTGGTTGTTTCATGAAGTTTGCACAAGACAATGCAGAGCTATTGTGCTTGGTAGGGATTGGGGAGCATAAATGGAATGTTAAAGGTTTAATAAAAAGAAATAAAGGTACCATTTTCTACAATGTCAATGTTTTCCTTTCTTTTTTCTTTTTGATTGGTAGCTCTTGTTACCAAAAAGTCATAAAAATGTAATGAAATAGCATAATTTTAAAGATGTTGATAATTCACAAAAAGCTGGTGCTAAAACAACATTTGTAATATGAGGATGCAAATGCATTCCTTCCATCGGATGCTTTAGGAATTTCTAGTACTTTCAATTTCATGATTGCTTTCTTTCTAGTTATTGTTTTCACATGTAACTTTATATTTTAGTTTTAAAGTCAATGCTCATAAAAGCATCAATGTACTATGGAATTTATATTTTTTTCATTTAGAATATCCAAAGTACTACAACCTTAGAAATTAAAATGATTTAAAAAAAATTAAAAATAGAGGAATGGTGATTTGATTGATATAAAAAATTGTATAATTAAATTTCCTTAACAATCTCCAAGTGATTTAATCACTTCTGAAATACCTACATAAAATTCTAAATCAACCATCTTAACTAGTCTAATCATTAATTTAGCATTTTTCTTAAAATGGATTAATTCAAACATGCTAGTAAAACTCATGAAGGTTGGTTGCTAATGAACTACTAAACAATTCCTACTTTTTCAATCTAGTGCATTTGAGGGATTTGACTACATATATGGATAGGTAGAATGCCTAACTTAAAAGCTTTTATTCTCTCATGTTTATTGAGTATATTCAAAAGGCTTAAACTTGAAGAGAAATTAAAATTGATTAACTTAAACTCCAATAACAACTGTAAATAAACTTAAAGTTTAATTCAAAAATAAATTTATAAGTTAAAAAAATAAATTTATCTTCAAACATTAACAAAGAATATATTGTTTCTAATATGAAACTTTCAACCTTGATAGTATCCGCACTTTTGTCTTGGTTTTCCATGTTTCACAGTATCATACTAATATCCTTCCCTCCTCGAAGACCTGTTGACCCCGTTGTCTGAATCAACAGACAATGAAGTATTGTCAGGTTGTCTGCCTCATCTATCAATGCCCCTTCAATTTCTCTTGGAAGTTCTTGTCTGGATTTGTGACCCCTTTGCATTTGTATATACCCCCCGTACAAGAGAAGCAGAAAAATAATTCTCCAATTGAGTTCTAAAATACCAATGCAAATTATAGAAGTAGAAATATCATATAAAATATTTGCATACAACTCGGATAATGATTTAGACGTGCGAAAGCATAATATTAGGCAGCAAAACAAGAAATAACACTAATTGTCATTGCGTAGGCGATACGTAGGAATTGCAAGCAGATGCTGGGCTCTTGGAGTTGTAAGACCGAACTCCTCGGTCATGTCCAACTCGGTTGGCAGCATGTTGTCAGGAAGCTCCCAATCAAAGCAGTGGACAAGCTGTGCTACCACCAGCCGAACTACGGTGAGACCCAAATGCATCCCTGGGCAGCGTCTTCTACCAGAGCCAAATGGAATAAGCTCGAAGTCATTTCCCCGGAGATCTATATTGCTCCCAACAAACCGTTCTGGGAAGAACTTCTCTGCATCACTCCAAACACTTGGGTCTCGCCCAATTGTCCATACGTTAACCAGGATTCTGGAATTCTTGGGAATATGGAAACCATCAACCGTGCAATCCTCTAGAGCCGCATGAGGTATCAACAATGGTGCTATTGGATGCAGCCTCAAGGTTTCCTTCAAAACCATGTTCAGGTACTCCAACCTATCCAAGTCCGATTCCTCTACCATCCTCTCCAAGCCAACCACATTTTCCAACTCCTTTTGAACTTTCTTCATTACCCGCGGATGCTTGACTAGTTCTGACAGTACCCACTCGATTGTCGTTGCCGAGGTGTCCATCGAGCCCGCAAGCATGTCCTGCCAGGAAATGCTTGGAAGAAAGTTAAAATCTTATTTGAAACAATGGAAATAACTAGAAACTAGTTCTAGGAACACTTACCAAAATTATAGCTTTGATATTGGAGCGTTCAATTCGATACTCAGATTCTTCAGATCCCATGAAGCTCAGCATAACATCAACAAAGTCCTTGGTCTTATTTTCGTCCTTGAGTTGGATATGCTCATCGATGATCTTCTCAAAAAATTCATCAAAGATCTTGCTAATAGCCTTCATCCGTCGTGTGAGCCCCTGCAGATCGAGGGGGGCAGTGGGAGGAATATAATCAGCCATGTTTGGAGTCGCCGCTAGTTGCATGCCTTCTTGGATTACAGCCTTGAATCCTTTCTCATCAAGATCCTTGTCCATGTACTTCTTCCCAAACACCATTCGGCAAGCCATATCCGCGCTGAGAGATGAAACCTTGGCACTGAGATCAACAGCAACACAATCACGGGCAGCCCCTTGAACAAACTTTATCAACATGCCAAGCTCCTCTTTTCTCATGGATTTGAAAGAATTGATTTTATGATTGCTAAGCAATTCAAGGGTGCACATTTTACGCATGTTGCGCCAATAAGAACCGTATGGAGCGAACGCCAAGTTCCTTTGCTCATAAGAGATGTGCTTTGATGCCTCATGAGGTGGTCTACTGGCAAACACCAGATCATGAACTTTAAGGAACTGCTCGGCAGCCTGGGGCGACGAGACAACGATGGCTGGCACCAAACCTAAGCGCAGGTACATGATGGGGCCATGTTTTTGTGCTAGCCGATGTAGATCGCGATGAGGTAATTCCCCCAACAGATGAAGGTTCCCGAAGAGAGGGAAACCCCTTGGACCAGGAGGTAACTTCTTCTTGTGGCTTCTCCATGCCCATTCTCGTAGGACATAAGCAAGCATTAACAGTGCTATTATGCTCCATATCCAAGCCATGGTGTGCCTGTTTCACTCGGATGCAGTTGTGGCTGAACTCACTGGTCTGAAAGGGCGGGCAGCTAGCCTAGCTGCAACTAGAAAGTACATTTATACATGACAAAGCTAATCACAAACAAAAGGATAAACATTATCGTTGAATTCAATGTTTTAAATGCGTCATAAATGCATCCACAAAGCAACGAAAGAGGCACACCTAACCGTATCTAAATAATTTACTTCACCTCAAGGGCCAGCGAACCCTGCATAAGTTAAGCCACAAATTCACCGCCATACAAATCGTTTTCTAGTCCTTGTGGGCATCTGCGAAGACACGGTTGAAGATGGGACGCATGTGCTTGGCATTTATGCTGCGATGAGAACTTAGTCAATGAGCTGAGATACCGATACATGTACGGTGTCTATTATCTGCTGGCACGACACTTGCTTTCATTTTTACACGTCAAATCATATCAGGGATTCTTCTTGGCAAAGCCGCCTGCATATCACTCTCAATGATAGTAGCATCAAACTCTTGCAAAAAATGGAAGACACAATGCCAAGCGCATCCAATTGTGAAGATCGATGTGATGATAGATGCCGAATGAAACTTTGTGCCTGTCTTTAGGCCAAATGGAAGATATGATTGATCATTACGGGAGGTCTGTGATCCTGAAGCTTCTGCAAATGGTCTTCACTTATCCACCCACCTACCACTGCCACAGGTACACAAGTACTTGACTCCGTCCTCGCCTGCTCCAACCTGGGCCATTTCATCTCCAAACCAATTCTATCTAACACCACCAAATTTCTAATTAATTCAGCCCAACCCAATCAACGCTCTAGTCCAATTTTGACCAGACCCGAACTTGATCCAACCCGATCCAAATTGATATTTCTCTTTTTTTTTTTTAACACACATTTACTTAATGTTGAACTTAAGACTTTTTAATTTGTCCCCTTTCTCTCAATGCTTGTGTTATAAAATAATAATAATAATAATAATAATAATAATAATTTTCTAATTTCAAGTTAAGTATATTCACAGTTGAAATTTTTATTAATTTATCATTGAGTTAACTGACTAAACGACTCAAATCTAAATCATCTTAGGTGAGTATCGACTCATCATACTTGATCTTGTCCAACCTTTATTTATTTGCAAATAAATTCTATGTAAAATTATGATTAACAAGAGGGAATAAAAATAATAATTTAGTTTTAAAACTATGTACATATTTGAACCCACGTGTACCTCTTTTGTATTTCGCTTAGGTGCCCAAATCTCCTTCATATTTCGTATCCAAGTCTAAAATCCGCTCCAAGTTCGTCAGCCACACAGTCTAATCCAAATGCTTCTCTCCCAACACACCAATGCTACAGAATCCGTCAACCCACTCTCTCCATCCCTCCCCAGTACTCCCTTGTTCGTTCATCCGTCATTCCTCACCAAATTACGGTCTCGCCTGGCAATGGCCTGTTCGGAAGAGACACATGACCCGAATCTCTTGTGTCGCGAGCCGACCCAAGAGGAAAACGAGCGCCAGGGGCGAGAAGTCGGAGGCTGAAGAGCTGGTCCGGGTGCTGATGAGGAATATGAGTGAGAGAGAGCCGTTCTTGAAGACGCTGAACAAGTACGTGAGGGTTGTTAGAACTGAGCACTGTTTTCTTTTGTTTGAGGAGCTTGGCAAGAGTGACAAGTGGCTCCAATGCCTTGAGGTTTGCTCTTATGAATCTTTCGTGTGATTTTTTCTGCAATTTAAAATCCATGAGTTTTGCTATTAGTTGGTTAGTTTGATGTTTCTTTGTGATTTAGGATAGAACTTTCTAGTATGGTGCATTCTCTCGCTTGCATTTTCTGCTATTTTTTCTCTTTCCTTTTGCTTTAATAGAAAGAAAAGAAAAGCCAAAAATAAATAAATAGATAGAAAAAATTTCGCAGGTGTTCTTGGTTGCATTTTACGAATTTCGCCGAGCCATTCTACTTAATGATGGTTTATTGAAACTGTGAGAGTTGTGTGTTTAGAACACAATAAATTGTAGCTTCAAGCGCATACAATGTGTTCGCATAATTTCCTGGCTTAAAAATTATAACGTCACTGTTTTTGTTTCCAATCAATTGACGAATGCTGTGTGACAGAGCGAGTCGGTATCCACTGTAACGAGTTCCTTATTGGTTGGGCATGCAAAATCATATGGATGTTAGGGCTTATGAATGTTTCACATGCAGCATTTTTGAACATATAATATCCTTGTCTACTGGGGAAGCCAAATATATTTAAGTTATATAGAGCACGGACCGTTTAGAAATGATGTCGTTCGTATCCCGGCTTGCTGCCAGCCTACAGAACACTCTTGAAACCAAAAAGATAGAATGGTATATGGTCCTAAATATATGTGTATAAAGAATAGGAAACCATTGTTGTGTTCTTGTAGCCGTATAATTACAGAACTCAAAAGATTGATCGGAATTGCTTCAATAGATTGAAATTTCTTTTAAACATTCAGATATCCTTGTCTTGGAGAATCAGGAGAACAAACTTCCATTGCTTTTATACTAAAACAAGGTTCAGTAGATCAACATACCCATTTTCCCTCAAGAAAGGAAAATTCTAGCTCAGAGACATGAAAATAGCAGAAAATATGGTCCCCAAAGTTACCTAATACAACTTCACTTCAAATCAGACATGCACAACACATTATTTTAGACAAGAAGACAATATAAGTCCATAATCATATGCGAAGACGAAAAGTAGGAATTGCAAGTAGAGGCTTGGCTCTGGGAGTTGCAAGGGCGAACTTCTCGGTCATGTCCAACTCAGTTGGAAGCATGTTGTCAGGAAGCTTCCAATCAAAGCAATGAACAAGTTGTGCTACCACTAGCCGAACAATAGTGAGACCTAATTGCATCCCAGGGCAGATTCTTCTACCCGAGCCAAAGGGGATCAGCTGGAAGTAACGTCCTCGGACATCTATGTTAGTCCCAGCAAATCTCTCCGGGATGAATTGCTCTGCGTTAGTCCAAACACTTGGGTCTCTCCCGATTGCCCAGGCGTTTATGAGAACTCTAGACTTCCGAGGTATGTAGAAACCATTAACCACGCAGTCTTTCGTGGCCTCACGAGGTAGCAACAGCGGTGCCACTGGATGCAGCCTCAAGGTTTCCTTCACCACCATGTCCAAGTACTTAAGGCCATGCAAATCCACTTCCTCTACCATTCTCTCCAAACCCACCACATCTTCCAACTCCTTTTGAAGTTTCTTCATTACCTGCGGATGCCTGATTAGTTCTGAGAGTGTCCACTCAATTGCAGTTGCCGAAGTGTCCATTGAGGCTGCGAGCATGTCCTGGGATGGAATCATAGTGAGCACACACATGAGATATTGATACGACTACATAAAAATCAATTGAACAATTTTCTCTATCACATTTTTCACTCTCAGTCTATAAAATGTAGGTTATAGGTATAGTTACCAAAATGATGGCTTTGACATTTGGCCGCTCTATACTGTACTCCTTTCCTTCAGATCCCATAAAGCTCAATAGGATGTCAACAAAGTCCTTGGTATTACTTTGGTCCTTGGAATGGAGACGCTCATTGATGATCCTCTCGAAGAAGTCATCAAAGACCTTACCGAGAGCCTTCATTCTTCGTGTGAGACCCTGAAGGTCCAAGGGCGTAAGGCAAGGAATGTAATCATTTAGGTTGGGAAGCGCGATAAGCCGGAAAAGCTCGTGGATCATAGCCTTAAATCCCCTCTCATCAAGATCCTCGTCCGTGTACTTCTTCCCAAACACCATACGGCAACTGATAGCCGCGTTGAGAGATAAAACCTGGGCACTCAGATCAACAGCAACACAATTCCGGCTAGCCTCTTGAATGAACTTTATCATTTGGCTAAGTTCTTCTCTTCTCATGGATGTGAAAGAATCGATTTTTGAGTTGCCAAGCAATTCTTGTGTGCACATCCTACGTACGTTGCGCCAGTAAGAGTTGTATGGAGCAAAGGTCATACTTTTTACGTCGTATGACATGTGCTTTGCAGACTCTTGAGGTGGTCTACTGGCAAACACAACGTCATATTCTTTAAGGAACAGCTCTGCGGCTTGAGGCGAAGAGACAACAATGGTAGGGACCAGGCCTAAGCGCAAGTGCATGATGGGGCCGTATTTCTGGGCAAGTTGGGCTAGATCATGATGAAGGAGTTCTCCTAACATTGGAAAGTACCCAAGGATAGGGAATCCTCTCGGACCGGGAGGCAATTGGCTCTTCTTGTTCCTGCTTTTCCATATCCATTGTTGCAGCAGAAAAGCAAGCAAAACCAGTATGGTTATGCTCCAGAACCAAGCCATGGTGGGATTCTTTTTCTCTCAAGATCTCTTTCTCACCCTCCCAAGTTTTCTCAATTGAGGCAACGAAAAACCATCTATATATACACGATTCCTTCTTCCGATCAAAGAATATCAAATATGTTTTCTTTCAGTGCACGTGCAAAACGTTCTACAGGGACTCAGATCGTGATCTTAAATATTTAGTACACGATTAGAGGCAGAATTTTTCACATGTTCACGAACTGTGGTAGTTTCATCTTTTAATGCACGCATGAGGAGTAATTTCATCACATGTCGACAACGTAAAAATTCGTCGTTAGACAACGTATATTGTGGAGGTTAACAATCTGACAGAGAAATCTGAAATTTCTAAAGAGTCTCCAACACGCAATGTACCTGGCCTTCCTTGTAAAGAGTAGGAATATCATTATTAATAAAGTCAAGAAACTCGGCATCCAAGATCGACGTGGAACAGTCTCCAACATTTCACCCTCTGTTAAAGTTACTTAAGTTTCTTCTATGGTCTTCCTCCGCTGGCCAGACAATCTTCACTCCACCAACCTCTAAGTTCCACCATCTGTTAAAGTTACTAATCTAAACAAGCTTGACATTGCCAGGCTAAGTTTGAGAGGGTTGTATTAGAGTTGTTGATCGAAACAAGCTTGACCTTATCATATCAAGCTTGAGTATGTTAAGAGTTGTCAGATTTTGAGAGCTTGAATGTACAAAGAGGATTTTACCGTGGAAGCTGACGCACAACCTCTGAATGATGTGGAAGAAGGTACACAAGTAGGTGTTCCATAGAAGCTGGTTTGTCTTCAGTTCAGTGCGCCGATGGGAAATCTTCACTTTCAGAAAACGAATCCGTTGGTTCCTCTTACCTGACCTACCACATGCAAGATTAAATTCTTGGGGCCCTACAAATCTCACAAAACATCGCCCCTGACCCCAAAGAGGAAAAAAACAATAAACAAAAAATGGTGGCAGGTTTCCAATGGAGCAAGTTGCCCTCCAAGCGTTGGCATGAAGATCCCAAACCAAATACAGAAGGAAGGAGGGTGTGGAATGGAAATCCCAAACCGAATCTAAACCAAAGAGCGCCAGGTTTCGGGAATGAACCCTTCGGCTCGTCCCACCATGATGTGTGAAAGAGGACATGAAGGGGCCACGTTCTGCAGGTTCATCTCACCTGCCTTAGCCTCTGCAACGTTTATCTTATCTTGCAATCGTTTTGTCTTTTCTAGCTTAATTATGCAGCAAGTGGGAGAAAGGAAGCAACAACGGAGCAAATCACTCTATAAATTCTAATATATATGAACTTTACAATATTTCACCTACATACACAGGTATAAAATTTAATTTTATAAGGCAATTACATCTACAAGAAAAATATAAAAATAAATATAAATATAAAACCTAATGCAATCGAGTAAATCTAATATATCAATAACTTACATATATTCTGTTATGGTCCTAAAGGTAATTGATCCCACCATGCCAATAGGTCCCAGGATATGCTCTAATACCAAATGTAACGAACCCAACCATTGAGCCAAAATGCCTAAGCCTGTTAGCATGGCGGGCTCAATTACTTTTAGGACCATAACATATTCAATAAGTTTTATACTGTTAAAAAGTTATTAAAAATCCTACTAATAAGATAATGAAATTTATTACCTTTTGAGTTAGATAATAAGCATATTAATACTCTATAATCTCTATTCTAACGAAGCATAAACAACTGAAAAATTTCAACACGAAAACTTTAAAAGGCGCGCAGTCGCTGTCGTATAAAAAACAAACAAACAAGCGAAGGGCATTTTATAACAAAATATTTCACGCCACACATAGCCAAGATGGTAGTAGTCACGTATTCACAAAGTTATTACGAGAACATGGATCCCAAAAGCGTCACTTTTTATTTCCCACACATGGAAAACATTTTAAGTGCGAAGGAAAATTGTAGGTTAGCAATAATTCTTCCCCGGTGGTGCCGTGATAATTTGCTTTGTTTTAGTGGCTACTCGCCCACCGCATCTGAAACAGAATCTTGTCCAAAGTTAGGAAGATTTACTAGGCTTTCCTCCACTTTTTTTTTCTTTTCTTTTCTTTTCTCCCGAAGAAACCACTCCTTGGATAAGACTTAACAACTCCGACCACAAAAACATGCTTAAGGGAATTGTGAAAAACCAAAAGAAAAAAAGGTTAAGGAATAGGCTAATCACATAAATATAGTATGTGTTTGGTTCTATAGACTCTTTATATCCCAAGTGAAAGAAACCACTCCTTGGATAACACGCAAAGACAACAATTTCGATCATAAAAACATGCTCGTGTCGATACTGTCCCGAAGAAACCACTCCTTGGATAAGACTTAACAACTCGGACCACAAAAACATGCTTAAGTGAAATGTGAAAAACCAAAAATAAAAAAAAAAAAACGTAAAGAAAAGAGAGGTTAATCACATAAATATAGCACGTGTTCGTTTGGATAGACTCTTTATATCCAAAAGTGAATGAAACCAGTCCTGGGATAGCACGTAAAAACAACAATTTTGATGATAAAAACATGGTTAAGAGAAATGTGAAAATAAAAAACAAAGTTAAAAAAAAAAATTGAGGCTAATCACATAAATATAGCACGTGTTTGGTTAGATAGATTATCTATATTCAGAAGTGGAAGAAACCACTCCTTGGATAACACGTAAAGACAACAATTCCAACCATAAAAACATGCTTAAGGGGAATGTGAAAAATGAATAAAAAATAAAAAAGGATGTTAATCATATAGATATAAAATATGTTTGGTTTGACAGACTTTTTATGTCCAAAAGTAGAAGAAACCACTCATTGGATTGCCATGTAAAGACAACAATTCCAACCACAAAGTCTTGCTAGGCTAATCACATCGTTGTAGCATGTACATTGATCAACAGTCTCTTTTTGTCGAAAAGGGGGAGAGGTGATAAGACCTGATCCGCGAAGACCCACAAAGCTTATTGTTTGTCAACGGCCTTCCTCCGGCCACGTCGTATTTAAAGATGTGTGGTTGTCTAGCAAGGTTTAAAAGCCTTTCTAGACAATGGTTAAGCTTCATCACTATCTATTACAGTGTTCGAGCAGACACTCCTCAATCTCTGTTCCTGTATTTTGATCACCCTAGTCCATGCGTTCGAGAAGAATCTTTTAAGATAAGATCGCGAATAAGCAGATGGTATTTTGTATGATTGTTGGAACATGTTGCTGGCAGATGCACTTGATGAGATTTATAGTCTTAATCATCACATCAGCAACGAGGAAAAAGCAATTGCCAACCTCCAATTAATGTTGTTTTATTTGATTGCCGACTCATGCATCTCGTCCGTGAAAGACTAGATGTAACATACAGAATTAATTCATCTCCTCGCTCTCTTTGACAGTAAAAAGGAAGAGGAAGGAGCTAGTGTGAATGGGCTTAAGATCTTATTTTCCAATACTCTTCTTTAAATTAGAGATTTGTGAATATCGAATACTTCAAATTTGGATAAGAAATGGAGGTTATATCTATTACTAAGGGCCTTTGTTAGGTTAGAGATGGATTGATGCATTCCAGACCAATCCATAACATTGTACCAGACCGCAAGCCTGACCCATTTGTTTGAAAACTCAATGATCTTTGTACATTTAGAAGAAAGTGAAAATGGTCAGCAGAGGAAAAACTGAGACATAGTTTGTGCAAGGAAGCCCATTAAATTGTCCTCTGTCGAGTTATTGTAGGTTAGCAGCCTACTCTCGCCTTCTTTTGATCTTTGAAAGGGTCTAGATGAGGCCACCAAGTTGCTTTACCTGAACGAGAGTGTTATGGTTTCTGCAGTTTTCTTGTCAGGTCGTTTCACTGGAAAATAAACCTATTTTTGACCGTTTCACAGTAGCATCCAACCCGCTAAAGCATTTTGAATGCCGAAGCCGAAATCACTCACCATTCTTCTGCCCTATGAGCTCCAGGGAAGGTCATTTGCAGAATCGATCAAACCCTTTCTCCCTCACCTTTCCGTTCTTTTTCTTTATCCACCGAAGCCAAAACCCAGCCTCCCCAGACTACCTTCCCCATCACCAAAACCCTAGCCCTTTCTGTCGGGTCCCGCTTTTATTGGATCAAAACCCTTGAGAAGCCACAATCTGTGATTCTCTTCCTCCAAAATGTGGGATTTTCCGAGTCCCACATTCGGTCCGCGGCCCGTGTGTCCCCCCAAATCCTCTTCTCTGATGTCAACAAGACCCTTAAGCCGAAGATCGAGTTTTTTCAGGATCTAGGTCTTGTGGGTTCTGAGCTGGGCAAGTTTCTTTCCAAGAACTCCTCGCTTTTGTGTGTCAGTTTGGAGAGGAAGTTGGTACCCTGCGTCGACATTCTCAAGAAGGTATTGTGCGGAGATAAGATTAATGAGAACCTTATACGGGCTCTGAAGCGGTGCAATTGGCTGATAAGGGGAGACCCTGAATCAAGGTTGGTGGGTAACATTGCCTTCTTGAAGAGTTGTGGGATCCTTGGATCTCAGCTCTCGATGCTTCTGACTAGGCAACCTTGGCTTTTCATTACGGACGAATCCAAGCTTAAAGATCTTGTTTCTCGGGTTGTAAACATGGGTTTTTCTCTGAATTCGAGGATGTTGGTTTATGCGCTTTACACCATTAGTTGTCTGAGCAATGAGACTTTCATGAGGAAATTGGAGTTGTTTCGGAATTTTGGGTTTTCTTCGGATGAATGTATGGAAATGTTTCGAAAGCAACCCGGTTTGCTTAGGGCCTCCGAGGAAAAGTTGAAGCTTGGAATTGAGTTCTTCATGGGCACGATGAAGTTGGAAAAGTCAGTGTTAATTAGCTGGCCTTTGTGTTTCATGTTTAGCTTGGAGACGAGAGTGATTCCTCGGTACATGGTTGTGGAGATTTTGAAGTCCAAAAGATTATTGAAGAGGGAGCCTAGTATTAGTAATATGTTTAATTTAACAGAGGAGCAATTCTTGGCGAAGTTTATAAGGAAGTTTGGGGATCACGCTGAGGAATTGTTGATAGCATACAACGGTCATTTGTTGGATTCTTCTTCTGAAGATAAATCTTGATACATGTTGAATCTTCGTATTCCTTGGTAAGATTCCTGGGCAAGTCCAATAAAATATGCGAAGAGGAAAACCAACTTCGTAGACATTTGTTTTGACATTTTTGAGTACTTATGTCCTTTTTGTGTTTCCGGTGGAAAGTATCTTGACTTTGTTGCTTGCCATTGTATTCTTTCTCCCATCTGCATTTAGCCAATGCAATATTCGTGGGATTTGAAATTCATGTTTCCAGTTTTCTCTAATTCTGGACAGCTCTTTGTATATGTTGGAAGATCAGCCTTTATTTTTTCACTCCAGCAAGTTGTTGGATTTCTAATGTGTTTGGTTTACTCTAATTTCTTGATACTAACCATCCAGCTGCATGAGGTGCTGAAAAGTATGCTTTGGGCATATATCCATTGTGAACATGCTTCTTCTTACTTAGTTTCCTAGCTTCTAGTCGGTTTCACTTGTACTTGAAGCCGTAGATATCTAGTCGTTTTCACGAAAAGAATGCTTTTTCGTGTAATGGATTGGTGAGTAAGATATCTTGTAGAACTTGGGATATGCTTGTCATGATCTTCATTATATTCCTGCCTTTTCTACTGCATTCTTTTTCTTTTTCTTTTTCTTTTTTATTCTTATCTTTGATTCCGAAATATACGTACTTTCAATGTTCTTGTTTCTTAGGAACTCACTTTTTGTAGCACAAAAATTACACATAACTTATTCTTCCTTCCATAATTTACAGACTTTACAGACTCGGTGATTATTCCTCCACTGGGTTTTCAGGATCTCGTTGCTTTTATATAGGAGCTAGTGTGGGAAGATGATAGCCTTTGGATCCAAATTAATGAATACCGTGCTGAATTGATGGACGTCATGGATTTGTTTATTTGTTTTAAGATGGTTTGTTTGCATGCCTGCTGCTTGGTCCTTCCTGCCACTGATAGTTAGCCTGGCAAGTGGAAAAAAGAAGTAAAGAGTCACCTTGCTTGGACAGGGCATGCATCTATGGATCTTTAGTTGAAAAACTGATGCTAATCAGAACCTTGAAGTTGTTTTGCAGAAGGATTTTCGGAAATAATATTTGAAAGGCTTTTGCCTGCTAAACAGGGCATCCTTTGCCTTGAATTGATTTGGTAGAATTTATCTCTATTAGTGCTTTCTTTTCTTCTTCCCTTATTCATTCGGAACCTTCTTGACATCATGTCTCTTCATCCTTCATGAATTATATCTGCTGGAACAATGCTTACAAGCATTATTTTCTGCTGCACCCACTGAGGATTGATTTTTCATTTACAAGTAGTTGCGGGCATAGTTAGGCCGTACTCCTCATTCTTTGGATTATGTACATATAAACATTACGAGGGAATAGCTTATAGACAGTGTACAAGGAACTCTATGTTCCTTCTGGTTTCAAAATGGAAAGGTTTTATTGATAATTATGTACATGAAAAAACTCTAGGCATGTGAAATTGAAATCTAGAATTCCTCTTTTACTTATTATTGACGTACATAATTCGATTGATATTGGATCCAATATCAGTATAAATCGTTTTTTTTTTAATTTAATTTTTTTATTTTACAAAGGTAATTAAGGGAGAAATAAATAAAAAAGGTGTAGCGCATTAACCATGTGAAGCAATACCTTCCCGGATTTCCTAACATATTAGTGCATTTCCACTTGTTTGGTGGTTCACAAGTTGAATGTGATGATCCTTATGGCCATCCATGGAAAAGGAATTGAAAATTACTCGTTAATGAATAAGGGTATCTCTTACACGCGTGGAAGAATAATTTGTATGTATAGTTTTAGCTGGTCGTCCCTTTTTGGGAATGCTGGCTTTGAAAAGAAAACAAAAACCTGATATACAAGGCTAGCCAACCTGTGATATTGCTCCTAGTCAGACGTTTGAAGCAACTAGTTATATATTGGTAAGGCATCCCAAAAACCATTATAGTTTTTGCAAATCAAGATTTCTGGGATTTTTAAATTATCTAAATGTGTATATATTTTCATAAATGTCAAATTAAAAAAAAACACTTTTAAGACAAATTAAGGGTAGAATGCCTAGGCAATGAAGAATTAAGGATATGCAAATTATAAGTGGCTTAACTCATTTCTTACCTTAGTTGATCTTCCATTGAAACTAGACACTTACCTAAACACTCTCAAAGCAAGTTTGTCTCCTAAACATATAAATTTGTGAACGCATATCATTTTGGCAGCACAGATGAAAACTTGAAATCTGACCATGTTAGAGAAGCATTTTTATTAATATAAATGATAAATCAAGTTCCTTGTTGCTTCTCTACAACTTCTGCATAGAAAAGAAGAAAATCCAAATGACAAAGACACAACCCACTTAGAAGATCTGCATTGAACTAAACATGCTTCAATAAGCTAGAAGAAGCCTTGTTTTGGAGCTTAATGCTGTGAAGGAGCATTTCTTTCACAAAGATAAGAACACCGGCAAACCTTGCGTATGCAGTTTCCCCAACCTCGCGGTTTAGAGTGCAGCTTACCGCAAAACTGATCGCACTGTGGTAACTTGCAGGGGTAGAGAGCTTTAGGAACTTTCGGGTTCCTGCAAATCCTCAAATAGCTTTCACCTGTACAAAGATGGCATATGCATAAATCAACACAGGCTTCCGAAATGAAAGTATATGACCTGAAAGTACTCAGGGATTTTCAGAAAGGTTATCAGAAAGGACATGGTTGAACCTGGATGAAAAGAAAGGAAAAACATGAAGAGGATCAAAACTGCTATAAAGAATTTCATCTTGATCAATGGAGGTGGTGCTAGTTACGTAGAACATAAATCCTTCATAAAACACTCATGCTAAAAGTGACTGGTATGGACAGGGGTGGTTGTTTCATGCAATTTGCACAAGACAACGCGGAGCTATTGTGCTTAGGGGGACTAGGCAGCACATATGGAATGTTAAAGGTTTGATAAAAAGAAATAAAGGTTCCATTTTCTACAATGTCGATTTTTTCCTTTTTTTATTTATTGGCGGCTCTTGTTTCGAGAGTAGATATTTTCAACCAAAAAGTCAAAAAAATCTAACAAAATAGCATAAGTTTAAGCGATGTTGATAATTCACAAAAAGCTAAAACAACATTTGTAATATGAGGGTGCAAATGCATTCCTTCCATTGGACACTTTAGGAATTTTTGGGTACTTTCAATTTCATGATTGCTTTCTTTCTAGTTATTTCTATACTTAATTATTATTTTATAATTGACTTATTAATTATTTTTTTCATATTAAACTTAATATTTTAGTTTTAAAATTAATGCTCATAAAAATATCAATATAGTATGAAATTTATATATTTTTGTCATTTAGAATATCCAAAGTACTACAACCTTAGAAATTAAAATGAATTTTTAAAACTTAAAAATATAGGAATGGTGATTTCATTGATATAAAAAATTGTATAATTAAATTTCCTGAACAATCTTCAATTGATTTAATTACTTTTGAAATCCCTACATAAAATTCTAAATCAATCGTCTTGACTAGTCTAATCATTAATTTAGCCTTTTTCTTAAAATGGATTAATTCAAACATGCTAGTAAAACTCATGAAGGCTGGTTGCTAATGAATTGCTAAACGATTTCTACTTTTTCAGTCTAGTGCATTTGAGGGATGTGACTATATATGTAGATAGGTTGGATGTCCAACCTTTGCTGAGTATATTCAAAGGGCTTAAACTTGAACATAAATTGAAATTGATCAACTTAAACTCCAACAACAATCATAAATAAATTTAAATTTCAATTCAAAAATTAATTTATGAGTTAAAAGAACAAATTTATCCTCAAACATTATCAAAGAATTTATTGTTTCTAATATGAAACTTTCAACCTTGATTTTATCCGCCCTTTTGTCTTGGTTTTCCATGTTTCACAGTATTATACTAATAACCTTCCCTCCTCAGAGGCCTGTTGACTCCGTTGTCTGAATCAACAGACAATGAAGTATTGTCAGGCTGCCTGCCTCATCTATCAATGCCCCTTCAATTTCTCTTGGAAGTTCTTGTCTGGATTTGTGAACCCTTTACATTTGTATATACCCCGTACAAGAGAAGCAGAAAAATAATTCTCCAATTGAGTTCTAAAATACCAATGCAAATTATAGAAGTAGAAATATCATATATAATATTAGTATACAGCTCGGATAAAGATTTAGACGTGCGAAAGCATAATATTAGCAACAAAACAAGAAATAACACTAATTGTCATTGCGTAGGCGATACGTAGGAACTGCAAGCAGATGCTGGGCTCTTGGAGTTGTAAGACCGAACTCCTCGGTCATGTCCAACTCGGTTGGCAGCATGTTGTCAGGAAGCTCCCAATCAAAGCAGTGGACAAGCTGTGCTACCACCAGCCGAACTACGGTGAGACCCAACTGCATCCCTGGGCAGCGTCTTCTACCAGAGCCAAATGGAATAAGCTCGAAGTCATTTCCCCGAAGATCTATATTGCTCCCAACAAACCGTTCTGGGAAGAACTTCTCTGCATCACTCCAAACACTCGGGTCTCGCCCAATTGTCCATACATTAACCAAGATTCTGGAATTCTTGGGAATATGGAAACCATCAACCGTGCAATCCTCTAGAGCCGCATGAGGTATCAACAATGGTACTATTGGATGCAGCCTCAAGGTTTCCTTCAAAACCATGTCCAGGTACTCCAACCTATCCAAGTCCGATTCCTCTACCATCCTCTCCAAGCCAACCACATTTTCCAACTCCGTTTGAACTTTCTTCATTACCCGCGGATGCTTGATTAGTTCTGACAGTATCCACTCAATTGTCGTTGCCGAGGTGTCCATCGAGCCTATAAGCATGTCCTGCCAGGAAATGCTTGGAAGAAAGTTAAAATCTTATTTGAAACAACGGAAATAACTAGAAACTAGTTCTAGGAACACTTACCAAAATTATAGCTTTGATATTGGAGCGTTCAATACGATACTCAGATTCTTCAGATCCCATGAAGCTCAGCATCACATCAACAAAGTCCTTGGTCTTATTTTCGTCCTTGAGTTGGATATGCTCATCGATGATCTTCTCCAAAAATTCATCAAAGATCTTTCTAATAGCCTTCATCCGTCGTGTGAGCCCCTGCAGATCGAGGGGGGCAGTGGGAGGAATATAATCAGCCATGTTTGGAATCGCCGTTAGGTGCATGGCTTCGTGGGTAACAGCCTTGAATCCCTTCTCATCAAGATCCTTGTCCATGTACTTCTTCCCAAATACCATTCGGCAAGTCATATCCGCGCTGAGAGATGAAACCTTGGCACTGAGATCAACAGCAACACAATCACGGGCAGCCTCTTGAACAAACTTTATCAACATGCCAAGCTCCTCTTTTCTCATGGATTTGAAAGAATTGATTTTTTGATAGCTAAGTAATTCAAGGGTGCACATTTTACGCATGTTGCGCCAATAAGAACCGTATGGAGCGAAGGCCAAGCTCCTTTGCTCATAAGAGATGTGCTTTGATGCCTCATGAGGTGGTCTACTGGCAAACATCAGATCATGAACTTTAAGGAACTGCTCGGCAGCCTGGGGCGACGAGACAACGATGGCTGGCACCAAACCTAAGCGCAGGTACATGATGGGGCCATGTTTTTGTGCTAGCGGATGTAGATCGCGATGAGGTAATTTCCCCAACAGATGAAGGTTACCGAAGAGAGGGAAACCCCTTGGACCAGGAGGTAACTTCTTCTTCTTATGGCTTCTCCATGCCCATTCTCGTAGGACATAAGCAAGCATTAACAGTGCGATTATGCTCCATATCCAAGCCATGGTGTGCATGTTTCACTCAGGATGCAGTTGTGGCTGAACTCACTCGTCTGAAAGGTCGGGTAGCTAGCCTAGCTGCAACTAGAAAGTGCATTTATACATGATGTGCTAATCACAAACAAAAGGACAAACATAATTGTTGAATTCAATGTTTTATATGTGTGATAAACGCTTCCACAAAGCAACGAAAGAGGCGCAACTAATCGTCGGCGAACCGTAATAATAGCGGACGAATTGGAGATAAGAACATGCATGCTCTTTTCCTCACTTTTTGAAGTCCTACTCTTAGTTATCCGCACAATTGAATACGATTGGTGGGCTGGCTTTGGGAATCGTGAGAAGATAAGCTTCAATTATTGAGCTCGAAGATATCTAAATAATTTACTTCACCTCAGGGGCCAGCCAACCCCGTATAAGTTAACCCACAAATTCTCCGTCATTCAAATCGTTTTCATAGTCCTTATGGGATCCGAGAAGACACGTTTGAATATGGGGAAGCTTGTGCTTGGCGTTTATGCTGCGATGAGACACCGATATCTGCATGCTTTCTATTACCAGCTGGCGCGACACTTGCTTTCATTTTTTCACGTCAAATCATATCAGGGATTCTTTTTGGCAGAGTTAGAACATAATTGTCTCAAATGATACTTTAAGGCAAGATTTAGAACATCAATTATAGACTAAAAATAGTTTAAGTATAAAAATAAAACGAGAAAAATGTAACTAATAGTGGCTGGATTTTTAATATGATCTTGGCGAAGATCTTACTCTATGTTACTCATATTGTGCTAACTGATAAGAAACAAAAAATCTGTAACAGAATCAGTTTCAGGAACACTCAGTTATAGAAAGAAAATTGTGAAAGGATGTCTATTTAATGAACAAATACAATTAATAAAAAAATGTGATTCCGTTTCAGAGAAAAATAACTAATCATCATGAAATGACTATTATGCCCCTATCATAAGCCTAATTCTATATACAGATCCCAATGCACATATAACGAGCTAGAGGGGACTTAGCTGATATAACAAATAATGTGCTAACTAAATTATCCTAACTCATCACAGTTCTATAAGGTGCATTAAGGCTCACATTGGCTAGCACCATTTTTACAATCAAGGTCAAAATATGTGTTAAATAACTAGACCAATATTATTTACATCAATAGACTTTTATAAGAGAATTAGTTTATGAAGACATTGAACAAGTACGTGAGGGTTGTTAAAACTAAGCATTGTTTTCTTTTGTTTGAGGAGCTTGGCAAGAGAGACTGTAAAAGTGCGTAGATGTTATGGACCTTTAGTTTGAGTTGTATCATTCTTGTAAGCCATGAGACTCCATGTAGGCCCAATTTGCTTCATAATTCATTCTTTGTATTTAACTTGTAGTGCTCTTCCAAAAATGGTTTACATTAAGTTGAATGTTTCTTTCCTTATTGCACTACAATCATTTCTTCATGGTATCAGAGTAAGATTTGCACAGTGTAAGCTTTCTTCATCCGTTTCCTGGTTCATGCTTATTTTCTTTACAGTTTCTTAATTACTTCCATTCAAGGGCGCATATGGTATTTTAGAGTTGTTGTCAGAATAGTGTTGCGTTTTGGTTGTTTTTACCATCATTTCAAGCTTATAGTCTCGACCTCTCTCTGACAACTCAACCAATCCTGCCCCGTTTTGACCCTGACTTAGAGTCTGCCGGGCCTTTGAAAGGGTCTAGACGAGGCCACCAAGTTGCTTTACCCGAACGAGGGTGTTATGGTTTCTGCAGTTTTCATGTCGGGTCGTTTCACTGGAAAATAAACCTACTTTTGACCGTTTCACAGTAGCATCCAACCCGCTAAAGAATTTTGAATGCCGAAGCCGAAATCACTCACCATTCTTCTGCCCTATGAGCTCCAGGGAAGGTCATTTGCAGAATCGATCAAACCCTTTCTCCCTCACCTCTTCCGTTCTTTTTCTTTATCCACCGAAGCCAAAACCCAGCCTCCCCAGACTACCTTCCCCATCACCAATTACCTAATCACCAACTTCCAATTCCCCAAAACCCTAGCCCTTTCTGTCGGGTCCCGCTTTTATTGGATCAAAACCCTTGAGAAGCCACAATCTGTGATTCTCTTCCTCCAAAATGTGGGATTTTCCGAGTCCCACATTCGGTCCGCGGCCCGTGTGTCCCCCCAAATCCTCTTCTCTGATGTCAACAAGACCCTTAAGCCGAAGATCGAGTTTTTTCAGGATCTAGGTCTTGTAGGTTCTGAGCTGGGCAAGTTTCTTTCCAAGAACTCCTCGCTCTTGTGTGTCAGTTTGGAGAGGAAGTTGGTACCCTGCGTCGACATTCTCAAGAAGGTATTGTGCGGAGATAAGATTAATGAGAACCTTATACGGGCTCTGAAGCGGTGCAATTGGCTGATAAGGGGAGACCCTGAATCAAGGTTGGTGGGTAACATTGCCTTCTTGAAGAGTTGTGGGATCCTTGGCTCTCAGCTTTCGATGCTTCTGACTAGGCAGCCTTGGCTTTTCATTACGGACGAATCCAAGCTTAAAGATCTTGTTTCTCGGGTTGTAGACATGGGTTTTTCTCTGAATTCGAGGATGTTGGTTTATGCGCTTTACACCATTAGTTGTCTGAGCAATGAGACTTTCATGAGGAAATTGGAGTTGTTTCGGAATTTTGGGTTTTCTTCGGATGAATGTATGGAAATGTTTCGAAAGCAACCCGGTTTGCTTAGGGCCTCCGAGGAAAAGTTGAAGCTTGGAATTGAGTTCTTCATGGGTACGATGAAGTTGGAAAAGTCAGTGTTAATTAGCTGGCCTTTGTGTTTCATGTTTAGCTTGGAGACGAGAGTGATTCCTCGGTACATGGTTGTGGAGATTTTGAAGTCCAAAAGATTATTGAAGAGGGAGCCTAGTATTAGTAATATGTTTAATTTAACAGAGGAGCAATTCTTGGCGAAGTTTATAAGGAAGTTTGGGGATCACGCTGAGGAATTGTTGGTAGCATACAACGGTCATTTGTTGGATTCTTCTTCTGAAGATAAACTTTGATACATGTTGAATCTTCGTATTCCTTGGTAAGATTCCTGGGCAAGTCTGTTAAAGTTATTGATTTAAACAAGCTTGACATTATCATGCCAAGTTTGAGGGGGTGTGTTAACATTATCCGACTGGTACACGCATGATGTTGGAAGCAGATAGATGATGAGACTGCACAAGCATTTATGGCCTTCCAGATATACAAAGATGCAAGTTCAGAACCTGAATCCCGTTCTTCCCATTTGAACGAAGTAAGCCAAAGAATAATATGCAGCATGGAGGTTACGGGATCCACGAATTGTGGAGATAAGATGCTGAAGAAGAATCCAAGAGTTCAATGCATGTAAAGGAGACTCGGAGAAGTAATGAGGGGCCCGCAGATAATGTGGTTTTTATCTCATGTCAGGTTTCTTAAATGCCTGCAGCTCTGCATTACGTGATGATGAAGCATCTTAGCAAGTTGGGGTAACGTCTCTTCATGCAAGTGGCATGCAAGTTGTACTTTGTCTTTTGTTACGTTGGTTGGCTATATAAAGGCCTTGTAAGAACTATTCGATAAGCAAGAAAATACTATCTTGAGTATCCTTGTGCAATACTACTCTTGCTTCATTCTGGTTCTTTATCTCTCTCCCCACCTCCTTATTTGCAATCTCTCTCTCTTTTATTTATCTTTTCATTCTCTTATTACCTATAATACTACTTAACATAATGTTATCCTAGTGTTATAGCAGGGCCAATGGCCCTGCGATCATGGTATCAAGCATTCTCTTATCTGCTTGTTATAGTTTGTATTTTTCTTTCCTCCCATATTCTCTTTTTCATCTTTAGTTATAGAATCTAAAGTTTCTCAGTTTGTTACAGCTTGTCTAACTCCTTGATATAGTTTTGTATTTACATAACTCAACTTTTATTGTTTATCTCTAAAAGCTTTCTTATTCAATCAATCTATTCACCAAATCAAACCCCTCAAGCTTGAAACAGCAGGCCACACGCTGCCATATTCAATAAACCCACCAAACTCTGATTGTCAATTGTCCAATAAAATATGCGAAGAGGAAAACCAACTTCGTAGACATATTTGTTTTGACATTTTTGAGTACTTATGTCCTTTTTGTGTTTCCGGTGGAAAGTATCTTGACTTTGTTGCTTGTCATTGTATCTTTCTCCCATCTGCATTTAGCCAATGCAATATTCGTGGGATTTGAAATTCATGTTTCCAGTTTTCTCTAATTCTGGACAGCTCTTTGTATATGTTGGAAGATCAGCCTTTATTTTTTTACTCCAGCAAGTTGTTGGATTTCTAATGTATTTGGTTTAATCTAATTTCTTGATACTAACCATCCAGCTGCATGAGGTGCTGAAAAGTATGCTTTGGGCATATATCCATTGTGAACATGCTTCTTCTTACTTAATCTCCTAGCTTCTAGTCGTTTTCACTTCAACTTGAAGCCGTAGATGCTTTTTCGTGGAACGGATTGGTGAGTAAGATATCTTGTAGAACTTGGAGGATGCTTGTCATGATCTTCATTATATTCCCGCTTTTTCTACTGCGTTCTTTTTATTTTTCTTTTTTATTCTCATCTTTGATTCCGAAATGCACGTACTTTCAATGTTCTTGTTTCTTAGGAACTCACTTTTTGTAGCACAAAAATTACACCTATCTTAATCTTCCTTCCATAATTTACAGACGTTACAGACTCGGTGATTATTCCCCCACTGGGTTATCAGGATCTCGTTGCTTTTATATAGGGGCTAGTGTGGGAAGATGGTAGCCTTTGGATCCAAATTAATAAATACCGTGCTGAATTGATGGACGTCATGGATTTGTTTATTTGTTTTAAGATGGTTTGTTTGCATGCCTGCTGCTTGGTCCTTCCTGCCACTGAGAGTTAGCCTGGCAAGTGGAAAAAAGAAGTAAAGAGTCACCTTGCTTGGACAGGGCATGCATCTATGGATCTTTAGTTGAAAAACTGATGCTAATCAGAACCTTGAAGTTGTTTTGCAGAAGGATTTTCGGAATTAATATTTGAAAAGCTTTTGCCTGCTAAACAGGGCATCCTTTGCCCTGAATTGATTTGATAGAACTTATCTCTATTTGTGCTTTCTTTTCTTCCCTTATTCATTCGGAACCTTCTTGACATCGTGTTTCTTCATTCTTCATGAATTATTTCTGCTGGAACAATGCATACAAGCATTATTTTCTGCTGCATCCACTGAGGATTGATTTTTCATTTACTAGTAGTTGCGTGCATAGTTAGGCCTTACTCATTCTTTGGATTATGTACATGTAAACATTACGAGGGAATAACTTATATACAGTGTACAAGGAACTCTGTGTTCCTTATGGTTTCAAAATGGGAAGGTTTTATTGATAATTATGTACATGAGAAAACTCTAGGCATGTGAAATTGAAATCTAGAATTCCTCTTTTACTTATTACTGACGTACATAATTCGATTGATATTGGATCCAATATCAGTATAAATGGTTTTTAAATTCTTTTATTTTATTTTACAAAGGTAATTATAGGAGAAATAAATAAAAAGAAGGTGTAGCGCATTAACCATGTGAAGCATCTCTTATAATACCTTCCCGGTTTTCCTAACATATTAGTGCATTTCCACTAATAATGAATTGCTATCGAGCAAACTCCCAAAAGGAATACAACAACATTTAGGGTTAGTTCATGTTGCAAAGATCAAATGGTTGGACCTTTGGTTCAAAAACAAAGAAAATCGGGCAAATGGGAACTATGCGCTTGTAATTAGATCCCTATGGCCATAAAACGCCGCACTATTCCTCAATTCAAGAGGACTGTCTCATACGGATAAGATGAAATTGCTCTCTCTAACATTGTGTCTTGTTTGGTTGTTCACAAGTTGAATGTGATGATCCTCATGGCCATCCATGAAAAAGGAATTGTAAATTACTCGTTAATGAATAAGGGTATCTCTTACATGCATGGAAGAATAATTTGCATGTATAGTTTTAGCTGGTCGTCCCTTTTTGGGAATGCTGGCTTTGAAAAGAAAACAAAAACCTGATATACAAGGCTAGCCAACCTGTGATGTTGCTCCTAGTCAGACGTTTGAAGCAACTAGTTATATATTGGTAAAGCATCCCAAAAACCATTATAGTTTTTGCAAATCACGATTTCTGGGATTCTTAAATTATCTAAATGTGTATATATTTTCATAAATGTCAAGTTTTAAAAAAACACTTTTAAGACAAATTAAGGGTAGAATGCCTAGGCAATGAAGAATTAAGGATATGCAAATTATTAGTGGCTTAACTCATTTCTTACCTTAGTTGATCTTCCATTGAAACTAGACACTTATCTAAACACTCTCAAAGCAAGTTTGTCTCCTAAACATATAAATTTGTGATCGTAGATCATTTTGGCAGCACAGATGAAAAGTTGAATTTTGACCATGTTAAAGAAGCATTTTTATTAATATAAATGATAAATCAAGTTCCTTGTTGCTTCTCTACAACTTCTGCATAGAAAAGAAGAAAATCCAAATGACAAAGACACAACCCACTTAGAAGATCCGCATTGAACTAAACATGCTTCAATAAGCTAGAAGAAGCCTTGTTTTGGAGCTTAATGCTGTGGAGGAGCATTTCTTTCACAAAGATAAGAACACTAGCAAACCTTGCGTATGCAGTTTCCCCAACCTCGCGGTTTAGAGTGCAGCTTACTGCAAAACTGATCGCACTATGGTAACTTGTAGGGGTAGAGAGCTTTGGGAACTTTCGGATTCCTGCAAATCCTCAAATAGCTTTCACCTGTACAAAGATAGCATACGCATATATCAGCACAGGCTTCAAAAATGAAAGTATACGACCTGAAAATACTTGGGAATTTTTAGAAAGGTTATCAGAAAGGACATGGTTGAACCTGGATGAAAAGAAAGGAAAACCATGAAGAGGATCAAAACTGCTATAAAGAATTTCATCTTGATCAGTGGAAGTGGTGCTAGTTACGTAGAACATAAATCCTTCATAAAACACTCATGCTAAAAGTGACTGGTATGGGCAGGGGTGGTTGTTTCATGAAATTTGCACAAGACAGCGCGGAGCTATTATGCTTTGGGGGGACTGGGGAGCACATATGTAATGTTAAAGGTTTGATAAAAAGAAATAAAGGTGCCATTTTCTACAATGTCAAATTTTTCCTTTTTTTTTTTTTTTTTTTGATTGGCGGCTCTTGTTTCAAGAGTAGATATTTTCAACCAAAAAGTCAGAAAAATCTAACAAAATAGCATAAGTTTAAGTGATGTTGATAATTCACAAAAAGCTAAAACAACATTTGTAATATGAGGGTGCAAATGCATTCCTTCCATTGGGCACTTTAGGAATTTTTGGGTACTTTCAGTTTCATGATTGCATTCTTTCTAGTTATTGCTATACTTAATTATTATTTTATAATTGACTTATTAATTATTTTTTCATATTAAACTTAATATTTTAGTTTTAAAATTAATGCTCATAAAGATATCAATATAGTATGAAATTTATATATTTTTGTCATTTAGAATATCCAAAGTACTACAACCTTAGAAATTAAAATGAATTTTTAAAACTTAAAAATATAGGAATGGTGATTTCATTGATATAAAAAAATTGTATAATTAAATTTCCTGAACAATCTTCAATTGATTTAATCACTTCTGAAATCCCTACATAAAATTCTAAATCAATCGTCTTAACTAGTCTAATCATTAATTTAGCCTTTTTCTTAAAATGGATTAATTCAAACATGCTAGTAAAACTAATGAAGGCTGGTTGCTAATGAATTGCTAAACAATTTCTACTTTTTCAGTCTAGTGCATTTGAGGGATGTGACTATATATGTAGATAGGTTGGATGTCCAACCTTTGTTGAGTATATTTAAAGGGCTTAAACTTGAACATAAATTGAAATCAATCAACTTAAAACTCCAACAACAATTATAAATAAGTTTAAAGTTCAATTCAAAAATTAATTTATGAGTTAAAAGAACAAATTTATCCTCAAACATTATCAACGAATTTATTGTTTCTAATATGAAACTTTCAACCTTGATTTTATCCGCCCTTTTGTCTTGGTTTTCCATGTTTCACAGTATTATACTAATAACCTTCCCTCCTCAGAGGCCTGTTGACTCCGTTGTCTGAATCAACAGACAATGAAGTATTGTCAGGCTGCCTGCCTCATCTATCAATGCCCCTTCAATTTCTCTTGGAAGTTCTTGTCTGGATTTGTGAACCCTTTACATTTGTATATACCCCATACAAGAGAAGCAGAAAAATAATTCTCCAATTGAGTTCTAAAATACCAATGCAAATTATAGAAGTAGAAATATCATATAAAATATTAGCATATAACTCGGATAATGACTTAGACGTGCGAAAGCATAATATTAGATAACAAAACAAGAAATAACACTAATTTTCATTGCGTAGGCGATACATAGGAATTGCAAGCAGATGCTGGGCTCTTGGAGTTGTAAGACCGAACTCCTCGGTCATGTCCAGCTCGGTTGGCAGCATATTGTCAGGAAGCTCCCAATCAAAGCAGTGGACAAGCTGTGCTACCACCAGCCGAACTACGGTGAGACCCAACTGCATCCCTGGGCAGCGTCTTCTACCAGAGCCAAATGGAATAAGCTCGAAGTCATTTCCCCGGAGATCTATATTGCTCCCAACAAACCGTTCTGGGAAGAACTTCTCTGCATCACTCCAAACACTTGGGTCTCGCCCAATTGTCCATACGTTAACCAGGATTCTGGAATTCTTGGGAATATGGAAACCATCAACCGTGCAATCCTCTAGAGCCGCATGAGGTAGCAACAATGGTACTATTGGATGCAGCCTCAAGGTTTCCTTCAAAACCATGTCCAGGTACTCCAACCTATCCAAGTCCGATTCCTCTACCATCCTCTCCAAGCCAACCACATTTTCCAACTCCGTTTGAACTTTCTTCATTACCCGCGGATGCTTGATTAGTTCAGACAGTACCCACTCAATTGTCGTTGCCGAGGTGTCCATCGAGCCTATAAGCATGTCCTTCCAGGAAATGCTTGGAAGAAAGTTAAAATCTTATTTGAAACAACGGAAATAACTAGAAACTAGTTCTAGGAACACTTACCAAAATTATAGCTTTGATATTGGAGCGTTCAATACGATACTCAGATTCTTCAGATCCCATAAAGCTCAGCATCACATCAACAAAGTCCTTGGTCTTATTTTCGTCCTTGAGTTGGATATGCTCATCGATGATCTTCTCAAAAAATTCATCAAAGATCTTGCTAATAGCCTTCATCCGTCGTGTGAGCCCCTGCAGATCGAAGGGGGCAGTGGGAGGAATATAATCAGCCATGTTTGGAATCGCCGTTAGGTGCATGGCTTCGTGGGTTACAGCCTTGAATCCCTTGTCATCAAGATCCTTGTCCATGTACTTCTTCCCAAACACCATTCGGCAAGTCATATCCGCGCTGAGAGATGAAACCTTGGCACTGAGATCAACAGCAACACAATCACGGGCAGCCTCTTAAACAAACTTTATCAACATGCCAAGCTCCTCTTTTCTCATGGATTTGAAAGAATTGATTTTATGATTGCTAAGTAATTCAAGGGTGCACATTTTACGCATGTTGCGCCAATAAGAACCGTACGGAGCGAAGGCCAAGCTCCTTTGCTCATAAGAGATGTGCTTTGACGCCTCACGAGGTGGTCTACTGGCAAACATCAGATCATGAACTTTAAGGAACTGCTCGGCAGCCTGGGGCGACGAGACAACGATGGCTGGCACCAAACCTAAGCGCAGGTACATGATGGGGCCGTGTTTTTGTGCTAGCCGATGTAGATCGCGATGAGGCAATTCCCCCAACAGATGAAGGTTCCCGAGGAGAGGGAAACCCCTTGGACCAGGAGGTAACTTTTTCTTCTTCTTATGGCTTCTCCATGCCCATTCTCGTAGGACATAAGCAAGCATTAACAGTGTGATTATGCTCCATATCCAAGCCATGGTGTGCATGTTTCACTCAGGATGCAGTTGTGGCTGAACTCACTCGTCTGAAAGGTCGCGTAGCTAGCCTAGCTGCAACTAGAAAGTGCATTTATACATGATGTGCTAATCACAAACAAAAGGACAAACATAATTGTTGAATTCAATGTTTTATATGTGTGATAAACGCTTCCACAAAGCAACGAAAGAGGCGCACCTAACCGTCGGCGAACCCTAATAATAGCGGACGAATTGTAGATAAGAGCATGCATGCTCTTTTTCTCACTTTTTGAAGTCCTACTCTTAGTTAACTGCACAATTGAATACGATTGGTGGGCTGGCTTTGGGAATCGTGAGAAGATAAGCTTCGATTATTGAGCTCGAAGATATCTAAATAATTTACTTCACCTCAGGGGCCAGCCAACCCCGTATAAGTCAACCCACAAATTCACAGCCATTCAAATCGTTTTCTTAGTCCTTATGGGCATCCGAGAAGACACGTTTGAAGATGGGGAAGCTTGTGCTTGGTGTTTATGCTGCGATGAGATACGGATATCTGCATGCTTTCTATTACCGGCTGGCGCGACACTTGCTTTCATTTTTACACGTCAAATCATATCAGGGATTCTTTTTGGCAGAGCCTGTTAGAACATAATTGTCTCAAATTAGACTTTAAGCTAAGATTTAGAACATCAATTATAGACTAAAAATAAGTGTAAGTATAAAAATAAAACGAGAATAGTATACCTAATAGCAATTGCATTTTTAGTATGATCTTGGCTAAGATCTTACTCTATGTTACTCATATTGTGCTAATTGAAGTGAAACAAAAAATTTGCAACGGAATCAGTTTTAGGAATGCTCAGTTATAGAGAGAAAATTGCAAAAGGATGTCTACTTAACGAACAAATACAATTAATAAAAAAATGTGATTATGTTTCGTTAAATAGAGAAAAATAACTAATCATTGTAAAATAACTATTTTACCCCGATTATAAGCTTGATTCCATATATAAATCCCAATGCACATATAACGAGCTAGAGGGGACTTAGCTGATATAACAAATAACGTGCTAACCAAATAGTCCTGACTCATCACAGTTCCATAAGGTACATCAAGGCCCACATTTAGCTAGTACCATATTTGCAATCAAGGTCAAAATCTGTCTTAGATAACTAGACCAATATTATTTATATCAATAAACCCTTACAAGAGAATTAGTTTATGAAGATGTTGAACAAGTATGTAAGGGTTGTTAGAACTAAGCATTGTTTTCTTTTGTTTAAGGAGCTTGGCAAAAGTGACTGTAAAAGTGTGTAGATGTTATGGGCCTTTAGTTTGAGTTGTATCATTCTTGTGGGCCATGAGACTTGACGTAGGCCTAATCTGTTTCATAATTCATTCTTTGTATTTAACTTGTAGAATTGTGATATTCATTCTTTGAGAAATGTCAATAGAGACAGCACATGGTGCTCTTCCAAAAATGGTTTACATTAAGTTGAATGTTTCTTTCCTTACTATACTACAGTCATTTCTTCATGGTATCAAATTAAGATTTGCACAGTGTAAGCTTTCTTCATCCGTTTCTTAGTTCATGCTTATTTTCTTTACAGTTTCTCAATTACTTCCATTCAAGGGCACATATGGTATTTTAGAGTTATTGTCATAATAGTGTTGCGTTTTGGTTGTTTTTCCCGTCATTTCAAGTTTATAATGATGTCTCAACCACTCTCTAACACCTCAACCAATCCTAGCCCGTTTTGACCTTAACTTCCTTGGTTATTTCCTAAATCCATCCACTAGAACTACCTATATCCTTATCCCCTGAACAAACCTAGCAAACCTAGCAAACCTAGCAAACCTAACACTATAATCCCTATCGTGATCCTTATTACCTTTTTGCCATAGACATGCTTGGAGTTCCTCTAGCTACAGAAGAACTTAAAGATGACTTAAATTATGATATTTGGAGTCGGCAAGTCAAGAACCAATTGATTGGGAAAAATAAATAGGACTATGTTGATGGTAGCTTTTCCTATCTAGAGCGAGATATTGATAAACAAGCCTTATGGGACCAAAACCACTCTGCATCAGTGGCCTAGTTTGAAAAATCCATGGAAAGAGAGTATGTAATATATGTTACCTGCACCAACAATGTCAAGAAGACCTAGGATGCTTTCAAACTTTGGTTTGGAACACTACCTTTTCCCAAGTATACAACCTATGACAAAAACAATTTAAAATCACCTTTTTGGAGCCATAGTGACTAAATACTACACAAACTTGGCCAACTTATGGATTGAGATCCAAATGGTAGAAACCATGTTTGATGCAAGTGTGGAGGGTGCACCTACTGTGTAAATGATTGGTTAGAGGAAGAAATTGCTCAACACAACCTAATGGATTTTCTACATGGGCTTCTGAAAGAGTTTCAAAACTACCAGACTAATATTTTTTCCAAGGACCCACTATTGGTCGTTGATCAAGCCTTTAATCTAGCCAAGGAAGATAAGCACCAACGTCAGAATCGTGATTTAAAGCACTAAACTCAAGAAGGAGTCATCCTGGCTACCTCTTCCCACAATCAAAACTCCTTCCCCACAGCATCTAGCGACAAAATTGACCAAAGGGGAAAACCTATATGCTCCCACTACCACAAATTTGGCACTAGAGACAAATGCTACCATCTTGTCAAATTTCCTTCGAGCTGGACATTGAGAGGAAAAAGGGAAGTAAATGACACCACAAGTTTTCTAGGCAGGATTCGTGAATGGCGTTAATGGGTTGGCGTTGGTGAAACAAGATGGGTCGATGTCGGGGGGTTCTACAAATATTTTCAGCTTTCTTGGGGAAGTGGGTCAGAATCTAACCTAACACGTGGTTTTGCATCTTCATAAGTTTATTATCCTAATTATGGACCGCTCTCTTTAACACCAAGCCTAATTGCTTTTGGGCCTTAAAAAAGGATCAGGTGCACAGATGGGTCATGGACAACATCCAACATTGTATAGGTCTCCTAATTCAACCCATGAACAACCTATTGGAGCAAACCCAACATGCAACCAGCCCTTTGTTGGACTTATGATGCAACCCACAGGCTATGGGTTTCAAAATCCAACTCTCTTTAGAATAACTTTAAAAAATGTTAGAACAACTTAATGTATGGCCACTACTAGATCCTACCTCTTTTGAAGGGAGGTTTGCAGGTACGACCACTCATCCTTAGTTGTAAAAATTTAAATATTCATGAATTATAGATTCAGGTGTTAGTGACCATATCATCTGTGATTTGAAGAATAATTTATATTCAACTTATTCATGTGAATCTTGATGGTTGCCTATTAAGTTACCTAATGATACATGTGTTTATGCAACACATATAGGGCATGCATAACCTATATCCATGCTACATCTTAATTGTGTCATGTTTGTTTCTCAATTGAAATTCAACTTGTTATCTATAAAAAAAAAGTGACCTTTAACCACAACTGTGTTATTATTTTCTTCAATGATTTTTGCATCTTCCATGACCATTTGACTGGGCGGGTTATTGGACTAGATAGAGTTCAGCAATGATTGTACTTTTTACAACCCACTTTAAATGATTTACCTTATTGTATTGACTTTTTTTAGTATTGTCCATTCACTTTTAAGCTATATGAATGCGAACAATGGTTGTAGTCCTTTTAAAAATAATGTTCCTCATATTAATATAAGCACAAATTATGACTTATGGCATCACATACTTAGTCATAGTTCTCAAAAGTCATATTTTACCTATGGCATAAGCATACATTGTCCTGCTCATTTCACATGTTCTATATGCCCATTGGCTAAACATACTCAATCTGTTTTTCCAAAGTGCCAGTCTATTGGTTATACCATATTTGATTTGGTACTCATGGAACTATAAGGACCACATAGGGTACCTAAATGTTGGTTTATGTTATTTTTTTACTATTGTTGATGATTTTTCGTGCATGATGTGGACTTTTTTATTGCATTCCAAAGACCAAATTTTTTCTATAATCCAATCTTTTTTCCATTGTTTAGAGTCAATATGGTACCATGATCAAGTGCATTTGCTCATATAATGGTACTGATTTTTTTTCTGTTGCATGTACTTCATTTTTATCTTCTCGTGGAATTATCAATGAAAGCTCTTGCATCTATACTCCCCAACAGAATGGGGTTGTAGAACGCAAACATTGTCACCTACTAAAGTTAGCACGAGCCTTGTTATTTCAGGCTCGCATTCCTACCCATTTCTAAGGAGAGTGTATTTTAACAACCATTTATCTTATTAATCTGTTGCTAAGTGTGAAACTTGGAAACCGGTCTCCCTTTGAACTCATTTTTGGAAAACCATCTACATTAGATCATTTAAAGGTCTTTGATTATAGATGTTACACCAAAGTCCTTCACCTTAGTGATAAATTCACACCAAGGGCAATCCCTTGCATTTTCTTTGGATACCTTTCACTACATAAGGGATATTGAGTATTAAATCTCGATACTGGAAATTTTTTTATTAGTTGTGATATCATATTTTATGAATACAAATTTTCCTTTTCTATAGATTAGTCCTTATATTAGCAGACATCCATGCTGGACATTACCCATATGCTCGATCCGCTACTTGTTAATCTATTACCTATTGCACTGGAACCCTTGCAGTCATCACCTCAAGACATACCTTTGATCCAACTAGCTGACCCTCCTTTGGATACATCACTAGATATCACATCCCATCCACCTTTGAGCCTTAATCCTCCTATATCTACATCTAGTCAGCCCACTCTTCCTGTTCTAGAAACAATTCTAAATCCACCACTTCCAGCACCTAGATAATCCTCACGACCTACACGACCTCTTAATTGGACAACTGATTATTTATGTTCAACCACCTTTATCAGGTTGAACAACCAGTATCCCATTTCTGATAAACTCTCACTAAACTTTTTCTTTCCACATTATCAATGCTTCATAGCCTCCATTTGTGCTACCACTACACCCAAATCATATCATCAAGCACTTAAGGATAATAACTGGGTAGAAGCAATGAATAGGGAATTGATGGCCCTTGAGGCCAATCATACATAGGATGTTGTATCATTACCATATGGTTGAAAAGCCATTGGATGTAAATGGGTATACAAGATAAAATACCATGTTGATAGATTTATTGAGAGGTATAAAGCTTGCTTAATGGCTAAAGGTTACACACAACATGAAGAGATAGATTATGATGAGACCTATTCACTAGTAGCAAAATTAGTGATAGCTTGATAAGTGATTAGTATGGTTTCCTTCAAGCACTGGGATCTCCATTAATTGGATGTGCAGAATGTGTTGGAATATATTTTAATGATATTAGAATATATAAACATTTTGATGATAAGAAAAATGGATATTATAATATGAGAATATTATAATTAATATTTGATTATTTATGGGTTTCATAAGAAAATTAATGCTGAAATTGTATGCAGGAAATTGGGTTAGAATGAGCCCAGTCCAAAAGTCTGACCCAGTCCAGAGTCTGACCCAGTCCAAAGATATGCGACCCAGTCCAGAGTGCGACTCAGGCCCAGTGTGCAACCCAGTGCGCGACCCAGTCCAGAGTGCGCGACCCGCGACCACCTTAAGCGCCGCGACCCATAATCCGACCCGCGATGACGATATGACTTCGCCGGTAGATTTGGCCGCCCATTTCACCTCCGATTAAGGCGCAAGATAGCTCGTTGGAAAGCTAATGAAGAGGAGAAGATTTCTGTAAAGAAAAATCAAAGACCCACTGCTCAGAAGAGGATCAATTTTAAGAAATGGTGAAGCTCCTCGAGTTTTTGCCCTAACTGATCAAAAATGAAATTGGAAGCAGATTAGAAGGTTTCTAAAGACGATTTCAAAGGGCTTTTGTAAGGAAAAGGATGCTCTATCAATCTATGAAGGACCCACGAAGAATTGATTCAAGATTGGAGAGAATTGAAGAAGATTTGAGTGAGACCCGAAACTTGCTCCACAGAACCCGAATTATAGAGATTTAAGTTGAGACCAAAACTGCACCGTTTTGGACAGGATTTTGAAATAAACGAAGGCAGAACCTCTTCTCCCACATTCTGTCTCTCTTAAGCTCGAAAATGGACAGAGAAGAGGGAAATAAGGAGCTCCAACGGGAAGAAGATTTGATGGTGCTCAGAAGTGTCAGAACGACTCTTTGAAGTGAGAGGTTAGTTGCTTTTGAAGGTATTTAAGCAAGTTTGTCTTCACCATGAGAAGGAGTCCGAAAATTATAAGCAAAGAAAGCAAGTTGTCAAGCATCTCATACTACTCATCCTAGCTCATCCAAACCTACGATTTTGATCTTCATTGGGTGACTAATTTCTAAGCTCATTACTTGCTTACTAGAGAATCAATTTGTGCTTCATTATACTCTATTATTGAAGTTGATTTTCTGCAAGTAGACTCTGCTAGGGTTTGAATGAATTTGGGGCTTTTGTCCATTTACTCTGTATTGAGCCTCTAGCAGTTGTTTGAAGCTTCTGAACTTGTATTGCATATCTTACAGAAGCTTAGTTCGAAATTTGTAATAAGTTTGATAACCTTTGGCTTGTTGATGTGTGTTGAGACACACATTGTAACTGTGATCCTTGGTGTAAGGATTGTTTGACTCCTTGAGGAGGAGTTGGAAAGTGTAGGAGAAGGTTTCTTCTAGCTTTGTAGTAAAGTGGACTTCAACCGGTTGTGTTGAAGGAGAAGAGGGTGGAAGTAGGTGAAAAAGGGCCGAACCACCGTGTAAACTTGTGTCTTGTCTCTCTTGTGTTTAATTATCTTTGAATGCTTTATTTGATTGCAAAAAATAATTAAACATACATTAGAAGTGAATTTTTTAAAGAGAAACCTAATTCACCCCCCCTCTTAGGTTGCTATAGGATCCAACAGAATGCCTTCTTACATGGTGACATGATAAAGGAGGTTTATATGCAGCCACCTTTTCCCCTTCGGGGGATTGGATTGTATGTTGTTTATGAAAATCATTGTATGAACTAAAACAAGCTTTGAGATAGTAGTATGCCAAACTCAGATAAGCTTTCTTAGTAGCCGACTTTTGACAATCTTTACATGACTATGCTCTCTTCACTAGACATAGCAGAGATAATTTTATTTTATGTTGGTGACATTCTCATTACAGGGAATGACATGTTTGTTATCACAAGGTTCAAGCGGCATTTGAATTCTACTTTTAATATAAAAGATCTAGGTCAATGTAAATACTTCCTTGGGATTGAGATTGCATGCTTAAAATGAGGGATATATTTGAGCCAACATAAGTATGCTTTAGAGCTCATCTTAGAGGTAGGTCTTGTGGGGTCAAAACTTGCTATTACACCCATGGAGTAAAGTCTTAAGTTGACTACTTTAGAATATGATGAAGGAAATCCTGACAGGGAGGATGATCCATTCCTATAGGATTTTGCTCTATACCAGAGGATGATTAGACGATTGATGTACCTCACCCATATGCATCCAGATATTAGCTTTTTAGTACAACACCTCAACCAATTTACTCATTCCCAAAGCAATCACACATGGATGTAGCTATAAGAGTCTTTAGATATCTCAAAGGTATGGTTGGCCTTGGCATTTTTCTCTCTTCATCTTCAAAGTTACAACTGATAGCTTTTTGTGACTCTGATTATGCAACTTGCCCTATGTTATGCAAGTGTGTTTCTAGTTATTACATTAAGTTTGGTGATTCCTTAAAGTCTTGGATAACTAAGAAACAATCCACTATATCACGGTCTTTAGCAAAATCTAAGTATAAGGCCATGGGTTATACTATTTATGAAATCATTTGGCTTCTTGGATTATTTCGTAACCTTGGTGTGAAGCTTCCTCAACCAGTATCATTGTATTGTGATAATGAGGCAGCCATGCATATAATTGCCAATCTAATCTATCATCAGAAGATGAAGTATATTGAAGTGGATTGCCACTTTATCCGAGAAAGAGATAGATAAAGGCATAGTAAGAACTAAGTTGTTTGTGTTGATGTCAATATGTGGACGATCCTTTGAATTAATTTACTTAAATAAAAAAAAACCCTTTTATTTTAGCCATGCTACATGTATAAATGAATAAGAGAGACAAATAGAACTTTGTTTAAAATAAATAAATTAAAAAATATATTACTCATAAACACCACTTAAACTCATTGACACTTATGTTAGAAAGAATATGGAAGATAAAAAGCCCTACATCGAATTCATGGAGCTAAAGACATGTACATGTAAACATTATGAAGGAATAGCTTATAAACAATGTACAAGGAACTTTATGTTTCTTCTAGTTTCAAAATGGAAAGGCTCAATTGAAAATTGTGTACATAAGAAAAATCTAGGCTTGTGAAATTGAAATCTAGAATTCATTTTTTACTTATTATTGGTGTACATAATTCAATTGATATTGGATCCAATATGAATAGAAATTTTTTTTTGTTTTATTTTACAAAGTTAATTAAGGGAGAAATAAATAAAAAGGTGTAGCGCATTAACCAAGTGAAGTAGTTATTATAATTATCTTCCCAGTTTTTCCCGATTTTTCTAACATATTAGTGCATTTTCATTAGTAATGCATTGTTAATGAGCAAACTCTTAAAAGAAATACAATAACATTTAGGGTTAATTTATGTTGCAAAGATCAAATGGTTAGCCCTTTGGTTCAAAATCCAAATAAATAAATAAATAAAGCAAATAGGAACTATAGGCTTGTAATTAGGTCATTGTGGCTATAAAATGCCAAACTATTCCTCAATTCAAAAGGATTGTCTCATACGAATAATGTGAAATTGCTTTCCTTCCCTCTCTCTCTCTACCTCTAACCTTGTGTCTTATTTGGTGGTTCACAAGTTGAATGTGATGATCTCATGGCCATTAAAGCAAGTTTGTCTCCTAAACATATAAATTTGTGATTGCAGATCATTATGGTGGCATAAATGAAAATTTGAAATCTAACCACATTAAAGAAGCATTTTTATTGATATAAATGATAAATCATGTTCATTGTTGCTTCCTTGCAACTTCTGCATGGAAGAGAAGAAAATCCTAATGACAAAGACATAACCCACTTAGAAGATCCGCATTGAACTAAACATGCTTTGATAAGCCAAAAGAAGCCTTGTTTTGGAGCTTAAGCACATTAATGCCATGGAGGAGCATTTCTTTTACAAAGATAGATAAGAACACCAGCAAAGCTTGTGTATGCAATTTCCCCAACCCTGTGGTTTAGAGTGTAGCTTACCATAAAATTGATCACACTATGGTAACTTGAAAGGTTATAGAGGCTTGGGAACTTTCAAATTCCTACAAATCCTCAAATAGCTTTCGTACAAAGATGGCATATGCATAAATCAACAAAGGCTTCCGAAATGAAATATATGACCTAAAAATACTTAAAGATTTTTAGAAAGGTTATCAGAAAGGACATGGTTGAACCTCGATGAAAAGAAAGGAAAACCATGAAGAGGATTAAAATTACTGTAAGGAACTTCATCTTGATCAGTGGAAGTGATGCTAGTTATGCAAAATATAAATCCTTCATAAACATCTAAGATAATCAAACACATCTAAGGATTTGAGACAACATTAATATGGTGAAAATAGGATACTTTCTCTATACTTGCTCAAAGAACCAAATTGCACCAAAAGAAAATACATATATAATTAAGGCAACACTTGTACAAGCTTAGGTTTGACCCAAGCCCAACCAAAAAGGAATAGAGGCCCAACTAAATAAAATACAAAGGGCCAACCTAACTACATCTTAATAACCCCCCTTAAGCTGGTGATTTGTACAAATCAAATACACCAAGCTTGCGAAGTAGATAACTATGCTATCTACTACATAAAGCCTTTGTTAACAAATCTACAGGTTACTCATATGTGCATATGTTACGAGTCTAAGTCAAGCCCCTCTGTTGCTTCTCTTAAATGAAATGATAGTCAATCTCTATGTGCTTGGTGCGCTCACGAAAGATGGGATTGTTCATAATGTGGATTGCTATCTCAGTGATACAATACAAAGATATAAGTTGAAGGACAATCACCCATAAGTTGCCAAGAAGCCTATACAACCAAACCATTTCATAGATAGCTATGACCATAGCTCTATACTTTGCCTCAAATGATGAATGGGAAACTATGGCTTGTTTCTTGGTCTTTAAAGGAATCAAAGAACCCTCTAACTTGATGCAAAAACCAATAAGGGAGCATTGTGACATAGGACAAACTACCCAATTAAAATCATAAAAACCATGCATCTAAAAGTATTTTTTAGCAGACATAGATTCATAATCCCACAATATCAAGTATTTAACAACCTTTATAGTCATATCCATGTGTGAAGTTTTCAAAGAATGCATGAACTGACTAAGTACCTAAACGGGATAGTTAATATCTGATCGAGTATGGGTGAGATAGATCAAAGGCCCAAGAAGTCACTAATATGAAGTTGGATTTGCTAGTGAAGGGTCATCAATAGGAACTAGTACACTTGCATCATATTCCAAAGAAGTTACCTTCAAATTCTGATCCATAAGAATCTTGCATTGTCAAGCACCAAAAAGCTTAACTTCATAGTATAACTCTAATGCATATTTGTGTTGACTAAGACAAATACCACTTTTTGACTAAGCAATCTCGATCCTAAGAAAAAATTTAGCTTACCCTAAATCCTTCATGTAAAATCTAGAGTAGAGATAAGACTTTACCTAAGCTATGGTCTCCTCATTGTTGTTAATGAAAAGCATATCATCAACATAGATCATAATAATAATAATAGTGGACCCATGCCAAAATGTAAACAAATCATAGTTATGCTAAGATTGCTTAAAACCAGCCTTAAGGAGAGCAATAGTAAGTTTGCCATACTATTGCCGTGGAGTTTGCTTTAGCCCATATATGGACTTAAATAGATGACAAATGGACTTGTAGTGGAAGTCCAAATCTTTAGAGGTAAAGACATGTATACCTCCTCATACAAGTCTTTGTAGAGAAATGCATTATAAACATTCATCTAATTAAGTGGCTAACAAAACATGGAAGCCAAGGCCATGATATATCTAACAACCACTATCTTAGCCACTAGAGAAAAAGTCTCCTCATAATCAATCCCAGATTATTGAGTGAATCCCTCATCCATAAAACAAACTTTATATCTCTCAATAGATCCATATGCACAATACTTCACCTTGTAAACTTATTTACATCTAATTAGCTTATGACCTAGTAGCAAATCAACCAACTTCCATGTTTGACTTGCCTATAATGTAAAAAGTTCATTACCTATAGCATCCACCCCTAGGATCTCAAACTACCTCATGATAGTAAAGTGACTCTCAAATGGAAGAAATAAGGCAATAAAAGCTCGATGTGTGGGAGATAAGTTGTTAAGGGTCACAAATTGTCAGATAGAATATGGTATGTCTCAAGGACCCATTAAGTAGTTTCCATCAGAGTTAAAAGCTACATGATTGCAATGAAATTTTAAATCCAAATGGAAGGTATAGACACACATTAGGAATGTCTGACAGAAAGGGTAGTGACTACTGGCACTACCTTAGAAGGTGGATCCATAGTGGGTGGAATCCATATGCTCAACAACTAACGGTGGAGAAAAATATGGATCCTCATATAGTAAAGAAGGTGGTGACTTATCAGGGACATTGGATGAGGGAGAACTATCAAGAATGGCAAGCTTATATATTGACAATGTAGGAAGATGCTTATTTGAATCATTCACCAACTATACTAAATATGGTTAAGATCCAAAGGGACAAAGGACTGGTCATCATTGAGTAAGGTGACAAAAGAAGATGACTAGGACTAAGCAAAGGGAAAAAAAATAACTCATAAAACATAACATCTCAGACAGTGAAAAAAGTGTGTGTAGTAAGGTCAAAGACCTAATAACACTTTTGTAATGAAGGGTATCTCATAAATATACATGGTCTAGCATGAGTTGCAAATTTGTCCCCACACAGAATTATTGTGACATAACATAGACACCTAAAAACCCTAAGATATGATATACATGGAGATTTACCAAAAAAAATGTCAAAAAGAGTTTTCTCATCTAGGATTGGTGTAGGAAGATGGTTAATAATGTGGGTAGTAGTTAAAAAATACCTTCCCCAATAACGACATGGAATATCAACTTGAAAACGTAAAGCTCGTGTCATATCAAGGATATGTCAATGTTTGTGTTCAACTACGTTATTCTACTATGGAGTATGAACACATGAACTACCGTGATGAACCCTACAAAGCTAGAGAAAAGGTGTACACTTATGACTAAAGGAAAACAAGTATGAAATTGGGTTTCTAGCATAGTAAAAAAGGAATGCAAGAAATGTGATACTTGAGTTTTATATCTCATGAGATATACTCAAGTTTCACATGAAAAATCATCAAAGATGGTCAAAAAGTAATGTGAGCCATCATGATTTAGGTTCCAATGTAGACCTCATATGTCAACATGTACCAACTCAAAAATAGAGTTTATACCAAAAGTACGAGACAGAAATGGAAGACGAGTTTCTTTGCCAAATGATAAATTGGACAAAATACTTCAAGAGATGCATAATAAAAGGAGTGGCCAAAATAATAATGTCATAGTGTCTGTTTATTACTTAAAATATTATTCTTAAACGTAGTGTTCTTACACACATTAGCCCTCTTAGAAGCATTATATTAAAAAGTTTTAACAATCATAGAAAAGACATTCATTGTGGCATTTGTTAGAGACACTAGGTGATATAAGAAACACTCAGCCCTGTCCAGCCTTAATACTATTCCAATCAAATGTCCTAGAAGAAACAAAAGTGTGGGTAAAAGGTGACCAAACAAGAATCATCAAACTTAAATTTGGCAATTGACAAGAGTTTACACTTAAATAAAGGTACATATAAGACATCATAAAGTATGACATAAAGAGAAATACAAATAGTCTTAATGTAAGTAATAGTCATACTTCTATTATCAAGTAGTTTAACCCAAAGAGGATTTGATGTGTATGCTCTAATGTTCTCCATGCATGTGAGGTCACATGTAATGTGGTGAAGAAAGAAACCAAGTCTTTGCCAAAGAATTAGGTCATGCACGTGGATAGGGATTTGACCAAAGATCCATCTCGAAAAAACGGTGTGTTTGCTTTGCTTAAGTGAAACAATGCATTTCACTACTTAAGTGAAGCTGTGCGTTTTGAGATTAGAGAAAATAGGTCACGAGTCTTCACTAGAGAATCAAGTTACACATACATGTAAGGATTTAACCAAAGGATTCATCCTAACAAAACAGTGTTTGCCTCACTTAAGTGAAATAGTGTGTTTCACTACTTAAGTGAAGCAATGCATTTTGAGATTATGAGAAAACAAGTCATGGACCAAGTTACACACACAGGTGGAGATTCAGATCTAACAACAAAGTGAAATGGTGACTAGTATGGGCATGGTTGGTTGTTTCATGAAGTTTGCACAAGACAATGCAGAGCTATTGTGCTTGGTAGGGATTGGGGAGCATATATGGAATGTTAAAGGTTTGATAAAAAGAAATCAAGGTACCATTTTCTACAATGTCAATGTTTTCCTTTTTTTTTTCTTTTTGATTGGTAGCTCTTGTTACCAAAAAGTCATAAAAATGTAACGAAATAGCATAATTTTAAAGATGTTGATAATTCACAAAAAGCTGGTGCTAAAACAACATTTGTAATATGAGGATGCAAATGCATTCCTTCCATCGGATGCTTTAGGAATTTCTAGTACTTTCAATTTCATGATTGCTTTCTTTCTAGTTATTGTTATACTTAATTATTATTTTATACTTGACTTATTAATTATTTTTTCACATGTAACTTTATATTTTAGTTTTAAAGTCAATGCTCATAAAAGCATCAATGTACTATGGAATTTATATTTTTTTCATTTAGAATATCCAAAGTACTACAACCTTAGAAATTAAAATGATTTAAAAAAAATTAAAAATAGAGGAATGGTGATTTGATTGATATAAAAAATTGTATAATTAAATTTCCTTAACAATCTCCAAGTGATTTAATCACTTCTGAAATACCTACATAAAATTCTAAATCAACCATCCTAACTAGTCTAATCATTAATTTAGCATTTTTCTTAAAATGGATTAATTCAAACATGCTAGTAAAACTCATGAAGGTTGGTTGCTAATGAACTACTAAACAATTCCTACTTTTTCAATCTAGTGCATTTGAGGGATTTGACTACATATATGGATAGGTAGAATGCCTAACTTAAAAGCTTTTATTCTCTCATGTTTATTGAGTATATTCAAAAGGCTTAAACTTGAAGAGAAATTAAAATTGATTAACTTAAACTCCAATAACAACTGTAAATAAACTTAAAGTTTAATTCAAAAATAAATTTATAAGTTAAAAAAATAAATTTATCTTCAAACATTAACAAAGAATATATTGTTTCTAATATGAAACTTTCAACCTTGATAGTATCCGCACTTTTGTCTTGGTTTTCCATGTTTCACAGTATCATAATAATATCCTTCCCTCCTCGAAGACCTGTTGACCCCGTTGTCTGAATCAACAGACAATGAAGTATTGTCAGGTTGTCTGCCTCATCTACCAATGCCCCTTCAATTTCTCTTGGAAGTTCTTGTCTGGATTTGTGACCCCTTTGCATTTGTATATACCCCCCATACAAGAGAAGCAGAAAAATAATTCTCCAATTGAGTTCTAAAATACCAATGCAAATTATAGAAGTAGAAATATCATATAAAATATTTGCATACAACTCGGATAATGATTTAGACGTGCGAAAGCATAATATTAGGCAGCAAAACAAGAAATAACACTAATTGTCATTGCGTAGGCGATACGTAGGAATTGCAAGCAGATGCTGGGCTCTTGGAGTTGTAAGACCGAACTCCTCGGTCATGTCCAACTCGGTTGGCAGCATGTTGTCAGGAAGCTCCCAATCAAAGCAGTGGACAAGCTGTGCTACCACCAGCCGAACTACGGTGAGACCCAAATGCATCCCTGGGCAGCGTCTTCTACCAGAGCCAAATGGAATAAGCTCGAAGTCATTTCCCCGGAGATCTATATTGCTCCCAACAAACCGTTCTGGGTAGAACTTCTCTGCATCACTCCAAACACTTGGGTCTCGCCCAATTGTCCATACGTTAACCAGGATTCTGGAATTCTTGGGAATATGGAAACCATCAACCGTGCAATCCTCTAGAGCCGCATGAGGTATCAACAATGGTGCTATTGGATGCAGCCTCAAGGTTTCCTTCAAAACCATGTTCAGGTACTCCAACCTATCCAAGTCCGATTCCTCTACCATCCTCTCCAAGCCAACCACATTTTCCAACTCCTTTTGAACTTTCTTCATTACCCGCGGATGCTTGACTAGTTCTGACAGTACCCACTCGATTGTCGTTGCCGAGGTGTCCATCGAGCCCGCAAGCATGTCCTGCCAGGAAATGCTTGGAAGAAAGTTAAAATCTTATTTGAAACAATGGAAATAACTAGAAACTAGTTCTAGGAACACTTACCAAAATTATAGCTTTGATATTGGAGCGTTCAATTCGATACTCAGATTCTTCAGATCCCATGAAGCTCAGCATAACATCAACAAAGTCCTTGGTCTTATTTTCGTCCTTGAGTTGGATATGCTCATCGATGATCTTCTCAAAAAATTCATCAAAGATCTTGCTAATAGCCTTCATCCGTCGTGTGAGCCCCTGCAGATCGAGGGGGGCAGTGGGAGGAATATAATCAGCCATGTTTGGAGTCGCCGCTAGTTGCATGCCTTCTTGGATTACAGCCTTGAATCCTTTCTCATCAAGATCCTTGTCCATGTACTTCTTCCCAAACACCATTCGGCAAGCCATATCCGCGCTGAGAGATGAAACCTTGGCACTGAGATCAACAGCAACACAATCACGGGCAGCCCCTTGAACAAACTTTATCAACATGCCAAGCTCCTCTTTTCTCATGGATTTGAAAGAATTGATTTTATGATTGCTAAGCAATTCAAGGGTGCACATTTTACGCATGTTGCGCCAATAAGAACCGTATGGAGCGAACGCCAAGTTCCTTTGCTCATAAGAGATGTGCTTTGATGCCTCATGAGGTGGTCTACTGGCAAACACCAGATCATGAACTTTAAGGAACTGCTCGGCAGCCTGGGGCGACGAGACAACGATGGCTGGCACCAAACCTAAGCGCAGGTACATGATGGGGCCATGTTTTTGTGCTAGGCGATGTAGATCGCGATGAGGTAATTCCCCCAACAGATGAAGGTTCCCGAAGAGAGGGAAACCCCTTGGACCAGGAGGTAACTTCTTCTTCTTGTGGCTTCTCCATGCCCATTCTCGTAGGACATAAGCAAGCATTAACAGTGCTATTATGCTCCATATCCAAACCATGGTGTGCATGTTTCACTCGGATGCAGTTGTGGCTGAACTCACTGGTCTGAAAGGGCGGGCAGCTAGCCTAGCTGCAACTAGAAAGTACATTTATACATGACAAAGCTAATCACAAACAAAAGGATAAACATTATCGTTGAATTCAATGTTTTAAATGCGTCATAAATGCATCCTCAAAGCAACGAAAGAGGCACACCTAACCGTATCTAAATAATTTACTTCACCTCAAGGGCCAGCGAACCCTGCATAAGTTAAGCCACAAATTCAACGCCATACAAATCGTTTTCTAGTCCTTGTGGGCATCTGCGAAGACACGGTTGAAGATGGGACGCATGTGCTTGGCATTTATGCTGCGATGAGAACTTAGTCAATGAGCTGAGATACCGATACATGTACGGTGTCTATTATCTGCTGGCACGACACTTGCTTTCATTTTTACACGTCAAATCATATCAGGGATTCTTCTTGGCAAAGCCGCCTGCATATCACTCTCAATGATAGTAGCATCAAACTCTTGCGAAAAATGGAAGACACAATGCCAAGCGCATCCAATTGTGAAGATCGATGTGATGATAGATGCCGAATGAAACTTTGTGCCTGTCTTTAGGCCAAATGGAAGATATGATTGATCATTACGGGAGGTCTGTGATCCTGAAGCTTCTGCAAATGGTCTTCACTTATCCACCCACCTACCACTGCCACAGGTACACAAGTACTTGACTCCGTCCTCGCCTGCTCCAACCTGGGCCATTTCATCTCCAAACCAATTCTATTCTAACACCACCAAATTTCTAATTAATTCAGCCCAACCCAATCAGCGCTCTAGTCCAATTTTGACCAGACCCGAACTTGATCCAACCCGATCCAAATTGATATTTCTCTTTTTTTTTTAATACACATTTACTTAATGTTGAACTTAAGACTTTTTAATTTGTCCCCTTTCTCTCAATGCTTGTGTTATAAAATAATAATAATAATAATAATAATAATTTTCTAATTTCAAGTTAAGTATATTCACAGTTAAAATTTTTATTAATTTATCATTGAGTTAACTTACTAAACGACTCAAATCTAAATCATCTTAGGTGAGTATGGACTCATCATACTTGATCTTGTCCAACCTTTATTTATTTGCAAATAAATTCTATGTAAAATTATGATTAACAAGAGGGAATAAAAATAATAATTTAGTTTTAAAACTATGTACATATTTGAACCCACGTGTACCTCTTTTGTATTTCGCTTAGGTGCCCAAATCTCCTTCATATTTCGTATCCAAGTCTAAAATCCGCTCCAAGTTCGTCAGCCACACAGTCTAATCCAAATGCTTCTCTCCCAACACACCAATGCTACAGAATCCGTCAACCCACTCTCTCCATCCCTCCCCAGTACTCCCTTGTTCGTTCATCCGTCATTCCTCACCAAATTACGGTCTCGCCTGGCAATGGCCTGTTCGGAAGAGACACATGACCCGAATCTCTTGTGTCGCGAGCCGACCCAAGAGGAAAACGAGCGCCAGTGGCGAGAAGTCGGAGGCTGAAGAGCTGGTCCGGGTGCTGATGAGGAATATGAGTGAGAGAGAGCCGTTCTTGAAGACGCTGAACAAGTACGTGAGGGTTGTTAGAACTGAGCACTGTTTTCTTTTGTTTGAGGAGCTTGGCAAGAGTGACAAGTGGCTCCAATGCCTTGAGGTTTGCTCTTATGAATCTTTCGTGTGATTTTTTCTGCAATTTAAAATCCATGAGTTTTGCTATTAGTTGGTTAGTTTGATGTTTCTTTGTGATTTAGGATAGAACTTTCTAGTATGGTGCATTCTCTCGCTTGCATTTTCTGCTATTTTTTCTCTTTCCTTTTGCTTTAATAGAAAGAAAAGAAAAGCCAAAAATAAATAAATAGATAGAAAAAATTTCGCAGGTGTTCTTGGTTGCATTTTACGAATTTCGCCGAGCCATTCTACTTAATGATGGTTTATTGAAACTGTGCGAGTTGTGTGTTTAGAACACAATAAATTGTAGCTTCAAGCGCATACAATGTGTTCGCATAATTTCCTGGCTTAAAAATTATAACGTCACTGTTTTTGTTTCCAATCAATTGACGAATGCTGTGTGACAGAGCGAGTCGGTATCCACTGTAACGAGTTCCTTTACAGCTAAGTTAGCTAGTTGGCTAGGTTAGCTAGAATTTCCAACTGAAAAGCAAAAACATTGTTAAATGTGTTGGTATCTGTTTTTGGGACATTTGTTAAAGCGTATTGCTGCTTCTCTTACAAATGCCACACTCAGGTGTTCAGATGGATGCAGAAACAGAGGTGGTATATTGCTGATAATGGTGTTTATTCGAAATTGATATCAGTGATGGGGAAGAAAGGCCAAACTCGGATGGCTATGTGGCTTTTCTCTGAGATGCGTAATAGCGGATGCAAGCCTGACACTTCCGTATACAATGCACTCATCACAGCTCACCTTCACACACGGGATAAAGCAAAGGCTTTGGACAAAGCTCTTGGGTACCTTGAAAAGATGAAAGGAACCGAGAGGTGTAAGCCCAACATTGTAACATACAATATTCTTTTGAGAGCTTTTGCTCAAGGTCGAAATGTTGATCAAGTTAATGCTTTGTTTAAAGAACTTGATGAGAGCATTGTTTCTCCAGATATATATACGTACAATGGTGTCATGGATGCATATGGGAAGAACGGAATGATTAGAGAAATGGAATCTGTGCTTTCTCGTATGAAGACAAATCGGTGTAAGCCTGATATAATTACTTTTAATTTGTTGATTGATTCGTACGGGCGGAAGCAAGAATTTGAAAAGATGGAACAAGTGTTTAAGAGCTTGTTGCGCTCCAAGGAGAAACCAACTCTACCTACATTTAATTCAATGATAGTTAATTATGGCAAGGCACGACTCAGGGAGAAAGCAGAACATATTTTCAAAGAGATGAAGGATATGGGATACACCCCAAGCTTCATCACTTGTGAGAACCTTATCATGATGTATGGATTTTGTGACTCTGTTTCGAGGGCTAGGGATATATTTGATGGGATGGTGCAGTGTGGGAAGGAGATGAAGGTTTCTACCCTTAATGCCATGCTTGATGTTTACTGTATGAATGGTTTGCCCATGGAAGCTCATACCCTTTTCCAGAGTGCAAAAGGTATAGGTTTAGTTCCGGATTCATCAACCTATAAACTTCTTTATAAGGCTTACACAAAAGCCAACATGAAGGAGCTTTTGCAGAAGTTGTTGAAGTATATGGACCAAGATGGTATAGTCCCTAATAAGAGATTCTTCTTGGACGCTTTGGGAGCATTTGGGTCTTTGCCAGCAAGTACGGATACTGCAAGTGACACCACTGCTGTCAGCAGTCCACGGGATAGTTCAAAAACTTAGGTGGAAGAAAGTTGCTAACTTCTTTGTCTATTCTTCTGATGATTCCTCAATTACGCTGAATTGACGCAAAGTTTGTATTTCAAAAAGGAAAGGTTGCCAGGTTTAGCACCAGATTACTGGACTTCTGACACATTTCAGTTTTCCCACATTATCTGGTATGTGCAGTTTTTTCTTTATCCATTTTCATACAATAATTTACTTTCAGAACTCGTCTCTGCCCTGTTGCTTTTAATGTTCTGTGCCCGAATTTCTAGCTATGGGCTTTTTCTTCTGGCGTTGGTTTACTCTTGAAGTCTTATATGCTGAATCTTCCCTTATACCTTAGTGATTCAACAATTTGGAAGTTTTCAGGGCTGGGAAGCAGGTGGAAGTACAATGTATTAATGGGCAGTACTGCTAGGGAATCTGTGTAGCAAAATTAGACTTTGGAAAATCAATGAACCTGGCTTATAATAAAAGAATGCATTTTATATGAGGTGTTCAGATTAGAAACTTATTGTCCTTTTCTTTTTGCTAAAACCTAAGATGTACACCAGTTCGAGCTGGGTTGTGTTAATGAAAACATTCTTATCATCACAGTATTTCGATTTTTGTGGCATTATCATAGTCACTGGTTGCGGCTTTTACACTTTTTATATTTTGTACCTTTTGCCCATTTTCCAATATAATAACAAATCTAATGTATATTAAATCCTAAATTAGATTGCACGTATGTGACACCTTCTTTACTGCACTGGACCATTAATGTTTCGTTGTTCCTTCTTTAGGATCTATTTTCCTCAATAATTACTCCAACGATTAGATTGTAACGCACTAATATTCTCAGACAATTGCGTGTCATGTACGTGGAAGTGTGTGTGTGTGTCACGGAGAGGGATTCGTATTACAGCTGCTCTATTGATAACTGTTTTTGGCCCTAATATCTGCTGAATGACTGCAGAACAATGCTCAGGTACCAGCCGGAGACTTCTATTCAGACAGAAAAGCCAATCGGTGGGATTCACGATAGATCAAAGGGGGCTTGGAGTTGTTTTTTTTTTTTGGGTACTAATTCCATTTTTGTTTCTTGCAACTTGTAGCACTAAAGCACTGCCAGAATCGGCAGCTTAGGTGCCTGTGCACTGGTGGAATTATTTAATAAAATATTTTGTAGAGCGCATATGTTTATACAAAGCAACATTTATTGAAATAATCATGAATAGTTTTGCAAAAAAATCTAAACTTTGCCTCTTTTTTTTTTTTAATTACTTCCATTCATCATGATTGAATGTTATTCTTACTAGGGAACGGTAACGACCAAGCAAGATATTCAAAGGGAAGTAGAATAGAGAATGCTTGTTTTGCATATTCATGAGGTTATTATTGTATGATCAACTTGTTATGCCATTAAAATGATAGTGCATGCATTTATAAAATATTATTGGTTTAATAATAATTAAAATTTACCCTAGGTCATATTTTTCCCAAAATATTCATATTAATAATCATAAGAAATATCATGTTTTCCTTTTGGAAAAACAAATATTCCATTTTCTCTAAAAGAAGTATTTATTAAAAATATTTTGCAATCTGTCTTTAAAAATGGAAAAAGTTTCATGAATAGAACCGTTTATAGGTATTACACTAACTTTAACCTCTAAAATGATTATTAATGTATAAATTTAATCTTCACAATTAAGTGGTCACACAAATTCCCTAAATATATATTCCAACAATTTTGCTCTCCTAATTTTCATTATGTGTCAATCATTTGCTAACTTAGGTAGTAAACTAATAGGGTTGGGACTAAGATATTTCTTGATCAATATTCAAGTACATGATTTAAGTTTGAGTGTATTTTAAAAAAATATATATTATGTTGGCAAATACCTAGCTCAATTGAAAACATGCACCATCTAAGACATAATATGGAGTTCATGCATGAGTAGGCGTGTTTATAAAAAAATCCTCATTATAACCAAAGTGGATGAAGATTGCATATTTCAGTCACAATCAAACAGCATACTTAAGAAAGCATCTCAATAAATAGTTACTCTAAAATGGAGACTTTTGTTTTATTCACTGTCTTATCTTAAATATTTCTTGTCACCGTCTTACTGTCTACTTCCAGCACAAGAAACATTCCAATTTCATTGAACCTATTGGGCTTCTCCGCTGCTTACATTGATTTTTTACTGCAAACTTAGCCTAATTAAGCATTGGAAAAAATAAAAAGTTTCATTTATATCTATATTTGTTGCTTAAGATCCTCCGTCTTGAATATTTTCATTTATATCTGTTCATCACTTATTGAAAGATACATAAATAGTTATTGTATCATTTCTAAGTTCTGATCAAGCATATGCTTCGGATCCTTTTTTTAATTAATGTTAGTAGTTTTAAGGTACAGGGCGGCATAAATAGTCGAAGAGTTTTATAGAACTCCACTTCAGACACTCTGGTTCTGAAGATGGAAAGAAGTCTTGAGACAGCGACAGAGCAGTGGTCCAAGCACTGAAATTTACTATCCGAGAAAGACAACGAGATGAAACCTGGCTTTGACTTCTTTGCTGATTCCGTCTCCAGACACCCTGTTTTAATCAAATGGGTCGGCGCCACCTGTGCATCCGGGCGTCCCCAAGATATGTTTTCAGATATCGTGCTGCTTACTACTGCACCTTCGGTTCCGGCAAATTTGGTCTCTGAAGAAGGAGAACAAAAAGGGAACGCAGAGGGTGCGAACATTTTTTCAGAGGAGACTCATGTCACGTAAGTGATTTTATATTTATCGTCGTTTCTAGCAATGGCTTTTGGTGTCTGCCTGGAGAAACTGAATGACCATAATATAGGTGTGGAGAAAAATTTACAATAAAAAAAGGTCAGCTATTTTGGAATTTGGGTTGTGAAGTATAACGATCTTGGTAGAACGTCATTACCAAAGTTGAATCTTAACTCAACTGTCTTTGCTCAAATAAGAAATATTAATGACAAAGGTTTACGGGTTTTGTTTGGATTTTGCTTGCAATATCCTGAGACATGATGCTTTTTAATGTCAGATTTTATGCTTCTCAGAATTCATAATCTCACAGATTGCAGGACTTGGCTCTGAAGTCGTCAATTTGATGACAACAGTGATAAGTTTTTGTACTATTTGTTAGTGATCGTGATCTCAAATGGGAGATCCTCCTTCCAGAAGAACACTGGGAAGGGTGAGTTCCGCAGACTAATTGGCTGCTTATGTGACATGTCCAAAATCTGGAGTAAATCTGAACTAGGGGTGCTCCAATGGACATGCAAAAAGAATATAGGTAGGAAGGTTGAATGTGAAAGCTTGCTAACCAGACGCAGGAGTGCACACACAGAAGGAACCAAAAAGGAAACAAATAAAACCATCTTGACTTCCACAACAGGAGAGGTTGCTGCGTGTCTGTCTGAATTTGGCTTATCATCAAAATGCAAATTTGCTATTGGTTCCTTGATCATCTGAGGCCTACCTGGTTTTCGGACTTGGACAGTATATGTTATAGGCTAATCAGATTTTGAATTCCTGTACATAATATAAGATGGAGATTCCATTTTTAGTGCTGGACCGTCTGGTTTGTACTGTCTGCCAAGGTGGGAGACACTTTCGGTTAGTTTAAAGAGATTCTAATCCTATTTGCCATTAAAATAACTATTTAGAATGGCTACATTCCGATAGAACTGTTACTTGAAGTGGAAGGCTGGTGGCAGAACTGGTTTAGGACTGAGGGTTTTGGATTACAAGGATTCTTCCCATTCTTTAGATGCACCCACCTTACCCAAGTGTTAGATTCCTTTTAAAAGGGGAGTTCCCTATTTCGTTTTCTATTATATTAGAAATTTTTTATTGGTTTAGTTTTCTTGATTCTTTTCCTGGGCACTCAAGAATTTTGTATCTGTTGGTTGCAGCTACGTTGCTCTTACGTCATATCATTACACCTTTCTTCCTTATATGTCTGACTTCAAGCCTCAATTCTCTCACTGGTGCCACCGAGCATAGAAATGAGGTAGTAATAGCAAATCACGGTGCAGTTGCCACTGATGATCGCCGGTGTTCCAGAATAGGCATCACAGTTCTTCGTGAAGGAGGTCATGCTGTTGATGCATCAGTGGCTGCTGCTTTTTGCTTGGGAGTTGTAAGTCCAGCATCAAGTGGCATTGGTGGTGGAGCTTTTATGCTTGTCAGGTTAGCCAGTGGGAAGGCACAGGCCTTTGATATGAGAGAAACTGCCCCCTTAGAAGCTTCTGAGGTATTTCAAATCACTTAAGTTGTATTTTTCCTTTGGACCTGCTCTGAACATAAGAGCAACCAATCTTACCAAGCACAGTATGTTAAGGAAGAGTTCTTTCAGGGTTTTTTTCTTTTATATACTTCCTACATGGTTGCATTACGTTGGAAAGTAAGATAAAAACATAATGTAGAAAAACAGATCTCGACATGTGCTTATCAAGATATATAACGGATGTTCTTGTGGAACAGTGTTGTTCTTTCTGAATCAAGATATATAACGGATGTTCTTGTGAAACAGTGTTGTTCTTTGTGACTAATACGGATCTGCATAGCTTGAATAGACGATTTTGGCATGTTACCTATCATATTGCTTGTTGAACTTCGTGCTCTTCATAAAAGTTTTTTAGATGATTTTCAGAATATGTATGCTGCCAATGCAAGTCTGAAAACAGAAGGTGCCCTTTCCATAGCAGTTCCAGGGGAAATTGCAGGCCTTCATGAAGCTTGGAAACAACATGGGAGGCTTCCTTGGAAGAGGCTTGTGGAGCCAGCTGAGCATCTTGCTCGTTTGGGATTTAAGATATCACCATATCTCCACATGCAGATGGTCAAGACACAGTCAGGAATCTTAGCAGATAAGGGACTCCGAGAAATATTCACTTCAAATGGAAGTCTTTTGCAGCCAGGTGATATCTGCCACAACAAGAAACTGGCACAGACACTAAGAGCAGTTTCAAAATTTGGTCCAGTGGCCTTCTATAATGGTTCAGTTGGATTCAATTTGATTAGCGACGTTCAGAAGCTTGGAGGAATACTGACAATGAAAGACTTGCAAAGATATAAAGTTAAATTGAAAGAACCAATCTCTGCTAACATTTTAGGCCTTAAAATACTTGGCATGCCTCCTCCTTCAGGGGGTCCTCCAATGATGCTTGTAAGTACATTTCTATCAGCTTTGTTTTATGTTGTTTTTGTCTTCTTTTTTTTATAATTATTTTTTAGGAAAAGAATGACAGGAGGAAGAAAAATCTTTTTACTGACCTAGCTTTATTTATTTCATGACCACAGCTGTTAAACATTCTTTCTCAATACCCAATCCCTTCAGGTGTTTCTGGCTCTCTTGGTGTCCATCGAGAAATCGAAGCTTTGAAACATGTACTTGCTGTAAAGATGAATCTTGGTGATCCTGACTACGTTAATGTGTCCAAACTTCTATCTGATATGCTCTCTCCTAAGTTTGCCAAAGAGTTAAAGCAAAGCATATATGACAATATGACATTTGATCCTGGACATTATGGTGGTAGGTAAGTTGCTTCGTTGATACATAAGTAGTTCATGCAGAAGATCTCAGGGCTAGTAAGTTATGTACAACCTCTTGGTATCATATTTTGTTCTTTTTTTTATTTTTTCTTTTTTTTTTCCTTTTCAGGGGTTGGGGGGAACTTAGTATCTTTCTGTTCCAAATTTGTAAATTTGATTCAACAGTCCTACCATGTTGTTTTACGTTAGTGCCTGAACTTGGGATTCAGACATCTTTGGTTGTCTTAGTTGCAAAGATGAGGTCTTGAACTTAAATTTCTTTTTGGTTCTTGAGAGAAGTAACTTAAGTTTCTCAGCCAGAAAAGTAACGGTTACTAGTCAAATATTGAGTTTTCTCTTTTCCATTTTGTTGCTGATGCTTCTCAGTATCGAATTCTACTTGTGATCTATCTTGTTTGCATCAGAATCTTAAATAATAATGTTTGTGCTCATCCGAGAAATCATGAGTATGGAAATGTGGTAAATCTAGATGACAGCCTTCAAAATAATTTGTGAAGCCTAAAACCATCTAAATTTCATCCAATTTACTTTGATACAATATTTCTTATATAGGAACATTTCTTGCCTCCAAATTCAAATTAATTGACTTTGTACTTTCAAAAAGTAATTTTTACCCACGGGCTGGTTGAAAATTGGATTAGATATCCACAATATGGGCTGTAATTTGCTTTTTATGGACTACATGTTTGATGCCAAACTAAAACCATACATGACTTTTCTATCTCTTCATGTTGCTTGCACTTGTAAAAAATATATCATAATTATTTCAATTTATGACGCTATTTGCTTCCTAACAGATGGAATCAGATCCATGATCACGGCACCAGTCATGTGTCCATCGTAGATCATGAGCGAAATGCTGTTTCCATGACTACAACAGTGAACTCATATTTTGGTTCTCGGATACTGTCACCAAGGACTGGAATACTCTTGAATAACGAAATGGATGACTTCTCCATTCCTATGAATGTTTCTGTAGGCCTTCCTCCTCCAGCACCATCAAATTTTATCAAGCCAGGAAAAAGGCCATTATCATCCATGGCACCTACTATCGTCTTAGAGGTTAACTCTTAATACTAGTTCTACTGAATTATGCTCTTGGTGGTGGTCTTTACTGAAGTGATGACCGATACCATTTTGAAATTACTGAATTAGCTGTCAGTACTGCCTAGGATTTTCCTATTTCTGGTTGATCCTTGACAAGGAATCACAGAGAAGTACTGCAACATTCAGTATGGTTTTGGCCAGAAGAGTTACTTTCATAGATATTCCAGTATATTGTGTGTTGTAGTTTATTCTTGTGCAATAAATCATGTAATCTTTTTTTGTGGTTATACAGAATGAGTCACTGAGGGCTGCCGTTGGTGCTAGTGGCGGAGGCATGTTGTAGTTTATTCTTGTGCAATAAATCATGTAATCTTTTTTTGTGGTTATACAGAATGAGTCACTGAGGGCTGCCGTTGGTGCTAGTGGCGGAGGCATGATTATTGCTGGAACTGCAGAGGTCTTCTTGAATCATTTTGCCAGGGGATTGGATCCCATCTCTTCTGTCATGGCACCCCGAGTCTATCACCAGGTCTTTATCCAAGCCCATCTTCTACATGCACACAGACACAGTGTCTCACTCTCTTACACTGAATATAACCTCTGATACGCACCAACAAAATTGAGCTCTTCCGTTATGCATTCACGTGATGTGAGTTGAGAGATGCAAGTGCCAGTGGTGGCATTCAAATCAAGAAAAGGTCGCTAAAGACATCTGATGTCCTTATGAATTAGGTTCAAATTTCTTAGTATGAGGATGGAGGTGAATTTTACCGGGAAGACGTCTTTCTTGAAGTTTCACTAGCGGATTAGCGTTCAAGCGCATTAAATCTCTCTTTTAGGATTGTTTTGTTTCTTCTAGGAAAGTTGAATAAACGATGAAAATCGTGGTCTCTCCTAGTCAACTGCCTGTTGATGAGGTTTTAGGTACTCCACCTAATACCTTAAGACCGCGTCAATGCCTACAGAAAAGTTCGTTTCCAGAGCAGGCCATGTATTTGTGAGAAGGTTCTCAATTTTTGATTGATTTCAGTATTTTGGTTCCCATATTAATCATGCAGAGTTAGTTCAGCTTCGTCACTCTCACATTTTGCTATAAGCCTGCATGCAAACGCATTTATTACACCATTTTTGAACTTTTTTCTTTCTTCTTCTTCTTCTTCTTCTTCTTCTTCTTCTTCTTATTTTGAAAGTAGAGTGGCCTTTTTTCCTTTATGATACTATATGTAGCCACTAGAACTGATATGCTGATACCATTCTGGTTGACCAGCTGATACCTAATGTTGTATACTATGAGAACTGGACAACTGTGATCGGGGACCACTTCGAGCTTCCCGCCGACATCAGGGCAGCCCTTCAAAAAAAGGGCCATGTCCTGCAAAGCCTCTCCGGAGGGACTATTTGCCAATTTATAGTACAAGACGTGAGGACTTCAAAGGAGAATGGAGGCGCTGGGCAGCTTGTAGCCGTGAGTGACCCAAGAAAAGGTGGCCTCCCTGCTGGTTTTTGAATTTCTTGCGTAGCCGTGAGTGACCCAATTCAATAACGTTTCTGCACTGGCAGATGATCCTCGTTCTTTTTCTTTTTTCCTCTTTTCATGTGTAAGTTTTTCTGTTTTGGATTGTGTAGCACTTAGTTCTGGTTGACAATGGTTTGTCAACTGTGGAGTTGTCATGATTGTAGACTTCTCCGTATATTAGGTAATCTCTACATTATAGATAAAATCTATGAATCCCGTCATTATTATGTATCTAAGTGATCTCTTTATCATGGACAGATTTAAGAATCCCATCATTAGTAAGTTACTTTAGTTAGTTTTCTCAAACTCTATGTAAGTGGTTCCTTTGTACACGTTACAAAGATACTTCAATATAATTAACATATATATCCATTCTTCTCTCTCTCACATTGCAGCGGTCCAGAAGAGTAGATTGTGCCTTAACGTAAGCACAAGTGTTTGGCCGAGACCTTAGCTCCTTAAAAAGCTCAGACTTACGACCTATTTTGGATTGAACTAGAATTTACTTCTCACAGAATAGGATTACTTTGAGGAAACCCAAGACCTGCGTTTGACTCTCAAGAATCACTTCTTACTCAATGCATACCTCCTCTTATTCAGTACTGCTTATTTATACATGTAGTACAGGTAGTTAGTTGCTAACAGCCATAATTGCCGAATAACTAACTCCTAACAGTTTAATAGTTTGTAATTAGTAACCAACTGATTAACTACTAAGACCATAACACTTATCTGTTTACATGAAATGACCTAACAGATCAACTTTTTAAGCTAAATGATAACATGCAACTGACTAGATGCTAACTAGATTAAGTAGTCTGTTGCATCCCCTTCCTTTTGCCACAGCCTTGTCCCCAAGGTTGAAAGAAGGGAAACAACTTTCAAACTTTCTGACATCCACCTAAGTAGCTTCTGAAATAAGGAGACCTTGCAAGTGGACTAAAAATTGTGATCTTCATTTCTTATACCTCTGTTCCAAAATAGCTTGAGGTTATGGACTAGGAATTCCTTCCTCTAGTAAGTAGATAGGAAGCTTGGCCTGTATTGCAACATTTTGACCAATGACCCATTTTAACACGGAAACGTGGAACACATTATGGACTTTAGCTTCATCAAGTAGCTTCAGCTTGTAAGTCACCTCTCCAATTCTCTGCAACACTTCAAATGGTCCATAATAATGGGGAGATAATTTGTAGTTCCTTATTATTGCAACTAAGTTTCCTCTATAAGGCTGAAGCTTTAAGTAAACCCAATCCCTTACTGCAAACTGCTCTTCTCTTCGGCTAGCAATGTAGTATTTCTTCATTTTGTTCTATGCTAATCTTAGCCTTTCCTTCAAATCCTTGAAAACCACATCTCGAGCCTTTAGTTCTTGATCCACAGCTTTTACAGCAACTGCCCCTAGAATGTAAGACAATAGTGAAGGGGGAGCTCTGCCATACATAGCTTCAAAAGGAGAAATTTTGGTGGCTCCATGAACACTTGTATTGTAACAAAACTCAGCCCACGACAACCATTTAGACCACTCTCTTGGATGATCCCATGTAAAGCATCTTAAGTAGACTTCAAGGATTTTATTCACCACCTTCGATTATCCATCGATTTGGGGATGATAAGCCATGGAAAAGTTAAATTTGGTGCCCTATAACTCAAAAATTTGCTTCCAAAATCCACTAATAAAGACAACATCTCAATCACGTACAATGCTCTAAGGCATCCCATATAATTTAAAGACATTCGCAAAATAAACATGAGCAACACTCACAACTGTATATGGATGGGATAAGGGCAGAAAATGGGCAAGTTTAAATAGTCTATCAACCACAACCATTATTACTTGTTTACCTCTTGAAGTGGGCAAGCCTTCTATGAAGTCCATGGTCTCATCCTCCCAAACTTGATTAGGAATTGGTAAAGGTTGGAGGAGACCATTTGGTTTGGTGTTCTGTCACTTCACTTGCTGGCAAATTTGACATTTACGTACAAATTGTAACACACTTTGCTTCATTTGACGTCAAGAAAATAGAGCCTTCACACGCTGCAGGGTCTTGAAATACCCTTCATGAATGGCCCCATGCATTTCTTGTAAAATGACTGGTATTAAGGAAGAGTTCTTCCCTAAGAAGATTCTGTTATGATGGAACAGAATGCCATTCTTATACCGCCATATAGCATCTGCCTTCCCAGTGCTTATTTTATTCAAAATATCTTAAACCTCTTGATCTTGCTTGACTTCATATCGAATTTTTTCTAACCACTCAGGAACTGGTATGAATATAGCATGTAAATCATAAAACTGGGACGTCATTGCCGTACTGCACTGACCAACTTCAAGATTACTCAGCCGTGGAGTTTGTGTTATCCCTTCAATCAGCTTTTGTTTCCCCTTATGTTTATTGGCAATTGTAGCATATTCTCCACAGTTTAGGCCTACAGTTTCTCATTTTGTTTCACTTGAAACCTTTTCATGAGCAACCAGAACATATTATGATTTCCTTGATAAAGCATCAGCAGCCACATTTTCATTCTCCGGTCTATAATGAATCACGAAATCAAAACCAATAAGCTTAACCAGCCAACGTTGTTGAGCTGGAGTAGTGATTTTTTGATCCCATAAATTCTACAATTTTTTTGGTCAATCTGAACAATAAATCTACTAACCTACAAGTATTGCCGCCACCTTTTAACAACTAAAATCAAGGCTAGTAATTCTTTTTCATAGGTAGAAAGGAGTAGATTTTTACCCTTGAGAATATGGCTGAAGAAAGCAATTGGTTGTTGCTCTTGAGATAAGATTGCACCAATACCTACTGCATTGGCATCACATTCAACAGTGAAGGGAATAGAGAAATTGGGTAAGTGGAGAACAAAAGCCTTAGTCATTGCTATTTGTAACTATTTAAAGGCCATTGTAGCATTGTTATTCCATAAGAAACCATCTTTTTTCAAAATTTTGGTGAGAGGAGTAGCGATAGAACCATAATCCTTGATGAACTTTTTGTAATACCCTATGAGGCCCAAAAAATCTCTTAAAGCCTTCACATTTCTTAGTATAGGCCAGTCTAACATTGCAGAAATTTTATCATGTTCCACTTCTACTCCATTTCCCGAGATTACATGCCCTAGATAATGAACTTTGGAGACTCCAAATTCACACTTTTCTCACTTAACATATAATTGATGCAATCTGAGTTTGTCCAAAACCAACTGAACATGCTCAATATGCTCATCCTACTACTTGTTGTAGATGAGTATATCATCAAAGAAAACTAATACAAAGCAGCCCAAGAATTCCTTAAAGATCTTGTTCATTAAGCTCTAGAATGTAGAGGGAGCATTGCATAATCCAAAAAGCATCATTAAGAATTCATAGTGGCCTTGTAGAGTTTGGAATGTTGTTTTCCCAATATCTTATGGCTTCATCCGGATCTAATGATACCCGGATCTAAAGTCTAATTTAATGAATAACCAAGCCTTATGTAACTCATCAAGGAGTTCATCAACTGTGAGAATTGGAAAGGCATCCTTAACAGTTTCTTAGTTTAAGGATTAATAATCAATGCATATTCTCTATGTCCCATCTTTTTTTTTTACTAAGATGACAGGAGAAGAAAAAAGGCTATTGCTTTCTCTAATGATACCTTCCTCTAATCATTCCAGAACCAGCTTCTTTATCTCTCTCCTCTAGAGATAAGGATATCTGTATTGCTTGTTGACTATCACCTTACTATCATCTCAGAGATTAATCTGGTGCTCATGAAAGCGTAATAAGGGAAGGCTGTGAGGTTTATGGAATAAATCTGAGTGAGAATTCAACATTTGTTGGAATGTTGCAGGCCACAAGCTTCTTTCTTCCTCCTCCATCTGTCTTGAACCCGTATGTAATTGCAAAATGATGCCTTCCTTCTACTGTCCCAAGAGTTTATTGAGTTCAGCACTAGCCACTAGTTTAGTGGACAGATCATGATTACCTTGTAATTCAATCAACTTACCATTCATCATAAAAGACATTCTCATATCAGCAAACTCCCATTTAATCTCTCCAAGTGTCTCCAACCATTGAACACCCAAGATAACCCCCAAATTAGGGATCGACAACATATAAAAATCTGCTTGTAGCTTATGGCCTTGTAACACCATTTCCACATTTAAGCATAAACCTTGTCCATGAATCCTCTCCCCATTTACCACCTCTGCATGGAATCTCCTTGTTATGTTAGGCTGCAATTGCATTTTATGAGCTAACTGAGCACTCACAAAATTACGAGTGCTTCCTGAGTCAATTAGCATTACGACCTGTATCTTATGCATCCCTACATCTCTTGGCACCCTCATTGTTCAAGGACTTCTTGTGCCACATAATGCAGCTAATGATACCATTCGTAATTCCCCTTCATTAACCTCAATCTCTTCATCATTAGAGATTACTTCTCCTGGTGCTAAACATTCCAACATAAATAATTTCTTACATTTATAGCCTGAGGCAAACTTTTCATCACAATTGAAGCATAAGCCTCTAGTCTTACAGTCCATGATCTCTAGTTGGGTTAGCCTCTTAATTGGTAAGGCAGCATGTTTTTCCCCCATTCTAGGTTCATCAATAGTCAATGCAGTAGGTTTTCTTGTGGCATTATTATTGGGGAATCTAGTGGACATTTCTTTAGCTTCAAACAAATGGGCAAAGCCCATTGCAACAGAGAGAGTTGAAGGATTATGAGCAATCACATCCAACTTAATCCTCTCCTTTAAACCACTAATGAAACAGCTTATACTTTGTATTGAATTTAATTGACTAGATCGTAAAAGGAGCTTACAGAATTGGAGCTGATAGTTGTGCACAGATCCCACCTGCTTCAGCTTGGTAAGTTCCCCAAAGTGATCCACAAAAATTGTATGACCAAATTGCTTCATCAATTCATCGGTCAGAAACCTCCATGTAATTGGTTGATTGCCATGTTCTTTCTTAGGCAATTGATAGACCATTTGGGCTTCTCCATCCAAGTGCCAGGATGCAATCCGCACTCTCTTTTCCTCTAGAGTCTCATGATAATCAAAGAATTGCAAAGCCCTATCAAACCACCACATTGGATCAACACCACCTTCATACTTGGAAAATTCCAACCGTACTGTCTTGGAATGAATCTAACTAGATTGTTTGCATGATTCAATTCTGGAATTGTGGCCCCCAATCAGAGATATGAGCTATCTCCAATGTCTTAGACTGAATCAAGACGGGCTGTGACACCATCAATCTTAGCATTTAGCACCGCAAAAAGTTGCTGCATTGCTTCATTCATCTTTTGCATAGTAGGAACATCTCCCATTTCCCCCTCTGAATCGGTGCATGGCATATCTGATACCACTTTGTGGCGGTCCAAAATAGTAGATTGTGCCTTAACATAAGCATGAGTGTTTGGCTGAGACCTTAGCTCCTTAGAAAGCTCAAACTTGCAACCTATTTTGGATTGAACTAGAATTTACTTCTCACATAATAGGATTACTTTGAGGGAACCCAAGACTTCTGTTTGACTCTCAAGAATCACTTCTTACTCAATGCATACCTTCTATTATTCAGTACTACTTATTTATATAAATAAGTAGTACAGGTAGTTAGCTACTAACAACCATAACTATTAAGTAACCAACTCTTAACAGTTTAATAATTTGTAACTAGTAACCAACTGATTAACTGCTAAGACCATAACACTTATCTGTTTACATAAAACGACCTAACAGATCAAATTTTTAAGCTAAATGATAACATGTAGCTAACTAGATGCTGACTAGATTAAGCAGTTTGTTGTACACTTCCACTTTCACCTAAAAATAAGATGGGTTTGTCACACTTAGCAGCTACTAAAAGAAGATTAAAAGCCTTAACAATGAAGGTCGATGAGCATGGAGCAAGGAGGTTGTAAAAATTCAGAGGTTTATTAAACAAAACTTAGGCTTTGAACAAGATTGGAGCTGTGCCTCGACCTTGATCCAAGTTTCCAACTCGGGCACTAATGGCCTTACAACCAGCTTGATTTTAACATTGAATCCCTACACCAAATAAATAGTGGAAGCAATCAAAATAGCAAAAGGAAAATTCCTTACTTATCACTTCATTTCAAAAAAGAAATGATTAGTAAGAGATAGAAGTTAATATTCTATCTGTACTTGAATAACTGCAGAATGTAAGAAAGGTGGAGTTGATATTCTATGTTTTGGCATCAGTGCAGTCACTTAGCGGGTTTGTATAATTATTATGTAATATTGGACTTGCTTTATTTTACTTTCTATCAACCAATAATACGTGTTTAGCTTTCATTGGTTTATATATAAGACAAAAGAGAACTTTTGTATTCTCGTCACCTTAAAGATTTTTGTAATAAGTAAATAAGTGTCCATTGAGTTGTTAACTCTTAGTGCTTAACTCTTATCTAACCTCAATATAGTTCTTTCGACCTTTCAACTTTTGTTGTTCAAATTTTTTCCTTATAAAAAGTTTTTAAGTTTCTGCTAAATAATTAGTTTAATATTGTAACTAGTATCAAAGCCATGTTTGGAAGGGAGGGTGGTGGGTTTATACTCTCTGGCCCTTAGTGAAACTTGGTTATGATACCAATTACAATATCCGAGTAATTATAAAATAGAAACTTAAAACCTTTTACAAGGAAAAGGTTTGGACAACAGAAATTGAAAACTTGAGAGAACTATGCTATGAGAGAACTATGTTGAGGTTAAATAAGAGTCAATGTCCTCAACAAGGAGATAAACTTATTATTGAATTAAATACTTCAAATTTTTGCTAGTGATATGTTTTAAAAGCTATTCCTAAAATTTTTTGGCATGAATATGAATAAATTGGTTTTAAAGGAACTAGATGTAAAAAGGATACTAATCCTATAAAACTTCAAAAAGAAGAAATAATTTATAGGTATAATTCTAGAGAATTTAAACCAAATGAAAAAAATTATAAAATTTTGGAAAATAACTTTTAGCTATTAAATTAGCTTTAAAAAGTCAATCAAGTTTGACATGTGTCATAACCAATGACATTTGTAATATTTTTCAAATGATGAAAGGCATCTTGAAGATTTTTGTAATAAGTAAATATGTAGGTGTCACTTGAGTTGTCAAATTACTTTTTATTTTATGTCTTTTCTTATTAGGTGTCCTAATGAGCTATATATAATGAGTAGTAAAATGATGGGTATAAATAGGACAAACCCTTTCTTTGTAAGGCACTTTTATATGACCCTAACATAGTTTTCTCATAACATAGCTTTTTCCTCATAAAAGGTTTTAAGTCTTCATTGTACTTAATTCTAAGTGACCTAGACTATTAGAAAATCTAGAGACTTTAACCCAAAAATTAGCTCAAGGATTGGAAGGTCCTTTTTTTCATTTAAGCTTCACCTCATGAATAGTATTTTTCAAAGCATAGCTCTTTTCTTACACATGCTTTCTCACACATTAAGTGTGATTAGGCCTAAGGCCATATAGGGTGAAGTAATTCAACCTAGACTTTGATACCAATTTAGAAGGCTCAAAGTTGTAATCCAAAAATTAGTTCAAAGGCTAAAAGGTCTTTCCTTCATTTAAAGTTCACCGTAAGGACATTATTCGTCAATGTGAGACTATCCTCTTATACAAATAAACCTTCTTATTTCTTTTGAAGAACCAAGTATTTTCCATAGTACAAATATTTATCTTTATGGTCTAGACACAATTTGGTCAATTGGTCTAGCATATGAGGTCTAATAATGATATCAAGTTTTTTTTCTCATGCCTTTGATTTATATTCAGCATTGCAACAATAGTTCATGAGAGCATTTTTATTTACATGCCTCAACATAATAAGGTAGTAGAATGCAAACACTAACACTTATTTGAGTGTTATGTAAGCCTTGATTTTTTAAGCATAGACTATTTTCCATTTTTGAGGGGGACGACATATTGATAGTCACCTATTTAATTAATCATTTACCTACTTTAGTCTTTTCACATTGCATTCCACTTAAGGCTTTAGTCCTTAATCACCTTTGTATGTATGGACGTTGATTTTATGTTCTCACTTTTAAAGATAAGTTTTCTCCTAAGGCTATTCCTTGCATATTTATAGGTTACCATTCCACTTCTAAGGAATGTCGAATATATGATCTTGCAGTTGGGAAGTTTTTTATCCATTGTGATGATACATTTGTTTCCTTTTAGACAAAGTCAATCTTTTACCAATCAATTGATCCTAATCCCTTCATTACTCTAATCAAAGAATCCTGAATCACACATGCACTAAAACTATCTCAAAAGCCTTCATAAGAGACTTTTTCGAGAGATACAACACATACATCCTCACCCTCCTCCATATCACTAAACCCTCCACATTATCCTACTAGATCACCTATTTGGACAGCTAGTTATATATGCCCTCATTATCCATTGCTTCCCATTTTACTCATTATCCTATTTCCTATCATGCTTGCCCCACATTATCAACATGTTATGGCTTCCATCTTTATTATACAAAACCCATCTTCTTACGAGGAAGTTGTGGTGGATTGCCATTGGGTTGTCACCATGGAATAGGAGTTGTAGACACTAATCACTAATCATACCTAGGACTTAGTGTCTCATCCCTTAGGACGATAAAATATTGAATGTAAATAAGTTTATACGACACAATATAAGTTAAATGGGAGCAATGAATGGTATAAAGCTCTATTGGTGACCAATGGGTATAAAATGAAAAGAGTATTAATTATTGAGAGAAGTTTTCCCCCATAGCGAAAATAATTACCATGGGTGCAATTATTTCATTGGTAATGATGCATAGATGACCCCTTTATTAGTAAAATATTTAGAATGCCTTTCTATATATTGATTTGTTAAAAAAGGTTTATATGCATATTTCACCTAAGCTTTGTAATCAATGAAATGCAAAATTAATGAAGGCTCTTCTCTTTCTTTTTTTTTTAGATTTACACAATCACATCATGACTACTTATTGTTCACCAAGTAGGATATAACGGCATTTGTGATATTGTTCATCTATGTGAATGATATGCTAATTAGAGGTAACAATATTAATGTCATTTCTTAGTTTAAATTCTTATTTAAATTATATTCTTGACATGAAAAATTTGGTGGAATCTAAATACTTTCTAAATAATAAGCTTGCTCATTCACAACATAGGATTTTTATTAACTAACACAAATATACATTGGAATTGATATCTAAGGTCATACTCTCTAGGACTAAACTAGTTCCTTCCTTTTCCTATGAAGGACAACCTCAAGTTAATTACTATGAATTATGATGTTATACTTGATGTTATATTTGATGTTATGCTAAATGACTATCTTTTAAGGGATCTAAGCCTTATAAATGGCAAATTGATAAGTTAGTTTATCTTATTACTATATAGTTGAATGTCACTTTTTTTGTGAAATAGCTTAGCCAATTTGTTAATACACCAAAACATTCTTATATGAATGCTACTCTCAGTATCTCTTGATATATTAAGATAACTCCACAAATGTGTTTATTTTTCCCTAGTAAGATCTTCCCTAAATTTGGTTGCTTATTCTGATGTGAGTTATGATTGTTGTCTATGGACCAGGCGATCAGTTGCTAACTTTTGTGTTAACTTGGGTAGATCATTAATCTCCTATAATGCAAAGAAACATACCACAATACCTATATTTTTAGTTGAATTGACAGATAAAGCAATGGCTATGATAGTTTGTGAGCTTACATGACTTTTTGAAATCTTCATTGACCTTGGGATTAAGGTGAGACTACATCTGCCTATTTCTTGTCACAGTCATGCATTTAGACATATAACTACGAGTCATGTGTTTTATTAGCACATTAAACATATTAAAATTGATTATCACTTTACACGTGAGAAATTAGTTAAGAAGTTGACTCCTTACAACCTATTCTCCCTATGCAATGATAGATCTCCTCCTTGAGCGAGAGTATTATGTAATATTGAACTCGTTTATTTTACTCTTTACTGAGTTCATGTATAGTAGACTCAAGCACATTAATTGTGTTTAGCTTTCGTTAGTCTGTATATAAGACAAAGATAACTTTCGTATTCTTTGATTGACTCGCAATTGTAATAAAGTGTTTGCAACGCTGCAGGCATACCAAAAGCTCAACTTTATATTTGTTTTCACTCTTGCTTGCTGTGGACCGGCTACCCCCGGCTGATTTTCATTCCGTGATGGATAACTTTTTTGATAATGTTGGCAAAGCATGAGCCCAACAGAAAGCAAATGCAAATGTACCCAATTCAACGATTAAAATCCTCGGCCCAAAACCTGAACAGCTTTTTCTTTTTTCTTTTTTCTTTTTTCTTTTTTCTTTTTTCTTTTTTCTTTGGAGGAAGTAAATCTGAAGCTTCCTGGTATTTGAACGGTTGGCTTCTCAATTTCGTCGACCCTTACTTCTTTCCCTCCAATCTAGGGATTGAAACTTCTTTATCAAACCGAGGTAGCATTAGGTCCATTAAGCAACCCTTTATGTAATTAGCAAAAGATCCATGAAACTTGTGCTCTTAATCGCTGTTTTAGTTCCAGTTTATTCTATTATAATTGGAGTCCCTAATGGAGGTTCCTCCCCATCCCTCTCCCACCTCTTCTCCGGACTTCTACGCGTATCTCCTACAGACAAGCCAGAAGTCAAAAGACTCGTTTGCAGGAAGATCGATTCATGCTCGAATAATCAAAGCTGGACTTCACCTCAGCGTGTTCTTGATGAACAATCTCATGAACTGCTATGCAAAAGCTGGGTCTATTCCCCATGCCCACTGCATATTCGACGAAATGACCGTAAAGACCATATTCTCTTGGAATACACTACTTTCGGCATATGCGAAACTGGGTAGGTTAGATAAAGCACGTCGTGTTTTTGAGGAAATTCCCGACCCTGACTCAGTTTCGTGGACTACCATGATAGTGGCATATAATCAGATAGGTCGTTCTGGAAGCGCAATCCAGACATTTCTAGAAATGATTCGAAGTAGAGTTGTACCGACCCAGTACACCATTACTAATGTTCTTGCTTCATGTGTTGCAAGTGAAGCTTTGGATATTGGTAGGAAGGTGCACTCGTTCGTCACTAAATTTGGGCTCGGCAGTTGTATTCCTGTGGCAAATTCCTTGCTAAACATGTATGTGAAATGTGGTGATTCAATAACAGCAAAATGTGTTTTTGATAGGATGAGTTTGAAGAACACGTCATCATGGAATGTTATGATTTCATTACATATGCAGTCCGGTCGGGTTGACCTTGCTCTTGCCCAATTTGAACAGATGACGGAACGAGATGTGGTTTCATGGAATTCAATGGTTGCAGGTTGCAGCCAGCATGGTTTTGATCGTGAAGCATTGGATATCTTTGCAAACATGTTGAAGGATTCTTCATCAAAGCCTGATAAATTCACACTGGCAAGTGCTTTGTCGGCCTGCGCCAATCTTGGGAACTTAAATCTTGGGAAACAAATCCATGTCTATATCATTAGAACTGAGTTTGACACATCTGGGGCAGTCGGAAATGCTTTGATTTCAATGTATGCCAAATCTGGTGGAGTTGAAATTGCAAGAAAGATAGTGGAGCAAAGTGGGTCTTCAGATCTCAATGTCATAGCTTTTACAGCCTTGTTGGATGGCTACATCAAGGCTGGGGATATAAGTCTGGCCAGACAGATATTTGATTCATTAAGTGACCGTGATGTGGTTGCCTGGACAGCTATGATCGTAGGTTATGTGCAGAATGGCCTGAATAATGATGCTCTGGAGCTCTTTGCAGTGATGATTAAAGAAGGCCCCAAGCCAAACAGCCACACTCTAGCAGCCATATTAAGCGTCAGTTCAAGCTTGGCTTCTTTGTACCATGGCAAACAAATTCATGCGAGTGCTATAAGATCATGGAAAGCATCATCAGTTTCTGTAAGTAATGCTCTAATTACCATGTATGCCAAAGCTGGAAGCCTTAAAAATGCAAAGCAGGTATTCAATCAGATACGGAGTAATAGAGATACTGTCTCCTGGACGTCCATGGTTATGGCTTTGGCTCAGCATGGTCATGGAAAGGAAGCCATAGAACTTTTTGAAGAGATGCTGGCAGTTGACATTAAGCCTGACCATATAACTTATGTTGGGGTGCTGTCAGCCTGCGTGCATGGGGGAATGGTAGAACAGGGTCAGAGATATTATCATCTGATGCAAGATCTACACAAAATTGAACCCACCTTAAGCCATTATGCGTGCATGATTGACCTGTATGGGCGTGCCGGATTGCTACAAGAAGCACAAAATTTCATAAAAAATATGCCCGTTGAACCAGATGTCATATCTTGGGGTTCACTTTTGGCTTCTTGTAAGGTTCATAAAGCTGTGGAGCTGGCAAAATTTGCAGCAGAAAGATTGCTTCTTCTTGACCCTGAAAATAGTGGGGCTTACTCAGCCCTTGCTAACTTATATTCAGCTTGTGGGAGATGGAAGGAAGCCGCTGAAATTAGAAAATCAATGAAAGATAGAGGAGTGAAGAAAGATCAAGGATTTAGTTGGCTTCAGATACGGAACAAAGTCCATGTCTTTGGCGTTGAAGATGGTCTTCACCCAAAGAAAGATGCTATATACGATCTGATGGCAAAACTCTGGACAGAGATAAAAAAGATGGGTTTTATTCCGGATACAGACTCTGTGCTGCATGATCTTGAGCGAGAGGTGAAGGAACAAATGCTTAGACATCATAGTGAAAAACTTGCAATTGCATTCGGACTGTTAAGTACTCCAGAGAACACTACATTGAGAATTATGAAGAACCTTAGAGTGTGTAATGACTGTCACTCTGCCATAAAATTTATCTCCAAGCTCGTGGGCAGGGAGATTATTGTAAGAGACTCTACTCGCTTTCACCATTTCAGGGATGGTTCCTGTTCTTGTCAGGATTATTGGTAAGAATGGAATGTCAGGGCAAAAAGAAAAAAAAAAATCTGATGGTGAAGTGGGCAAAAATTTTACGTATGCAGCATCCAAAAAGTTGATGCTCGTGTAGAAAGCAGGTCTTTCTCTGACGGTATGTTATTCTGTAAAGATTTGGTCAACTACTAATGGCAACTTTCCACTGGAGTTTCAGTTCATGGACATCAGAGAATGCTTTCAGAATGAGCATGTTGCTGTATTGATGGCCTTGAGAATGTTAAATTGTTGCCCATGCTGGGTCAATGATTCTTGAAGACACAACTTCACCGTCTTGCCTCTGGATATATTCAACGGGGGTATGACATTTATAGAGATGTCTTTATGTCTAAGTCAGCCTGTGAAGCATACCAAATCTGGTATATAGTCGCAACTATCTTTGAATTTTTCAACTATTGACGCAAGAGGTGTTGTTGTTATGTCACCTTTTTATCAACTAAATTGAATGCCAATAACTTAAGAGAGGTTTTTCTAGAGAAAAAATAAATATTAAAGAAAATAGATTGTAATCAAGCATGCACTTGATTTTTTAGCGTATTGTCATGATGTCTGTATTAATTCTTATAAAAGCTTCTCATGGTTACCAAAGTGTCTCGGCCTTGTGGTAAGACAAAACCACTATGAAGAAGACAGCCGGGATCCCCTCAAGAATGACAATAGAAATAATAGGAATATGATTGTAATAGCAATTCCTTTAAGGGGTATCCTTGTTTTGTCAAATTATACCTTCTAATCGAAGGAAACCGTAGCGTCATTACCCCATGCTTTTATCTTAAGCTGCAAAAGGCTTCTTGCCTATAAAATACTTTTGTTTTAGCATCAGTATAAGTTTGCAAGTGTAGATCGTAAAATCATGTGAGATTTGTTATTTATTGGTAGGGATATATTGTATTACTTACAGAAGTGCAAAAAGTTGTTCTAGGGATTTGCCTGCTGTGCAAAAAGTCGGTCTCATTAACCTAAGTAAAATGTTCTGTGAAGTGAGACTAGTTATGATACTTTCTTGCCAGTCATCCTATTTTGATGCTTCATTCTTTTTGTTGAGCATCATGCATCTGCCATACCTCATCTTCTGAATGTTCCGTTGTGCATAATTGTCATCCTGGATTCTAAGTATTTTCTTGTTGCAATTTGTGACTATGAATTTTCCCTGCTTGGTTTTGAATGACCATGACAATTATAATCATGAGGAACATTATCTAATAGAAACCCATTAGTGATTATCACAAAATTAGGAAAAAACGAGTTAAAGCGCTATCTGGAAAATCTTGAAGCTATGATCTTTTAACATTTCAAACCTATTTGCAGTTCATACTTGGCAATAAGGAGAAGATGCCTTCTTGATTGCGCAGGCCGCCTTCTTAACAAGTTGCAGATTTCAAACTTCCCTATCCTTCATTACAAACTTCGTTGATGGAGAGTTTCAAACTAGCTCATTGGAGAAAAAAGTTCAAACCATTTCTGGTTTAGAGACCTTTTGCAGGGTGGTTTTTGTGATCTTCTTTAAAACATCAGTTCTCATTTGAATCCAATTACAAAAACAACAGATTTAGTCCGATTCCCACTCAAGCATAAAAGTAAGTGATCTAGATCTTCTCTCTTATTTTCAGGGAAGGTGATTATGAAAGATTAGATTAAGGCCAGTCACTTCTCGCTTTACGCTAATGTGGAATCTGGGACAGCCAGAGTGCATCTTCTGTGGCCTACCTCCTTTTATCACCTAACAATGATTCTTATGGGTAATATTTTAATAAAATCCAACCAACATTCATTTAAGAGAATTAAATATGTAAGACACTTTTTAGGATTTAGACCAATATACTGGTCTATTAAATGAAAAAAAAAAAAAAAAAGATAATCTACTGATATAATTTCTAGATAAAATGGATTATCATTGGTCATAAAATGATATTCCGGCTGTGACGAGTTGGAAGTCTAACCGGTTATTTTATAGCAAAAGACACAAAAGTGACTGAAGAGGTGGGTTTTGTACAATTCCTTTGAATATTAAGAGGGACTCTGATGCTTTCTTGTTTGCCAGTCTCCTCGGAACATTCCATCTGGTTTGTCTTATCCAGATTCCAACTGGTACCATCAAACTTGATTGCCTAACTATGGTTGTTGCTACTGCAAGCTGACTCAGCGCCACCGCGATAATCCGCTGCATCCGATGTCGCGTGCTACCATGGCTCTCCGTGGTGCTCTGCTAAACCCCAACCCAAGATAACATTAACAAATGCAAAAACTGACCTTCCCATGTACCCGACATTTTATAATTGTCCTTTTGTTGAACCCTTTCTGCTACTAGAAAATCAAAGGAAGAAGCTTTGAGCTCTGTAGAATTCTTTGATCGGCCATGGCGTTGCAGAGGCAGCTACTGAGGAAGGTAAAGTACTCTAACTACCAGAACAGCCTTCCTTTCTGTGGTTCCTCCTCCTCCACATTTCGTCCGTCTTCTTCTTCTTTAGCTTCTGCTGGCGATGACGCTTCTCTGCCTGAGCTCCCACCGTTCGATCATGCTCCGAGACCATACAGAGGACCACTGGCTGACGATGTGTTTCAGAAGAGAAAGCGATTTCTGGGTCCTTCTCTGTTCCACTATTATCAGAAGCCTGTAAGAGTTTGATACACTCGGTATTTGTTTGGTTCATTGTTGGAGATTATTGTTCATTTGGTTTGTTGAATTCTGGTCACAGCTGAATATTGTGGAGGGGAAGATGCAGTATTTGTACGATGAGAATGGGAGGCGATACCTGGATGCCTTTGCTGGCATAGTAACAGTGTCTTGTGGGCATTGCCATCCTGAGGTTTTAGAAGCCATCATGGAGCAGAGCAAGCTTCTTCAGCACGCCACAACCATTTACCTGCATCACGCAATCGCTGATTTTGCTGAGGCATTGGCTTCTAAAATGCCTGGGAACCTAAAGGTCATTCTTTCCTTATCTATGGAATTTAGTTTTTGGGAATGCTTCGTCTCACATGCGGTCTAGATTCCCACTCTGTAAAATGGAACCAAATTATGAAAATGGAATTTAAAATAGGGGTTAGAGTGGAGTATAGATAAGACAAGTTGTTCTAGACCCTGATAAAGCCTAAGCAAATAGCATACAGTGATTTTGATCAACTAACAATGATGAAAGTGAGTGCTTGAACCGAATCCTGTTTCGAAAATGCAGGTTGTATATTTTGTAAATTCCGGGTCAGAAGCGAATGAATTAGCAATGCTGATGGCTCGTCTATACACCGGTAGTCTGGGTATGATTTCACTGAGGAATGCATATCATGGAGGAACTTCTAGCACAATTGGACTCACTGGTCTGAACACATGGAAATACCCAATGCCGCAGGTTTGTTTAATTTAGGTGGTTGTATGCACAAAATCTCTACTAATGCTGAGAATGCTTACTGGGACTACATATCAGTCAAAACGAGTGTACAGAAAGCATACTGAAGCTCTGTTATTGTAACCTCTGTGTCTTTATTATATACGTATCAAGTGACTTTAGTCATATTTCTTCTGATTTCCCTGCTCAACATTAGGGTATACTTGCAGGGCGATATTCATCATGTTCAAAATCCAGATCCATACCGTGGACCGTTTGGCTCCAATGCTAAGGGTTATGCTAAGGATGTACAAGATCATATTGATTTCGGTACCTCAGGAAAAGTTGCTGGGTTCATATCCGAAACAATTCAGGTTGTATAGCTCTTTTGGAATCTAGAATGAGCTCTGGAAATTTGTGTTACAGCTACCATGTTAAGGGCATTGAAAATATTTTCTGATAGGGTGTTGGAGGAGCCGTTGAGCTGGCCCCTGGATACTTGAAACTGGTTTATGACATTGTACGCGAGGCCGGAGGTCTCTGTATCGCAGATGAAGTGCAAACTGGTTTTGGTCGCACAGGAAGCCATTACTGGGGCTTTGAGACACAAGGCGTCATTCCTGATATAGTGACTATGGCAAAGGTATTTACCGATTTGTCCTATCTTGCGATCTAATTGCTAAGACTCGACCATAACATAAATGTTATGTCTGGCATTTTTTTTCCTATGTTCTGGTAGCCTATGTTAAATAACTTATGAGTTCAGTCTATTGCTTTCGGTGTCATTAGTATTTTGCAATCATTCCATGAAATTTAACAAATAAATCCATCAGGGTATTGGCAACGGTTTGCCTTTGGGAGCAGTGGTGACAACTCCAGAGATAGCGAGCGTCTTGGCACAGAAAATTCAATTTAATACTTTTGGTGGGAACCCAGTTTGTTCAGCTGGGGGCCTGGCGGTGCTCAGAGTTCTTGACAAGGAGAAGCGTCAAGCTCATTGTGCTGACATTGGTTCTCACTTGCTCAGGCGTTTGAGAGCTCTTCAGGAAAGACATGAAAGTAATTACTCTTTCCTTTAACACATCTTAAATTCTCCTCTTTCATATACAAATCCTTCAATCCTTCAGTCTTAATTCTCCAAATTACATCAATATGTGAATCCAGAAGCCAAATTTTAGGTTTTTCGCATGAGTTGATCTTCTTCTCTTATTTTTGGAAAGACTTTCTGTAGATATGTCCACGTGCTTAATGCAGGTTTAATTAATCCATGAAGGCAAACCTTTCTTCCACTTCTGATATTCAATTTTTTGCGTCTGCTGACAAAAAATGCGTGAGGATTCTGTTTAGTGTGCTCACTCGTCATAAACTAGGTAGAGGATAATACCCAGAGAAAAGGAATATCAGCTCATCAACATAGCATTAAGTCATGAATCTAACTCCTGGGGAATGGACCGCTATTCTAGACATGGTAAGACACCGGACTGTTGTTCACTGGAGCACCAGAGGGTAGAAATCGTTCCATCATGGAAGTCAAGAGTATGAGACTGAGCTTTCCGAATGATGAAGACAAAAAAAGTGCAGCCTAGTTTCATTAGAAAAATCGTTGCCCGTATCATATTTACTTTGTTAAACTCATAAAGTTTATCGTATTCTACTTCTTACCATGGTCCTTAGTACTATCCTTTACCTGTTAGAATCAGTATGTAGCAGTAGTTATATTTATCTGTATGTCTCTTTCTTTTCCAACACAAAATATATTCTTTAGACTGGTTTTATACATATTTCATCTTAAACGTTTACATTTTATTCCAGTCATCGGAGATGTGAGAGGCAGGGGCTTGATGTTAGGTTTAGAACTTGTGACTGACAGGAAAGAGAAGACACCTGCTAAGGCAGAAACTGCTGTTTTATTTGAGAAACTTAGAGGTATCAGGACTCGTCTCCAACCCAAAACTAATTGAGAAAAAGCAATAAGTTATACATCAGTTGTTACAAATTTAAATTTCCCCTTGTTGATTCCTATGTTCAGAGCTCGGTGTTCTAGTTGGGAAAGGGGGACTGCACGGAAATGTCTTTAGAGTAAAGCCACCAATGTGCTTTACCAAGAACGATGCAGGTAATCCTTTTGTCTCAAACAGTTTTCATGGTCTAAACCTCTATTTACCTAAATTATTGGCCTTCATTTATTAGCTTGAAGGCATGTTTAGTACATAATAATTGCAAACAAGAATTTGAGTAGTGATACTTTATGGGGCAGAATCTATTGTAACAATTATCTTGGTTTTTGAATGTGCAGATTTTCTTGTTGATACTTTGGACTATGCCATGTCAAGGTTGTGAGGATGTCAACGGGAGCGTAGATGCCTATGTTCCTCCCCAAAGAACTTTCCAATATATCAAATGAACTTTTACATATTTGAGCTTTCCGTGACATGGGAATGTCATGTTTTAAAGTTGTCTTGTAAATTCTGCACCTGCAACTTCAGAATGAAACTGCCTTGTCTTCATGTAGGCCAAACCACACGAGACAGCACATGTTATCCTGGTTGACTACTCGGAATATATCTGTTTCTCATCTTACAGATTTATTTCTTGCTGTACAATCAGATCTTTACTTGATAAGAACAATCTTAGAGACATTAAGAAAGACCAAACACAACTGGAAAAGGAGAGGGAGGGGGGGAATTGAGATAATTAAACTTAAATGACTTAATGTGGTTTGACCAACATCACAAGAACACAACATCTCAATACTTGAAACAATTGATAGAGGAGAGAAGGCCCAGCTATTTCTGTCGGTGCCCTTTGAACTTAACTTCTTTACTTATTGCATGAAGCGTCCAGTGGTAACATTTGAAGATGAAAGATTTATCTGGTCTTTTTATAGTATAAAGAACTATTGCATCTCATGGTAAATTCCAACAGCCCATGGTAATAGACACATGCAATACTAACAAGACTGCAGCATCGAAACCGAAGATTAGATCCATGACAATGGTTGTCAGCTTATTGACAAACTGGCCTGAGTTTATTGTTGAAGAGAATCCCAGATGAATAGTATCAAATCCACCACCTATATATAAACCCTGCAGTAAATCATGAACTTCAGTATATTAAACCAGTAGGAAAAGTTGCACGGACTGATAAAAACATACTAATGCCGCAAAGCTAACTTTTCTTCAAACCTGTTGCCTGCACGCTCAAGCTTTGCTCCATTCAAATCAGCTTCAAACGACTTGTTTCCAACTGCTAGACGTAGGCCTGTAAAGCAAAACATATCTCCAATGCGTTAAACCACTTAATTGCGTGTATGTTGCATGCTAAGCTTTTGTTTCATGAGGACTACAAAATATATCAAATGTTTTACGCAACTTCTTGCATGTATTTTGCATGTTGGGTGATCTAATCTTGCCACGATTTAAATAAATTGTCTCTGTGAGTAACCAACATGCCCGGCCTTTTGGTGAAGTGATAACAAGAAGCATCATTAAGCTTCTATTTAATGAGCATTACTACATATCTTTTTCCGCAAATGACTTCTAAGAGAAGCCTTTTGATTTTGTGCTAGATGCATCTGCACCTGCAGATTTAATGGAAGTTTTGACCAAGGCAAATGCTGATATGATGTATGAGACTTAATCCTCACAATAAAACATTCAAGCTTGGTCAATTGTAACCATATAAACTCTTGGTTAGATTGCAAATGTCATATAATGTGATGCCCACCAAAATAACTAATTGACAAACAATGAAATGAAACACTGTCATTATTAATGAAATAATGTACATGCTACTAGAATTTCATTCCACCTAAGCATTATACAAGGATTATTTCATCCTTAGAAAAGCGTTTTAAGGCTTCCTGTGGACCATTAGGAATTGTTTCTCTTCAAACTATCAAGCAGTATCTCGATGGGAAAAATGGGGAAACATGCACCAAAAAAACTTTTTCAAACAAGAGAATAGAGCAAAAGATATTTTTTATTTTTTATTTAGAAACATATAATAATAATAATATACATTCTAAGATGCAGAATGGTAGTTTTAGCATGTATGGGTCTTCTAAGCAAAGATGCAGAACATTGAAGTGACCAAATGCACAAGAGCATGCTAAAAACACAATACAGATCCAACGCAAGAAGACCGCAAAGGGCAACTAGAATTAACAGTAGGACATCTTGATCTAGGCTCAGGAGGAAACCATTTGATCAGAGGGAAGATATAATTGAGCACAAAACGGACATGAGAAAGCCTGATTATGTTGCACTTTAGTATCATTCCCATTAATACAATCACTTTCACCTTATCAACTGGTAGGGTTGCTTCTTGGTCATATTGTTCAGAAGGTCCAACCGTTCCATGTGATGCATCCTCTGACTACAAAGGGCACATAACGAAAATGTATTAGCTTGGTAACCAGAGGACTACAGATAACCTTCGAAGATTTCCCCCTGATTATCCAATTTCCCGTCCTCCACAATCAAGGGTGGAGATGCCGTCCATACTTGTTCATTTTGGACTATTCAGTATAAGTTTCTGGCAGAACAATCTATTCTTGAAAGAAAGAGTAGTTTATTGATTTCATCAAGAAATCATGGATGCCCACATTTTGCAGTTTGATATCATTCAGTTTAAAAGGATCAACTTGATCATTGATTCTCAGTCTACACACAGACTCCATGGTGGATTCTTACTGAAAGTGATGAAACTTTTATTTATTTCAAACAGTCCTTCATTCGCCGGAAGAAATTAGGAAGTGGCCGAAGTTGACAAAAAAAGAGCAACTCGTTGGTTCGTTTTTCTTCTTCTTTTTTTTTTTTCCCGATTCTTTCTCTGTTTTCTCTCTTCCCACTCGAATTTCAGTTCTGAAATAAAGTCCCCCTTTGACTTTTCTTTGTCAGAAGATAGGCCAGAGAAAATCGTGCCAAGTGCACAAATTACACTTGAAATTAGAATAAACTTTGGGATTCATAAATTACCCCAAGAGTTTAGGTTGAGATTTACATATCAACCTAACGGATCAGTCATAAAAGGGTACTGGTAGATCAGTGTCTAACAACCAGTACTTGACTAAGATCCTCTCACAACTACACTTGTTACACGCAGTCACTCATCAATTGCTTCTCCAGGTTTTCCTTCTTCAGGTTTCCCTTCTTCCGGTTTCCCTTCTTCAGGTTCAGGATTGGTTGGAAGAGGCGGCAACACAGATTCCACCAACTTAACTAACTCATCTAACTTTTTTTCACCTTCTTCACCTTCAAAACGATCGCCACACTTCTCTATGATCTGTTAAACATATTTGAAAGAATGAGCCAATAAATAAGGCATAAGATGTGAAAATACTATCATAAGTTATTCTTGTCAGATAACAACGATATAAATGGCTTCCCATCAATTTATACAATTCAGTCACCCAGAATATGAATGATTGTCTTGTAAGAACAACCTCAAAATAAAATGCCATACACAATAAAAATTCCTGTCCACTAAAGCCCAACCAACACTCAAGAAGCCGAACGAGTCATAGGACAGTACTTGGATTAACATTGAACATAAGACTAATCCTTGGAGACAGAAGTTAGAAGCCTCATGAAACAAGATGGTTTCATAACAATATATAGATACTTTAAGTTCATTAGAAGAAATTTTCCTGCAGTCACTCTTCTTATACAGAAAATGAGCTCAAAGTTATCTCTGAAATGGGGATGGATAGCTTTAGTTTGATAAATGGAATTTAACATGGTACCAAAAAGTTCTTCAATACAAAAAGTCAACTCATTGTGCGATGAATCCTACTTAGATTGAAAAGTTTGTGTTGCATTGATCAGTCATGCAGCTCTTTGATTGTTGTGCAAAAACATCTACCGTCTGTTAAAAAGACACTAATACCAGTTCATGAAAATTGGAGGCTTTGCAATTGCAGTCAATCTAAGCAAATATTTTGGTGGAACAATTTTGAAAATGACTTACTACAATAATGCATTGGCAGCGGTAGTCAACTCCTCTGCCGAGATATATAATAATGATTTGTGGATTTAACCTTTTCACAATATCGAGTAATAGCAATCCCAACAATCTAAACTCAGGATAAAGAATGCAGCCGAGGTCAACTAAGTAGGAAATGAATAGATGTAAAAGTGTCAGATCAGAATTGAAGCATTTGCCTCTGAGTTCGCCAGATTCAAGTTTCAAGCATTTAGCAAACCACTCTTTTAACCCTCCCAAACATAGTGTGCAATTGGATGGCCTTACGAGGTAAAAAAATAGACCACATGTGCTCCAATGCTTCAGTTAACACAAAGAAGAGCTAATCTTTTACTTTTCTTTTTAGAAACTTAGCCACATGTATTTAAAAGAACCTTTTAATTGGCAATACTTTGGTACAAATGTGATTTAGAGGAAATTGAACTGAATTGACCATGCAAGAACCATCAAATCCTTGAAGGAACAAAACTATAAGTCCAATTTTTTTCTTCTCATATTTCTAGTTCCCATCATATCTCAATTATTCATCTAGTTACCGTGAATTATATCCCACAGTTTCTAATCAATTTAGCAATTTTTCTTATTGCTTACTTGAATGTACTCAATGTTTAGTGAACAAGCTCAAAAAGAACATCAAAGGGATTAAACCTTTTAAACAAATGAATAAGAGTCAAGAAAATCCTTTTAAAAAAAAAAGTCGAAGGAACTAGCACCCGCCTCCAACAAGCTCAAACTGATACTACTCTGCAAGAAACATTATTCATCATGCTCAGGTTAATGCCTCTTTTTAGGTTCTAGTTTCAAAACTGTACCAAGGCCGCTATTTGATCAAAAAGTCTTGCAATATTGATCCCAGAGGAGGCAATGACCATTCTATTTATGATGAGTTATAATAATTGAAAGACAGAATGTTAAACCCCTATTGAATCTTCCTAAACATTTTATGCTTATTATACACTTAACCTACTTAATATGCTTGACACTTGCCCCGGAATCATGATGCGCAACTGCTATAATATGACTTGGGGGTTTCAGAGATATAAAGAGTTCTCGGGCTACTAAATATAGAGGACCCAAAAAATAAACAATGAAGCTGATAGTTCATAGTATTTACCGAGTAAATCCCCACTGCAGAAGACGGCCTAATGTTGATGATATTTAGCAACTCAGCCTTGGCAAGGTCATCCTTTGGACACCTATTCAAGAATTCATTGATAACCTCTCTATTTTGCTTACAGGCAGCAGTTTCGACCAAATAATCAAATACCTATAGCACCAAGAACGACAATGAGCTTCACAAAAGTAACATGCCCGTTTATCCAACTAAAGAAAAAAAAAAAAAAAAAAAAAAACTAGGTTGACGTGAGAGAAGAGTAAAATACAACCTTGTACTCAGAAGGTGCTACTTTAGCAAGAACCCGACTAGAATCCTTCGCAGCCCCTTTAGACCGTAGAAAGTCAAGAACTTCAAAATTGGTTAGTGCACCGGCATTGGCCTCTAAACTGACAAAGGTTTCAGAAATCGTTATAAACCCAAATAAAAAAAAAAACGAAAGGCGTGAAAAGTTCATAATCTATTAGGGCTCCGACTATCTTATGAAAAAGGAAGCAACTACGAAGAGCAAAAGCAGGATGACCCAGTTAACTTGGTAAGCACATACATCTTCATTGCCGGGAAATCATAAAATGAATCTCCGTAAACAGTATCTCACAAAACCACCACCCAATCTCTGCTAACCTGCGACCAGATAGAAGTCAAGAAATCGGTATTCAAAAGCAGAGTACCGAAATCCCAACACTTCAGCCCACAAAACAGAGAACGGAAAACCCGAAAGAAAATAATGGAGAAAAGCTCTGTCTATTTGTTAATGATCAAATTCACACCAATAAACAATAATATCTTGCGAGGACGGTTCTTCCGCGGCCGCACCCAAACTCACTTTCTCCACTTTCAAAATTCCATAAATTCACTCAAATTCAGATCAAATTCGATTCTCACCTTACAAACTAATAAGCACACCCACCACGCGAACTGTACAAGCGCAGAACGACGAATTATGACACAAAATGGTTAAATTTCAGTCACAGAGATTGAAGTTAGCTGAAACTAAGTTTACGAGAAAACCTTACCGGGGAGTCAAGCATTAGATGCTGTTAGGATCCCACTTGGATGCACGACACGTGGACAAGGAAGGGCAAGACAAACTTTCGATCAAGGGCAATTACGGAAAGAGGGGTAACTCTAGGAAAGAGCAAGAGGAAGGAGGAACATCACGGAGGAGCAAGCCTGGAATCGTTGTATTTCCTTTGTAGTTGTTCCTTAACTTAGCCCTAGTCGTAGCTTAGTTTAATGGTAGTCTAGTTGTAGTTCGTAATCTATTCTGGTTCTTGTAATGTTATGAATTGGATTGTATTGAACTGATTGGTTTTTATCAAGAATTTCATCCAATTTTAGGGGAGATTCTGCTGGATTTTCTCTTAATTTCTTGTGACCTAAATCTTGTTCTTAACAATGGTATCCAGAGCCACTGATGTGGCCCCCCAAACCCATCAGCAAATCATGGCCGACAATGCTACCCACCTACAAAAGTTGGAGACCTAACACGAGGCCCTCCACTAAAAACTCGATGCCCAACAAGCCCTTTTCCTACAGTTCATGACCACCCTCTCCTCCCGCTTGGTCGCCACGTCTAGCCCCATCTCCACCATGGTGGTCACACCTTCTGTTTCCAACCCGGCTCCCTCACCTGCCCCCACGCATCCCACGATCTCACCCGCTATTTCGGCTGCACCTGCACCTAGCACCCAAGCCCCCATAACCCGCATGTGGACATTCTCTGACGAGCCCAGCCACTCCATCCTCATCGAGGATCTAGATGGGGTTCCACCTTCCCCCACTAGTTCCCTAGCCACCACTCCAATTTTGCAACCACCATTGTCCAATGCGAGCACCACCTTAGCTCTCGTGGTGCTTCCCTCAGCCACCTTCACCACCTCTATGGCTCCTCCGGCGACTGGCTGCAGTGACCCATCGCCTCCCACGCCACGCCATGAGCCTCCACCCACTATAAGCTCCTAGCCACCTTCCGACCAACCAAACCCTCAGGCTTCTGTGGGCCCAAGTCCACCTTGGCCGCACCCACCATGGGCTTAGCACTAGCGCACCACCCAACCTTTTTGGGGACCGAGCGCTCCAGGCCCACCCCCGACTCCTCGGCCACTAGCCCCAACCACTTGGGCCCTCGAAGCCTCAGCCCACCAAAGTTTGCCCGGGCCGCAACCGCCATAGGCCCAGCACTAGGTCACTAAACAACCTCCCTGGGGCACGAGCCCACCAGGCCCCCCACCGGCTTTTCAACAGTCAACCCCCACCACATGGGCCCCTACAGCACCAACCCACCAAACCACCTAGGCTCACCCTTCCCTCGAGCCCTCAACCTCTTGCGGACACAGGTCACCTCACTCGCAGCCCCCTTGCTGCTTGGGCTCGAGCTTGCCACCTAGGCCGCCTACTTGGAGCCACGGACTGCCCCACTCCCACATTGTTCAGGGCCCCAACCCGACTAGCCCCTAACTCTCATGGCACCATGCCAGCCTGCAGCCCAGTTGGGGCTAAGCATCGCACAACGGCCCCCTAACCTAGGACCAGTCTGTGCCGTCCCACCCTGGGAACTCCGACCCACCACCCACATGGGGTCAGCACCAACCCGGCCCCTAGCCACCTAGGGGCAACCGCATTAAGCTTTATCCCATCCTGGGAGTTTTGGCCCCGTCGGCCCCCTATCCACATGGGGCCAACACCACCTCAGCCCCCTTGCCGCCTAGGGGCACTAGCAGCAAACTCCCCAAGGTTACCCTCCCTCATGGGGTTCCTAACCTTCTCCCTACCAGCCCCAGCAGCACGAGCCATTCCTGTCCACCCTTTCCTGGGGTCCCGACCAATAGCCTTCTTTCGGGCAATAGGGCTCTTTTTAATGGACCTTTGGGACAGCATCTCTAGTTTTACGGCTTTCATTACTCCTTGGAGCACTACCAATTTCTAGGTAATTCTGGATTTCGACCTCAACATCCTAAATTTCCTAAGTTTAATGGCATGCACCCTCGTGCTTGGATCTCAAGTTGTTAATTTTATTTCCGCTTTAAACCTATGGATGAGTATCGAAAGGTGGATTATGCAACCATATATTTTAAAGAACAGGCTAGAACATGGGTGAGAGACTATTTGAAACAAAAAGGCTAAATTTGCTAGGATTAATTTATTTGAAATGATTGCAATAAATTTGCGCTCACTGAGATGGGGCAAGGCCCTTGGCGAGTTCACCTCTTTCGCCAAACTACCACCGTACAAGCCTATGTGAACGAATTTGATCATGTTAGATATCAAATTCTAGCGCAACACCCAGGTTGGACTGACGAGGTTTTCTTAACCTCATTTCTAGTTGGCCTCAAGGATGACCTCAAAGCCTTTATCATACTCTCACAACCTCATGACTTGCAAGAAGCTTACAAACAAGCCCTCATGCAAGAAAAGTTGATGCCACTCAACATCAAAGCCCTTCATTTCACACATCAGCCACCATCGACCCCCTTTTGCTCCTCCCTAGAGACACAGATTAACTAGACCAAGGGGGCTCAAGCCCTCTTTTATGGGGGAGAGTATGCGCCTACCCACCAGACACATTACTGATGCCTAGATGCAAGCTAGGAGAAAGCAAAGCCTTTGTTACAATTGTAATGAGAAGTGGTTCCATGGTTACATATGTAAGAAGAAGCAACTTTTTCTTTTGATTGACGAGAAGGAACCGACTTATCAGCCCAACAACGAGTTAGCACTCATTGATCAAATTCATGAGTCTCTAGTCAATCCTGAACCATTTAATGTCCTATCTATCCATGCCATGGTAGGCGGGTCTTCCTCCGGCACTTTCAGGTTAGAAGTTTTCTCTGGAAAATCTTGCATTAACATGTTACTTAATACAGGAGCTACCCATAATTTTGTAGACGTCAAGTTTGCTTGTAGATTAGGCTATCAATTGAAAGAGGTTCCACCATTCAGAGTGCGCATTGCTGGAGATCACCAATTATAGGGCCATCTAAGGTGCCTTTAAGTTCAGTTGCAAGATCTAGGGCCATCCATTTGTTATGGAAGTTCGACTCCTATCTTTGAGGGGTTGTGATGCAGTATTGGGTATGCAATGGGTAGCTTAAGTCAATCTAGTCAGCCTCGATGTGGTTCAAAACACCATGACCATTCAAATTAGGGGACAACTAATAGTGTTACAAGGTACTCGACAAAGAAGGGCATCCTTGGTTGCAATCAGTGGCCTCAACTTCTATTGTTGGGTCATAAACCACCCCCATTGCCTAGTAGGTCAACTAAGAGTAGTGGAGGTGTTGTCAGAGAAGGACCTTCCACCGGAATTGGTAATGATGTTGACAACCTATGAGGATGTGTTTGCTACTCCTACTTAGCTCCCCCGGAGCCGCAAGTTTGATCACCATATTCCTTTGAAAGAGGGAAGTGCACCGGTGAATGTGTAATCTTACCGATACCCTTATGTGCAGAAGAACGAGATAGAGAAAATAATAGAAGAGATGTTAATTATGGGAGTAATCTGTAACAGTTCAAGCCCTTTTGTCTCACCGGTGTTGTTGGTTAAAAACACGACCGTAGTTGGCGTTTCTATGTGGATTATTGGGCCCTAAATGATATCACAATTAAGGATAAGTTTCTTATTCCTGTAATTGATGAGTTGTTCGACAAACTTCACGGAGCCACGTGGTTCTTTAAACTAGACTTGAGATCATGTTATCATCAAGTTCGCATGCACCCGCTGGACATTCCAAAAACAACATTTCGTACTTACCAAGGTCATTATGAGTTTTTGGTTATGCCATTCGAGTTAACAAATGCCCTAGCCACATTTCAAGGACTTATGAATCACATATTCTGACCACACTTAAGGAAGTTCGTATTGATCTTTTTCAATGATATCCTGATATACAGCCCTACTTGGGACAACCATGTACAACACTTGCAAGTGGTCCTTCAGCTATTAAGAGAGCACCTATTGTACGTTAAGAGGAGTAAATGTAGGAGACGCATTGACTACTTGGGCCACATCATCTCTGGTGAGGACATTGAGGAGGACCCCAAAAAGGTGGCGGACATGCTAGCCTGGCCACAATTGACCTCTATTAAGGGGTTGAAAGGATTCTTGGGACTTACGGGGTACTACCATCGATTTGTGAAGGACTATAGACAGCTGAGTAGGCCCTTGACCTAGATGTTACGGAGAGATAGATTCAAGTAGTATGAGGAAGCCCTTTAAGCATTTAAGAAATTGAAATAGGCAATGAGTTCCACCTTAGTTTTAGCCACTCCAAATTTCTAAAAACCTTTTATCCTTGAGGTTGATGCATGTTATGGCAACATCAAGGCGATGTTAATGCAAGAGGGCCGACCCATTGCCTACCTTAACAAGGCACTGTCTCCTAAGCATTTGGGTCTCTTTACCTATGAAAAGGAACTTTTAGCAATTGTGATGGCAGTCTAAAAATGGGGATCTTACTTGTTGGGAAATCACTTTGTAGTGCATATTGATCGTAGTAGCCTCAAGTATCTCTTGGAACAAGTTTCTGCTCCAGCCCAACACAAATGGCTCACTAAACTCCTAGAGTTTGACTACGAGATTCAGCATAAGTAGGGAACAGAGAATAGAGTGGTTGATGCTTTCTCTAGGCTTCCTAGTGGGGCCGAAGATCTAAATTTACAGACTTTGTTAGTGCTACAACCTAGTTGGGTTCAAGAGGTCCTTTAGAGCTATGAAGGAGACTTTCACACATAAACACTGATGACAAAGTTGTTAGTTGACTCTACAGCTCACCCAAGTTATAGTTTGGTCAAGGGAATTATGCAGTTTAAGGATAAGGTGGTGATAAACAGTCATGGCTCATTGCAAGACAAGATTATGGGCCAACTGCATAATTCGGGCCTTGGGGGACATTCAGGAATTCGTAGAACCTTCAAATGGATACAACAACACTTTTATTGGCCCCATATGAAACAAACAGTTGAGACTTGGGTAACTAAATGTAAGGTGTGCCAACATTATAAAAGGGAGCATGTTCCATCACATGGGTTACTTCAACCCCTTCCTATTCCCGCTCAAGCATGGCACAACATCTCTACGGACTTTGTGGAGGGACTACCCTACAGTGAGGGGAATGATATTATCATGGTAGTGGTGAATCATTTCACCTAGTATGCCCACTTTATAGGGCTAAGTCATCCCTTTTCGACAGCTCACGTAGCAACGGCCTTCTTGGATAGGGTGGCCAAACTCCATAGGGTGCCCAACACCATTATAAGTGATTGTGATCCCATTTTTCTTAGTAAATTTTAAGAAGAACTTTTTTCAGATTTTAGGGGTGAAGCTCCTGCAAAGTACCGCTTATCACCCACAGACAAATGGTCAAACCGAGCGCGTCAACCAGTGCCTTGAGCAGTACCTACGATGCTCGAGTGGGGAGAGACCTCGGAGGTGGTTTTCTTGGTTGGCCTTGGCGGAATGGTGGTACAACACCAACTATCATACCGCTTTCGGCATGACACCATTTGAGGCCTTATATGGGTACCAACCCCGACAACCCCCTTACCACAGTTTCGAGCTAACCGGTGAGCCTCGGATTGATAACTTTATACAAGAAAGAGCTGCACAGCTATAATTGATCTTGTCTCACTTGTTAAAGAGTCAAGCCCACATGGTGCAACATGCAAACAAATGACGAACAAAGCGAACATTTAAGGTAGGCACCTTGGTGTACTTAAGGGTGCAGCCCCTATAGATAGCTCTCACTATCCCAACGGAGGGATCACAAGTTGTCTCCTCGCCACTATAGCCCCTACATGATTCTAGAGCAAGTTAGGGAAGTGGCCTATCGCCTCACACTGCCACCAGAAGCCTACATACATCCAGTTTTCCATGTCTCAGCCCAAGCTAGCAATTGGAAGGAAATGTAAGTTGTACCTTGGGGTTCCCTTCCTAGATGAGGAAGGTTGCTTATTAGTAGAATCTCAGAAGGTGCTAGATCGTCGTGTGGTGCAATATGGAGACGTGACAGGAGTGGAGCTACTCATTCAATGGTTAAAACATCCCAAGTACAAGCCCACTTGGGAGGACATTGAATATATCTACCATCAATTTCCAGCTTTCGCAATTAACCCTTGAGGACAAGGGTGGTTTGAAGGGGTGGAAATTGTTAGGATCACACTTGGATGCACAACATGTGGACAAGGAAGGGCAAGACAAACTTTCGATCAAGGGCAATTACAGAAATAGGGGTAACTCCAAGAAAGAGCGAAAGGAAGGAGGAAGGTCACAAAGGAGCAAGCCTGGAATCATTGTATTTCCTTTGTAGTTGTTCCCTAACTTAACTCTAGTTGTAGCTTAGCTTAATAGTAGTCTAGCTGTAGTTCGTAATTCTATTCTAGTTCTTGTAGTGTTGTGGATTGGATTGTATTAAACTGGTTGGTTGTAATCAGGAATTTCATCTAATTCTAGGGGAGGTTCTGCCAGATTTTCTCCTAAATTCCTATGACCCAAATCTTGTTCTTAACAAATGCCGGAGAATCTCTCCAAAAAGTTTGGATGTCATTAGAGAAAAACTCAGGTTCCGATTCCAATCAAAGACGGGTAAACTTAGGCAGGAGAGGGGCTGTAGGGGATGACTGGAAACTAGCACATTTAGGTTTCGAATTAGGGTTTTGGTTCATTTATTTATTGATTTTTTTTTTTAAGGTAGCAATGGGCGGGTTATGTGATGTGTAAAGCCCATCAAACATAGGGCCAAGAAAGATCTGCTATGGCATTCTACAAATCATGTCCCCGTAGAACACCTAATATCTTGGATTGATTAATCTTTTAGCATATTAGATTAATAATTTGATAGAAAAAATTTAATTAATTATCATTGTTTATCAATTTGTGGCAGGTCATTCTTTTTTTCTTTCAACGAGCGGAGCTCATTGGATCAAGCTCTTGTAATTGATACAAAAGGCAACTTTGAACATTAGTGAAATTACCAAGAAAAAATAGGTGGAACTTCATGATGTTAAACTGTAATTGGGTGGTTTACATTTTGGCCCTAAAAATTGAATAGTTGGTGAAGAGATATGATACAATTACAAACAAATATAACCATTCTAGGGGGAAGCGTGGCTCCAATAAACTAAACAGCAACAGATACTCCTTGGCAATGAACCTGAAAATAGATAGGACATCAAAACATTTTATAGTATAAAGAACTATTGCATTTCATGGTGTTCATGATGAAAAGCTTCATCTTCCGACAGCCCATAGTAATAGACACATGCAATACTAACAAGATTGTAGCATCGAAACCGAAGATTAGATCCATGACAATGGTTCACCTTATTGACGAACAAACTTGAGTTTATTGTTGAAGAGAATCCCTGATGAATAGTATCAAATCCACCACCTATATGTAAACCGTGCAGTAAATCATGAACTTCAATATATTAAACCAGTAGGAAAAGTTGCACTGACTGATAAAAACATACTAATGCCGCAAAGCTAACTTTTCTTCGAACCTGTTGCCTGCACGCTCAAGCTTTGCTCCATTCAAATCAGCTTCAAACGACTTGTTTCCAACTGCTAGACGTAGACCTGTAAAGCAAAACATATATCCAATGCGTTAAACCACTTAATTGCGTGTATGTTGCATGCTAAGCTTTTGCTTCATGAGGACTACAAAATATATCTAGTGTTTTACACCACTTCTTGCATGTATGTTGCATGGTGGGTGATCTAATCCTGCCACGATTCAAATAAATTGTCACTGTGAGTAACCAACATGCCCGGCCTTCTGATGAAGTGGTAACAAAACGGCATAATTGAGCTTTTATTTAATGAGCATTACCACATATCTTTTCCGAAAATGGCTTTTACTAAAAGCCTCTTGATTTTGTACTATAATGTGATACCCAAGTCAATGGGGACTTTCAAGCTTTGTCAATTGTAAGCATATAGACTTTGGGTCAGGTTGCAAATGTCATATAATGTGATGCCCGCCAAAATGAATAATTTGACAAACAATGAAATGAAACACTGTCACTATTAATGAAATAATGTATACGCCACTAGAATTTCATTTCCCCTAAGCAATATATTAGAAAAGCACTTTAAGGTTTCATGTAGAACACATCTTGGGAACTGTTTCTCTTAAAACTATCAAGCAGTATCTCAATGAGAAAAATGGGGAAACATGCACCAAAAAACTTTTTCAAACAGGAGAATGGAGCAAAAGGTTTTTTTTTTATTATTTTGAAACATACAATAATAATAATATACATTCTAAGATGCAGAATGGTAGTTTTAGCATGTATGGGTCTTCTAAACAAAGATGCAGAACATTGAAGTGACCAAATTCACAAGAGCACGGTAAAAACACAATACAGATCCAACGCAAGAATACAGCAAGGGGCAAGTAGAATTAACAGCAGGACATCTTGATCTAGGCTCAGGAGGAAACTATTTGACCAGTGAGAAGACATAATTGAGCACAAAACGGACATGAGAAAGCTTGATTATTTTGCACTTTAGTATTAGTGGGAACTAATACAATCACTTTCACCTTATCAACAGGTTGGGTTGCTTCTTGGTCATATTATTCAGAAGGTCCCACCGTTCCATGTGATGCATCCTCTTGACTACAAAGGGCACATAACGAAAATGTATTAGCGTAGTAACCATAAGACTACAGATAACCTTTGAAGATTTCCCCCTGATTATCAAATTTCCCATCCTCCACAATCCAGGGTGGAGATGCCGTCCATAATTGTTTATTTTGGACTATTCAATAGAAGTTTCCGGCAGAACGATTTATCCTTTAAAGAAAGAGTAGTTTATTGATTTCATCATGAGAAGAGAGTTACATGGATGCCACATTTTGCAGTTTGATATCATTCAGTTTAAAAGGATCAACTTGATCATTGATTCTCGGTCTACACACACAGACTCTATGCCGGATTCTTACTGAAAGTGATGAAACTTATATTTATTTCAAACCATCCTTCATTCGCCGGAAGAAATTAGGAACAATTTCTTTTGCGAAGTTGACAAAGAAAGAGCAACTCGTCGGTGCCGTTTTCTTCCTTTTTTCCCCGGTTCTTTCTCTGTTTTCTCTCTTCCTACTCGAATTTCAGTTCTGAGATAAAGTCTCCTTTGACTTTTCTTTGTCAGAAGATAGGCACAGCCAGAGAAAATCGTGCCAAGAGTGCACAAATTACATTTGAAACTAGAAGAAACTTTGGGACTCATAAAATTACACCAAGAGTTGAGGTTGAGATTTACATATCAACCTAACGGATCCGTCATTAAAGGGTGCTGGTAGATCAGTGTCTAACAACCAGTACTTGACTTAGATCCTCACAACGACAATTGTTACACGCAGTCACTCATCAATTGCTTCTCCAGGTTTTCCTTCTTCTGGTTCCCCTTCCTCAGGTACAGGATTGGTAGGAAGAGGCGGCAACACCGATTCCACCACCGATTCCACCAACTTAACTAACTTATCTAACTTTTTTTCACCTTTCTTTTCACCTTTCTTTTCGCCTTCTTTTTCATCTTCAAAACGATCGCCACTCATCTCTATAATCTGTTAAACATATTCAAAAGAATGAGCCAATAAATAAGGCATAAGATGTGAAAATACTATCATAAGTTATTCTTGTCAGATAACAACGATATAAATGGCTTCCCGTCAATGTATAAAATTCAGTCACCCAGACTATGAATGATTGTCTTGTAAGAACAACCTCATAATAAAATGCCATACACAATAAAATTCCTGTCCACTAAAGCCCCACCAACACTCAAGAAGCCGAACAAGTCATAGGCCAGTACTTGGATTAACATTGAGCATAAGACTAATCCTTGGAGACAGAAGCTAGAAGCCTCATGAAATAAGATGGTTTCATAACAGTATATAGATACTTGGGGTTCATTAGAAGAAATTTTCTTGCAGGCACACTCTTCTTATACAGAAAATGAGCTCAAAGTTATCACTCTGAAATGGGGAATAGAATTTAACATGGTACCAAAACGTACTTCAATACAACAAGTCAACTCATTGTGCAATGATCCTACTTATATTGAGAAGTTTGTGTTGCATTGATCAGTCATGCAGCCCTATCGCAAAAATATCTACCATCTGTTAAAAGACACTAATACCAGTTCATGAAAATTGGAGGCTTTGCAATTGCAGTCAATCTAAGCAAATATTTTGGTGGAACAATTTTGAAAATGACTTACTACAATAATGCATTGGCAGCGGTAGTCAACTCCTCTGCCGAGATATATAACAATGATTTCTGGATTTAACCTTTTAACAATATCAAGTAATAGCAATCCCAACAGTCTAAACTCAGGATAAAGAATGCAGCCGAGGTCAACTAAGTAGGAAATGAATAGATGTAAAAGTTTCAGATCAGAATTGAAGCATTTGCCTTTGAATTCGCCAGATTCAAGTTTCAAGCATTTAGCAGACCACTCTTTTAACCCTCCCAAACATAGTGTGCAATTAGATGGCCTTACGAGGTAAAAAAATAGACCACATGTGCTCCAATGCTTCAGTTAACACATATAGAAGAGCTAATCTTTTACTTTTCTTTTTAGAAACTTAGCCACATGTATTTAAACGAACCTTTTAATTGGCAATACTTTGGTACAAATGTGATTTAGAGGAAATTGAACTGAATTGACCATGCAAGCACCATCAAATCCTTGAAGGAAGAACACTATAGGTCCAATTTTTTTCTTCTCATATTTCTAGTTCCCATCATATCTCAATTATTCATCTAGTTACCGTGAATTATATCCCACAGTTTCTAATCAATTCAGTAATTCTTCTTCTTATTGCTTACCTGAATGTACTCAATGCTTAGTGAACAAGCTCAAAAAGAACATCAAAGGGATTAAACCTTTTAAACAAATGAAGTACATAAGAGTAGACACTGGCACAAAGAAACAAAAATAAATAAGAGTCAAGAAAATCCTTTAAAAAAAAAAAAAAGTCGAAGGAACTAGCACCCACCTCCAACAAGCTCAAACTGATACTACTCTGCAAGAAACATTATTCACCATGCTCAGGTTACTGCCTCTTTTTTGGTTCTAGTTTCAAAACTGTAACAAGGCCGCTATTTGATCAAAAAGTCTTGCAATATTGATCCCAGGAGAGGCAATTACCATTCTGTTCATGATGAGTTATAATAATTGCTAGACAGAATGTTCTACTCCCTATTGAATCTTCCTAAACATTTTATGCTTATTATACACTCAACCTACTTAATATGCTTGACACTTGCCCCGGAATCATGATGCACAACTGCTATAAATATGACTTGGGGGTTTCAGAGATATAAAGAGTTCTCGGGCTACTAAATATAGAGGACCCAAAAAATAAACAATGACGCTGATAGTTCATAGTATTTACCGAGTAAATCCCAACTTTAGAAGACGGCCTGATGTTGATGATATTTAGCAACTCAGCCTTGGCAAGGTCATCCTTTGGACACCTGTTCAAAAATTCATTGATAATCTCTCTATTTTGCTTACAGGCAGCAGTTTCGACCAAATAATCAAATACCTATAGCACCAAGAACGACAATGAGCTTCACAAAAGTAACATGCTCGTTTATCCAACTAAAAAAAAAAAAGACAAACAAACAAACTAGGTTGACGTGAGAGAAGAGTAAAATACAACCTTGTACTCAGAAGGTGCTACTTTAGCAAGAACCCGACTAGAATCCTTTGCAGCCCCTTTAGACCGTAGAAAGTCAAGAACTTCAAAATTGGTTAGTGCACCGGCATTGGCCTCTAAACTGACAAGGGGTTCAGAAATCGTTATAAACCCAAATAAGAAAAACGAAAGGCATGAAAAGTTCATAATCTATTAGGGCTCCGACTATCTTATGAAAAAGGAAGCAACTACGAAGAGCAAAAGCAGGATGACCCAGTTAACTTGGTAAGCACATACATCTTCATCGCCGGGAAATCAGAAATTGAAACTCGGTAAAAAGTATCTCGCAAAACCACCACCCAATCTCTGCTAACCTGCGACCAGATAGAAGGCAAGAAATCGGTATTCAAAAGCAGAGTAAGGAAATCTCAATACTTCAGCCCACAAAACAGAGAACGGAAAACCCGAACGAAAATAATGGAGAAAAGCTCTGTCTATTTGTTAATGATCAAATTCACACCAATAAACAATAATATCTTGCGCGGACAGTTCTTCCTCGGCCGCACCCAAACTCACTTTCTCCACTTTCAAAATTCCATAAATTCACTCCAATTCAGCTCAAATTCGATTCTCACCGTACAAACTAATAAGCACACCCACTGCGCGAACTGTACAAGCGCAGAACGACGAATTATGACACAAAATAGTTAAATTTCAGTCACAGAGATTGAAGTTAGCTGAAACTAAGTTTATGAGAAAACCTTACCGGGGAGTCGAGCATCAGATGCCGGATAATCTCCCCGGAAAGTTAGGATGTCACCGGAGAAAAACTTAGGTTCCGATTCGGATCAAAGACGGGTAAACTTAGGCAGGAGAGGGGTTGTAGGGGATGACCGGAACCTGGCACGTTTAGGTTTCGGATTAGGATTGCGGTTCATTTATTTATTTATTTATTTTGTTTTTTTAAGGTAGCAATGGGCGGGTTATGTGACGTGTAAAGCCCCTCCAACACAGGGCCGAGAAAGATCTGCTGTGGCATTCTGCAAATCATGTCTCCGTAGAACCCACAGTATCTTGTATTAATTAATCTTTTAGCATATTAGATTAATAATTCGATAGAATTTTTTTAAAAAAATTATCATTGTTTATCAGTTTGTGGCAGGTCATTCTTTTCTTTTTCAACGAGCGGAGCTCATTGGATCAGGCTCTTGTAACTTTGAACATTAGTGAAATTACCGAGAAAAATTAGCCAGAACTACATGATGTTAAAACTGTAATTGGGTGGTTCACATTTTGGCCCTAAAAATTGAATTGTTGGTGAAGAGATATGATACAATTACAAACAAATATAAACATTCTAGGGGGAAGCTTGGCTCCAATTAACTAAACAGCAACAGGTACTCTTTGGCAATGAAGATAGGACATCAAAACATTTGATACACTTTACAACAACGATCAAGTTGAATTAACCCAGATCAGTTTGTTCAGTAAAAGCATGATCATTACAAAGCACAAAAAGAAGCCTTTCTACAGAATACCAGTTTTTGAGGGTATTTGAAATACAGAAATGCACCCCGCAAGTATTCACATGACATTGTTCCAACTGTGATCTTAAAATTTGAGTACTTAATTATATGGACTTGAAGACGAGACAATGTACAAGCACTAACAGTCACCTTAAACTACAAATTCTCTCTCGATAAATTGGCTAGTAGTATATACAACTTCTCAGTGGCGGGAGGCTGATTGAAAGATGTCAGCAAATTGGACCATGTCGATGTACCTTTATAACAGCATTACTAAAGGCCCTCTGGTGGCTGAGGCATGACCCGGTAGTGATAACCTCGTATGATTCTTGAGCTCGTAGCCTGTTCCATGGTTATACTAAGCAGGTTCACGAGGACGATTAGCCCAAAGTGTGCTCAAAGCTCGAAGGCGTTGGAAGTATTCTCCCAAAGCAAGCAGGCCCCGAGCTGCCTGGCGAGTAGTGAGGATGCGAGACATCTGCTGCAGGGTTTCCTGCCGAATATGATCAGCCTGTTCCAACAAGAATCAAATTTTATTGACATAGTTAAGCTCCAATATAAATAAATAAAATCTTTCAACAGCTTAATGACAGGTTTCTTCTTCCTCCCCTTGTTTTCTGGGGATTGAGAGCATGCAAACGTGTAGATGAAAATTTTAAAACCAGAGCTTAATTGCAACGTGAAATGGAAACCAATATACTCTTAGTTAACTTTTTCATTTCAAAGGAAACTTACCCGCATCCATGTCTTCCCGAATTATTGTTTGGCCCAGAGATTAAAGAGATGAATGTCCAATACAACTTTGGATGCAAGATGCAGAATTATTTGCAACCAAAAACTTGACTTTAGAATGATCAAAGTGATTGAACTTTAGTCTTTTTCCTCAAACTCCTTTTCTAATCCAGAAATGCTTCTATGGTAAGTGAAAGAGATAGAAACTCATCTCAATTTGTCAAAAATTTCAAATTGAGGCCAAGAACCAAAAAAAGTTCAATATAAAGGGAAACTCGAAACTCGATGGTAAACAACCCCCCAACACCTGGATCTAAAGCAAAACAATCGGCCAACTGAATGAAATAAAACGATTCATGAACTAAAACACTTTTAGCCAATAATTAAGTCAGGTGTCAACGGTGGTTGAGGTGGGCTCAAATCTCACCAACAAAAGAAATATATAGAGAATCTTTAATAGCAAATGCAATAGTGCTTTATGGAGTGAATGTATGCCAGAAAGCAAGTGTATTAGCACACATTCCCAAAAAATTCAAATGACGTTAAAGTTAAGATCCACGTGAACAAGTTTTCCCTTTGAAAACCAATGGATGCCCATGCCAACGCTTTTAAGCAATTTCAATAATTTTGGAGAAAGGTGAAAAAATGTGTCTCATTTTTTCTTTCAAGGCATGTATACTACTTATAGGACCAAGTTCTCTTGCCTATTAACATAAATAAGGAGATAAGGTCCATAAACAGAAAAACAAAGAATACAAGAACTCCCAAAAAAACAAAAAATTCTTTTCCTCCACAAATGCCTTTAAATCTATTTACATATAACACATATTTACTGTTCCTTTGTGCAGAAAATACTTTCGTTCAGGAATTGCAAATTATAAGCTATTAGAACGGATCTTTGTTTATAAATCAACAAATGAACAGCATGACAAGTCTTAAGAGATACCCCAGATAGAGAGGAGACAGAGAGAGAGATGCACGGAGAAGGCAACGCAAATATCTATCATCAGAGTCAGAATTTGAAGTAAGAGCATTACGTGTGTACCTCATTTACAAAGCTCACTAGAGCTTCTAACTTCTCTATTGCTATAGCCATTTGCGGAAGGTAAATTCCTTCAACCTGTTCCCCTGTTGCTACAGTCTCGGCCAGAGTATACTGGAGCTTCTGCATACCTTGGAAAAGAGCATCTTCAGCCTGCAGACATGATTGTTGAAGAGTACCAACCTCAGAAAGCTGTTGCTCTGTCATGGGCTCTATCTGCCGCACAAGCACCTGCAATCAACATGGTGTCAACCCAACAATATCCTACATTTCATTATGCTGTTACAGCATAATGCATTAGAAGAAAACACAAAATAAATGAAATACACTACATAACCTAACCATAAACCCAGCCCCCACCACCATAATTAGGAGGGGGAATAAAAAAGATTATCACCCAATAGGAAGATGTGCGTTCTATACTCAATTGACAGACAAGTAGCCCAGATTTGAGCAGAACTGGAGGTTGCCATCTGCTAAGCCTCAATGCCAGGGCACCAATCACAAACTTTTAGCATTATGACGAGTTAATCCTAAGTGAGGATCAATCACATAGGATGAGTTTTCTTTACATTTATATAAATGCATATAAGATGTTACAAAGCAGGTGAAGAAAACATTTTACATCCCTTCAACGCCCAGTACAGATTCAGGAGGGATTGGGTTTTTGATGTTGGGGTGCTGTAGGGGAAAGGAGCAGGAAGGAGGGAAAGGGGGGGTGGGGGTGTGAGGTGAGGGTGGGGGTGGGGAGGGGATTGTTGTCTCCGGGTTTTGCAGTCACATAAACTCCCTTTACGTCTGTACTCAATGGGGATATTTTGTGGTAATGCGTGCTCTATGCACCGCCAAAAAGAAAAACAAGAATAACGTACAATCACATATTTTATTCTTATTAGATACTTCTTTTATTACCAATCAATGCAGGGCAGTGACTAATTATTAGAATTCATCCAAATTTAGTTCACTAAAAACCAAAGCTTATGAAATTAAATTTCACTTGGATCCTACAATTTCTAATCCAAGTTACCCCGATGAATTGAGAAATGCATGATCCCCATACCGTAAGAAGTTCTGAAGGGCGAGATCCTCCAATCCACAAGAAAAAGCGCTCAGTTGATGTTTTCCACATTCCAGACAATACGTAGAAGACATCAGCTTTTGCAGCCATTGCTTTGATGCGGAAAAGTTGGAAATAATGTTTCAAGGCTTCATCTACCAGCATTTGAAGTTCTGTGTCTCTTTTATGTGCATCCAAAGCATTCCTCAGGTCACGAACATGCCTATTCTGTTCTTCTACCCAGTGTCCATATTCCATCTCAAATGTAGTAACTCCTGCAGAATCCTTAGTGTAGGCTAATTTTAGAAAAAAAAAATAGAGCAAAGGGAAGGATACAAGTAAAGAAAGGCACTAATGCAACATAAAACCACAAGGTTAAACTCAGAAAGTCAGAAAGATTATACAAGAAAATATGCAGCTCATTGAAAATTTGATTTTGGCATCAAAGGTGCACTTCAACCTTCTGAATGCTGTGTTTATTTGCAGGGTGGAGACATCTATTTTAAATAATGTGCATCAAGTTTACAGATATCCATGTTTGATAAAAAGTGATGATTTCAATCACCAAACTTATATTCTTGAGCATTAGAAAAAAGACAATGGCAGATTGGACATTCTACAAATATAGTCTTTAATTTCATGGTTTAGTAACAAGAATTACCACAATAATTGTCCTAGCAGGAAAGAAGTTTCTGAGGCATTAAAGGGATCAAGATCCAAATGGTGAACCGTGACTATAGGCAGAAAACAAGAAGTAGAAAAAGCAGAGAAATAGGTACATCTGCTCTTTTTACATTAGACTTTATTACTGTTGCATCCACAAAATTTAAATGCAGCGCTATTCTGATTGCAAGTTTCCTGAAAGGATAATTGGATAGATATACACAAACTATTTTGAAGCAACATATCCCGTGCTCTTGAGACAGGTTTTTTGCATTAACACATTTTTGGGACATTTTGACCAAGACCATGCTCATTGTATTAACCGACTCCTTTTCAGGCAATACTCAGGAAAAGGGAACGAAAAGAAAAAAGCAAGGGAAGGGAAGGATAACGCAAATGCCCAGGGGAAGACATAATCACTTCGTTGTTTTTAAACTTGTCCACTCTCTACAAGAGTCAACAAACCCAATATAGGAGGATATGGAAGAAGAGAAAGGAAAATCAAATCCCACTTATCTTGGAAATGGAGAACATTACCATAGTTTTATGACAAACCACAGAAGATAGCACATGTTATCATGGTTGACTACTTGGAATGTATTAAGTTCCTCATCTTACACTGTTATTTCTTGCTGTATGATCAGTTCTTTACTTGATAAGAACAATCTTAGAAACATTAACAAAGACCAAACATACCTAGAAAGAGGAAGGGAGGGGGGAATTGAGATAATTAAACTTAAATAAGTTAATATGCCTTGACCAGCATCACAAGAACACCCCATCTCAATCCTTAAAACAAGTGATAAAGGGGAGAAGGGCCAGCTATTTCTGTCGGTGCCCTTTGAACTTAACTTGGTAACTTATTGCATGAAGCATCCAGTGGTAACATTTGAAGATGCAAGATTTATCTGGTCTTTTTTATAGTATAAAGAACTTAAAATCAGGAAGCACTTCAGTACTACTGCATTTCATGGTGTTCATGATTAAAGGCTTCATCTTCCAACAACCCATAGTAATAGAGACATGCAAGACTAACAAGACCCTGCAGCATCTGAGACTAAAGCTTAGATCCATGACAATGGTTGTCAGCATATTGACGAACAAACCTGGGTTTGTAGTTGAAGAGAATCCCAGATGATTATCAAATCCACCTCCTACATATAAACCCTGCAGTAAATAATGAACAGCTTTAATATATTAAAGCAGAGGGGAAAATTGCACTGACTGATAAAAACATATTAATGCCTCAAAGATGATGCATAAAAGCTACTTTTTCTTCAAACCTGCTGCCGGGCACGCTCAAGCTCTTGCTCCATTTGAATTAGCTTCAAACGACTTGTTTCTAACTGCTGAACGTAGGCCTGTAAAGCAATACATATATCTAGTGTGTTAAACCACTTATTGCCTGTATGTTCCATACTAAACTTCTGTTTAATGAGGACTACAGAATACATCTACTGTTTTACACCACTTCTTGCTTGTATGTTGCATGTTGGGCTTCTATTTAATAAGCACTTCTGCATACCTTTTTCCGCAAACGACTTTTACGAGCAGCCTCCCGATTTTGTGCTAGACGTCTTTGCACCTGCAGATTTAATGGAAGTTGTGACCAAGGCAAATGTCGTTCTGCTATACGAGAGTTAATCCTCACCACAAAATATTCAAGCTTCGTCAATTGTGAGCATATAAACTTTTGGTTAGATTGCTAGTATCACACAATGTGATACCCGCACAAAATAACTAACTGATAGACAATAAAATGAAGCACTGTCACTATTTAATAAAATAATGTACATGCCACCAGAATTTCATTCCCCCTAAGCAATATACAATGATGTATTTCATCCATAGGGAAGCGTTTTAAGGTTACACATGGACCACATCTCAGGAATTGCTTCTCTCAAAACTGTCAATCAGTATCTCAATAAGAAAAATAGGGAAACATGCACCAAAAAACTTTTTCAAACAAGAGAATGAGGCAAAAGATTTTTTTATTTAAAATTAATAATAATAATAATATAAATTCTAAGATGCAGAATGGCAGTTCCAGCATGTATGGGTCTTCCAGGAAAGATGCAGTACATTAAAATGACCATAATCACGAGAGCAAGGTAAAAACACAAAACAGATCCAACGTAAGAATACAGCAAAGAATAACTAGAATTAGCAGCAGCACATCTTGATCAAGGCTCAGGAGGAAACCATTTGACCAGAAAGAAGATATAATTGAGCGCAAACAGAGATGAGAAAGCCTAATTATGTTGCACTTTAGTATCATTCCCAACAATAAAATCACTTTCACCTTATCAACAGGTTTGGTTGCTTCTTGGTCATATTGGTCAGAAGGTCCAACCGTTCCCTGTGATGCATCCTCTGACTACAAAGAGCACATAACGAAAATGCATTAGCTTGGCAACCAGAAGACTACAGCCCCTACCACCAAGACAGATAACCTTCAAAGATTTCCACCTGATTATCGAATTTCACGTCCTCTACAATCAAGGGTGCAGATGTGTTTAGATTACTGCTGCTTTTGAAGTTTTCTCCCCACATGCTAATCTGGTGGATAGGGTCATAGACTCCTATCCTTCTCGAAGGAACAAACTGGGCTGATGGAGAGTTCATGCTGTATGGACTGGTCATCAAGGTAGCTAAATGAGCTTTTTGGCGTGAATGCATTTTTAAGGAAGACAGGTATGGAAACACCAAATAAAGAAAAAACCATGGTAAATCTTGTAAGTTTGACATAGCCCTTTAAAAAGCAAGGACTGGAAATAAACAAAGAAACATGGATTTGAAATGGCTGACTATAAGTTGAATTGTACATGGCCAAACAATGAAAATCCCTTAAGAACTTGATGAGTTGCAATGTCCAACATCCAGACTCTCAAACTGCTATTAAGTCAAACATATACTTGCCGAAGTCCAAAACAGAACCACGTTTACAAGCCTCAAAAATAACAATCCAGTACAGAATGTTAAACTAATCTTAAATATGCTTCCTGTAACTTTTAACCTTCCTTCATGATGATTAATTTTCAACATCCTGAGGAAAGATGACAGAATCACACCATTATAGTTATAGTTGCACCATCCTCAGAACTCCACAGCAACAAACTATATGCTTTGTACAACAGCAAGAGCGGCTGTCTTTATCGGATGATTATGGTGGAGTAGGCGAGTAAGAAATGAATCAATAGAAAAAAAATGGCACTCGTTTTTAAGGCATCACCTCCTAGAGGTCAAACAAACCCGCTGAGACAAGGAAGGAAAATGTTTCTCCTCAAAGTCTTTGCTATCAGCCACAAAATCATTTACAAAGCAGACGCTGCACAAACAAATTCAAGTTCCATATGCCAAAAAAAGAGTTGGGATACAGTTTCAGATCCTTGCTTTATAATTCAAAGTAGACTTAATCAATTTATTACATAGTTTGGGCAGAAAAAAGAAAAAACAAATCAAAAATTCATTCGGAATAAAAAGTGGCAAAGATATGCGAACTCTCATTCGAGATTCACCAAACATTCAAGATACTCTCAAGTCTGAATAAGAAACATACAGGAGCAAATAGATATACAAAGAACAAATAGCAAGAGAACTGGAATGTAATATCCAAATCTCTTCTATCAACCAATACATGGCTTTCAGCTACTTTCTGAATCGAGCCAAAGAAACACTCCCAAGAATCACAAATCCAAAAGCATCTAAATTACAAACAGAAAATCATTCCCTTAACACAGTACTGCAACAGCAGTCAAATGAATAACCCAAACTCAAATAGAGAGGCAGGAAAACAGAACCGTTATCGAGCAACCAAAAAATAAACTTAAACTAAGTCAAGCTAAAACTTTTCATTCTATTAAGAACTGAAGATGACCGAAACAAAAGCAAAATAAAAACCTCAAAAACTTCAACTTTCTTGTCTAATCTATTTCCCTTAAGCTTTCCCGGCAACCAACCAGAGCCCAACATGAAAAGTTCAAAAACTGGAAACAAAAGCCCAACCTTAGAGAAATACAACTTTATATAGTTTCCCGCTAAAATCTCGAGCCTGCAAGCACCAAAACGAAGCCAAAAACCTCACCAGCTCCAATCGAAACCCTAAGTCCATTCATTCCCTGGCAGAATCGAATGGGAACAACGACAGCTTAAAAGCGACCTCAGGAACCATTTTTAACTTCGATTTTTTTTGTATATAATACTGTTTGATTAAGAAATTAACCATTAACATATAAAAATATAACAATTATTGAGTAATTCATTTGTTGACGTGAGATTATAAATACATGGATCTACTTGCCAGGGGGTATCATCTTGAACTACAGAGAGTCAAAGATTTGCATTTAAGCTAAGCGTCGCGCTCGTCGTCACCTTTCCACTATCGCTAATGTGCGCACCAGGTGGACCGGCTCGTTATCTGGGCACGCGCTCCGATGTCCTGCATGACGTCAGATATTGGCGGGGTTCAACGGATACTCACTCGCTCCCGGAGCGAGTGGGGACGGGTTTGAGTAAGTCAAAAGATGTAGTCGCGGGAAAAGCAGTGGCGGTTGGAGATTTGACTACACGCGCGCTTTATTGCTCGTGGAATCAGGGTCCTATTGTTTCCTTTCTTTCTTTCTTTTTTTAAAATTGTTCGTGTTTCTGAAGAGTGGAATAGTAACGGCTATTGGATGCTCGAGTGGACCCGCAAGATATTTCGAATTTCCGGGGCCATATCTATTTATGAGGTTGAAATTTAGCCATAGACATGGCAATTATGAATATGCAGCGTCAAACTCGACTATACATAATAAACTTGATTTGAACCTTTTTTTAAAAAAAAAAAATTCATGTTTAAATATAATTAACTGATAAACAATTCATACTCAGTCTTACCAAATAAATTGAGACAAGACTTCCCCTTTTTAAAATTCATATTACAAGGTTGGATTTTCATCTCTAATGAACATGAAAATCCAAGAGTGCAAAACTAAAATATAAGATCTATTCTTTATAGGGTATGATCATATGCTAGACTAGCAAATATGTGTCGGTATTGGGATAGTGCGAAAGTGACATGGATGGGGTAAGAATGGCTCCCTTAACAGTGTACAGATTCGTGTTTTTTAACGTATGGATGGCAAGGCATATAGATGCCATATTCAGGGAGAACATAATGCTTAGTGGGAACAAGAGGATTGCAACTTGTCCTCACGAAACGCAAGTTGCCAAAAAGGTCTTCCTTTCAAATGGGTTGGTGAATAAGTTCTGCAAGAGGATCATCCTAATTCTAGATATACTAATGAGCAATTTGGTTACCCTTTTGGCCTTCTTTTTTGGCACCTCATCAAAAGCAACTAGGTCACTCCTGAAGTTGTTATTGACACGTTCCTCTTTTTCTTAATCTAATTGGAAGTTTGGTCGGCCGACCTAATAAACTTTCCTAAAAACATATTGGCCCTTCAGATCCTATAGGGACACAAGTCATTTCACAGCACACGGCCGATAGAGCAGTCCCCTTCTTGTAAAGCCAATAAACTGAAAAAATAAATAAATAAATAAATGCACAACCCACATGGTCAGCCGTACCAATATTCGAAGAGAAGCCAAGGGATATGCCAGTGACGAAGTACGAGTGCCTGTAAATCAATCAGTGAAGGTCATGGTACTGTTCTTTCCCTGCTAGGTGGATTCAACATCGGAGCCCCCACAATTGGTAAGCTTTCAAGTGTCCCGGGGTAAGGATGTGACAGGTTTATAATGGAGAGCCCGAGGATTAGAAAGAGAGAAGGGGCAACTTGCAACAGGGTCAACCTTTGTGCTGCAACTGCACTTTCTTGTCAAACCGAGCTATCGGAATCGATCTATTTGTGTTCCTTTCTTCTAGGAAGGGAGGCACTGCTCCTGATTCATTCCGCAGATTCCACAGTAATCCACACACGGTTCATTGCTTAAGGCTGGTAAAATCCTTACAAATAGTCTAGCTTGTCCGTAAATACTTGTGAAAAAAACACCACTCGAAGAAGCCAAAGAGCAGGACAAAACCAGTTGAGAAGCAACAGAAATGCTAAGAGAGAAAGTTATGAAAGTTGCGTATAACCAAAAAAGAAAGAAAAAGGGAGGAAAGAAACGCTTTAACTAGTCACATGTGGCAATGCTTTCATCTTTCTAATTTAAGGATGGCCTATGAACCTGATTCGCACGCTATAAACACATGTATCTTCTATGGAAACCGTACCATTGATCTTTGAGAAGCTACTTTCTAGAGGGACCTTGATAACAGTTCCGTGTATTTTTTATGGGATTTGAGTGCATGTCTTTGCTGGGTTTCCACGTATGGTTTGTCGATGAACTCGATAGGCTAATCACTACCTCATCGAAAAAGACAAGGCGAATTTTGTTGAAAAGTGCCTATGGTCATCTATAATAAAAAGGACAGCAGAATTTGGGTTCGACAAGTTACTGAAACCAGATGGCTTCAGGTTAGAAAGACCGCGTTTGGATAACTACGAAAGTTCCATAGACTTTTTTGGTCAATAATTGGTGCAGTTCTCTTGCGTATCTCTGTGGAACAAAACTTGCTTTGCTACTTGAGGATAGAAATCCCATTAGAAGTTTGTCTTTTCACTTCATCTATATCTGCAAAGACTAAGAGAATATGATAGCCCCTCAGTCTCCCACAATGGCAAAGTTACACTTCCGTGGTTTTGACCACAGGAAAGAAGATCTCGGCGTCTCATTGCGGGGTTGTTTTCTAACTTTTTGCTTTTGGGTCATGCATTATCAGATAAGAGTTTTAAATTCCATGCACGGTTCCATTCAGGTTTGCAATACTTTTGGCCAACTCGAACAGTCACTGATATGGATGTACCTCTGAATTCTGCATGCTAAAACAGTGCAGAAACAAGATTAAGATAAAATGGGTGGGATCAAAAGTTGAATGTAGTTAAAGTGTGCGATGTGGTTGCTGTCATTAACTTTTTGTTGTAGAATTAAGAAAAACATAATCTAAAATATGGGAGAGACTGTTCTAAGGCATCGTCTGCTTTGAGCCACAATAGACAATAATGGGGTGGTGTATGGGCTGTCTACTCAGAGAAAAGCTTCAAAAGATTGAAGACAGGATAAGTTTTAATAATTATATAATTAGGCCATGGTGCTGATGGTGTGTATAAAGTCAGTATGGTGGTGGTGGGTGTCTAGCGATGGTTGGAGGATTCCGTATGGTGGTGGTGGGTGTCAAGCAAAGGTTGGCGGATTCCGTAGTGATTTTCCCTTTCATATTCTCTGTGTATTTGTTTTATAAGGAAAAAAGAAACGTCACGCAAACACTCTGCCTTTTTCTACTTGTGGTGTTATTCCCAAGTGCATTCTAAAGTGGCTTGGCACTAAGAATGGTTAGTGTGGCGTCACAGTTCTTGGAGATTCAAGCAAAATCATGAGGACTTGGATTCTCAACCCAAGCTTGATGCCATTCTGCTGGCTGTTCTTTGGTCTTAATACCCAAAAGGAAAGTCCTTCACATGCCACAGTGCACACACTCCGGCTCATCTCGCGATTGGTCAATTCCATGGATTTTTTCTTCTTCATCTTATGCTGCAATATTAGGGGTGGGTTGGGAGACAATTTGAAGGAAAAGCGACTTCTATGGCTCCTGCAAGTACCATAAGCTAGCAACATGTATTCTTTTTTAATTCTTTTTTGCTTCTTCTTTTTCTGATCCTGCAAATATTTTTAATGTTCTATCACATCAAACAGCTTATCTTTTGAATTAATGGAGCTGTCCACTGAATTACTACGATTACTTTATCCAAAATACTATGCTTAAATAGTAGTTGGAGAGTTAGATTTTCTTCAGAAGAATCAAAATCTAGGGCTTGGATCTGTGGTCTTTAGGATCTCTAAAAGTTGGAAAAAGGTGACCCCTCTTGAGTGACTATGAGAAGCCAATTTCCTGATTGTAACAAGAACATATTCAGCCAAACAATCAGGAGAGTGGAATTCATAAGTCTTGCCCTATTAAAGTCAAGCACCACTCTCACCGGTAGAAGGACGCATTCATGGTGAAGAGTCGCTATGGCTTCCAAGAAACTCAAATATTTAATCCCCTCCCATGGGTTAGGAATTCAGGAGAAATCCTTATTCCATATTCGTCTCTAGTGAAAGCCAAAAAGAAGTACCAAAACTGAGATGGTAGGCAAGAACAAGAGAAACCCACCGAAGAAAATCCTTCCTTTCTTTTTTTCTTTTTCCAGAAGAAAAGAAGGATCCCATGCTCAAATCTTCCTTTTATGAAAGGGGAAACATTGCTCTTCAATTGGATAACAAATGATTTAATTTTGAAGTTTAGGAAGTAAAGTATGCAAAAATAATTCTTAAGATAACCAGATCAGCTATCCACTTAGGTGTAAAGTGGGCATCCTTTTGCAAACTTCTCCAAGCTGGACATGCATTTTCAAGAGAAACCCACCGAAGAAAATCCTTCCTTTCTCTTTTTTCAGAAGAAAAGAAGGATCCCATCCTCAAATCTTCCTTTATGAAATGGGAAACACTGCTCTTCAATTGGATAACAAATGGTTTAATTTTGAAGTTTAGGAAGTAAAGTCTGCAAAAGGTAATTCTTAAGATAACCAGATCAGTTGCCCACTTAGGTGTAAAGTGGGCATCCTTTTGCAAACTTCTACGAGCTGGACATGCATCTTCAAACCCTTTCCGTGAGCAAGGTGAAGCGGCTTTGATGCCTTTAACCTTTCTCACAACTTTTTATAACGAAATAGGACATTTTCCACAAGCCCCGGTACATAAAAATGTCATACACATGCACGCGTGTATCACTGTGTGAAAGCAACCTGTGTTTGTCCGCGAGCACACACGTACCGAAAGCGAAACAACCACATACAAAAGTCAAACCACGAAACCAACTTGGAAAAGTGGTGTTTCGTGTCTTGTTGTTTATCTTCCTCTAGAATTGTTTTAGGCTGAGGGCATAGGTTGTTGGGCTTGGCTCGGCTTTCCTTTCAAATTCAAGAAAGATTGGGCTTTCAGACAGGATTCTTCAAAAGCCCTTGTGATATTTAGTGAAGAACCTGAAGTTGAATTTTTTTTAGGTAATTGAAATTTTGAGTGACCAATAACTAATTACTGAATTATTAACCTATTGACAACTTAGGCTCGAAATTGTCTTCTCTACCTTCGATAACATCTTATAATTTCATTGTTTTCTTGCCAAGTAAAGTACAAAATGCAACGTGCATCATTTCTGCATCATGCAATCCTTTCACCTAACTGACCTATAGAGCAGGTAATGGTGCCACCCAATTGGGGCCTCTTCATTGATTTTTCATAAATTCTTACTACAAATTGGTATTAACGAATTGGCCACAGGTCTACTTCTCAGTTGGTTCTTAGGATTCATGGATTGCAACAAGGGATACGAAGATATATAATTTTGATAAATACGAAGTTTTTTTTTTTAAAAAAAAAATGTTATGACACAATTTAACCATTCTTTATACCTCGGACCTTAAATAAAATGAAGATGACAGAACTAACCCTTAGATTTTTCGAAATGATGCGAATATTGTACTGGGACAAGAGAGTAGGTGATCTAAGTCTTTTTGTTATTGTTTTTGGTGTGGAGTAAGTGTTCTAGGTCACTTGTTCTACAAGCATTCCAAGAAACAAAACATTATCCAAAAAATAAGTAAAAAAATAAAAAAGTGTTAAAAGACTTCTGTTTTTTCATTTTTGGTCTTCGCGGAAGAATTGGTCAAAGGAATTTGGCTGGCTGGTATTATCAATTACAGCTTATCTTCTATTATTCACACTTGCAACGGATAAAAGTGGGTTCCTTGAAAAAACGAGCCATTGTTCGATAGTTTGGTCAATTTCAAAGCTTGATTGGGTAGTTAAATCACTTGATAATTCTTTAACTTTATTTTTTCTTTCACGCAACAATAAAATATTGGGAGTCAATATTTCCCCTTTGGATATGTTGAACTTTTGACGTGGCTTCTTTGTCGGCGATTTTTTTCCCTTTATTAAAGGTAAAGTAATAAATTTAATCCTGTAGCAACTTTTATATTACGTGATAGTTAAAACTTAGTAAGGAAATGATTTAATTCATAATAGAAATAGTTCTGTATTCAGTACTAAGTGTAGTAAAAAAGAAAAGAAAAAAACCATTAATTCATAATATCTGCCATCCAATCATGGTGTTTCTTGCTGCGTGCCACAAAACGTGCTCCCTGAAGGGGGAAGTAAAGTCTAATCCTGACAGAAACGTTAAAACAAACAAAGACAGCCCCATGAAAGAAGGGTTGTTAACAACTGGATCCTAGGTTAAGAACCGAACCAAACCAAACCAAACCTTGGTCTGGTTTAGAGACTGAACCATGGTTAGAAGGCCATGGATTATGAAGGGAATAACGAATTTTTAATAAAAAAAATAAGAGAATAAGAGGAGACTTAAAGCAAGAGACGGAATAGTTAAAAATTATTGAAGCTTTTTTTTTTTTTTTTTTTTTAAGGGTTGTAGCGTCTAAATACATTAAAGTTAATAAAACTCACACTTGTCCAGAGTCGCGCTATTTGGGCAGCCCAAAACGCGATCCTCTTGCATGATGAGAACGCTGCCCGAGCTGCCCGGAGCCTGACTGAAAAATTACGGGCAGTCAGTCAGTCACCACCAGTACTCGCTCTCTCTCTCTCTCCCCCCTTCTCTCCGTGAGACTTCTGATATTTCTATATCTTTCTTTCTCTGTGTCTTTACGATCACGATCAGACGGTCCAGAATGCACGGAGTCTCTGCTGCCTGATTCCAGTGGTTTTATAGCCTGAAACCCTCAGATCCATCATCTCCGCTTCCAGATCTTGCTTCTGGGTATGGTTTCTCTCTCTAATTCTTGATGTTCATGTCGATCTTTGGGTTTACTTTCTGACTGTTACGGTTTCCTCTCTCGTTTCCTTTCCTTATCATACGGTTTATGCTTCTAATTCTTTTCTTCATGACGGTTTTGGGGTTTAACGTTTAGTTTTGGGGAATCTTTCCTGGATTCTTTGAATTGTTTGATATCCGACGAGTTTTGTGAACTTTCCTTAAGAAAATCTTACATTTTCTGCGGTTCTACTATTTTCCGGCGAAACTAACGGCTGACTTCGTCGCCGGAGAATTTTCTCTGCACCTAGGTGGTTGTTTTGTCTTTTTCCTAAAACTATCCGTTAGGAAAAGCTTTTTCTTCTCTTCTTTGGTTTTTTAAAAATTGCATGAACTTTTTGAACAGATTAGAAATATTTCTTTCCAAAGAAATTTCACTGTCTGTCCTTACTGCATACTGAGTGAGATCCGACGATTCCGAAGAGTTCATGACGGATCTGACGGTCAGAAGCTGAGTTAGTCATTTCGTGTTTATTCAGGTTTCTTGTTTCGTTTGCGGCGAACATGGAGGCCGACCATGGTTCAGTGACAGTTATGCCAGGTTACGGCGCGCTAAAGTACGCCGGGGAGAGTCTAACGACTTTGCTTCTCTCGGCTCTGCTCAAGGCCCAGCTTTTCGCTCCGGTAACTTGCTGACTCTCTTTTTATTCGGGGAAAACGAATTTTCTTTTCTACAATTTCAATGTTACAGTTAGTTAGGTTCCTACTTCTTTTTTGTTTTTGTTTTTGTTTTTGTTTGTTTTCACGGTCCATGCCAACATGTATGGTACCTTTTCATTTCCCTTATCCTGCGCTCTTCTCTCCCTTTTCCTTATTCTTTGCTTTTCTCTTTCTATTTTAGTTTTTTCTTCTCAAACGTTCCTGTGAATACGTGTTTATTCCGTTCTGGGAGGTCACTAAGTTGCGCCGGTGAGGGCCGTTTTACACTTCACCGGCCTTTCATCGGCTTAGGGTGCGCGGCGTAGGTTTCGAACTCAGTGGGCGGTGTTTGGTAGATTGCCGTGCGGTTTGGTTTGTGGGTGGTGGCTAACTTGCGCAGGGGTGTATGTTTAGATCCTCTAGTTCGGTCGGATTCGAGGGAAGACTATAAACTGGGGTTTTGGGCAGAGTTTGAGTTCCGCTTTGTCGAACGTTGGACCCCATAGGAGTATTAAATAAAATCTTTGTTGTCGTTATGTGTGGAAAAAGTCAAAAGCCGAGCGAATTGGAATCTGATTATGTCGAGAGGGAATATTCTTTGGCATATGCTCCACCATGGCATATGATGTCGTGCGACCCTTCCTATGCTCGTCCCCCCACTTCCAAATTTCCAAATTTTGACAACAATTCGGAAAAACAGAACAGTGACGCTTGCGTGGTGCAAGACTTTGTCCATTTACTCATTATGTCTGCTAGGAACTTTTTATGATGTCGGGCAGCTGTGCAACAGTGGTCGTATGTATAGTCTTTGGGTGAACTTTCCCCATTTGCTGCCGAAATAAGTTTCACTATCATCTCCCTTATTTGAGGCCAATTGTTCCCCCTGGGAATTGACTTTAATCTATAGTGTTTTGATGGTAGAGCACTTAAGTGCAAGAGCCAATAGCTTGAGCTGCAAGCGCGCGGGCACCAGCCCGAACATGTTCCCCAACCTAACAGAAAGAGAAAGCTGATGATGTTCTAAACAGTGCAGATCTATTCGCAATGTCGTAGGTTAGGAAACTTTTTAGGTTACTATATGAAGCATATCTCGTCTTTTGTTTTTAGTGGTGGGAGCATATTCTCCCAACCACCACGGTCCTCTCGCTTTTGTCTTTTCGCAGATAGAGAAACAATAGGAAAGGTGGGTCTTGGTCGTTTTCAGAGGCTCTTAACTTATGAATGAGTACATCATTCATGATAATTGAGCCTCTGACTCTAGACTTGAAATTTTAAAGATTGTTGTTTTTGATCTACGGTCTTTCCTCTACAATCTCTTTGCTTGACCGCCATGAAACACAGATTCAGGAACCGAGCATCAAAGGAGATCAACACACTAAAAGCCAAGAGAAGCAAGTTGATGCTGATGGTGATGACGGTAATGAAGATGAGGGGGATGATGATGATGAAGGGAACGGTGGGTTTGGGGAAGGTGAAGAGGAGCTCTCATCTGAAGATGGAGGGGAATATGGGAACAACCCCAACAACAACAAGAGTAACTCAAAGAAAGGCCCTGAGGGTGGGGCAGGTGGAGGAGCGGAGGAGAACGGGGAGGAGGAAGAGGATGATGAAGAAGACGGTGATGATCAGGATGACGACGAGGACGATGATGATGATGACGACGATGATGACGACGGTGGGGATGAGGAGGAAGAGGAAGGTGTAGAGGAAGAAGAGAATGAGGAAGAAGAGGAGGAGGAGGATGAGGAAGCCCTGCAGCCTCCAAAGAAGAGGAAGAAGTGAGAGCGGTAGACCAGCAGAGCCTCCCATGGAGTACTGTCCCTGTGACTTGTTACCTAACATCACGATCGTATTTAGCTTATGAGGAGGCGGGTTTAGGATGGTGGTTTATTGTCAATTATATTTCTATTGCACGATTAGAGTACTGTATAACTATTGAGCTGCGGAAAAGATAAATTTGACAAGAATGCTATGGTTTCAGTTTAGCTACTTTTAGTTAGTGTCTGTTGCAGGATTCTATAAGCCATATCGGTGCATGCTTGCTCTACTTATGAGCATATTTATGCAAAATTAGCTGCTTGACATGAATTTTCTAAGTGATGTGCTCTTCAAAATGATGATTTTAAGTATCTTCAAAAACAAACAGACGGAACGGTCAAACTATTTGGATTAAACGAGAACTCGCGCGTCACGTCACGGGTCCAGAACTTATTACAACGAAAGCGAAACAACACCCTGTCTTCGACAGTATTCCAAACAGAAAGGTCCTTAATTTGACAAAATTTTATAATCGCAGGTCTTCATCCGGCCACTTCTTGCTTGTAGGTTTTGCTTCCCAGCCGCTCAGAACGAAACAAAACAACTGCCTTACCCTCTAGGCGTAGAGATTATACTAATCATTAAGTATGTAACAAACAACAATATTATACTAATCATGTTTGTGGGTTTGGAAGTTCAATCACCCGGGGACCCTAGCTATGATATGATACAGAAGAATCTGATTTCATTGTCCCTTTGCCAGCTTTGGAAAAGTGGCTTTGCAAATTCCACAATTCTCTATCGTTTTATGTAAAAACTACGGTGAAAGATGAAAATTTTCGTCAATCATAATTACAAACCATCGTGTACAAACGTAAAATTCATATTTGAGGACCTACAAAAACTGATAATAATTAGACATGAGTCTCAACAAACCTGGAGGATCCAACATCATGATTTTGGTAGATGAGCACAAAGTTACTGACACTCAATATATATACACATTTCAATTAAAAAAGCTGTTAAACAACACAAACTCAATAGAACCTACCTCAGACATGGCTGTAGACCACATAATTAAGTTGTAATTCACTGCGCTGGCTTTACACATTTACTATCTACAAAATCAAATGACATAATCCGTTTGCTTGCCTAGAAGTGGGCTGCTATATTAATAAATATTAACTCCACGAAACCTATGACCACGTTTCATGCAAAAGGGTATAATCACCCAATGAAAACTTCATAATGCGAGACGTTTTCACAACAAAAGATGGACCACAGGAGTTAAGAATAACACAGAGGCATAAGATGTAATCATTCCCACTCCGTCCCAAAGAAATAAAGAAAGACTTAATTTTAAAAAACTTTGAAAAATTGACTACCAGTCTCGCAATGCAAAGCAAAATTCTTCCCCCACGAACCACACACACACCGAAATTTAGAAAAATACCACAAAGAAGAGGGAGAACACAAAGACATGTATCCGAAATAAATAAATAAAACAATTCAAAATGCCTTCAAAGAAATAAAAGAAAAGAAAAAAGAAAAAAAGAAAACTGTCAGTGTTCAAGAAAGTGATTAATTAAAAAAAAAAAAAAGAGAGAGTTGAGCAACTACTCATCAAGCTTCACTAAATAATGAAGTTTGGAAATGGTAGGATACTCGTTAAAGTTCAAAAGTATTCCCTATGAGAAAAACTTCCACAACAACCGATAGTTGAACCACAACAAGCTCTTAGAATATCAATCCTCAACTTCAGCAGCACTTCATCTGCAATATGAAGCCCAAGCATGTAAGGATGCAAAACAATGAAATTTGATAACTGGCCTCTCAAAATCATTTTTAGTAAATTCGCCAAATAACATTAAAGCTCTTGAATAGAGAATAAAATATCAGACCTAGAAAAAAAATTCAAGGACAAAAATTTTTAAAAAATAAATAAAAAGAAAACAATTCCTCACTAAAAGTAAAAGGGAAAGGAACTACTAAGACAACTTCATCAGAGTTGTCAATCAGAAACATTTCTGACTGGATGATTTATCATCCAATAACTAAAGATTTCATACAGTTTACACGTAATCATTTAAAGAGAAAGAAGGTCCACTGGTACTCAGTTTGAGATCCCCAAAAAATAAAAAATAAAATCTAGCAACGCAAATGTATAAACAATCATTCAATAATAAAACTAATAACACAAGTAACCAACAAGATGAAATAGGTCGCCATAAAACATTTACAAAAGATAAAAGAAAGGAAAATTTTGAAAGAGTGTGACGGGTTGCCACTAAAGAAATTACAATCAACTAAAGCATTTCAATAGCCAGTTGATGCAGAAAACTCAAACCAAAATTCTTGTGATTGAAAAACAGCATACGCGTTTACAAACTAAACTAAGTAAGAATGTATAAATGGATAGACAACAAGTTTGAAAACAATGGTCTCTCCCCAGCAAGTAAAATGGAAAGACGACAAGTTTGAACATGATGGTCACTTTTCCCAGCAAGACACACACACACTTAAAACGTGTAAGTAAAATGAAAAGACAATAAGTTTGAAAATGATGATCCCTTCGGCTAACAAAACACACACCACACACTTAAACTATGTAAATGAAAGATGATGAGTTTCATCATGATGGTCTCTTCCCTAAAAAATAGGCAAACACACACACACAATTCAACTATGCAGGTGAGAATGGTATAACTATGAAGACAGCGAGAATGAACATAATGGTCCGCCACATTCACTTTTTAAAAGAAAACTACTAAAATGCATATAAAAACCAATTTAGGCAATGCTTGCTCTGACAGAATATTTTGCAAACCAAATGTTTTCAGTTCAAATATATATATAATTTTGGCCATTTGCTTGAGAATCAGTACTAAAACCTCTAGTATTTGCTTACCCCGAATTTCTCTATATCAAAAACAATATATACCCAAAAAGAATAGGGAGGTCCTCGTGGTGATGACTAAGAGTTTAGTGGGGAAGGGAAGTGGGAAAGACGGCAGTGTAGGGATGGAAGTATAAGGAGGTGTGATGGTGGCGACTGCATAAGCAAGAATGAAGGTGGCACTGGCAGCATGTAAGGTTTGATGATAAAAGAAGCCTCATGTAGAACATCATAAATAGTTCATATTTTTGTTTAGTGTGTTTGCGTGATGTAGCAAAACAGAAAGTGTAGCTTCAGTTTCTGAAAAGGGCAAACATACCTAGAAAATTCATGGGATGGAGGTTTCATGCACCTGCTAGTACAGCTACCTAGTACAATGTAAATTTTTTCAGGCAAAAGTCCAAAGTTCAATGGATGGAGAAGGGATACAAGAACATTAGTTTTTTTTTTTTTTTTTACTTTAGAACTATGATGATTATCCGTATCAAAACCAGATTGGTTTCACCATGCAGTGAGGAAGGGAGCAGGCACGCTGGTGCTTTATGACAGTGTGGGGTTCTTTTCTAGTTAGAACATTGTGTGTAACAAGTTTAACGAAGAACAAGTTTCATTGACAACTTTTCAAAATGAAAGAGGAGATGTTTGAGATTACATTGACGTTTACAACAGAAAAGTTCACAAGGAATGACAAGGGTATGACTATGCACGTCATTGAGGTTTTCAAACAAAAAATAATGAATCAAATCTTAGATATTTAACATCAGCAATGACAGACTTAAACTGGAGAAAGATCACATAAAAAAAAATAAAAAAAAGCCACAGAAGGACAGCCATTTGGATGAAAAAAGCACGTGAGAGCAAGAAGTGAGGATTCGAGAAATTAAATTAAAATTGCAAGAAAAAAATTTCTTGAAAGGGAAAGTACCCAGTAAAGCACTATATATAGCCACAACAAACACCTGGGGGCTTTAAATCACCAAAGAGGAGGGAAGGAAATTGCAGCTCTCTTTAAGAGAAAGGGGAGGGGAGGCCGGCGACAGGGAAGGGTCATTAATCGAGAACAAGGCATTGTTTTATTTTTAAATCGCGATGAAGTATTTCCAGGCTAAACAATCAGCAAAACATTAAATGTTAACACATTTGCTCCTGAGATTAACCACTTACATGGCATATATTTTTAGAGGGATAGCTGGAACTATCATCCTGGAAAACAAACATCTCATTTGGCACATATAAGAAAATTCATAATCTAATTTGTAAAGCCATATGGCATCTCTCAACTTCTCTCCTTGACAAACTTCACGACAAATCTGTATCCATCAGAAGAACAAAATAAAGCCCATAACCAAATTAAAGCTAGCTGTGATGAACCCTAGACACTGATCTTTAACCTAAATCAGTTTTCACAACAATCTACAAGCGTTAAATCACATTTCCATGAGCGTACAAACCAAATTGGCAAAAAAAAATTCTCACATCTACAAAACCAATTGAATAAAAGCGCACATATTACATAACTGGAATAATGTTTAACTTCCAAGCAATTGGTTATCATAGAAACGCCAAAAATTAAAACCAATATACCGGAGAAAGCAAAACTAAAAACTATGAAAATGATGACAATCACGTATGCGAAATCCAATTGAAATATATCATACCACATATACGATGGATACCCACTGACAGGCCCACCAAAGCCCGCACTCGGCGGCCCCATCTGCGAGTTCGGATACACATTCAACATTCCCGTAACGGTCCCGGTACCCGAACCACCATAAGCCCCGAGCACCGACTGACTAGTCGGAAGCATGCCCCCGGCCACCAATGCCGGGTTCAACACACCAGGATTCGCAATGAATCCGCCATAAAATGGGTGCTGCTCAAACATCGTCATATTCTGTGCCGCCGCTGCCAAAAACGGAGGTGGTCCCTGCGGTTGCAACGGAGGCTGTGTCTGTGTCTGTGACTGCGCCTGCACCGGGTTCTTGCCCTTTCCCTCGTTCGCCCTCTGGCAGTGCAATCGCTGCCCCTCGAACAACTTGTTCGGCTCTTCCAGAGCCTTCTTCGCTCCGGCCTCGCTCTTGTACACGAAGAACGCGAAGCCTCTGAATTTCCCAGTATTCGAATCAAACCCAGACGGCCCCGTTTCGATCTCCCCGAACTTCGCGAAGAACTGCCTCAACCTCCCCGCGTCGGAGTCGGGCAGCACGTGACTCACGTAGATCGTACGCGCTGCACCGTCCGGGGAAGAACCCGGGCCTGCGGAGGCGAGCTGGCACGACGCCACACGGTTGCCAATCTTCTTCTTAGGGTCCCGGAGTGCCTTCTTAGTGGACTTGCGGGCCTTGAACAAAACAAAACCGTAACCCTTGGCTTTTCCAGTGGTTTTGTCGGTGACAAGAGTGCAGTCCTCGATTTCGCCAAAAGGCTCGAAGGCGGAGAGCAGGGTTTGGCGCGTAGTGTCCCAACCGAGGCCGTGGACGAAGATCTTGCGGTGCGAGACGTCACGGTCGGCCACATGACGGATGTGGCGGAGAAGGGCGGGGGCCTCCTGGGCAACGCTGGAGATGAGATCGAGAAGCTGATCTTTGGAGTAGGGCTCGAGGAGTTTCGGGAGCGAGTCTGATTCGCAATCGGAGTCAGAGCCTGAATTGGCGTTTGGAGTTTGGTTTTGTTGTGACTGGGGAGTCGGCGTCGAGGTTTGGGGTTTTTCTTGCTCTATAGTTTTGGATTCTTTGTTGGTGGTGTTGTCGATTGCTTGTTGTTGCTGGTCCCCATTCGACTCTTCGATGACCTTTCGCTTTTTAGTTTTGGGGGTCTTCGCCATTGGAGAGGGTGAGAAGGTTTTTAGAACCAGGCCCCGATTAGCCTCAATCCATAACAAATGCGTGATTGTTTTCTGGGGAGGCTAGTTCTTGGAATACAAATTATTTAAAAATCTGCGGCCGAGTTAACACCGAGGTCTGGGTGGTGTAGTTGGTTATCACGCTAGTCTCACACACTAGAGGTCCCCGGTTCGAACCCGGGCTCAGACAGCCTTTTCAAATAATATTTTTTAAACCTCGATGAACGACTCCAAAATCCAGCGGTCCGGTTTCTTTCAATGTTTATATGTCGGCGTATCCGAGGGCATGTAATTTAGAAGCTCCATGCGCGCCAGTTCACATTAATGCGCTTGAAATTCAAGATGGTTTTACCAATATTTTTATTATTTTCTCTTCGAATAATAAAGAGGAAAAAAATGAAGGATAAAAGATGAAAAAATTATTGACTTTATATTTTTTCCACACACAAAAAGTTGTCCGAGAAAGGACAAAGTCGTCAAAGGGAGAAAAGCAACGGTCTAAAACCGTAAAAACGAGCCGCTGAGACATTTTTATTCTTAGTTTCTTTTGTCTCCCCGTGTCAGCAGAAGCATCATAAATGTTGGATTTCCCTGGAGACCAAAACGCACAGAGAAGCCGCACAGGGACGGAGAGAGAGAGGGAGGAATTAGGGTCATGAATTCCTAGTTTGTGACCCATTCGCCTCAAATTTCTACATAGCTGATTCTCTCCCTCCCAATTCAATGGCGGATCATTCCGACTCTTCGCCTCTCGTTCCTCCGTCGCCGATCGCCGATCCCGGGGAGATCGACCTCGAGGCCGGCCCCGGCGAGCAAATTCAATGCAGAATTTGCCTCGAGACCGATGGTAATCCCGCTTTCATTTCCTTAACTTTCACTTGTGGTTTCCACAGCTTATGTTGCTTACTACCAATGCCTCAAATTAGGTTTTACTTTGTTGGGGCACTTGATTCAAAAAGAAACTTTTTATTTTTTATTTATTTTATTTTATTCGTTTCTGTAAGTTCTCAAAAAATAAAATGAATTTGGGAAAACAGGCAGCAGCTTGTTGTAACTTATTTTTGCAAATTCTCAGTCGCATCATTATACTGGGTGCTGCTCGACGAACTGACCAGAAAGTTGGGAGTTGATTGTGGATATCTCTGTCTTGTTTTTCCGTTCTGAAAATGTAAAATACAAGTGAACTAACGCGACCAATTGCATTGGACTGCGGTAGGTGAGCGTTGAAGATAAAATTGCCATTGCTTACTATTAATTTTCTCCTCAGCCCAGGCCGAATATTAAGAAAAACTACCAAAGCACCACGGTCCTTCTGTATGAATCACTCTTGATTATATCCGCTGGTGACAAAGTGCTTCGTTGGTGACAAAGTGCTTCGTTGGTGACAAATTTCTTCGTTGAGTTTTCTCTTAAATGCCAATGATATTGAATATTACGTATCATAGGTCATCAATATATTGTAAAGTTTTCTTAATTTTTGTTCAATATTGTATGAATTCTTTTCTCCTTTTCCTGGACTGCTGTGTAAATATGTTTTAGGGTTCTGTGGGACAATTTCGGCTCATCAGCTTGTGATTGTTTCTTTTTCATTCAGGGAGGGATTTTATAGCTCCTTGCAAGTGCAAAGGAACATCAAAGTATGTACACCGGGAATGTTTGGATCATTGGCGAGCAGTAAGGGTATGGATCCAATTTCCAATTTTTTGTAATCTACCAATTTGAGCATTGGTGCTATAACCGTAATGAGCTTTCTTATGCCAGTCATTGATTTTAGAATAGGTAATTTGTTGGTTCATGATATGTGTGTTTGATACTTGTAAACTGACTAGATAACTGAAACCCAGTTTTGTTGTCAGTATATAACCAAAGTCTAAGAAGTCTAGTTGGCATCTTAGCATAGCAAGTATCTTAAATCATTTTTTGTAAAAGTTTTAGTTTAAAGTTGATTAAGTTTCTGAATCCTATTTTGATACTCATTACAGGATCACTTCCTATTTATCATGGTCTAGGATGTTTTTGGAGTATGTACTCTTCTGTCAGTGGTCTCAATGTTTAAGTTAATTGTGCACGGAAGCCTACTAGTATACTAATGTTTAAGTTGGAGTTCCAGCCTATCTAAAGAAGAGTTACAAGACAGTGGCCTAATTTTTCTGTTCTTGTATTTTTCAATCTATCTTATCTAATAGAGCTAGTGAGAAGGGGTTTAATTATCTCCCCGTTGGTGTGTTGTTGCTAAGTCTGCTATGCATTTCATTTTTGGATTTAAAGCCACTCTTCCCTCTATCAATGGACCAGCGGATTTTGATGGTTTTTATTTCACTTAAATGATAGATATATGCTCTAGGAAGTAATTTCTTGCTGTTACAAACAAGGGAAGAAAATTTTGCAGACTAGAATTATATTTATTCATGTCACTTAAATGTGATTGGATGCATGGAGAAATATGTTGTGAAAAGTGAACTTTTCTTGGTTCTATTGTTGTTTGCTGGACTGATACGATGTTCACCTTGCAAAATGTTTTAGTAGAGAAACTGCCATGTTAGCGAGCTTGACCCATGGCACCATTATATGTATGTAGAGGCATAAAAGCACAGAAATGGTGTTATGGCATGGATGATTTGCAAGTTTCATGATGCATATACTTCTTACACTAGATTATCATTTTCAGTCAAACTCTTGATGATCTTTGCATAAGTCGCTCATTAACACAAATTTATTTGGTGTGTAAATTCATGTCCCTTAGGAATTTCTGCTAATCATCACGTTTAATTTATCTGGATCTCATAACTTCTGCAGGAAGGGTTTGCTTTTGCTCACTGCACAACCTGCAAGGCTCCTTACCATTTGAGAGTTCATGTTGCTGCTGATAGGAAGTGGCGGACCTTGAAATTTCGATTCTTTGTGACTAGGGATATAATCTTTATATTTCTGGCTGTTCAGCTTGTACGCCTTTTTCTCTTTGTTCCTGGTTGTGTTCTTTATTCTATCTTGATCACTTGCATATTGGTTTTCTACTTTTTATGTGTATACGTCCCTTCTTTGCAGGTGATTGCTTCACTGGCGTATTTGGTGTATTTTATAGATGGTTACAGGGAGTTCTGGCTTCGCCATGCATGGGGTATCGATAGTGAGCTTAGTTTCTATTACATATGTGGTAAGATCCTATGAACCTAACTGATATTACTAGAAGAACAGAGAGCAGTATGTTTATTATAAAAAATGCTGGTCAACATATTGGCCTTGTAAATTCTTAAATGTGATTCTTATCTTGGCTCACTCATTTATTTTGCATAGGGAATATGTAATACTATTTGCTCTGACGACTTACATACATGAAACATAGTACACTGTGTCCGACCAATGTTTTGAGATGATTGTATTTAAAGATCTAGGGGACTGGAGAACTTGATGAGATGATTTTCATACTTTTCATGCAGTATTACCCCACGAATTGTAGAATGAAGTTATCAGTTATTTAACTGAAGAGGAAGGTAGATTCTATGCCCAACCAATTATGATATCAGGAGCACTCAAACCCTTACCTTTCTTCTACTATGTAAATGATAGATGCAATAAGGTGGGGGTGCAAGAATTGACCGATATGGGTAGTTGCTGACTGCTGAATTTCCTTAGCTATAATCTCAGGAGATCTTTTAGCGTGGGAAATGGTTATAAATTAATCAGTGAATATTTGTTGATGGTAGGAAGCCTCAGTTTGGTGATTTGAGACTGATGACAATGCTATACGTATTGACTATCACTTCATCTTTTGTGTTGTCATTTTTATGTCTTATTAGTGTTGGTAATTTGTGTGGGATTATTGTTGATTACAGGAGCTCTGTTGTTTTTTGCACTACTTGGGCTGTCTGGATGCTTTATTACTTGTTATGATCGGCGAGTTCGGAATGATTTGGCTCAGCCTTGTCGAGAATTATGTCTTTGTTGCTGTCAACCTGGGTATGATTCTGCTGCACGTGTTTTTCTATCTTTGACGTTGCTGTTGCAGATTATTTAAATTCCTGTTGTCAAGTTTGCTGTTGTCTCATCATTATGGTTTATGATCCTATGCATATAATTCTTTTAGTTTATTCTAATTTTGTTCATTTACCTATATCCTCATCTATGCCTTTGTGTACTGTGAGGGCAAGAGAGTTGAACGCCAGGATGATTTTAAATGCTTTAAGAGAAGCAATACATACCTGCTAGTATAGACACGCAATGCTGTTGATTCCCCAATCTACACCAGCTAAACTTATTGTCCTTTTGCTATTCTCACTTACACAACATGCACAAAACGAAACTTTACAGACACAAAGTGAACATGCATTGTCGTTGCTTATGTAGAACAGCTGTACCATACTGATTGTTTGCACGCTGGCTTTTGTTTTATTGTACAATCTTTTTGTATTTTATCTTTTTGTTGAGTTGTCATTTTCTCCGTGAAGGCTACCATTTGTGTGCACACCTTCAATCTGACTCCTGCATAATATAGACATAAGAGTATTTGTCAAAACCTAGTGAATGTGTTTGGATGAGTTATTTTAGGCTGACCTGCGTGAATTGTAAGACATTAGTATCTGTGCATAAGATCTGGTCCAAAATGTTCTGCCAAAGACCTGTACACATATATATTTGTGCTGCGTGCTTCTCTTTAAATAATCTATACACCTAATTCTTATTTAAAGCACATCAGTGGTGGATGAGGGTATTCATTGTTTTCCATTCTGTTGTTGCAGTGTGTGTGCAGACTGTCACTTGCCTGGCACTCTTTGTCTGTGGACTGACTGTACCACGTGCTTTGAAAGTTGTGCTGGTATGGCAAGTGAATGTGGTTGCTTAGGAGGTGCTGGTGAAGCTGGGCTGCCACTGTTGTTTATAATGGCTTTGGTTGTGCTGGGACTTTTTACTGTGATTGGAATATTCTACAGTGTGTTGGTGGCTACAATGGTTGGACAGCGAATTTGGCAGCGGCATTATCACATACTAGCGAAAAGGATGCTAACAAAGGTGAGTACAACTTTCATGTCCGAGTTTTTTGACCCAACCCCCCAATCTGGGGATGGCGCACTAAGTTCACCAAGTCAAACTAAAAAAAAAAAAGAAGTATTAGAACTGGTAGACCCTCGAGTTATAGCTGCAAATAAGAGGGATCACCTTCTCATCATTGAGTAATATTCTTGTTAAGAACTTACTTTTAGAGGAGGGGATGGGGGGAAAGATTATTTTAATAGTCTAATTGGAAGTGGAGCGTCATAATGTTGTACTTAAAGTAGACATATTAGTATCTCTTGAACTCACAAGCTTCAGACAAGAAACTGGATTTCTAGGTTGTATGGAAATATGCTAATGTTTTGTGCAATATTGAGACGATATTGCTGGCTTAGGCTTAAGGAAACATTTAAGGAAAGTAGTTTTTTTTTTGGAATTGTTTAGCCTTCAAAGCCTCCCAAAGTGCTATTCGGAAATACTTGTGCTACTTGTGTTTTCAACTCTCACGATAATTGGGTATTACAAGGATATTTGGTCTTGGTTGTGAATCTGGTTTGATTATGTCTTTCTAGGAATATGTGGTTGAGGACGTCGATGGTGAAATAACGGGATCGGATTGGTCTCCACCACCCCTTCCGCCTGAGCATATTCAACAGCTGAAAACACTTGGCCTCTTATGAACTCCAAAAGTGCGTGCTTCATGTTCACAAGAATAACCTGATGTAGAGGTGGACGAAGGCCTTTAGCACTTGTTGAGAAGAGCTCCAAAGTCACTCTTTATTCGGTCATATGTATAATTGTGAATTAAAAATTGTGAAAAACTACCGCTTTTCTTACCCTTACTTCTTCTACAGGTGTAAGAAAACAGGTACAAAATGCCCCCTATAACTAACAAAAGGTATATCGATGATACTTTCATGCGACATTCTTGTCAGACAAAATGTTTCTTTTGTGTCAGGAAATGTTTGACAAGCTTTTCCTCGACATCTACCATGTATGTACTATTTTCATTCACAGTGGACAAAAAGATGGAATTACTTTTGTTCACTTACCTAATCGGAAATGAATGTTGTTCTTATTAGCATGCTAAGTAGGCAAATAAAAGAGGAAGCAAAATATGAGATAGGATTTCCTGGCTGCTCTCTCCACACGCAAGAAACGTCAATCATACTGAATGTGTGGCTCTCTAGCTGATTACAAACGAAATTCCCGGTTGACGAAAAATTAAAGCAATAGGTTAAACCAAACCATAAGATCTATATTAAGATTAAAGTGAAAATTAATAGGTCTAGATAGGAATATTTTAGAAATTATTCTCCATAGATTTATCTGTATTTCTAGTGGTATCCAGTTAAGATTCTTAGTAATATTTGTTTATGACTTTTTCATGTTAGTATAAAAATGGAAGATTATAGGAAAACTCTAAGGGCTAAAGAGATAATAAAAAAGAGGATTATGCATAATGAGGGTAGCAACTAGAAAGTGTTATTTTGTGTAACATTCATTGGCTAAGAGAAAATCAAGTATATTGTTGGAAGTGTTAAGAACAGTTGTGTGAAAGTTGTAAGTAAATTTTATAATTAGCACATTTGTTCTCTCATAAAGAAATCTAATTAAAGGAGAAGAAACTGACAATTGTGCTAGTGATAGGGGACATAGGACATTGTGTTGGTTTGAACTGGAACAAGACATTATGTTGGTTTAAACCTTCTAAATCTTGTATGTATTGTACATATATGGTTTGATATATATGTCTATAAGTTTATGTGATAAGTCATTTCTACAACAATTGGTGTTATAAGTTCACATGAACAAGAGATAAGTGACTTCTTCATAGTGTTTATTATCTAAAAATCTAATCTTTGATGTGAGGAAAAAAAAAAAAGATTTTTTTCATAGGTCTCTTTTGAGTTGAAGAAAATCTAAGTTCCAAAAATTATTATCATTTATACATGGCAAAGGAAGAGTGTTTTGGAGAAAAGAAGGGCAAATATGAAATCTTTATGCCTCAATCTATAGTTTGGTGGCATTTTGAAGGACAAGTAGTGACTATGAGCGGCCAGTAGTGGTTGGTAGTGGCCAATCTTATATTAAAATGAAAAGTTCACTAGGTAATGTCAATTCATTGAATACCAGCAACATAACATTCAACAAAGATTATTCCAACTACTACGGAATTGACAGATATAGTATTCTAAATACTCAATCAAAACAACACAAAGCAACATGCTCAAAGCCTCTTCTCTGATGGTTGGAACTATAGGAAAACTTTATAAACTATTCATTATAGATGATGGCCCCCGTTCCCCCTTCACGTTGCTGTGTTATTCTTGCACAACTTACCATTTTGCCTTCATTCCAAAATGCACAACATTGATTAAGTGAAAATAGGACATAATTTCATATGTACCCTTTATCCTAAAGTCGGTTCATTATAATCCTCAACCCTTTAATTAATTCTTGTCCTCAAGGATTGGCTCCAAAGGTATGTCATCTTCCACCTAAAATAATTTTTTAGTCTTACATTTGGGCATCGCTAAAACACTGCACATGCCATTTGTTTTTCAAAGTGGAGTCTACTTTGTTCGAGCTCTGTGTGCTCATCTCACTTATGATTGGCTCAGTTGAAAAATTCAATTTCATTGCAACTAAGGAATTTGATGATTATGCTTCTAGCATATGTTCATAGGTGTCTTGGGATCTACTTAATTGCAATTCTAGGAAGTGCTCTTAGACTAATGTGAGGTGGTAAGCCTCATCCAAATTGAAGAGGCATAGTAATAATACTTGAAATTGCAAGTCAACTTTTAATCCTTGTATAAAATACCCCACAAAGAAATTCTCTGTTAGACTAGGATTCTAAAAACTTATAATGGACTTCAATTCCTCAAATTTTTCAATACTTTAATGTTGTCCTCAATTGTTTCAATTGATAAAAGTTAGAAATTGCACTCTCATTCTCATCCATTGCAAACCGTCATTCTCATCAATAATAAACTGCCTCCAAACATCAATATGAAACTGACTCCAACTTATTTTTTCCCACTCCTTCCAATAATACCTATACCAATGGATTGGTTTACCCTCCATATACATTGAACCATATTTAACCTTATAATATTCATCAACCTCCTCGTACTAGAAAAGAGTCTTACATTTATCTAACCACTTTTAGGGATCATCTCCATTAAATTTAGGAAAATCCATTCTAGGGAACCAAGCAAGAGAGTTATTTACCTTTGGCCTAAAATCACAATTTTGGCATCCCCAAGGCCTTCTTCAACAAAGATTTGAGCCGAAAGTATCTTTGTCCAACGAGTGTCATGGTGATGCTAGAAATGGTCAGCCACCATGTTTAGCTAAACACCCCCCCCCCCCCTCGCGCGACCTTTAGTATTTCTTCCCCAATCTCCCCCACCCTTTAAACAGAGCAACAAAGCACTTTCGCCAACCAAATTTGGATCCAAGATTAGTCCATTGTGCTAGCTAAAGCCCGAGTCCACCGTGTCTAGCAAAACTTTGATGTTCTCCAAGTAAGTTGGCATCACCTTTCGATGGACTGCTCCCATAATCCCATTCATAGGCCTAGAAGGTAGATTTAGCCCTAGGCTACAATCGCAAATGACCGAAAGGAAGCCATAATGGTCCCCTATTGTGACCCCATAATGGGCCACAACAATGGGAAAAGGACCCAGAACCCATTTGTTGGTCACCAAAGTCGGTTTTGGTCACCTTATGGAGGCCTCCCACATGTCGAATATCGAACATTGATTCCTTGCTAAAAAGGTCAAATGACCCGTGGTGGCATGAAATAGCTCCTCCTCTTCTTCCTCAGTAATGTCTTATAGTGTAAGATGGTCATCATGCTTGGTAGTAACCACTTAGACCTTCTTGGAATCCTTCTCAAAATCCATTGACTCCACCCTCTTCAAGTCTTCCTTACTAGGAAGAATCTTAGTAGCTAGCCATTCAATAATCCTTCCCATCCTATCCATTTTGGCATCAACATCATCTAAACGCTACTCGCAAGAAGACTAGGAAGCCTTCAAAGCATCAAGGCTGGTAGTATTCTCCTAAAGATGAAGTTCAAACTTTGCCTCTAAAGCTTGAAAATGACTTTCTAAGTCTACCATCACTTGTTTCCTTGTCTTCATTGTGATTTCCCAACACACTAATACCAAATCGGTGCTCTTGATACCACTTGTTATATTAAAAAGAGAAGTTCACCAACTAAATGTCAATGCATTAGAACATTAGCAACATAACATTCATTAGAGACTATTCCAACTACTGTAGAATTTTTAGATATAGGACTCCAAATATGCCAACCAAAACAACACAAGCCACATATTTAAGGTCCTTTCTCAGATGGTCAGAATTGTAGAAAAACTCTAGAAACTATTCATTATAGATGATCGACCCACATTCCTTCTTCACAGAGTCGTATTATTCTAACATAACTTATCATTTTGCCCTGTTCCAAAATGCATAGCCTTGCTGAAGTGAGAATAGGACACAATTCCACATTTATCCTTTATCCTAAATTCGATTCATAACAGCCAACCATTGTTAGAGTTGGGATAGACCTTGGGTCAAGCAAACCCATGTTTATACAACAAACTGAGGTCCAAATTAGCTCTAGTGATGGCTAGAATTAGCAAAACAGTGGCCGAAAGAATTGGTGCAACCAAATCACTTATTTGGGTCACGCGACGTGAATCATGACCTATATGAGGAATTGGGTCAACATAATATTAGAAAAAGATATGTTTTTCTTTGACAAATTTTGTTGTTAAATGTATATAAGTGCTTTTTATATATTTATGTGCAAAATAGAATTAAAGGAAGTAAAATGTTTGCAAATTATAATATCAATCAATGATATTATAAAGTAGTTGGTTTCCTACATCCTTATATATTACAACATTATTCAAGTCTCAAAAGAGTACTTCAAAAACAAAGAGAAAACTTTAGTTGCATGACACTCATATTTAAGAGAATATGATGTTGGAGTTTATGTTATTGCAGGAGAAAGTTGTATGCAAAAGCTTATATTATAAGCTTTATATGAAGAGCCCACAAGAAGCAAGCTGATCTGAGCCCACAAGAAGCATGCTGATCTGAGCCCGCAAGAAACATGTTTATCTGAGCCCGTAAGAAACATGTTGACCAGAGCTTGTAAGACGTGAGCTAATCCAAGCTCGCTACACAAGAGCCTAACACAACTCTTAAATGGAGGTGTGCCATGAAGCTTATTGAAATGACACCGTTCAACTAAGGGTCAAGTGCCTTAAATCAAGCCTTGCCCCGATTAGAAGCCTTAGCTTCTAACTTGATCAAACAGCTCCTTTTTGCAGCCAAACATCTATTCTCAATGGGAAGATTTGTAAAAAAGGTGATTGATTGTCATAACAGTTGTGTGAGATGATTGTGTGATGATTAAGGGTTTGAGTTGAAACCCTAAGTGACGGAACAATCCTATTATCTTAACGGGAAGAAATCTCTAATGTTGTCAAATTTGACCAAAACCTCAAATCAGCTTCTACTATTTGAATCTCTTATAAATGCTTTTATTTTACTGTTCAAAAGAGAGTTTTGCATAAGTCTATTGTGAAATCAAAATTAGAAATTGAGATTGATCTACATATTGCGATTTTGTGAAGAGCTTTGGTGATATTCCTTAAAAATCATATTCTTGTGATTATATACCCTTGTATATATTTGTTTATGTGTTAATTGAATTATGATTATTATTTGCACATAAACTTTGTTGTAAATCTGAAATCCTAATTTGCTAAAATTTGGGGGTTTCGTGATTAGAGCTTGAATTAGTATTCTATATCTTTAGAAAGCTCTTTAATTAGCAATATCTCTCACAAACTATACATTATTTAGGGATTTTCTCTTGTAACAAGGTTGAGACAACCTTTGCTTGTAACCCTAAAGTTTTGTAATTCCTTTGAGAAGAAATTGGAAGGATTACAAGAACGTTTTCTCTTAATAAGTAAAGTGGACTTCAACTGGTTGAGTTGAAGGAAGAAGAAGGTGGATGTAAGTGTGAGTGTTGAACCAATATGGTAACTCATATGGTTGTTCTTGTTGTTTATCATTGTTTGTTCTTGCAGTTTATGTTGACAAGTGTTAGTGTGTTTGAAAAACTAAATAATAGACATTGATCGTCAAACAACCAATTCAACCCTTCCCTTCTTGGTTGGTCATTATACCTAACACATAGTAAACCAAGTGTGGCTCGACAAAACAAGTTTGCTCACTGGCGAATTGAGTGAAGTTCAATTAGACTAGGTTAGGAAGATCCAATCAATCAAAATGGATTCAAGGAAATGGGCTAAGATGAGACCTAAGTCTAAGATGCAAGTTGAGATAGGTGGGTGAAAATAATGAGCTGGATCAAATAAGTGGGCTGGGTTGTTGGCTAGAATAGGCCTAAGCCTGCAAAAGATGGGTTGCATAGACCTAAGCCTAGAAATGGGTTGCTATGTTGAAACAGGTTGGTACAAACCCAAACCTAAAAGAATCGTTGGATTGGAGATGCACAGCTGAGAAGGGATTTCGTAGACATACTCCAATATAAGGTGTTTAAGAGCGAGATAAGACTTCCATAATGATATATGGAGGATTATGGCTGTAACTTACAAAAAATCATAGTTATTTACGGTGGATTTTGGTTGGAAAAGTTTGGTTAGGATGTGAATGTTGTGGGTGATGGTAGAAATCCGATAACCAATGGTAGATCAAAGAAATGAAAGTTACTAAATGATGAAACAATGCAATCTAAACCAATTGGTAGTGAAAAGTCGATTGAAAAAATGGTCAAAGATGGTAGATCGGAAAATTTGATCATGGCAATGAGTAGGGTTGTGGTTGGATATTCATAGTAGCATAGGATTAAGGTTCTTAACAGTGTCTAACTATCACTCCATTTGGTGCTAGTATAAAAAGGGAAACATAAAAAAAGGTTACATTTCATGAGAGTGATAGTTCACACCTCTTGAAGGCAAAAACTAAATAGCACAATTTTGTATAACAATTATTATCCAAGAGAGAATTAAGTGTATTGTTATGAGTGCTAAGAACATTTACGTGAAAGCTATAAGTAAATCTTGTAAGCAACACATTTTTATTTTCATAATAAATTTAATAATAAGAGAAGGAGTTAGCATTAGTAATCAAGATATTGGACATTGTGTTGGTACGGACTTTTTAAATTTGGCATCTTTTGTATGTTTATAATTTCATCCGTATATCTATAAGTTCATGTGATGTGTTGATTCCGCGAGAATATGTGCAACAAATGACATGACCCATGGACTTCGCATTTGTTTCCGACACGTACTCTCTTCTTAGCTTGTCTTTTTCTCTTTTTCTTTTTTTTGAATGCCATTTCACGTCCAGAGGCCATGCATGTTAAAAATGCAGAGTACCGAGGTGAACAGGCTAAATGATTGAGCTGGTGGCCGACCATGTGAAGGCCATGTGGAAGGCAATATCATCTGCGTAACAAGGGACATTTCTGTGCGACAGGGAAAGCAGGCTCTTGAGGCAGTGTTTGGATTTCTTTCTAATCAGATTGTTCTTTAATAGTGATTGGCTAGATTCTTAGTATACCCATATTACCTTTAACAAAATCATGCTTTTATAATCCACCGATTACTCAGACAAATTTGGACCTGGTACATTGTTCTTTATCAGGTTGCTCAAATGCTTGAACTAATTTAGTCACGCAACATTTTGCTAGATTGCACAGACACCATGGAGATAATTGTCTGAAAAGCTCAGAGAAAGCACGTGGTAGCATTCCCAGACCTTTCCCGACAGCTGATATGACTTGTGGGCTTTTCAGAAAAAGTGGTAGCACGCAAGATTCCCTTGCAATGGGCGGCCGCTGACGGGAGAAAGGTGCTCCTGTTTCCTGTCCCGGTTTTCTCACCGACCGGAAAATTGCCCGTTGAATAAGTCAAGGCCCTCATGGTAAATGGCAATATTTTTTTCTAAGAATCCTATAAAAGAAACATAAAAACCTTCGGAAAATCATCCGTGGTTCTTAAAACATTCGTTGGTTTCTGAGATTGGATTTCTAATTTCGGAATTGCAAAAAGGAACCCAGATCACAGAAATTCGATGGATGAACCCCAATAATGCAAAGCACCGCTCTTTTTCTATGAAATAAAAATTTTCCCTCAGCAAACCATGGACAAATGGAAATAGAAGGATTGCTTGCGGGCCACGTTTGGGTTGTCAATTGCATAAAGTGTACGTTCCATTATCTGTGGTATCCAGGAACCAGGAAACCACGGCCAAAACCACCAACTACAGCAACATCATTAAAAAAATCCATATTACGCGTCAAAACCTGTCAGCCTTATCCATTCATATCCACTCTGCACTTCTTGGTCTTCTCCTACAAATAGCTACCTGGTCTTGTTGCTCCCCACCAACGTTTCAGAAAAAGTCGAATACTAAGCCTACTTCAGCTTGTTTCCAGGGTTCTCAAATTCAATTATAGGCATGGCAGATATTGCGATTTTGGTTGCGGAGGAGTACGAGAGGAGGGTCAAGCTCGCCAGAAAGGCTGGTGGTGCTGAAGAAGAGTATGGGATCGTTCAGTGGGTTTCCTCTGCTTCAGCCTTGGCACAGGGGATCAAGATGAAGATTGGAGTGGAAAAAATGGAGCTTGCCAGGTGGATTCCGGAGCCTAAGAGCCAGATTGGTCTCGCAGCTACTAATGGCTTCTTCTCTGCCTAAATTTTCCCTTTTGAATCTACTCTCTAACAGTTTGTACATAATTCCCGATTTCTTTTTCCTTGCATGTGTATATCGCTGAATTGTGGGTCGAGTCCAGAAATGATCCTGTCGAGCTTACAAGAAATGAAATAAACGGGAAATCCTTTTAAGACGGCTAAATTTGAATTTTGGGTCCCAAGAATTCAAGCGGTGTTCAATGCCCCCATTAATTAGTCCTTTCGGATGGGTAATTTGAGTGCGGGTCTAAGAATTTTGCAGAACCAGAGCGTGATTCATGCTTCTTTGCTCCGGCATTGACCTTTGAGTCTCATATAAGATTCCTGAAATCCGCGTTTAGCACACTTATGGTTCAATCCATTCTTGGACTCGCATTTCTGATCTTGAAAAGTCTTGAAGAATAAGTCTAAAATCTAAAACCTGTTCATACTTGGAATGCGACTCAATTCTGTCCCAAAGTCTCTGTGTAGCTTATAATATAAAAAGCATCCTTTCTGTTCATGGTTATAAAACACATGTCCGAATTGACTGATCTGAAAATATATAATCTGACAAAAGAGCTTGAGCAACTTGAGGTAGATTCTGGGTTTCTTAAATGCTTTCCTGAATGATTTTGTTCTTGTAGCACACGTTTACTTAAGAGATTGAACAATATTTTACTGAAGAACACGTTTTTGTCTCGAATGGGGTTTTAATCGCCGACCATGAATAAAACGTCTTTCTCCTCCCCTTCCTTGACAACACTGTTTCAGAACGCGATTGAGAAGGAGGCAAGGCCATGGTTTTTAGCCATTTCCCCGAGTTAAAGGACTTTTCCTCTTTTTATTTGTTTTTTGTTTTCCCTTTTATTCTCCCCATCTGGATTAGATTTTTTTGGTCTCCTTGGACCAAACCTTTAGCCATGGTTCTGATGTGAACAATCTAGAAAACACCACCAAGCCAGAAACTTCCTTCACTGAGAATACAAGGATGATCTCTCCAAAGATATGGAAAGCCCCATTTCTTCCTTTAGATTTAAGTAAGGGTTAAAAATTATATGTCCATGTAACAATATGAACATAATTCATTTCAAGAATTAATATATCTCACATTTTTATTTTGATAAATAAAAACCACATTTGACCCTTCATAAAATTTTAGGAGAACTGCTTTAATGTTTTCAAAAGTTTCTGTGGTCCTTTAAAAGATTTTTAAAAAAAAATCTGTCATTTCTTCAAATATTAAAATGCCTAATTTGACCCTTCAATCTGTTCCGAAAAAGAAACCTTGACCTTTTTAAAAAACCTGAAAAGAACATCGTTCTTTTCTTTCTTTTTTTTTTTTTTTTGAGAGAATCCAAAATTGTCTCCGTTATGGAAAAGGACATGGCCTACTTCCATCTTCCATAGACTCTCTCTTTGTTCCTCTACTTTCAAATTGCCTTTGGAATTTCTCCTCCTCCTCACTGCAGTAATTCATAGTTCGAAAAATCTAGAAACTTTTTCAGGATTGTTGGACTTGTATAGAGAATCGATCCTCAGAAGGAAGCTTTCGGATTCAATGGTATAGCTTTGGCAGCCTTTTAATCTTTTGCATGCAGAACTTGTCTTTGTCAACAGCGTTCAAGTGAAACTCTTATTCATAGAGACTGCAAATCTCGTAGAAATCTTATCTTGTCGAAATAAGTTGAAAGGAATTATGGGTGCAGCTGATCGAATCCGTATATACCCATCCCCATGAAAGTGTTTGCGTGTGGGGAAGCACAGCTGATCCAGCAATTGTTTGAATCCTGTCATTGATGCTACAACCAGTTGTTGCCCCACTTTCTGGTTGAGAAGCATTAACCGCCGAGCATGGTGGCCTGGATCATTTATGGCGCTGAAACTCTTATTTAAAGCCCCTTCGTGCAAACCCAAGATCCGTTGAACGAAGATGAAGGCAAAGTATGATTGCCTTCCGACAAGAAAAATTCAACGATAAGATTACATGACACAGAACCACTCTGCAGCATTATCTGAAAGCAAGAAGAGGGGTGGAAGATGAGTCGTAATGGTGTGTAGGCGACAAGAAGTACTTCTTAGTGTACCTTTAACCGATTGAAGACAGTGACAAAATAAAATAGGCAAATGTCTTGTTGTTCAAGGTGAAACAATAACTGATTAACGAATATGATCAGGCCTTCCCTTTAAGCCTTGCTTGCGTAAACAAAACCAACCTTCACTTCCGAGGGTACAACTAAAGGAAGATGAAGTTAGAACTCGATTTTTGGATAAAGTAGATCTCATTCGGTAAACCACTCCCGACCACCCCAACGACCAAAACAGCCATCCATAACTTCTGGGAGTTAGATTTCCAGGGCGTCACGTGGTTGTTGAAACGAGAAATTTCGATTACTCCGGTAACTTCCCATACGAAACTTTAAAAAACAACCCGAAAGTCTACAGACTACAGAAAATTTACCGGAAAGGTTCTGCAGTCGTTGCATCCAATTCTTCACCTCCTATCTACCTATAAACTATGATGGAGCATCTTTGTACTTGGCGGGCTTAGTTCTAGTAGTTCAGTGGTTGCTCTGTAGGCATTTTAAAGTTAGATCACCAACCCTAGATCTACCGGAGCAGACATGTTGTCAGGGACAAAAGGCTCCCGAATTTTACTGAATTTTAATATTTACATTGATCTTTCAAACCATTGTAAAATTACTACATGTTAAACCTTTTTCAGTGATATTCATGGTCAGCTTTGTTTCGAACTTGGGAATTTCATTAGAGAGGCATGAACATCTCGTCAAAGCCGAAAGACAATTCGTAGCATTGAAAGATCAGGAACTTAAGAACAAGTAAGCTGGGAAATTCATCCCGGTAAATTTCGTACATACTCGTCTGTGCAGACTCTATAAAAGCTATACCAAATTCTAATCTTTTTTTTTTTTTTTTTTTCTGTTCTCTCTTGGGTAAGAACACGAGACAAGGGCTCCTGTGGAAAACGCAGGATCTCTGTTCTCTCAAAGAGAACTCAGGAAAACCTATGCGTACCATGTAACGCAGACAACAAAAACATTACCTCCTCATCACCCCCGTCGTACTCCACCTGATTTTGCGCCCCATGAAAACTAGCCACAACATCGTCCGGCAAAGCCTTGGTCCGGCACAGTGGGCATGTAGCCCGACATTGTTGGAGCCACAAATCCAGGCAATCCTTATGGAACATGTGCTTACAACCCAAATTCCTAATCTTTTCGCCCTCTTCGAATTCCGATAAACACACCGCGCATTCTGTTTGCTCCGTCGTCAATCTTCTCTTGTAGCGAGCCGTGGGGTACTTTTCTTCAATGTGTTTGAGGTATCGACTGGTGCTTTTACGTTTATCAGACTTGGAGCTAAAGCCGGTGACGGACCGGACCAGAATTATGATTTCAAGAACCAGGAGAGTGACGAAGACGATGGACAAGGTTTTCAGGTGGGAGAGAAATTCGGAGAAGGCTGACATGGCTGCTGCAGATGAAAAGTACAAGGGCGGCTCTCACAATATAAAGACCCACCAGACACGAAACACTGGCTCCATCACGTCAAGTTGGACTAGATGAACCACCACAACGTGACGGCTATCACGGCTCGGCCTTGGACAACCTAGTTAGACAAAATGTAAACCTATAAATAATGAAACTACAGTCAAGAAAAAAAAAAAAAAACTACAGATGTTTGAATAATATGGAAAATTTATTATCTTAGCATACTTCGACTGACAAATTGAGTCCACCAGATTGTGATTAGCTAAGGAAAAGTAGTTCCCGAAAGTGCGTGACATTATGTCTATTCATTAACATGATAATCCCTGAGCATCATGACAATCCTGTTCGTTTTGTCACGTGAGTGTATACATTTGCACGAGGTGGGTCGGCAGAGCTGACTCCTTTTGGTCCTTTCGCTGTTCATTATTAGGAATTTGTCCGTATTCCGCCTGTTAATCGAGGAAAAACCACCGTCGGATCTACGAAATAGCAAAACAACAGTGGGCCGTTCCAGGATGTCTTGATCAACGGACGGCACGACACGGTGAATTTGATTTTGATGTGATACGTGGGTGGAACGATTCTCCTCCCTCTTACTTGACGAAAAGGAAGAGGAAAATGTCGTACCTAATCTTCCATTTCGGTAAAACACATACGCATTCGAGTAGTTTAATCGACGCATGGTTACTTCTTGTCGGCTCGGGCCAAGTTTGTAAATACAAACTCAAACTCCTCTCTTGAGTGTTAGAGTGTTGAAATATTCAGTCCCGAATAAGGTGACAGTTATGTGTTTTAGTTGAATCATTCAGTTTTTAAGATTTCTAAAATTTATATTTTGATATTTAATTATCAAAAATGTTAAAAGAAAAAGAAATTTGAGTAAAATATTTTTTATCTACGTGGCCTTTAGTCATTAGCCCGGTAAATAGGCTCTCTCACAATTATGACCGAATGATAAAGGCACCGCAAGAAACCGGTAAAAAGGGCTTCTTCAAGAGTACAAGAGTAGGCCGGACTACACGTTATCATTTATACACGCATTTCAGGCAAGAACACAAGGCCAATTTTGTTGTCGGCTGCTTTAAGTAGAGTTCGTATTTCTCTACCTTTATGCCACACCTACTAAAAATTAAATCGTATTTGCTTCCACTTACGTTTTACTTTAATTCATTTTTTTAACATTTGGGAACAATCATCCACTATAAGATATTACGATAAGTTAACTGTTAAACGTAGTATTTACGTTGTAGACATATAAAAATAATTCTTAAAGGATAAAATCTAGGTTTAGGTAACGAAAATGACTAAAGATCAATAACAAGAAGAACAAATTCGACACATAGGTCCATATCAAATTCAAAGAGATATCTTGGATAAGGAGGCTTATTCAAACATGAAGACGTCAAATGTGAAGTAAAAATACGTACTTTAAACATAAAAATCCGAGAGATAATAATGTAATTGAGAAGTTGTCTAACATATTAGTATATATTTTTGGCGAAGTTGTCACCGACTTTTCTTGAGCGGTTGTCCAACCTTGAATTTGTCACCGTTGTTATTGTCAAAATAAGGCTAAAGTTATTATAAGATAAGGCAATCTTACGTGTCAAACCACTAATACAATCCAACTTGTACGACACCGTCCGCAGTTGTCTCATTATATTTGAACCTCGAGCCGGGTGGCAAAGGTCCATCTTAAAAAAGATATCATGCTTTTACTCTTTCTTTTTACTCTTTCCTTTCTTTTTTTGAACAGCAGATATCATGCTTGCATTTTAGTGATAGATGTCTCAATTTAAGTCACCCACCCAATTTACCTGTTAAAACTAATCTATTAAATATGAAGGAGAGGACATCGAATGCTATGTTTCTCGTCTGCGCTTTCTCCTCCTTAAAATAAGCATTCTTTCTCAACATAGGTGGATCAATATGCCAAAACTGAATGTCTGAACCCAGATAAATTCAATCTTTTTGATAGAGGATTGAATTTGTCACAAAGCTAACGTGTAAAAAGGCAAGTTGATCAAATTAACAGCCCATAAATTTATGTAATTTCCGATCCTATTAAATTTTTTAGAATTACAAAATTGATAAGCCTTCTATTAAAAAATTGGACAAAAATCGACTTAATTGATGGCCAGTATCAACTTTTGCATTAAATTCTGTAATCACGCACAAGAGAGAAAGAACAAAATTTCACCATAAATTCGGTGCATCAACAACCGAACCAGCAGTTAAACAGTAAGATTCACAGCTGAAGTTTGGTGATTTGCAGGCCTTTACAAAATGAAACAAGTAAAACAGATATAGTTTGGCATTTCAATTTTTCATGTCATCTTCCTCATGAGGAGAAACAACCTCTGATCAAGCTCGAATTTAGCACAATGGGAAGGATCCCCTCTCAGCATCATCTGAAGCCCACCAAACGAAACATAGATCTCCCTGAAACCAATCACAAAACCCAATTATTTAATGACCAAGACAATTTTTTTGTCCAACGGAAAATTATTTTGAAAAGGACTATGTTTTCAGGGAGAATACATGTATCTGGACCATTCATAAAAATGAAGGCACCTAAAAGTGTTAGAGAAGCTTGTATACATACACTTTCACCCCAGGTCCCGAACCTCCATCTGAAGTTTTAGGCTGAGGTTCATCTGAAACCTTATACAGTTTCCCGTGCATTATGTATTCAAACTTGTCAGCAAGTGACGACTGCCCACCCTGGAAGAGGAATGTAACTCAGAAAGGCAATACTAGGACTTTTGATAATGTAAAGATCACTTACCACCCAGAATAGCAACAGTCCAAAACAAAAGGGGGTAGCATGCTCTACACAACATCGCAAGATGTGAAGGATCTAATGGCCTTACAAAATAGGACCAATCTTAATCAAATGTCACTTGCAAACACCATATTATTGTCAGATTTTACCACTACTACAGCTGACAATAAGCAAACATCGGCCATTCAACAAAAAGTCGAGAGCAAGGTCAGGACACATAAAAATGTTCGTCAAATTGAAGGAACCTGCTACAGTAATGGTGTTAGCAAATCTAGAAGCAGACATTTCTGAGATGGAATATTAGATACTAAATTAGTGAATTCTCCCCTGGAATTGGAAATGTGTTTTGAGGATAGCTGAAACTCTTCCCATAGTTCTTTAAAAATTTTGAAAAGCTACAATGGAGAGTCAGAACAAATGCCTTGCTGATAGTATCTATCACAAATTGGCGCATTCTGAAAGTAAAATACAAAAACGCAGGTCATCATGATGTCCTGAAGCATATTAAAGTAAGATCAATCTCGAAAATAAACAGAAAAATTTGAGAAGGTGAGATCCCCTCAAAATTTAGGGATCTGGCAGAAGAGCCAGCTCCATGCCAGTAAGGTCTGACAATGGTGTACAACACAAAAAATCCAGAAGCTTGTTAAGGATGAAAGATGCTGTCTGTCTGCTGTAATCAGACTAAAAAGACTAAATTAAGATATCGAAGTCAATCTATGTCATCTACTCACCATCTGTTGCCAATAAACCCCAGTCCACGTTGGTTGGGAATAGAATGATGTTTCAAAGTTTATTGGACCAGTAACGTTAAAACATCTAAAGAAGGAGTCCTTGTGGGGCTCAAGTTTCAAGCCTCAGGATTTTAGAGACGTTAGAAGCATAGCAAAATGCTTCCAATAGTCTGAAGTTTGATAGAAACTCAGCTCAGTCAAGCAACAGATGCATTCATGCACAGGGTTCGCTCAGATAGACAAAGGATAATGTCAAGGAAAAAGAAACAAGTGACGCAGATGAAATACAAAAAACACCGACAAATAAGCTTTTACTTTCTCCTATCCATGAAAAAACGATGGACAGAGCATCTATCGGGAGGCAAATTTTCTTATTAGGAGGTCTCCTTAAGTTCTAATACTCCTGATATACACAAAGAACACTGAAATACAATGTAAACTCAACCATGGTAAAGTTACTTAGTTCCCAAAGATTTAAACAAAATTTGGAGCAGCAGAAGTCCAATTGCTCGACTCTCTCCATAAATCCCAAACTACAGAGGTTAGATAATTATATTTTGGAAGGACTACCTGCATGACAGCATCTGAGGTTGATAATTATATATTATATCCCTTCTGTGGCATGATTGCTTCAAGCTTCCATCATATGCAAAGGACTGAAGATTGAATTTCTCTTTTTTGTTTTCTTTGGTTTCGGGGCTGGGGGTTGTTGGAGCATTAAGGTGTAGCTGAACAAGCAGTCTAAGAAGCTGAGTTGGCTTTTTGAAAAACTACACATTGTACTCTTAGAGTTTGAAGGCCAAAGTCTTAATACAAGTCCAACCTTAAGCCTTCAGCAATTTCAGGGCTACATGGGTCACTGCCAGATGTCCATTCACAGCAAAGATCATTAGAAGGCAAATGCCAGAGAATGGCAGAAACATTACTAATCCAGTAAACAATTCACTGGGAATGTTCTTTATATTTGCTGTCGCATTAGCAATAACAGGCCTATTGAGCTTTTGGTGAGAACTATGTAACATAATATACCAAAATGAATTGCCTCCTCCACCACCTTCTGTCATTCAATCACATAGAGAACTCATAGGCAAAAACTTTGTTGGATGATCTTTTAGTCGTGCTAAAATGGCATCTATAAGATGCATCACATTGAAGATATTATTAGTATCATATGCAAGAACTAAAAAACTAATTATAAAGATTCAGATCGATTTCAAAGTTAGTGTTAGCAACTGTAAGAGAGGTTACATACACCAAACTCCATTTAATACGAACCCTAGCCTCCTCATTAATATGGTGCAGAAGTTTGTATAATCATTCCGCTAAAAGCCCATTTAGGTACCTAAAGAACAGGGCTTTGGTGATATATAGTGGGTATATCGGATAACTCATCTAATGAAGGCTTTAGCCTCTCCAAAAGTATCAATAAAAGAAAGAAAAAAGTTATTTATACTTTGTAAAGACAAAAGAAAGAAAGAAAGAAAGAAGAAGAATATTTGCATGGCCTTAGTGTTCCTTGAAGCATCATTTGTGACTTGGAAAAACCATCACAGAGAACTGCATATAGAAGATTAAACTTGGATAGCTTATGGTTAACGACGATGGAGTTGATAGCTACAGACAACTGAAAGATCACATAAAAAGTGCTCTTTAATTTTACGAAGATAAATAGCAATGTCATAAATACTTTACTCACCACTGGCAGCACAAAGGAAGGGCCTTAACACAAAAACAGAAAGATTACCTCCAAACTTAGAGTGGTAGATAACGCCACCAAGAATCTCTCTTCTCTATCAATAGGATAAATTTCCGTGTTGACATCTAGTTGCATAAACATGCCACACTTTTCACTTCTTGCTTCAATTCGAGTAACTACAGAAACACAAAATTACATACTTAGAATTGATGCAGAAAAATCAATTTTTTTCTTTTCGATAAACAGTAGCGATCAGCTACGATTAAGAAAAGTCAACAGATAATAATGTGTTTTATCTAGCTTATTATGAGGAGTGGGCAAATATTTCATGTCGATTCTTGTATGAAAACTGCGAGGATGATAACAATTAGGTTCAAAAAGTAACCATTCCAAAAAATAAAATAACGCATACAGCTTCCCTTTTTTATACAAGGCTGATCTATCACAACCCAAAAGGCTCGACCACAGCACTTGCCCTTAGGGATCATCATTACATAATGAAAAGTCCACCAAAGAATAGATTCACTGGGTCAGTTTAACAGCTCCTTCTACCAGAACCACATTATCCACACACTGCCAAAGAGCCTTCGTATCAAATGAACGTTTTCCCATATCTAGTTACATTCCTCCCTTCTGGAGATAAGCCTTGGAAGGATTCTGGCCCTCAAACTCGTGCAGCTAATGCTATTCACAGCAAGGCTTCCCTGCATCCACTGCCACCTTAGCACTGTGGTGTCATTGTGTCCCACAGACTACTGCTTTCTTTGAGGTGGCAGCCACTGGAGTACTTTTCAACAATTTAAGTTCATAGCTTATTTAACTTGCAGTGACCTGGGACAGGCGATAACAGCTCAGGCCTCTCTAGATATGGGAAAACGTTGGCTTTCAAAGTTGAGGGCTATTATCTGAAGCAAATGCTGTTCTCAAAGTTGGCTTTGACAAGGAGGTACACTCACCCCCTCAAAAAGATACGGACATGTAAATCAGTGAAAGAGAAGCCAAATTGACCACATAAAAACTTTTATTACTTCCCTTTATTGGGTGCATATTGCAGTCCCCTGCAGTGGCATTCATGTTAAGCTCAAAACGAAGCAATAAACAAATCCAATTAAGTACTAACAGCGTAATCTAGTCTCAAGCGCTAAGATTCTATAAGCAAACCTTTATCAAACTTTTTGCCATCCGGATTCACACCCTCCACCCTAAAAATATCATCAAAAAGGAGCTCACCCATCCTTCGTAAAAACTTGCTTATCAACAGCAAAAATAAACCTGCATAAACCAAAGAAAGAGGAAACAAAATCATAAACTGAAATTTAAGTCTCCTTACACTCTGTATAGAATGAGTGGAAACGCTTTTCCAATACTTCATAAATGTAGGTAGCTCATTATCACATTAAACTAAAATAGAAGTGTTGTTTCGTGGTTGCATAGCTAATTGGTCCTATATCAGATTTGCAAGCTTTATCAACAGGCCTCGATAGAGAGTGAGATAGAGACCTTGGTTCTTTTGTAAGAAGGTTTTCAATGGTGGAGCAAGCTGGAGTCAGGGACGGTGACACGGTGACCCTCCCGCTCGACTGCTTCGGTAAAGGTGCATTAGGGCTCACGGAACACGAATACTTGGGCCGGGCTTCCCAGGCCAAGGTCCAAGGTTTCTTTCTATTTGCTGAAGGCCCATTGGCCCATTTTCTGTCCGCCTGGTTTCAGATACAAAATTACATCCTTCAAATTCCGTGTTGGCTTCAGAAAAATCTCGCATCTGCAAAGATGGAGCGAAAATCAGTAGAAGAAAAGAAAAAGAAAAAAGTAGAGGCAGCGAGGAACCTGGGATTTGAAATCTTCCTTTCTTTTCTTTGTCTTTGGCTTATCGAAAAGAATAAAGATTTGGGTCTTACATGCAAATTTTATACAAATTCCATTATATTAAATTATGAGGGTTCATCTCAAAATCTTAATGCATTAGGTGAGAAAATTTTATCATTTATAAACTCAAGAATTCATTCTCACACTTTTAATGTGGAACAATACCCATCTTTAACATTCTTTATTATTTACAGGTTAATATAAGTATTGCAAGTAAATTAAAGTTTAATTTTGAGATGTTGGGGCTTACAAAGCAGTAGCTCATTCTTAACTTTGATACCATATTAAATTATGAGAACTCATCTAAAAATTTCATCACTTATAAGTTTAAGGATTCATTCTCGTACTAAAACAATACTCATCTTTAACACATTTAATCTAATTGTCCGAATTCATCAGATTCTTGTTCCTAATAATGTGTGAGGATATTTAAACAAAGAAAAAGAAAAGAAGAAAGAGTGAGCTTTGCCCCGGCTTTGAGAATCTGAAGCGCGCTCATACTGTAAAGGAGATAGAAGAGTGTACAGAAGATGTTGATAATTTTATACTTTTTTTGACAAAATACTAAATGAATATTTGATGCCAATATTTAAACCATTTGGACTAAATTCAATAAGTTTTTAATTTTTATCTTAGTTAAGGGGCTAACCTGTATAAACAATTAATAAGGTTAAAAAGACATAAAAGAAAGGAAAAAGGTTATGCTTTTTGCTCGTGGGGGTTCCACCGGGCAAGACCAGTATTAAGGAAAAGCCATAGCCTGAAATACGCACGCAAGCATCGTTGTTCCCGCTGCTCGTCCGCTGCCTGCATCTCAGTGCTGGTACTTGGCTTACCTCCTGCTCACGCCGAATATGGGCCACAGTAACAAGAACAGGCGGTTCAAGAATCACACCTCCCATCGGGGGCAGTCCTCCCGAACCCATCAACTTCCGGGGTTATTTCATCTTTACTCCCGTCTATTTCTGTACTCTTTCTTTTCTCCGTTTCTTTTCTTTCTGGCTTGAGTCTATAAGTCTTACTTTTTTCACATAATTTTTCAGGGAAGGCGAGTCTCTGCCATCTGATCAAGGTCCCAATTTGGTGTCTTGCTTTTGTTTTCCTTTCTTTTTGTTTCAAGTTTTAAGTATTGGGTTTGAAAGTGTTTGATATGTTGCGGCTGTATTAATGGCTTATTTGTTTTGGTGGCTGAGCAACTTTCTTTCTGGTGCAGCAACCGAGGAGGAGCCATTAGGTCCGAAAATCCAACTTGCTATGTGGGTATGAATCTTCTCTTTCCACTAACAATTCGCTTTTTCCCTTTTCCTTTCTTTGTTTTGATTGCTTCGGTGGCGCTGAGTGCTTATCACTGTGTACTGACTGACCTTTTGTGTTTGGCATTATCCACCATATGATGCTGTGAATTGTTTGAAAGCAGCCCGATTTTCATTACTATGCGTAGTTATAATTGAGCTTGGCATTCGAGTGAATGCCAGCGCGGGCTAAATCTTGATACTTTTTCGTGAGCCCATACTTAGTGCTCGGAGTTGGAATTTCGCTCTGAAAACACTACGTAGAAGAATGTTTATTGTAAGATCAATGCTGTTTTTTTTATATGTAATTGTTGTTGTGTTGATTCAGGACTTTGGGCAATGTGATGCAAAAAGGTGCACAGGAAGGAAGCTTTCAAGATTTGGTCTGTTAAAAGAAAGTATCTGTTTCTCATTTTGTTTCTAATCATGGTTTGCTCTTGCGTAAGTCTAATGTTAACTGCAATACACTTTTTACTCACTGTGGATTCAATTTCAGTGTAAGTGTTTTTATTTGGTCTTTAGCATTATGTTTCTAGATCTTCATAAATGTAATCAAATTTTGGTAGAAATGAGAACGTCAACGAGTTAAACTTGAGTGTTGGTTGAGTTGAGTAAAAAATTCAAAACAAGACCTACAAGAGGTGTTCATGTTCAGGAATTAAAATTTGTGAGTTCTTCTTTTTGCTTGTTTGGGCAGTGCAAAGTTGGTATGAGATCTTTTTGAAATTGTATGGGAATCTTCATATAGAAAAGGAAGTATGTTAGAAAAGTAAGGGACTTACCATTAAAAAAGCTGGCTAGACAAAAACAACAAACAACTTGAAAAGCAAATCGAGGCAGAAGAACTGTGGACTGTTGGAATCTCTGATGCTTCAGGGATAATATGTCTTATCAGTGAACATCTTGCATTTTTAATTTTATTTTTCTTTTTCCCATCTTGACGGTTGCAATTGACGAGGCATTGTGGCTCCTTTGCCCAGAAAGACAGGAGACCTCTCATTTAGGGTTGGAGATTTCTGGTGGCCTCCTTCCTCCACTACCCATTTGATATAATAAGATGTTCAAACAAGTTTGAAAATTTCCTAAAAACTGCTCATATAAAATTTTTGTTCTAATCATCACATTGGTTTTTGCCTCTGCTGATGTTGAAGGTCCAAATGACTAAATTGTGGTCTCTTGGGAGGTGACTTTTGAGAGGCTTTCGCTCTTGATAACAAGGGTTCATTTGTAAGTCATGTGGCGGTGACCACACGAAAATGAAACAAAAATGATTGAGTATAGCTCAATGTTCTCATCCTTTCTAATTCGTATGATCTGGAAGAATGGTCTTTGGTTTGACATCATAAGTTTCTCTGCAATGAGAAGGCATCGATTATGTGGAGATTACTTTCCATCAAAATATTTTCCTGTTACTGTCATTTATAGCTGGTGGTGATATGTGTCAAAACTAATTAAGTAGATGAAACTTTAATAGTAGTTCTGAATCTTCAATGGATTTATTGAGAAGCAATGTTAGTAATATGACCAACAGAAATATAGTCTGATATTAAAACTAGACCAACAGACTTCACCCTTATTTGATATTTGAAGTGCAAAAATGTTTCTTTCAAACTGATCTGTTTTTCCAGCACTCTATTTGCTTATACCCTTATTCTACTCTGTCATGAGAAAAAGATAGTTAGATGTCTAATCTTGATATTTAAATAATCTTGCAGGAGTTGCGCGTGAATAATGGTTTTGGGGGCATTGTTTTAAGGTACTTAATGCAAACTTATTTCTGTCCAATGATTTTACATTTTATCTTTGTATGCTAATATGCAGCTGTATCATGCTTGTACACAGCTGGTTTTTCATGCATCTGACTAGGGAAACGCGAGCAGTTTCTCATAGTGGGGGAAAAAAAAAGGGAAAAGTAATGGGTTCTGTTCAACTAGTAAGAGTGGCATAATCTGTTGTCTATTCACGCACTACTTCCCCTATGCAACCTTAACTCTGTAGTGGTTTGCAATTAGTTTACATGTCTGCTCAGGTTTTCAGCTGAAAAGAATAAAATCAATGATCAGAAGCTTCTCTCTTGGTTGATTTCTGGGCCAAAGGTGGTGTCTGAGTTGATTGGAGTGTATTATTCAGCTTCTGGTTGTGTGCAAACTGCAAGGAAAAGGGATAGGGATAGACCCCTATAATCGTAGTAATTCAAATTTTTAGTAGTACATATGAAATTGGAAGTTACTGAAATGAAATGAAATTGGAAGTTACTGCATTCCTTATGGCTCAGGTGATAAGGGGTTGGACGGGGTAGGGTAGTTTATCAGTGGAAATCTTATCAATTTACAATGAGTAATAACAGTGTACATATATAGAAAACATTTAAAGAATCCTTTAATGATTTTTCTTATTTGTTTGTATTAATTCTGGCAGTCCAGTTGGTACACAATGTGTCTCAAAAGAAGATTATAGCTTAATGAAGAGGAAAGGATTGGCTGTTGTGGATTGCTCATGGGCACGCTTGAGTGATGTACCTTTTGTGAAGCTGCGTTGTACTGCTCCTCGACTCTGTATGTACTTGATTCTTTAAACAAAGTACCTACAGGAAGGCCCTTTTTAATGTGGAGGCTCATTCACATGCTTTTACATATGAATTTTCTTTGACATACATATTTGCCTATCTCAAACATGTCAATGGATGTGCTCCAGAGAAATGGAATCCTTTGTGTATTGTCTTTATGGCATATGATTATGGATCCATATCAATGATTCTTATATTGGATAAATCCAAGTACTTAAGCACCCAGAGAAGATATAGAGATCATTGGTCTTGAAATTTGATTAGTAGCACCTTTCCTGCTAGTGTCCATAATAACATATGCATTTGTTGATCCTGTTTACCCTGTGGCGATCCAGTTGATTTACTAAATGAGAAACCTATAAATCCTGCGACAAAGGATGGGTTTTTGGTGGTTAATTCAAAAACAATAAAGCGAATTCACTTGCATAATCTCTAAGGATCAGGATTTTCCCCTCCCCTGTTTATCTTCATGCCCTAAAATTTCAATTTACTTTCAAACAGACAGTTGTAGATGGTAAAACTTAATTATTTGATTTATTTTCTTTTGCAAAGAAGTTATGGTTATCTCCTGCCCTTGATGGCACCCTGATTTAATGTAATGTTATTTATGGATGGCACATTTTTTACTGGCTTTGCATTGATTTAGTGGTTGAACTGAGGGTAAGTTGTTGGAGTCCTGGCTGATGGAAATGCACCAAATAGAAGTCACCTTGGTATAAAGCACTAATATCTCTGCCTGTGATCATAGCTAAGGTTTGAGCTCTTCGGAAGAGACTAGAAGTTTACGATCCTATATCCCAGAGGATGTGACCTTTTAGTTTCAGTCATTTATCTATCTAGACCTCACCTAAGGGATATAACTGGGTAATCTGGTGATTATGCTATGCACTACTTCCAGTTTTAATATCCTAATGTGTCAATATTGCATCAGTAGAGGATACAATGCCACCTCTAAAGAACCTTATTCATCTTCTTTTAACTTCTTTTACTTGTGCTGTGTTATTTTTATAATTTCTTGCTCTGCATAGTTTACTTCTTTACTTTCTTGAATAGATGATGCATGGAAGAGTTTATGACACTTATAAATTATCTCTGGCATGGTTGTTCCTGGATGTTTTATTAAGTGGAATGTCTATTCATAATTGATCATGGAATTGCTGTGCTCGATTTTCCTTTAGCCTTTATTGAATTTTGTCAAATCATTTGAAATTGCAGTGCCTTGGCTGGTAGCGGCAAATCCAGTAAACTATGGTAGACCATGTCAACTATCTTGTGTGGAGGCATTATCTGCCGCTTTACTTATATGGTACCCACTCCTCATCCTAAGTAAATGGAGCTTCTTAGTATGTCAAATCCAGCTGAACTTTGTAATTATTGATGCATAATCTCATGTTTGTTGTATAAACTGGCTCTTAACTACAACCTTATGTAGTTAAAACGGATCAAGGGATATAAATGCTCAATTTCTCATTCGGAGGACATTTGAATGTCTTTAGGAACATAGTAGGCAGGTGGGTCGAGCTTCCATATGCAAAACCCCATATATGAGATGCATGTTGCATTGTAGGTGCAGATCTTTATAAGGAGCTCTTATCAGACTATTATTTGCATAGACTTGGTGGGCGGTTATAAGTTTGTTTGAGAGACAAGGTTACCAGCTTATTTTGGTTTTGGTAAGTGGCAGTATTAGGATTCTTGGAACCCTGTCAAAAATTCTAAAGTTGCATTGTGTATCCTTGTAGACAGCTGATAAAAGATTCTATGATGAGACTTCTTTTGTAGAATTAGCCTTAAGGAGACTAGAAAAGCCTAATGACACAATAGTTTTATTTTCAAGCCTAAAAGTGTTGAGGCACATCCAACCCAACCTTAGCACGCACCTGATACCTGAAGGAAAACATTGTGGTTGCGTGATATTTTTTAAAGAAAGGGATTTTGTTTTAGTTTTTCATCGATTTCTTATTTTCGTTGTTACTTTTGTTTTTCAAGTTTTCTTGGGGATCATCTTGCATAATATACTTTGGTGGCATCTCTAATTTTAGTTGGTTCGATTTTCCAGTGTACATGGATTCTGTTATCCCAAGATCTGATTTGTTCTCCAATAGAGCTTTTTATCCCTGTACTTATGCATGTATCATATGGTTTAACAGTGGAGAAGAGGAAACTGCAAACCTGTTGCTTGGCAAGTTCAAGTGGGGTCACGCTTTCCTGTCCCTCAACAGGTGTGTTTTGTTCTGATACATACTTGTTTATCTACTGTGAATTATAAAGCTACTACCACAGTTGGAAGAGGCCAATATGCACTAGTTGTGTTTGTGGCTCTGTGTACTTTGTCCTGAGCAGTATAGAAGTCAAGTGAGTTGAATGCAACTAGATTCTATGACGTTTTAACCTTACGCACTAAGGGACCATAATATCTGAAATGGGGATCACGGTGTCCCTGTTCCTTGAACCATAAAATGGATGGCTGTCTGAGCCACTTTATTGACAAGCTCACATTTTTAACTTGTGCTTTCCAACTCCTCCAGTGAATATATTATCTACTTGATCATGTGAGTTTCAAAAGTATAACTCGTACAGAGGCCCTAACCATCAAGGGCTTTTCTAACTTTCAAAAGGTCTTTGCAATGTCAAACCTACCTGTACCATGAGCATACATCGTTTTTGTAAGCGATCCTGTATTTCTTAAAACCTATAACTGGGATTTGTAAAACCTCAGGTTTAGTTGATTACGCATGTGTGCTTGTCTGCACAAAGGTATACAGAAGCACTTACATTGTGTCATTTCTCAAACATCCAGTGAAGTAGGGAATTAAGATGAAGGTTTCACCTTTCCAAACCTGGCCTGTGGCTTATTAGCATATGGCTATTAGGTCTCAGGTTCTTTCAGGAATGGACAATCTGACTACTATGAATGTTGTGATTAGTTACAATCGAGGCACTGCAACTATACGGGAAAAGAACAAAGAAACATGGAGTGATGAGTATTGGATCTCAATGGATATGACATATATCGGTTTTTTATTAGTTCAATCGGCACTAATTTCTCTCTAAAAATGCTACTGAACTTTGCATGTTGGGGCATCATTGTAAACTGGATCAGTCAGTTAATAAAGTGGATTCTTGAAAAGTGCAGATTGTACTGATTCAGAAGTGTTTGGAAAATAAAAATTCATTTACCTTGACATATGTATTTACTATGCAATTCCATTTCCTTTGAGGGATGAGATTTTCCTCATTATACTTCTAATGGACCTGTCCTTCGGTTTCATAATTCTTACTCTTCAATTTTTTTGCATTTTAATTGATGCAGGGAACTTCTGAAAGCATATGCTGATTGTGAGAATAGTTCTGATATTATTACAGTTCAAAATACTTGGCTTTCACAACAACGTCAGGTTCCAAAGATTCCGCCAGAAGTAGAAGGTAATTTGTTGGAGACTTCAGAAGAATAAAAGAAATACTTCTTTTTATAGATTTCTCTTATTGGTGTGGGAGAGCTTTTTCATGTGATTCATGTTTCCATCAAATGGGTGGATGGATCGTCCATTGTTGCAACCTGGAAGTCACATGAACTAGCATCTCTTTAATTATTTTCTAAATCTTATTTCAGTTCAACTTGGTAGACCCCTTTCTCCTTATTTTTAGTGGACTGTCATCCTTCTGTTCATCGAGCATCACATTTCTCTTGAATTAACTTCTATTACTACCAAAACAGTTTAAAGCTGGATTTATTGCTGCTTACTGCAAGGACCTTTGATCCTTTTCACAAGGCTGCGTTGTCTTGTTTTCTCTTTATGCTTCTGTGTAGTACCGATATTCTGTTTAGTCCAGAAATACCAGGCGGAGACTGTTGATACGTTGAATCTATTCTACAATGTCACTTCAATAAAATATCTTATGCTAACCTCAATTTTTTTTATTTTTTTTATTTTTTTTTTGTCCCTGCCAACGTAGGAGGATCAGAAGTCGAATCTCTCTGTGTGGATGAGAACTCTTGTGATTCCGAAGATGGGCTTCCGCCACTTGAACGGAATATGAATCATCTGAACTTCCAGGAGAGTGATGAAGAAAGTGAGTAGATAGAATGTGACTGGATGCTCCAGAACGTTAGTACAAGTTATTATATACCGTCCATAGGAAAAAACTTGAAACATCCCCAGTTTTAAGTTACTCGGGCTGTGCATTGCTTTTGGAGATTGGTTTCACTTTTTGTTATCATAATTACTGTTCCGAAAAGTGTTAAATGTTTACCTTCTGGAGCCTTCTGCCCCTTTCTCTTTTTCGTTTTCTTCAGGAAAGATGAGTATCAAATATATCAGTAACCATCCCAATGAGTTTCCTTCCTTAAATGGAGATAGCAATATGGCAATGCCTCCTTGTTTGGTTGGTTCCTTTCTCTCTAAATCGCAGGCAATGATAAATAATCACGGTTCCCTTTTAACTCCCATGAATGGCCTACCATATTAATCGAAGTATGCTTAGGAAACAAGTTCTCGTTCCATGACTACGACGCTTTAATTATTTGTCATAATAGAGTGAAAAAAGAAGAAGATATTTTTATTAATCCAACCATTAAGTCAAAAGATCTAAATTTAGTAGCGTGGTGAGTGTAATTATTTTTTATCACAATATACATTTTACTCGCATGGTGAATTTAATTATTTTTAGATTGTAATATTTTTTTAATTTTTGTTAAAAATTTCTAAACAATTGATTTATTCTTTGAAGCCTAAGAAAGAAAAAAAAAAAAAAGAAAAGGAAAATGTGGTAGACATGTGGTCGGAAAGGGTATTTTGGGTATCAGGGTAACTGAAAATCAGCACTTTTAGATAGAGAAACGCCCTCCCATTATAGCCCGTCGCCTTATTTCCTCAGTAACTCACGCACACAATTTCCTACCGAAGAATAAGAAAATAAAACCCTAGAACCTTGAATAGAAGTCCCAAACTGAAACCACATATCTTTTCTTTTAATTTCTGCAATTCGCTTTCGCTTTTCCGTTTTCCATTTGTTTCCCGTCTGTGCAGATATATCTGGTTTTTTTCTTCTTTGTTGTCGTTTTTTGTTTTCAGGAACGGAAACGAAACAACCGGAGGCGAAGTTTTCTTTTTCTACAGATTAAGGGGATTAGCGAGATTCAGCGTCTCTTTTGTGTGGTTTGGTTTAGTGGTTTTCTGCGTCTTCTTGCTCTAATGTGTGGGTTTTGTGCTGTGAAATTAGGGTTTCACATATCGTCTTCTACTCCTTAAAGGGAGTTTAAGCCTTTCGAGGGTTTCTACGGCTGCGAATCAACTTTTCCTGTGAGTCATTACCTGATTTTTATCAATGGTTTTAATTTTCTGTTTCCATTCTTGATCTTCGTGTTCGACTTTTGGGGCATACGATGCATGGATATTTTGGGGTTTTGTTCGACGTGTTTCACTGGCACTGTTTTCGGTTCCTTTTACGTTTCTTTTGACAAAAATATCTTATGTGATGGATTTTCTTGGGAATACATTTACCTAGCTGGTTTCATTTTGTTGCATGTGTCATAATCGTTTGAGAGCTCTTACAATTTTCCTATTTTCTTAAGATAAGTATTAATTTTGTAAGGTATTTAATTCTTTTGGTTCTCGAAAGCATTTCTGGGAATTATTTTTGTTTCTTACCGTTTATATCCCCATCAATGAACGTGAAAAAATATATATGATGCGGTTTATTGAGTTATCCTAGCTTTCATCAAGTGGAACAAACCGGGAATTTTTTCTGCTTTATCTTTATTTTCCTGTATGCAAGTTGTTAGATAATATTTGGGGCGTCAAATGTAAATGGATTGCCTTTTGGTTGCCTGTTTGTTTGATTTTATCCTCTAGCATGTATTTGTTAATGCTTCCCCATTAGGCTATTAAGAACTTTTGGTCAGGTATATTTGCTTGGCCCATTTTACGGCATAACAACTTCTGAGGTGGATTGACTCTTGAATGAATAAATCTTTCGGGAAAATATAGTTTAACATTGTGATACTAGAACCATGCTGGTAACCGAGCCTTTGTCTTGAACTAATAAGAAAAATTTGTATGTTGTTTGTGGCGCTTAAGCCATTGTCTGGTATCTTTGTCATTACCATATTGTTTGTAGGGGGTGACATTTTTTTTTCTGATACTGTTTATTCTTCTGTTAATCTTATGCATTAGTCATTGTGCCATGTTTAGTACTGGATGGAGACTACCCCTTCTTATTTGTGTAACGAAGATCTTTGGGTTTGTGGTGTTTTGTGTTCCCTCTAAGTGGCTGACCATGTATCAATGCTAATGGTTTAATCAGGCTTGTGAAGGTCTGTTTTAGTTGGAAGGGATGTCATCACCATATCCAGTTCTTGGCAATCGACCAATTGATCAGTGGAAGGTTACTGAGCTAAAAGAGGAACTTAAGAGAAGGAAACTAACAACCAAGGGTTTGAAGGATGATTTGATTAGGCGTCTCGATGAATCTCTTCGCATTGAAAGGGAAAACGCTAGAGAAGATGTGGGTAATGGTTTTGATTGTGGAAGCCAACCTGTAGTTGGAGCAAAAGATGTGCAGACAGTTCAAGTATTAGCGGGAAGAGATAAAGAGCTTGCAGATCCTGGTGGTAACAAGAACAGGAATTCAGATAATGTTGTGGTTCAGGTTGACATTAATGACAGTGTAGTAGCCTTGGATCAAGAGAAAGTTGTGGAAGGTGATGTACATAATGTTACTAATGTTGCAAGGGTGGAAGACAAGCCGGTTGTTCATAGTGCCACTGATGAATCCAGCGTTGCAGTTACTGAGGCTGTTTCATCTGAAGTAGCATCAAATTTGCTCAATATGGAGAATATTGAAACTAAAAAGGAGAATGGAAACTCTAGGTCCCTGAAGGAAAATGAGGTTTCGAAGCCCCATCTAGACAATGAGGTTTTGAAGCCCCAGCTGGAGAATGAGGTTTTGAAGCCCCAGCTGGAGAGTGAGGATTTGAAGCCTCAGCTGGAGAATGATGATCTAAAGCCCCAGCTGGAGAGTGAGGATTCAAAGCCCCAGCTGGAGAATGAGGGTTTAAAGCCTCCACCCGAAGATGTCATGCTCAACTCTTCTACTGCAGAGAACCAGGTATCTGAGGTCAGCCCTATTTTAGGGTCTCAAGTAAAATCTGATTCTATTTCTACTGATTCTGTGTCAATTAATGAAAAAATTGAACTAAAGGATAATGTAATTGCTGAACATGTCAAATTAGACCTAGATTTTGTTAAGCCTGAGATGGTGGAACCATCATCGAGCAATGTTGTCCCAGTTGGCAGTGAATCACATCCAATGGATGTTGAAGCACCTTATGAGAACAAGGAATCTGTTGGAGGGAAAGATGACAATAATGCTACAGATGCTGACATGAGCAAGAAAATTGATAGTGCAGATTTGGGGTACTCGGAAAAGTTAAATTTAGACAGGAGTTCTGGTGATGATTCCATGGAAGAGGATGTGCTGGAGACTAAGCAAGTTGATTCCACATATAATTCTGAAGAAGTTGATAATAGAAGCAAGAAAAGTGACGTGCCTGTCACAAATGAGGAAAGTCATTTTGCTGTTATCGGGGATGCTATGTCTGATGACAAAAAGGATGTACATGTTGTAAATGAGAATCGTCCAGCTGCTCTTGCCGAGAAAAGAAAACTTAATGGTAAGCATCTGATTCTGAGTATTATTTTAAATTTTTAAATTTTGTAGATTGTTGTTACTTTCTTGTAATTGTTGACTTCCATATTTGTTCATGGACGTGAAGTTTTATTTAGTTTTGTTACCAAGATGCACTGTCTTTTCCTATTTTCCATATCACATTGATACTTCTTTGAAGAACTTGTATGTATATTGCCAGAAAGCTGCGAGAAGGCTAAACAATTTCTTCATATTTTATGTTTTCTGGGCACTTTCGTGCCTGGAAAATCCCTATGAACAAATTATGGACTAGCTGCCTTGGTTTAATTCCTTGCTGGTGGTTGAAGGAGTTTTTAAGAATTACGGATCTGATTTGTAATCAGGAGATCTTGATGAACTCCTGGTAATCAGATGTGGAGACTTAAGCTTTACATGTGTTTCTGTTTATGATTTTCGGTAGATGATAGGTGGAGGAAAAAAGTTCTCCACAGTTTTCACCTTGCTGTTCCTGTACCTTCCAGATATGCAATTCTACATTCCCTACCCTCATATTCTAATGTGTTTGGGAGGCTTGATTGATTTCTTGTGGTTTTGATGTTCGACATTATGCTCTATGCTCTGAACTTGATTGCTTGACACCAAGATGGATTCTTTTATACTTTTATGGGATACCGTGCACCATATGGAAACCTTTCTCTGTATATTCTGGGATAGAGCAGCCTTGGTGGTAATGATCTTTCTTTCTTCAATTTGTTTCTAGAAAAAGGTTGCTGCGATTCTTGAATTTCTTTTGCCAGTTCAATATGTCCAAATTTTGTAACTGTGGATAAGACTTAAGCAGTATGATGGAAAAAGTGACTCAATAAAGCGTCCCTCTGACCCAAATAGTTATTTTTAAATCATCTCCTGCTAAAATTTTAGTATTAGATATGCAATTTTCAATGATCATCTTTATTGGAATTATTGTGTTATTGTCATTTGAAGTTCTACTTACAATTTTTGAAGACAAATTGTGAGACAACCTTTAGAAAGTCAATTGGAATGTGCTCATCGAGAGGTTTTAATGGAATGAAAACTGTATTTTTATGGTATTTGAGCATTTGGAAACTGTTAAATCTCTGTAATTTTGCCACTTTTACTTTGTCTCCCACCTTCTTGTGTTATAATTGTTCATAATGCTTTGACAACTCAAATTTTGGTGCTTTATTTGATGATTCTTTCTTGATATTAAGTTTATTATGTTGTTTAGTGCTGATTTTTGAAGTACCTTTTTCCTACTAAATAATTATTCAGCTGTGGCTAGTTTTTAATGGTGGGATATCGTTACAGATCAAGCAGCAGTTGGAAATAATGAGCCAATCAAGAGGCAGCGCAGGTGGAACTCCGAAGGCCTTAAAGTTCCAGAGCCTCAGATCTCTGCCTCTACTCTTACTACTACCCCAAAGGAGGCTTTCCAGACTACACCCAAGGATACTTCCGAATCTACTGCATTTAAGCGTACTTTCTCTAGATCAGACTCTACAAATAGTGAGAGCACACCCAAGGAACGTGTTGGTGAGTTGTTACTGTTTTCTGTTTTGATGTGATAACTTCTAGTGGTTGGTATATAGTATCTGAATGATCTTCCTTTTATCTATTGTCAGTTCCACCCTCACAGAAGCCTCCAACTAATTCCCTTAGAATTGATCGATTTCTGCGGCCCTTTACCTTGAAAGCAGTGCAAGAACTTTTGGGCAAAACTGGGAGTGTCACAAGTTTCTGGATGGACCATATCAAGACCCACTGCTATGTTACAGTAAGACTACCTCTCAGTTCACCATATAATTCCTCAAGTTTTCTGCATGGTAGGCTGCTAAAGGGGTTGTCTTCTTTTGACTTAATGATCTTTCAAATGGGATATGTTGCTGGCTAGAAAGGGTGGGCCCTCGGGTATCATTACACTTTCCCGTCATGTAATGACATATCTTAAATTAAATTGAAATAAGACCACCAATGAATATGTCTAGTTTGTTTAGTTCTAGGCAACCGGAATTCATAAAGTTTTGATCATTTGAGTAATTTGATCCTAATATTCTGAAACTGTTGTGATGCAGTATTCGTCAATTGAAGAAGCCACTGAAACGAGGAATGCAGTGTATAACTTACAATGGCCTCCAAATGGTGGTCGTCTCCTTGTGGCCGAATTTGTTGATCCTCAGGAAGTGAAAATGAGGGTGGAGGGTCCACAGACTCCAACTACACCTGCCAGTGCTGGTCCAAGTGCTCCTCCAGCACCTCCCGGCATGCAGTCTCAGCCGTCACCCCGTCAACAGAGGCAACCCCTTCCGCCCCCACCTTCTCTTCCACCACCTCCACCTTTGTCTAACCCCCCACATCAGGCAAGAGAGCGGGTTAATCTTCCACCTCCGCCTCCACTTCCAGAGAATGTAGACCCTCCCATTGTAACTTTGGATGATCTCTTTCGGAAAACCAAGGCAACCCCTCGGATATACTACTTACCTCTATCAGAAGAACAAGTAGCAGCAAAACTTGCAGCACAGGGCAAGAGCACCAAGCAGTAGGGATCAGGCTAAAATTTATCCCTAGCTGCTCAATGGATTTTCTTGTCGGTTGATCAGTTATGCTAGGTAATGGTAAGAAAGTTGTGATTACATCTTTGCAGGTCTGCAGGTGTTGCTTTTAGGAAGGAATTGACCCAGCTAAGCATAAAGGTTGAAGTTCGTAGATGGGTCTGGGTTTTTGCGGGCAGTGCTTCGGGTTGAGGCTAAGTTATCTGTAGTGTTAGAACCTTCGAACATTGGGCGCTCCTTGAGTAGACTGATTTTCCTTCCTTGGCATCTTTGTTTGCCTCTTGAACCAGAGTTCCTACTTTGTAAACTTTGAACTTTTAGTGTAATTTCTATTGGATTATGTGTTTATTCCAATCTTCAGATAGGTCTAAAGCTTAGGACGTGTACGTTGATGGGCCTTTAAACTGTTATTATTATGCTGTCCAACTTGCGAAATGGTTCCATTTTCTTTAATTGGCCTCAATCTATGCATAAAAATTTGAAAAAGGCGGAGGCTTGGGCTATTGCTTGTGTTACATGTGTTCCCTCATCAATCCTGTAAATGTGTCTTCCTGCAACGATCGGGATTTTGGTTCTGCTTCGCTTGGGCCTGACATTTCGGTTGGGACCGCAGTATTCTGTCTATTATTGGCTCTTTTCCACTCCGAACTGCGAAAACTGATTACATATTAAACTTTTTCATCACTAAAATCTATATCTGCCTCTCTATTGGCGCTTACAGCTTACTCGTTTCTATTAAAAATCACCTAATCCTAAGGTGCTGCTCATGTGGGTGGTGGTGCAAATATTAAAATTATAACATTTTATCATGCTTTTAATATGATGACTCTGTCAGGCTCTTCTTGGGCCTCTATAAGTATAAGTGTCAATCTTAGCAAATTATTATCAATTCCTAGGCAGTGAGCTAAGTTCTCCATGTGTGAGGACTTGGGAGGTGGAGATGCTATGATACTATTTGATGCAAGCTAATTACCATTTCACCAAAATATGGCCCCCAATTGTTGGATAAATCTTAGAGACATTTCTATCTCTCTTTCTCAATGTAATATGGACCTAACCCTTGCCACTCAAACTTGTAGCCACTCTCATGCTTGCTACACTAGGCTTTGATACTAGTTGATATTGGTCGGTCTTGTCTTCCATTTTTTGGGATTTTGATGGGTGTGTCTTTTGTGAGGAATGGTGGAAGATTTTCTCATGAAGGAAAGAGTGGGGCTCATATGAGAACATGCAAACCAAAGATGAGGCTTAGATGGGAACACTAAAACCAAAATTGTATTCTATAGTTAAAACCAATTATCAAGATTGTCTCTTTTCACTAGGATTATTGTTATAGATTGGCAATACGAACCGACAGACTAGGTGGTTGAGGATGAGGTTGACCTGCTTAGTTTCCCTTTTGTTGGGTCACCCACTTGGGTGGTGCCTATGCTTGTAACTTGTACCTTTATTTCAATGTATTTTTGTTGCGTTTGTGTATAGAATATTATCTCGTCTGATGTGGGAAGTAGTTATTTAATTACTTGTAACTTGGATGATTCTACTATTCAATAAATATGTATTTTATGAACTATTGTGTGTGCATTTAAGTTACTAAGCCTCAACAAGTTGTCTTGGGTTTAATCAAATTATCCTATTGTAATTTTCAGGTAGTTTAATAGAGTGATTGGAAGGCTGACCCAAATCTCTGCTGAGACTTAAGTGCCACACAAGTTCCTCGAGTCTATGACATTATGTCTTTTTAAAGAGAATAAACTCTATGGGCTTGACTAACCCAGTTCAATTATCTTTGGACTAGGTACATAAGCCCAAACTCCAAACAGGTGGTATGGCATGTTTTAAGATTTTTATTTTCGTAATTGAGATTGAATGCCCTTGGAAAGTTATCCTTCATCTACAAAGGGGGGCAAACACACACTCAGGGGACTACCAATTCTGTATGTTCATCAAACTATTTTTATCTGCGGTTCACTTCCTTTGTCATTAAGCAGTTCTTGCTATTTTCTGTTTGGCTATAACTGTGAAATCACGGGCAAAATGACCTCTTTCTCCTATCGATTTGTCATTTTTGCTTCTTCGACTGAAGTGGTTTTTATGCAGTTCTCTTCTGTAATGCAAAGAATGCTCGACCATGGAAGCAAAGAAAATCACGGAAAAACTCTATGATTGAATTTGATCCCAAGAAGAAGAAAAGTTGTACCTTTGAGATCGAGATCACAAAATGTTAAAAAGCATATAAAGATTCCGGGAAATGTAACGGAGGTGGTTTTCAGTTGGGATAATAAAATAATGGACAAAAATTGGTCCGCCTTGTGGATTTAGACAAATCTCTTTCTTTTCAGTGTTTGCGCCAAATCCTCCGAATTTGTAGCCTCTGCTCAAAACTCTCCCTCCACTTCTCCTTCTGCAGCTCACTGCCACTCCCTTCTCTCCACAGCTCTCAGTTCCCTTCCAAGCCTCTTCTTTCCTTTCTTCTCTACACAGACAATAACTGCTTTTAGGGTTTTTTGTTGTCTGAATCCTCCCATATTCAACGCGTAAGTCCTTCCCTCTTCGTTACTTTCAAATTCGCTTGATTTGCTCAAACGCCGTCGTTCCTGTCCGCTTCTTTCCCCAGCATCCGTTTTCGTGCACTGGGGCACTCACTTTTCGCGAATTCGCTCTCAAAATCGTTCTCTTCCGGTTCCTGCATTGGCTTTAACTCCACGAATCGACTCTGTTTCATTCAATTCAAGCTTGTTGCTCAAACTTTACGAGCCTTACGCTTTAAAGCTCAGAAATTTGAACAACGTGCTAGAGTTATAGCAGGGTGCTTGAGATTTTGAGTTCCATTTCTTATAGAGGATTCTTTCCAGATTGAAGTGGTTTAGGGTTTTTCCTATAACTATTTTGCGGCCGTGCAAGGGTGTGAGATAGGTGCCGGGTTGAGGTGGGATGAATAGTGTTTTCAGCGAGCAGATTCTTGCAGATAAGCTCTCCAAACTCAACAGCACACAGCAGTGCATTGAAAGTATCCTTTCCTTGTTCCTTAATTTTATTCATCTTTTAAAGTCTTGCAGTTTTCACTCACATGTTTCAAATTCTTCGTGTGGCATAAAAAATAAGGACTTATGGATTTGTATCTTGCGTGTGTGTGTGTGTATATATATATGTTCTCCAACTACTAGTTTGAGCTCATTTGGTTAGGTTTCTGCGTGGTTTATGCTGGAATTGGAATATATTGACTTGACTTATGGGTTTGGAGTTTCTGGTTGCTCATTAAAGCGCACCATTTATCATCATCCAATCAATTTTTATCATGGAATTGTCTGTTGGACTAAAGTCTGCCTTCGCCATCACTGGAATGCCATTCAAGCTGTTGGGGCTGGTGACTTTGTCAGCTTAGCAAAAAGTAGTAAGCAAAGTAGGTTGGACTTTGCTTTAAGAAGTTAAGTATAATGCTTGCTGTTGTCATGAAATGCATTTCTTATTATTAAAGTTGACAGGATTTAGGTTATTGACTGCATTTACAGTGTCTGATCATCCTAAAGTCTGCCTTCGCATGTTTATTGGTTGAATGTTATGTAGTTTGGATGTGCCGATGAGTGCATTTGATTGCATCTTTTATGCATCATTAAGCATCATTTCCAGATTTTATGCCATGTTGTGTTTTTTCTTTACGTTTTATATAGCTTTGTCACATTGGTGCATATTTCATCGGAGCAAAGCAGAACTGGTTGTTGCAACATGGGATAAACAGTTCCACAGTTCGCAGATGGTTCAGAAAGTTCCACTTTTGTATCTCGCAAATGACATTCTACAGAATAGCAAGCGCAAAGGAAATGAATTTGTCACTGAGTATTGGAAAGTTCTTCCTTCTGCTCTCAAAGAAGTTCTTGAGCAGGGAGATGACCATGGAAAAAATGTGGTCTCTAGATTGGTAAAGCCTTCTATCTAGGTTGAAAAGCTAGTAGCATTGTCCACTCATTGTTACACCTATTAAGTTAGTGCTTATGTTACTGTTAGGTTGCTATATGGGAGGAAAGGAGAGTATTTGGGTCTCGTGCTCGAAGTCTTAAAGAGGTAATGCTTGGAGAAGAAGTGCCTCAACCACTAGAGATAAGCAAAAAGCGTTCACGATCAGTCAGAATTGTAAAAAGGGATTCACGCTCTATTAGGACGGTTAGTACAAGGCCGTTTTGCTTTTCTTCTTATTTTCGGCTGCATTTTTTATTTTTCTTTTTGGTGCCTTTTTGGAAGTCATAATCTTCTTCCATTTCTATTTGATGTTTGAGACATGGTTGACTAATATATTTATATTTTGGGAACCAGAAATTGACTATTGGAGGTATGGCTGAAAAGATAGTGTCAGCATTTCACTTGGTGCACAGCGAACAACCCAATGAAGATGCAGAAATGAGTAAATGCAAGTCTGCGGTTTACCGGTTGAGAAAGATGGAGAAAGATGTTGATATTGCATGTGCTAATGGTAAGCCATATACAATCTGGATTGAAGAGAAGGCCTGGAAGTACTTCTTATGTCTTTTTTTTTGTTATACATGTTTGTCATTGAAAACATTGAAAGTGTATCTGAGGCTTGCTTCCTTTGCTCCCCAGCAAATGATCCAAAGCGAAAAGCTCTGTCCACAGAACTGGAGGAGGAGGAAAATGTTTTAAAGCAGTGTATTGAAAAACTTAAATCAGTTGAATCAAATAGAGTAGCACTTGTCTCTCAGCTAAAAGAAGCTCTAAATGAACAGGTATATGATCATATCTCCATTTTTCCAATGTATAATAAGTTTTAATTATCCAGCATATGCCATGAGCCATGATCTTTGCTCTTTTATTGCAACACAGGACAAACTCCCTGCGATTTTTTGTACTTACTGTCTAATGTTTTACAGGAATCTGAACTGGAGAATGTCCGAACTCAGATGCAGGTATTATTGATTGTATCCTTAAAATTTGTCCTATATTATACAGTAAGAATGGTTATGTTTAGCATGTGTACTATTTGATGACACCACAGCTTTAGCTTCTAGCATGATCTAATCAGTAAATAATTCCACTTGGGCACAAATGTTTGAGTGACTGAGAACTGTTCGTTTGGCTCGGGTTTGCATCAAGCCAGAAGACTCGTGTCCTTTAGATCCTCTGTCAATTCCAGATGAGAAATCTGGAGTCAAATAAATATAAGCACATCCGAAATTTGGCTAGCGCTTCAATAATTGTCTGTCCACTGGAGCTTCTATGATATAATATCTGTGTGATCTGTCACTCTTGTTATCGTTGTGAAAGCTTTCCTCATGGCATTTTTGTCACTCCGGTCTATTCTATAGGTTGTAAGACTTGTGAAGCTGGATTTGGCAGTGGGCTAGCATGTGCCCAAGCTCTCTAGGTCCTGTTGTATTATACATTTGCCTACTACTAGAATACGCTGGGTGGATAGATGCGGTCAGTACAGGTTCAAGTGTTCAAATGTCTAGCCAACGGAAGATTGGCATGTGAATCTTGTGTTTCCAGGGTTTACACTGATCTCAATCTCGTCTTAATTGTTTCTTGTATAAGAATCTTGAAAGCTGATTCTGGTTTATCATCGATGTGAAATTAACTCATGGCACGGAGTCTTTCATGCGTTTGGATAATTAAATCTTTTGTGGCTGGGGGAAGAACTTGAGATCCAGTCATTAATGATCTCAGGAGCATTCTGCTCAAAAGGAATTGTTCTTGAGCCCTAACTTCTGCTTGAACTGCCTTTTTCTACCCTGTCTAGTCCTCCGAGAAGTGTTTTCTCTCTCTCTCTCTCTCTCTCTCTCTCTCTCTTCCTTTTCTTCTCCCCAGTTCTCTGGTAATGCACATATTCAATCTCTGTGATTGGTTTTTGAATCGTTTAGTAAATGCTTGCATTTACAATCGACTTGGTGAGGACACATATGCCACCAATCTAGAATTTTAAATTGGTGTTGAACTCATATGAGTGATGATCCGCCTGAACAATCTGGGGGCAAAGATCCTATTGATTGGCTATTCATATTTTTCTTGGATGCATTACAGAAGTCGACAGAGGACCGAGAAAGGGTTACAAAATAAGTGGAGGGTGAGGTCATAGAAAGTGGGACATGAAACACCAAGTCCTAATTGGGATGGCTATTTATTTTGGTTGTCTGCACCTGAATCTTTTCTATTTTCTCTTTCTTCCTAGGAGGTTTTGAATGTTTTGTTTCACGAACTCTATTTTCTTTCCTTGTCCTTTCAATATCAAGAAGTATAATTTAATCCCATTTGGTATGCACAAGAGTAAATTGCATCTAACTTGGTTCCCTTGTATATCCAATTTATGTTGTAATATATAGGACATTTTTGGTGAAAATTGCTGGATTTTCTGACCTTTAATCGTCTGAACAAATTATAGGTAGCTTACGCAAAAGCTGACGAAGCCAGTGATATGCGGAAGCGGCTTGATGATGAAGATTATCTTCCAAGATCATCTGCAGCCACTACTCCAATTGATGCAGATGGAAAGGGTGGACAGACGCCTAAGAAATCAACTGCAGCCATTGCAGCTGAGGTTGCAGACAAGCTTGCAGCTTCTACCTCTTCTCAATTGATCATGGCTTCTGTTCTTTCTACATTTGCTGCTGAAGAGGCAAAAAATGCTAGTCTAGCAAAGGTCTCCACACCATCAAATTCACTTGCTTCCATGCCCGTCAGTTCAGGCACTGATTTGATGGGAAAGGCTGATAACTCTGTGCCAGTCTCAGATCCCAGTGCTTTCATGTCATCACAGCCATTTACAACAACACCAAACCATTCTTATCAATCAGTTTTGGTCCCACAATCAACAATGCAGAACCAAGCCCCAACCTCTCAAGCTCAGTATCATGTACTCCCTAACCCAGGCTCCCAACAGTATTTGCAGGCACCAGGAGGGATCATTACACCATATGGTTTTAATAGCATGGGATCCTTACCGCCAGGACCACCACCTCCCCCACCCCATATGGTCAGCCAAATGGTGCCTTTGACTTTGCAAGTAACTCAGCAAACAATGCCCTTAACACAGCAACCTTTAGCACCTCCTAGTTTCCGGCCGCTTCAGCCGCCTGGAATGGTATTCTATGGTAATCCGCACCATCCTCAGTGAAAGAAGTTAAATTGAAGTAGGTAGCGCAGGTGATCCAATGACATTTGCTCACAAGGATTTTGGAAGAATTTTGAAAATTTTGTTTTCTCAAACTGGCTTTGTTGAGTGCTAGAGATAAGTCCGATGCTATTTTTGACCCCTAAACTGATGGATTTAGTGAAACCACAGATCAGCGGACCTAGAGCAATTCTCGACAGATAAAGTTGCTCTATGTACAAAAAAAGGCGAGGAGATTTTTAACCTTATAATGTACATTGAACTTTGATTGAAAACGAGAAAGTAGAATAGTTGTTGGTTTCACTTCCGATTGCAAAGCCTTTGTTTACCTCATCTTCTAGAGCACAAGAAATATTGTAAGAGAATTACCTTGTGCAATGCTGTAAAAATGTGGGGGTGGCCAAAAGTGTAAGCACTCGAAATTAATTAAAAAAGTCCCCGAGCAGAGGGGCATAATCATCGCTGGTTGAAATAGAATTCCAGCTACTTTTTACTCTCCAGCTTTCACCATCTATTGCAGAAATGTTAAGTTATGGTTTGCGGGCTCTGAAATTTTCTTGGGACCTTTCAACTGCGAAGAATGCATAAATCTTGCTCAGTTTGCACAAATCTTAAAAGCTCATCCGAGGTCTTAGGGAGCGACATATGCATCTACACAAAACAACTGCAATAAAGAAACACAATGTAAAACTCAAAGTTTCGTTGCTCTCCTTACGAGAAAGTCTTTAATAAAGATTGGCAGATAGTTCACGAGCGCTGCGATAGTGGAGAACTGGCCATAGGAGAACCAGACAGGGGGGTTTTTCTTCAGCACAGCAGCCACTGTCTTCTTAGCAAACTCATCTGTTGGTGTTGACTTCATTCCCTGTGACAAAGACGCTCTGGCTCGGATGACTGCTTCAAAAGGCTTGAACAACTTCCACTCAGGCATCCGGTTATAATTGGCAATCCCAGTATTTGCTATGTTGGACTTGACAGCTCCTGGGACAACATTGATAACATCGATCCCGAAAGGCCTGAGTTCCATTCTGCATGCAACGTGGAGTATATATGGAGCATTAATCGAAGATTGATGTATTGAACTTGTTTGTTCAGTAGCATCATTCTCATCAACAACTTTAGAACCGTACAGCATTTACAATTAATGATACTAACAATAGGAAGGCGAACGCATTTCTTCTTTTGTATTTCGTTTGTGTTCCTTATTTTCTTTTTGCCATTTTTTGGGATAGCAATGGGAGGAAAATACTCCTGTCCTGACAGGACATGTTTCAGACAGGAGTATTTTCATGCAGATACACCTCGGCTTGTTATTAACAAGGATGTAGCGATAGCAAATATTCAGACCTCAATGCATCAGTGAGTGCATGCAGAGCAGCTTTAGATGCAGTGTAAACACCAGACCATGGTACAGGAACCATCACAGATACGCTTCCCACATTTACGATCTTTCCTTTTCTCCTTGATGCCATATGAGGAACAACAGCTTGAATCAACCGCATAGCACCTATTTAAGAGTATATCATCACAAAGAAAATAAAGGATGTTTACTATTTGAGAACGTAATCTGGTCAAAGAATAGAGACATATTTCAGACAAAGAATTGAAGAAAAAATCAAAATTCTGGCACACCAGTTCAATCGAAGGCAATGCTTCCTAGAAGGAGTAATCGTGTCCTAGCATTATGTATTTATCTGATTGCAATGTTATGTCAATACCAACACATTGAGCAAGCTTGCATTATCAAAATGTAATGCTCTCATGTAATTATAAATTGAAAGTGCTGGACTTGGAGAAATAGATGAGAGATTCATAGCCTAAATTACAGAAAGTGAAATGTAGAATGGGAAGGATCCTTCTAATGTAAGCACTTAGAAAAAACTGCATGCTAGTGCAGCAAAAACGAAAACCGATGTGATCTCTGATGAAACTCAGTAAAATCACCTGTCTGGATGTAAATAGCCAAGGCACCATCTCAAACATAAATCACCTGATAAAAGTATGAGTAGCTTGAGCTGAAATCATCTATTCTCTCTCTTCAAATCAAGGGAAGAACTAATAATTTAGCAAGATATTTCAGCTGAGCTGAATGTCTGTTTCTGTTGAGGAAAGGGATTTCTAGTCAATACGATATATGTGGCCAAAGACTGAGCACCGAGGTTGGCAAACTCCAAAATCAAGTCCATGAATCGGGAAAGATGTCATTGATGTGGAACAGTTTCTGAAAGAGGGAATTAGGGCCTTTAGGATCTAAAGTTTTGATGTGACTAGTCAGACTAAGCACTTGGTCTTGCTAATGCCCTTAAGCTGATGCAAAATACATTGGGAAGCATTTTAAACTTACTGTAGCGATTCAGCAACCATTCGATATTTCAATGGTATTGCTCTTTAATATCCCTCAGGTTCACGAAGAAGTGCATGGCTTGCAAAATTTTAGCCATGGTCCAATAGGAGCAAAGATAAAACTCTGATTACTAATAGGTCATCTATATAGTGAGAATAAAATCCAAGTCTTGCACAGATAAATTGTTCCTACTGTAAGATTTTCTCAAGCATGAATAGGTTTAGTAAGTATCTTTGATCCTCCCTCTAGCATCTATAAGGTTAGAAATCCAAGACATCAGATTTCCACATGAACGGAAAATGATGTATCTGATTCTGCAGAATATCAGGACATATGGCCACAATATTAGCTGCCGTTCAGCCAGTAGAAGGGTTGAAGTCAAATTGCAATGAGAACAGTGTAGTTTGATTTTCACTGGGGTTTCGAACTTCAAAATCGTGAAACAAACCTTAGTAAGCTTTCTCATGCTCCTTTTCCAACTAAATCTCATCTTTGCCAGAATCTAACTCGCTCTCCTTGTTTTCTGGAATCATACTGCACTGCGCATTACTTCACTGCCAATATCACAGAACTATAATAAAATTTTCCAGGTTGCAAGCATCAAAATTGTGTATAAACCTACACAAACTTTCTTATACTCCTTTTCCAAGTACAATTTATTCTTTGCCATACTGAACTCTCTGTTCTTGTTTGCAAGAATCATCCCACAATCGGCATTATTTCAATGCTTCTTAAGCAGATTTATAATAAATACCAAGAGACATAAAATTGTCATGAGAAAACTCATGTAGAACAGATGGTCAAGAAGGCGGGTAATAAGCTCTATCACCTACTACCAATATTTAGACTTCTCAGATAGAAACAACTGTTGATTCTTGGCCCAAGAGCAAGAATTGTGTATGCAAAGAAGAAGATAACAACTATAGCTCGCGCATGAGGTGACAAGTATGACCCAAGAAGCCGGGAAAATTTCAGAAAGCAGGGACGAGAGTGGTTACTAGAATAAATGTTAACATTGAAAGAACAACAACAAATAGCCAGAAACGCCATTAATATAGTTCTTTCGTGTGTCCAAATTGAAGCAAATAGATGTTTCTATCTGCTACTAAGAAAATCAGGCATGATTTCTTCATCCAACTTCCTTTCACAAATCACTCCACTGAAAAAGAAAATGGCATTCTTTTACTGCGAGATCAGAATCTGCACTACCAAACATGGATTACTAAAAATGCCATCAGCAGTAGACGGTAACAGCAACAACCAAATAGAAATAACAAAACCAAAATACAGATTAAGAACATCTATAAATGAAAAAGAAAGGACTAGTACTTGAATATTTGTATTACCGTACACATTGGTATCGAAAGTTTTTTGGAGAGCAGAGAGAGGGACCTCGGCAAGCGGGGCGACACACTGGATTCCAGCGTTGTTTACCAACACATCTACCCTGCCGTACTTCTCCAGAACATTGGACAGCACGTGTTGTACGCTTTCCTCCGAAAGAACATCTAGCTCTTGCAGATAGAACCTGGGGTCCTGGTCGAGGTCTGCCATTGATCCACGGGATCTACTCGTCGCTACGACCAGGCAATTGTTGGCGGCAAACTCGCGGGCCAGTGCGTGGCCGATGCCTCCGCCCGAACACCCAGTGATTAGCACCACTTCTTTGCCGTAGCAATGATCCATCAGACCCTTTAAAACTTGAATCCCGGAAGTACAATACGGAATTCAGAACCCAGAACTCCACACCCCGGTGTTCTGCACAAAACTACGAAAAATCAGCGAGGCTTTGAACAGCCAATGCCGGCCGATAATTAAAGATGGGATCTGGCCGGCATCAAAATAAGCCTAGCAGATACTGCCAGAAAGCTAATCCGTAATCCTACGACGTAATGCCATGCCACGTCGCTTGAAAAGACAGTGCAGATACTAATATTAGCATTTCCCAAGGTTCCCACCAACCGTACCCTCGCGTTTCCCGTTGGAAATACCAAATTGTCATCGCCCAGAACCTTCATCAACCGGCAAGCAAAGATTCTCCGCCGTATCGTTGAACGTTACCACCTTGTATGCTCTTGATTTTGCCGTTCACAGAGAGTAAACATTTGCTTGTAAACACACTGAACTCAGTAAACACAATCTCTCCGTTGAGAGTCATTGTTGGTTGTTAGATGGTCAGCATAGTTAAGTGTTAAATAATTATTATTAGTTTGTTGTTTCGTTGAGGGGTGTTATGACCCGTGGTGGACGTGGCAGCCATGATGTTATGTATGACCATGTGGCGGGCTGTCAAGGTTGTTGTCAAGTCTTTTGTTAATGGGGTCTCTTTTGAAGTATGTCTTGAAGGGCCAGTTGGACGGTAGAAGGAGAAGGGGCCACCTAATGACGTGGCATGAAGATGTGAAGGTTATGTTATGGATGAGACTGAAGACTGTTTTTCTTTTATTGCAAGGTGTAGGTGTCTAAGACCAGTATGGTTCTTTAGGGTACCTAGCGGCCATTCCCATGATAGACAAGGTAAGACCAATCTAGTGTGTTGTGTAATAATGGGTTAAGCAAACACCTCAAGTTAGCTCTCCTTTATTTTGTATAAAGGAGAGAAGCAACATATGTTATAATGATCAAAGAATTAATGAAAAGTTAGGAGGTTTTCAATAGCCACCATAGGGCGCAACAAGCACTTCGTTGATCTGTTCCTTAAAGACCAATTAATCTCAGGAGATTAATGAATCCTAATTTCTCATTCATTCAAAATCTCAGTCGCTAATGGTAGATAATGCCTTCCTGGTTTTCTTCACGATATTTCTTCAACATTTTCTTAAGTCAAACAAAATTCTTTTGTCTATTAAGACCATAGTTTCTCAATAAACAATGCTAACAACACCTAGGTGAAAACTTTTCTCTTTTCTCCTCCTTTTTTGTGTTTTTTTTTTTTTTTTTTGCTCTATCTTTTCGGTTGTAAGGGGAGGAGAACAAAAATAAACTTATTGTTAAGACTAAATGTATTCATGTAGATATAATCTCAACTATCTAACATAAAAAGATATAAACCACAACTTATTATTAAGAATGATATATCAAATATTCAAACAATCCCAATGTATAAGTGAGGGCATGTAGAGTAGCTTCAAATGTAGTGTAAGCCCTAGAACATGATCCAGGTGTCAAACAATTGTAGTTCCAATATTTACCATCTTCCCTTTTCTCCTCGATGCCAAATGAGGAACAACAGTTTGAACCAACTGCATTATGCCTTTTTAAGAGTATGTTATTGCGAAGAAAGCAAATGATACGTACCATTTAAGAGTGTTCTATGACTTAAGAATCAAAGAGATCTAAAGAAAAAAAAAAAAACTCCATTAAGAGTTAGATAAAAAAGAAGGGTAAAACCATGTGTTGAATCTACCATAAGAAAAAATTAAAGCTGCTAGAACAAGCTTGTTTCCATATGACTACAATGGTCTAAATATATTATCAATTGAGCTATATAAACCAATGATTGTTGGTAACTTTGGATTTCGACACTTGAGCATCAAGCTTCTGTCAAAGGAAGACTTCACTAAAACTTAGTATTGTGAGGAGACATAATTTGACAACCAAAGATATATATTGGTTCGTTGGACCAAGGACTTCAACCAAAATTAGGTTAACAAATTTGCTATAGTGTGGGTAAATTCCCATATCTTCCCTCAACCTTCCAACCTCCTAATGTGCTCATGAATGTGGCTAGTACTTTTGGCAAGGCATTGAGGGTGGATAATGAAATTGTTAAGAAATGGATTTGAAGCAAAAAAATCATAGAAATTGCTATAGATATGAGAATGATACATAATTGTTCTAACTTTACAAGTGATCTACTATAAGAGCTTTAAGGAATCAAAGAATCGGAACTAACAAATGAGCTACAATGTAATTGTGGTAATGGGCATGTAAAATGTTGGACTTGTACATAAAGGTCCAACAATAATATTTCAACATCCCCCTTCAAGCTGGTGGTCGAAAAAGATCATAAACACCTAGCTTGCTTAGTAAGAAATGATGTTGTTGTATTCCTAACGCTCTTGTCAAAAGATTCATAGACTGGTCTATTATGGATATGTGAGTAGTACGAATGACTTGAGCATTGATCTTTTCTTTGATAAAGTGATGGTCTATTTCAATATGCTTGGTTTTCTCATGAAGAACATGGTTGGCAACTATTTTCATGGTAGACTCATTATCACAGAAAAAAGCAATAGGTTTAATCAAGGGTACTTGTAGATCTTGAAAAAGTGCAAGTAACCAAATAATCTTATAAGTGGTTGATGACATGGTGCGATATTATGATTTAGTAGAAGATCTAGAGGCATGTGATTGCTTCTTGCTTTTCCACAATAGGAGTGAATCTCAAAGCATGATACAAAAACAAGTAATAGAACGTTGACTTGTAGGACAAAATCCATATATGGCATCACAGTAAACATATAATTCTAAGCTATTCTGAAATCTCATGAGTAAACCTTGTCCAGGTAATTTTTTTTATGTACCTAATGACTTGAAGGGCTGCTTCTAGATGTGAATCCTTAGGCATATGCATGAACTAGCTTAGTAACCGAACAACAAAGCATGTATCTGGTTGGGTGACAATGAGGTAGATTTGCATCCTTACCAAATGTTGATACTTACTAATATCCTTTAAAGGGGTGTCTGCCTCATTTTCCAGGAACTCATCATATTCTAAACTTGTATACTTGGCATTTTGTTCCATGGGAGTGTTTGTAGGCTTGTATCCAGAAAGTCCATATTTAGTGATAAACTTAAGAGCATATTTTCATTGGTTCATTACAATCCCAATAGGAGAACGTGTCATCTCAACTCTTAAGAAGTATTTAACAAGTCCAAGGTACTTCATTCAAAAGGTGGAACAAAGATATCTTTTTAAATCGATAACGCCTTCTTCATCCTTACATGTAATGATCATGTCATCAACATAGATAAAAACAATAAAAAGACCTTTACTTGTTTGCTTAAGAAAGAGAGAATAATCATGTTGGGAGTGATGAAAACTAGCTCGAAAGAGGGCGTCAGTAAACTTTTAATACCACTACCATGATACTTTCTTAAGGCCATATAGAGATTTCTTAAGCTTGCAAACTAGTGGTCCCCTTTGCACTGAAGCCCTTTTGGGAGACGCATGTAGATCTCATTATCTCACCTTTTAGGAAAGCATTGTGAATGTCCATTTGGTGCAAGTCCTAATGATGAACGACAACTAGGGCAACGAGAATGCACATAAGGTGGGTCTTATAGAAGTCAATGTTGCCATTTGGGTTGTATTTGATCTTATACACCATTTGTTCTTTATAGCACGATGACCTGTAGGTAAAGAAACCAAGTCTCATATATAGTTTGATTCTAATGCCCTAATTTCATTGACCATGGCATTATGTCATTTGGGATCAAAAAGAGCCTCACAGTAAGTAGATGGCTCAATTGTGGCTGATATAGAGCATATGAAATGGTGATGTTGAGTGGAAAGGCGATGATGCGAGAGGACATGGGAAATAGGGTGTCCAGCAGAGGAGACAGTAGGTACTTGGGAAGAGTTTGTATAGGAGCATATATAATCTTGTGTCCAAGCATGGGGTTTAAAAATTCTACCTGAGTGTCATGGGGGAGGCAATGACACTTTAGTGGAAAGTGATGAAGGAGGAAGTTTGGACTACAGAGTTGGGGCAGTGTAGGGGACAATGGCAAGTGAGTAAGAGTCTTGCATATCAATGTTAGATGATGGATGCATAAAAGCAGGCCTAGAAGAAGTGGTGCAATCAAAAAGGAATATGAACTCATGGAAAATGACATCTCAACTTGCAAAATTTTTTCCAATAGTGATGTCAAGAAGATGATATCCTTTCTGAGCATAAGGATATCCCATAAAAATAGAGGGAATGGATCGATGCCTAAACTTGTCCTTTTGGTTCAAGTTTGCAACATAACATAAACATCCAAAAACTCGTAAATAATTAAGTGGAGGAGGTTTGCCAAATAATTGCTCAAATGACGTCTTACCATTAAGGATGGAAGTGGGCATGTAATTGACCAAATAAGTCACAGTAAGAAGGTATTCTCTCTAAAAACAGATAAGACAATGGAACTGAAAATGCAAGGCCTGTGTGACATTAAACAAATGTCAATGTTTTCGTTCTACTATCTCGTTTTATTGAGAAGTGTAAGGGCAAGAACTCCCATGGGTGACTCTTTTATAGTCAAAGAAAGATGTACATGAGGAATTGAAAATTTTTAGCACATTATCAGTGCAAACATGCTTAACCATGGTAAAGTAGGATTAGATATGGTCAAGGGTCTTAGTCTTTTGTTTTATAAGAAACATCCAAGTAGCACGAGTATAATCATTTATTATAGTAAGACAAATCTAACACCTAAATGAAAGGGGGCCTTGTAAGGTCCCTAAATGTCAATGTGTATCAAGTCATATAAGTAGTATTAGTTTTGTAGAATAATAGAACCAATATGAATGATGGGTATGTGATTTCCATTGGGTAAGCTAACAATCCTAAGTTCATATGAGTATGACCAAGGAGATATGAGGCAATTAAAATCTCCTGTAATGTGGTCATTGGCTTCTAAATCTATAAGCCAACATGTTTAGTTACAATGTTTATGGAAAATAATTGTAATGTGAACAATGGTGCAAGTACTATGCATTACACGAATGGAAGGTTGTTTCTTTGTGTTAAGGTTGGACATGATTAGTAATTGATCCTCCTTAGGAAGGACTGATTCATCACTTGAAGCATCATTAGCTGTAGAATGGTGAACTGCATTATGTTGTCCAGCTTTTTCTTTGCCTTTCTGTTATGGTGGATTTTGGGGCTTACCATGGAGCTTCTAACACTTGGCCTTAGTGTGACCGAGAACCCCACAATGACCACATTGTGTGAGCATAAGATATTCATTATAAGTGTGTCCCCGCTTGCCATAGTGGGTGCAAGTGTCATGGCGAGAAGCTGGATCAATAGAGCCTATGTGAGCCTTAATGTGATTGGAGCTATAATGCCCAATATGCACATCAACCCCTGGAATATGGATAACAACATAAGAAGTTGAACGAACTCTCCCATGAGCATAAGGAGAATCTAAGCCAGGGTGTAAGTGGGAATCATTGGCAAAAGCAAAAGAATTTGTAGGGCTAGCACTAACAGTGGAACGATGAGCCTTTTCCTCATCCCGTATCATGCCTACAGCTTGTTAAAGAGGGGGCATAGGATGGGTATTCTAAATTTGAGAGTAGGCAATAAAAAAGGTCTCATATAAGCCATTCAGAAAATCTACAGCTTTTCTCGAATCTAGGAACTTTTGGAAGTCAATGTCTTTGTTGAGCTTTAGGTAGTAGAAGGAGATGTAAGAATCAAACTAATTGCAAAGGCTTTCCAAGTGGTAAACATATTTATCAATAGATTCCTTTTGTTAGGTAGTCTTTCTGAGATCCCGTCTTACCCCACAAATCTTAGTAGTGTAAACTTTCTGAAATTTATCACGGAGATGAAGTCACACAACACAAACATCAAAAGTGTAACTAAATATTTTATAGATCTTCGGTGAAAGTGCGATCAGAAGCCACGATAACATAACCCCATTGTAGCATTTCCAAAATGAAAATAGAGGGGAGTTAGGTTCAGGAGGTTCCACTACTGGATCAATGATGTCCATCTTATTTTTGCCAAAAAAGATCCATTTCCATGTCTTGGCTCCATGAAGCATAATTCTACACACCAAGGAGCTTATCAGAAATAACAAGAATGCCGATTTGCTCACTTGGGTGGAGATATAGAGGATGACCACCAGTAATAATGGAATCATCAAGATGGGGTTTTGGTGGATTACCTAAACAACCACAAGACATTGACGTCAATGAGAGCGATGACAACTCTAATGGGTTCATTTGTAGTGGTTGAGGTTGGAGCTAGAATCCATCACAGAGTTGCTAAAAAAATAGAAGGGGGCTCAAATAACTGGAGCAGTCACTAAAAATGAAGATAAGACTATAACAGTGGGTTTAAACAACAAAAGCGTGCGCTAGAAATAGAGAAAAGTGGGCCAGATTTGGCACGGGCATGATTGGGTGTTACTACATTTTAAACAAAAATGAAGGTAGTCTACTAGAAAAGGAAACAGAGCACGGATCTGGAATGCCTTCAGGTTCTAGGCACTAAACTTGGTTTAGTCAGACACTAGGAACATGTAAAAAACCAACCCGATGTGTGTGACTATTTAGTGTTTAATAAAATGCTCAAATGAAATGGCAAATAAAAAGAATAGAGAAAGGTTATGAAAGAATGCAAAAACATAGATGGAGACAAAATCAATGTCCACTCTTGATACCATGTTAAGAAATGGATTTGAAGTAAAAAAATTATAGAAACTTCTATAAATGTGAGAATGATACAAAATCATTCTAACTTATAAGTGAATTGCTCTCAGAGCTTTAAAAAATCAAAGAGTTGGAATAACAAATGAGCTACAATGTAATTATGCTAACCTTATGCAGTGTTGGGCTTGTACATAAGGGTCTAACAACAATATTTCAATAGAAACCTTACGATTCCAAAATGGAATTTGTTTGACGGTGTGTATAGAGATGGATATCTTTGAATCCCCACCCACCCATTTAGCTCTAAAGGTAGGAAATGGTGATATGTTCTAGCTGAAACTAGAATTAGAAAATTTCATTGATTATTACCAGCACCACAAGATCCAAGGACATTTCTTGATGAACTATAAGATAATAGTGAGGAATACAAGGCAAGTTCCCCAATAGGAGGCTCCAAAGTTAGAGCCTTCAATGACAAGTCCCCTATGTTGTGCCACCTACAAATCCTAGGGGAAAATACAATAATGCCAAGGAAGTTTTCTCCTTTGAGAATGAAAAGGATATCCTAGTAAGTGGAGTCATAGTTAATGCTCTAACACTAGTGAGCTAACTACTAGTTTTGAATGTCCCATAGATTAAGCAATGAAAGACTTTCTATATAGGTAGTGAGTGTAGAGTTTTAAAGGAAAAGAAGTAGGTTCTATTTGAAGAGATTATTGGCCTAGCTTTCAACCACATCCCACTTCCAAAGGGATAAAGAGAATTGGAGTCCTAAACTCAAGACAAAACCAAAAGGAAAAATCTAGAGCCTTTGCTTGTAGTTAATAAGACTTATGAAGCTCAAAACAGCCCCACTAGTTAGTCCCTAGGGGAATCTAAGGAGGATCAGGAAGTGTCTCCTTTGCCCTCTTCCCAAGATATAGTTGTGGAGGAAATACAAGAGTTTGGCCCATAGCAATCAAGTAAGAACTTTATAGGATTTGAGAGTTAGGACCCAACTTGCTTATGAAATGCTCTTTAAGGAGGTATAGCAAGCCTTACAACTTTTTAACCTTTTTCAGTTATTGGATATGTTGGAAGATATAGATAAAGAAGTGGATGAAGGGGTTTGCCTATCTCTATGAGATTTGGATCTTAGGAATCCCATGTTTTAGAGTTCTCCTAATGGAACTTTATTCCTACTTCCGCACTTGACAACACACCTATTAAGATTGCTTCCCCCTTACTTGGTTAGTATGTATATATGGAACATTATAAGGATAGGATCCTTGCAAAAGACAGATTATATCAAAAAGCAGTTAAGACTTGAGGCTTGTCCTTTTTAGCCCTTTTGGAACCTAAGCATCAATTTGCAAACATTTATGGTACTACCCTACAATTGCATTTTGCTCATTTTAATCCTATTAACTCTTCTATTTGTTTTTTCTGGAAGTCTAATGTTTAAGTGAAGGTACTGGCCTTTCTTTAGCAATTTATCACAGAAGAATTATAAAAGGAGCAAGGAGAAATGGTTGTTACTATAGTTTATGCCTACCATAACCATGATGTAAGATTAAACTTGTAGGAAACTTTGCAATGCCAAGTGATGAGTGATAAGCCTTGGATTATTATAAGAGATTTTAATATTATTACTTCATAAAAAGAAAGGTAGGTGGAATGCCTCATTCACCATGGGCTATTGAGGATTTTAATTATTTTTTTATCAAACCTAAGCAATCTACATGGAGGGTTTAAAAGAGAAAGGTCCACATGGTATACTAATTTCCAAGGGCTAGGAAGAACTTGGCTAAGGCTAGATCAAATTCTGGTTGATTTGCAGGCCTCCCTTAGGTTACCCCAGCTTAAAGTCATTCATCAGCCTAGGATATTGTTTTATCATAGCTTTTTAGTGGTTCTATTTCAAAAGGTTCAAAGATGGAAGGGTCAATTTAACTTTCAAAGGCACTAGACCTTGGAGGAAAATTTTATAAAGGTGCTTCAAGCACAATGGCCAATGGCTCAAAAATGATTTGCATGGGTGAGGTTGCATAAAAAACTTGTGCATTTGAATAGGATACTGATTGAAAGAGATAAAGAGGTCTTTAGAGGTAAGGATGCATAAGAAAAGATGTTTGGAAGATAAGGTTTAACACCTAGAAAGGGGGATCCAAATCTCATGGTTATTGATCAAAGCAATCTAAGCCTAGCTAGCTGAATTGCTTACAATTGAAGAAGGTATTCTTAGAGATAAGGCAAGAAATACTTAGTTAAAAGAGGGAAATATGAACACAACCTATTTTTATGCTTGTATCAAGGAGATACAAGAACAAGTAGGAATTTTTAATTGACTAGCTGACTAAATTGCTTACAATTGAAAAGGGTATTCTTAGAGATAAAGTAATAGATAAACAGTTAAAAAAGGGAGATAAGAACATGGCCTATTCCCATGCTTGCATCAAGGAGAGGTAGCAATAAGCAACTTGGAATTTTCAATTACTTGATAGGTCTTTTACTTTTGATGCGAACCTATTAGGCTTTGTGATTGTGGAATACTTTTTAGATATTCTACCAATAAGCTCCAATTCTATTAGCCCCAAACCAATTATCTTAAAGTACATTCCAACCTTGATAAGTTTAGAGCAGAATCCAAAGTTATGTAAGGTCCTAGCTTGGGAAGAGATTTGCGAGGCTTTTGATAGTGTCGCAAGTCCAAATGGTTTCATTGGACATATTTATGGGGTGGCCATGGAGATTATTAAACTTGAGTTAATTATAACAGTCAACAATTTCTTCTAAGGAGGAAAATTTTCTTTAGGTGTCATGGCTATAACCCTTGCCTTTATTCCAAAAGTTCCAAAACCAAGCAGTTTGAAGGACTTAAGCCCCGTCAGCTTGTGTAACTTTTGTTATAAGATTATCACAAAAATTCTTACAGAGCACCTAACGATAATGGTGCCTTTACTCATTTCTAAAGAACAATATGGTTTTGTTAATGGTAGAAGTATTCATAAGAATATAACCATTGTCCATGAAATGGTTAATGAAATAGACTAAGAGGTGATGATTAGGGACATAAATTGTGGAAATGTACTAATCAATGTGGATATGTAAAAGGTTGGTGAAAGGTCAAATTATATATCACCCGTAAAAAAATTTACAAGATTGTTCGATTACAAAATATCATCATCTAAGCTCAAATATTGCACTTGGCAAATTCCAAAGTTCTTGTAAAAATTTATTACAATTTGTAAGCTTGACTCCTCTGGTAGATGAAATCTTCCCTCTCACATCCTTATTGATTTTAGCAATAATGGTTGAGTTATCTAGACTTGTATCGCTGAATCTTTTTCTATTTTTTTCTCTCCAAATGTGATACAATACGGCCTTGAAAGATATACTAAGCAAAGTTACTGCAAAACTCTTCCTCTTAACAGTCTTGATCATCCAATATATTTCAACTCTCCAGTGTTCAATTCTTCGAGTTAATCCATTCATGCCTAACAAAGCCTTCCAGATGTAGTTTGTAAACCTGCACTTAAAAAATAACAGATGTAATATGTAAAAGGTTTATGATAGTATGAAGTGAATTTTTTTTTTTTTTAAGAGTACTCACTAAGTTTGGATTCTCCATTGCTTTGTGAAAAATAATTTATCACTATTTTTCAAATAATTGGTTTTCAGTACAAATCTAAGGCATAAGGTTTGGTTTCTTCAAATCCTTAAGGGGTTGAGACAGGGAAAATTGCTATCATTTAGTGTCTTCATCCTAGCGCAAAAGGTTTTCAATAGAAAGTTGAATTTCCTTTGGGAACAAGGAGCCATTGGAATTTATAAAGGCAACCATAGGTTTACAAGGGTGTCACATTTGTTATACATAAATTATATGCTTGTCTTCAGTATTGGGGACCAAAGATCATTGCAGACCTTGGGATCCTTGTTTAAAGAGTATGAAGTAGCCATTGGATGGAAGGTGAGTTCTTAGAAAACCAATTTTATTGTTTCTAAAAAGTTAGACCTAGAGTGAGTGAGATTGATAGAAGGCTGGACAAGTTTTTCACAATCCTTCTTGCCAATACATTATTTGGGCACTCCACTTTACCAAGGTAAAAGCTATACTGAGTATTTTGAGGATATAATCCAAATTGTGGAGAAATGAATACAAAATTGAAAATCTAAGCTACTATCACAAGCTAGGAAATTAGTCTTGTTCAAGAGCATCTTATACCACTTGCAAGGACCAAAAAAAAAAAGAAAAAAGAAGAAGATAAGGAAAAAAAAAAAAAAGAAATAAAGTGGATCTATGTCTAATGTGTCCCACTTAATAGGAAAAATTATTTTGTTTTGGCTTGACCTATAATCATATATGAAATAGCAAATAGTACAAATTTTGTGACATTTTTCCCTTAAGATCTATTACATGAAAAGGATAATCTAGGACTTAAAGTTATTAATTATATCCTTCATGGAAATGACAAACCAATTCAAGAGATTTATGGAACAATTGCCCATCCATGTTTCCTCTATACTTTAGCCACCAAAGTCTTTAGTGAGTCAAATCTTATAGAAATTGGCTTGCTTTCTTTGGAGCTTGAATGATAAGAAAGACATTTATTGGATAAGCTAGAATCAAATATGTACCCCCTAAGAGGAAAAAGGTATGGGATTAAGAAACTTGAACCAGGTTATAGGGTCATTATAAGCTAAACTTGCCTAAGATACCTAAAGGACAAATCATTATGAGTGGAAATACTACTACAAAAGTATAGGTATGTGTTAGAAATGACTCTTGTCATAGTTCATTTATGTCTTGTCATAAGTTATTTATGTTTGTGCATTTATGAATGTAAAGGTGTCCATGTCATAATAAATAAGCTTTATAGGTGTTCGTGTTAGATGTCACAATTGCCATAAATGATGTACCACCACTTTTTGTATATAAAAAGAAAGGCTTTCTTGTTTGGAGAGCACAACCAATTTCCCAACATCAAGTCTCTACTCACTTAAGCCCACCTCTTTACTTCCCTTGCACACATCATTACTACTAGGACTACTCTCCATTGTAAAAACCACTCCTTGTAAAAAGCTATTACTTTAAGTTTCCGCTATATAATATTAGTATGATACTGTAAGTAGTATCAAAGCCCCTGCATGGAGCTTTGATCTAATCCTGTAAATTAAGGTGTGTTTATCTTATATCTCTACTTTTAAAGTTCTTTGCATCTATTTGTAGTTACTTTGTGCTACTTCATTTTTAGCTACTATAAAACCTATATATTTGTGTTGTTTGAAAGCTTGTATCTTCATGTTAAGCCTTTTAAGCCTTGTGTGTTGTGTGTTTAGCTGTTAAGGAAACTTTGGTTCTAGGCACCATAAAAACACATAGATGGTTTTAGGTATCGTCAATAGTCTAGAATGACATCCCTTAGTAATGAAACAATAAATTATGTAAAACTTTGTTTAGTTGTAATAATTATAAGCATGTATTACATATAAATGAAAAAATAAAAAAAATCTAGAAGTTATTAGTGCTCGTCTAAATAGTATTATTGATAACATGTACTTTTGGTTTAAGAAGTTGAAAACTACTTAGCGAGTTAACCAAAACTATGTTGAGTCTACTTTGGAGTCTATGAATATAACCATTAACAAAATAGAGAATATTATAGGTAACCTCAATATAATTGATTTGGATCTCAAATAAGAGACCAAAGAAACTCTTAAGTGTATAGTAAACAAACTAGACATAATACCTATAGATGGCTTGTATAGTCCAAGAGATAATAAAATCCCTAGGCTTTTCTATGGAAATGATGAAATTTTGGTACTTCAAATAAAAGCTACCTATAATAAAAAAGAATATGAAAATATAAAAAAAATCTTAGATTACTGGAGACAATTATATAAAGACCTTAAACTCTTTATTCAAGAAAGAAATGAAATCATAGATAGGATAAGAACAACTTATCTTGAATAAGAAGACCTTTTAACTTTTTGTAAGTTTGAAAATACTTTTCTACTTTATGATAAAGAATATAACCAACCTTATGACTCTAAAGAAGAAGTTAAAGCATTTAGTGAAGAGGGGGATAAATAATATGAGTCTGAAGAAAAAGAAAAAACTTCTTTTCGAAAGAGAAAAATTAAAGATCCATTAGATTTAGAAACTTTTGTTAAGTATGAACTAAATAAAGATAATTTTGATGAGTATGTAGAAAACATTAAAACTGGTGCTTTTAATAGTGAGTAAAAGAGGAAACACCTCATCTTACATATTCTAAAAAAGATGATATGAACAAACAAAATATAGCCCAAAACAAGACATATTTAGATCTTACTAATGTTCATTTTAAGGACACATTTAAAGTTATAGATGATTGGGCATAATCACTTTCAATAGTAGTAGTCAACTACAAAAACACATGGATAAAAGAAAATTTTCTAGACTATATTGCTTCCGCACTTCAAGGAAACACTTCGGAATGGCTAAGACAATGGGAAAAGACCGAAACAAGAAAGCAGCAAAAAGTTGCTTTACTGTCAAATTTCTTAAGCTTTGATGACATATAAGGAGAATTTGTAAAAATCCTTAAAGAACAACTTTATGGATATTCATGTGAATCATAGCTTCAAGAAGATTCTAATTTTATGCTACCCAAGCTAGAATTATGTGATATATGTAGGTTTGAAGAATATGTTCAACTCTTTAAAAAATACTACTATTTAGTTGAACCACCAAAAAATGAATATTGGCTAGAATAGTTATTCAATAAATTACTTAGTTCTTAGGACAAAATATACACCACAGGTTATCCAAATTTTCTAATCAATTGTGGCACCTAACATGAACACCTTCTCCTTATGAGGTCATTACACAAAAGGTTGAAAACAACCTTTTCCCCATCTTGGAAGAGAATATTACCATACCTCCTTGCTCTGCTACAAAATAGTAAGTGCATGGTGAAGAGTGGTGATAGATCCTTTTGGAAAGACCATTGGTGTAGGAGATTCTTTTGGCTTCCGAGATGTCCTATGCTATATGCTTCTATCAAGGAGATCCTGCAAAATCCAGATATCTTTCTCACTCAAGTCCTAGAGGAGCACCACCAACACATTCGACATATTCAATTGACAGAGAATGAGGACTATTCAATGTAATTACTTGGAAGCTTATTCACAAGGGGGTGCCTATTCAATGTAAAATTCAACGCCGAGGTATCCACTTAGCTTCTAAATGGCATCTCAAAGGAAAACAATTCGACACCTATTCCTACATAGCCCACTAGCCCAACAAGTTTGGAGAAGATGTGTTGAAGCTTTACAGGTTCAAGTATCCTTTCTGTCTATGGAGGATTTTCTGTCACAATGGTGACCAACTAGAAGAAGGCAATCATAGCAATTGTGGGAAGCATTCTTAAATGGGAAATCTGACTTGCCAGGAATAAATCTCTTCATAAAGGCACGATTATGTCTTCTTAATAGATTATTCAAGGACCAATCCACAGGTTGCTTCAAATGTCATCATCATTAAAGGTGGTGATCCTAACCAATGTCATGGATTAAGTCTCATTGTAGGTGCTTTGGATTCCCATCACCAGTATCACTACTAGGAGGGGTATCCTAGTCAATTTGTCTCCACCACCAATTGGTCTTCTCAAACTAAATGCGGATGGGTCGAGTAAGAATGGCCTTAGTGCATGTGGTGGTATCATTCGAGACATCAGTGGCAACCTAATCTTTGCTTATGCAGCTAACCTTGCAAGGGTTGCAATGCTCATGTGGAAGTAAATGAACTTTTAAAGGGCCTTGAGCTATATAAAGGTAAAGGCTTAACTTCACATGTAATTGAATCAGATTTCCTATTTGCTGTGAATTGCATTAAGTGGGTGTGGTGGATGCCTTGACAATTGCAATATGTGGTAAGAAAAAGTGGGAGCTTGATACCTCAGGTCTGCAGGATCTCCCATGTTTTTCGGCAAGGTAATCAGGTTGCTGGCAAATTGGCTAACCTAGTCACGTGGAAAGGGACGTCAGAGTTGTTGTTGATGTTAGATTATTGGATCAGAATGTTTATGAATTTCTTAAATAGGACCAATTAGGTGTGAAGCGGTATAGATCGCCTTGAACTTGATGTGTAATTTTGTTATAGGGTTAGGGTTGGGATTGTTTCATCATCCTTACCCTACTCTCATGTAAAAGCCCTAACATGGTTAAAGTCCAATTTGGAAGCATTAATATAGGCCTAGGGTACTGCCCCTAATTTTTTTTTTTTTATTTTAAAAGAAGAACAACCAGGGGTCCTGCTATAGGTTTGCCATTGAACCAAGGGGCCCACTCATGGTCACGACCAGGCAGTTGTTGCCAGCGAAAGCATGGGCCAGAGCAAGGCCAATGCCTCCGGTCGAACACCCGGTGATTCGTACTACTTCTTTGCGGTGGAGGTCCATCAGGCCCTTGAAAAGAGGAGAGGATAACAACAGAACCCTCTATCACCGTTTATGTTGGGCTTATTGATATAGGAAAAGAGAATTAGGCACTTTCATGGCCGTTCGCGTGGGAAAGTGAGTCCATTAACCCTATCAACGTTGCTGCTTAGTGTTGCCGTATTTCAGATTTTATCAATAGGAACCAGAAAGTAGTATCAATAAATAAAAACCGAAGAAATGGTTGCGAGGCCTTTCCAATGAGAAGGTAGGCATGGATCGTATTCTTTTGTAAGTACTATATAAGACCTCACTAGGACGTATTGCAAGTACCTGAAGGTCATTGCTATCACACCCATGACTATGCTTGATATTTCACGGTCTTTGGAAGTATGCAACCAGATACCACACAAGCTAAAGTATGGAGGCAGAAAGAGAAATGTCATCCAAGAGAGGCCAGGGGTATTTGAGAATGAATGTTTTATATATTCTTCGTATTTGTTATTAACAAGCGGTATGTAATGTACTGCCCACGGGAGGGTAAAACCTCAAGTAGAAAGCCTCTAGTATCGGAGACGTCAAATCTAGAACCTGCCTCTCTGTTGGTAGTTCATCCTTATCAAACAGCTAAGAAGATGAGTTTAAAGTCAAAAATAGATGTAACAGCAGCAAGAGGCAGCAACTAAGTTTGAACCTGCAGAATTTGACAAGTTATGTATTGTCTTGTAATCATCTTATCTATATGGAAACAACTGTAGAATAACCTAGAAATCTCATGAAGATAAAGTATTATGTCTTTAGTGTTTAATGTTTGTCTATAAATTAGAAGTTCATGTTAGAAAACAAAAAAGAGAAGTCCCTAGAGAGAATTCAGTTTCTGCAGAAACTAAAAATACAATAATTTTTTGTGTCAACTTTGAAAACTTGTAACTTTCTTCCTACGTAATGAAATTTCGTGTTTCTTGCCCAGATCTCTTCCTTGTCTCGTCTAGTTTATGTTAGAATCAAGTTTTGTCTTATTCCACTGCGTATTGAGTTAGAAATCAATCCTACACTCTCATGGTCCATAGAGAAGAAAAATCAGAGTTGGTGTACAGAGTACCGGGACAAAATGCGGAAGCTACTTCTGTATTGATTGTGTAAACTGATTACAGAAGTGGTAAACAAAGATTGATATTTCTTGCTTTTCTCATAGGCAGCAATGCCTCTTTATAGGCTCTCAACGTCCACTTATTTTCTTCTCGTAACTTTCTACGAAGCTACCTCAAGTACTTAGATCATTCGAGTAACTTGTTGTAAGGTGCAAGCTACCTTTTGCTTTCTTCCGTGCCTTCATTTTCCACACGTCTGTACTTTTACTGCAATTCATGACTTGTCGGCTGGTGCATGGCTTCCAAACTGTGTTTGTTTCACACGAGCTGTCTTGCTGAGGTGGCTCTAATTCCTGACGCTTAAACTTGCCAAAGGCAGAGTTCACAGCACTCAAAGTGTAGCAACAACCAGTGGGAGTATTCGGATATTCTATAACCTTTTGATGAGTGATGTGGGCACGTTGTGGCACCACATGGGCTGCGTGTGTCAGCTTGTGTTGGACAACTCTCCCAGTTGACAATCCGAGGTTAAGATCAAGGTTGTTGTGCTCCACGTCCTCCATTTCTTCATCAGGCGGGTCATTGTAACGTTGATGTTGATTAGTTGGATGAGGGACCACCTGGAGTACATGTGGTGGCAGTCCATTGTACAGCCAGCGATCTCCCCTCTGCATGACTGGGCAGCACACACGTTTGTTTCTATGTTGTGAGCTGGGAGCTGAGCTTTCGCCAATACGCTGTTGCTGTGATGCATGGAATGCATGTAGATCCAGGTGACCAGCAGAAGGGACTTCTTTTTCATGCCCCCGCAAACTCTGCGTGGTCATGCAGAGTTTGGCTCGTGAAGTCTCGAAGGATTCTCTAGAGAGAGGGACTTCTTTTTCATGCCCCCGCAAACTCTGCGTGGTCATGCAGAGTTTGGCTCGTGAAGTCTCGAAGGATTCTCTAGAGAGAGGCTTTGTTAAAACATCTGCTAGCTGCTGTAGTGAAGGAACGAACTCTGTTATCAGTGACCCTTGTGCGACTTTTTCACGCACAAAATGGTAATCAATCTCAAAGTGCTTTGAGCGATTATGGAACACTGGTTTAGTTGTCAGATGCAGGGATGACATGTTATCACAGTACAGCTTTATTGGGTTAAAAATGCCAACTCCAAGGTGCCTTAGTAGGTGCAAAATCCACACCCCTTCTGCAGTTCCAGATGCCAACGATCGGTACTCAGCCTCAGTTGAGGAGCGTGAGACCGAGTGTTGTTTCTTCGAACTCCAGGACACCAGATTTGCTCCAAGAAATAGGAGATATCCAGTGGTTGAACGTCTAGACTCCGTACAGCCTGCATAGTCTGAGTCCGTGAATCCGTAGAGATTTACGGAGCTGTTTGAATGGATTTTCAATCCCAGACTGGTGGTACCGTGAAGGTAACGCAAGACTCTTTTGAGTTCAAAGAAATCTAGATGAGTTGGCGCTGCCATCTTTTGACACAAGCGATTTACAGCATATGCTAGATCAGGCCTTGTGAGTGTAATATACTGCAAGGCACCCAATATGGAGCGAAATACCGAAGGTTGATCAGAGGGTGTCTCACCATTAAGCATTTTGGACGGTTTCATGGCCACTGGAGTTGGTAGAGGCTTGCAGAAGCTCATAGCTGCTCTGTGAAGAATATCCAAGGCGTATTGCTCTTGGGATAGAAAAATGCCATCAGGGTTGTAGTGAACTTGCATGCCGAGGAAGAAGTGGAGCTTGCCTAGATCTTTTATCGGGAACTTTGCTTTGAGACAGGAGGCAAAGTGATCCAAGAGAGAGGCAGTGCTTCCGGTTACAATGAGATCATCCACATATATCAGGACCCATACGTGGTTGTTTGCTTGGCTATACACGAACAGAGATGGGTCATACGGTGAGCAGTTGAAGCCGTGATCCAACAAGAAAGATGAGAGCTTGTCAAACCAAGCTCTCGGGCCCTGTCTCAACCCATAAAGGGCTCTGCGAAGAGCGCAGATATGATGTGGGAAGTCAGTGCTTTGGAATCCGGGGGGTTGCTCCATATACACGGGTTCTTGGAGTTCCCCATGCAGGAACGCATTATCAACATCAAACTGCCTTAAGTGCCATCCGTGGACAGTAGCTAGGGTGAGAATGATCCTTACGGTGGTTGGCCTTATCACAGGGCTGTATGTTTCTAGGTAGTCAACACCGGGCTCTTGGTGATAGCCCTTGGCAACTAGCCTGGCTTTTAGGCGCTGCAAGGAACCATCAGGATTCAATTTGGGTTTAAAAACCCACTTACACCCTACAATGTTCATGGAAGGTTCTCTTGGAACTAGCTCCCACGTGCTATTGTTGTGGAGAGCGTTCATTTCTGAAATCATAGCCGAACGCCACCCAGGATGTTCTAGAGCACGATGGATTGTAGCTGGGACCAACGGTATAGACTGTGGATGAAAAAGGATGTATTTGGGGTTTGGTCGGTGTACACCCGACAAGCTTCTTGTCGTCATTGGGTGAACACGAGTGGGTAGAGTTCCTTCCGGTGGACTGTTTGGTATAATGTCTGGAAGGGAAGAGTGAGAAGGTGGATCAGTAGAGCAAGATGGGTTGGTGAAGTCCGAGGTTATAGGATGAGAAGGGGTTGATTTATGCACGTTTTCTTCTTCATGTGATGACATATTGTTGTCAGAGCCTTGGAAGGGGTGCACAGCTGGAAGAGATGAGTGCGGTGAGGAGTCCAACATGGAGTGAGGTGATGGTGTTTGGCAAAAGCTAGGTTCAGGTTGTTCCACGTCGGTGCAGGGAGGACATGGGACAGGACGTGCTGAGTCATCTATGTCCGGAAAGGGAAGAGAATCGTGTTCGGCTGTAGAAAAATCTAGGAGATCGGATGAGTTATTGTCCTTGCCCGTTGAATTGTGGGGTAAGTTGATTATGGAATGTGACGGAAGCATAGGAGTTAACTCATCCACTGTGGGACTTGGGATATTTTGTGAGGTTGATGGGTGAGTTGGCAGAATTTCTTTGGATGATCCAGAGGTCGGATTTGTAAGGTCTTTGGAATGATCTGCTGTGATATGGTGCTGGTTTCCCTGGGATAGTGCTGAAAATGGGAAAATATCTTCATTAAAAATAACATGCCGAGAGATGAAGATTTTACCTGTCTCACGGTGTAAGCAGCGGTATCCTTTGTGTTTGGCACTATATCCAAGGAATACACACTCAAGGGATCTGGCAGATAATTTATCAGTCATTATGGAACGTAAGCATGGGAAACATTGAGATCCAAAAACTCTAAGAGATCCATAATCTGGAGTTCTTTGGTACAGATGTTCATAAGGAGATTTACGATTATCCAAAGATGAGGATGGCAGTCGATTTATCAGGTATACTGCCGTTGAGAAGGACTCAATCCAATAACGCTTCGGTACTGAGGCCTGAAGCAACATTGCTCTACCAAGTTCAGTGATGTTGCGATGTTTTCGCTCAGCAACCCCGTTTTGTTGCGGAGTATATGGACACGAGAACTGCTGTAAGATTCCATTCCCTTGAAGGTATGTGTTAAGTTCTGAGCTGGTATATTCACCGCCATTATCGGATTGTAAGATTTTAATTTTAGTATCAAATTGCCGTTCGACCATGGTGTGAAAAACCTTGAATATTTGGCAGAAATCCGATTTCCTCTTTATTGGATAAAACCAAGTAAAACGAGTACAATCGTCAACCAAAACAGCATAGTAAGAGAAGCCCTGACATGACTGGGTAGAGGAAGGTCCCCATAAGTCGCTGTGGACTTTCTCTAAAGGAGTGGTTGATCGATGGGACGAAGCTGAAAAAGGCAAAGCATGACTTTTACTGAGAGAGCAAACCGAGCAGGGAGAAGAAATGTTTCCATTTACTTCGATGAGTTTGCTACTTTGGAGGAATTTTAAAAGCTGAAAGTTAGAGTGACCCAATCTTCGGTGCCAAGTGCTGCCATTTGCCTTTTGTTGGTATTTTGAGTAGAGGGCCTGGGTATTTTCCACGGGCAGCACATATAGGTTTCCTTGTCTATGGCCCTTGAGCAGGACTTCCTGCGTGGTCAGATCCTTAACAACAAAAGAGTGACGGTCAAAAACCACTATGCATGGAATATCATCAGTAAGTCTTGAGACTGATAGTAAATTGCGCGTTATGTGGGGTGATACTAGAACTGAGTTAAGTTCTAGTTTTCCGTTCCCAATAGTGGTGGATCCGAAATGAGTGATTGGAAGTGTTTTTCCATTTCCTACCATAATAGAGTCCAAACCATGGTAAGGTGATGAGGTCATGAGGTTACCTGAGGAGTCCGTGATATGTGACGAGGCTCCAGAGTCAACAACCCACTCGGTGTTAGGAGGTTCGTTGACTTGAAGAGCAGCCAGAGCTTTAGGAATATCATTCGTTTGGAAGGTGTGGTCAAACCTTCTCCAGCACTCCAACGCTATGTGTCCCCTTTTTCCACAAATTTGACAGTTAGTCAAAGGTTTGTTGTCAGCAGTAAAGGGATTACTTGCCTTATCAGTGGGCTCAGGAGGCACGGCTTTTGTTGTGGAGCGGGAGTTCTGAGCTGAGGGATTAAAGCCTCGTCCTTGAGAGCTAAAAGATGTCATGACTCCTCGGCCTCGAGACCCATTTCTGCCACCGCGGTTGGTGCGTTGTGCAGAAAATGCCAAATTTTCATTTGGAGTGTTAACAGATCGGATAGAATACCTATTGAGTCGGGACTCAAAAGCTTGCAGTTGAGAGACGACTTCGCTGAACTGCGGGATAGGCGGTCGAAACATGGCAGTTTTAAATGCCTCATATTCTTGACCAAGACTCTCAAGGAGTCGAAATGTTTTGGAGGGGTCTGACAGGGGCTTCCCAATGGAGCTGAGCTGATTTGAAAGGCCTTTGAAATCGGCCAAAAAGGTGGAGAGAGTTTTTCTCTCTTTGTGGAGGTTGTTAAGCTGTGAGAGTAAATCGAATTCACGAGCTTCGGTTCGCTGAGCAAAATGATTTGCGAGAGCATTCCACACTTGAGCGGATGACTCAAGTTCAAAGATGTGGCCTAAAGCTTCCTCCGAGAGTGTGCTGATAATCCATGATTTTACCAGCGCATCACTTTGTATCCATGCATCATATGCTGGATTTGAGGCTTCCTTCTCTTCAATTTGAAGAGTTTCAGGAGGGCAAGAGGTCTCTCCGGTGAGAAATCCGGTGAGTTTCTGAGTTTGGGTAAGTGATTTTATCTGGGTCATCCACGGAAGGTAGTTTCCTTCCGTGAGTTTGATAGTGACAAAATTACTGACATTGACAGTGTTTGGGAAAGGGTAGGATGCGGTCATAGTGGAGGTTGATGACATGATGTAAAGTTTGTGAAAAGGTGGTGGAGATCGTAACCTCTCTGATGCCAAGAAGAAAAATCAGAGTTGGTGTACAGAGTACCGGGACAAAATGCGGAAGCTACTTCTGTATTGATTGTGTAAACTGATTACAGAAGTGGTAAACAAAGATTGATATTTCTTGCTTTTCTCATAGGCAGCAATGCCTCTTTATAGGCTCTCAACGTCCACTTATTTTCTTCTCGTAACTTTCTACGAAGCTACCTCAAGTACTTAGATCATTCGAGTAACTTGTTGTAAGGTGCAAGCTACCTTTTGCTTTCTTCCGTGCCTTCATTTTCCACACGTCTGTACTTTTACTGCAATTCATGACTTGTCGGCTGGTGCATGGCTTCCAAACTGTGTTTGTTTCACACGAGCTGTCTTGCTGAGGTGGCTCTAATTCCTGACGCTTAAACTTGCCAAAGGCAGAGTTCACAGCACTCAAAGTGTAGCAACAACCAGTGGGAGTATTCGGATATTCTATAACCTTTTGATGAGTGATGTGGGCACGTTGTGGCACCACATGGGCTGCGTGTGTCAGCTTGTGTTGGACAACTCTCCCAGTTGACAATCCGAGGTTAAGATCAAGGTTGTTGTGCTCCACGTCCTCCATTTCTTCATCAGGCGGGTCATTGTAACGTTGATGTTGATTAGTTGGATGAGGGACCACCTGGAGTACATGTGGTGGCAGTCCATTGTACAGCCAGCGATCTCCCCTCTGCATGACTGGGCAGCACACACGTTTGTTTCTATGTTGTGAGCTGGGAGCTGAGCTTTCGCCAATACGCTGTTGCTGTGATGCATGGAATGCATGTAGATCCAGGTGACCAGCAGAAGGGACTTCTTTTTCACATAGCATGAGTTTGATTGAGAATCATGTAAATCCGTTAAAGATGATTGAGCTTTTGAGCTTTTCTAAATTAAAGAAAACGCATTAAAGGAACGAGATCTCACCCAGGACGCAGGCAGATTCAAGCCCATGGAAAGATAAAGTAATTGATCCAAACCTATATTTTGCTATCCCACTCATCCTCTTACACAATCAATTTAATAAGATTCACTTGGGATAAACACAAGTGCAGGAATATTGCTGTTAATTGGAGAAAGTGTGGTCGGCCCCTTTTCGGTAGTCAATCTTGTTCAAGAGAGGTGCATTTCTCCCTTATGTTATACCCATGTCGTGTGTGCCAACTCACGGCTTTTTTGTAATCTATTTGAATGGTTGGTGCAACTTGTGAAGCTTTTAAGATAATGAGACAGAAGTGAGCGGCCCGCGGCCGACACTCTTAGCCTCTAAATTTTGCGGCCTCGTTAACCATGCATTGTTCTTCTTTTCTTTTTTTTATATTTTCTGGTTGGTAGTGCTCATTAAGATCGGATCATACTAAGCTTTAGAGGAGCTCCGTGGGATGGCATCTTTTTGGTCGGCAAAAGAGGAAAGAACCCTTTAAGATAACAAAGATGGGGATCAACCCCTTTACTGGAGTTGGAAATTGTTCATTGCTTCATAAGCTAATCCACTAGACAAGTTTGACAAGTGATTTTGAAGCACCCTTCCTATGTATACATTCGTACGAATTCTACAAAAACGAGGAAAGTTTAGATATACTTATTGGGTAAATTAGTAACTTGTGCACCTTAAAAATGGTTGTCGTATTTAATATATTTTACAAGAAATGAAACCTTATAAATGACCTATGTTTAATGGAACAAGAGTCTTTCTAAAATGCCCTTTGAATCACTAAGAGAAACTTTCAAATTTAAGGTTCAAACTATGTTTAGGAGTAATAACAGGTTGTATTGATAAAATACTTTTATTTATTTTCAGTTACGACAGAGCACATTATGGACCAAATCACAAGACCCTTATCTGATTTGATTTGATTTGATTTTTTCCTGAGTCTATATTTGAGAAAGGGGAGGAACACGTAAACGTTTTTAGTTCAATATCTCTTAGCTTTGGTGAAAAAGGCCAAAGACAAGAGACGTGAGAGGAAGCAGTAAGGCAAAGAGATAGTCTTCGCTTGCTTATAGAAGTTGGTTGATCCGATTGAAAATTGTAGTTTGTTTGATTAAAGGAAGATTTATGAAATTACAACGACAGCTTGGTCCTCTCAATCTAGACTCGATCTATTGTAATAGCACTTTGTACGTGTTTACTGTTTTTGACACAAATTCTAAAGGCACAACATGTCTTAAGAAATCCATAAAGGTAGTTTTTATAAATTTTGATTAAATGACATGACGGATGAGTTATCTTATCCCAATTGTTATTTTTCTAGGTTACATTACAACGTCAGCATGATCTTCTCAATCTAGACTTGATCTAGTTTAATGAGCACTTTGTACCTATTTAAAGTTTTTGACACAAATTCTAAAGAAACAACATAGGTATTAAGAAATCTATAAAGGTACATTTTGTAAATTTTGATTAAATGATATGATAAATGAATTATCTTATCCCAATTGTTATTTTTCCGTGTTCGATTTGGACTTGCGGGTACATGATGGGTAATGCTAACAGTCATAGAATTGTTTTGTTAGCTTAAAATTTATGGTCTAAAAAGGGTGTAATCTCTCTGCCACCATGTATATGCGCGAATGTGCCTAAACACGAAGTAGAAGTCCAAGGACGAGGATTCATCCCTCAGTAAAAACTTCCCAATCCATCAGGATATCATAATCATGAGATTAAACTAATAAGAAAAATATTGACAATAAAAGTTTTATAGAAAAATAAAATGATCATTTATATAATGTATAATTATAGATTTATTTTTTTAATTCATTTATGTATTAACTTTTGAGTTAAACTTTAAACATTCATGTATTAACTTTTGATTTAAACTTTAAATATACTTATATAGTATTAGAATCTATGTTGATCAACTCCAATTTTTGTCCAAATATGAAACTTTTGGGTATTTTTTTTTCTTTCTAATTTTAGGTAAAAGAGATGTAAAGGAGTTAGGTGTCAAACCTAGGACCTTTTTGGTCTTAGGCAACTTGAGTCCTAATTGAGTTACATGCTTATCACAAAGATAAAAATATCATATAGAAAAGATACAATTATAGAATAATTGTTAAATTTAGAGTTATTTTCCCCTACTCATGAGTTTTTTTTTTCAATAGAAATTTGAATCTATTTATTAAAAAAAAAAAACTAAACTTGCCAAAAAACAATAGAGATAACTTAACCATGCAAAAATCACAAGAATTACATCCTCTAAAATATGAAAATCTACAAGCTGAACTTAAGCGATGAAAAGTAGAGTACACCAGGCTTTCATTCTACAGGAGACAAGCACACGCATCATATGTACATCTTCTCAGAAACAAGCCACGCATTTTATAAAAGTTTAGGAAATATATATGCCACAGTAAGCAGTTGAGCTTCGCAAACCCTCTCAGGTTAAGGCTTAGGGTACATTATGGGATGTCTCTCCAGGTTTTCCAGCAGACGGCAAAGAGCCGGGATGGACCCTTTTACTCCGTCCTGGGGCAGAACCACCTTCCTTCTTCTCTTCTGCGTTGCTCTCTCCACTTCTCACCTTCTCCTCCATTTTCTTCATCTTTTCCTTCTGGCGTTTCTCCATCACGTAAACTGGCGCACAGGCAGCGGCAACGGACGACATGAATGGAAACAAGAACTCGATGTAAGAAATTGTGGATGCGATTTGCAAGTTGGGATTGGTGACTCTACTGGTTACAATTTATAGAGTGGTCATGAGCTTGGTGAGCAAGCCGTCACTAGTATTTGCGTCTCACAACAAAACCATTAGGGTTATCATCTTACTTTTGACTAAATTAGATTGGCCTAAATTAGTGGTGGTGGACCATTGAAGGGGAAGTGGGTATTGCATAAAAAGTGGGTTCCTGTGGGTGGCACACTGGAATGGAATGGCACAGCCATTAGCTCCACGACATGTGCGGCGTCACCCCCAGTTATTGGGGCAATTACGAATGGAAGGTGCATAGATGGACATTAAAGGGGTTAGGTTAAAGTTCAACCCTAGAAACAAATAGTGCTTACCCGTTGAGGTAATAGGCTGAAGGAGAATATATCTGTTCAACCCGACGGTGATATTCTATTCTGTGCTTCCTTACAGAGTAGTCCTTGCCGTGTACTAAACATCTTTCCGTATATTCCTTTAAGATATAAAACTAAGTTGTAGTTCCAAAGTAAAACAGGGTTGGTGGGAAATTCATTAAGCGAATCCGCATCAAAAGGATTGATACCTAAGTTGGTATCAATTCCATCACATCTAAAAGTTTGGTCATGACTTGAATCAATCAAGCACCCTACAATGATGGAAATTTTTATACTATTGTGATTTCTGTTACATCCTAAGATTCGTTTGCTTTTGCCACATTGGAGATATTTCATTTGATTCGAATAGTTTATTACGAATAAAGATTTTAAACCAGTAAAATTTCTGGAAGAGAAATGTCAACATGTCCTTTTATCTTAAGAGTTAGAATTCTCTTTCTAAGCTTGACTCATCTATATTCGTTTTTCAAATTTTTGGCCAAAATCTTTTGAGTTTTTCTCTCAAAGTAGATGGTGATGGAGAAGGAGGAACAATTGAAAGGGAAATTCCAAGATTGAAAGCAGAGAAGGAAAGACACCAAGAAGAGATTTTGAATTGGAAAATAGAATTGCATTCCATAAAGTAGATTCTACATTGTGTACCATATAAATATGCACATATATGAGAAACAATGTAGTAAAAGAAATATTACAAATGCAATCAATCATATACCAGAAAATATTTTATTTATGTGCAATATATTCTACTTCCTTGTCTAAACATTCATAACTTTGAACCGGAGCTAATACTTGATTGGCAAAGCTATTGGTTTTTCATCTTAAAATCCTTGATTCCGGAATGGGCTTCTTCCAATTTTTCAGGTTTATGCTCTGCCCCGAGTAAAGATCGGGCTGGTCTTTGTTTGCACATATAGGACAAATGCCCCAATACCACGTCTTTTTGGTACATTTTCTGTAATTTATTTCATGTCTTTTGATAATTATTCATATTCCTTATATTATTAGATTGGTTAAACAGTTTGAGATTGCTCCTTTCACTAGTTATAAATAGAATACGAAAAAAATAGTCATCATTAGATACATTACCAATTGGGTTTTTCTAAACGGAGCCTGGATACTTCATTTTATTGGTCAATAGAACCAGCTATAAATTATTCTAAAACATAAATAATTCTAATTGATAATATTAATCTCGGACACCCTCTCTAGAAAAACAAATTTAATATAATTGCACTTCACGCTCCAAACTTTTGATAAAAGAATCCGCAACTCCAATATTATTTTAAATACTTCCCCTCAATTTAGCAAATTGTATATATTGAAATCCAAACTTGCTCAATAGGAAGTGAATGCTTGCCTATGACATAAGGCCTTTGTAAAAATGAACTAAATCTTGATTATGCATTTATGAATATTTTTTCTATTATTAGAGCTAATCAATCACTTTGTTGCAATGTGAAGGGTAACTTTACTGTCACTTAGTGTAAGAGTTGGTTCTTCTATTTGTACGGTTGCAAATTAGTTTGTAGTTTCAAACTATCTCAAATTATCAATATGATGGCTTGATACTTAGCTTCAATCAATAATCTTGACGCTATAAAATTTTTCTTCTATAAGTTAGACATAGAAACCTATAGAAGATCTTTTGGACATGGGGGAAGTACCACAATAGAGTCACAATCGACATTGATTTCTAGCCTTTCTTTCCAAGAGAAAAGTCTTAGCCCTAAGCATCTCTTCGTGTTTAAGGACTTCCATAATTGTATCCATATGAGATTGTTGCGAGGAATGCATGAGATGACTAAGTGTTTGCATTATGTAGCTGATGTCTAACCTCATAATGTGAGATGGATGAGTCATTCTACTAATAGTTGGTAGCTTGAGGAGTCATCTATAGGAGGTATACTTCAAGATATATAACTCTAGCTTCATAATTAGATGTAGTTAGCTGTGCATTATGTTCCATTTGAATGATTGTTGGCTTGCATGTAAAAAATCATAACTATGATATGAGTTCAAGTGTATATTTTCGGTTAACTGAGATATGTCTTACTTGGAATGTGAAATCTAAATTTCCAAAAAATATTGGTCTTTTGCCCCCATTTGTTCCTCCAGTCGGCACCTTTTATTCATGTTGCTAGATGGGCAACGCTCTTCAACAAGAGCTTATGTGTTCCTAATGCCCATGGTCCCCTAATGGTCCCAACCCATCCAAGCTAACTCCATTTGTTGGACCTACTCCTCCAAATCATCGGATGGAGCAAATCCTATTGCTCCACCAACCGCAGACATCGATTCCATCTTGGTAATGAAAGCCACCATAGTTTGTTGTGTTTCATGAAATTCCTTGGATAGATCTCTCACCTTTTTTGTTAGATCACTTATTCCTAAGTCAGGATCTCTCACATCTTTTGTTAGATCACTCACCCCTGAGCCAATTTGTGTAATCTTTGCCTTTGCCTGTTCACCCTTGCCTCCATCCGCTGACCAAACTACTTTGATACTAGTTGATGCTGGTATGAAGTAAATGCAGTGGCTCTAAACTTGGTGATTGGCTTGTAGCACAAAATCCTCCACAAGATTCAAATGGGAGCATCTCCGCCGACCTATGGTAGAAGCAGCTGAACAAAAGAAGAAAATACTAAAGAGTTCAAACTAGGGAGCTCTAACCCCTTACATAATATTTTTTGCAACCAAGATTTTAGGTAGTCTCTCTTAAAGGTTCCCTACCTATTTCAACACTACCCACATTTCTCCCCACACTAATTTAGGCCTCTTATACACAAAGCCTACCTAAGTTAAAGCCCAACTACATACGAAGCTCAAGACATATAACATAGTTATAGCAAGATACATAAAACCCATAACATTTTCATTCTGCACCACCAATCGAAAGAGCCAAAGCATCGACATTAAGTTTTTTGCAACTATCTACATTACGAATGGAACTAAAGATGCTTAGAATGCATTGCCATATGAACTTGTCCTTTCTCCCACATTTGGTTGCACAATAAAAGCAATCAAATACGTAAGATGAGATATGGAAGGTGATTTATTGAATAATTTCTCAAATGGGGTTTGGCTATTGAGTATAGTGTGGAATTTTGTTAATTAGATATGTTGTACTTAATATCAAATGAGAAATTTATAAGAATTTGAGCCTGAAATTTTAATGTACATGTCATCTAGAGTATATTTATGTTTTCTTTCAATCACTCCATTTTATTATAAGGTATATATTCATGAATTATTATATATTATACATCATAAGGAGAATAGGGAAACATTCAAATTGTGAAAAAATGTAGGGCATTATAGCTCTAGTATATTTGACTAATGTTTCAAATTGGTTCTAACATATAGAGAAATGTAGGGATATGCCACTGGACTCATAAAATTTAATATATTTTGTTTTGATGTTGTTGCTGATGAACCTATAAATGTTAGTACGGAATGTAGAGAATTTTTTTTTTTTTTACCCTCCAGGCGAGAATCGACGACAATTTTAAAACGGATTTTAGAGTTTCACCGAGGACTTATCGCGTCGATAACATAATCAATTTAACAGAAAAAGTTTTACGCTATTTATCTGTCGAAGCTTTTGCTCATCGCGTTAATACATACAAAGTCGCCACTACAACTACTTCAATTGAAATACGGCTTTATGGAATTTGGTAGGAGGGGATCGAACACTCAAGCTGCGGCAGCCACCGGCGTTAACGCGATTTTTCGCTCCGCCAAAGCTCCTCCCTTCCACCGCTGACAGGAACAAACCCAAGAACCACACTAAAACCCAAAAGCATCCCCTTGTACCCACAACCTTCGTTGTTCAGTCGCTAGTTTTGTCGAGCAAGTTCACCACCGCCACTGCCCCCTCTGATTTTCATTCTCAAACCATGTTACGGAGGTATGTTCGGGCATCGCTAATATCTTCTTTGACATATTTATCTGACTGTAACTGGAAATGAATTTGTGAATTATTCTCGCTCTGTAATGCTTGTTAGCATCCTCAAGCCCCAATTGTTTCAACAATTTTCACCGTTTTAACTTGAGAGTGGTCAATTTATCTCTGTGATTTTGTTCGAATGCGATTTCTGAGCCTAATGCCAAGTCTCTTCGATTTGCAGATCAGTTCTGGAAATTTCATCTCGCCGTGCCCTTAGAAGGATCCCCAGGCAGATTACTACTCAGGCACGTAAAACATAGTTTTGCTGTGAGAAATCAACTTGTTGCTTATGGAGTACATTCGTTCCAATGGGTGCTAATCATTGAACAGAAACTTCTTGCTATGGAACTTTATAAAATCAAGGAGATTTTGCGACTGATGGACTATGTTGTGAATACTAAAGTCTGTCATCTGTGAATGCACATAAGTCTTTGCACTCCTTATAATGCGGAATTTTTTGTTTTAATCACCAGCTAGTGACAATTTTCATTGACATTCTGGTACTCTATTGCCACTTGGTGTTGCTAATAATCGTAATTGTGGTCATGAGGCTTTAGGGTAAAAGTCCTGGTCGAAATCATAACTCTTAATTTAGTTGCGTGAGTGCAATTCTGGTGAGGGCCAGAGAATTTTAAGGTCTTCCAGGAAATATAACTAATTTTAGTCCATGGCAGACCTAAATGCAATTATGTGATACATGGCTTATGAGACTATTACGTTATTGAATTGGTAAAGCTGTTTGTCAATGCCTACAACTAAATACTCACTCTTATTTTGTTCTTCTTTCTGGGTCACACTTGCAACAGATACCAGCGTTTCTTTCTTCAAGAAAGGAATTCTCAACAGGATCTAAGCAAAATGCATCCTCAGGACCTGGTTCTGCAGGCAAGCCCTCTGAGTCTCGGGGTTCATTGCCCAAAATTATTGTTGGAAGTGTTGCTGTTGGTGCTGCATTCTTTGCTGCATATCAAACTGGCTATTTAGACCAATTACTTGGAAAACAGCAGCAAAGTTCATTGAAGACTGCCAAGATTGGTGTTGAAAATAGAGGGGCAAAGGATATCCAACATTCTTTAGAACAGTTATCTCCTGGTGGAGGTGAAGAACCCAAAAAACTAGAGATTGAGCATCCTGCAGAGCAATCAGTTTCACAGGAAAATGAAGAGGCTGACAAGGTAAGTCCCCTCACTGAGGATGCTGAGCAGAAGGTTGAAGCTAATTTAGATCTTCCTCACATTGAACCTTTAAGCGAAAGACAAAGTGAAGACCAGTCTCACGTGAAAGAAAAATCTGAAACAACACCTGCAGAGGGCCTTGTCTCTGTTGAGGAGAAAGAGTTGTCTGTTTATTCGCAGAGAAGTGTGGAATCTAATGAGCAAGGTACAGACTCTGGAATATCATCCAAAGAGAGTCTTGACATAAAAAGCTCAGAGGAAGACACTGGTAAGATCCAGAAGGAAATTCACACTGCACCTGCCTCTGCCCAAGATGCTGCTGTTCTAGAAGAAAGTGATACAAAAACTTTGCCACATGAACACATTAGCATGGAAAAAGGACCAGCGGTACGCTGCTTGACTCTACTCTATGTACTACTCATTTCGCAAGAGCAATACTTAATTACAGTTTCAATTAGAGTGTTCTACCATTGGAATTTTTCCATAATTATAGTCTCTGTCAAACAGGACTACTGTTACTTTAACTCAGTTTTAGAATATTGTGTGTTTTTTTTTGGTCATGCTCGTGTACCTGTTCTTTTTGGGAAATTATTATCCCTCTTCCAGCCAGAAAAAAAAGAGAAGGCTACAAGAAAAAGTTGTTTTCAAGGCTTTATGAAATTATGTGTGCTATTGCTATCTATTTTACTAAACATTGTACCTGGACATGGCAAGGCTTCATATGAGCGTCTTTTTTCTTTTTGGCTGAAAAAATTGGTTAAATCAGCTTCAGGATGCTAAATTGTTTAGTGTTCCTGCAATAAAGGATTAAATGAAACATTTTGGTGGCAGTAGAACCAGAAGCAGCTGTGATAGATGATGATGATGATGTTGATGATACTAATGACATTCTTATTTTCTATACTCATGTTGTGTGACTAGGAATTCATTCTACATTTTTTATTTTTTATTTTTTATTTTTTTTGCTTTTCCATTTATGTTGGCATTTCTTTTTATTTTGTTGATTTGTACTCATGTTTTTTCTAATACTTTTATGGCATATAGTGAACGTCAGATTTTTCTTCTTTTTATTTTTTCTATTTTTGATCAAATAAAGATCAATCTGCTTGACTTTCGTTGATGTTGTTTCTGGTGATATTCTTTGTAGGATTCATCAGGTAATGGTTTACCATCACCAAGTTCTCTCCTGGAGGCATATAATTTAAGGAATGAAACTGGCGATGGTACTGGAACTTCTTTAAAAAGTCAGGAAACTGGGGAATACAAATATCCTCCAAAAGAAGAGGAGGTTGTTATTAGCATAACTTTTCACTTTTCCAATCATGTTCAGTTGGTGATGCTGAAAGAGAATGTCTGACTACATGTAAAGACTAACTTGTGGTTCTTTGGGACAATAGGCTGTAATTAATGCGAGTGATGGTTACATATCCAAGGATGGAAAGTTGGTGCTTGATTTCTTAGAAGCCCTTCATGCTGTTGAAGAAAGGCAAGCTGAGTTAGATGCTCATATTTTTGCTGAAGAGAAGAGATTACTAAAGGTTTGAAAGATTGCATACTACTAGAATAAGCATAGTTACCAGTTGGTGAGACATGCTTTGTACTTGCTTTATTATATCTTTCTTCATTATTTAGGAGAAATATGAAAAGGAGTTGAAGGATGCAGCAGCCAGGGAACTCATGCGAGCAGAGGAGGCTGCAATGTTGGATAAGGTTGCTGCAGAATTCAACCTTTACCTTTTGTTTTACTTCTAGCATGATATGTTTGATGTAGTTGCGGTATGTTTTGATGGGCCTTGATGAAAGGGATAATGGTAGGAATATGACGCAGCGAATTTGGTAGGGATACACTTCCCCCATCCCATTAGAGAGAATAGGATACCTCTTTACAAACCTGCTACACCCATCACAAAATATAGTTGGACTGTTGGGATGAATAACGAATTAGGCTTGTTGGAGGCCTCTGTCTCATACAGATTTGTATATGTTTAAAAAGATCAATTTTTGAACTATTTGACATATGAAATTTAAGACATTTAAAAAACCTTTTCACTTCCTGCATTAATTATTTTAGGGCAGTATATAGGAGTAAAGCCATGGCACCCATGTATACTAGGGGTTCCATGTCATAAACAGCACATTTTCATTTCTGGTCTACTTGTAGTGAGACTTTAGAGCCACTTGTTCCTCTGGTGTAAGATTGTTATGGCACCTCAAATGTGAAGAAAGTAGACGTGATTTAGATGGAGAAAAATGACAGAAGAAAGGAGAAGAATATTAGTCTAAAATTCATAAGCTGGGAAGTTAAGTTTCGGATGAGTGTACAAACCCCAACATCGTTCATGGTTGATGAACATATTTGTAATTGTGCAGTCTTAACCTTCAAGTATTATCATTTTCCATGAAGTATCAATTAATACCAAGTAAGCTTGAAGGGAAAAGAGTAGCAGAAGTGTAGATAAACATATGTTACAACTAACTCCTTGCAACTTCCCCAAAAATAAGTCCAGTTGTTACTGCTTTTCTATCAATATCAGGACCCTATGATCAGTTGTTTGACTAATGCTTATTTAATTTTTTTTTTTCCTATCAATTTCAGGAACTAAAGAGAGAAAGGGCAAAAGCAGCTCTTGCTCTCAAGTCCCTTCAAGAAAAGTTGGAAGAGAAACTAAAGAGGGAACTTGATGAGAAGGTGTGCTTTAACATTTATGCTGTCAAATGCAAATAACTATTTCTGCTTTGACAAATAGTGACCACAATTTACCGCTTCTTTTATATATGCAGGAAAATGAAGCAGAACTGAAGTTTAAAAAACTTCAGGAGTTGGCAAAAGCAGAACTTGTTGCGGCAATTGCAAGTGAGAAGGCTGCCCAGATTGAGAAAATGGCAGAAGCAAATCTTCATGTAAGATATTTGATAGTCTCGTAAGATGATTCAGCTGTATGTTAAACTACAGCACTAAATTTTCAATTTGATGCATATTTCAATTCCTTAAGAAGGCAAGTAATAAATCTGATCAATTTTGATTGTTAGGGATATTATTAGTTTTTTTTTTTTTTTTTTTTTAAGTTGGGGGGTGGATTTTTGGATTACTTTCAAGAAAACATATGGATGCTTTGTAGTGATGCTATTAATGGTTGCTTGATGAAGGATTGCACAAAAATCAGTTGTGCATACTAAATCTTGTGAAAGAGACTAGTTCTAGAGATAAAATCATCTGCTATGGCATCTATACAGCTAGTTAAAAGTTGTTCCTAGCATATAGAACGATTTTAACTTCTCAGTACTTAGTATAACTGACAATTCCAGTCTGTCAAAATTATTTTGAGTGCTAAAAGAATTTACTTCAATGTATCTAATCCTACATAAAAGGAATAGTAATCTTATCAGTGGGACAATATGAACAGATTTATTAGGATAATTTTTTTGTTTGAAGATGAATGATGAACACAAAAGGGATATATAGGCAAAAATAGTTAACAAAGACTGAAGCTATAAATAACGGTAGAACATGTAATTTGTTGAAATTACGAGTTGGGATGTTTATAATTTTCAAAGGAATGAACCTTTGTGTTTTATGAACATATATTTCATGAAAAGGAACAAGTACACGGAGGGTGTACAGTATATCTTCTAAAACACATTTCAACCCCCATTTGTTCTTAAGAAATTTCAAAATCTTTCCCAAAGTACCCATGACATATCCTTGCATATCTAGTTCATTTCGTACTGCATTTGAGAGAAAATAATATTTTAACTTAGTACATCCATATAAGGCACATATCGGATATGGGGAAAACAGTAACTTCGAGGGTTTGTGCTTCAATAGACTTTACCAAGCTGATGACATTATCACCAAGTAGGAACTTTGTGTTAGGTTGATGCTTCTGTATTAAACACTGTTTAGAAATAACAAGAAAAGAGAAGGGTCCTTATATCTGCAGCAAATATTGGGGGTTGCAGGATGCATTTTCATGGCTTCAAATACTGTGGAGATCAGAACCGACATCCTAATTTGTGTAGATTGTTGAGGTAATATGCTTTTCTATCTACAGTAGTGACTCTGTAGAGGAGAATATGTGGATCGGAAGTGTCACAAGAAACAACTGCAAAAATTTGAAGGAGAAAATACACTAAAAAAGAGAACTTAAAGTAAGTCTGACTGGCATGGGGAAGCAAAATGGTCCACGGTCCACAGTCCACTTTTTTCTAACCAGCGTAGAAGGAGACAACACTAGCTGTATTATAGCTTGAATAAACTTAAACTTGTGTAAATTGAAGTTTCTATATACATACCATTCTCATGATCAAATTTTAGAATGTGTGCTGCATGCATCAATATCTTTTCGGCCATTTGGCTAACTAAGTTCTATAATGAACAAAAGTTAATTCAGTTTTCTCTTTTTTAGATAAATGCCTTGTGCATGGCATTCTATGCAAGGTCAGAGGAAGCTCGTCAGAGTCACTTTGCTCACAAGCTTGCTTTGGTAAAATTCCCTTGTTCATTTATATCGCTGCTGTTGTTATTTGTTTTTCTTAAAGTATTCCATATACCATTCTATTAAGGAAGAGTTCCATATTTATTGCTATATAGCTTCATCATTTGTATGTTTTGAGCCAGCAAAATTAACAACCTAACAACTATTGCATTTGGCTCTTTCAGGGAGCAGTTGCTCTAGAAGATGCACTTTCAAAAGGGCTACCAATTGACACAGAAATTGGTGCTTTGCGTTCTTATCTTGATGGTAGTGATAAAGACTCGATTGTAGATTTAGTCCTATCATCCCTTCCTGAAGAAACACAGAAAAATGGCACAGATACCATTTTGCAATTGAACCAAAAGGTTAGTCGTTTGTATGCCATGTTATTAACACTACACTAATGGATGCTGTTTCTCCCACCATTAACCTAAAATACTTCTTAATGCTGCTGATTGTTTTCTTTTTTATGACACTTTCAATGCCAAATATCACAAGTTATATTTTGTTTCTTCTAATATCAGTGCAAAGGATTGTTGGAGAAAAATTGATTGCGCACCTTTGTTTCATTAGTTATGTGTGTTTTTGTAATATTTTCAGTTCTTGTTGACCTGCACTTGTTTGCTAATGCAATGCCCAAGAATTAATGCAACTTAAGAAGACCGAAATTACACAACTTATGCCCTTAATTCAAGGGAGGATCTTGACTTAGACTATAGCAATTGATAGTTCTTTGTCGTTCGAACTGGTTACACTATCCTGTCTCCAGGGCCGCACAGCCCTTTTCTCCCCGTCAAACTGAACTCAAGCTGTGAACACTAGAGGAATGCATCTAAGTTTTCACACTTTTGATCGACAACTAATTTAGCATAGTATATTCACAAATTCTGTTGGCTGATTGGTTAAAACTATTGGTTGATTTGTGTTGGGCTTCAGTTAGAAGAAATCCCATGTTCAGTTACAACCATTTTGCTTCCTCTGCTTTCGAATTTGATGATGAGCAAACGGGCATGTTTCTATAAGCAAGTTTACTCGTGACTACTTTGTTGCAATCATTCCTGATACAGCCCAAAAATGTTCTCTCTTCTTAACATTTATAGCTTAACTCACCGAAAATGCTTGAAGGCATAGAGGAAGAGGAGACTAGCTACTCTAAGTTTGTTAAAAGATGTCATTTAAACTCTGGAACACAAGTAATATATCCTATAGGCATTCATGAATCTAGTTGATGATTGTAGGTTTTGATAAAAGTATTCATGTTGATCTCGGAGACTATATGCTCGACAGTTTTGTCGTTCCTCCATTCTCACAGTCATCAAAAAATTTCAAATCCACAGCAATTCCAACTTTTTGAATCAATTTCCTTTCTGATTTTCTTTCTGAGCTCTTTTTTGCTTCCTGCAGTTTGATGCCTTGAAAGGATCACTACAGCACTTCAGCCTAATCCCACCTGGAGGTGGTGGCATCCTGGCACATTCCTTAGCACATATTGCCTCCTGGTTAAAGGTATGCTGTTCAGTCTACTCTCCATTTAGATGTACACATAACTTATTACAAAGTTCTTTGACCTGAGATTAATTTTGGTTTTTGCTTAGGTTAAGGAAGTTGATCCGTCGGGTGATGGGGTTGAATCTCTTATTAAAAGAGTTGAGTGCTATTTGGCTGATGGAAAACTTGCGGAAGCAGCAGATGCTCTTGAAGAAGGTGTTACAGGCACACAAGCTGCAGAAATTGTCGGTGATTGGGTGACGCAAGTGAGAAACAGAGCTATAGCGGAGCAAGCCCTAACACTGCTTCAATCTTATGCCACTGCCATTAGCCTTCCGTAAATCTTGAGTTTTTACTATCTGCTGATTCATTTCCTTTGTAGTTAAGTCTACAAAAATAGCATGGTTTTGGAGACCATTACCCACAGGAACAACAAGATAACCCCCTGCCCTTGGGGCTTCGGCAGCTTAAGTTGCAGTTTTGTATGTAATTCCAATATCTTTTTTCTGACTGTGTCAGATTGTCTACCCCGCAGAATAAGTTTTGTTTTCATGCCTAACAAAAGTCCTGTATTCATTTTCACCAATAAGGAACTCGATTGTTCATTGATTACCTGGTGGAATTGTTTCTAAAATCGTTGCCCTTGAGGTTGTTTTGACGTAATGCCAACCCTCTTGGAACGGATTGTTTCGGCGTTCCATCAATGCACTCCCCTGTGGGCGACTTTTGAAGCTAACTTGGTAGCCAAACGGGTATTGAGGGGACCAGTTTTGATATTCCACTGGGTTATATCAAAGATATTTTAATGCCGAGTGATACATAACAGTCCACCAAAAAACCCCTAAGTTTGACCATTTCGGCTAGCTGGCACCAGGTATGTGACGTTGAGTGGGTGGTTCTACCACCTGCTTTTCCCCCACCACCAATTGGATCGCAGTATATTAGCTTCGGAGGATAAATATGCTCTAAACGTTCCTTTTCTGATACTAGAAAATGTATTCCCCAAATCCAACAAAAGTATTTTGTGGACAACAGTGCACACCGACGTCTTAAGCACGAGGTGTTGTTTTTAGAATGTTGTTGACCCAAAAGTTAGTTTAAGGGTTGGAGGGTTCTCTTTTAATTTATATTTAATTTCATAGAGATCTTAATTTTTAATGTAAGATTCTTGTTTTCTACACACGTCCTGCATATCGAGTGTTATTGAGCTTAATGTCACATGGGGTGAAATAGATTCAACCTAGACTCTAATACCAAGTTAGAAGGTCTAAAGGCATAACCTGAAAGTTAGCTTAAGGATTGGATAATCATCTTTTAATTTATATTTAATCTCAAGAATCTTAATTCTCAATATAAAACTCCCGTCTTCTACACAATTTTTATATAGAATAACACTCACCTTTAATAGTTCAATTTCATTCAAGCTAAAAAACTCTCTATATATATGTGCTCAACATAAGGTGGCATTGGTAGATGCCTTAATTTCTTGTTATGGGAGAGGTCCTTGGAACTGATCTTTTCATAAAAATGACAAATCCGGCAAACGAAATATTATCCTCCCATGGCCCCCCTGATTCGTAGTTACAACCATCGGTGGACAGCGACAGGTCGCCAACCATTGGATTGGGTGTTGGGAACATTTCATGATGATGATGATCATAGATTATATACGCTCTATTTAACAACATACAAATCCCCCCCACCTAAAAGGTCTTTATTAAATCAAATAGGAGAAGCCAATTTAGTCCCCACCCCATCACATTTGCTAAACCAAAAATTGCACATTAAGAAACGGTACCCCTAACTAACAAAAAATGGACAAACCAATAATGATTGCAAACTGTGTCATTACGGTCCTTATCAAACTATCAAATTCTCGCATGAGTTTACTCTCCCTCATGTGCGTTGAGAGATCAACGTTCACTGATTATTATATCCCGTTCTTTATTTTTAAATCAAGAAAGCTGGGCCCCGCCCAGGAAGACACACAAGCAGAAAGGTACAACTACTGGAAGCTCTTGATTTTGACGTTCATATAATTTAAACGTAATTAGTGGTACTCTGTCCTAATCATTCCCTCGGCTCCACGGCAAAACCGCAAAGAAGCTCGTTATCTTCGGATTTACACGATATTGCTATTTATTAGTACGCAAGGGAATGCATTATGGAGTTGTTACGGTATCTATTCTATTTAATGCAGATTAGTCTTTGTGTTAAAAATACTGATTTAGCGAAAACATGGCTGTTGTGCAATAATGGACTATGCTTTCATCTTTATTAGCTGCATCTCCCTGTCCATACAAACGCTTGTCTTTTTGTAATAGAATATTGTTCAGACATTTTTCAGACAACTAAGAAAACACTGGAGATACACATGGGCAGATTCTAAGGTTCACTCGGCTCGGCTCGGCTCGCGGCCTACCAAGTCCGTCGGTTCCATAACTGGCACGGCACGCATAACAACGCCTCCCAAGTCCCTCGTTTCTTCTTTTGAATATTCTTCTTCCACGATATTCACAAAAATTAAGATCAACCACTTGTTTAGATTATGTTATTTAAAAGAATCTATTATTAAATATTAAGTAAAAGAATTTATTTCTTATTAAGTTTTTTTACATATTTAAATTAATTCGTCCCATTATCATTTTTAACAATGTAAAACAAATATTCATACTATATTACAAACTTTTCATTAGGTAAATTCAAAACTTAAGTACAACTTTCTTTATATAATATTACATAAGTGTAAATTCTTAACTTTAATGTAAATCATAAAGTTATCAATAATGTCCCTTGAGATATAGTTAAACTGGTAAGAAAGACCTGTATAGTAAGTTAAACATATTTTCAAATAGCTATTTCTTAATTTAAGTTATTAAACAAAATGTAAAAATTTTAAATTATTAAAAAAGAAAATTATTAACAATGACTTATATCAATCTTGAGTTAATGAGTTTATTATTTTAATTATTTTTGTATTTTTTATGTGGGTGATTATACATCGAACAGTTGCAGGTGATCCAAAAAAGAAAAATAAAACAGAAAAGGAAAGAAAGGGAAATCGCTTCTTGCTAAGTTGGTCATTTCACTTCCCAAACCGAAAGCAAGTCGGAAAGCGAGCCAATGGAAACCAAACGAGCCGTCAAGTGCTGGGCTCCAACTTGTCGGTGGTCCTAAACTCAGTTCGCTCTCTCTCACAGCCAGAGGGACTCCCAGTATCAATGGAACCGTAATGCTGGTATAATAAATCAATCAAAAGAGAAAAAAGAAAAGCGCAAATCAATCTCTTTTCCTCTCTCTCTTCTCTCCATTCTCCCTTGTGTTCTACGAAACCCACAGATGCATCAAAGAGCTTCCACCATTCTCTGAAGGTCTGTCCTCTATCATTCTCTCACTTCCTCTCTCTTCCTGATTTCTAACTCTCTCCATTGGTGAAGGTTGTGAATTTCAATGAAATTGAACGTCATTTTGACGGATTCTTCAAAAATATGGTACCAGATTCATGCATTTCCCTCTCATTTTTCTTTTGAGCCGTTTTCTGATCCTTTATTGACTGAGCGGTAGACAGTCTCAGACTTTGGTTCTCCAATTCTCGATCTACTGCTCGCTGTCCCAAATTACTCAAATCTTCATGGGACTCGTGATTTACCTGCTTTCAATTTCTGTTTTACTCTGTTTAGTTGCTGGGTAAATAGAGGAAAGAGAAAGAAAATTAGAACTCGTTTTTGCCTTTGATTTCTCTGGGTCTTGCTTGCTTTTGGTTTCTGCTTGTGCAACCAAATAGAGCGTAACAGGAAAAAGAAAGTAGAGTGGAGTAATTGATCCATATTGTAGCTAGACTAGCATGACTAGCTTCAGCAATTTGGTGATTTTAGTTTCCTATATATTTTACGAGTTAGGAAGCTCTAGGTGGTTGAAGTTGTTTATTTTCCGAAGGGATTTTTGGCTCTAATTGTGTTCATTTTTAGCTTTACGGTGATATTGTTCTACTGTACTCTGATCTGTGTTCTGCTGGTTGCTGTTAAAATTTACATTTGGGGACTTGTCTCGTTGTGTGGGCAGGAGGCTTTTTGATGTTCTGACTGGGTCTGAGGTGTAGATCTTGGAGAAGGAGAGGGTTGCGGATTGATTTGTTTGGGAATCTTGGATTGAAGCGAAGCTGGCGGCGACACTGGCTTGGAGGTTTGCTGCCAGCAATGGCAGCGGCCATGCCGCTAATGATCTGGTACTTGTTTGCATCGAGTTTTATTTTTAGTTCTTTGCGTGTTTGTCCACTTCATTTGCATGTTCTGAATCCCCCTCTTCGACTGTAGCTGGGAATGCGTATGAATTAAATTTTTTAGATCTCATTGGCCACGCACCCTTACCTTTTTACTTTTATTCCTCTTCTTTTGTTATTATTTGAACTTTGATCAATATGTCCGTTTTCAATTGGGCTTGATTGAAGTTTGGAGTATGTGAAATTCAGTTTTGGCAATCCTGAATATTTTTAGATTCAGAATGAAGCTGCAAATGGGATGTTAGATAATGAGATTGGATTTGATTTTTTATTTTTAACAATTGATACGATTTATCTCTAACTTAAAAATTTTGTGTAGTCAAACCTGCATTTTCTTTTTTCTTTATGCTATTTTGTGAAAATGGAACTTTTTAATGTTGGGACTGAGTTATGGTTTATCTGTTGTAATTAGCACTCAGTTTTTTAATGGATTCTTGGATTCTTTGGATCCTTAAATCTGCAAAATTAAACGCGGTGTATTTTGGCTCTGAAGTCTATAATACTATGACTGCATTATTTTTCATCATTTTCACCAACTCCGAGTTTTTTTTTCTGTTGTTACGTCTGTTGATTGATGTGTGGCCTTGTTATACATATTTTTAATCATTTTCACTCTTATGATAGCAGGAAAGAAATGGTGATGCGAAAGTACAGGAGTCAGAGCCTCCAACTCCACATTCTGTTGTGAAGATGAGTTTGAGGTCAGTTCAAACTTCAGTTTGTATTAAAACTTAAGCTTTTTGATGAAGCAATTATTTTCTTCTGGCATCTGTGCCAACCAATTTTGTGGCTAAGCTCTTGTACTTTAGTAAAGAAGAATGTAGCTAAGTTCAAGCACCTCTTCGGGTTTTTCTGTTGAAAATACTGCTTGTATTGAATACTTGTTTGGATTTTTGTGTTACTGATCCAAGATTAGCTTCTTGCCTATAATTTAGAGCCAGCTCCAGATTCGTTTCTGTTGTTTTGCTCAACTTAGGCCTGTATTTTTTTGTTAGTTTGTTACATATCTTATATTTTCCTATCTCAAGCCACGTTTTTCACCAAATCACACCCCCTCTCCCTGACCCAAAAAGCTAAAGAAAAAAAAAGAAAAGAAGAAAAGAACAACTCTCTTTGGGATTCAGAAAGAGAATAGTTGATACAGAAATTTTAAGAGCTTTTTGATATATCAAGGTGGGATATTTAGCCCAATCAAATTTTCCCTCATGTTTGTCAGTGCTAAGATTTCAGTTCAAAGTCCTCATACAATGATAATTCTAGCTTACATTCTTAAACTGCTTTTCAGAGACCGTAGTAGTAGCATGGAGGATCCAGATGGGACATTAGCAAGTGTTGCCCAATGCATTGAGCAGCTGCGCCAGAGTTCCTCATCAATACAAGAAAAAGAGTTTTCCTTGAGACAGTTGCTGGAACTTATTGATACACGTGAAAATGCTTTTAGTGCTGTTGGATCTCACTCTCAGGCAGTTCCAGTACTTGTTTCTCTTCTCAGATCAGGGTCACTTGGAGTGAAGATACAGGCTGCCACTGTTTTAGGCTCTCTATGTAAGGAGAATGAGTTACGGGTAAAAGTCTTGCTTGGAGGATGCATTCCACCATTGCTTGGTCTGCTCAAGTCCACCTCAGCAGAAGGTCAAGTTGCTGCTGCAAAGACTATTTATGCTGTTTCTCAAGGTGGTGCAAGGGATCATGTTGGATCAAAAATCTTTTCAACTGAAGGAGTTGTTCCAGTGCTCTGGGAGCAGCTAGCGAATGGGCTCAAGGCTGGAAATGTAGTTGATAGCTTATTGACTGGAACACTAAAGAACCTTTCATGTGGTACTGAAGGATTTTGGACTGCAACAATTCAAGCTGGAGGAGTTGATATACTTGTGAAGTTGCTGACAACGGGACAGTCAAGCACTCAAGCAAATGTGTGCTTTCTCCTTGGATGTATGATGATGGAGGATGCATCTGTTTGTACGAAAGTGTTGGCTGCTGAGGCTACAAAACAACTCCTCAAGCTGTTAGGATCTGGTAATGAAGCTTCTGTTAGAGCAGAAGCTGCAGGTGCTCTTAAATCTCTTTCATCTCAATGCAAAGATGCAAGGCGGGAGATAGCTAATTTCAATGGTATTCCTGCTTTGATAAATGCCACTATAGCGCCTTCCAAAGAATTCATGCAGGGAGAGTATGCCCAAGCATTGCAGGAGAATGCTATGTGTGCTTTAGCAAACATTTCTGGTGGTTTGTCATATGTCATCTCTAGCCTTGGTCAAAGCCTTGAATCATGCACTTCACCTGCCCAGACTGCTGACACATTAGGAGCTTTAGCTTCGGCTTTGATGATATATGATAGTAAAGCAGAATCTACTAGAGCATCAGATCCTCTGGCTATTGAGCAGACTTTGCTAAAGCAGTTCAAGCCCCAAATCCCTTTTCTTGTGCAGGAGCGTACTATTGAAGCCCTAGCCAGTTTGTATGGGAATGCTGCTCTCTTAACTAAACTAGCAAGCTCTGATGCAAAACGGTTACTTGTTGGTTTGATCACAATGGCAACCAATGAAGTGCAGGATGAGCTTATAAAATCTCTTCTCATGCTTTGCAACAATGAGAGTAGCCTGTGGCGTGCACTTCAAGGTCGTGAGGGAATCCAGCTGTTGATCTCTCTTCTTGGGCTGTCATCTGAACAACAGCAGGAATGTGCAGTTGCATTGCTTTGCCTTCTTTCCAATGAAAATGATGAAAGTAAGTGGGCTATCACTGCTGCTGGTGGGATACCTCCACTTGTTCAAATTCTGGAGACAGGGTCTGCAAAGGCTAAGGAAGATTCAGCAACCATTCTTAGGAACTTGTGCAATCACAGTGAAGATATACGTGCTTGTGTTGAAAGTGCTGATGCTGTTCCTGCATTGTTATGGCTACTGAAGAATGGAAGCCCAAATGGAAAGGAAATTGCAGCGAAGACTTTGAATCATTTAATCCACAAGTCTGATACAGCAACTATTAGTCAGCTCACAGCATTATTGACTAGTGATCTACCTGAGTCGAAAGTTTATGTGTTGGATGCCTTGAGAAGCATGCTTTCTGTAGTCCCCCTCAATGATATATTGCGTGAAGGTAGTGCTGCCAATGACGCAATGGAGACAATGATAAAAATCTTGAGCTCAACTAAGGAGGAGACTCAGGCTAAGTCTGCATCAGCTCTGGCTGGAATCTTTGAAACTAGGAAAGACCTGCGTGAAAGTAGCATAGCCGTTAAGACCTTTTGGTCGGCAATGAAGCTGCTTAATGTTGAATCTGAAAATATCCTGGCAGAGTCCTCACATTGTCTTGCCGCCATATTTCTTTCAATCAAAGAGAATAGGGATGTGGCAGCTGTTGCTAGAGATGCTTTGCCTCCGTTAGTTTTGCTTGCCAACTCTTCACCTCTGGAAGTTGCTGAGCTTGCAATATGTGCTCTGGCAAATCTGATTTTGGATAGTGAGATATCAGAGAAAGCTGTTCCTGAAGAAATTATCTTGCCTGCTACTAGGGTTTTACGTGAAGGAACAATGTCTGGAAAGACACATGCAGCAGCAGCGATTGCACGTCTGCTCCTTTCTCGCCAAATGGACTATGCCTTAACTGATTGTGTCAATCGTGCTGGAACAGTTCTTGCATTAGTTTCTTTTCTAGAGTCTGCTGTTGGTGGATCTGTTCCCACGGCAGAGGCACTAGATGCACTTGCTATACTATCCAGGTCAGTTAGTGGGAACATAAAACCTGCATGGGCTGTTTTGGCTGAATTTCCGGAAAGCATAAGCCCAATAGTTTTAACTATTGCGGATGGTACACCTTTGTTGGGGGATAAAGCTATTGAAATATTGTCACGACTCTGCCGGGATCAGCCTGTAGTTCTAGGAGATACAGTTGCCTGTGCCCCAGGATGTATATCATCAATTGCTAGAAGGGTGATCAGTTCCACAAATCCAAAAGTCAAAATTGGGGGAGCTGCACTTCTTATATGTGCTGCGACAGTTAATCACCAAAGAGTAGTGGAAGATCTGAATGAGTCATTCTTGTGTACCCATCTTATTCAATCTCTTATTGCAATGCTTGGTTCTGAACAGGCTTCGTCTTCAGGAAAACAGGGTGAAGATGACAAGGAGTCCATTAGCATTTACAGACATACAAAAGGAGAAGATAGGAATAATGAATCCAGTACTGGTACATCGATTATATCTGGTGTGAACTTAGCCATATGGCTACTTTCTGTGCTAGCTTGTCATGATGAAAAGAGTAAAACTGTGATTATGGAGTCTGGAGCAATTGATGTCCTCACTGATAGGATCTCAGAGTGCTTTTCACAGTATACTCAGGTAATTGACTTTCTTGTTTCACTCCAATTTAAAAGAACCTTGATTCAGCTATCTGACAAATCTGAGAAGTGCACATAGGGCATCGTTTCTTTGTAACATTATTTACTGTTCTTCATTTACTCATGCATCAACCAGTGAGATCTTGTGGGGTTGGTTATGCACTTTCTTTCTTTCTCCTCTCATTCAGTGGTGGTTTGTTCCATGTACTTAATGCAGATTGATTTCAAGGAAGACAGCAGCTTATGGGTTTGTGCTCTACTTTTAGCAATTTTATTTCAGGACAGAGATATCATACGAGCACATGGAACCATGAAATGTATACCAGCACTTGCAAGTCTGTTGAGGTCAGAGGAGTCAGCAAACAGATATTTTGCTGCTCAAGCAATGGCCAGTTTAGTGTGTAATGGTAGCAGGGGGACCCTTTTATCTGTTGCGAATTCTGGGGCAGCAGGCGGGCTTATTTCCTTACTTGGCTGTGCTGATGTTGACATCTATGATCTTCTGGAATTGTCCGAGGAGTTTGCTTTGGTGAGATATCCAGAGCAAGTTGCTCTTGAGAGGTTGTTCAGAGTTGATGACATAAGGGTTGGTGCTACTTCCCGGAAAGCAATACCTGCCCTTGTTGATCTTCTTAAACCAATTCCAGATAGGCCTGGAGCACCATTTCTAGCACTGGGGCTATTGACTCAGCTGGCAAAAGACTGTCCACCAAATAAGATTGTAATGGTAGAGTCAGGAGCTTTAGAAGCACTGACCAAGTATCTTTCGCTTGGGCCACAAGATGCAACTGAGGAGGCTGCTACTGATCTGTTAGGGTTCTTATTCAGCAGTGCTGAAATACGGAGACATGATGCGGCATTTGGTGCTGTCAGTCAACTTGTTGCAGTCTTACGTTTAGGTGGAAGAGGTGCTAGGTATAGTGCTGCGAAGGCATTGGAAAGCCTGTTTTCTGCTGACCATATTAGGAATGCAGAAACTGCCAGACAAGCTGTTCAACCCTTGGTGGAGATTCTTAATACTGGCTTGGAGAAGGAACAGCACGCTGCTATTGCTGCATTAGTTAGGTTATTGAGTGAAAACCCATCAAGAGCCCTTGCAGTTGCAGATGTTGAAATGAATGCAGTGGATGTCCTTTGCAGGATCCTTTCATCAAGTTGTTCAATGGAGCTAAAAGGGGATGCTGCTGAATTATGTGGAGTTCTTTTTGGAAATACAAGAATTAGGTCCACGCTAGCTGCAGCACGCTGTGTTGAGCCCCTGGTTTCTCTCCTTGTAGCTGAATTCAGTCCTGCTCAGCATTCAGTTGTCCGTGCATTAGATAAACTAGTTGATGATGAACAACTGGCAGAACTAGTTGCTGCACATGGTGCAGTTATTCCTCTTGTAGGCCTTCTCTATGGTAGGAATTACATGCTTCATGAGGCTATTTCCAGAGCTCTTGTGAAGTTAGGGAAAGACCGACCTGCTTGTAAGATGGAAATGGTGAAAGCTGGTGTAATTGAAAGCATACTTGATATCCTACATGAAGCACCCGATTTTCTCTGTGCTGCCTTTGCTGAACTGCTCCGAATATTGACCAATAACGCCACTATTGCTAAAGGACCATCTGCTGCCAAAGTGGTGGAGCCCCTTTTTCTGTTGCTGACAAGGCCAGAGTTTGGGCCTGATGGGCAGCACAGTGCATTGCAGGTTCTTGTCAATATTTTGGAGCATCCACAGTGTCGTGCTGACTATACACTGACCTCTCACCAAGCTATCGAGCCAATTATCCCTTTACTTGATTCTCCAGCTTCAGCAGTGCAGCAATTGGCAGCTGAGCTTCTATCCCACCTACTATTGGAGGAACAACTTCAGAAGGATACAGTTACACAACAAGTAATTGGTCCCCTCATACGAGTTCTTGGTTCTGGTATACATATTCTGCAGCAGAGAGCTGTAAAGGCTCTTGTGAGTCTTGCGCTAACATGGCCAAATGAGATTGCAAAAGAGGGTGGTGTCATTGAACTCTCAAAAGTGATACTGCAAGCTGATCCTTCACTTCCTCATGCTTTGTGGGAATCTGCTGCCTCTGTTTTGGCAAGTATTCTGCAATTTAGCTCTGAATTTTATTTGGAGGTTCCCGTGGCTGTGTTGGTAAGGTTGCTTCGTTCTGGTTCTGAGGGCACAGTAGTTGGTGCATTGAATGCTCTTCTGGTGTTGGAAAGTGATGATGCTACTAGTGCTGAAGCAATGGCAGAAAGTGGTGCCATAGAGGCCCTCTTGGAACTTCTGAGATCTCATCAGTGTGAGGAAACTGCTGCAAGACTGTTGGAAGTATTGTTGAACAACGTGAAGATCAGAGAAACTAAGGCTACAAAAACTGCTATCTTGCCATTGTCCCAGTACCTCTTGGATCCACAAACCCAGGCTCAGCAGGCAAGGTTACTGGCAACTTTGGCCTTGGGTGATCTATTCCAGAATGAGGGTCTTGCTCGAAGTGCTGATGCAGTTTCAGCTTGTCGTGCTCTTGTAAATGTGCTTGAAGAACAACCTACAGAAGAAATGAAAGTGGTAGCTATCTGCGCATTGCAAAACCTTGTGACGTATAGTCGGTCAAATAGAAGAGCAGTTGCTGAGGCTGGTGGTGTGCAAGTTGTATTGGATCTAATTGGTTCGAGTGATCCAGAGACATCTATTCAGGCTGCAATGTTTATCAAACTACTTTTCTCTAACCATACTATTCAAGAGTATGCTTCTAGCGAAACAGTCAGAGCTATAACTGGTGAGTTCTCTTTATTCTCATGGCAAAACTTGCTGATATTTAATTGATTTTGGCTATTCATATCATTATTGACTGCAAGACTATGCCCAGCTTATGCTGATCCTCTTAGTCTTTTTTGTTTTGCCCTGCCCTTGACTTCTGTCACAGTGGCTTGCAGAGTAAATCTACATTGGTTCACAATGTAACTCAACTATCATGGTATACGGTTGTCTATTATTTTTCCTTATGCACGAGACCTATTGTCACTTAATCTGACAATGTTTGAGGCTGTTGTCTACCAAATCATATTTAATGAAACATATCTCCATATGAACTTGGAAATTGTCATATTTTTTCAACTGAAATAATCGGAAGTTTACTTGAAATTCTTTTCTCTTTCTTGGATAATTGAATGATATGTTATAAGAGGCATTGAAAGGAACAGATTCCAGGTACATGTGAGGTAAATGCATGGAACACTCCCCTAGGTACATTGGTTCCACTTTGTAGACACCTTTAATTGTGAAGTATGGTTCCCTTCTATTTACTCTTAGGGTGAAACGAAGTGCTAATGCAAAAAGGGGGCTTTGATCTCACAGGAATAGCTGGCAAAGAAGCTTCAATATGAAAGCAGAATACTTCCAACTTATTATGTTATATGCAAGATAAAATTGAGTTTAACTTTTAATGGATGCTATCAAGCTGTGTAGTATTTGATGAGGAGCATGTCAATGCATACTGTTTATTCTTTTTGGTGCTAACTGGCGAAGCAAAGTTTAAGTTACTTTACTGGCAGTTCTTTCAATCTGACTGGCGCTTGAATTAGAACATGTGGATGGTAGGTTATTAGTGGTACTCAGTGTCTAACCGAGCAAATCAGTGAGTTGTCGTTCTCACACAAGAAACTAAATTTTTTTTCTTGTAGATGGTATGCCTGGGGTTGTCCAAAAATAGTCGAAAGTTCTGACCAACGAAGAAATAATGCTCAGTAGGGTGATATTTGCCCAGAACTAATTTAGATAAAATGTGCTGTATGAAAATTCGTCTGCAGGGAATCGTTTTGAGATATTATCAAATTTCTATGTCTTGCAAACAGATACTTTTTCGTTTTAAATTGCTGGTTTGACTCACGTGATTAGTGTGGTCTTGCAGCTGCTGTTGAAAAAGATTTATGGGCTACTGGAACTGTGAATGAGGAGTATCTGAAAGCTCTAAATGCTCTCTTCAGCAACTTCCCGCGATTGAGAGCAACTGAACCTGCAACACTTAGCATTCCCCATTTGGTTACATCCCTCAAGACAGGCTCAGAGGCAACTCAAGAAGCTGCCTTGGATGCACTTTTTCTTTTGAGGCAAGCTTGGTCAGCATGCCCGGCTGAAGTTTCTAGGGCTCAGTCAATCGCTGCTGCAGATGCAATTCCCTTGCTGCAATACCTAATCCAATCTGGACCCCCCAGATTCCAGGAGAAGGCAGAATTTCTATTGCAGTGTTTGCCTGGGACACTAGTGGTGATAATTAAGCGTGGCAACAATATGAAGCAGTCGGTGGGAAACCCAAGTGTTTTCTGTAAACTTACACTTGGCAACACTCCTCCTAGACAGACCAAGGTAAAAATGCTTTTACAATTCCATTATTTGATTTTTGACACCCCCCCCCCCCCTCCCTTTTTTTTCCCCTTCTTCCCTGGAAGCAATCTTCTCCTGAATACGTTGATCAATATCATGCTATTCTGAAGTTATAACAATTTGACGGGAGTCCATGATGCCTTTGCATCAGCAGGTCATATGACCTTGGCGTCTGTTATAGTCTGCACTTTTCGGAACTGGTAAAAGGATTTCTTGGTTAGATAATGTGCAGAAATTTCTGAAAGTACGAAGGAAAAAGGAGGTTGACGCTTGTGAAATCGATGGAGCCCTTTTCATCTCCATGCGTTTTTGAGTCAACTTTACATTGAGATGCACCAAAGCCAAACACGAGAATTTTGTCCTCCTTTTCTTACAATCCTTTTTTCTTTTTTGATTTTCTTGTTTCTACTTTGCACCGGAAATCTTGGTCGCACGGAATATTTCTGTATAGCATGTCTCACAGCATTGCACTGAACAAAGCTTTATTTCATCAGATCCCTTTTAATAGTTAGTTCATTTTTACTTCCCTCTTTCTTCTATAAAACTTTTGTATGTTTGGCCATGCTTGTCAAGTTATTGCTGATATAACTTCTAAATCATGTATTATCAGGTGGTTTCAACTGGTCCGAACCCTGAGTGGGATGAGAGCTTTTTGTGGTCCTTTGAGAGCCCTCCGAAGGGCCAGAAGCTTCATATTTCTTGCAAGAACAAGAGCAAGATGGGGAAGGTAAATGAGACGTAAAGTGAATGCCAAACAGCCTACAGAGAGAGTGGTCTCTCCTATTACTTTTGATGTCCTTAGATTCTATCGTAATCCATTCACCTTTTATCTGATTGCAGAGTTCATTTGGAAAAGTAACGATCCAGATCGATCGGGTTGTAATGCTGGGAGCAGTTGCTGGTGAGTACACGCTGTTGCCAGAAAGCAAAAGTGGGCCCTCGCGGAACTTAGAAATAGAATTCCAGTGGTCTAATAAGTAAGACCCATCAACGAAAGGACGAATAATATGCTGCGAATTGAATTATTAGTTGGAAATATGGTTGATGAGATTTTTTTTTCCCTTCTTTATTTTTTGGGTTATTTATCATTTTAGTGTATATAGTTCCCTAGAGATTTTTATTCTTCGTTAATATCATAAAGAGTAGTAGTCATTGGTCAAATGTATTCTTTTGTACCCTCTGATCTTACATCTCCTGAGGGATTAAAAGCTGTCTTGTACTTTCTGTACTGAGTTCTGTGTGCAGTCAATTTTCAGAGGGAAATAATGAAGCTGGTTCTGGTTTTGGATTTGTACATTCTGTTTACAATATTTGTCGATCTTATTATATGGTTATGAAATAAACAGTGGAGACGTTAAGATTCTTTGTCATATGTTGCTGCTGATTGTTTTGTAAAGCAGATACTTCCCCACTTTTACTGTGCCTTTGTCTGGGAAGATAAAATCGTTGCCGGTTGAGGCTTTGGTTCATAGAAACAGCAAATTCCCAAAATCAGTTCCTCCATGGAGTCGGATTGGATGAATTGGAGTTGAATTTTTTTTCTGTGGGTCATTCAGGTTAATGGTTGGAGATTAGAAAGAGACGTTTCTTATGGCAATCCAGAATCATGACTGCACCTTTTTTCCTTCCACACAAAAATGTAATGGGAAAAAAAGCTAATAACGCGTGTCACTCAAGTAAATCTTGAAAATGACTCATTGATATTAAAACCTGCAATATGGGACGCTTCCGACTGCGGCAACGATGTGATGGAAGCATGATACGCCTCTGCCACCATAATGCAGTTGACAAATGCATTCATCCCCTTCGTTTTCATTATTTGTCTTTTGCTTGGAGCGCAAAAAAAGCAGAGTTGGTATTCTGCTTTCCGACCACAGTCGTTGAGCACGTAGGACACGGACCAGCGGCTTGTCGCGACACGAGCTTGGCCACATGGGTCCTTTCACCTTTTGCAGACAAATTTACACGTTTCACATCGTCAACATCAGACTGTGACCACAATTTGACACCCGACGCTAACCCCAATACATGCATTGTCTCCTCCCTCACTCTTTAAGAGAACTGTGTAGAACATCAATTTTCTCATTAAATTCTACTGCCTTGTCTTCTTTTAATGTCCAAATTTCACGTCAATAAAACGAGCGAAAATATTCGACTTTCTGCCTAGAAAAGAGGAAATTGCAATAACCAGCGGAAAGTTAAAGAGCATGGTCCCGCGATGTCCAGACAAAACGTACCCACCAATCAAAGCCCGTTGTATTCTCTGACACGTAAAGCCTCCGGGGACCACTTACGTGGCGGGCCTTCCCGGCCTCAATCAAACCCTTTCTGTTTTGCTCTCCCCTTCGCTCAGAGCTTCCTTCACTTTACTTACTAATTTTAACCTCGCTATATCTTGTTAATTGCTTTCGGCTCGCATTACGATCTTACAGTGCGCACTGCGCACCCCACCCACTCCTCTTACTTTGGATTCTCCCTCCCTTTCCCTGATCCTCTCAACCTCCTGCTCCGGGGTCAGACTCGCAATGCCTACTACGGTGCATCGGTGTCTGGTTGTTTATTTTGTGGCGTTGCTGGTCGTTGAGAGTGGGAGTGCCGCGACGGCGATGACGTCGTTCTTCTCGTCGAGGCTGATTCACCGGTTCTCAGATGAGCTGAAGGCGCGTAGGGGTCTGCAAAACGGCAGGGAGACTGCGTCTTTTTGGCCGGCGCGGAAGAGGAGCGTGGAGTATTATGAGACACTGCTGAGTGGTGACTTGCGGAGGCAAAGCATGAAGCTTAGTGCTCATTACCAGTTGCTCTTCCCCTCCCAAGGCAGCAAAACGATGTCGTTCGGAAACGACTTCGGATGGTTTGCTTTCCTCGCCTTCTTTGTAGTTTTAGATTTTGGTTTTACACGGATATAATCTTTGATCCACAAGCATTGAATTCGTGCACCCTTCTCTTTTTTGTTCCATCTTTTTAAGGTTACATTATACCTGGATTGATATTGGGACACCGAATGTTTCTTTTCTTGTTGCTTTGGATGCTGGGAGTGATCTACTCTGGGTTCCATGTGACTGCGTCCAATGCGCTCCCTTATCTGCCGCTTACTATAGTAGACTGGTAGGCTAACTTTTTTCTGCTTATTGCTGCTTGCCTTGTTGCATGTCCTGCTTTTACTTGGATATGTTCGTCCCATCACATTGCGCGAAGAAACTATAAGTGGAAAAATGGATCTTTTATCCTATGTCTGACGGGTTAGTTATTTTGTTTTCTCATAAAAATTAATTTTAACTGAACGCCAATTTGAGGCAAAATTTATTTCCTTTGTATCATTAGTTCATCGGTTAGTCTCATCTATTCCTGATACGTGTTGAGTGAACTTTTGGATCATTCTCGATCTGCAATGCGCTCTTTTGGATTTACCATCCCTTCATATGTGGTTACTGTTAAATCAATAAAGGTCTAAAAATACGGAGAGTTGATAAGAATTAATAACAGTTTTAGCACTTATTTCCGAAGATTGATTGGCAGGTGCTCCCTCGTCTATGGGGCATCTATTATGCAGGATAGAGATTTGAATGAGTACAATCCATCTCGTTCAAGAACAAGCAAGCATCTACCTTGCAGCCATCGGTTGTGTGAACTGGGTCCAAACTGCAAAAGTCCTGATCAGTCATGCCCTTACGCCGTAGAGTACTTCACAGAGAACACTTCAAGCTCTGGATTGCTAGTTGAGGACACATTACACCTTGCATCAGGCGATGACAACACATCTGCCCCTTTTGTCCTGGCTCCTGTTATTATAGGGTTTGCTTAACTGATCATGGCTGCTAGTGCAAGTTTTAACTCCATATTTTCCATTAGGAAGAATTTTTAGTAGTCAAATAATTATTAACCCCTACTATCTATTTTTCTAAATACAGTTGTGGTATGAAACAAAGTGGTAATTTCCTGGATAGTGTGGCTCCTGATGGTCTCATGGGTCTAGGATTTGGAGAGGTTGCAGTTCCAAGTATTCTTGCTAAAGCAGGACTGATCCGAAACTCTTTCTCTATGTGCTTTACTGAGGATGATTCTGGGAGAATTTTTTTGGGGGACCAGGGACCGGCCACTCAGCAGTCGACTTCATTTTTGCCTTTAGATGGAATATAGTAAGGACCCTTTAAATACTTTACAGTCTTTGCATCCATATTCCGAATTCTTGTTATAATCATCACCAACCTTTTTTTTGTTTTTTGTTTTTTGGTATTCAGTAAAACCTACGTTGTTGAGGTGGAGGCTTGTTGTATTGGAAACTCTTGTCTTAAACAGTCAAACTTCAGAGCACTTGTTGATAGTGGGACATCATTCACATTTCTTCCGGATGAAGTGTATGAAAAAATTGCAAAGGAGGTGACTTTCTTCTTTATTTCTTTATTTATTTATTTTTGGCTTTTGAACAATGTAATATATTTTAATTCTCAAGGTTTTAATGTGACTTTCATATGCAATAGTTCGACAGACATGTTCATGCCACAAGGTCTAGCTATGAAGGATCTCCTTGGAACTATTGCTATAATGCCAGGTTTGCGTGCTCTGATGAGTTTGAAAGCTATCCCCTTTCCTCTCTTTCTCTCTCTTCCCTAGTGAGTGTGTTAGATGTATGCCAGTCATATCAGTGTTGTGCTAATGATCACCTGATTTGTCATGGAACAGTTCACAAGAGTTGCCCAAGGTTCCCTCTGTGACACTCATGTTTGCTTCGAACAACAGCTTTGTGATTGATAATCCTGTTTTTACGATCCATGATGGTCAGGTAGGTAAAGTGTTGTCTGAAATTTTCAATTGCTATGATTTCCCTCTTCTTCCTATCCAATTACCATTCAAATTAAGAACAATCGTGTTGGCAAACGAAAGGGATTGGAATATACTGCAAGAATTCTGAAAGATAGTTTTTAAGCTTTTATGTTGCTGTTAGAATTGCATTTGAAATTGGCATGAGCTGAATTGACATTATGAGCTGTAATTATGTTGCAAATTAAATCCACCTTTGAGAGAAATTTTGTGCTAAGCTGGCTGAGCATCTATCTAAAGGACTAAATCCTCAAGCTAAAAGGTGAACCCCTATAATGCATTTATTTTTAATACGAGGACAAATAGTTTATCAATAGGTAGAAAAGCTGCCAAGTCATAGTGCGGTCTAAATGTTAAATTCAGTTGAAGATAATCATTTACCAAATATATCATTTGCCAAATATTGCCTAGTGCTATATCTGCATCTAATTCTTACCTATCATGCTGCATGATTATTAAGTTAGCCATCAGCTTATGAAAAAATTATAACGGCTGGAAGAACAGAGCTGCTTTTGTTTAATTTGCTTTGTGATTTTTGTAAAAGTCATTTTGCGTCATTGTCTTGATCAGTGGATTAATAATCTATGTACTCGATGACTTTTGGAGAGAGTATTGGATTACACCAAAAGTTCCACGTCGATCTTCCAGTTACATCTTCATTTAGTAGACTGAAAAATGATAGTAATTGGTGGTGCCGGATCTAAAAATGTGGCCTTTTTGGTGCAGGCAGTTGTTGGTTTCTGTTTAGCCATACAGCCAACAGATGGTGATATAGGAACAATTGGACGTAAGGATGCAACACTATCCCCTTGCAAAATATGCAGTTCAATCCATATTGAACATATATATATATATATATATCGAGAGAGAGAGAGAGAGAGAGAGATCTTCCTCCTTTTCTTTTCATATTGAACAATGTGTTACTGTAATGCAGAGAACTACATGACGGGATACCGGCTGGTGTTTGATAGAGAGAATTTGAAGTTGGCCTGGTCTCGTTCAAACTGTGAGTTTTCTTTTTACTTTTGATGACACTAAAAAGTTTCCTGACTTCTATGTGTAATGCGTTTGGTACGTAGAGGACCTTATGCAGTGTATTTAAATCGGTCATTTCACGAGGGATTGAGATGCCGGCAATTTCTATTGCCTTGTCTTAAATATTTATTTGTGTTCATCTTCACGATCCACCTAATTGGTTAAGTTGATTCATCAAAGCTGCCTTGAAATCAAAGTAGGAAATTAAGCCTCAAATCTCTTGTTGCTTTGTCTTTGTTGATGTGGAGCTAACCAATTTGCTTGTGTAGGTCAAGATCTCAGTGTTGGTAAGAAAATGCCCCTTACTTCTCCTCCAAAGGGCACACCATCGAATCCACTGCCAACCAATGAGCAACAGAGTTCCTCTGGTGGGCATGCAGTTGCTCCTGCTGTCGCTGGAAGGGCTCCCTCCAAATCATCAGCGAGTCCGTTTGTTATATCTAGTGTCTGTTTATTAAGATTGGTGCCCGAGATGCTTCTAATTTTGTACATTATAGTATCTCAGACTTGAAAGCATATACCGGCATCTTGTGATAGATCTTAATTATTTAGGTAGTATTCCGTGTAAATTCTAGTTTTTCCACTCTTTTTTCTGTCTTCTTCTCCTCCCCACCTTTTTTTTTTCTTTTCATTTTCCTTCTTCCGTAGTCTCCAAATTATGTAAGCGTGTTTGTCATCCAATGCCAGCTATTTTTACCTGGGCCATTGGACGAGTTAGGGCTTGGAGGTACATCTTTTTCTAATCTCTCTCTATACTACTTGCGTACCTTGTGCGTTACGAAAACCTTCCTTTAGGGTTAACTTTATCTGATTTCCTTCTCTATAATAATGTATGTAAAGAGTTCTGGGTTTGGTAAACGGTCACTTTCTTCTGTTGCCAAGATTCGAAGTAATAGAATCTCAATGAAAACTGGGTTCGTCTAATCTGTCGAACTATGAAACTATGGTCGTAAACTATGGTCGTTGTAGAAGATAAAGATGATACAGTTGTTTAGTTCTGTCTTTATATTGTCAGTGCATTTTAATAGGTGCAATCATTTTTTTGATGCTGTCCAACTGCCAAACGCCCAACTTGTGCGACATTGTATATAAAGTATTTGATGGTTTGACCGCTACATTAAACATTGAAGGGGACTTTAACAATTCTAATCGTCCAATTAAATAAGCAGTCTCGGGAATGTACAAAAGGTTTTTGTCCTATGTTCCTTTGTTTCCTTTGGTTTTTTCGTATGCTGTCTTCCAAGCTCGCAAAGTACTGTCGTTCTTTTGTTTGTATTGGCTCTTCCAAAAAAAAAAAAATGAATTTTTTTTTTTTTTTTTTTTTGACAATCTCTCCTCACTCCTTTGCCATCTTTGCCCATATAGCAAATAAAGCAAGTTGCTACATGTGTATGGTAATCAGAAATCCATTGTCCAAGCCAAAGAGGAAGAGACAAGTTTTGGGCAAAGGCTGCTTTCACTTGCATTGGGCAATTACAGAAATTTCCTCTTTTCGCTAATTTGGTTGAAGTGGAGACTGTCGCAGATACTGTGTCATCTGTTTAGATCTTCCACCCACCGCGATAAAATCCTGCAAGATTCTACAAATCTTGAAATATCTGTCCAGCCAAGTGTCCCTGAATCTTTTTTTTTTATTCCTTATTTTTTTTCTTCCCTTTTACAAACTTTTTTTCCCCTTGTTGAGTTGAGTTCATATTTGTATCATCAGCACTGTCACTATAGTCACTTCGGATTATTTATCATTATATCATCGTTACTGTAATTGTGGAAAATGCTACCATAATCTGGTTGGACTTTATACTTCGGTATTTGGGCTTGTACTGGTTCTATGAGTTGGTGCATTTGCTATTAGAAGCAAAACATCTGATTAAATAGGTTATTACTGATATGATCAAATTCGTAAGAAATTGTTGGGGTTCCGTGGGCTAAAGAGAAGTTAGTATTTTGACAAAAAAAATTAACGACCACATTGATGAGAAGAAAGATTTTGTCTTGTTTGACATTAGGCTGAGTTATTAGGTTTAACTGTGTCATATAGGAACACAATCCATATACAGGGACTTTTTTACCATTTGTAATTGAAACTAAATGGACTAGTTGGCCCATTAACTTTGAATAATCAATTCCTACTCATCTGGGTAACGAACCCATAGTAAATATTGATTTAGTTATATTATTCTAATCAATGAATCAGGAGGCCCAAGTGACTTCAATGCGTTGATCCATCTGCTCTCACCTTTAACATAACACCACAATAATTTCCACACTCTCAAGAGATTTCCGGCCAAAAAATAGGGCTCTTTTGGTGACGCTTTGAGCTCAATCACTGCAAACAGTCGGACTGTTCTATGGGCTTCACAAATGATTAGCACGTTCAATTATTGTGAATGTCTTCAACGTGCTGTACACACTGTTCGTACCATCAAAGAAAACTTGTTTGAAAGTTACTACTAGAACAACTTTCATGCTCTTGACTAGACCTTCACGTTGACGTTCACATGTGCATGTTCGTTCATAGTGGGCTAATTTATTCAAAATATGCACCCACGGTTCGTACTACGAAGACAACTTTTTGTTTTGCAAAATACTGCTAATACAGTTTCTATGTTCTTGAATATGCCTTTACGTTCACGTGTGCATGTTCGTTGTATTGGGGTGCTTTCCGCCGCAGCCAAACCCATCTACTGTCAGTGACGAACTTTAAATTTCTCAACATTTTTTAAGTTCTCTAGTGGGGGGAGTCGGGAAGGTTTTTGGATTATATCATGAGTGACGACAATGGAGATAAAGAAGGTGAGCAATAATTGGGATGGGAAAAGAGAGCAGGATTAATCAAACCCTTGGTGGTACCTTCACTTCATCTCCAAAAGTTGCACCTTTTTAACAATCAAAGGAGATCTAAGCACTGCAGATCAAACGCAGCAAAAAGACATGCATCGTCCTTCTTTTTTAACTTTGGTCCTTCCGCCCTTTTACATGAAGTTGCACATTGTTTAAATTAAAGATCCATTGTCCCCTTTGCTTTTTCCCTCAGAAAAAGGACTTGGCGACAAGAAATTTCCAAAGACTTCGAAACATGGTTCCTAGCTACTGCTACCGCTACTTTTCTCTGCAGGCTAGATATGAAATATCTCTTTTAGGCCGCCAATTATTGATTACCACCAGTAAGGCTTGCTGAAACTGCCCAGCCACCCACAATCAATGAAATCACCTTACCCACCTCGGGGAAATCTTTAAGCTTCAAATTCTATTTCTCTGCCTGCAACTCAACTAAGTATTTGAAATGGTGAAGAAGGAAAGGTGAAATGAAAGAAATGAGACGAGTAGAACAATTCTAATAGGAGCTATATGCATAAACTACTGCAAGAGGAAACTCTTATTAACCTGACTGGAATCTTAGATTTGTTCCACTTTACCAAAAATGTTAGGAATCGAACCTACTGGAAGAGTAACTTTTGATGAAGCTTTACCAGAGTTGGTGATGGGAAGGGGATCTAGGTGTCTCATCAACTTTCCCCGTGATGAAAAGTGAAAATAAAAAAGGAAAAAGAAAAATGAGAGTGAGTTTTGGAGAGGGATGATTTCTTGTGAAGAGAGTATGTATTTGCGTGTGATGTTAATAGGGTTGGCATAATGGGTTTGCTTATGATGCCTTTTAGGCCTCGTCATGCTCCTTTTTTGGTGACTTAGAACATCTTTGGCTTCAAGATTACCTAAAATATTGATTTGGATGGCAGAACTTTGACAAAAGAAGTTGGAATTCCAAGTTTAGATCAGTTTGCTTTAATGGCGTATGACAACACGCAGTTTCTTTCTAGCGACGGAATTTATGCGAATTTTCAGAGGATTTGTTAATATATGACTTCGAAATGGTTGGTCCTGATATTAGAATTCATGGACAACTTTGATCGGAACAAAACCCCTTAATAAAAGAAAATCTTAATTTCGTTTCGTTTTACCATAAGATTTGATTGATCTCATACTCATAGCTTTGTGTAAGAATTTTATAACCTGGGACATTTCTTTGCGATTAGCTGAACATGTTTTAGGAATATAATACACACCACAAACAAAAAAGACACTCACACCGCCAAAAATCAAGATCTTGGCTGTAGATTTTTAGTAGTTTGTTAATGTTACTCTTTGTGTTTCTAGCATATTTTCGTATTTTTGTCTCAATGAAGTACACAAATGTATGGTTAAGTTATTTGATAATATTAATGAAAGTAGAATGTTTGAAAGTACATTATCAAGATCTTTTTAATATTGACACTTCCACAAGTGGAGGTGCCAATTTAGTAGAGGATCCAGCATCCTGCACTTTTCAACATTGCCTGTGGATTGATTTACTTTCCACTTGACAGAACCAATTAAATTGCCAAAGAACTGGTGCTACCGATATTCATTTAGTATGCCGCAATCTTCTAGGATTTTATGTAAGACATCCGTGATTGAGTGGGGTGGTTACCATCACATATATATATATATGTAAACTACAGCTCTATGATGAGGTTGGTGGTAGACCCTCCCTAAGAAAACTACGTGACACTAACATCCACTTGTTTTTCATTTGTTGAATCAACACAAGCAACAGCTCTCTCCTGGATATATAAATATGCTGGGATTGAGGACTACCAACTCTAATCTCAAATATTAAAAACTGAAACTTAATGTAAAATAATTATTTATCATGAAATATCAATAAATTTTCAGAGTGTACACAAAGACACGTCCAAAAGATTTCTGGTAAATATCTGGTTGGTGGGCGACAGGGAATACAATGAAACATTGTAAGTAAATACCACAAATCTTGTATCTTTTTGGAAGGGTTGATAGGGGTGGAGGAAAGCGCAGGAGGGAACGGGGAAGCTTCAAATTTTGAAATTAAAAAACGCTGTTGAAGTTCATATACTTTAGCATATTCGTTTACTAGAAACATTCCAGCTGTGTCGCAGGCAAACGCGTTGGTCGCGTTGGTCATGAGAGCTAGGAAGGTTCAAGCCTCGTCGCCAGCAAAGATAGCCTCGGGCATGCCCCAGAACGCTTTGCTTTTTTACCACCTAAACCTAAACCTAAACCTAGGTGCAAGTTATCATTTTTTTATAAATATGTGAGTTTATTCATGATACATAATAACATTACAAATCATTTAAGAAAAAAGAATCCTCAAATTATGTTCTTAAATAAAGATATTTTTTCATATACCACTTATTTATTTATTTATTTATTATTATTTAATGTTTTAAAGAGGAAAGGTCTATTATTTAAAGTTTCCCAAGTGTTCATTCTTTAGCTAATATCTAATGTCATTAACCAACGATGCAGACGACAATGGCATGGGGTTCGTGGGTTTTTCAGCGGGATTGTCGAACCCGAGGAGTCTGTAGGCGTATCGGCTGATCAAGGAACTTGGAGACAGAACATATTCACACTTGTTGAAAGCAGAAAAAAATCTTCAAGTTTTTGTTAATTTAAGGATTCTTCAAGCTGCATCGAACATGTATGTGAATACACTGCTACTTCTAGGAAGCTCTGTGTGAGCTATAGAATATCAGGACCCTCCCAGCTTTTCCAAAAGCGAAAAAGATGCAAAGAAACGGAGAGTTCGCAATGCCAATGGGGTCTTCCCTAACGCGCTCAGCAGGTAGTCCACGAATTTACATGCAAATGGCGACGCTCCCGCTGACCAATCAAACCCAAGCATTCCCAGAACAGCTCACTGCGAGTTCAAACACCGAGGAAGACAGCCCCACACAAAAAGGGAGACAGCTCCTACTCGGCCCCTCTTTCCGTCTCCGCTGCTGGATTCTGCCACGCGTCGGTCTGCTTCCCTGATGACCTTGTCCCCCCTGGCGGTCGGATGTTCACATTACGACGTGGGAAGCTGCGTTCCCTATGATTGTTGTCCATTTTCTTATTATAATTATTATTTAATCAATCAGTGTGCCTAACCCTCTTTTGAGGAAGTCTCCTTCCGTTAACATCGCTTTCAAAAGGTTTATTACTGTGGGACATCAGTCTCTTGGCGGGATTTTTGCAGTAACAGCCCTTCTATCTTTCCCTCTTTTACCGAATGCCTACCAAGTCTTGTGGCTTTTGGTTCTTCGCTTTCTTCCTGTTTTTGGGGCATCTGCACTAACTAAAGCAATCTATTTATTTTGTAAGCAAACTTTTGACCCGTGGACGAAGATACTAGGAACATACCTAACATAAGGTTGAAGATGTATAAGGCAATTGCAAAACGTTTATATGAATATACTTGATGGGTATTGTGTTTCTTGCACCGTAAGCATAAGGTTTCTGTTCAAGGAACCCATCAAAAGTTTAGGACAAAGCCCCAACTGAAAATATCAGGGGTTCTTAAAGTTTTATGTATACTGCTGTTCTGGGTCCACCACCTTTTTTATGTTTGAATAAATGAGGTGCAGGCTATATAAGAAGTAGGCCTGATGAGGAAAGATATCAGACGAAGTAAAGAAGTTAAGAGAGCAGCCTTGGAAGCCTTTTCCTTTGTTTGTTAGAAGGCAAGAAAGGAATCAATTATTTGTTGGTGAGTTCCTTGGACCTTCTTAGGGAGCTGACTTCAAATGTTCTTCCTATAAGTTCACCTTAAGCATTCCCACAAAACCAACCTGGGTTCTGTTGCCTTCTTTCTTCTGTTACCGACTCTGGTTTTTCCTTTACTCTGTTCTCAAACTCTCTAGTTTTTGTGAGCTTGCAGAGAAGCTCTTAGTTTCTTCTTTCACAAGAAAGTTCTCTTCAGGGGACTTTAAAACTCGAAAATGGGAGTTGGCGGCACTTTGGAGTATTTATCTGATTTGATGAGCAGTGCCCAAAAAACTAAAAAGAGGAAGCAATTACAGACTGTGGAGCTGAAGGTAAGGATGGACTGCGATGGCTGTGAGTTGAAGGTCAAGAAAGCTCTCGCTTCATTAAGTGGTACGTTGGGTTTTCCTTTCATAATGTCTCTTCAAATACCTTTCATTTTTGCTATTACAAATGATGGCAGGCCGCTTAATTTGACAAAAAATGTTCTTGGTTTTCCAGGAGTTAAATCAGTGGACGTAAACAGGAAACAGCAGAAGGTTACTGTAACCGGATATGTTGAAGCAAGCAAGGTGCTGAAGAAGGCAAAGTCAACAGGGAAGAGGGCAGAGATTTGGCCATATGTTCCATACAATCTAGTGGCTCAGCCTTACGCTGCTCAAGCTTATGACAAGAAGGCACCTGCTGGTTACGTGAGGAATGTAGAGAACACTGCCACCACTGGCACCGTGACAAGATATGAGGACCCGTACATCACCATGTTCAGTGACGACAACCCTAACGCTTGCTCTATCATGTAGTTAAAGATCAGGACTAAACTGCAATGTTATCTACTACTCTTATTAGTCTACCAATAAACCACTTGAAAACTCCAGAGTAGGGGTTTCAACTGTTCAATTTTGTATGGGGTTCTCCTTTTTCTGTAACAAGCATGTGAAAATTTGTAGCCTAATCTATGGTTCCTTGCTTTTCTTCTCTCAAGGTCATGTCTTCTGCATACAGTCGGTTTTGTGGGCCTACAAAGTGTAGAATGGCTTTCGTATTTGGTGAATAGAGTTGGGAGTTGTTGTCAGGCACCTATGGCAACTTCCTTTAATGTCCTTGTCCATGATGTTACAGTCACCCTTTTCAGCCTGGAACGACTTGTGCTTGTTCACAGCTGTAATTCATCATAAAACCCAGTGCTAGGGCGGCGGGGTGGAGGTTGCTGAATGTAGCTAAAGGTATTTCATATTACCAAAAGAAAGTTACGTAGCACATGAAAAGGGACCTACCTCACATGTCAAAAGTTCTTGTTCCGGCAGCCTTCTATCTATAAAGATCTTTTGATGACATTCAAGAGACAAATTACACCTACACTGTGACACAGTGAAGATATGCAGAGATGTTAAGAGACTGAACTCCAAATTGGCTCCAAAACTGGAAGGTTGCGATGTTTACTTACTAAGGAATCTCTATGAGGAACATCTTTCTTCCATCTCTTTATTTTCATCCACATTTCTAATAAAAATATTAGACTTAAAGGAAAGAAAAGTGCTTGACTGAACTTGGAGAGCAGGTAGAAAACTACCCTGGCGCCATCGGGGTTAGGAAAGATGGCCTGAAGTTCAAATAATTTCAAAACCGAATGGCCCCTGTAAAGAGCTGAGGAAAAGAAAAGAAATTGCTGAGAAAAGCATATCTTTCTATTCTCCCACTAAGGCAGACTAAAGGAAAGAATAATAATCTTTCGTTCATTTCGGCTTTTTACTTCCCTCGCACTTTCTCTGATCCAAAGGAAGCGTAAAGACAAAATCAGCCCAGAAACAATGACATCTAGTGCACCGCCCGGAGTCTCAAAAAGCATGTCCACCAAATCCCTCTTTTTCTATCAATGAACCAGAAATTCTCCCTAACGAAAAACAAAAAGAGCTCTCTCCATTCCCTGCATTCCTACTTTGAGACCACTTTCTTATTCACAATTTTTTTTAATCCCAAATCTCACTTAACTAGAATTGAACTTAACGTGATATAAACGGAAAATCTATTGATTCTTCAGAGCAGATTTCACCAAGGATATGTTCCCAGATATTCTTGCATACACTGCAATGACATGCAATGTTTTGTAGGCAACTAATGGAAAGAAAAGTAACCTACACAAATGCGTTCTTTTTTTCCCTTATAATAATTGAAAGAAAAATAAGCAAAAAATACATGCAGGCTTCCTCCCTTTTTTTTCATTTTCATATAAAAAGGGCAAGACCGATTTCTAAAAAGTAGTCTGATTGAACTACAGCTTCTGTGATATACAGTAAAGGTAATAATATGCCCAATTTGTGGCAATGTATGCGGACTTCAAGATAAGATTCAGCAATGCCATTAACACCTACAGATTGTAGAACGTCAGCATCCCAGAAGATGAAGGGGCATGGGTATTGGGTTAAATGTGTCTTCACATCAATGAGCATGAATATTTAACTTGCCTGATTTGAAATATATGAAATGGTAGATTATCAAGAAAGTTAACAATACATATAGCGGTTAATTGTCGCATTGGCGATAATTTAACAAATAGCATCAAAGTTCGGACCATACGGGGACAAGATCAGAAACTTGTCGAGCTACCTACATAATTCTGAAAACAATATCTTCATCTTTCTCTTTTCCAGTGAGCGGAAAGAGTTTACTGCAATATATGCCTTCTTTCCAGTTCAAAATCACATATACAACCAGGTCAAGTAGCAAGCATGAGCAAAAGACTAACGCTCAAATAGTTTAACCATTCAGGAGGACAAATTACAGCCAAAAAAATGACACAGGAATTCCTACTGTCCTCCATAGAAACTATGAAGTATGACTTAAATAGTTAAAGTTTAACCTTCTTCCTAGTAGACTTACTTCAGGAAGAAAACGGTTGGAGAGCTTCTGGGATAGGCAGCACTAGGCACTTGTACTTTTGAGAAAGATGACCACCGTCAGCCACGAGATTCTGCCATACAAACTGATACTTACTCAAAACAACGGTGCTGTAAACTTTGAGAAGCAAACCTAATTTTAGGTAATTTTGAGAACCAAACCTGATTTTAGGAAATTTTGAAGGAGAGAAAGCATATTAGTGATTTTGAAACATACTATAATAACAGTTGACTAATGATCTTTGATTTTGTAATAGTATCTGATTTCAGGGGTTGCCGCCTGTTGGTACTAGTGATAATTTAATTAGAAAAATCTCCCTAGCGTAATATCTAACCAGTCATCAGATCAGTGAAGATACAAATGCTGCAGTTAGAGTCTCATCAATATTAATGCCTAGTAAGTCATTAATAGGCCACTTTGGCCCTGGAGACCATACTATTGCTTCCTCCAGCATGGATTCACAACATATGCACAATACTAACAGCCTAGCATCTTCAAAGTCATTTCTGTTTGTTCCCAACAACAAAAGTATGGTTTCTATGGTATCATGCCGTACACGAGTTTTTGCATGTCACAAATCCTGAATTTTTATAACTTTCATCGAACTCAGATAGTGTGTCTAAAATCTGCATCTTTGGTTGGAAAAGAATTTATAATCATTTAGAGTAACCTGTACATGCATAAACAATATCTAATCTCATATTTTTGATGTTTGGTGGCCCCACCAGGATAAGTCATTAACTTTACAAACAAACAAAATCAAGGAAGTATGTTTTGCTAACATCTCAGGAGATTTGTCACATCTGTGCTCACATGACAGCTATTTTGATTTCCCTTTATTTTTTTGAAAACGCGGATCCTAAGTTTAGGCTGATCTATTGCAGGTCTATAATGTCCATTTTGCAGGTCAAATGTACAGGTAGTAAAGTTCATCAAGAGTCCTAAATGCAAGGATTACAATCTACACTTCTTTCCAACAATGACAAAATCTTACTAAAAGAGGTTGAGAAACTCACTCTGTTTTCATGTGTTTTCACTTCATTTGATATCAAATGAATTCAGGCTTTCTTCACTTTCTATTTCCGCTGTAGATCCCAACAAATTTAATATCATACAAAAGAGTTGCATTGGCAGGTACATTGCAGTCACCTGTAGGGAAAAAAAACATTGATTGACGAATGAGTTTGCACCATACAACAATAGCATGTACTAATCATGATACAATCAATGGAACTTATGCAACCAAGGGGCATGGGGAACTTATTAAATCTGACACACCGCTGGCCCTTTGCCAACTATGGTTCGGAAACACAATATAAGTTGCATAAAAGAGTTAAAGCAAGGAACTTACCAAATCTAAATAACAAGCTATTTTGTGGACAAAGTCCACTACAGTAGATATCAGTTCAGAGAAAATTTTATTAGGAAATTTTTCTCGTACAGGTAGATTGTTTTGTCCTTGTCTTAGCTGATTAGCTATGAAGTGGTAGACATTTTGTCTTTACCGGACGTTTCAAACTTCAAGACTAGTCATTGTAAGAGTCAAGAATGGGATTCGAAGCCTCACCCGAAAAGCATCCTGCTGGTTCTGGCCCATATGCTAATTCAGGGGGAATTCTAAGCTTACGTTTTCCACCTGTGTATGGCATAATGACGATTGCTATGGCAAATGAGAAACAGCATATTAAAAGGAACGTTTATAAGTCTATAAAAGCAGTTTGGATATCGTACCTACTTGCATTGGGGGCACTCCTTCACCCCCGAAAATTCCTTGGTCCAATCCCTTGATGACCTGAGCAAAATAAATCATAAAAGGCATAACCGAATGACCATAAAACCTTAAATTTGTGGAAGCCCTAAGGGGGGGGGGGGGAATCTAAATAATAGGAATTTCATGAGATGTGAACTTTAGTTATTAGCCACAAAATTGGTTTTTTTGCCATTGACATGTTGGTTTCATGCTGTTTGACCTCTAGCGCGTTCAGTCACTTCTGGGTACCAGAGCCTTTTTGTAACTTTCAGCTCCAGTGGCTGATATTAAGTAACTTTCAGCACTGCACATGAAGGAACTAATGCATCACTTTATCAAGGGTGCATTGCAATTGTAAGATTGAGGACTACAAACAATAACAATGCATGATTACTGTAAGATGTACTCAATGGCAAATAATGGTGGATAACGATGTAGAAAGATTTAGCATCCGTCATGTACTCAGTTGAGAAAGCAATCTAAACAATGTATCAAGCAGAACAATGAATGATATAATGGCAACATAAAACCTCTCTCGAAACTGAAGAGATGACACTATAGATACTTCAAGCGCTTTCTAAACAATGTAGAATGTGCTCACGTGGAGATGTTTCATGACATGCAAAGAATTACCAAGGTACTTATGCTAAAGGTTTCCCAGATTTCCAGCATGAAAATAGGCATTGTCTTGAAAGCAGGAATAATAAAATTGGTAGTTAGATATAGCGGAGAAAAACATCCAACAGGACAAAGAGTTTTAGAAGGTTAAATCCACATTATGTATTTACTTGGATTGCTCAAGTACAGAGAAAATCTCTTGAATCAAGAGATATAACATGCATAGAAAATTAACCTGACAAACAAAGATAAACAAGGTTAAAGCACATGTCAGATTTCCAGAGAGCATCTCTATGTGCTTTGAATTTCTTGCACATAGACTAGCAATTATCTTAGGTTTAAAAGCTCCAAACATCATGAGTCACAAAGTTATAAATTAAACATTCAAGCAAAGATTGGTTAACAATGACATTGGGCATCGGACATCATAAATACCTTGCCAACACCAATACGCATGGTGAGAGGTCTAGCACGTTTATAGCTACTGTCAAATACAGTGCCATCAGCGAATCTTGCAGTGTAGTGAACCTGTATTGTAAATAGATGTGAATAAGTTCGATTTTCCTACTGACATAATAGCAATAGGTTCACTATTTCACAGAGACATCCTGAATTTGTATTCAGAGTATATGATATGCATAACATCATATCATGACAAGAAAAGAGACAAATCAGAATTACAGAACTGATAGTAGCATAACAGTGGGTGGAAGCCCCAAACACTGAGAAATTCATAGTATTTTGGACCATCAAGGCAATGGCAGGCTTGTCAGAACGAGGCTGAGAAATCTCACTGTTTGAGCAACAATACAGAAGACATTTTCTGCAGTCCCCGAAAATCTAATTTTTCTAGTTAGACCCTTCACAGCATCTAAATTTGCCCAAAGAATCACATTTCCCTTCCTTGCGATAAAGATTTTAGAAGCTTTTTCACTTAACACCCTCTCTGTTTAATATAGTCCATCTGAGAGCTTTGTTTCTTGGTTTTTGGAGCAACAGCAAAAGACTAGGTGCAGTTGGCTAATTGCTAAAGAGAATTCTTTCCGGTGTATGTGTATTTGGGATCAAGGTTTTGTTAAAGGATTTCTTCCACTATTGTGATCTTCCTGTTCTGTTCGTGAAACTATCTCCTTCTTGCCCGTGGACGTAGGCCTAATGCTAAAGAACGAAATCCTTGTGACTTTCTTATAATTTTTTTTTTCTTTTCTATTTTGTATTTTGATTTTGCACAAAACCCACTATACTTGGCTTAACTCACAGCACATAGAGACCTTTTTATGGAAGGTACAAGAACCTAAATTGAACAGATCTAAATGTGTTTCAGCAGCATGGAAAACAAATAATCCGTAATTCTTAAAGGCGTTCTAGCTAACAATTTCTGTCCATTTGTATCAACAGATTCAATTTGATTCTTTCTTTGGCTAAATGTGTCTTTTAGCAGGTGCATCATAGTGACCTAGGTACATGATCACGTTCTGTATACTAGACCTTGCAATTACAGAGTTTAGTGGGAAGTTCAATAAAGCAAGAAACTTGCACATCTTAGATTTACCTCTAACACATTGGAAAATCCTCAACAACCATTTTTGCAATAGAATCTCTTCTTGAAAATTCATGCATTCTTAGGCAAGATATGATGTTAATTATCTTCCGCTCGACAAAGATAGAGAGATCCACAGATTATAAAACAAATTTTCAGAAAAATTATGGCAAAACAAGAGGGGTAACCTAACAAGAAACAGCACTACAAACCAGAATACGGAGGAGATAGGGGGGGAAAAAAATGTAAGAGCATCAAAAGAAAATCTATATCAAAAGCAAAAAAAAAAAAAAAAAAGGGTAAGCGCACCCAATAAAACCTTGAAAGCTAAAACTCACATCAATGAGCTCAGCATAAGGTGCTTCCTTTCCAGAGCCGACTGACACATCACAGAAACCAAGCCCGGACTTAACATAGTTGAGCTCACACAAAGGCTCTCCCACGGTGGCGTAATACTCAACTCTGGTAGCATTGGCATCCAAAGGTGAGAAGGCCAGAACTGAGGCTACTAAAAGCCCAATGCTCATATCAAACACATGCTTCCTGGTCGCAGAAGTCGAAGCTACAGATAGTTTCGCATTGTCTGCATGGGGAAAACAAGAGCGAGACGCACCAGAACTAGCAGAAGCTGCCGAAGAGGAAGAGAATTTGTTGGTGAAGGAGGCTTTAGGATTGCAGCATCGAAGGAAACAGAGCCTTGGGTTTGTAAAGTTAAGAGCAGAGGCAACCATTTTTGCCTCTCCGTTCGTATGGATTCAGTTTGAGCTATCTCAACTTCGAGGGTTGTATGGCTTCGCATTGCAAACCGCTTTTTGAGTGAGGGCACTGGATATAGAAGGGACCCACTTGGAATGAATCACCATTGAATGCAAGGCGGATGAAGATCCTCATTATCCAAGATAGCTTTGTTGCCCGAATAGTCCACACAATATGGGCCGGTGCTCTCCTCTTGCAGACAATGAAGGCCCACTGAGAAACCATAACAAGAAAACCCAAAAAGATAAATCCTTTGTGAATGGGTGATTTTGCGTAGGCACACGCGCTCTCCTGCTCCCTCCTTTTTCGCTTTCGTCCACGAGCTCGGCCCCATCCTACTGAATTTGGGACACCATGCTCGACCTGCGCAACAATGAGTTTCGTATCTTGGTAGGTGTCATTAAGGTTCCGATTTCTCACTTCGGATCCACGGTGGAGATTGAGGATCACCATGTACTGTGATGGACTCCGATTCTCCATATCTTCTTCTCAAGTCTCGAGGTAGGCCTGTGATGACATGCTTAGAGCATGTTCAGTGTATCTTAAGTCCAAATTTCTTGACCGCTCTTTTTTTTTTTTTGTTGGTAAAATACCTTGTGGCTAGGTCATTTATGGAGGAAACGATGTATAAGCTTTATTTACAGACCAATCCCTGGTTCATCGTTTGGGCTTCTTCCTTCAGCTTTTAGAATTCCCGCCAAAACTAACTGAATCATAGACACCCATAAACCGTCTAACGATCATTCAACCGGCGTGCTTCGAGATAGCATGCCACGCGCCTCCATTACGCGCGCGAGGCTCTGCTAATCAACTCTAGTAACTACTCCATAGAGTCTGCTATAAATAACCTCCTCGCCTTCATTTCCGAACACTGGCTTCGCAATCTCGCTCTAATGGCGCCATCTCTTCCATTCACAGTGGTCTTCGTGGCAATGTGCCTCCTCGCATCGTTCTGCTTCCCCAGCGCAACTGCCATTGAAGAACTAGAGCAAGGCTTCACGCCTCCAACAGCTTCAATTCTTCTACCACCAACAGGAGCAGCACAGCCACCCTCTCAAGAATTCCTAGATCATTCCTCCTTCTCCCACACAGCTCTCCTTCCTGCGATCCTCACACACCTCGGCTTCCACGAGCTCGCCTCCGCTGCACCCGTTCTCTCAGAAAACACCGCCTCTGTGAGCTGGACCGGTCCCTCCACTCTCTTCGCTCCCTCCGACTCCTCGCTTCGAACCTGCGACGCTTGCTCCGTCCCTAACCTCCTCCGCGAACACATTGTTCCTGGCCTCTTCAACATCAACTATCTCCGGAAGCTTCCTTTCGGTACGAAAATAGAGACCTTGAGCCCAGGCCGTTGCATTACCGTCACCTCCGAGCGGTCTCAGAACGGCAGCGAAACTTTAGCCTCTGCCAAGATCTTCATCGGAGGAGTGGAGGTCACGAGTCCTGATCTCTTTAACAACGGTCTCGTCATCGTCCATGGCCTCCAAGGCTTCATCGCTCCTCTCTCACCGTTCTCTTGCGACGTCGAGACTACGACCTCGCTCTCGTTCCCGTTCCATCCTGGCCGTGGGGCGGCGCACCAGGGCCAACACTCTATCATGCGTCTGATGCTAAGGGACGCTATGCTCAGACTACGTAACAACGGATTTAGTATCCTGGCACTTGCCCTGAAGGTTAAGTATGCTGAGCTTGTTGGCCTTAACAACATGACGGTGTTCGCGGTCGACGATGTCTCGATCTTTACGGGCTCTCACGCGTACATCAGCAATATCCGTTTTCATATTGTGCCTAACCGTCTGCTAACATCCTCCGACCTCGCGAAGCTTCCTGTGGGGACGACTCTGCAGACGCTTGAGCGAGGCCAGTCGCTGGTCGTCACCACCGCAGGCGGAGGCTTGCTGGCGGAGCCGATGAGGATCAACTACGTGAGAATCAAGGTTCCCAACGTCATGCGCAACCTCAGGATCGTGGTGCATGGCGTGTTCTTGCCGTTCCCTCATATCCATCCAGTCGCTTCCTCATATGATGAGATAGTCAGCGGCGAAGCAACCAACAGTGTGCATCGGATGGTGAATGGAGTCTGTGACATTGTTGAAGGGAAAGGATACTGCGGTGAGGTTCCGATGCCTCAATTCAAACCGTCAGTCGAGGTCGAGGATCATCATGGCCTGTGATGGACTCTCCGCTCCCGATGTTTTCTTCTCCAGCCTCTTGGAATCCTGTGACGAGTCTGTAGAGTGGTTTTGCTGTAAATGTAGTGCTACTGTTGGTCTGTCGTGGTATGTACGCCCTACTTTGTCACTTTCGTTCTTTGTTGAAAATTTGGTGTATCTCTTAAGCTCTTCGTTTGAGAGTTTTCTGGCTTAATTGTTCAAACTTGGATTCCAAGATTGATCTTCAAATTCCAATCCGGGAGTTAAAGATTACAATTCTCAGGAAGAACTGCGTGGCTATCCGCTACCAACTGAGTTGTTGAAGCAACGCTGGGTGGCATAGAGAAGCATTTGGAAACTATTTTCAAAATATTTGAAAAGAAAAGAGATCACAAAAATTAAACCAACAAACCAATCTAATTCAATTTCCCTTCTTTTTTTAAGTTGCCAAATAATACTTAAAAGAAAAGCATTTAGTAAAAGTTTGTAATTCCTAATCAATAGTGTGAAAATTTTTTTTTTTTTAAGAAAACATCCTAATTCATGATCCAAGGAAGGGATTTAGCAAAAGTTTGCAATTCTTAATCCAAGACGAGAGAAGGTTTTTAGAAAATATAATAATTTCTTATCCATTATGGAAAGTCCGAAATTCCTTATCCAAGGCGGGAATGGATTTAGTAAAACTTCGTAATTTCTAATCCAAGGTGAAAATTTTTCATAAACAAACATCATAATTCCTGATCTTAGTAGGGTAGCGATTTAGTGAAATTTCATAATTTATTATGAAAAGTAAAAAAGGTTTTGAGAAATATCATAATTTCCTATCCAAGGTGGGAATGGATTTAGTAGAAGTTTGTGATTTCTAGTTCAAATAGTAGATGTTTTCGTTTTCGCTAATGTGAACTATTTTGTGCCTCTCTAACCACTTTTTATTTGAGCAAAGTAATGCATTTCAATCCCAAACAGTTAGAGACTACAAGTATGGATTAACATGATATCAAAAGCAAAAAAAGATCAAGAATTTCTCAATGGCTTCTGAGCAATTCTCTTTTCTTGGCAGAAAGCTTGAAGTTATATTTTGTAATTATCTTTCCAAGTAGGAAGAGTAGGAAAGAACACAAAAAAGTAATTCCAATTCTTATACACTGTCTATTGGGATGCTTAACAACAGAGGCCAAAAAAATCTGTATGCAAGATGGAGAGCACAGGTGCTTCTTCCATTTATGATATAACTTCAAAAGCAATGTCCAATGATTTCCCTAAAAGTTATCTTTGTCTAAGGCCTGCCAAATCCTTCGGCCTCACCACAGCCCATAATTGAGGGAGGCAGCTTTCCCACCTTCTCGATTCCTTCCTCAAACACCACTCCCATGCCCATGAAGAAGTGAGAGTCTATATGGCAATGGAAAGCCCAAACTCCCGGATTATCAGCCTTGAACCTCAAAGCAGTCCAACCATATGGATGAAGAGGCACTGTGTTCTTCTTGATTGGGTTTACCAAATTATATTTCTTTTGGTCTTTATACGCGTCAAACTTACCGGTTCCATAGCCTAGAACCCAGAAATCGTGCCCGTGGAGATGCCATGGATGTGTCTCACTATTGTTCTTCGTCATGGAGTTGGCATTTTGCAGTATAATATCCACCGTCGAGTTGAACTGTAGCCGATAAACGGCATTGCTAGAGGTGGCATTCGGGTTCTTAGCAGGGCTGTAAATGTCATAGTCCAAGTTGTACCCAGTAGGAGGGGGGGTCTGGTTGAACCCATGATACAAATTGAACTTCAGTGCAATAAGGTAAGGGGTCTGTGGCAGAGTAAAAGAGAGGTTATTCACGGACCATCGAAGATATCCATTGATGAGATTTTGTGTGTTGAGAAACACAACGGTTTTGTTTGAGCTTTGTGGAGGGGTTTCGACGAAGCCTTGGCGAGCCTTAATGGATTGACTTTGGGCTAATCGGGATGCAGTGTCATTCCAAATAGCGACGGCCGGTGGAAGTGTTGGAGGTGACGGCCTTGGAGGGTTTGGATAGTAATTTAGAATGGCTAAACCAGCTGTGGTATTCGGAAGTCGGCTGACCACGTTTGATGTGCTCCAATAATTTCTTGAAGGGTCTTGATCGGCTTTTATAAGCACAGAGTATGCTTCTCCAGAGTATATGAATAGGTTTTGAACTACGAGGGGCTCCACGTAGTGCCCATCTGCCTCAACCACAGTCATGTTATGATGCTGCTTGAAAGAAAAAGCAAGCATATATGATCGATTAGCTGCAAACTATATGAAAGTATTGTGAAAAACTGACATTGTTTTCAACCCAAAATCCTTTGAAATATTACCCACAGATCCTGAAATGGCGGTCTTGAAATTTACCTCTATTTGAAAGCTAAGGGCTGAAAGAGTAGTCAAACTCCCAATTCTTAATCGATATATTTTGCCAGGAATCACAGTTATTACATGAGGAGAACATTCTGGATTCGATGCATTACAAACTTCTGATGGTGAAAGTACATTAGTGCAGTCAAATTTCCCTTTTCCTTGAATAAGAAGTGACTGGAAATCAACAAACCAATCACCATTAAGCAAATGGAAAGCAATATCACAGTATATTAACTCACTGTTAAAATGTAAGAATCGTGGAGAGGTAGTGAAACGTACCTGAGGCTCCCCCACCCAGACAAAAGGTATGGAGGACAATCCAGTGGCTTGTTCATAAGTGCTTTTATGGTACCAATCGTTGAGGATGATGCTGCGATCATAATCATAGGCAAACGGTTCTGAAACTCCATTAGGAAGTGATACTTGGATAGATCCATATAGGCCTGCTGCTCTTTGCAGTCCATAGTGCCCGTGGTACAGGAAAGTCCCAGCCTGGCCATAAGTAAAGCATAGATGATAAACAAGCACTATCAGTTCCTTTACTTTTGTCTTTAAATAAGCAGCCGTGACATTAAAATTAACAAGCAAGATGAAACTAGAGACAATGGCAGTGGCTTTTGACATAAAGACCTACCTTATCAACCTTAAATTCATATTCGAAGGTGTCACCGGGCAAAATTGGACATTGGGTCACGCCTCCTGTTCCATCATTCCATGGGGTTCCAGTCTGATATACATTAGACAGAGGAAGATGCATTAACATAATGCAGTGGACACGAATATATCGATATAACTCTTGGTCAAGAAGGAAAAATGAGATTATCATTTTACCTGCCGGATTCCATGCCAATGGATTGCAAGGTTCTCTGATACTAGGTTGTTCTTTACCTCAACAATGATCGTATCTCCTTTTTGTGCCAAGATTGTTGGTCCTGGCGTTCTCCCATTAATAGTGATTACCAGCTTCTTATAGCAATCAGGGGACTTTTACTCATACTTCACCTCCCATTTGTAAAGCCGAACTCTGGCTTCTGCAAGTTGGACGTATATCAATGGGATTATGAAACAGAAAGCTAGCAACTTCAACATAATCCTCTGTATTGCCAAATGTCAACCGCTATCAAGGCTTATATGGAAAGATATGATCTTTAATTAATATTTAAAAAGACTAATTTTGTTTATCTATCTATAAAATAATTTTTGAGTTAGACTTTGAACACATTCACGTTCAAAAGTCTCCGCCCAAAATTTGCAATGAGTATTGCCAAATCCTACTGTTGCAGGCCCCTTTGAGGGTGGGATGCTTTCTTCGCTGTGTTTTGCATAGGGTCAGAAATACGAGCGGAGACAAATATTTACTGACGGACGGAAGCAAAAGCCACGGTGGAGCATCAACCGGCGGAAATGTTCTTGTTAGACTTAGATGATCCCTAGTACCCTATTATTATATAATGAAGGCTCCCCTAATCTCGTCGTTGCTGTTGAAATAGGATATGCAAATTGATCTTCATCTTTTGCCACAATTGGCCAAACTATGTACTTGGAAAGTAGTTGTCTCTAACAATTAGACAAGATTATGAAAAACACCGGATATCTCGATCGACGCGATATGATCGGTGTCTGTCTTTTTCACTGGTAATAAATGTGTTGATTAAGATAACTTCAATGAACAGTAAGTTTATCAACGAAAGTTAAAAGTGTTCATATTTAATCTTATTTTGTTAACGACTATAAATATGTTCATTTTTTCCTAGAAAAAGATATTGTAAACCTAAATATTGTGGAAAAAAATGTGTGCAGAGAATTCAATTCGAGTCTGAACTTTTTCTGTCCCAATAGTCTCTCCTTTTTCTCTTTCATCTTTTCTACATTTCTTTTCAGGTTCTTTATGTGGGATACGAAGGAACCAAAAGAAGAATACAAGATATTATTTGAATATTAGCTCTCTTATGCGGAGTCACGGTGAAAACGAAGTAATTTTGTAATAGTCAGGGACGCAACGTACAAAGGTTATTTAAAATGTTAACAACTGTCAACATAGTAGTAAATCCTCAATAATGAGAATATTACTATATTCTTTTTTTTTTTTTTTACAGACACCTAGTACCCACCATAGGTGGGATTGGGACAATGAAAATATTACTATCTTCTTTTCTTTTTTTTCACACACATCTAAGACCCACGATTGGTAGGATTGTTTGCTGATCAGGATTTGACTTAGAGAACACCATTAAGCCAGAACTCCCTCTTACTATATTCCATCGACATCTCCAACAACATCAAGTTGTTTGATTCGAAGGATCGTCATTAGAAATATTGACCAATTATTTTCTAGGCCAGAAGACTAAGAAGGGCAGCCCCAAGAAGAAGAAGAGTAGTTTGGGCCACTTCATAGAATGTGTTAGAGCAACGCACCGCGATTCCGGCCGAAGTTATTTCTTTTCTAAGGCCTGCCAAGTCCTTTGGTCTCACCGCAGCCCATAATTGAGGAAGGTAGCTTTCCCACCTTCTCGATTCCCTCCTCAAACACCACTCCCATGCCCATGAAGAAGTGAGACTCTATGTGGCAATGGAAAGCCCAAACTCCCGGATTATCAGCCTTGAATCTCAAAGCAGTCCAACCATAGGGATGAAGGGGCACTGTGTTCTTCATGATTGGGTTCACCAAATTGTATTTCTTCTGGTCGTTATATATGTCAAACTTTCCGATTCCATAGCCTAGAACCCAAAAATCATGCCCGTGGAGATGCCATGGATGTGTCTCACTATTGTTGACATTCATGGTGTTCGCATTTTGCAGTACAATGTCCACGGTAGTGTTGAACTGTAGCCGGTAAATTCCATCGCTAGATGTCGCATTCGTGTTTGGGGCGACACTGTAAATGTCATAGTTCGAAAAGTCGTACCCAGTAGGTGGGGGTGTCTGACTGAACTCGTGAAGTAAGTTGTGCTTGAGGGCAACAAGGTAAGGGGTGTGTGGGAGATTGAAAGAGACATTATTAACGGACCAGCGAGTATATCCATTTATGCGATTTTGTGTGTTGAGAAACACTATGAGTCTGTCCGAGGTTTGGGGAGGGGTCTCGATGAAACCCTGGCGAGCCTTAATGGCTTGACTTTGAGCCAATCGGGGGGCAGTGTCATTCCAAACAGCGGCGGCTGGTGGAAGTGTTGGAGGCGATCGCCTTGGATGGTTTGGATAGTAATTTAGAATGGCGAAACCAGCTGTGGTATTAGGACGTCGGCTGACTACGTTTGATGTGATCCAATAATTTCTTGAAGGGTCTTGATCGGCTTTTATAAGCACAGAGTACGTCTCTCCAGAGTATATAAATAGGTTTTGCACTACAAATGGCTCCACGTAGTGCCCATCGGCCTCAACCACAGTCATATTATGACCCTGCTCTCAAGAAGAAAAGTGGACACATATCATTATTGAGCCGCAAAACCATATACAAGTCTCATTAAAGACACCACTGTTTTCAATCAAAAAACCTTTGAAAGATTATCATAAATACTAAAAGCAACAAATGATCTTTTACATTTGAAGATAATAGTAGTGATGAAAGTTACCTCTATTTGAAAGCTAAGGGCCGATAAAGCAGTTAAGCTAGCAACTCTTAATCTATATGTTTTTCCTGGGATGACCGTTAATATATAAGGAGAACATTCTGGGTTCGATACATTACAAACTCCTGTTGGTGAGGCCACACTAGAGCAGTTGAATTTTCCTTTTCCTTGAATAAGAAGTGACTGTAAATTGAGAAAATGCAATAACCATTAAGTAAAGCCAAGTAATATATAAACATTAAGTTTTGCATGAAAAATATAAAAAGCATGGATACTAATTTATAAAAAGAAATGTTTTAAGTTAAATGAGTAATTTTCTATAGTTTTTGACATAGTATCAACGTTCATATTCTTACTTTACATTTTTAATGATATAGGTAAGTTTAAAATCAACATAAAAAGATAACATCATAAGATGGTTAGGTTGGACCATTATAGTAAGGAGCATGTTAAATAAAGTGGGTGGGTTTGTTGTTGGATATTGGTAAAAAGTTGATTGAAAATTCAAATTTTATCTTCTACCCCTTTGCTTGTAGATAAATAATTCTTTTGAAAAATGTTACATTATATTTAATGTGAGAGTGCATATTAAATCTCATTTAAAAATACAAAAACCTAAAAAATAGTTTATAAAGAAATAATTTTTTTCTTAATATTTTAAAATTTTAAGTTAAATATGAATCATTATTTATAACTTTTAATAAATGATACCGTGGAAGTAGTGCCATTTACCTGAGGTTCCCCCACCCAGACAAAAGGTATGGAGGACAATCCAGTGGCTTGTTCATAAGTGCTACTATGGTACCAATCAGTAAGGATGATGCTTCGATCATAATCATAGGCAAACGGTTCCGCAACTCCATTGGGAAGTGATACTCGGATTGATCCATATAGGCCTGCTTCTCTTTGCATTCCATAGTGCGCGTGGTATAGGTAAGTCCCAGCCTGCCCATAAGCAAAGCAAAGATGATAAACAAACACTATCAGTTCCTTTACTTTTGTCTTTAAATAAGAAGCCGTGACATTAAAATTCACAAACAAGATGAAACTAGAGAGAATTGTAGCGGCTTTTGCCGCGTAGACCTACCCTATCAACCTTAAATTCATATTTGAAGGTGTCGCCGGGCAAAGTTGGACATTGAGTCACACCCTCTGTTCCATCACTCCAAGGGGTTCCAATCTAATATATATTAGACACAGGAAGATGCATTAATGTTAACGCAGTAGACACGAATATATAGATATAACTCTTGGTCAAGAAGAAAAGTTGAAATTATAATTTTACCTGTCGGATTCCATGCCAATGGATTGCAAGGTTTTCTGTTACTAGGTTGTTCTTTACCTCAACAATGATCGTATCGCCTTTCTGTGCCAAGATTGTTGGTCCTGGCGTTCTCCCATTAATAGTGATAACCAGCTTCTTAAAGCAATCAGGGGACTTGTACTCATATTTCACTTCCCATTTGTAACGCCGAATTCTGCCCTCAGCAACTTGAACGTATATCAAAGAGGTTAAGATACACAAAGCCAGCAACTTCATAATTCTTCTGCACTGCAAAATGTCAACCGAAGTCTTTCTATCTAGTGAGACCTCAAAAGAAGTCTCCACTTATAATCTGAAATAGCTATTTCCAAATCTTCCTATTGTTGTCTGCTTTGAAAGAGGAAGCTTTCTTTGCTATTTTTCCTGGCCAAATGATTCCAGTTAGAGCGAGAAGGAGCCAAGAAAAAAAAAAAAAAAAGACACACACACACACACAAAGAAACAGATTGAAAAATAACGTTGCAAGGATCAGAATACTAACCGAGAGAAAAATTTCCCGAGGGGTGGAACCTAAAACTCCGGTGGAAGAAGCCAACTGAGCTAAAGAATGAGTAGCAACTATCGATGGGAAGGGGTTCCTATATAATCTGTAGTTGCCTTTGGAAAGATTGACCAAGCTATATGATTAAATGACTTGGAAGTTTTCTCATAGACTATTTACTTCTCAACGATCGGTAGAAGCTATATTATCATATAATTTGTAATTGCTTTTGGGAAGACTGGGCAAGCAATATTATTAAATGACTTCGAAGTTTACTAATAGACCTCTCACTTTTTGTTAGATTGACGTCTTCCCTTTGGAAAGTAGTTTGTTCCTTACAATTAAACAAGTTTTTGACAAGTCGCATCTCTCTACAAGTGTTAATGATCTTATCTCTTTCTTGTGTGAACCAATGAAAAATGTTTGGATAAAGACCGTTAAATAAATGTCTTTCTTTTTCCTCGCACTTTCACTGGAAGTTTCTTGCGAAGTTGTGTTTCATGTGGATGTGACATATAGACTAGTGATAGTACAAGTCGTCCAGAGCATGTCGTTTTGTGAAAAAATGAAGAATGTATGAACGAAGATACTTACTTTTCCACTTTCCTCGAACTTTCGTTCTAGTTTTTTTATAAATTTTCCATTTGGATGTGACATGTAAAACCGGTGAAAGTTCAAGTCGTCGAGAGCAGGTATTTCTTCTCCTTGATTGCCCTTTTTTCTAAAGCTGTGTCGGAGAATATGCCATTAAAAGATCTTATTCTTCGTCATAGGCCAGCTGTTATTGGTAGTTTGATTTTAGCTACTTGTAATTTGGCCGATAGTATACCACTCTCTTTCAAAACAACCTTGTCTTCAAGGTTGATTTTTAGGTTATAAGTCCACAAAAATATCTATCTCAATAACAAACGTACATCCTAATAATTAATAAGCTAACTACTAAACTATATGGGACAAATAACAAAACCCATACAAGAAAGGGAGCTTCACACGACCTTCGGAGGTCTTCCATGATCTCAACACACGGGGTTAGCCGACTTAGGATCCCCTGGACAGTCAGGCGCCTCTCCTCGGGAATGCAACGCTTCTACTTTGAAATGTAGCACTTCACCAGCTTCTCTTCCACATCGTTACTGTTCTGATACCATTTGTTATGGACTTAGTTATGGTTTGTTTGGGTTGGTCGTCGATGGTTTTTGTACATTGTGGAGCTATTTCTCAACCACGCGCGACGAATGCGAAGGGATCGAGTGTTAGGTTTTCTTAAGATGTCTCCATTCCTTCCTTACCAAATATGTAAACGGGAATATAGCTTTTAGTATGAGGCGTTAAATGAAAGTGAAGGGTGGAGAGAAAAAACGTAGTGTTGGCAAGCGAAAGCTATTGGAAGAGTAAAAGCAGAGAATTAATAAGCAACGTTGACATGCCATTTAATGAAAACCCAACAAAAGGAGATAACCATTATCACCTTAAGCCACTAGGCAATTCTCTTACTGTTTGGATATGTGGTTGGGAGTGCAGCCACGTCACTTGTGGCTGCCCCATCAGCTCAGTTAGACAGCAGCTACTTCAGTAGCTGCTGTAAACGGTTCCATCACACAGCCCCTCGCAGCAGCTATTTTAGTAGCTTCGGTGAGTCATCTCAGGCAAGTAGGAGAACGTGCGACGTGGGAGATAAGACATAGAGCCGGTGTTCCTTACTCGTTTTTTCTTTAAATAAGCATTGTATAGAACGTTGTTTATTATCACGGGATCTATTCACCTGTCTTTGTAATAGATTTGTAATAGGATTTGTTTGCTTCATCAATGAAATGAGCAACTTTATCCCTCCTTTCAAGTGTTTTGACACTTACAGTAAGAGAACATGACCTAAGCTGTCCCACCTTCCAAGGACTTCCATATGGGTTTCGTGTGATCTGAAACACATCTCTTTAATGGACATAGTTCCGGTGTCTGCAATGGTCCTTTTAGAGGTGGCTTGGAGGAAGGGTTTGATTCATCTTTACCTTTGTCAGCGTTGATCATGAGTTTCTGTTGTAGTGTCAGCATGGGTGCTAACGTGGATAGTATGAGCCGAATGATGTACAGTTTCACCACGTTCAATAGCATGCTACCCAATGATCTGTCACCTAACGGTAGACATATCCTGCAATTAGAGCTGCTAAGACTAATCCAATGATTACAACTTGCACTTAGTATTGAACCTATACTACTTTCCTACCTACGTTACTGTGGGCCTAGATTAATTTTCACGGTATCATTTAATCACTTTAAACCAAAGCAGTTAGCATAAGTAACCCCTTCTTTGGTTGGGTTTACAAATTGAAGCTCGTAACAATCTATCCCCCTTTAAAACAACCTTATTCTCAAGGTGTTAGATTATCCACACTCTTTTGAGTGCATTCTCCTACCTCCTTTGCATTATTTTTCAGCTTGTGATCTCCTAAGGAGGTTCATTCTTGGTAGCTATGCATTACGCCATCTATTGTGGGTTTTTGACCCTTAAAATAATCCACCCACATGGATTTTGTAAACATTCAAAATTCTTGAGCAAATGCTTAGGTCCTCCTGTTCGGTGGCGTTGGTGGTCTTATATGGCCTTCCCCAATGGGGGAAGTTTGACTGGTGATCGGCTATTAACCAAGCTTTGGGGGTTGTCCCCTCCCAAGGAAGGCCCACCCAAAGCTCGGCTCTAGCTTTTGAAACGCCCACTCCTCTTTTGCGTCAGCTTGGGTTTGAGACAGCACAAGATCGCCTCATGATCACCACTTTTGGTGGTTTGAGGCCCACTGCCAATCCTCCTTTGTGAGTGTTAGGAATAAAATAGTCTTAAATGAGGCTTTAAGCTAGAATTTCAATGTCCATAGATTGAAAATAGGTTTTGAATAGAAAATTAAAATGAGATTTTCATACACGATTGCACTTGCATTTTGTATGATTTTTGGCTAAGATTTTACCTTCTATTACTTCTTTGTTGTACTAGCTTATGAGAAGTAAGAAATTTGTATGAAATCAATGACTAGAAATGCTTGATGGTAGAGAGGAAAAGGTTTTATGAAAGATTATCTATTTTATAAATTGTCACATGAATGTGCATAATGCTTCATAAAATAAAGCAAAATATTTTTCACGTCAAAATGATCATTATGCCCTTAATCCTTTCAAAGATCTACCATAAGCTTGATTTCAATACATGTAGATTTTAATGCAAACATTATGAGCTAGAAGGGAGACTTGGATGATTTAACTTATAACATGCTTAACCAAATAGTTTTAACTCATTATAGTTTATAAGGTGCACTATAACTTAATTACCTAGGACCATACTTATAACCAAAGGCAATATCTATCTTATTAAACTAGAATAACATTATTCATATCAACATACCTTTATAAGAGAATCATGTCTCTCCAATATTTGACACTCAAAAGGCCTATTATTGTCTGCGATGTCAATACTTCATGCTAATATATGCATGTTGCCACTAATACTCACCAAACTTTTGTTAAATTTTTTTTTACACTTTCTTGTAGAAACACAAGGTCTTCACTCACCAACTATTCATCCAACTTATTACATGCATACTTAAATGCTAGTTCGGTAGGCAATCATAATGATCATTGCTCTTAGTGATTATTGCGTTTTTCTTGAATCCAATGTTATCTCTTAGAGTTCATATAAATAGAAAAAAATGGCTCATTCTAGCATTGAAGCTAAGTTCAAAAGCTTGGCAAATACATTTATCAAGATAATTTAGATATAACCCTTTCTCTGTGACTCACATTTTCCACTACTATGCCTTCCAACTTTGTAGTGTGATAACCTATCAGTACTCTACCTATATACCAATCTCGTCTTTCATGAGTAAAAAAAAGGTAGAAATTGATTTCCACCTTAATAAGGAGCACATCACCAATAAACAACTTCCCATTTACTTTTATCTCTTTTGTAAATCTAATTGCAAATATCCTCACAAAATGCCTTTCCTCAATTTGTTTCAATTTACTACAAGATAAGCCTACAATCTACTCCGATCCTTTAGCTTGTAGGGGAATATTAAAGCTCAACCTAAGTTAGTTAGAAAAGTAAAGCCCGTTAATGCGCCGAAAAAAGGGAATCAAAAAGAAAAAGAAAAAGAAAAAAGAATCACACAGTCATATTTCTGTCTCAATCAAATGTATTCTAACAAGCATTAAACGAAATATAAGTGCTAGGTGGTTTGTTTATTTATTTATTTTTGGTTAAGTGGCCAAAGCACCACCCAATGAGATTCACCATTTTATGACCTCTGGGAAGTGAGAAGTCATCTGTCATTACAATAAGGTTGATTGAATTCCCTAAATTTGTTAATGAAAAGTGATTAATCGTAGTGTCCTCTAAAGGGATAATCAAATGACTCCATTAACTTAAGAAGTTGATTATATCATGGGTTCACCTTTGATGTAATTTCTTTTTTCCAATTATTGGCAGGCTACACTTGTAATTTTGGGTGAGCGTAATTGCCCTCAAAGCCATTTTAGAAGTTGCCAAACCAGTCAGAGTCAGGGAGGAGATCTCTCATTTTTTGTTTCTTTTTCTTTTCAATTTTCCTCGTTATGCGGAGATAAAAAAAAATCCTAACTCTTACAATCAAAGTACTTTTGATATGTTAGATTAAAAAAATTCAGATGTAAGTCATGTGTAGTCCTGCATTTTTGTGCTAAACACTAGTGGATCACAATAATTGTAAAAAGTAATAGTTAAAGAAAGTTAAATAATAATTAGAGATGATGATTGTGAATATGAGTTGCTTTAAACGGGATAAGTATTTTTTTCTAGATTAGAAAAAAAAAATTGATATGTATCTAAGACAAAATTTAGGCTACAAAAAATGGAGGAAAGGCTAAAATTTCTAACCTTACGAACAACTTCATTTGGGCTTTTGCTATTTTGTGCTTTGAATTGGAAAGCCAAGCTTATAGGTCTAGTTCATATGATAATGCGAAACATCACTTTTTCTTTGAACGTTAAGGTTGCATTTATGCAATCAACAATGATATTCTTCTACATTAATGTTATGTTCATATTCGATGAATTTATCGAATGGCATTTTATTATAAATAATATTTTCTCGAAAATTATGTCTTTTGCTTTTGCTATGAATATGAACCATTTGGGCCCTCATTAGCTTAAACACTAAGAGAGAGAGGCTGAAAATTTGTTTTGGATGGAATAATTGATTTGTGAGTCTCAATCGGAAAGCAAGAGTATGGTTTGTATTGATACATGAAGAAGACAGTACATTAATTTTTATCCCGGTACAAGAACAAGAAAAGAGAAAAAAAAAAATATTGACCAATTTTTTATTTTTCTCCAGCAGAAAGGATAGAAGCACTGCCTGAGTGCTCTTCCTAAAAGAATAAAGTAAATGTGCAAAAAGAGACAAGCAGTTCGACATATCGTGAAAATAATCTTCAATACAAGGTCATCCTTTTCCTAAGGCCTGCCGAATCCTTTGGTCGCACCGCAGCCCATAATAGAGGAAGGCAACCTACCGACCTTCTCTATGCCCTCCTCAAACGCCAGTCCCATGCCCATGTGGAAGTGAGACTCTATATGGCAGTGGAAAGCCCAAACTCCCGGATTATCTGCCCTGAATCTCAAAGCAGTCCATCCAAAGGGATGAAGAGGCACTGTGTTCTTCATGATTGGATTCATCAAATTATATTTCTTCTGGTCGTTATGTATGTCAAACTTACCAGTTCCGTAGCCTAGAACCCAAAAATCGTGCCCATGGAGATGCCATGGATGTGTCTCACTATTGTTGACGATCAAGGTGTTCGCATTTTGCAGTACAATGTCCACGGTAGTGTTGAACTGTAGCCGGTAAATTCCATCGCTAGATGTCGCATTCGCGTTTGGGGGGACACTGTAAATGTCATAGTTCGAAAAGTCGTACCCAGTAGGTGGGGGTGTCTGACTGAACGCGTGGAGTAAGTTGTGCTTGAGGGCAACAAGGTAAGGGGTGTGTGGCAGAGTGAAAGACACATTATTTACTGACCAGCGACGATGACCACTTATATTATTTTGTGTGTTTAAGAACACTATGAGTCTGTCCGAGGTTTGGGGAGGGGTCTCGATGAAACCCTGGCGAGCCTTAATGGCTTGACTTTGAGCCAATCGGGAGGCAGTGTCATTCCAAACAGCGGCGGCTGGTGGAAGTGTTGGAGGCGATCGCCTTGGATGGTTTGGATAGTAATTTAGAATGGCTAAACCAGCTGTGGTATTAGGAAGTCGGCTGACTACGTTTGATGTGATCCAATAATTTCTTGAAGGGTCTTGATCGGCTTTTATAAGCACAGAGTACGTCTCTCCAGAGTATATAAATAGGTTTTGCACTACAAATGGCTCCACGTAGTGCCCATCTGCCTCAACCACAGTCATATTATGACCCTGCTTAAAAGAAAAGGCACAGACATTTCATTATAAGATTGAATATTACTGCAAATCATGTCAAAAATACCATCATTTTTAATCCAAAATGCAAAACGCTTTTGAATTATTTTCTAAAATAGTGAAAAGAAAAGCAAATGATTTTTAAATTTGACGATAATTGTAGTCGTGAAATTTACCTCGATTTGAAAACTAAGGGCTGATAGAGCAGTCAAGCTCCCAATTCTTAATCGATAAGTTTTTCCAGGGATTACGGTTATTGCATAAGGAGAACATTCTGGATTCGATGCATTACAAACCCCTGCTGGCAAAGTTACACTAGAGCAGTCGAATTTTCCTTTTCCTTGAATAAGAAGTGACTGAAAATCAGCAAAAAAATCACCATTAGACTAATGCAGAGCAATATCACAGTATCACTAATTCTCTGTTAAAATGTAATAATTGTGGAGAAGTAGTGCAATGTACCTGAGGCTCCCCCACCCAAACAAAAGGATTGGAAGACAATCCAGTGGCTTGTTCATAAGTGCTTTTGTGGTACCAATCGGTAAGGATGATGCTTCGATCATAATCATAGGCAAACGGTTCTGAAACTCCATCAGGAAGTGATACTCGGATTGATCCATAGAGACCTGCTTCTCTTTGCATTCCATAGTGCGCATGGTACAGGTAGGTTCCAGGCTGCCCATAACGAAAACAAAAATTGATACTCAAACAAAATAAGAAGCGATGACACTGAGTAGATCAAACAAAATGAAAAATAGAGCCAAGTACAGCGGCTTTCGGCTACTACGAGACTTACCCTGTCAACCTTGAACTCGTATTTGAAGGTGTCCCCAGGCAATATTGGACATTGGGTTACCCCCTCCGTTCCATCACTCCAAGGTGTTCCGATCTGCCGTATGTTGGACAGGGAATATCCATTAACAATAATGCAAAATATACATTCAACTTAGATCTGGACCAGTGAAGGAAAACAGGAATTATAATCTCACCTGTCGGATTCCATGCCAATGGATTGCAAGGTTTTCTGTTAGTAGGCTGTTCTTCACCTCAACAATGACCGTATCCCCTTGCTGAGCCAAGATTGAAGGCCCTGGAGTTCTCCCATTGATAGCGATAACCAGCTTCTTATAGCAATCAGGGGACTTGTACTCATACTTTACCTCCCATTTATAATGCCGAATTCTAGCCTCAGCACTTTGAACGTACATCAAAGAGGCTAGGAGACACAATGCCATCAACTTCAAAACAATTCTTCTGTATTGCAAGATGTTACCCATTTCTGATTTGGTCAAGTGGGAGCTCGGAAAAGTGTCGACTAAGGCTGAAACAAATATGGGGAAATTCTCCGATTGGCTCCTGCTTTGCAGGGCTCTAGGTTTCTTATGTTATTCCAAACATCTAGTTTCTCGTCTCTTTTTATGGGAAATAGAGTTACTCTAGTCAAATAAAGGGGGCTGCTTGAGAACTCAAAACAAGAATGGGTTGATGAGGAGAAAAGTCGGATGTTGACTGAAGGCCAAGTTAACTTTATGGATGCATGCCCAGCACATTGAATAGTCAACAACGCTAACCTGTTACAAAAGAAAAACCTGATGATTTTGAATCTGTTGGCGGGCACATCTTAACTACTTGGCCTAGTTTCGTGGAAACTACTCTGTTCATCGCACTGACAAGGAGCAGGTCATTAAAGATCTCTTCTCGAACCGCGTAGGAAAAAAAAAAAAAAATTCTCAGATTCTAGATTTGATTGATGTTCTCTCACATTTGTTTTGGTCTAATTTGACATTCATTTTGGTTGACCGAGACCACATACTCCCCCTTAGCTCCCGATAGCGTGCGTTATCTCCATCCCCGGGAGTGAGCGCGCTTCCTCATTCCTGCGGCCAGCACTCCGCACTACAGAGAATAGAGGACGGTCCCCTAGGTTGTCTGATCTATACCATAAACTATTCTTGCACGATGATACACACTGGCTAACAAACCGCTTTGCGCTCAGCACTACGGAGATAGTCACCGCAAAGCGGCGCATAGAACGGCAGTCTCTTAGCAGATTGTGTATTCTAGTTGATTCAAAATTTTCTACGTAAACATACACAAATTCATTGAAATACTTGAGAAAGGAAAAACAACAGCAATATTTTTTTATTTCTCTGTGTTTCGGTTGACTGTGTCCTTCCTTCTCCATTGTTTTTCCTTGTTCTTTCGTTCCGTCAGCTTTAACGTTATGTTGGTGTCCGTTATGTTGGTGTCAACGCTTTCCGACGAAAGCCCAGTTCCGAAAATAGGCTCCAACTTGTGTTCTTCCTTCGGCCAAACCACCCTGTTCCGCTACTGTTACGCTCTGAGTAAGGCGTAACCGGTTCTGGTGGCGAGGTGGGCCGTTCTAGGCCATGGTGGGTGATGTTTGGATCATTTTGGGGGTGGGTTTATGATTTCTCGGGTTGCGTTTGGATCTGCTGGGGTCATAAATCTCATAAAGATGCATGCAATAACTTAATGCCCAAACTTATTCCTCTATAGGTTAATTTTGTTGCATAGTAAAAATAAATGGCCAAAAACTGGTGTTTTACCAAAAAGTTTTTTGAAAGGTTTTTTTCTATAAAGAATAAGAATGGATGTAAGGTTTATTAGTTGTGCTACTATAAGCAAACAGTCATTCTAATAATGAACAATAAATGATGGTAATTTTGCTTAACTACTCCTATTTTGTCATAAGGTGTAAGGATAAGAACTTTTATATATAGTAAGACTCTAAAAGAGAAACACATGTTAGGCCAAAAAAGTCTTATGCATTGTTAGTCCTAACATACTTAACATAAACCCCAAATTGTGAGAACGTCATGACAAAAAATTTTTTTGACGTGACCAAGAGTTTCAATTGTATTTTTCATGAGAAAAATTTATATCTTTCATGAAAAATCATTTATTATAATAAGAAAATGTCTTGCACCTAAGTGTGAGAAGCATTTGTAGATCCCCCAAATGTCCATAGTACCAAATGGAAAAGAGAATTGGACATGCTTTGTCAATGGAGAAACAATGCATGTTTAACATCATTCAATGAAGATTTATCAATATCATGGCAAAGAAGTTGCACAACAATAAAAGAGAGGTGCCTCTATCTCCTATGCAAAATATTATAATCAACCAAAACAAAAGTTAGGTTACAAAAATTGTTCATCTTCAAAGATATAGAATTATCAATCATAAAGTTGCAAGCACAACTAAAACTAAACATAAGTTAATATTAGATTATATTTTACTTTACTAAGACCTATCATTGTCCTAGTCCATAGGTTTTGAAAAGGGACAATTTTAAAAGTAATATAATTGCACAATTATTGTCCTAGGTATATTTTGTAGTAGATAAAAGATTGATAATAAAAGTAGGTGCATATAAAACATCATATAGGTAATATATATTATGAATAATCATATAGCCAATGTGGGTGATGGCTATTCTATGACCATTGAACATTCAAATAGTCCTATTTTCATGAATGCAAGACCAATTAGATAACGAACAATAAAAATGATCCCATGTGTAAAAGATTTGTGTTTAGAAAATCTACTTGCCATGTGCACAGTCTTACCTATCATGTGTACAGTGGCCTCAGACTTCTCATTCAACAAGGCTAGATCTTATCATGTTACTTTTTAGTAAGGATAGGATTAGAAAATGTAGCTTATTCATCATGAGTTTGATGAGCATATGACTTATCATTCTTTCCCTAGCCCTTCTTTTATGGGTGCCCATTAAGTTTATAATATTTCTTCTCCTTATGACTTAAGATACTAGTGGCCTCATTTGATCAACATGAAGCAATCTTCAATCTTATGTCTATTTTTTTCCATAGTATTAGTAAGTGTTTGAACAATTTTCCTCATCCCCATAAGCATTGCTGCCACTTTTATATGTAAGGTGTTTTACCTGTGCGTTAAAGGTTATTGACATGACCATTAAGTGATAGACCAACCGACCCAACTTGGGAGACCAAGTTGCATAATGCTTTATAAAAAGAGCAAAATATTGGTTATAGTAAAATAACCATTACGCCGTTAATCCTCTCAAAGAGTTACCATAAGCTTGATTTCAATACATGTAGATTCTAGTGCACATATTATGAGCTAGAAGGGAGACAAATGATTTAACTTATAATGTGCTTAACCAATTAGTTTTGACTCATTATAGTTTTATAAGGTGCACTATAACCTAATTACCTAGGACCATACTTACAATCAAAGGCAATATCTATCTTATTCAACTATATTAACATTGTTCATATCAACATACCTTTACAAGAGAATTAGTTTATATTCATTGATATAAGTCCACATCACATGGGCTTACAAAATGAGCTAAAAGTTAGCACACTTGAACTTAGTGTCTTTTTCTTGCAAGCCAAGCTTATGCACAACTAGGACCATAACTCAGTCCAAGAAGTTAGAGTAGCTTCCCTTTGCTTTAAATGAGGCCAATGGGTTTGTTCTTTTGTCACCAAGGCCATTTCTAGTGGCGACAAAACCTCTGACTCCTCATCTATTGCTTCAATGAAGGTCTTCGTCATGCTTAGCATTGGTAGCTCTAATGGACACTCCTTACCTCACCTTTCTTTAGTCCATTCACTCTTAGGCAGGAAAAAAGACACTTTTTCCTTCTTTTACTTCCTTAAGTCCACAATCAAGGACTCCATGCAAGCCATTAGATGTTTTTTCCTTTTAGCCAAAAAGGAATGAACTCTGGCCATGGTGCTCTTCAATGACCCTTCTTTGTCGACTAACATCTTTGATACCATTTGTTGTGTGCTAGGATTTTCAGGCTTAAAACATATGGATCGTGGCTCAAATGGGAGAAGTAGTTGTTAGGATGAGATTTAAGGTGGTAAATTTGGATACTTTTGAGATGAATTTGCCTTCCTTGTGAGCCTATACTCACTACCTAAAGGCTAGGTGAAGTGATGGGTCACACATCATTTCTTCATGAACATAAAAGCTACATAGACAAAAGAAGTTGTTTAATTTTCAAAAGGTGCCTTTCTTAAGCTGAGATATAGCTTTTAATGTAAGGCCTTTTTCCTAAGATTTATCACCTAATATAACATAGATCACATAATTAAAGTTAATAAGACCAATCCAATGATTATAACTTGCTCATATTCTTGGGCTTACGCTACTTTCCTATCTAAGTTACCATGAGCCTACACTATTTTTCATGGTACCATTTTTACTACTCTAAACCAAAGTGATTTGCAAAAAGGCCCCCTTCCCTAAGCCTAACCTATGAATTTAGGCTTGTAACACTTGGCATTAGAGATAATTTAACTTTTGATTATGAATGCTCCATTTTGTCAACTACACACCAATCAAGTGAACATCCCACATAAAGGAGATCAACCTAAGCTTAAGAGCTTATCATTCCACTTTCCTTTTGACTTCATTTGGTATCAAAGTAGGTTGCTAATGAAGCTCAAATTACCTTAATCTTCTCACTCCCATTCTTTATTAACCATGTTTTCAAATTAGAACATCACTTAAATTTGGGAAGCCTTATCAAGCTAGTTTTCACCAAAAAAAAAAAAATTCTTTAGAGTTTGATCTCCTATTACAAATCTATCACCTTATAAAAGGATGGAAGATGCTCCACATTTATCTTAGTGAGTTCAAGGCCTTCCTTAACCAAGTAATTTCAATTTGGAAGGTACTAACTAAATCAACAAAGACCTTTTCCTTATTGAAGGATCTTGGCAAGGAATATGAAGCCTTTTGAACAATTATATTTAACCCTCTAGTTCCACTATTCAATTATGTAATCTCTAAATTATAGGCATATGAGGTAAGACTTAACAAATATACAAGTACCCTAATGAAAGTGTTGTCTATGTTGCTTAAAGAAATGTATTAAGGCCTAATCCAAATTAGTCAAAAATCAAAGCCCATTAATAGCTAAAAGTTAGTCCAAGCCTTTTGCACACATCACTACCATGTCAAAACCACTTAACCATGTCATAAACAATGGCCATGTCCGCCAAGCAAAATCGTGTCACTCATCTTCCTCAAGCGAACCTTATGGCATTAGAAAAATCTCCATAAACCCATAAGATCAATCACTAGAAACCCCTTAGCAATCACAGGCAATCACGGGCAATCATGGGCAATCATTCACCCTTTGAACAAAATAAGAAAGAAATTCAAATTCAAATGAAGGTCTCCTTTCTATTGACTAGAATGGAAAATTTTTCAAGACAAGTTTTGGAAGAAAATAAAAAATCTTGAGATTCCTTTCTCAAACAAAAATCCTCATGAAATTAGCATCAATCAACCTTAATGTTAATTGGAAACAATTCAGTTCTATTTTTATTTTTACTAGCCTCATTGTTCCTAAAAACTAAAAGTCTCTATATAGTCCAAATCTCTCAATATTTTGCTTTGTTCTTGTATCTTCTTTGGTTTCATTTGTGTGCTTTTGGTTGAGAATCTATTTTGTTTTTAGTATTTTCATTCTTTAATTTGATATTCATTTAGCCTATGATGAAAGCCTTTTTTTTTTTGAACCTAGATATGTAAAGAAATTGTAAAGTCATGCATGTGCTATATTGTGCTATTACTGAAGATATCTATTATACAATAGCTGCATGTGAAACTACTCATTAGATTTGGCAAAAATTAGAGGCTCTATACTTTGATGCTAGCATTATTTGAAAGTTGTCTAACCTATTTGTTGTTTAGGAGCAAGAGAAAATACTAGAGAAGGAAGCTAGTCTTGAAATCAATGAGAAAGGAAAGAAATCTTGCCTACCTTTCATGTTGTGTGGTCCATGAGAAATTTTGCATCAAAAGAGGGAAAAAAAAAAGCATCCTCAATAAAGACTACATTGAAAGCAAGAATGTTCACACAAATGTCACTACAGTAATCTAGGTATGGATGTTCTTCTTGTTCCTTGCCCTACCTTGCTATCTTTGCCATTTTTGAACTTATACAAGGGAAGTACACATCTAGTAATGGCAGCATCTACAAGGGAATTAAAGGGAAAAAAATGGTGTGACTTCAAAGGGAGTAAGTGTTGTCTTTTATAATCATTCATGTGCAAAGAGACATAACAATATGGTAGATGAGTACCTTATGTCTTCTTGTGAAGAACAAATAGCACTTTTCCAGAACAATGACCTCATTGTGTTATTGTGAATCGTGAAAACTTTCCACTACTTACTCCAGCTTTCTGTGCAATTTTTTAATAGTATTGGTCCTTTTTACAAAGGTTTTCTTATTCATGACTACTTAAACTATATGAGGCCCAATTTTCCAAAACATCATATGCATTAGTGGCCTTTTGCAATTCTTTTACAAATAGTTTTTACACTTAAGCCTAAGGGGGAGCTTGCACTTTCTAAAAATGTTTTCATGGCTTCAATTAACGAGGATTTCCTTACAAAAATGATATGACAACATCACAATACTTAATGATCATGTATGTAACTTGTTACTCATATTCCTACAATAGTGATAGAGCTAATTCCTTCATTATTTTTATGTTGTCACCTTGATCCTATACTAGAACCTTAATGCTATATCTTTGATTTGAACACATATTTGGTTCTTTAGGTTGTACTTACTCTACTAATGTTTTTAATGACTACATCCCATTGTAATCAAGTTCCTATAGTCATTAGTCTCTTCCACATCTATTGTTCTATTACCTAAATTGTAATAGGAAGAGTATTGTCCATATTAAATGGAGCAAATCTACATACTTTGATAGTACACCAGGTACAAACTTTCGGTTCTCCTTTCAAAGTAACTCCTAGGTACTATCCCTCTTGCACCTATCTTTTATACTAAGCAAGGAAGTACTTTAATTTTTGGCGATAGGATAACTCTCAATGGTCTTCCGATATTTACCATCATCATCTAAGGGGGAGTTTATCTTTAGTGCATATGTGTTATCTATTCAATGATTAGTCACCATTGCATAAAATGTGATTCATTATTTGAGATTTGTTGCATGTTCCATATTTGTTCTGCTAGTTGAATTATATGCATTGATATATTTTTACGACAACAACACATGTATACCTATATTCGCTGTCATATTTGCTATGCGAGGGGGGTTAACTCACATGTCATATTTGCTATGCAATTACATGTCATTTTTTGTTGGCACTACCTTTCTACAATGACATGTTTCTTGGGCTTACATCACATCTCTCTCTATTTGTCTAATTTGTCCTATCCTATATCATCTTTGCTTGGATGTGTTTTACTCTCTACTACACATTATTAGGGTGGAGTTTGTCTTTTTCAAATTGATGATGAAAAAAAAGGGAGAGAAGTTTTGCAATATGTTATATATTACCCAAAGCGAAAGAGATTTAAGTACTTAAAATGGACTGAAAATGCTCTTACTTACCTAAAAGGGAAGAAATTAAGAGATTACATATGACAAAACAAAGGGGAAGCCAAGTATGAAAAAAAAAAGTTTGTTGGAGACATGGGGAACATTTTGTTGTGCTTGAATATTCACAATCATGTGTTGTATGTTCCTATAGTATGGTTTTCATTACCATTAAAAAAAGGGAAGATTGTTGAGATATGTAAACTAATATTTTTGATGATGAGTTATAACTTAGTTTTACCTCAATGATTATTTACTTTAAATAGATACTATTCCTCATGTTATTAAATAAATTCTTTTTGGGGAATATTACTTTATTTAATCATGAAAATATTGAACAAAATTATTCTCATGGCCTTTGCATCTCTTTGAACATTGAACTTTAATGAAACATTTTTATTGTCTAGATTATTAAAGTTTTAGCAAGATGCGCCACATGAAAAAAGAAGTTATGTATAGAGTTGAACTAAAGATCCAAAGAAAGCCTAGCTTATGTTCTTTAAGAGAAAGCCCATGCAAGCTATTTTTCTCTAACATGCGAAGAAGCCTAGCAAGGCAATCTATCAAACTGTGAAAATGCCCAACAAATGTGATTGGATTCTTCAAATGGGTGATGTTGCTTTCCCCATGTCAATAGGGGCCATCTTGTTATTGGATCTTGTAGAGTCTTCCAAAGCAAGGAACTTGCATCCTTAAAAAGTAAGCTACTTCTTCAAGAAAATGAAAACACCTATTGTCCCCCTTTTCTATGCAATTTGACCATTTTGGGTCTCCTATTATTGTAGCCATTTTGTCAACCTAGTCAACTATTACTCTAGATGATTTAAAAACCTAGACTAGGGAGACTTTAAAGCTATGAAGAAGATGTTAAAAAATAGGAGAAGGAGAAGAAGAAAAGGGGGATAATTGACTAGAAAGAAAATTCTTGCAATTTGTCTTTGCCAAGATCTTAAGAACTTGCTTCTTGCGCTTAATGTTTATTTACATTACTACCTAGATTGTTGCTCTTACTATTGATTTTTAGGTGTATTGTTTGAGCACGGAAACCCTAGGCATTAAAATATTGTTATCATTTGGGGTTTCATTACTCTAAGTCCTTTGTGGGTTGTAACTTGTTAATCATTGTTAAGGATAACTTGATCTCATTAATCTTATAACAATGTAATCCATGAGATTACTTTACTCGGTACCATTTGATAATTTGTCAAAGGAGGTGGGTTAGAGAGTTCTTCAAATCACTTAAAAAAATTAGTAGAACTCTTTGATAAGTTTATCAAAAAAGGTGGGTTGGAAGAGATTTACAATCACTTAAAAAGATTGTGTGAATTCTCTTTCATATCTTTCTAATTGCTTATATGGGTGATTGAATAAATTGCTTGCATTCCTAAGATTTGAAGCACATAAGGTTAGTATTGCAAACCTATTCAGATTCCTCGGAATATAAATAATTTTGAAGCTTATATACATCTATTGAACTTAAAACTTAAATATGTTAGCAAATTTGTTGCTTAAATACCATTACTTGTTATTATGCTATTTTGATTTTGTTGATAAAATTCCTCCATGAACTATGCTATCATTTCACAATATACTAACTTGGTTGTAAGTGTGCAATAATTAAGTAGCAAAGGAAATTCGTGAACGAAATTAAAACTTAAAATAAGAAACCTAATTCGCCCATCTCTTAGATTGTCTTTAGGGAGCTAACAGTTGTTCCCTTAATCACTAACAACCTTTTATCTATATCTAAATTTACTTGAGAAAATAATTGTGTTTTTTTTTAATCCTAACTTTATGTCATACGTAATCTCACTACAAGAAGGACAATACTCCATAGGTATGTTGATTACGAACTCTACCACTTGATTTCAATAAACATGAATAAAAAACCCACTCTACTTTTGGCAAATACAAATATGTTTGAAAAATGGTATGTTAGATTATATCATGCCAATTACAAAAATTTAATTCAATTTATTAGTGTCCCACCTACCTCATGTAATGCATGTAGAATTAGTAAGAGTACATGTCAAGTTTATCCCTTGATCCACATGCCTAATGACCTTTTCTTGAACTTGTTCATTTTAATGTTTAGGGGCCTAGCCTAATTATTTCCTCAATGGGCAACAAATATTACATATGTTTCATTGATATTTTTTCCAAATTCTAGTGCTTATATTCATTTTAAACTCAAGATCAATTAATTATTTGAAACATTCCAAAAGTTTGTAAAGAATCATCTCAAAACTAAAATAAGAAGTATATAATGTGATAGGATTGTAGAATTTAACTCCTTGCCTTTCCATAATTTACTACAAAAATTGGATATCTATCACAAAATATCAAGCCATATACTCCTTTTCAAAATGGTTTTATTGAATGCAAACATTACCACCTAGTTAAGTCTAGGTTCTTTATGCTAAACCAAGTCCAAGTCCCACTTATTTACTAGGAGTATGCTTTTGAGATTTATGTTCATGTTATTAATTGCCTACCCAACCTAGTTATACAAAATAAATCTCCTTGGAAAAAATTGTTTAATAATATCCTTTCTCATTCTTATCTTCATGAATTTAGATGTCTAGTTTACCCATATCTTTGTCATTAAATGAAGCATAAACTACTTCCCTAATCCATTAATTGTGTTTTTTGGGTTATTCTATTGGCTACAATTAGAAATATATATATTGTCATTGATGTGACGTTTGATGAAGATGTTTTTCCCTTCACAACATCAAATGAGAAGTAATTATCATCTCTTAATACATCTAAATTTTTTTACCTCTTGATGAGGTACTATCACTTCACTCAAACAATACTTATTGCGGTACCTTTTCTATCTAGAGGACCCCCTTTTATAGCTCATATGGATAATTCACATCTTGCTACACGTCCACCTTCTAATACTACTATGGTTTCATTTAACTAACTATCTCATCCAATGGTTACAAGATCAAAAAATGGTACCATTACAAGGTGTTAAATTACATATAATGATATATATATGTGTTGATTACCTCTACACATCCATGTAATGAACCATCTAGATATACCAAGGCATTTAAAGATCCCTATTGGTGCAAATCTAACACAAGAGTATATCCTCTCCTAAAAAATAAAATGTAGGACATTGTTTAACCATCCACCAATATTCTTCCAATAGGTTGCAAATGGATTTAGAAAGTCAAACTAAACTCTAATGGCTCTTAAATGCTACAAAGCTAGACTTGTTGCTAAAGGTTCCCACCAACATCCAAGTGTAGATTATATAGAAACTTTCAATCTTATCGAAAAATTCATTACTATTTGGATTATTCTTGCCATTGCTTACACTTAACAATGGACAATTAAACAACTCAATTTTTAAAATACATTATTGCATGACAATCTTGAGAAAGAAGTATACATGTCTTAATTATAAGGGTTCATTGATCTACAATGTCCTCATCATATTTTTCATCTTTAATGATTGCCTTATGGCTTCAAACAAGCCCCTAGAACTTGGAATCAACATCTTAGCCAATTCTTATTTCAAATCAGGTTTAGATCATCCAAGGTTGATTCCTTTCTTTTTATGTTACATAAATTAACCTATACAATGTACATCCTTACTTATGTGGATGATATTATATTTATTGCAAGTCTTAATGCTCCACTAGTATCTATTCTTCATCAAATCCAAAATGAGTTTGACATCAAGGATCTTGGTAATCTTCATTACTTCTTAGGTATTGAAGCTAACTATTTCACCAATGATCTACATCTTCATCAGGCCAAATTTGTTCATGAGATAATTAGTTGCGCCAATGCAGGTGAAGCTTGAAGTGTCTTGACTATCATGAATCACCTTTTATTCATAGGTGATGGTGATCCTTTCCCTAACCCTATGCATTATCACAATATAATCGTGTCTCTCCAATATTTGACACTCACAATGCCAATTATTGCCTACAATGTCAATTCTACATGCTAATAGATGCATGTTGCAACTAATACTCTTCAAACTTTTGTTAAACAATTTTATGCTTTCTTATAGAAACTAGAGGTCTTCACTTCACCAATTATTCATCCAACTTATTACATGCATACTTAGATGCTAGTTGGGTAGGCAATCGTAATGATCATCACTCTATTAGTGATTACTGCATCTTTCTTGGATCCAACATCATCTTTTAAAGTTCACATGAATAGAAAACAATGGCTCATTCTAGCATTAAAGCTAAGTTCAAAAGCTTGGCAGATACATTTATCAAGATAATTTAGATAGAAGCCCTCCTTTGTGACTTGCATTTTCCACTACAATGCCCTCCAACTTTGTGGTGTGATAACTTATTAGTACTTTACATGTTCACCAATCTTGTCTTTCATGCATGAAAAAAAACAGGTAGAAATTGATTTCCACTTCAATAGGGAGCACATCACCAATAAACAACTTTCCATTCACTTTATCTTCTTTGTAAATCTAATTGCAAACATCCTCACAAAAGGCCTTTCCTCAACTTGTTTTAATTTACTATAAGATAAGCTTAGACTTAACTCTAATCCTTTAGCTTGCAGGGGAATATTAAGGCTCAACCTAAGTTAGTTAGAAAAGCAAAGCCCATTAATAGATAAAAGTCAGCCCAAGCCTTTTACACACATCACTGCTATGTCATCATTACTTAACCATGTCAGAAACAATTACCACGTTTGCCAAGCAAAATCATGTCACTCATCTTTCTCGAGCAAACCCTACAACACTAGAAGAATCTCCATTAACCTAGAAGATCAATCACCCATAATCGCTTACCTAGTTAAATAAAAGAAGAAAGAAATTTGAATTCAAATGATAGTATTGTCAACTAGAATGGAAAATCTTTCAACATAAGTTTTGTAAGAAAACAAGAAATCTCAGGATTCCTTTCTCAAATGGAAATCCTCATAAAAATTGGCATCAATTAACCTAATGTTAATCGGAAACAATTTAATTTTGTTTCTATTTTTACTAGCCTCAAAGTCCTTATAAATTCAAATCTTTTGTATAATCTAAATCACTCAACTACAATTTGTTTTATTCTTGTATCTTCTATGGTCTTGTTTGTATGCTTTTGTTTGATAATTTTTTTTTTTAATTAAACGCACGGAGTGGTAGGACAAGATCTACTTCTTGTTTTAGCCTTTAGGCTGAGGGTTCAATCTTTCATGGCAATTCTTTGTAAACACTCACCGACCATATTAACCATAAGTGGAAAATCAATCCCTAAATGAGGGAGGACAACATCCTAATTCTAGTGCCCATCTTTTTCAAATTTGCCAAATATGTAGTAAAAATGGTCATTTTACTCTTTAGTGCTGGAAAAGGTTTGACCATAGTATGCAATCTAAAAAGCTACCTAAAACTCTTATAACACTCTAAGTCTCAAACCAACCATTAAGGATTGGACTCTTGGCTCCGAAGCTACTTTGCACATTGTTAATGACGAAGGTATGATTAATGACTCTATTCCAATAAAGACACTAGTATCGCTCATATTAGACATGTACAATTATTGAACAGGAAAATTCCTTTTAATTTTGGTTAGTAGCCCCTGCATATTCAGCATAATTTGTTGACAATTTCCAATTTTAATTAGTGATTTTGAATGCATTGTTAAGTTTACTAAATGATCATTTCTTGTTAAGGATATGATGAGTAGTAAAACAAGGTTGAAAGGAAGTAGGAAATGTGGTTATATATTTGTTGTCAGCATGTCATGTTCAAGCTTACTATCTTTATAGACATCAAACTTGACCAAAGCACATGGCACCAGAAGCTAGGACACTTATACACAGGAATCATGAAAATTATTGAAGGTACAAACCTCATCTCATTGAAAGGGACTCATAAAGCTCCTTGTTCAAGTTGTCTTTTAAGCACAAGTTAGCCTCTAGCTTTTGTATTATTCTCAAACCATGCAATTGTACCTCTTGCTAAGGTTCATATTAATGTATGCGGACCTTATTCTATACATTTGTGTCAAGGTTCCAAATATTGTGTAATTTTTGCAAATAATTGTACTTATTTTACGTGGCTTTATCTCATAAAATTTAAATTCGACTTTGTCAAATCTTTATTGAATTGAAGACAATTGTTGAACGCCAATATAGAAATATAATTGAAGTCTTGCAATTAGGGGAGAGTACACTAATAAGGAAATATCTAATTATGTGATTGCACATGGAATTATATATATATTTTCATGTCTCTATATTCCACAGCAAAATGATCTAATTGAAAGAAAATACTGTAACATAGCTGAATTGGAACGTGTAATGATGATTTAAGCTAGCATTCCAAAACGATATTGGATTGAAGCTTCTTAACTGCAATTTTCATCATTAATAGTTACCTTCTTCAGTTCTCCAAAATAAATCCCTTTTTGAGTTATTATACAAACGGGTGCCCTGCTATTACTTCCTTCGGACATTTGCGACGGAATGTTGCTCGTGTCTCAGGGAGACCCTCAATGACAAACTGTCAAAGAGTTTTGATGCTTTGACAGATCAAGCGAAAAAATATCTCTGATTTTTAACGAGATATTGTTTCCTTTTGCGGCCGACTCCCACAGTGCTGGGACAAAACCTCCAACTCATCCTCCGGAGTCATCCATAGCGTCACAGACCGTCACCCACTTCCCGAGCTCAGAAGGACGTGGCCTTTTACTTTATCATTTCAATGAAGAAGACACCTCTTCGAAGCTACGGAGTCAGCCCCTCAAGACATGTCCCTAATCTCTCAAGATGTGCCCTTACCCACTGAAAACGTGGAAGCTCGAATGTCCGATGATGGAGTGAACTATGGGGCCAGAGGTCTAAGTTCAACCACGACTCACGCACACAGCCATACAAGTATTGGATGATACGCCCGCTGGTGCATCCAAAAGCAGGAACACGTGACTGCACACAGCTTTAGCCTCTTTCATGTTATTGTTTATTCTGTACTGTAGCTTTATCACTTAGCCCCGTGCCTCCCTATAAAGGGCTGTAACCTGATGTTACGTTCATGGTAGAACGTAGCGGTACCCTGCAGAGATGTGGGTAGTGTTGGGCCATTAAGAGGAACCTTTGAGTGGTTAGAAACAACTTGGGGTGGATATGGGTTCATGGGAGCCATGAACCGTGAGGGATAATGGTTCTCCATTGAAGGAGGATAACAGGGAAACCCTGAAGGGAAAGTTTCAAATTCATTCATCGACCCCTTCCACATTTACAATAAGGGAATATAAAGACAAGCCTACTTAACAAACCATGGGCCTGGGTACGGGCCTACACTTAGGCCCGTAACATACCATCCCCCTTTAAACAAACTTTGTCCTCAAAGTTTGCATCCAACAAACTTATAGAAACAAACCTAATAAAAGAAAATACAAACTTAACAACTAATGACAGAAAATGCAAATTTAACATATATTTTACTAAGCTATTTCTGGCGACGTTGGCCTTGCTTCCCTGGCAGCAGTGCCTCACACCCGCCAATAAAATCCACGCTGAAGTCCACTTGTATGCCGCTGCAATAGTTAGCCAAAACACTGGAAAAGTGATGAAGACACTTAGCAAGGTAGCAACCAATTGTATCTGCACCCTATCTCTGTCAACAAATCCCGTTGCAATGCCACCCCCACTAATGACTCCACCTCGGCTAGCCAGAAGGTTACGTGAGATCAACACGTAACATTTCCTTTCCGCAACTGCCCACTCAAATAGCCCAGAAAATATTTTCTCAAGTCCATTCATTTCCCGTAAAACGTGATCAGATTGCAACATTAGTGAGAAAACTTTGTCAGACTTGGCAAAGCGTTTATGTTCTGCATACAGCTCAAGAAAAGCATTAAAGATGAAATTTTCCAACAGAGAACTATCGTTTTCCGCCCAACGCACATGCAGAGTAGTGAAGTCAAAGCCTTCTGAGCTTAATTCCAAGATGTCTTCGGTGAAGGATTTACCAATTATAAGGTTAATCAGCAAAGAAGGCAAGGACCAAATATCAGAACTAGCACTAATTATATAACTGACCTGTAACTGTGCTCGCCAAAATTTTTGCTGGTTACTCTCTGGCGGCCGCCCCCGGTGGAAGAAAATACCAATGACCAGCTCACCCGATAGATCAAGAGGTCGGCTTTCGTGCTGGCCAGTTCGGGGTACACAGTTTGGCGCCCAAGTGCCAAAATCTAAATTCCACAAATTCGGCCGCAGCTTCTCCATCGCCGGAATGCGGGATCGAATGTTGCCTGACCGCCGCCGCCGCCGACTCAACGGTCTTTTTCCGGCCAACCCGCTCCTCAAGCGGCGATGGTGACTAGGGCAGAGAGGTTTCAGCCTCCATGCTGGCCCCTCTGGTGGTCTTTCCCGATGGGAGAAACACTCCACCTTAAGCAGGCGAGTCCTCTTTCGTGCGCCGCACAAGCAAACCATATGGTGCCAAATCTGGCCATTTCGACGCCGGATTTTGCTTGTCTGGACAGACCTAGTCTCGACGGTGCAGCTCTTCCTTAGAGTCCGTGACGATCTCGATCGCCTTCTTTTCTGAGATACTCGAGCCCCAATGTAGCGTTGGCCTCCCACAAGTCCGGCTAGAACTTGCTTGGGAACCTGAGTTGGCACAAAAGGAGCCGCCTTTTTTGACTCTTTGGCTTGGCCTCCCACAAGTCCGGCTGGAACTTGCTTGGGAACCTGAGTTGGCACAAAAGAAGCCTCCTTTTTTGACTCTTTGGCTTGGATCCGATTGTCCACTACCTCACGAAGAACCTGGAAGCCTTCCAAGATATAGCTTCGCGGGGCCTCCATTTGTTCTTGATAAATAGCCTTCATTTCTGTAAAAAACGTTGCTCTTGAAGCACTCATCACTTCTTGTAGTTGGAGCAAACCTTTTTGCAGACGAACAAAGGCATCTTCCTGTGCACCATCTTCGCAGGACAAAGGGCAGTCCCTGGGATCGGAACTGCTCCGATACCACTTGTTACGTTCCTGGTAGAACGTAACGGTACCCTCAGAGATGTGGGTAGTGTTGGGCCATTAAAAGGAACCTTTGAGTGGTTAGAAACCACTTGGGGTGGATATGGGTTCATGGGAGCCATGAACCGTGAGGGATAATGGTTCTCCATTGAAGGAGGATAACAGGGAAACCCTGAAGGGAAAGTTTCAAATTCATTCATCGACCCCTTCCACATTTACAATAAGGGAATATAAAGACAAGCCTACTTAACAAACCATGGGCCTGGGTACGGGCCTACACTTAGGCCCGTAACACCTGAACTCTGTTTCCTTTTCTTTAAAAATGCAATACAAAATCTACTTAACCAGAGCTTTGGAGCTTACTGGTTCTCTTTTCTTTCAAGTTTGATTCACCTGAGAATTAATGTGTGATACAGAATATTGTTCGGCTATTTTGGGGTACTTGGGAAAGTTTAACAGATACCATGCACATTAGATCAAATTAGTGCGAAAATTGAGCAATTATCCGATTATTCTTGAAGAATTATACTCATCTTCCCTCTCTAGACCCTCCAATAAATTCTTATCTTCACTTTCTACTGCAAGACCTTGTTTAAGAACTTATCATCGTACTTTCTAATCCTAGAGTTTACATTCCTCCCTTTCCTCGGTCTATAGGGTAAAACATTTTTATGTAAAAATCCTGTAATTAGATACAACTTTGACAAAAACAATATAAGTTCCTATTACTATTAGCCGATGTGGATGCATTTGCATGCCTCTCGTACTAGAGCTTTTTTTTTTTTTTTTTTTTGGAATAGGGATAATACTCTTATCATTTATATTGATAGCACATGTAGACTAAGGTGTCAAACCTATTAGAAAAATACATAGGGTAAGGTATAATACCTAACCCTTTATTACATAAACCCAATGAACATGATAAAACTTTTCTGAAATAAAAACATAAACAACTAACATGACTGCATAGTCATTAATAAAAAATAAATTATTTCTCTCATTGAAACTTAACATAAAGTGAAAGTAATTATCTAAGGAGGCCTGTAATGCTTTAGGTCTAGTTGATCTTTCCATGAAATTTTCCTACATCGACTTGGTAAAGAGCCAAGAGTTGTAAAATTTGCAATCCTATCATTGAATGTCCAATATTAGCCAATCCATTAGCTAAAAAATTTGCTTCACAAAACACATGAGATATCTTAACATTAGGAGGAATATAACTAGAACATTTGCGTAGCTCATAAGCGAATTTTCAAGGAATAGAGTGGCTTCCTTTGATGCATTGAATCATAAACTAAGAATCTACTACTATTTTTGATAACTTGATTCCCTTTTGATGGCATATTTCCAGGCCTTTAAATAAGGCTATGACCTCTGCTTTTGCACTATTTTCATTTCCTAAATTAACTACATACGCTATAAGCACATTTCCCTTCCAATCTCGCACCACTCCCTCTCTTGTGCATACACCACTAATACAAGATCCATCTGTATTCAACTTTAGAGAGTCTACAATAAAGTGATTCCAACAAATCATTCATCCTCTAGTAATGGAAGGTATTGAAATAGGAATATGCAAAGCTTGTAACTAAGTGCAATCACTCAATGATGAAAATTTTGTACCTTTAAAGGATCACATTAGAAGACAAACATCATAAATCACTCCTCCTATCAACATTGGCAAAAGAAATCCCTTTTCCGAATAGATGACATTATTCTTTGCTAACGAAATTCACCACATAATATAGCAACTCACAAATGCTACCATTATTCCTGCCTGTGAAGAGTCGATGACCTCCTTAAACCAATCAGTAAGAAGATTTGATATTGTGTCTCTCCTAATTGATATTTGTAAGATATTACAAAAATGTTGCCATAATCTTCTAGCTAGTTCTCCTTGGCAAAATAGATGATCAAGTGATTCATATTGATGATGAACACAGCATACACATTTAGACGCTAGCGAAACACCTCGCCTTTGTACATTTGTATTTGTGGGAAACCCATTGTTCATCATCTGTCATATAAAAAAGCCAAGCTTAGTGGGTAAATAATGATTCCAAATGAATTTTCTCCAACTTACCTTTTCTCCATGCACCCATCAATGTTCATACATGGATTCAATAGAAAACAACCCATTGAATGTAAGCTTAAAGATTAACTTATATGGCTTATTGATAAGAGTGATTTGATGAGCTTGTTCTTTTTGTTCTTGAGACAAAAACCTTTCTAAAAACCTTGCATATGATATGCCATCTTTAATATTTTTTTGATAATCTTCACAGGATGGAAACCATAGAAGCTCATTTAGCCATTTATCTGTCCAAGAACACCTTGAAGCATCATTTACCACCCACCTACTATATTGCAAAGCAAATGGAAGATGGACACTCATAGTAGCCTATCAATAGGAAGCAATAATGTATCTAGGTTGGTGAATAACTTCCACTGTTGTGCCATATTTTCTTTTCATGAATTATGCCCATAATGATTCACCTTTAATAAAGTTTCACGCCATCTTCACATGTAAATTGTCCATCACTGTAGCCATATCTCTCATTCCTAAACCCTCTTGATCCAAAGGCCTACAAACTTTATCCTAACCTACCCAATGTGCATTGTGAACTTCCCCATTTCTCCATAAAAAGTTTGGCATAGTTTTATTAATTTCTTTCAAGACTGATTTCGGAACCTTAGTGACTGACAAACAATGTATGATATTGAGGACAAAACACTTTTGATTAAAACTAGTTTTCCCCCATGAGATAAGAATATATTTTTCCAATTGTTAATTCTCCCTGTAATCTTTGCTATTAGCTCTTCAAAGTATATCCTCTTTGCTCTTCCTTTAAAGAATAGAACTCCCAAATATTTCATTGGTAGATCAATCGGTGAAAAAATTGTCCACTGTTTAATGTGATACTTCTTGTAAGTAGGAGTTTTTTCGCCAATAAGAAATTTCATTTCTTAACATGTACCAATTGTCCACTAGAACATTCATAATCTCTCAACAAAGTCATAAAATTCAGTATTGACCATTTTCGACCATTCAAAAAGACAATCATGTCATCTATATAAAGCAAATGTGAGACATAGTCAAAGTTATTCGTACCTTTAAATCTACCAATCTCTCCATTATGCATTAGGTGTTTCAGCTTTCAACTAAATGCTTTTTGAGCAATAATAAATAAACTTAGAGATAGTGGGTCCTCTTATCTAAGTCCCCTGATGGATTTAAAAAAGTCAAATTTTTTTCCCTTGTAATTGGATAGAAAACGAATTGTTTGAGATACAAGGATAGATCATGTTTGTACACAGTGGAGAGAAACCAAACCTATATAGAACTTATAATAAAAATGACCACTCTAACCTATCATAGGCCTTTGACATATCAAGTTTAATGATCACATTACCTCCTAGCACTTATATATTTACTTCATGAACCATTTCTTAAGCCAATGCTATATTTTCCTAGATGGATCTATCCTTAACAAAACTAGATTGTTCTAATGAAATAATACTTAGGAGTACCTTAGCAAGCCTGTCATTTAGAATCTTGGCCAAGATTGTTTTATTTAAATATGCAGAAACTTATTGGTTTTAAATCTAAAAAACTCCTTAGTTGTTGCACCTTTGGAATTAATACCAATATTACCGCTATAATGCTTCTTGGAATTTGGCCTTCCATAAAGAACTTGGTTATGGCTGCTTGCAAATCTTCTTTCACTATCCCTTATGTTGCTAAGAAGAAGTGTCCATTAAAACCATCTGGACCTGGTGCATACTAAGGGTCTAAATTCTTGATAGCTTGTAGAATCTCATCCCATTCTAGAACATGGCAAAGCATTTAATTTTGCTCCTTTGTGACCAATCTTGGTACATGGCTGAGGAGATTGGTTTGTTCTCTATTTGTAGGTAAGGCAAGGGATTTCAATAACTCCTTATAAAAATCCACTGCCAATGGGCCTAGGGTATCGACATCATTCGTTCAGGTTCCATTTGGTAATACAAAATTAAACTTCGATTGTTGCCTCTTCTCCTAAATGCAAGCATGGAAGTATGATAAGTTTTTGTGTCCTTTTTGAAGCCATCTAACTCTAGCTTTGTCACGAAGTTGACCTTCTTCCTCGATTAGATTGTGAATAAGACTTTCTTGAGCCTCTTGAAGTTCATGAAAAATCATAGCTAACCAATTTGTTTGCAATTGTGTTTCTAATTCTTGCACTTGCTTTGTTAAATTTGTTATCCTTTGCTCCTTGTTACCCCTATTTAACTTCACCCATTCAATCAAGGCTTTCTTAACTTGTATGCATCGCAAATGAAGATGTATCCATGGTGGCTTTGTTGAATTCCCTGACCATTGTTATGCGATTGTTGGCATTATGGATGAAGCTTTCAACCACTGCCTCTGGAACTTAAAAGATCTTACTCTTTGAAATATCGTTTTCAATGATAATAATATAGGGTTGTGAGGTACGAGTATGGAGATTGGCTTCTTTCAGGTTGCCTTGCAATTTGGCTATTCATGAACATCTTTTTGTAAGTTCCTAATATGTCTGTTTTTTGTTTGAATACAACACTTTTAATGCGCTGAAAAAAGGAATCAAAAAGAAAAAGAAAAAAGAATCACATAGTCGTATTTCTATCTCAATCAAATGTATTCTACCAAGCATTAAACAAAATATAAGAGCTAGGTGGTTTTATTTATTTATTGGATAAGTGGCCAAAGCACCACCCATGAGAATCACCATTTTATGAACTTTGGGAAGTGAGAAGTCATATGTCATTATAATTAGGTTGATTGAATTCCCTAAATTTGTAAATGAAAAGTGATTAATCATCGCATCCTCTAAAGGGATAATCATACGACTCCATTAGCTTACGAAGTTGATTATATCATGGCTTCACCTTTAATGTAATTTCTTTTCTCCAATTATTGCTAGGCTACACTTGCAATTTTAGGTGAGTGTAATTGCCCTCAAAGTCATTTTAGAAGTTGCCAAACCACAGTCAGAGTCTAGGGGGGAGATCTCTCCTTTTTTTTTTCTTTTTCTTTTCAATTTTCCCCGTTATGCAGAAATTAAAAAAAAAAAATCCCAACTTTTACAATCAAAGTACTTTTGATATGTTAGATTAAAAAAATTCAGATGTAAGTCATGTGTAGTCCTGCATTTTTGTGCTAAACACTAGTGGATCACAATAATTGTAAAAATTAATAGTTAAAGAAAGTTAAATAATAATTAGAGATGATGATTGTGAATATGAGTTGCTTTAAACGGGATAAATATTTTTTTCTAGATTACAAAAAATTAGGCTACAAAAAAATGGAGCAAAGGCTAAAATTTCTAACCTTACGAATAACTTCATTTGCTCTTTTGCTATGTTGTGCTTTGAAGTGGAAAGCCAAGCTTATAGGTCTAGTTCACATGATAATATGAAACATCGCTTTTTCTTTGAACGTTAAGGTTGCATTAGTGCAATCAACAATGATATTCTTCTACATAAATATTATGTTCATATTCGATGAATTTATCAAATGACATTTTATTATAAACAATATTTTCTTGTCAATTATTTTTTTGTATTTGCTATGAATATGAACCATTTGGGCCCCCATTAGCTTAAACACTTCAAGAGAGAGAGGCTGAAAATTTGTTTTGGATGGAATAATTGATTTGTGAGTCTCAATCGGAAAGCAAGAGTATGGTTTGTATTGATACATGAAGGAGACAGTACAATAATTTTTATCCCGGTACAAGAACAAGAAAAGAGAGAAAAAACAATGTTGACCAATTTTTTATTTTTCTCCAGCAGAAAGGATAGAAGAACTGCCTGAGTGCTCTTCCTAAAAGAATAAAGTAAATGTGCAAAAAGAGGCAAAAAGTTGGACATATCGTGAAAATAATCTTCAATACAAGATCATCCTTTTCCTAAGGCCTGCCGAATCCTTTGGTCGCACCGCAGCCCATAATAGAGGAAGGCAACCTACCGACCTTCTCTATGCCCTCCTCAAACGCCAGTCCCATGCCCATGTGGAAGTGAGACTCTATATGGCAGTGGAAAGCCCAAACTCCCGGATTATCTGCCCTGAATCTCAAAGCAGTCCATCCAAAGGGATGAAGAGGCACTGTGTTCTTCATGATTGGATCCACCAAATTATATTTCTTTTGGTCGTTATGTATGTCAAACTTACCAGTTCCGTAGCCTAGAACCCAAAAATCGTGCCCATGGAGATGCCATGGATGTGTCTCACTATTGTTGACGTTCATGGTGTTCGCATTTTGCAGTACAATGTCCACGGTAGTATTGAACTGTAGCCGGTAAATTCCATCGCTAGATGTCGCGTTCGTGTTTGGGGGGACACTGTAAATGTCATAGTTCGAAAAGTCGTACCCAGTAGGTGGGGGTGTCTGACTGAACTCGTGAAGTAAGTTGTGCTTGAGGGCAACAAGGTAAGGGGTGTGTGGGAGATTGAAAGAGACATTATTAACGGACCAGCGAGTATATCCATTTATGCGATTTTGTGTGTTGAGAAACACTATGAGTCTGTCCGAGGTTTGGGGAGGGGTCTCGATGAAACCCTGGCGAGCCTTAATGGCTTGACTTTGAGCCAATCGGGGGGCAGTGTCATTCCAAACAGCGGCGGCTGGTGGAAGTGTTGGAGGCGATCGCCTTGGATGGTTTGGATAGTAATTTAGAATGGCGAAACCAGCTGTGGTATTAGGACGTCGGCTGACTACGTTTGATGTGATCCAATAATTTCTTGAAGGGTCTTGATCGGCTTTTATAAGCACAGAGTACGTCTCTCCAGAGTATATAAATAGGTTTTGCACTACAAATGGCTCCACGTAGTGCCCATCTGTCTCAACCACAGTAATATTATGACCCTGCTTAAAAAGAAAGGCACACACATTTCATAATAAGATTGAATATCAATGCAAATCATGTCAAAAATACCATCATTTTTAACCCAAAATCCAAAAGGCTTTTGAAGTATTTTCTAAAATAGTGAAAAGAAAAGCAAATGATTTTTTAAATAAATGGTTTTTTAAATCTGAAGATAATGGTGGTGAAATTTACCTCAATTTGAAAACTAAGGGCTGATAGAGAAGTCAGGCTCGCAACTCTTAATCGATAAGTTTTTCCAGGGATTACGGTTAGTGCATAAGGAGAACATTCTGGATTCGATGCATTACAAGCCCCTGCTGGCAAAGCTACACTAGAGCAGTCGAATTTTCCTTTTCCTTGAATGAGAAGTGACTGAAAATCAGCAAACCAAGTACCATTAGACTAATGCAGAGCGATGTCACAGTATCACTAATTCTCTCTTAAAATGTAATAATTGTGGAGAAAGTAGTGCAATGTACCTGAGGCTCCCCCACCCAATCAAAAGGAAGGGAAGACAATCCAGTGGCTTGTTCATAAGTGCTTTTGTGGTACCAATCGGTAAGGATGATGCTTCGATCATAATCATAGGCAAACGGTTCTGAAACTCCATCAGGAAGTGATACTCGGATTGATCCATAGAGACCTGCTTCTCTTTGCATTCCATAGTGCGCATGGTACAGGTAGGTTCCAGGCTGCCCATAACGAAAACACAAATTGATACTCAAACAAAATAAGAAGCGATGACACTGAGTAGATCAAACAAAATGAAAAATAGAGCCAAGTACAGCGGCTTTCGGCTACTACGAGACTTACCCTGTCAACCTTGAACTCATACTTGAAGGTGTCCCCAGGCAATATTGGACATTGGGTTACCCCCTCCGTTCCATCACTCCAAGGTGTTCCGATCTGCCGTATGTTGGACAGGGAATATCCATTAACATAATGCAAAATATATATTCAACTTAGATCTGGATCAGTGAAGCAAAACAGGAATTATAATCTCACCTGTCGGATTCCATGCCAATGGATTGCAAGGTTTTCTGTTAGTAGGCTGTTCTTCACCTCAACAATGACCGTATCCCCTTGCTGAGCCAAGATTGAAGGCCCTGGAGTTCTCCCATTGATAGCGATAACCAGCTTCTTATAGCAATCAGGGGACTTGTACTCATACTTTACCTCCCATTTATAATGCCGAATTCTTGCCTCAGCACTTTGAACGTTCATCAAAGAGGCTAGGAGACACAATGCCATCAACTTCAAAACAATTCTTCTGTACTGCAAGATGTTACCCATTTCTGATTTGATCAAGTGGGAGCTCGGAAAAGTTTCGACTAAGGCTAAAACAAATATCGGGAAATTCTCCGATTGGCTCCTGCTTTGCAGAGCTCTAGGTTTCTTATGTTATTCTAAACATCTAGTTTCTCGTCTCCTTTTATGGGAAATAGAGCTGCTCTAGTCAAATAGAGGGGGTTACGTGAGAACTCAAAACGAGAATGGGCTGACGCGGAGAAAAGTCGGGTGTTGACTGAAGGCCGAGTTGACTTTATGGATATTTGCCCAGCAAGTTGAATTGTCAACAACGCCAACCTGTTACGATGCATACTTACAATGAAAAACCTGATGATTTTTTGAATCTATTGGTGGTCACATCTTAACTACTTCGCATAGTTTCGTGGAAACTACTCTGTCATTTTCTATCTGCAAGCCAAGTTAACTTTATGGATATATGCCCAGCACGTTGAATAGTCAACAACGCCAACCTCTTACGATGCATACTTACAATAAAAAACCTGATGGTTTTTGAATCTATTGGCGGTCACATCTTAACCACCTGGCCTAGTTTCGTGGAAACTACTCTGTTCATACTTTATCTGCAATGACAAGGAGCGGGTCGTAAAAGATCTCTTCTCGATCCGCGTAGGAAAAATAAAAAATAAAAAATCTCAGATTCTAGATTGATTGATGTTCTCTCACATTTGTTTTGGTCTAATCTGACATTCATTTCGTTGACCGGGATCACATACTCCCCCTTAGCTCTCGATAGCGTGCCTTATCTCCATCCCCGGGACTGAGCCCGCTTCCTCATTCCTGCGGCCAGCACTCCGCAGTACAGAGAATAGAGGACGGTCCCCTACTGTTGAAATACTGATTATTGTAGCTTTGTTTAGGGCTTATACTGTAGCTATTTGATGTAATTAGGCCTTGTACAGCAGCTGTCTACAGTAGCTACGTTTTTTCATTCTTTGAGAACCACAATCTTGGTTGTAAGAAAACTCTACACATTTTTTTCTCAAGATCTATAAACCAGTTTCACAGTTTCTGGTCATACAAATCTTAACACCTAGGTTGTCTGATCTATACCATAAGCTATTCTTTCAAGATGATACACACTAGCTAACAAACCGCCTTGCGCTCAGCACTACGGAGATTGTCACCGTAAAGCAGCGCATAGAACGGCAGTCTCTTAGCAGATTTTGTATTCTAGTTTATTCAAAATTTGTACGTAAACATACACAAATTCATTGAAATACTTGAGAAAGGAAAAGCAACAGCAATATTTTTTTATTTCTGTGTGTTTCGGTTGGCTGTGTCCTTCCTTCTCCATTGTTTTTCCTTGTTCTTTCGTTACTTCAGCTTTAACGTTATGTTGGTGTCAAAGCTTTCCGACGAAAGCCCAGTTCCGAAAATAGGCTCCAACTTGTGTTCTTCCTTTGGCCAAACCACCCCTGTTCCGCTACTGTTACGCTCTGAGTAAGGCGTAACCGGTTCTGGTGGCGAGGTGGGCCGTTCTAGGCCATGGTGGGTGATGTTTGGATCATTTGGGGGTGGATTAATGATTTCTCGGGATGCGATTGGATCTGCTGGGGTTATAAATCTCATAGAGATGCATGCAATAACTTAATGCCCAAACTTATCCCTCTATAGGTTAATTTTGTTGCATAGTACAAATAAATGGCCAAAAAATGGTGTTTTACCAAAAAGTTTTTTAAAAGGTGTTTTTCTATGAAGAATAGGAATGGATGTAAGGTTTGTTAGTTGTGCTACTATAAGCAAACAGTCACTTTAAAAAAAGAACAATAAATGATGGTGTTTTTGCTTAACTACTCCTATTTTGTCATAAGGTGTAAGGACAAGAACTTTCATATATAATAAGACTCTAAAAGAGAAACACATGTTAGGAAAAAAAAAGTCTTATGCATTGTTAGTCCTAACATACTTTAACATAAACCCCAAATTGTGAAAGCATCATGACAAAAAAAGTTTTGACGTGACCAAGTGTTCCAATTGTATTTTTCATGAGAAAAATCCATGTCTTATGTGAAAAATTATCTATTATAATAAGAAAATGTCTTGCACCTAAGTGTGAGAAGCATTTTTAGATCCCCCAAATGTCCATGGTACCAAATGGAAAAGAAAATTGGACTTGCTTTGCCAATGGAGAAACAATACATGCTTTGACATCATTCAATGAAGATTTATCAATATCATGGCAAAGAAGTTGCACAACATTAAAAGAGATGTGCTTCTATTTCTTATGCAAAATATTAAAATCAACAAAAAAAAAAAAAGTTAGGTTACAAAAATTGTTTATCTTTAAAGATATAGAATTGTCAGTCATAAAGTTGCAATCACAACTAAAATCAAACATAAGATAATATTAGATTATGTTTTACTTTACGACCTGTCATTGTCCTAGTCCATAGGTTTTAGAAAAGGACAACTTTGAAAGTAATATAATTGCACAATTATTGTCCTAGGTATATTTTGTAGCAGACAAAAGATTAACAATAAAAGTAGATGTGTATAAAACATCATATAGGTAATATATATTATGAATAATCATATAGCCAATGTGGGTGATGGCTATTCTATGATCATTGAACAATCAAATAGTCCTATATTCATGAATGCAAGACCAATTAGATAACAAACAATAAAAATGACCCAATGTGTAAAAGATTTGTGTTTAGAAAATCTACATGCCATGTGCCTAGTCTTACCTATCATGTGTGCAGTGGCCTCAGTTTTCTTATTCAACAAGGCTGAGATCTTATCATGCTGCTTTATAGTAAGGATAAGATCAGAAAGGGTAGCTTGTTCATCATGAGTTTCATGTGCACATGACTTATCATTCTTTCCCTAGCCCTTCTTTTGTGGGTACCCATTAAGTTCATAACATTTTTCCTTCTTGTGATTTAAAATATTAGTGGCCTCATTTGATTAACATGAAGCAATCTTTGATCTTATGCTTATTTTTCCCATAGTGCTAGCAAGTGTTTGAACAATTTCCTCATCCCCAAAAGCATTGCTGCCACTTTTATATGTAAGGTGTTTTGCTTGTGCATTGAAGGTTATTGACATGACCATTAAGTGATAGACCAACCAACCCAATTTGGGAGACCAAGTTGTCTATGAAGGAAGAATTCCTTTTTTGGTTTCGACAACCCACTTCTCAAAGTAATGGTTTTTTACCGAGTTGCCGTGTATGCCATTCTTCGACTACCCTTTTCATCTCTCACCATATTAACGTCCTTAGTAAGGGAAGGAAACGGGCAAGAGATTTGGATTTGGGATCAAACCATGTTATAGGTCTCATTCAGGTCATAAGAAAAATATTTTTCCCCTCATGCTAGTAAGCTCTAAATTCAAGCAAAGTGGGGTGTTAGATGGCCAAATAAGAATCAAGTTTATACCAAATCCTTTCAAGTCTTCTATTTGAAAGGTAAGTGATATATCTCATTTTATTGAAATGATTTCTTTGCTTCCTACTCAATTAAATTTCTCATATAGCTCTCTCCACACTCGTCGTGCAATGGTGGCACAAGTGTATCTTTTATATAAATCAAAAGCTAATGAAGTTAAAAACCAAGACAAACCCATACCTTTCAAATGCTCCTAGTATTCAAAGAATGGAGATTCATGGCTTGGCTTCTATAGAGAATCATCAATTAGTGCGAATTCCTCCCAAGCAACATAATTTTCATATCCATGATCCAGAGGTGTAATTTTGAGTTCTAATTAGATTCTTCACAACAATTAAACCCCAATTGCTTCATTTAGGGTTGGAGAACGTCTCCATATTGAACAAAGGAAGCATTACTATTGCTTCCACGAGCTTAGAATCAACCTCTTCTAGGTTATTCCTCCTTATGGCTTCCGTACTTTCACTATAATTCAATGGTCCATATTAGGCCTATCTACAACATGTTTCATGAAAGATCTTGAAGAGAATTTGTCACATGCAAACACGAAAAGCTTGCCAAAGTTAATTGCTAGCTGAAGTTATGCTAAGCTTGGGCAACATAGGAGAATATGTTAGGATTTGACTTGTAAAATGGGTGGGGAGGTAACATAGAGTTTGCACCTAGCGTGGTAGGGCTATGCTTGCCTGTTTTGTTTAGAGGGCTAACACTGCTTTGTCCCGAAAGAGGGTTGTACACATGGATGGAGAGGGTTGTTTAGTGTTAGATAGCAAACATGATAAATAGGGAAAGAGCGGAAGGGAAAGACAACTTCTCACAAATCTGGTTTTGTTACGGGCTTTATGTAGGCCCAAGTTTTAAGCTTGGCCTAGCCCATATTACTTCTTTTATAATCTGTAAGATGTAATAGATTAGGGACTTTTGGATGAATGAAATTGGGGAAGTTTTCTTCCATAAAGGTAGCGTCTCCCTTGAATGAGACCAAAGGTGTCAGGTCTCCCTCCAATGAGGCCAGAAGTGTTGGTTTTCCTTTGATGAGGCTAGGATCATCTCCCTTTCAAAGTCCAAATCCGATCACCATGCCATCTGTTCAGGCTGAACCATATCTAGCCTGTTACAAATGGTATCAAAGCAGTTCCAGCTTAGGGAACTGCCCATCAAATGACGGGTTTCAATTGAAGCCTAAAGACATTGCCAAACTTTAGGCACAAGTGTTGGCCATGGGTAATGCCTTGGACAAAATGATCACAAACATGGAGTTGACAACCGCAGTTTATTGGAAAGCAAAATAAGAGAGGAAAGAAAAATTTGCAACGAAGTCGAGAGTTTTCATTTCGACAAACTTTGGCCTCCAACCTATTGAGAAGGTAGCTTAAACGCTAAAGAAGTCTTGTTGCTCAACTTCCAAAGCCTGATGCCTTAGGAAGAGGTTGAAATCTCATACTGCACATAGATGAAGATGTCCTAAACCTTGCCGATTTGTCGAGAGAAGACGGTGCTCTAGATTGCAATCCACTTGAAGGAACAAAGATCTAGGCCGATCTACTCAAACCGGCTAGAAGAACTGCAAAATAGAGCATCCCAGAACCTTATGCAATGAAGTCATGTCTCCACACGCAGCGAAGCCAGGCTAACCCTCAGCCATTCTTTTCAAAGGGAAGGGGAAGTCATTTACCCACCGGGGAAGGCTACCAGATGGAATCACTAGTCAAAAAAGGTGTCGAAAATGGCTAGCCAGTGTCTGATTTTGGATTCTGGCAACAAAGAGGCTTCAATGAATATGGTCAATGTTAGATCTAGGTCATTGGGCGTTGAACGGACCACCACACGCTGGCCAACGAGGAAGCCGACCTCCCGATCTGTTAGAGGGATGGGTCACAAGAGTTTCGCTCCACCGAGGACAGCTGCCGGAAAGATGCCGACAAAAATTCTGGCCAGCATGTGATCTAAAGAGAATTAAGCCAAGAATCTCGTTTTCATTTGGTATGAACTTGACCGACGTTTGGCAGAGACAAGATCCTTGTTAATGCTTGGAATTAGTGCTCTTGGATTCCAGATCTAATTTTGTCTTCTACATCAACAAATTTCTTGAGCAAGAACTATCTCTAGAAGATGAGTTTTTGTTCTATGGCAAGATTCCTCCGAAGGAAATCAAGTTAAATGACCCACTCAAGAGGAATTTCTGTTAACGAGAAGGAATTCATTTACGGGAAGAAATGAGATTAGTGGTATTGATCCCTTTTGTAGTACTGGAGTTCATAGGCGGAGATTAAGAAATAGAATTAATTGGAGTATTTTGGTGGAAAACCCTATTTTGATTCTCAATGGGTATTATGGATGATCGGGCTTTAGGCATAACCAAGTTTGGTAGAGTAAAGGCTTGGTGGAGCGGCAATCTTTTTAAAAGAAATTTCCATTTACTAAAAGGAATTCTTTGACGAGAGGAAATGAGATTGAAGTTGATGACAACCTTGTATTGTTGCCTTCATCATCTCCCACTGTAGCATTTAATAGGGATGGAACGGGAAAAAGCAAATATGTAGTGAAGTGGGCGTTGGATAAATATGTTCCTAAGGGAAGGGTTATCTTCAAGCTACTACATGTCCGTCCACGAATTAGTGCAATTTTTACACCACAACTAATAGACGGTGTGTATTCGGTATGTCTGTCAATTACAATAACTCCATATATAGTATTTTTTCTTTGGATTTTATTTAGTTGCAATCGGGACCTATGGGAATGAATCTGTATTTGTCACTTTTGGGGGGATCAATTTGATGATACCAAGCCTAAGGGAAAAGGAAGATAGGGACCTTTCTTCAACTTGTATTGTTTTTCTTTTTTTACAATATAAGTGCTTTTATATCTAGTAGCTTAGTGGTATTGATTTAAGAAGAGGTTAGTGGGGTGAATTGGAAGGTGGGGTTTTGGAATTATTGTGTGAAAGGCTCGGAGAGAGTTTATTGGAGAAGTTGTGTAATTTTAGAAATGGAATTATTTGTGGTGGTGGAGAGATAGAGGACTTGAGTCAAGAGGTTATGTTTGGTCTTATAATGATCAATATGGGAATTTGTGAGGTGGTGGTTGCATGGCAATTGGAGGCTTTAATAATCAATTATTTAGGTCCTTGTTTTACTTGTGATGGTATTTATGTTAATTTGAGTCAGGTGTGGGTGGTAGACAAAAAAGTGTGTAAGAATGTTAAGGAAGCAGTTTCCAGTATGGTCAGAATTAATAACAATGTGTTTGGGATAGTTAAAAGAATAAGTTCTACAAAATAATTAAATTTTGTAGAGGAATTCTTAAACCGAAGTAAAATCCGTAGACACAGTGTGAGAACTGATATTTGGAATTCGATGATCAATATGTACAAGACTAGTCCCTATATATAGGGTGAATAATATCTCTAACTTAGGAAGGAAAAATAAGAAACATTAATGATACGAGACTAATACAAATTAGGAAGACATTTGAATTTTCGGAAATATAAGGATAATTTTAAACTTGGAAATCATTAACTTGATTTGAATTTGAATTTGAATGATTGTCATCTTTGTGGATCCGGTGGTTAGTGGCCGAGGTTTCTTTGGAAGGTTTTGATTCGGTGGTTGATGGAGAGTCCAAGAATCTTGCTTGAGTGATGTGGTGAGATCGTTCCTTTAACATCCCCTCGCAAGTTGATTGGTCGGGACAGACAGTCAACTTGGTTTGAAGTAGTTTAAACCGTGTAGAGGAGAGGCCTTTGGTTAGAATGTCAGCCATTTGATCAACAGAAGAGATGAATTGGATGGCAAGCTTTTTCATCTTTATCCTCTCTTGAATGAAGTGAAAATCGATCTTGACATGCTTTGTGCGGGAGTGAAAAACTGGATTGGTTGAGAGATATAACGCCGATAAATTGTCACACCAAAGTGTTGGTGGTTTGGATAGTGGAACATGAAGATCGTTGAGGAGAGCCTCAATCCAAATAATTTTAGCCGTTGTATCTGCTAGACTTTTGAATTCAGCCTCAGTACTTGATCGAGCAATAGTCTTTTGCTTGCGGGATCTCCATGAAATGAGGTTGGACTCGAAAAAAAATACAATACCTCCCCAGTGGAGCGACGGTCATCACGATCACCTGCCCAACTTGCATCAGAGTAGGCATTGAGAGAAAAAGTTGATGATTTAGTAAAATGAATGTCATAACGTGGAGTATCAGCGAGGAATCGTAAGATACGTTTGACATAGGTCTAATGGACAGTGGTTGGGGCATGCATAAATTGGCATGTAGTATTAACAGCGTATGATATGTTCGGTCTAGTTAATGTGAGATATTGAAGAGATCCGACAATGCTACGATAATAAGTAGGGTCAGGATGAGGTTCACCATCCGTGAGAGATGGTGGATGGGATGCAGTACATGGAGTAGCAACGCCTCATGCATCTGACATATTTGCAAGTTGAAGAATATCATGGGCAAACTTGGCTTGGTGTAAGAAAAGACCAGTGGTGGTAGTATGAGCTTCAATGCCAAGAAAATAATGTAAATGACCAAGATCTTTAATATCAAATTCATTTTGTAGTTGAGATAAAATGTGATGGAGAGGTGCATCTTTACTTCCAATAAAAATGATATCATCAACATAGACTAAAATGAACACACTATAGGTAGGTTTATGTAAAATAAATAATGATGAATCGGCCTTTAAAGGTGAAAACCCAATTTGTTGGAGAAAAGCACTAAGTCGATGATTCCAAGCACGTGGTGCTTGTTTAAGGCCATATAGAGATTTTTTTAAACAACATACAAGGTGGGGGTTAAAGGAGTCAATAAACCCAGGTGGTTGGACCATGTATACTTTTTCATCTAGATTACCATGAAGGAATGCATTTTTCACATCAAGTTGTTTAATCATCCAACCTTGCGTGTAGGCAAGAGAGATGATAATACGAACCGTAACAGGTTTTGTAACAGGACTAAAGGTGTCCGTATAGTCAAGTCCAGGACGTTGGTGAAATCCTTTGGCAACTAAACGCGCCTTGTAGCGTTCAAGTGATCCATCAGAGTGGAGTTTTACTTTGTAAACCCATTTGCATCCAATAGGTTTGATGTGATTTGGGGGAGGAACCAATTCCTATGTTTGATTTTTTAATAGAGAAGTATATTCATCAGCCATTGTTTTTCCCCAATTGGAATTTTTTGAAGCTTCAGTAAAATTTTGTGATTCATTGTAAGAATGTACAGAAGCAGTTAATGCATATGTTTGTTGGCGTGTTAGAGTACAACATGGGATTGTACCTCCACGTAGGCGTGTAACCATAGAATGAGGAGGTTGTATGGTTGGTATGGTAGGAGGTTGCACGGTTGCACCCTGAGATTGGGTTGTTGTAGATGTTGCAGTAGAGGAATTATTCAAATGTTCTTGTATATTTGAATGATTGTGAAACATCGGTAGAGAAAGGAAGGAGGGTGGAGTAGATGATGTGGTAATTGGCGATGAATGTTGAATAATGTATTGTTGATGAAATGGAAATTGACTTTCATCAAAGGATGCATCTGAGACAATATATAATTTGTTTGTGGAGGGACAAAGACATCGGTAACCTTTGTAGCCCGTGGGATATCCAAAAAAACACATGGAGTAGACCGTTTTTCTAATTTGTGTTTGGAATAGGGACGTAAGTAAGGATAGACTAGACATCCAAATATTTTTAGATGGGAGATAGATGGAGTAATATGATAAAGTTGTTCCTATGGTGATTTGTTTTGGATGACTGTGCTTGGTAAGCGGTTGATTATATGGATCGCTGTTTCAAACGCATAGTCCCAATATTTGAGTGGAACGTGAGCATGATGAAGCATAGAAAGCCCATATTCAGTAATATGGCGATGTTTTCGTTCGGCGGACCCATTTTGGTAAGGAGAGTATGGTGTAGAGATTCTGTGGAATATTCCTTTGTGGACTAGAATTTTTTTGAATTGATGAGAAAGGAATTCTTTTGCCCCATCACTTTGAATACTTTTAATGGTAGTTTGTAATTGATTTTCAATAAATGTAGAGAATATGGTAAAGATATGTAAAAATTCATCACGTGATTTCATGGAATATAACCATGTAAATTTTGAATAATCATCGATGAAGGAAATATAATATTTATTACCATTGGATGATGTAATTAGGGCGGGGCCCCAAATATCAAAGTGTACGAGATCTAAAGGGGCGTTAGCCATATTATGTGTTGAAGTGTGAGCATGACTATGGCTTTTAGAAACACGACAAGAATCACAAGAAGAAGGAATTTTGCCACAAAAGGAAATATTCTTTATTCTCAGCAAATTTATTACATTCTCAAAATGGGTATGACCTAAACGATAATGCCAATGTAATACATCATTTCGTATTGCAAGATAGGTCATAGGTTTGTGTTGAGGAGCCTTCAATTTAAGGTGATATAGGCCTCGATCAATTGGTCCGTGGAGTAGAATTTTTCCCGTTCTCAAACTTTGTACCACACAAAAATTGGGATAGAATAAAAACGCACAGGTATTATCCCTTGTAAATTGTGAAACAAAAAGTAATTTCTTTTTAATTTGAGGAACAACTAAAATATTTGATAAATTTAAATTGTGGGGTGTACGAATATTACCTATATGAGTTATTGGAAGGCCCACTCCATCTCCAACTGTAACTTCTTGATCCCCTTGATAATTAAGTATGTTATCAAGATCATAAGGGTCCGGTGTAATATGGGTAGTAGCCCCAGAGTCAGGAAACCAGTCTTGTTCATTTTGGACCACATTAGGTGGGCTTGGTGGGCTATGTAGAATAGTATTTGCCTCAGGATTTGGTAGGCCCAAGTTAGACCGAGCATATGGGCATTGTTAGAGGAGTTTGAAGGGGCATACCTAATTCGGCACTAGCGGGTAGGGTGGCCAGGTTTTCGGAAAATCTGGCACTGGATCTGTGAACGGCAGTCTGGGTTGCCTGCTGGAGCAAAGAGGTACCGGTGCTTGGAGTTTGCTACCGGCATCAGATGTGGGGTGCATCCCCGACGATTCTAAGAGCAAGAAGGTCCACCAGTTGATGCAAATCCAGAGACGGGAGTGGTGTTGGATGATTGAGAGTCGGCTTCCATGGTGAAAGCAGCAGTCGGAAGAGTTTGTTCGGCTAACTCAAGTTGGGCCTCTTGGTTCAACAGCAACCCACGAAGATCTTCACGGGTGATTGTGGCATGCGGGTATGAACGGAGATGGCAGTGGCGAGAGAAGCAAACGGGTTCCTGAGTCCACGAAAAACGTGGGTAAGATACTCGTTATCATAGACAGTTTCACCAATGAGTCGAAGTTGGTCGACCAAGGAGTCAAGTTCCAGCATAAAATCAGAGACAGAACAGTGGCCTTTGTTAATGGCTTGGAGTCAAAGTTGGAGTGCGGAAGCGCGAGCCGTGTTGTGTGTATGGAATCCTTTTGCAAGGGCAGCCCAGATTGCAGTAAATGTGGGGTGTTGGGCAACACCATTGACGATGTTGTCGTTGCTGGTATTAAGGATCCATACACGAGCAGTTTGGTCTCTAAAAACCCAATCTTGATAGGCAGGATTGGAGTTACGGACAATAATGCCGTCTTCAGTTGTGTCCATGATGAATTCGAACGGACAAGGATAGGAACCGTCAAGGACGCTTAAGAGACCGGAAGCACGGAGATAAGGTTCGATTCGTGCCTTCCAAACTAAGTATTTATTTCTTTCAAGTCGGACCCCGACAATAGGCATAATGGGATTCTCGGGTGCGGGAAGAGGCAAAGCGTGTGCGGCAGCATGGATATGGTTAGGTTGGTTGGCCATTTTTTGTGGAGGATCGAAACCGAAATAGGTGTATGCCGTTGGCGGATGATACCAAGTTAAAAGAATAAGTTTTACAAAATAATTAAATTTTGTAGAGGAATTCTTAAACCGAAGTAAAATCCATAGACACAATGTGAGAACTGATATTTGGAATTAGATGATCAATATGTACAAGACTAGTCCCTATATATAGGTTGAATAATATCTCTAACTTAGGAAGGAAAAATAAGAAACATAAATGATATGAGACTAATACAAATTAGGAAGACATTTGAATTTTCAGAAATATAAGGATAATTTTAAACTTGGAAATCATTGACTTGATTTGAATTTGAATTTGAATTATTGTCATCTTTGTGGATCCAGTGGTTGGTGGCCGAGGTTTCTTTGGAAGGTTTTGATTTGGTGGTTGATGGAGAGTCCGAGAATCTTGCTTGATTGATGTGGTGAGATCGTTCCTTTAATAGGAATGATTTTTCATGGTTCACTAGGAAGTGAAGCTTTCTTAAATCTTGAGCTATTGTTTAAGTTGTTGAAAAGGGGACACTTCCAAAGAGTTCTTATTGCAATTGGTAATTGCTGTATTTGTCCAATTGCTGTTAGAATCCTTGTTGAGCTCATAGTCATGTACACAATACTGCATTGCAGAGATAAGAATGGGAGTTGGCATCAAACTGGGAAAAGAGCTTCTAACCATAAATTAAACCATTGCTATTGCGAGGAGGACGTTAGGAGAAATGGTCACGCTTTGATTGATGAATTTGCAGAACCTGGATTTGATCTTTGGCTGTTGCAAGACAAGTACTTGAGAAGATAAAAGAAAGGCGGGGAGTACACTGGCAGTTGGTAGGTTTGTTGCTTGGTTTGTTGGCTCTATTTAATCCTTCCAACCATGATGTTACAGAAACCATCCAACGAACTCTTAACCCTGGTATAAATGTGAAGATGATTACTAATGACCAGTCTAAAAGGAAGAAAGAAAATATGAAGGAACCAGTTGGCCCCACATGTAGGGGAAAACCAAAAAAGAAAAGGAGTAGAGAGAAAAAAAATGTCATGGAATGGGATTTACAAAGCTGAAATGTGGTAGGGACAAATTGCATCAATTCTGCAAGAGCCATCTTTCAAAGGTTGAGTCTCAAGAATTTATCATGCCTTGACCTCCTTGGACTATATTGTGTTGGGCTATGTTGGTTTGCCTTGCCGGAGTATAAGTTGTTTGACTTGTAGTGTTGAACTTCTTGTTGGAGTTACTTGGGTTCATGTAATTACTGATAGATTTGATAGCCATATTGGTCTATTTGTTATTTGTTGTCAATGCAGTTCCACTAATGATCCATTTGGCTTAAGAAGAATCTCTTATGGTCTCAACCAAGTGCTATTGGATACAGGAATATGGCTCTTTGTGTCAGTGCTCTACATATCAGCTACTACTTTGGTTGAAATTAAGAAGTTGTGGCTTGAAAAAGGCCTTGGCCTAATTGATGATGATGTTGATAGACCATTTGTTATACTCTAGCAAATTCCTCCATACCTTTTGGTAAGGACTGCAAAGGTATTTATTTTTATTGGACAACATCGATTTTTCTATGAGCAAACACCATAGGTCATGGGTAGTTTATGCAATGTCTTGTCACCTTTGACCAATTTCTTGCAAATTATTTAAGTTTTTTGACTTGTGCTTTTGAGACTTACCTAATTAGAAAAAGAGGGAAGGTTGAAGGAGTGCTAGATAGCTTAAATGAGGGCCATCGTCCCTATCTCTTTTGGTTATTGGCTGGTCCCAGTTTCTTGAATATGTTGGTGTATATTGTTTTTAATAAAAAGTCCAGACAAGGAAAATGAGGTGAATTAATAAAAGGGGAGGAGAAGGCAATGGCACTTACGATAGTTTCCAAGATTAGAACAAGACTCAATAAGCTCTCAAAACGGATAAAAGCAGCAAGTGCGAGACTGGTCGGGTGCCTTCTCATGGAGAGCACAACGACTACAAATTGGGATGTGGAGCTAGCACTTATAATGGGCTTAATGTTGAAGCATATGCTAAACACTTCCCATGGATGTTCTCGGGTCCTATCTATTTTGGGCTTTATTAATTTACCTTGTTTGGATTTGTATGGTTAAACTCTTCCATTAAGTTTATAATAGTTAGGTGTTTAGTAAATTTTGGAAAGCTTATGGATAAGCTTTCTTTAAATGGGATGGAATGTTACGGGCTCTATGTAGGCCCAAGTTTTAAGCTTGGCCTAGCATGTATTACTTCTTTTATAATCTGTAAGATGTAATAGATTGGGGACTGTTGAATGAATGAAATTGGGGAAGTTTTCTTCCATAGAGGTAGCATCTCTTTCGAATGAGACCAAAGGTATTAGGTCTCCCTTAAAGAGGCCAGAGGTGTTGGTCTTCCTCTAATGACGCCAGGATCGTCTCCTTTTCAAAGTCCAAATCCGACCACCATGTCATATGTTCAGGCTAAACCATATCTAGCCTGAACCATTTATGCAACGGAAGCGTGGTAGGCCTATAACCCATAGGTCCCAAGATCGAAACTTAACTCTGATACCATTTGTAACAAGCTAGATATGGTTCAGCCTGAATAGATGGCATGGTGGTTGGATTTGGACTTTGAAAGGGAGACGACCTTAGCCTCATCAGAGGGAGACCAACACCTCCGGCCTCATTGTAGGGAGACTTGACACCTCTGGTCTCATTCGAGGGAGCCGCTACCTCTATGGAAGAAAACTTCCCCAATTTCATTCATCCAAAAGTCCCTAATCTATTACATCTTACATATTATAAAAGAAGTAGTACGGGTTGGGCCAAGCTTAGAACTTGGGCCTACATAGAGCCCGTAATAGGTTTATATTAAGGTTTACTTTTCGTTTAATAAAAGTAAAGGTTTTGTTATTCCTTTAATGAGAATACGGGTCGAGTTTCCTTCCGACAAAGCATCATATCCCATTTTTATTTTATGAATCCATTTTAATCTTTATTTTGAAAGTAATTTTTATTTTTTGTTGCGGGCTAGTTGCTTGCTTGAAAATTGAGCACACAACTAGCTTCTCCATTTGCGTTGCTTTCGTGGCACATCCTGGCTCTTACTCAAGTGCTTGCTCCCTACGACTAACCTGTTCGGCCAAATCGCTACTTGCAGGAAGTGTTACACATAAGTCAAGTTTTCTGTTGGTAGTAACATGCCTGAATTCAAACAAAGCTAGTTAAACGCCTTTTTCCCTAAAAGAGAAATTGAGAACACTTAAGTTGAGGTTGTAAAGTAAGACATGCATAAATGACAGTGAGGACAATTATATTTTCCCATGAATATTTCCAAACTCAACTTCAACATCTGGAAGACACACAAGGAAAGCCTTAGATTGAGATCAATTTGATACTCTCTCTTCCCTTTGCTATAAGCTAATTTAACATTTGTATCATACAACATGGCTCTCAATCTTTGCGCTTTTAACCATGTCTTCTTAACATGTTAGGTGAAAAGTCTCAGTCAAGTAAGTGAAATGGTGTAATGGCCATCGAATTCATGGAGTAGTAGGGCCAATTTTGACAACAATTTAGGTTCCCTGAAATTGAAGACCAGAAATAGGAAGGATAACTCACGATGTGCAAATACTCCATCCTTGTACACGTGCATCTTTCCCGCCTAAGTTATTTGGTTCCCTGATGAAACAGTTCTGTAAATTTTTTGCCCAAATTGAACGTATTAGTGGAATATGCCACTTGAGCGATTCCACCTCCCTAGAGCCATTACGTTTAGAATAAAAATAATTAGAGAAAAACCTACCCAAGCATTTCATTAAACAATCTGTTGACTCAAAATACAAATAAAGTTTCATAATTGTTTGCTGCTCTCTTTAAACGCTTCTCGATACCTAGTGATTACAATGTTACTTGAACATCAACCATAAAAAAGAAAAAAGAAATAAAATTGTTGAACCTGATTTTCTTAAGATTGAAATGGAGGGGAAAGGGAGTCAAATCTATGACTAATGGGATTGTCAGTTAGGGTTTAACTTAGAAAATACCACTAAGTCAAGGATTCCCCTATAGCTCATACTTTGGACTGGAAGAGATAGTAGGGAAGATTTTTTTTTTTTTTTTTTTAAATATTACTACGTATGTATTCAACTTACACACGTGTAATATGGAATTCAAATTTTATGATCAAAATCCTTACTAATTAGCTATTAAACTAACTGATTAAGTGACAATCAAACCCAGATCTGTACCGTGGCAGGTTCTCTCTGCCACTAGACCACTGCTAATATGTTGGGGAAGATAATTGGAGAATAAAAAATAAACGTTTAGAGATTAAAATGGCTACTTTAAATTAAGCTCGAGGCTGGCCTGAGAGCTGGTCCTTATGTGGGCTTTGTCCAAAGTCCGAAACCCGCTAATTTTAAGGATGGGCTGGCAAGCCGCTTCACCCATCACTCCTACTCATTTCCTCTGCACTCTCGACTGAAAATCCTGTGGTTCGTCCCGCAGGCGGATCCCCCTCTGACTTCCGTCTATCCACTCTCCGATCCGTTCCCCAGTCACCCACTCGGCGTTGTACCATCAAACGCACCCTCGAGATGGAACCAGACTCAGAGCCGGGCACGCCCTCCGATCCCCTGACGAACGAGTTCGGCACACTGGACGACCTGGCCCACGACCTGACAGCGCTCCAGGACCTGGCGGCCCGCGGCTCGTGGCGCACCATCCTCGACAAGGTGGCGCGAGCTCGCGCCCTCTCCCTCCTCCGTAAGCCCCACGAGCATCTCACTTATCTCTCCTTCCACGTCCTTGCGCTCGCCAAATTACGCCGTTTCGGTGACGCCTCTGCCGAGCTCGACTCCCTGGAGGATCTCGATGGGCCTCAGTACCAATATCAATACTACCCCGCTGTATACCCTAACAGGTCCGGTTCCATGGTGCCCTTCTCCCTCCGGTGGCTCCATGCGCTCCTTCCCGTCAAACTCGGTGAACGTCAGCTCGGCCTCGACCGCTTCTACATCCTCCTTGATTTCGTTAGCTCCAAAGTGAAAGAGAAAGATGGCTTTTCCCGGAATATCTGGAAGAATAGGGAGATTTTTGTAATGAACGCAATAATTGGGCACCATCTAGCCAACAAAGAGTTCTATGTGTGCTTAGATCTTATGCACCAATTGCTCAGCCCCGATTTCTCGAACCCTATCTTGCTGTCAAAGCTCGGTTACATTCAGATGCTGATCGGGGATTTGGAGAGCGGAAAAATTTCGTTCAATCGCGTCGAGGCGTTGATGAAGGAAGGCAAGGGTGACGGGCAACTGAGCGAGATCGAGTTCAAGAACCTGGTGAGTAGGAACAAGGCGATGGTGTACATGGTGGCAAAGGACTACGTGTCAGCAGTAAGAGAGTTGGAGGAGTGCATTGAGAGGGATCCAATGGACGTCGTCGCCATTAACAACAAGGCGCTATGCTTGATGTACTTGAGGGACTTGCCGGATTCAATCAAGGTCCTGGAGAGTGCACTCGAGAGGGTGCCCACAGTAGTACTCAATGAGACGCTCGTGGTCAATCTATGTAGCATGTATGAGTTGGCTTATGTTAATCATTCGGATATCAAGAGGACGCTAAGTAATTGGATTGCTCGGGTTGCCCCCGATGATTTTGATAACGCCTCTACTCGAATTTAGAGGTACTTCGTTCTGCTTTGTATGCCTTTCCCCTCTTTTGTTAGTTTATAAGCATTGGAGAAGGGGTATATTTATCTATGAAATTGGTACCAATAACATTATCTGTTGAATCTTTCATTTCAGTCTTTGATTTGGAGTTCTCATGTTACCCACTAAACATAGGATGATATTAGTGTCCGCCTCTTCAATTCTTGTACGTCTGCTAGTATGGATCGTTGGATTATTCTTCTGAGGTCTTGTTTGGCCCTAAATTTGAGATTGTGTTACAATGATTGGTGTTTTGGTCTGTGTTAGGCTTTTAGCTTGTAGGGATGTGAACATAAACTAGAACTTCTGTCTTATTTTGGTTCAACCACATTGTTGAGCTTTGATTTAATGGTCTGTATTTGTGATACTTAATTAGTCAGCCTTTACCTGTTCGGTGGTCTAAGATCCCCCAGTGCTAATTACTTGGAAGAAGGTTCCTTGTTCCAGAGGTGATGGAATGAAAGATTTTCAGATAAGCGGATTTACTAGGTTCTTGTCTTATATCTGGGAAACCTTGAATTGTACAAGAATCGATTGTGTCTACCTCCAACACCACATGTCCCACGGTAGTGTCTCCTCCTCCTCCCTTATAAACCTGTTATCATCTGATGCTATTTCTGCATCTCTTCATAGAAGCTTCTCGTGAAAGACTTCCTCCTCTCTTTCTCTCGCTCTCTCTCCTCCCCCTTCAACAGTGTTCCATTCCCCTTATTCTCATACTGGTGCTAACTCAACACTGAACCGTCCAGCACCAACATCTTCCATCTCTTCGTCATTGTTGGTGAGTATGCCATACTCAAGCTCTCTCATGGGATCCACCTGACACTCGGATTCCAGTAGGTCACATCTGCTATCGGGTTTGGTCCTTACGTATGGACTGATGTTTTCCCATCTTTATCATCGTAGCTGAGTGTGCTGATCTGAAACTGTCTAATGGGACCCACTGGACATGCCTCAGCATTCAATAAGTCATCTCCACTATCAAGTTTGGATGTGTCGGAGCATCCTGTAGCCCATCTCCACCATAAAGTTTGCTCTTAGGTGTTGCTGCCTTCACAAATTTGGCTATCTTTTTTGTGGCTTCCGTTACTCCTTGCCTATGGTTGGCTACACCCTCTCCTGGATCTGTTCAGTAGTTTGACCAAGCAATATCTTTAGGTTGGTGCAATAGGTGATGGGAAAAATGTGTCATTGAAGTGGCTTGTTATGGTGGTTGAAGCGACAGAGCTGCTTGAGCAGGATGAGACAGTTGAAGGGCTGAGGAAGGGGGAAAGAGAGTGAGGTTGAAGTTTGACTTGGAACAGACCCTTGGTGCACATAGGTGAAAAAGGATGAATGAGGGAGAGAGGAGGGAAACTTTGAGGAAGGCCAAGGCCAAGGCCAAGGGATAAAGTTTGTTGTTCTATGGCGATTTGGATCTGTGGGAAGGTTTGGTAAGAAGGAATGCGATTTAAAATTAACGTCATACTTTTAACATCATATTTAAAGTTGGCGTGATTTAATCTTGTAATTTCACGGTCCCAATTTGCAACTACGCATGTTGTAATTTCTGGCCAAACTAGTGTTTAATTGATTACTATCGTAGTGGGGTAGTGAGACAAATTTGTTAAATTAGGAGGTCTAGTGTTATGATATACACAAGAGAATGGGTTTTCAAATAGAGATGTTATTTCAGTGTGGGAAAATGTAGTTTATAATATTATTAACTTGCAAATGGATTTATTATAATAGATAGAACCCATATGTCCTTTCTCTTCTCTTACTCTGCTAGATTGGTTTAAGGTTATGTTTATGTATAAAACGGAGAGCGATTTCTTGCAATCACTGTTGAGTTTTAGATGCATCATTTTCCTGAGAAGGAACCCGATTAAAATATTTAAAAGCTTCAAAGTTTTCTGGATTGTTGTATTCAGCATTCACTGCAGTTGATCACATGTTAAATGGATGTGACCTGGCTGGTTATGAAGGGATTTAATGGATGTTTAAAGGCTCAAATAGAGTCCCTATCTACCAACTTTGTAAAATGTTGTGTGTGTATATATATATATATATATATTCATAAATAGATACGTGCGTCTGCCTGTGCCCATAGTGTGTGATTTCTCACAAAAATATTATGATCAATATGACAGGAAAGAAAGGTCGCATCTGATTGATATGGTGGGGCATTTGATCGAGAAACTGCTAATATGAACGAAAAGCCTCCTCGTGAATGATGACATAGGCTCTATTCTTGTTTTTTTATATTTGATTAGAGTTTAATGCCAACCGGGGCCATGACGTACATGACATAACCATAGAAATGGGAGGATTTTCGGTGATGAACTAATCCCCCTTGGAGGCATCCATTTTATAGACGAGTCATTACAAGGTCGATCAAGCATCTCACCTTATCTCTCCATTGCGGATTTTGGGCTGCAATTTTTTTCTATTTGTTGCAAATCGTTGTTTTTCTTGTATTTGAGCTCTCCATTGCACTAGTAAAGTGAAAGCATTATCAATCTCATCTTTGATAGATATCTTATCCTAATTTTTCTTATAATCTAGAATGTTATTATAAGACAGGGGTGCCCCTGCTTTGTGTGCCATTTGATATCTAGTAGGTTTTCCATGTGAAATGTCAAAGAATCAATTTGTCCGTTGGATATTTGGGTTAAACTTTAGGTTTCAGAAGGAAGCAATACAAGTGAATTGACTATCATTATAACGTTTTGGATGCCTTTTCTTGAGATGAAACATCCAAATATAGATTCGTAGTAATACAACTATCGACTGTTGTCTTGAATTTTGCATCAATTGCTATGCCAAGATGATTTAGACAAACAATGGTGGTGACTCTTCTTGTTATAATCCAAAATGTTATTATAAGAAGTGGGTGCCCTTGCTTGGTGTCCCATTTAATATATAGCAGGTTTTCCACATGAAATGTTGAAGAATTAATTTGCCCACTAGGTATTTAGGTTAAACTTTAGGCTTCAGAAGGAAGTGATACAGGTGAACTGGCAATCATTATAATATTATGGATGCCTTTTCTTGAGATGAAACATCCAGATATAGATTCCTAAAAATACAACTATCGGCTCTTGTCTTGAATTTTGCATCAATTGCTAATGTCAAGATGATTTAGATAGACAATGGTTGTGACTCTTCTTGTTATAATCCATAATTTATTATAAGAAGTGGGTGCCCTTTACTTTGTGTCCCATTTGATATCTAGCAAGTTTTCCACGCCAAATGTTAAAGAATCAATTTGTCCACTAGGTATTTGGATTAAACTTTAGGTTTTAGAAGGAAGCGATACAAGTGCATTGTCAATCACTATAACGTTCTAGATGCCTTTTCTTGAGATGAAACATCTAGATATAAATTCGTGGTAATACAACATCTAGATACAAGTGCCCCTTGCTTTGTGTCCCATTTGATATCTATGCGAAATGTCGAAGAATCAATTTGTTCATTGGGTATTTGGGTTAAACTTTAGGTTTTAGAAGGAAGTGATATAGGTGAATTGGCAATCACTATAATGTTTTGGATGCCTGTTCTTGAGATGAAACATCCAAATATAGATTTTTAGTAATACAACTATTAGTTGTTGTCTTGAATTTTGCATCAATTACTAATGCCAAGATGATTTAGACAAACATTGGCGGTGACTCTTCTTATTATAATCCAAAATGTTATTATAAGAAGTAGGTGCCCCTTGCTTTGTGTCCTATTTGATATCTAGTAGGTTTTCCACTCAAAATGTCGAAGAATCAATTTGTCTGTTGGGTATTTGGGTTAAACTTTAGGTTTCAGAAGGAAGCGATACAGGTAATAGATTTGTAGTAATACAACTATTAGTTGTTGTCTTGAATTCTGCATCAATTGCTGATGCCAAGATGATTTTGACAAACATTGGTGATGACTTTTCTTGTTATAATCCATAATGTTATTATAAGAAGCGAGTGTCCCCTGCTTTGTGTCCCATTTGATATCTAGTAAGTTTTCCATGTGAAATGTCGAAGAATCAATTTGTACGTTGGGTGTTTGGGTTAAAACTTTAGGTTTTAGAAGGAAACAATATAGGTGAACTAACAAGTCCTATAATGTTTAGGTTGCCCTTTCTTGAGATGAAACATCTAGATATAGATTTGTAGTAATACAACTATCGGCTGTTGTCTTGAATTTTGCATCAATTGCTAATGCTAAGATGATTTAGACAAACATTGGCGGTGATTGCTTTAATTGGGATCTTCCCCCCAAAAAAAAAAACGATATTAAAAAGTACTATTTGGATTTGTTTTGATATCTTCAATTTTTCTCCTGGCTCGGGAAGTATTTTCTAAGCAAGGGTGGAGGGGGCAAAAAGTAGAGATCATAAAGTTACCCTTTTTAAACCTTTTTTTTTTTTTTTTCGGATAGAAGGTGAAGAAATTGCTTCATCTTGATGATTGGCACATGCGACCTTTACCTAAATTAGTAGTCAGTGATGGTTAAGTTGCTTGTCTTTTTCTTAAATTGGTAGGTCTGGAGCTCATAATAACACCCATTTACTGAAGAGAGAACACATTCACTCCAGCAGCACTTCCACCCATCTTGAGGTTGTTCCTATGCAGACACAGCCCGGTCTTTGTCAGCAGACAGCAGGCACAAAGGGTTGGTTGTATAACTCCTATGGTAAGGCTGAAAAAGATTGGAAACTCGTTACGGCACCCGACTTTTCAGCGCAGTCATCAGGGACTGAGGCAATGCTGATTGATGATCAAATTGCGCAAGTTTAACATAAGCTCACCAAATCCAAGAGAAGTGGAGGGTAGGTAGCTAAGAACTTCAATCCCCAACTACCCTCGTGGGCAGAAAAAGAGAAAAATTAAAAATTAAAAAGATGAAAGATAAAAAATAAAATAGTGAGCAACTAACCTAATTAGGTGCACGCACGTGAGTTGTGTCAAACTTTGCCATTCCCTTGGTCTACTATCCAATCCCGCCTTATTGTGTAATTGGAATTCCGGGCCAACCAGTACCGTCGATTTTCGTACTCTCGCACGTGTCTCGAAATTCAACAGTCAGCGAAGTTCAGTTCTTGGCGGGTGACGGCTTTGATTCTGGTCCACACCACCCACCGAGTGCTGCTGGGGATCCTTTCCAACTTCACCAACCCCAATTTGTTGTTTTCCCAACAACCCTCTCCAACACACCCACACTCGGGCTTTACACTTAAAATCCCTCCCTTTTCAAAAGTTTTGTAGCGTTTCTTTGGGGTGTTGGATCGAATCCACCATCGGTAGCCAGCATCAAAGTCCTTTTCATGGCTCGGTCATTACCCGGTTCACCCACCATTGCTCGTCTATCTGGCGGAGTCCAATCCCTTGGACGCCTCTCGGGTTCTGATCCCAGTTTCAGATCCGTATCCTTCCTTTCTCAGCTTCGCACCCACCCTCTCAAGTTCGTGTTTCAACCAATTCTCTGTTTATCTGAAATCATTTCCTTTCATTCTCTGATCCTTTCCGGTTGTCTCTGATAGGTCTATGGAGTGTGCAAGACGGGTAAAATCTCATGGTGTAAGTGCCGTAGTGAGGGCCGAGTCAGTAGAAGTTGATATCTCTCTCAGTCCCAGAGTGAACTCCGTGAAGCCTTCCAAAACGGTGGCCATCACCGACCAGGCTACGGCCCTTGTCCAAGCTGGGGTCCCCGTGATTCGATTAGCAGCCGGAGAGCCCGATTTCGATACCCCACTTCCGATTGCAGAGGTAATTTCTCTCTCTCTCTCTCTCTGAGAAGCCTTCTTAATGTAATGTATTTCTGTTTTTGTAATTTTTTACCCAAACTCTTTTACTAAATTTAGGCTGGGATAAATGCTATTCGAGAGGGTTACACGAGGTACACTCCAAATGCGGGGACAGCGGAGATTCGAGAAGCAATTTGTCATAAGCTGAAAGGTTGGTGCTAGCAGTATCTATGCAACTTGAGTTATGTTTGTTTGGTGGGTCGATTTGTGAGATGAGGGTCTGACGGAAAACTGGTTCTGTTTTGTTGCAGAGGAGAACGGCCTCTCTTACACGCCCGATCAGATTTTGGTCAGCAACGGAGCCAAGCAGAGCATTCTGCAAGCCGTGCTTGCAGTTTGTGCTCCCGGAGATGAGGTGAACAGCTTTACGCTTTTAATTGGTAGTCTACATCGAATATATCACTATTTGACGCAGTTTGATGTTCGATTATATTAAAGGTGCTTTATGATGCACAGTTTTGTACAAGATTGTCATTCAGATATTTATTTGTCTTTATACTGTTCCCAAAAAAGGGGAAAGAGAGAAAAGAAGAGAGGGAAGAGGGGGGAGAGAGAGAGAGGGGGGGGGGGGGGTTGTGGGGAGCTCGCATACTTCTTTAACTTTAACTCACACTGTAATTTAATCAAATCACTAGTTGAAAAGTGATCATTAACACACTTCAATAGAGGATTATTCCCGGGTGAGTGTTTAAGGACTGAGAGATTAAGCTTAGAAGATTTTAGAAGACGAGCTTGAGACAAATTTGTTGCAAAATACTTTCTGGTTTCGCAGAGCATATCCATGTTTTAAGAAATTTGGTAGAATTGCTACTCTAATTTAACTTTCACTCTAATTTAATCAAATCATTAGTTGAAAAGTGATCAATAACACTTCACTAAAGGGTTATGCCCAGGTGAGTGTTTAAGGACTGAGAGCTTGAGCTTAGAAGATTTGAGAAGACGAGCTTGAGACAAATTTGTTGCAAAATACTTTCTGGTTTCACAGAGAATATCCATGTTTTAAGAAATTTGGTAGAATTGCCACTCTAATTTAATCAAATCATTGGTTGAAAAGTGATCAATAACACACCTCAGTTGAGGGTTATTCCCGGGTGAGTGTTTAAGGACTGAGAGCTTGAACTTAGAAGATTTGAGAAGATGAGCTTGAGACAAATTTGTTGCAAAATACTTTCTGGTTTCACATAGTATATCCATGTTTCAAGAAATTTGGTAGAATTGCCATTAAAAAGGGAGAAGAATGAAAAAGTCTGGAGAGTTTTTGTGTTATCATTTAAAGAGGTTTGATAAGCGAGATAGATGGTAGTATAGAGTGCTGATGGTTGCATTTAGAGATTCTCTAAGGACTTTGTTTCTTGTACAATTGGCATCTCTGTTAGTCTTCATTTCCTCAAATGTGGATACCTGCATTCTTGTAAATGCAATGTTGAAGGAGGAAATAGCTTGTTTAGGCTGTTCTCATTAGTTTATGAAGATTGGTCGGGGTTCTTTTTTCCCTCAAATATTTCCTTTTAGGATGTTTAGAGTTTCTGTAGATGTGTGGTTGTGAGACTCACAACAACACCCCCCCCCGCCCCTTCTCTTCTGCCTCATCTGGAAGTGGCGAGCTCTGTGGATTTCCTATAACACACGTCTATGTTGTTTTTTAAATGTAGATAGATGCTGATCATCAGAACATTGGAATACTTTTAGATGTTAAGGTTGTGTGCATTTACCTAACAGCATGGATTTTTCAGGTTATAATCCCAGCTCCATTCTGGGTGAGTTACCCAGAAATAGCGAGAATAGCAGATGCAACACCTGTGATTCTTCCGACTAGCATCTCTGAAAATTTTCTTTTGGATCCAAAGCTCCTTGAATCCAAACTGACAGAAAAGTCAAGACTGCTGATTCTCTGTTCTCCGTCAAACCCAACAGGATCTGTGTACCCCAGAAAATTGCTGGAAGAGATTGCAAAAATTGTGGCAAAACATCCCCGGCTTCTGGTACAATATCTGACCTGAGCCTAAAGATAGAACTTGAATGTGATCAATGTCCCTAACATTTAGATTTGTTTTTCCAACCTTTTTCTTTTTTTCTTTTTTTCTTTTCAGGTGCTGTCTGATGAAATGTATGAACACATAATTTATGCTCCAGCAACTCATACAAGCTTTGCTTCTTTGCCAGGCATGTGGGATAGGACCTTCACAGTCAATGGATTTTCTAAGGCAAGTCCATGCCACTTCATACTCCTATTGGTCTGTGTTGGTTAATTTAATGTATTCTTTCTCGTCTATGAATAGGCTTCTCCATATTTAACCGGGGTAATGTTTCATGCATAAAGTGGTTGGTTTCGTAGTCTGTGAATTGACATTTAGATTATGGGACATTGTAGGCCTTTGCGATGACTGGTTGGCGGCTTGGATATCTTGCTGGTCCTAAACATTTTGTTGCGGCATGTGGAAAGCTCCAGAGTCAGGTGTGCCAAATCTTTGTCAATCTGCATGTTCTGCTGACCAAACTGCATGCTTTATGTGTTCCCTTTGTTTCTCTACCACTTACGATAATGAGTCAGCTTACAAGAATCAAGTTACTGTAATGATTTGTTGCAACAAGAATATATTTTACTGTATCTCTGACAACTTATTTAGAACTACTGGGTTTTCACAACTGTTTTGTCACGGTCTCCACTGTTGCCTCTGACCTAGAACAATTAAGTCAGATGGCTCCCTTTCTCTCTTCAGTTGGCTAGGTGGATTATGTTGACAATTTGATCAATCCTACTGTCAGAAATAGTCACATTCTTGACAGTTTCTGTAGATTGGCCATTGAGGGCTACTTCTGTTGGCATATGATCTTGTGCAAAGGTTTGGCAGAACACTTTGAATGCATGACACATCAAAGTTTTAACCGGTCTCAAAATATTGACAAGTAGATCATGTTAGATAATTAGCTGATTCAGTTCTTATGTAGGCCTTGAGGTGCATGTCCGGATATTGAAAGGAATCCGGTTTGAGCTTCTTTATTTGGGGTTGTGTTCCTTGATCAACACTGGTAAATGTTAAAATGTTGAAGGAATTTCAAAGTTGGAGCTATGAATATTTCTCCAATACGAGTATCTCAATGCTGGGTTTATAGTTAAAATTTGGTAATGGGCTAAATCTAAATCCTTTTGAATATGTTTCTATAATTATATGACATCCACACTACAAGTTTACCGGAAACATCATGTGCTTAATGGAAGATATGATTTGGCGTTCAAAGTAACAGAGTTAAGTAGGTCTTGAGATCAAGGTATAGTGTCGTACTGGAATACAAAGAGATCCTGGAGAGGCATGTGAAGGGACATGTGGAAGCAAAAGGATAAAGACCAAGAGGTTTGTGGCGTTCAAATTAAGTTGTTTATGGTGTTTAGAAATTAATGATATCTTTGACTGTGGATTGGAGAGGTGGTTCTATTGCATCTTCTTTTTCCATACCCCAGTAAGTAGGGTAATGAGGAAATTTAAATGCGGGGGCTGAATCGGACATAACTAAGGAGGGTACAATATCATACACCTGTGTTGGGCAAAACACAACGTGACACCATTTAACGGAACTTCCATTTGATGATGTAAGCATGTTGAAAAGAAAGGATCATAGACCTGTTAAGTTGTATTTGAAACTGCTCATAGGTTACAAGCAGATGTTACGGATTAGGGTCTTCTTTGCACAACTTCTGAACTCACATAGAAAACTAATTAAATTAACCTGTAGTGGAAGTTGGTAGGTTAACATTTGGAACTTGCTTTGTCAGTGGATAAGAATTCCAATTTATGTGGTACAGAAAGTAATATCCAGCTGATTGTATTTTACTTTTCCCAGTTCACTTCAGGTGCCAGTAGTATATCACAGAAAGCAGGGGTTGCAGCACTAGGATTGGGATATGCTGGTGGGGAAGCTGTTTCTACCATGGTTAAAGCATTCAGGGAAAGGCGGGATTTCTTGGTTAGAAGCTTTGGACAACTGGAGGGTGTCAAGATATCAGAACCCCAGGTGCTAAAAGTCCTACTTTTTTTTTTTTTTTTTTTAATGCATTATTTTGATTCTCTGATTTTCTGTCAAGTTGTTGATTCTGCCCCTAAACAACACCAACTTCAACAACTCCTCTCTCCCCCCCCCCCACCCACCCCCAACAAAAAAATTTTTTATTTTTTATTTTTTATTGTACTTTTCCCTTTTCTTCAAGTGTTCTTTTTTCCCTGATCATCACGTATTTAACACTTGCAGGGAGCTTTCTACCTCTTCATTGATCTGAGCTCTTACTATGGAGCTCATGCTGAGGGCTTCGGCACAATTACGAATTCTGAGTCCCTCTGCAGATATCTACTGGAAAAGGGTCAGGTATGCTTCATAGAATGGTTTTAAGATAAATTTCCTTTTTTCGAAGTTTTAAATTTTAGCGCTCCTCTTAGGCATAATTGGAATAGGATTAAATCCTTCTACCAGGCCATTACATGCAAAAGCTTCGAGTAATTTTATTTCAAAATCTGATTTTGTATGAGCCACATTTTCACTTTTAAAGTGTATAGAGCTGTTCATTCTTCCTCAATGGATAATGGCTTTCCGTTTACAGGTTGCGGTTGTCCCGGGGGATGCATTTGGGGATGACAGCTGCATCCGGATCTCATATGCAGCATCCCTGAAAACCCTTCAGGCAGCTGTGGAAAGAATTAAGAAAGCGGTTGTCTCACTCAGGCCTGCTGTCCCTGTTTAATGTAGATAATTCCGATAATTCCACAAAGGCAACAATTGTTCCCTTTTTGGCTTCAAAATGCTTGTTTGAATAACTATGTCCAAACGAAGAAAAGATAAAATTGGTCATCCAGAGTCTTTGGCCCTTTTTCCGCCAGCATTACCTTTGTACGCGATGGTTCTGCTAGGATAAACTTGGACGTTGTCTGACGTTTTCAATGATGTAACGGATAGTTTGTATGTCTTCCCAAAGCCAACACTTATGGAATTGGTCTTTTAGCGAAAAAAATGAAAAAAATGAAAAAAAAAAAAACACTTATCCTGATGAAGCCAACAAAAACCTTGTAGATGGGAAAATTGGACACATCTCACAGGCAATTAACTTTTTGATTAGTAAAAGGTCAGTGGATTACGTGTTATATGTTAAGGGATGGTCACCTCCATCGCCCAAATCCATAAACATGATAATGAGGGACATGATTTGAAGTTTGTGGTATGCAGTGGACATGTATCAATTAATTTTTTTAAATTTGTTTTATAAATATATGAGTTTATTTATTTAAAAATAAGAGAACATAAAAGTTTAAGAACATCTTCAATATTATAATTTGTTTAGGAAAAAATTGAATTGAGAATTTTTTAACTACATCATAATAAAATATTAAAATATTTAATATTTTTAAATAAAAATATTCTTTTATATTTTTTTATTGAAAACAATAAAATTAATATTTCAATAACCTTATTTTAAAAATGTATACGATTTTATTTAGATTATATACAATATATACAAGTATTTTTTATTTTTATTTTTTGGGATTTGTTGGTTCATATCTTTTACACTTTTTTGTTTTAATTGTTGGTTGGTTGGGGGTGTGGGGTGGGGTAGCTGGTCGATTTCTGAGATAACCACATTGCGGAATTCAGAAGATCAATAAGAATGAAGAAGTTGACTGTGTTACCTGTTCTCTATGGTATTCAAGGCCAATTTCTTATTTCTGGTGGTTATTTACCGACTTTTTTGTCCAATTGACAAACACATCAACGTTATTGCCAAAAATGTCCGTACGATTAATTTTATAACAATACTCTAATTTCAACCCGTGGATTAAAGGTTCGTTTCTTTGTAAAATATTTATGATGAGTAAGGAGCAGCAATTTCTGTCATAGACGTCTTACGATGCCGTGGCACTGTGCCCTAACTTTCGGGGCTGTGCCTTCTTTTGATGGTAAACATATTCAGTTTACGCAAGATGGCTGGAATATTCCCCGTCTACGGGACTTTGCTTCCAACGTTTCAACATCTTCAATAATAACGTGATAGATGAAGAAAGTTGGAGCTTTTCCAAGGGTTTCGTTGATCAAAAAGTTACTCCTTCGAACTCGAAATCAAAGAGAAGAAAGGTGATCCTTGTTCTTTATAATATTCCAATCTACCTGGATATGCTTTGCACAGAACATCCTACAGAAGCCAAGGACCCCTTCATCCAAAGCCATAACTAATGACTTGAATTACAAGAAAATCAATCTCAACAAGAATTCTCTTCTTCTGTCCTCGCTTTTCTCCTTTCCTCCCCTCTTCCTTCAAATATTTAAAACTTGATGGTGACCAAAAACGGGAACAGAAAACTAGAGCAAGAAAAGGTGGCGCACATACGAGACTTTGAAATGGAGATGTCTAATTCAGGCAAAGAAAGCGCAGCAGAGATCGTGTTCTTCGACTTGGAAACCACGGTACCCAACAGAGGTAGGAAGCGGTTCTGGGTATTGGAGTTTGGAGCAATTGTGGTTTGCCCGCAGAAGCTCGTTGAGCTAGAGAGCTATAGCACGCTCATAAGACCCAAGGATTTGTCGGTCGTCTCATTGAGGTCCGGAAGATGTGATGGGATAACCAGGGATGCTGTTACGAATGCACCGGTTTTTGAAGAAGTAGCTGACAAGATATTCAGCATTCTAAATGGAAGGGTGTGGGCGGGCCATAACATCCAAAGGTTCGACTGCATTCGCATCAAAGAGGCCTTTGCTGATATTGGTAGGCCTGCGCCAGTACCGGTTGGGATGATTGATTCCTTGGGTGTCTTAACTGAGAAGTTTGGAAGAAGAGCCGGTAATATGAAGGTAAGTAGCAAATAACTGCCCATCAAACAGAGGCTTGCAGCTTTATAATCCATGATAAAACGATTGGTGTTCTGGGTCTTTGTATAACGGCTTTTGCTCTGTCAAATCTACCTGACTTTGGACCTTTTAGCATTTATTCATGCAAATTCCTCATACAAGGAAGCAACTTGATTTTGATTTATTTTTGTTAGATGGCTTCATTGGCTACTTACTTTGGGCTTGGGCAGCAAAAGCACAGGTAGGGAATCCGTCTCATTCCTGCTCTAGATTAAATCAAGTAATTGTATTAACAACTATGTTGAACAGAAGCCTTGACGACGTTCGAATGAACTTGGAGGTCCTCAAGCATTGTGCAACAGTGCTGTTCTTGGTACGTACATAATTTTCCAACTATATCTTAGTGTCTCCCAAAGTTTTTCGACTAATGCAACAATATTTGTCAAGATCGCACATAGTTCATACAACATTGTCCTGGGGATAAATATTGATTTCTTGACTTGTCATGGAATCAGGAATCAAGTCTCCCCAGCGTCTTGCTTGATCAGAGACAAGGCTCTCCCACAATTATGACGCGAAGCAGAACAAATGGAAAATTGCCATGCAGAGAAGTAAGTAACCGGAAATCTCCCCCAACTTCTTCTGGATACCGGAGAGCAGTTCCCTATACGAGGGGAAGTTTGGGAAAGGTTTTAGTTACACTTAAACTCTTTTGATACATTTGTGCATCGTTGATCGCATATAATACGTCTTTCTAACGAAGATCATGAATGTTATAATTAACAGATGACGGAAACAGTGAGAGATCTGTTGTGCAAAGCCCAAGCAAAACCTCTTAACAAAATCCTCAGGCATTCTCAGACGCTGCTACGATGATTCCCAGAAAGTTGCTTGACAGTTTCACATCTGCACGTCCAACTTCCCATCTTAGTTGGCACAACAACAGTTACACGTAAACTGGGTCTGGTGGAAAACAAAGGCTCATTTTGACGGTCTTCATGTCCTTAAGACTCATTTTGTTGGTCTTCATGTACTTCTGTTTATGCGGAAACCACACGTTCGTCCAGTGGAACACGACAAGCACATTAGGAAACGCGCTTTCCTGTTGAAGTGCACATGAGGATGTTTGAATCCGTCAAAAAGCTGCTGTACAGAAACACTGATTCATTTGTTGATTCTTTAATTAATTGATTAGGTCATTCTTTTTAAAGTAATCATTCTTATTCGGAAGCCACTCGGTTCCGTATGCATAGGTACTGTACAAAAACACTAATGTATCTGGATATTCTTAAATTAATTGATTATATCATTCTTTTGTAAGCAATCGTTCTTATCCAAAAGCCTTTTGGTTCCGTGTGTATGTGTTACTAACTTGTAACAGTAAGACTTGATCCGCTGTAAATATTCTTACTTAAGAGGTTCGAACTGTTATCCACATGTATATTTACCTTGCCCGTTTTGCAATGTAAATAACAACACATTGTGCAAACATTTTGTGATCCCGGACCTTCCTCTTACCTTTACGACAAGCATTCCATCCAGAAAATGCTGATCAGATTAAGTTAACTAATCTATACTCGCACAATATAAGCTTTGCCTTTTCCTCCAAAAAACTAAGCTGAATTCAAAGAATAATCACTTAAATGTAGGTATATTCGCCTTACTTAGTGATTTTTTATCGAACGAACTGCAAATTTAAGAGATGTTCAGCTTCCATCCACCTGGTCATATTACCTAAACCAACATCCTTAGAGTTGCATTTGCTCATAGTTGAAATTCAGACTAGGTAAAACAGGATTTGACCCGGAAGAACGTAGATGAGAAGCCTTTTATTGGCTCAAAAAGGTTATTCACCCACTGAGCAATGCTTTATTTACTTTTTATTTTTTTTATTCTTGTTAGATGAACTTTGGATTCTAGCTACAAACACCCCGAAGATTAGCATGTGCAAGTTGTAGAGATTCAACAAAGTGGAAGAGGTTTTCGCTCAAAATAAACGTAGTGGAAAGCCTTTCCTAAGCAATAAGCTCGTGGATGCTGCTCACCCACCGAGCAGTAAAGGGAAATAAGGCTTCAGTAAGAAGATGGTACGTAAATAAACCTTCCAACTTGTTTGTTTCTTAACTCTTTAAAGTTTTATTTGTATATATTTTTCGATTCAGCCCCGCCCGCGCCCCCCCCCCCCCCCCCCCCCCCCCTTTTTTTTTTTTAAATCTAAAACTGCTGATGTAATAGTCCTCAACCAATATCGTATAAACAGTCTTTTCGACTAATGTTGCATCTCCAAAAATAATTCTTTGACAATTTTTTTCTAAAAATACTTAGTAATGTTTAATTAATCGAGAGGAGCAGCTTCATCACTCCACCTTTAAAAAGGGTGGTCGTCCCTCAATACAAAGAAGGTGCGTACTTTAAAGAACATCGAAGCTTATGCTAAATAGAGGGTGAATGCAAAACTAGAATATTATCTAGAGAGCTATATACTGTTCTAATGAAATTTTAAAAGAATATACTTTCCTAACAATTGATTTATTACTTAACTTTCATTGAACCTAATACTTTCACTCATTGAATTGGATGCTTCTTCCATGAACAAAACTATCCATTTTATATATCTAAAAAATTTTGTAGTAATTTCTATCTCTAATTAAACAATTAGATAATCACCAAAAAAGGTATCCTACAAAATATTTTAAAACTGTGTTCATAGCTGAAAAAAACCTTGTGCAGTAGTCTATTGAAGCTAAAAAAGAGTTATGATTTAAAAAGTGATTGATAAATCATATAATAAATGTTTAACTTACTAGTTTTCACCAATACTTGACACAACTTAGAAATCATGGATAAAATTTTATAGAACTTAGATTACAAAGTACATTATATTTGATGAAAATATAAGTGATTCTTGTACTTTTCTTTAGACGGTATCAAATGAAAATTTGGAAGATATTGTTGTATCTTAAGCTAAGGAAGCATCCTAAGTTGAAAATTAGAGATTTTTTCATCAATAATATTTTTTGGAAATTAAACATGTTGGAGAAAATATTCATCAGCTACAAATAGGCTGATAATGGAATCATTGAGAAGTCTCTCTAATTTATAGTCGTGATTCAATTTAGTTAGTCTTGTAGCATATTAACTAAAGTTAAGTTACCGATTTTATTTGCATTCAGAGATTGTGAGACATCATTCATTTTTAAGAATCCTTTATATGATTGATTAACTATAAGACCCAACTTTGAGAAAAGTTGGACAAATAGTTGTACTATGTTAGTCGTGCAATTTACACAAGGGCAATCATAAAGAAATAATGCTTAAAAACCATTTTATTTAACTTGCATGCTACTAATACAATTGCCTATTATCTTTTATGTTTCTTTTGTGATGGGATAGAACATTTGATACGTCCTTTCTAAAGGTTGATGCAATGGTATCCTTAGCACTAGTTATTTGCTTTCTTTTAGATTCAGCTTGGGTTTTAATAACAATGAACCAAAATTTGCATCTTCAATTCATAAAGAATTACACTAGATGCAATGGAAACCTTTTGTTCGGCACAACTGTGTGAGTAGCCCTTTTTACTTGCTATCCTTATGCAAGCCATTCCGTTGATATTGGTGCTGACAAAAGCCATCTCTCGACTCGAAGTGTTGGTGGGAGCCATCTTTTTGCATTGGTAGTGCTAGTCACCCTGACTGAAAAAAGTCGGCTGCCTTTGTTAGCTTGACAAAAGGATGGATGTCACTCCTCTCAATCTATTTCATTTTCAGATTTTGGTATTTTAATTTTTTGAATATGTGGCTGTAATATGAAAAATCTGTTTATGGAGTATTTACATTGCTGACATGTAAACAATTATGTCTTAAAAAGGTTTTGTTGAAAAATACAAATCCAAGCTGGAATACTACAATTGAATCCAAGAAATAAGTTAAAATCGCATGAAAACTTAACGAGTCATGATGGAAACACCGTACAATTAATCTTCACAAAAGCTAATTAGATTACTTGACAAATATGCATAACATCCCCACTAATTTATGCCACACAATATCAGAAAATAGCCTCTTCATGGTGAAATAAGATCTATTATGGCCTTTTGAAAAGTGTAATGCATGACAACCTATTCAAAGAAAGAGCTTTAAGTTTCCGGTCATTTGGAGTATCTCTCTCTTCCCACCATTCTTCTTCTCTTTTACCTTCACTCAATTGCTGCCATGCCACTATGTTGGAGCATTGCTTAGAACTATATGCTAAAACTGTTGCTAGTGATACACTTCAAAGCATTGTATGAAATCATTGAAAGTGCTATCTTTGTCGGGTCTAGTTAGATTTGACATCTTGGTACTTAGTGTGTAAAAGAATCCATGAGTCAACATCCACTTTGTGACAAAAATGTGAACGCAATCTTAAAAAATTTTACACACAAAAGTTCTACTTTTTATATCACATATTTCACATTAGAACACAAGATTTATATTACATATCTCCACACAAAGCACTCGCAACACCAAAATCACAACTTCTGAACATCTTATTTTCTCCCCACACCATTATTGTCTGCTAGTAATTAGAAGATCAAAACCATCTCTCCTTATTTCACGTCCCACTTCTATTTACATAAGTAGTTCGAGACTAGTCGACACCAGAGAGAAGCAAGCAACGAGAAACACTAGCTTGGCGTTTACGCTTAAATGGTGGCCCTTCTTGCAGCAAGACTGGCATTAACAGCTTCTCCAACAGTCAAGAAGATGTTACCTCCAATTTTACTCACAAAGTTGGCTAACTTTAGCTTGTGAATAACTTGCCACCTAGGATTGGCAATGGCAAACTGAGAGACAGAGAGAGATTTCATTAAAAGTTAAGAAAGAGAAAGTCCTAATGATTCTAAATTAATCGACGTGCCTCTTGCATCACTCCCCATTTCAAATAATAGAGAAAAAAAGAAGAAGCTTAGTGCGTCCTTACCTCCATTCCATGTGAAGTGAGATTCTTAACCAGTTCCTGCAACATAGCGATTCCTGATGTGTCGATGTCAATGAGACCTACCATTATAAAAGACACAAGTATTATAAATGACAAATATCTCGAAAACAATATCAGGGAAGCGCATATGCATTTTACATAACATAAGGGACCTTCCACTATGATGGTCCAGTGATGCAACTTTTAATGGCTAGTGGCACGCATCTTCTTTCAAGTCCAAACAAAGAAAATCTCTGCTCTCTCCCTCTAAACACTTACTGGATGAGTCAAGAACTACGAGTTGAATTGTCTTCATTGCATTCCCTTTTGTGTCCTCCACTTCTGCAGCGACCCATCTCATAATCCTTGAGCAACAATAGTCAAAAAGTTATTCTCGGTAATTCACCTCGATCTTTCGACTGCGTATATGTATTTATTCAAGTACCTTTCTTTGATGGTATTCGCATTTGCAAAACATAGCAAGGCGGACTTAATCCGGATTATCACGGTGCCAGGAGTTTTTGCCGCCATGGGATATTGATTGATGTCACAGAACATATCAGTTCCGGGAATCCGTCCAAGAGATTCTGTGCCTGGTCGAATTGAGATGAGAACGATCTTTGCAAAAGAGACTGCTATCTGCAACATCCTTGTGTGTCACTTTATGCACCACATAGTTAACCAATATCACAACAGTTCAGCAGCAAATCGGGTTTAGTTTTCATACTCTAATTTTATGGAAAAGTGATTTCTAAAGTCTTCATTACTTTTTTTTTTTTAAAAAAAATTCTTTTTCATTCAAGGAACTTGTGCCAAACTAGGTCTTCTTGTTTGCTCTCATTGTTAGAAGAGAAGTAGATAAGAAATGCAATACTAAACATTGAAAATGCCAGCACAAAAGAATGACGACGTCACTCATCACAAATGTGATTCATGATGGACGAAACTACCCCAATCATGCCAGTAAATGAGGCCATTTGTCAGGTTGTTGAAGCTTAGTGGACATATGGACCAACATGACCAGAGACCACAATTTTTAACACAATTTCATGTCGTTCGTCACAGAGGGCTAACCCACTAACAAATTATTGGAGGTCTGACACAATTCACAAATTACGTCACACGTTTTTGAACCCGTGCTTGGTGCCCCTAGATCTAGATCAATGCCAGCCTAAAAAATTCGTGCTGATGTAAGACAGCCCATTAGGAACTGGTCGGGTGTACTTAAATTATAATTGATCCGCACTAACCAGAGATTTGGGATTCATCAAGAGGAACTGAATCTAATATTCACTTATTTTGTGAATCAAAACGAATTTCACCAATCATAAGAGCGTTGAACTATATTATATGAGATTAATTGTAGCCTTCCTTAAGTTAAAGTTTCTAAAAGAAAGAGAGTTTTGGATATTAAAAGGAGTTATTTCAAGATTAAAAATTCAGAATTATTTTCACTAAATGCGACATTTTAAAAAGTATATTTTGTGTAATGTGTAATGTGTAGAAGGAAAATTGTTTATTAAACTATTTGAAGTTAGTCCCACGAGGGATGGCTACATCCTTTTTCTAGGCATGGATGTCACTATGTTGATCTAACAATTACCATCGACTAACTAGATAAATTTGATGGTTACTGGGGCCACTGAATGTGTTCGATAATCACTATAAGCTATCTAGCAAATTAATAATTACTGTAAATATTGTGCACAGATTTGTTGGCCATGACATAAATGGAATAACAACAGCAAGATCGAACGATTTAAATGCATTTGGTAGTCTCCAACAAAGGAAGGCGATCTCTTCTTTTATTTTTTATTTTTAAATATGCAAGTTTGAGAAATTCTCTAAAAGTATTGTGTTTATTTTTGGGAAGAAATATTTTTTTTTCTTTTCTACGTATTATTCTTTTAATCAAATATTTTTTTGATTTATTTTGAAAGTGTATGAGTGGAAAGGATGAAATCTAAAAATGCATCTAGGAACTATTGTGCCTTTTTAAAAGGTTTGTACAGAGGCACAAAGATAAATCGAAGTTAATTGTTTCAGGACTTTTCAAAAAGAGAAGTTGAAAGCGAAAAAGATACATTGACTAACCACCGAACAAGAAGTTTACACTTTAAGATTTGTGTTCTTATTTGTACATATAAGAAGGAATCTTTTTGTTACTTTCTCATTGTTTAGTATTTATTTCCACTAAATCCTCAAGGTATCTTTCTCTATTTATTTAAAAAAGAATTAAAGTTCTAGTATAGTTTTCCCTTGTTTGCTTCACATGACGTGAAGAAATGTTATCCAATAATAATGAAACATATCCTATTAATTTATTTTTATTTTTTATTTTTGGGTTCCTTTTAGTCCCATTGTATGGAATACAAAAAGTATCCAAATCAAGTTTATGATTTTTTTTAATTATTTTGATACAAATTAAATATTTTATGTTATATAACTATTTTATTAAGAAGCAATTTGGAGCCCCATATTATTTTAAATTCATTAAAATAATTGAAACACCTATTCCTATCAACTTAATTTTTTGGACAACTAGTAATGAAAAAATTCTAATTTTATCCTTTAAACAATTCAACTTTTGTTAATATAGGCCTACGCCATATTTTCCTAATGAGTGTGGTGCAATTCATATTACTAAGATTCTTTTTGTTTTATTTTAAATCCTTGTGGAGAGGAGGGAGGACCTTTGCTGTCTGACTAATTACACACATATAGCTTGCCTTAACATGATTAATCCCATGCTTGCACCAAAGTTAAGCGCTAAAAACAATCTTACCGTAATTAGAAGACCAATCTCCACGGATACGAACAACACACCAAAGAATGCTGCGACGCAAGTAAGGAAATCTGATTTATCAATCTTCCAGATGCCGTATGCTTCTCTGAGATCAATGAGTCCCGGAAGTGCAGAGAGAATTATAGACGCAAGGATCGCTGTTGGAGTAAAATATAAGAGCCTTGTGAAGAATTGCAATGATAGAATCACTGTAATTGACATCACAATATTAGAGACCAACGTCTCACAACCAGCACTGAAGTTCACGGCGGTACGTGAGAACGAACCTGCACGGTTTAATGGTTTATGAAGTTAGTAAAAGGGTTTAGTTCTTGGTCATTTGCAGCTTATCTATGAAAAAGTAAAGTACTAGATAGCCAGGTTAAACAAAAATTTGGATATGGGGAAAAATGTAAATATGAAACCTAAAAGGAGGGCTAATTTGGTTTTGTTGTCGAAATCTATGATGCAGGCTTTAAAGATCTTTTGTTGAGCTAAGTATCTTATTTGGGAAGGAATAATAAAAGGAAGCTCACCGGTTGCAACATAGCAGGAAGTGAAAGAGCCTATGATGTTCATGAAGCCCATGGCAAACATCTCTTTGTTTCCATCAAGGTGGTATCCTCTGATCGTAGCAAAAGATCGGCCAACAGCAACCGCTTCCTGAATTTTAAATGGTTATTCTATTGTTAGGAGTTTGAGGTAATCGTTTTCTACAATTGAAAACTGGATGATTGTTCACCAACCGTGAGAGCGACAACGGCAACAATTAGTCCAACTTTGGCCACTTCTCCGACATAAGGGCCATGGAGCTGTAGCTGATCAACTGAGCTTGGATTGAGTCCTCCTTTAATGTGTTTCACAATCCCAATGCCATGTTTATCTGCCCTTGTCAGAAAAACAATGAGGGTCGATAGTATAACCGAGAGGAGAGGAGCAACGGCCGGCAACCAAAAGAGTTTCTTTTTCTTTCTACCCTGTGAGAATCCGAGAGCGTATTAGCTACTTTTAAGATGCCAATTTGGTTAGTACGGAGTCCAAATAAAGCATGAGTAAAGAGGAATTATTAGTTATGTCCTACCAGAAATCGAGAAATTAGGATGAAACTCAGGAATGCGCACCCAAGGATAAAATTAAGAGGATCCCACTGCAACCAAGAAGCACGAAGAATAAATGGATTGTTTAAACGAGAACAAATTCTCACATTTCTTGTGCTCATTGTGCTTTATGAATATATGCTTTCGAGTGTCTATCGCTCCCTCGCTCCTTTTCCCCAAAGGAAGAAATAGCAAAAGATACGTACATGGTGATGAATTGATCTCCAGACAGCTTCCAGCACAGATATTATATCAGTCTTGTTTGTGAAGTGACTGAGCCCAAGCAGTCCCTTCAGTTGCTGAAGACCAATTACAATGGCTGCTCCAGCCACAAATCCCACTATAGCAGCATGGGATAGGAATTCCACCAGGAATCCTAACCTGTAAATTTGGAAAGGAACATAAAAAATTTAAGAGAAAAAAAAAGAGAGGAAGAAAACCAATAACTAGGAAGTACAAGTGAGTCATAATCATATGTACTCTAGGTCAACACAGACAAACAGAAGAATACTCGCCTGAAAAGTCCAAAGGCAGCTTGAAAGATCCCTGCAAAGAATGTTGCTGTCAAAACAAGCTTTCTGTAGGAAATCGGATCAGCCCCAGGATCTTGTAACTTCTGAATCATTGAGGGCAAAAGCAGTGAAACCACAGCTACGGGTCCAATAGCTAAGTCCCTCGAAGTTCCCATTACGGCATAAATAAGAGGCGGTACCACACTCGTATCTGGTTGGACAGGTGTACAACCAATCGTAAGTTTCGCACAATTTCATACATCTAATTGACTTCCAAGAGCATTTCAGCAAAAAATTATAACGTTTATTGTTAGTCGTTGAATTGAGTCACTTACAGAGGCCATATTGAGGATCAAGTTTTGCTAGAGTTGCATATCCAATGCTCTGCATTGAAACTCACATTAAGACAACATTGAAAAACTCCGTAAATTGGCGTCTCCATGTTAACTTGAGCTTACCTGGGGAATGCAGAGGCTAGCAATAGTTAGGCCCGCCAGCAAATCTTTCCTAAATTTTGTTGCTGTGTAGCTTCGACACCAAACAAGGATCGGGAATACCCCTTGCAAGAACGAAACCACGTCTCCTGGGCCAGGCTGATTCCTGAGGGACAAAAACTTGTTTCTGCAAGGTAAAATATTGTCCCTAACAGAATCAATGACCTCGCGCCATAGACCTGGGGGCTCGGGGGCATTCAGCACCCATTGAGCCCTTTCAGCATGGCCATTCGTCTCAAGGTCTTGGAGTTCCTCCGGTTTGGAGGCTTCCAGGGCTGGAGCAGCCATAGTTGAAGTGTTTGGGGGAACGGAAAAGAGCCTGTCTCCCTCTCAGAGCAAAGCTACCATCAATATCACCAGATCAATGTTGAGGCTAGAGTGCAAGGGTCGTTGCTGAACCTCATATAAGCGCGAAGAAAAGGTAAAACACGATGGTGGAGAATTTTTTAAACAAAAGTAACTTCACAGGCCTAGATTTGCAATTTGTTAGGTATAAGTATATGAGCGATTTGTAAACCTAAATTCGAGCTTCTTCCGAGTGACAAACCAGGTATCCTGTTAAGTTCCTGTTAAGTGCCCTGGCAGTAATCTTTTATACCGAGGTAGCGTACCGTTTTATTCCTTTTATTCTTAGTGAGGTGGGAGTCGTGCCTTTGCTAATATTTTTAACAGTAATGACATCCAACTCTTAAAGTTTCCGAGAAACATAATTTATTCATCTTGGTTTGCCACATTGTTGACTGTGTCGCAACTTGGTTTTACCACTGGCCCGAAAACCTTTCTGGGAATTTTGAAAATTGTGCTGTCATCAGGATCCACCTATGGCTGTAATATGAGAAAAGCAAAATTCAACGAGGCAGTTAATGTAAAAAGTAGCTCCACTTTTCTTAAAAACATTTTATTGAGAAAAGTTGTTGTCTAATTTTACAAGATATATTATTAGTATTCTTCTCTTCAACATGAGACTACTATTTAATTTTTTTTTTCTAAAATCTAAGTTTGATATTTTTTACCACTAAAGGATTGGTTCACCTTTTAAATTAAGTTTGATCATATGAAAGAAGGACTAACCTAAATACTACATGAAAAGCATAAATCCATCTCTCTTCAAAAGAATTTATTGAGAAAAAAGAATTATCTAAATTATAAGACACATTACTAATATTCTTTTATCCAATGAAAGATTTTGTTGCTCAATAATCAATGCACAACACATACAAGTAGGTAGAAAAGAAATGGCAAATAATGAATGTTCAGAACCCAATTCTAGAGGTCAATGTATTCCCCACAAGAGCACCATCCAGGTAATTTTTACACAAATAAATAAACCTAATTGGTGAGATTGTGATATGATTGGTGAACAACATAATTGTGTTTAATTCACATCTAAATGTCCTCTCTATTAAGAAAATTTATTTCTTCTTTAAAATTTATTTATAAAAAATGCCTTATTTCAAAAATAATTCTACACTAAGGAAATAAGGAATAGTGGGACGACTCAGGTTGGAGGCCTTTCAAATGGAATGTAGCCCTTGAGGAGTTCTGCCACTTGTGGCTGCAGTTTCGCATGCTCCTTCAAACTGCAATTACATTCTTGAATGAAAGGCGTTCTGATCTGCGGTCCACTAGCCTTATTCATACGTCATTTGCCAATCCTTGTATTTTGGAATGGTTTGCAGGTGTAATTGAATATAAATGAAAACTTTACATCATAAAAGATTAATCCTTAGAGAATATTTAAATATAAATTTATTTTTCTAGTTTATGAACTAACTTTTAGATAGACTTTAAATTTTCTTACATGAAATTAAAATTTAGAACAATTTATATTACATGTTCAACTATAAGCTCAAAAGTATGTTTGTGTGGAGAAGTGTCTATTCCATTCTATTTAATATTAAGATGGTATATTTAGTTTGTAAAAAAATTCATTTTATCCTGTTTAATTTTTAGTTTTAATATGATTTTTATTATTTAAATATAAAAATATTACTTTAATTTATGAATTAATTTTTGATTTAGACTTTAAGTGTATAATAAAAATAAAGTAGAAGAAGGTGAAGAATGAAAGAAAGGTCATAGAAAGTGACCGCCGCCCATGGATGAAAGAAGGGAAAAGAATATTTTAACTCATAAAGAGGTATTTTTTTTCCTTTTAAAATTGCTCCTACAATAGCCTGCCCATGTCGCCGGCCCTGTCTTCCACATGATATTCGATGGATCTGATATAATACTGAATGTTCTCGGTGGTGGAGCGGTATCTGGCGACAACCTCTGTTGACCCAGGTTACCAAACACTCGCAGTCGAACCAGTGATGCGTGGAACAAAACTCTTGCTTTGGAAACCTCAGAAAGTCTTTCCAGTAAATTGTTCATAACAAGCTTTTTTGACAAGTCTCGCTGGGCATGCTTCTGGAAGAGCTTACTTATTCGTTATGCAACGTTAACCTGGGCTTTTACTAACAATACTGTCCTGTACAAGATGTTCCCACTTTGGGCAAGATGGCATTACTGCCATTCGATTTGACTTCTCTAGAAACGCCTCTTGCTCACATCTTTTTGACCTCAACCAGCGTACAAGACATGAACTTACTCCACCGAAAAAGTGATGGGTCCGCTTCCCATTTAGTAAGAGACTTAGTGGAAGCACCCTTCCAAAAAGCACTTCGAGTCTTTATATGCTTCTGTGCTTCTGTTCCAGGAAACTGCTGCAAACTTTAGTGAACTCTCCCAAGTCTTCTCAAAGACATAAAAAGCTTAAAGGAACAAAAACGTAATAACAGTGAATTTATGATGTCTTGTCTCTGATTGGTTGGTTGGCAATTGGTTGTGACATTCCTGTTTGTGTCACTACAATAAATAGTAAGCCCTTGAATATGATCAACCACTAACACTCTTCTAAGCCCACTTGATCTACAGTCTTTTATTGCTTTTTATGGGCACAAGGTGGTGGTGATAATAATGATGATAATAATGGGTAATTTGCTACGAGGATTGTCTATGTCTATGTCATTGCTTTCGCAATAGGGTTTTTATTCTAGTAATATCATTATTAGTTTGGGAATCATCACTCTTAAGACGGGAAAACTAAATATTTTTCAAAACTGGTGGAGTTAGATATGCAAATTATTATGATTCTCCTTGTTCCCATCGCATGAAGATAAGTTTTCTTCTCGTCCATTTTAGGAACAGTAAGTTATGATGGATATAAGGGAGTTAATCCTTTAGCTTCCTCTGTACACGTTTTCTTTCTTTATGTAGGCGAAACCAAGTGGTTTGCATGTAAAGGCGTACGACTTTTTCTTGAAGATAACTTAATGAGTGAAGTATGGTAGACCATGAATATGGGGATAAATTTTCTGAAAATGTTATCCTCCCGATCAATACTGGGTTCACTATAGAAGGAATGGTTATTTGCTAATTGTTGCAACCATGACTTCAAAAGCTATAAACCTACCACACAGTGTCTGCTTTCATAAGACTTTACTTGTCCTAACAGTTTCAATTGATCTGCATTTAAGACATTGTGAAGCGTATAATTAATACAATGTTCAATATTTTAAGGCACAGGATTGCTTTCTCAAGACTCATGTATGACACTTTCCAACCTCAAAGATTCTACATATTCTCTTCTTTTCTCTCTCCCTCTTTTTTTTTCCTCTCCTCTCCCCCCCCCCCCCCCCCCCCCCTCTCTTTTCTAAGAGAGACAGGGTACAAGAAGTTATAAAGAGGGTCGTCTTATTATCCACCCAAGTAAAGAGAATAAAAAAAAAAGATATAATGGGTTGCTTACTAATTTCTACCCAGTTGTCCACCAGCAACGAGGACCAAAATAGTTGAATGAATATCCGAAGTGGCGAGATTTGTCAATAAATGGGGAGATCTAATTTTCTACAAAAGCAGGCATAGTTTTCACATAATTTTAGAAGCATTATCTATAAAAAGAAAAAGAATATGTTAAAGGTTATCAGAGTTTTATATTTTTTTTTATCAAATTCCCTCTAAGCTTCAACCTTGAAATTAATTCTTCAAATCAAATCCAATAGAACAATTTTAAGTATACCAATGGTAATTTAATATAACATATGGAAAGTAACAGGAAAAAAAAAAAAGAGAAAAAAGAGGGTAAGTAGAGGAACGGAGGGAAAGGATGAGTGGAGTGAAGTAGGAAAGAAATAGCGCAATGGCCATCCACCCATTTGTCTGCCTCATTTTTTTTTTCTCTTTTCTTTTCCTTTTTCTATTACCATTAGAATTTTACCCTTAAATGGAAAAGGTTCTACAGTAACTCTACTTATAAGTGTACAAATTCAGAGACTCTATAAATATTGATTTCAATAGAATAATTAGGAAAAAAAAAAAAGCTAACTTGGTGGATCTTTCTGTGAGTATATTTCCCAATTATACGCTAATGCTTTCGGATTTATCTGTTTTACTACTCTTAAGCGACTTTCATGGAGCTAGCATCTCATAATGAAGGAAGAGAAAAGCTAACAGCGCATCCTAAAAGAAATCGCCACGCGGAGAAGATGGCCTTCAGACTCGTCATTGGAGCACGTTTGTTGAATATCAGAGGTTTAACTCCTCAGGAATTCGTGGAAAGATTTTGATTAAGTTTGTTGTTGTATTAACACTTGAGCCTGGATCACTAATATATGCTATTATTAGCTACAGGGAGATTCCAACAAAGTGGAGGAAGCATGCCCTTTTGGTAATGGCTTCGGCGTCGAGGCACCAGAGAGCCTTGCCGCTCTGAGTACAATGAACCTAGACGCTTTTCTATCTGTGACAGCTTCGTTTGGCTTCTGTTGGAATGAAGAGCTTTTATATAAATATTAGCCCAAGGAGCAAAAGGGGTTGGGTGATCAAAGAATAAGGCACTTTCGCTTTCCCAAGCGTTTCCTCGTCGAGGAACGGTTCAATGCACCTGGACGCTTTCCAGTCAGTGGCCAGCTTCTTTTTCTTCCGTTGGAATGAAAAGCTCTTTGACAAAACCAAGGGATGGGCGTAAAGAGAAGTCGTAAAGTCAGCTGAGGCATCATGGTGTTTTATGACAAGAACAACGAAGAAATAGTTAAGAAATAACCAGAGTTGCATCCTGAAAGTTGGCATATATTTCCTGCTTGTCCTCTGTAGCTGCGTCTTTTGTCCCGATTCGTATAGCAAACGATTCTGAACGACTGGACGACGTGCTCGTAGCCCCTACTTTTTTTAGATGGAGGGCCTTCTGTTCACTGGTGCAATCCGGGGTACTATACGGCCCTCGCTTTCACTTTTTTTGGTTCTGTCCGACTTGTGTAGCACAAAAGCAAAAATCCATTTCGCCACTAATACTCAATGATGTCACATGGCAAAATAAGGGGGGGCGGGGGGGGGGGAGGGGGAGAAACGCTGGCATAAGCACAAAGTCCTTACCCTTTGACACGGAATTCAGTCAATCACGAACCCTAAAACCTCAAGAATGTAAGAGGAATTTTGAATCACTTCTTGAAATTTAAGTATTTATCATATTGTTATGTGAAATTTTGTATTTGTTTTACTTTTCAACTCTTTGCATTTGTTGTTATATTTGAAGTGATTTTCATTAGAGATTTTAACAACTCTTTTTTTCCGATGTTCAAATTTTATAACTATATTTTTGAAGATACAAAAAGAATTAAGGTGCGTTAGACCTACCCAAAAAGGTTGAAAAGGCTAAATCAACACAAAAGTGGATCAAGCCCTAGTAATGTTGGGATCGGCGATCAACTCAAATAGAATAAATAACTCTTTTCTAGATGGATGCGCGACTCACAATTATCACTTAGTAGTGTTGGGGAAAACGAATGGAAGCCAAAACGGCACAATCAACAAATCAAGAAAGAAAACAAGCAATCATGGACACAAAGGTTTAAGTTGGTTTGAGTAGAACATCCACCGTCATTTATAGCAGCTATGATCTTCTCTTTTGCTATTTTCACCCCAATCAACAAGAAAAATTCACAAAATCATTTTTACCAAAGGTTAAACACTAAGCCAACGACAACGACGTCTTTTCAACCAAAGGGAAAAAGACAAACCAAAGTATTTCAATAGTTGCCATCATAATAAAATTCATGTGATTGATGCGGTTGTCCTATGCTGTTGGTTGCTACTGTATAAATGACGTTACCTGAGTTTTACAAAAGTTCAGTAAGATCTCAACTTCTCTATACCCACCACCTTAGTCAATTATATTTTGAGAAGTGTTAATTCCCCAACTTAATGAGTCCATCCTCCATAGAGATGATGAAGGCATATTTGTGCTGAATGTACTTTGTCCCCAAGTGATGTGCTTAATTCTTCACAAAATAAATCGCACTCTTACGTCTTTCCACGGAGTTTCACTTTTCCAATTCTGATCGAGCTCCTCTAAGATTCTCCGGGCCCAAATAAATTCCTTGGCCCCTTTTGTCAGAACCATGTATTCCACGGAGTTTCACTTTTCAAATTTTGATCCTGCCCAAATAAATTCCTTGGCCCCTTTTGTCACAACTATGTATTTGCTGCTCTAAGATTCTCTAGACCCAAATAAATTCCTTGGCCCCTTTTGTCACAACTATGTATTTGCTGCTCTAAGATTCTCTAGACCCAAATAAATTACTTGCCCCCTTTTGTCACAACTATGTATTTGACTTTTGTTATTAACAAAGCTACTATTGACCATAGCGTAGACATCCAATTAACAACTTCCTACCCACTATGGAATAACTACTGAGACTATTACCACTATAGGGTCCTGTTATGTGCCTGGATAGACGGACACGTAACTGGCCCTTGGAAAGACCGATTGGTGTTTATTTTAGGAACAAGAAGGTATGAGGATTTTGGTTCTTTGAGGAAAAACCGAAACCCTTGTTTTCTCAAGGTGAAAACACAAACTTTTGAATTTCTTTGATTTCCATTAGCTTCTTTCCATTTACATTTCCAGTTCTTTATAAGAGCTCACCCAAACCCCTATTATCCTATTAGCCTACTTTAGATACAAAATGCTCAAGACATGGAACCATCATAAAGGATCACGCATGCCCATCCTACATGCCCTTTTTCTATTGATGCACGCTATTACCCATATTTCCATCCCTTGGAAATATAAGCTATTAAATACATAACGGTCTCCAACTAAGTTTGAGTTCATAAATCCCTAAAAGATTATGATCCCCAAAATGCAAGCAATGCAAAAAGTCCCCATAAATTTTTTAGAATCCAATTGACCACATGTATTGTCTTTCCAAGACTGCTCATATATCTACTAATTAAGTTTGCTACATGGGCAATATATGACCTTTTGCCCACTTTGCATGTGCTTTTGTTCTTTAACAGTCTTCATTCATTTATTTCTTGACAACTTGATTTGTTGACCAATAGGTTAGCATGACTAGCTTTGACTTTGACAAATGAAATCTCTCTATCACCTTTTCAACAGAATATTTTTTTGAAACAAATCAAGTCATTGAGAACATTTATCTTGAATAATCCTCAACCTTAAGATTTGTCGCGTCAGTTTAAGTTCTTTTGTAACGAATTCCGCCTTCACCTCTCTCCTTGAGCTTCTTAATATCACCTATAAAAGGACTAGCAACAAGTATATCATTAACGTATAAGAAAAATATAATAAGGTTACTTGAGAAAGTCCTTTTGAAGCAGTTACAATAATCACTTGAACATCTTGCAAATTGATATATGCTTAAGAATTGTAAATTTCAGGTATTGTTATCTTGGACCTTGTTTCAATTCATACATAGTTTGAATCTCTTGCCCTACCACTTTGAATCTCTTAGGTTAATACATGTAAAAGTTTTCATCTAAACCTCCATGAAAACGAGTTTGAATATTTAACTACTCCAGATGAAGGTCTTGTACAAATACCATGTTTAGTATCATAGTATCAAGGTCATCTTTACCGTAATGGAGATATCTTATTCTAATCAATGCCTTTCACTGAGGCAAAATCCATGACAACAATTCTTGCCTTGTATTACTTGTTGACATCTAAGTCAGTCTTCACTCTAAAAATCGACTTGGAGCAAAATACCCTTTTATCCTTTGGCAACTTTATGAATTCTCATGTCTACTTGATCACTGGGGAGTCGTAATCGTCTCTCATGGTCTCCTACTGCAGACGTTTGGTGTTAGACTCTGGGGTCTCTTTCACGGTTTTAAGCTTTCTCTCAATAGTATACAAAATATTATTCATACTAGAGGAATACATGGTAGAAGCATTTCACTTCTTGGTGTATCTTCTCAATTGTGAATTAATTGGTAGTGTACTGGACCCTTTGCTTATGTACACCTAGGGGGGCAAATATAGTACCAAAAGAAGAGGTGATATCATCTAAGCGATCTTAGGGGTAGCGAAATAAAATGAAACAATTCTTTACTCACATGTTACCTTACCCTTTTGTGTTTATACAACTTCTCTTCATTAAACACCATGTTCCAGCTACAAAACACCCAATGTCCATCCCAGAGGCAACTTCTGCTCCTGTCGACTTAGCTAACAAAGTAGTACCTTTTGCGTGCCCTTATACTCACTGATATATGCCTCACATTTGAATACTCTAAGGTAGGAGTGGTTAACCGGCTTCCGTAACCAAGCCTCCTCAAGAATAGCCAAATTAAAAACAGTGGAAAGCCTTCTTTTAATAAGAAAATAGTGGCGTGAATCACTCTAAACTAGCATTTGTATGCCATAACATTGCGACGTGGCTCTCACCCTCTTAAGAATGGTATGATTCAGATTTTCAACAACTTGTGGGCAACTAAGCACGCAAACAATAAAAAATAACAAAAAGCTTCAGCCTAACGAAACAAGATTATTCTTGGTTGAATGGTAGTAAGAAGACATAAATTATGATTGTTAAAGTTTAGAACTTTACCCAAAGCTTCAAGGAGGTTTTAAATGCCACCAATACTTGACCAACCAAAGACCTATCTAACCAAGTCCAAAGTAAGAGCAATGGTTGAAAGGTGTAAGAAAGGGAAGATATGGGGAGAAGCCTTCAAGTGAGTGAGTTGATATTCTATATTGCTATGTATTAACTATACAATATCAATCCCATATGTATAGGCTGAAAAATGTATTAATTATACACTATCATGCCTATATTTATAGGTTAAAAAATTATTATAATATGGAAGGTCAATATGCACAATAATTATAATAAATTAAGCCTAATTATAAGACCTAATAAGGTAATAAGTTTGGTGAACCCTTGGCACATTAACACTCTCTTTCTAGTCAGAGATTTGAGCAATTCAAACACTTTGAACTTAGAGAGAAGATGCCAATGTTAATTGCTATAGAGCACTTTTGTTAATAGGTGGACAAGCTATTCTTTGGTGGAAACATGTCAAGTAGTAATGACTCTTTGTTAAAACTTTTCTTTTACATAATGACATTCAACTTTAATGTGCTTCATCTGCTTGTAAAAGATGGGGTTTGCCATGATCTTTTTTGCAACTTCATTGTCATACTTAACAATATCGGGCATTTCATAGGAAATCCAAAATTTTTAAGTAGACTAATAGGTTTGCCATGTAGTGATCTACATCACTTGATACTTTGCTTTTGTTGATGAAAGTGAGACAATAGGTTATTTCTTAGATTGCCATGATATTAAGAAATTACCAAGCATAAAGCAAAATCCTATGGTGGATCATCTTGTCATAGAACATGTTCTATAGTTTGAATCAAAATATACTCGCATTTCAAGTTGGGAGGAAGATAGAAACATAAGACCAAACCTTGGACAACTTTTAAGGTATCTAATCACCTTTAGCGTTGTTTCCATATGAGATTGTTTTAGGCCATGCATGAACAAACTGAGAAGCTAAGCTGAAAACATAATGTTAGGCCTTATGAGAGTTAGATAAATCAATTGTCCAACTAGCTTCTGATAGACTAATGGATATGCAAGAGGTGGATCATCCAATTTTCTTTTAAACCAGTGTTGTATTCATTGCTTGTAAACTTCTTGTTTTGCTTTAAAAAAAGTTAGTGACTGGTTGGAACTAGCTAAACTTATGATATTAGCTTTAGTGTGCACTTTTGTTGACTTAAGAAGATCCTTTCTAAAGAACGAGCAATTTTGAGACAAAAAAAACTTGGACTAACCAAGATCCCTCATGAAGAAAGTAGCATGTGAATACTTCTTTTAAGTCTGAAATGATGTTTTGACTATTCCTTATAATCAAGAAGTCATCAACGTAGATGAGTAAGACCATAAATGAATTACCTTTCCTCTTGGTGAATCAAGAGTAGTCATGATAAGACTCAATGAAGCTATATGTAATCAATGTTTCAGTGAATTTTGCATTCCATTGATGGGATGCTTACTTTAACTTATAAAGGGATTTGTGTACTTGAGAAAAAAAGATACTCTCCTTAATTGCAAAATTTGGGTAGAATCTCCATATAAACCTCCTCAAAGAGGTTGCTATGAAGAAAGACATTTTGAACATTTATCTAATGAAGTAACCAATGATAAATAGCATCAATAGTGATAATACGGTAAATAGTGACATGTTTGGCCATAGGAGAGAAAGTGTCATAATAATCAATGCCCTTTTGCTAGTTGAAACCCTTCACAATTAATTGTGCCTTTTACCACTCAATGGAACTATCAACATAATACTTCACCTTATAGCCCCACTTGCATTTGATAGGATGATGACTAGGAGGTAAAAGTACCACATTCCAAGTATGAATCACTTCAAGGGTAGTGAGTTCAACATCCATGGCAACAATTCATTAGGGTTGGTGATGACATCTTGGAAGGTGAAAGGTTTTTAGATAACAAAATGGAAGCAATAAAGTGTTGATAAGGTGGATGACATTGATGGAGAGAAACATAATTGAAAATGAGTTAAAATAAGGTATAGGATGAGTTAGGAATGATGGGGCATAGATAATTGGAACTTTAGATTATAGGATAGGAGACATAATTGGAGCATTAAAGAGAAAGGTTCATAGGTGCATCCGAGGATGAGGTAAGAGGGATAACTAGAGGTAAAGGCACAGTAGCAAATGGAGTTGGTAAAAAGCTAGATTGACTAGTAACATGGTTAAATGGAGTTAGGACTGTATTAGATGGAGTTCATGTTGGGTCTAAAAATTTAGGAAAATTAATTGGTAGTGATGATGAAGTGTAGGTATTAGGATCTAGTATTGCTAGAGTTAATAAGGCTACCTAGCTATTTGAGAAGTAGAAAAATAACATCTCGACTAATGAAAAATTTCTGACACTAAGTGTCGTACAAGTGGTAGCCCTTTTAGGAAGGAAGGTAACATATAAAAATGCAAGGAAGTGACTAGGGACTAATTTTTTCGTGAGTGCCTAATGTGGTTGCATAGCAACAAAACCTAAAGACACATAGATGATTAAGAACATGAGGTTTATCAAATAATTTTTCAAAAGGATTGATGCCATGAATGGATAAAGAAGGGAGATGGTTGATAAGATAAGTGGTAGTAAGGAGGCATTCCCTACAAAGGTGAAAGGGAATTTGAGCCTGAAATATTAGAGCTTGAGCCATATTCAATGAGTGCTAATGCTTGCTTTATACAACACCATTTTGGTGAGGAGTGTGAATGCATGAATTATCATGAAAACTACTTATCATGCAAAGAAAGAATTGACATTTAAATGAATTTTTTTGAACCATTGCCATAGTGTATGCATCAGACAATGAAATTGAATTAAGTGTGGACCATAGATAAAAAATATTGAATTTTAGAAAAAACTTAGCTTTTAAATTTGACAAGAAAAGTCCAAGTTGCTTGAGAGAAATCATCCATAATGGTTAAAAAATATCAAGTACCATTTGGGTAGGGGTTTAATGATGACCCCAAATGTCCATGTGAATTAGCTTAAAAGGAGAATGAGTAGCACTGTGACTTGTGGGAAAAGATTACCAAGTTTGGTTGGCCAAAGGACATCAAACATGAAAATGAAGAAGGATAGGAGATTAAATACCCATGGGAATTAAAAGTTTTCAAGTAACAACAACCTAGATATTGATGCAAAAGATCATAATTAATATTATTGATAAAAATTGAATTGCAACCAAGAGCTTTTTAGGGATACAACAAGTATGTTTTTTAAGGAATTGAAATAATTAGAAAAATTTGAATAAAAATTTATAGGAAAAATAGAACAAAGAAAATAGAGTCCTCAATTAGCCTTGTTGAGCTTGATTAGATCCCTAGTCGTACAATATTGAAAGAGAAAAAAAATTATCAAAAAAATGGCCATGCAATTATTCTTGCAAGTTAGTTTTTGAATAGATAACAAATTGTACCTAAATCATGAAGCATAAAAAATATTGGTGAGATTTAATTTTGGGCAAGGTCTATAATAGCTAATATGAATAACAAGATTAAAGGATCTATTAGGAAAAATGATACTATTTAGAGCAAGATGTTTAAATTGCACATGATGTGGCCATTAAGCCCTAAGTTGATGATCTATAAGGACAAAATAGGTGTAAGAGATGAAGCCATACTTGGGAATTGGTTAGATGTCTCCATTTGATTGATAAAAAGGTGACAAGTTTTGCTACTAATCTAAAGTGAGAATGAGTCTGGTAGAGCCCCTATCCATAATACTAAGGTTGTAGGGCTAGGTCCAAGATACTTGCATTGAGATAAAGAGGTAGAGAGGGATTACCATAAAGAGCGAGGCCATTATAAGGATCCAACATAGAGGGATGCTATGGGCCACAACCAAATGAGTTGGGTTGCCCAAATATAGATGGAACCTAATGCTTATTTCTAGCAATCTTATGTGCTAAAGGCCTATTGCCATTGGATTTCTTCCATAAGCCTTCTTTCTATTTGGACTTCCATCTAGGTGGGTGGCACATGAGGAGGTAAGGTGGCCAAACTTCTTGTATTGGATACATATAAGCCTTTGGCGTGTAAGGCTCTAAGAGTATGTGTCATGGTTGGGTCCACTTGGCCAAGTTAAGTGGTAAGGCCAAGGGCTGAAACTTACTGCCAACTCGTAGGAAAGAACAAGTCACCTAACCTAGGAGATGGCATGGTTATGCAATGTGCCTAGAAGAAAATGTTAACACTGATGGTAAAGCTTTGGCCATTGATCGAGGACTACTAATGGAGGTCATACTTTGCATGATAGTAGAGGTATTCTAGATTGAGAAGCTTATGGTGAGACAAAATGGTTAATCGGAAAGTTTGGAACTCATCAAGCAATGCAAGGAAAATCTTGAGCCCATAATCCTCCTCATTATGCACATGAAGTTGTTGGTTGACGCAACAATCATAACTATTGCATAAGTAATGGATGAGGACTATTATGCCTTAAGATTTCCCCATAATTCCTTTAGATGGAGGAAGAAATTTATGAGATTGTCGTTGGACATGCTAGGTGGCAAACGTAGATCCCTAATTGATTGCTTCAAGTAATACTTTTGGGTTCTAGTCACATTGTTGAAACTATCATAGAGTTGCATCTAAATCTCAACAACGGTATAGGTGTGTGACACCATGCTCTCTAGTGAGGGATGAACTAAATGGGTTAGCCAAGTTTTTACCACCCTGTGGCATTGATCCCAATAGTAGGTGTCATCCCCTATGGTGGATGGGTATGGTAGTTTGTTATTTGGAAAGCCTATATTGGTTGTAGGTAAGGAATACAATGCATCTTTGCTCACTCCGCACATGCTAATTCACCTCCTTGGTGAGTTTCTAGGAGACAATACAAGCATGCTAAAGGTCGATAGTCGTAAGATAATATAGGTCATGAGTGGGAAAGGATGCGATGCTGAAAAGAGCAATTAGAGTGTTCAAAGATGTAGAAGAACCATTCGCAATGGGCATAAGGGATGGTGGTGATGGGGGCTAGGTCTTCAAGGGGTAAATTGGGAATTAGGAAAAGATAAGGATAATGTGGAAAAAGGAAAAAGGGAAAGGGCAAACTTGAAAAATGGATAAAAAAGGATTGTTATGGTTTTTAAGGAAGGTAAAATAGGAATTGCAAGGAGGGGAAAAAAAGGTGAAGGTGGAGAGCTATTAAAAAAAATTAGGAATATATTTTTTGGGGGAAAACAAACATAAAAAAACTTATAAACTCAAAACTGATGGCTTAAAAGAAAAATGATGTGGGAACAAAATTAAGGTCTCAAGGAAGGAATGGCTTAGGTATCATATAAGAAAAGGAGAATATGGGAAAAAGCCTTCAAGTTTATGATATGATATTCTATATTGTTGTGTTTTAACTATGTAATATCAAGCTTATATTATTTTAAGTATGGAAGGTCAATATACACAATAATTATAATAAATTGGGCCTAATTATAGGACTTAATAAGGTAATAAGGTAATAAGGTTGGTGAATCCTTGACACATTACCAAAAGGACATTCCTAGAAGCTCTTGCTCCATAGGAAGTAACCATAAAGGTTTAAATGAACAAAGCAAAGGCCCAACAAGCCTAAATTGCAATTGCCTCTAACTCTAAACCCCAACCAAATACCTTTCAAAAGTTCAAACCCAAAGCTTTGAACACATCAAAACCCAGAGCAAAAGGATATTTCCTAAAGGTCAAATCCAAAAATTGGTGCTTGGTTTAGCCTAGTTGCATAAATTAATTCAAAACCTAGCTTTAGTTGTCATTCTAGCAAAGTTGAAAAAGGTCAAAGAGGAAAGGAGCTCCCAGTTTCTCAAATACAAGAGGTGGAACTTGCCCTTCCATATCAAAAAGGAAAAGAGATGACCATCTACAAAGCTCTTCTTTTACAAATTTCAAAACGCAAAGAGGTGGTAATGCAAACTCCTAAACCTCATAAGTTTTCCAAAACATAAAAAATCCTATTCTAATGAGAATATTGGTTTTGAAAATGTCTTAATTTGTGAAGATGAATTTTATACCAAAGATCCAAAAAATAAGGTGAAAAATTTATTTTTGGAAGGAAGCATGAAACTTTGCAGCAAAGGATCTACCCAAAAAAAAAATTTAATAAAAAAATAAAAAAATAAAAAAAATAAAAAAAATAAAAAAATAAAAAAAACAAAGAAGAAGAAATTATGAGCTAATCTTGTCTAACTCTAGATTGGTCAAATTCAAGGACATTGATGTCAAATAGGATCGAAGCCAAGCCCTTCATTTAATGGCTTGAATCCTCAAAATTATACTTCCTCATGGTGGGGTGAAAACCTTATCATCAAGCATATGTTCAAAGAATGTTTTGACAATTATTTGACCTTTCTAGTATTAGGATTATTTTGAGGCATGATATGCATGGTATAAAGTCTCCATTGAAACACTCATGGCTGATATATTTTGGCTTTTAGTTTAATCCCTATTTCTCCTTTTGGTTAATCAATTAGTGGATGAAAATGAAACCAAAGGAAGAAATCTTTGTACAAAAGGTAACATAAATTTACAACTTTTTCTTGTAAAGATAACATGGTAAAAAAGATGGATGCCCTCCATGAATGATGCACATCTTTTCCAAATTCCATTTGTTATCGGTAAAGCAATATAGATTTGCCTATAATAGGTGGCCCAATCCAAGGCAATTAGAAAAACAAAGTCCATCAACAAATAAAAGTCAACATAAGACTTGTACACATGTCACTACCATGTCATTATAACTTAACCATGTCGTAAACAATAGCCATGTTAGTCAAGCAAAATTGCATTGCTCATCTTCCTCGAGCAAACCCTATAGCATTTAAAAATCTCCATCAACCTAGAAAAACAATCGCCAACAATCACTCACCCAATTGAATAGAAGAAGAAATAAATTTGGGTTCAAATGGAAGTTTTCTAACCATTGACTAGAATGGAAATCTTTTAAGACAAGTTTTAGAAGAAACAAGAAATCTTGGGATTCTTTTCTCAAATGGAACCATCATGAAATAGGCATCAATCAACCTTGATGCTAACAAAAAATAATTTAATTATGTTTCCATTTTTACTAGTCTTAAATTGAAAGCTTGTGTATAGCCCAAATTACTCAATACAATATATAATGTTCTTGTATCTTCTTTGGTTTAGTGTTCACACTTTTTTTTAGGAAATTATTTTGTTTTCAATATTTTCATTCTTTAATTTGGCATCAGTTTAGCCTCTGATGAAAGCCATTTTTTTTAATCCAAGTTCAAATGGTGTCTTTGTCAAGCCAAAGTTCCACAACTACCTTCCTTGCAACAACCCCTCCAAGTCCTAGCAATCCATCCATCCCAACCATTAAAGTAAGGTTGGAAGGAAACAACTACCTATTTTGATTATTCCTAACCTTAGGGCAAGTGACCTCTTCTCCATTCTAGATGGCTCATTCCCCTATCCTTAGGGGTATGCTATTGTCATAGACAAAGGAGGCTTAATTGTGCACATTACAAATTTTTCTTATATCAATTAGTAGACTTAAGATTAGAGTGCCCCTAGGTGGATACTCAACACTAGTTTAAACTTGATCATGACCTCCCTTTCCAAACATAAGCACTCTATGCAAGCTTGGAGAGCACTAGCTATAAACTTTGAGGCCTAACGTTTTGCCTATGCCTCCTCCTTATGATTATATCTCCAATCCATTCAAAAACGCCATCATTCAATAAGTGAATTTCTACAAGAACTTAACTCCATTGTTGATTAACTAGGTACCATTAGGAATCACATATCAAATTAACCATTCTTTTTTGGACTCGGCTCCTTACATCCTACTTGTAACAACCATTGTAGTTTAAACATAGATTGCCAGCCTCACAATAAGAATTATGTGGGTTGTTGCTAACCTAAAAGGTAATTATGGAACTCACTGACTAGTCCACATTAGGTTCTTATTTTTGACCATTTAGATACACAAGGGCTTGTATCAGCCATGCATCCATTCCTTTTGTCAAATGACTCATCATTGGTAGTGGTAACCATTATCGCTTAATTGTTTGCCAACTTTGTTGACACTCAGGTCATCAAGCTAACCAATGCCACTTTTGATCCATGATCCACTAGTACATGTTTACTACTCCATAGGCTAACACTATGGGCTTCAATCGTAGGGGGTCCAACTATGACCTATACATAACTTCTTAGGTCCTTCACATAGCCTAAGGCTCATTAGCACATATGATAGCCCACTCTTCGCCCATGTCCATTATGTTGGCATAGAAACAAATTGGTTCTTAGACTCTTGTGCAACCAATCACATCACTCCTTAGCCAATGAACCTTAACAACATTCTAGCCTACAATAGACCTCAATAGGTTACAATACGTGATGGTGTTGACTTACCAATAACCCATAAAAGTAATATTTCTAACTCTAGTAACTTTTTTATGTCAAAAATTCTTGGCATTCTCTCAATCACCATGAACCTCTTATTAGTATCTAAATTTACTTGAGAAAATGATTTATTTTTCATTTTATCTTAAGTTTTATGTAGTAAATAACCTTAATATAAGTAAGATGATACTTCATGGGCTTGTTGATTATAGACTCCACACTTGAATTTAATAAATGTGAAGCAAAACATGCTTGAAAAATGGCATATTAAAATAAGGCATGCCAATTACAAAAATGAAATTCATTTGCTTTAATCAATAAAAATAAAATTTATTGGTGCGCTACCTACCTCATGCAATGCATGTAAAAATTAGCAAAAGCATACATTAAACCCATCCCTCAACCCACACAGTCTCGTGGGCCCCTATTGAACTTGTTGTTCATTTTGATGTTTGGGGGCTTGCCTTAATTAGTTCCTTAATGGGCAACAATATATTACATTTGTTTCATTAATGATTTTTCCAATTTTTTTATGGTTATATTCATTTCAAACTCGAATTCAATTTCTCCAATTATTTGAATCCTTCCAAAATTTTGTAAAGAATGAACTCCAAACTAAAATAAAAAGTACACAATGTAATGACATTGCAAAATTTACCTTTCTACCTTTCCATAAATTTACTACAAAAATTAGGTATATATTACAAAATATCAAGCCCATACATTTCTTTTTGAATGGCTTTGCTAAACGCAAACATTGCCATATAGTTTAGACTAGGTTCTCTATGCTAAGCCAAGCCCAAGTCCCACTAATTTACTAGGATTATGCCTTTGAGATTATGGTTCATGTTATTAATTGCCTACCTAATCTAGTTATACAAAATAAATCTTGGGAGAGATTGTTTCATAATACATCTTTTATTTTCCATCTTTATATGTTTGGATGTCTAGTTTACCCATATATTCATCCTTATATGAAGCATAAAATACTTCCATAATCCACTGATTGTGTTTCCTTGGGTTATCCTATGGGCTATAAAGGTTATCATTTCCTATGTTTCAAAACAAGAAAAATATACATTATCATTGATATGACATTTGATGAAGATTTTTTCCCTTCACAATCTTAAATAAGAAGCAATTATCCTCCCCTAATACATCTTAATTTCTTTTACCTCTTGATAAGGTACTATCACTTCAATCTAAACCAAATGGGTCCAATGTTAAGACTCAAACACCTATTATGGTACCTTCTTTATCTAATGGACCTTTTTTTTTTAGCTTATATGAATAACACACATCCTATGCACATTTACCTTCTAATACCACTATGGTTTCACCTAACCAACCATCTCATCCAATGGTTACAAGATTGAAAGGTGGTACCATTATAAGGCATCATATTACACGTAACTATACATATACACTGATTGCCTCCGCACATCCATATAATGAACCATCCAATTATACGAAGGCATTTAAAGATCCTAATTAGTGCACATTTATGGTAAAGGAGTATACTATTCTTTTAAAAAAATAAAATGTGGGACTTTGTTCCACCAATTACCAATGTTCTTCTCATAGGCTACAAATGGGTCTACAAAGCTAAACTAAACTTTGATGACTTACTTGCATACTACAAAGCCAAACTCATTGCTAAGATCTTCCACCAACATCCATGTGTAGATTATACATAAACTTTCAATCCTATTACAAAATCCATAACTATTTAGACTATTCTTGCCATTGCTTATACTCAACAATGGAAACAAATTGACATTAGAAATGCATTTGTGCATTACAATCTTGGGTAAGAAGTATACATGTCTCAACCACAAGTATTCATTGATCTAAAAGGTCCACATTATATTTTTTGTTTCCAATAATCTCTCTACGACTTAAAACAAGCCCTTAGAGTTGAAACCAATGTCTCAACCAAAACTTATTTAAAATCGAGTTTAGATCCTCCATAATTCTTTTCTTTTTATATTACAGAAATCAAACTTCACAATATACATCCCTGCCTATGTGGATGATATTATATTTACTGGGAGTCCATTTTTCATTAACTCCACCAACAGTCTTGTAATCTTCATTACTTCTTAGGTACTAAAGCTAATTCTTCCACCAACAATTTGCATCTTCATTAGGCCAAATTTGCTTATGAGATAACTAACTATGCTAATTGGGTGATGCTAAAAGTCTTGACTCCCTATATCACAAGTCACCCTACATCCATAAGTGATAGGGATCCTTTTCCTAACCCTATGTACTATCATAGTATAGCTGGGTCTCTCTAAGACTTGACACTCATAAGGCTAAATATTGCCAATGTTATCAATACTATGTGCCAATATATGCACGCTCCCACCAATATTTACTAGAATTTTGTCAAACAAATTCTACACTTTCTTGTAGAAAGTGTAGAATCACCATGCCTTACTTTTTACTTCACTAAATGTTCATCCTACTTAGATATTGATTAAGTAGGTAGTTATGATGATTGTCACTTCACTAGTGGTTATTAGATCTTTCTTGAGTCTAACATTATCTTTTGAAGCTCATATAAACATAAGACAAATGGCTCATTCTAGCACTAAAGATAAGTTCAAAAGCTTGGTAAATACATCTGCCAAGCTAATATGGATAAGAGCCCTCTTCTGTGACTAGCTTGTTTCACTACAACATTTTCCAACTTTATGGTGTGATAACCTATTAGCACTTTACCTTTCCATCAATCCCATCTTTCATGTGTGGACAAAATATATGTAAATTGATTTTCACTTCATCAAGGAGCACATCACCAAAAAACTACTTTTAATTCACTTTATCTCCTTTGTTGATCAAATTGCAAACATTCTCACAAAAGGCTTTTCCTTAACTTGTTTCAAGTTAGTACAAGACAAGTTTACTATCCACTCCAATCCTTCAACATGTAAAGGAATATTAAGGCCCAATCCAAAGGCATCTAGTATCCTTCAATAGGCCTTGGAATTAAACCTCTAAAATGTAGAGTTATGGGCTTATCAACCTAATACAAATAATAGTCCAAAATCTATAGAAGCCTAATGTAATTTGATGTAAGTTTGACCAAATTGACCATTCTTTTGGTGAAAGACTAAATAAGGTGAACATAAAAAGCATCCCAACCAATTTTAAGAAGAAAAGTTAGTAAGTTGCCATCAATAGCCAGTAGCTATCCCAAATCACTATTTAACTCATAATTTTAACTAAACAATGGACCCTATGCTCATTCATAAAAAGGGGCCAAATATGTATAAGTAGATAGACTTGAGTGGAAAAGCTAGAGACAATAAGACTCTACTCTTTAAGTCTCAATTTTGCTTCTTTTTTCTTCTTGTAATCTTTCCTCTTTTCCTTCTTTTCAGTCTTCACAAAGACTAAAGAAGCTTGTATTTTTAGGCATAAAACTTGTAATTACCCGTTTAACTTTATTAAATTTATGTTATTCCATTTTCTAGTTCAACCACCCACATTATTACTTCCAATCATCAAGTCCTTGTATTGTTTCCAATTATCTGATCCCTCTGCTTTCCTCTCTCTTTCTCCCTCTTTCTCTCTCTCTCTCTCTCTCTCTCTCTCTCTCTCTCTCTCTCTTTCTCTCTCTCTCTCTCTCTCTTTCTCTCTTTCTCTTTCTTTTATTTTTTTAATATATTTACTCATTAAGTCTTGGCTTGATATAGGGATTCTAGGATCTCCTATTGCACTTAAATAGGTGGTTCATCTTTGTCCTTATTACAAATCTTTAGCATTTGAAAAAAGTTAGGCACCACTAGAGGTTTTGGAAGTTTTTTGGTCTTAGGACCACTTTATAAGGAGGGGCAAATCTTTTTGATCTTTTGATTATGTGCACTATGCTATTCCTTGGTTTGCTTTAAAGGAATTTTTGAAACTTTTTATTTCCATCCTTTCAGGCATATTGGAGGTTTCATAAAAAAGCTCTTCCATATATTCATCATTAACCAAATGTCCAAGATCATTATAAGCGTTTGAATTGGTGACAACTTCTAGGGAGAGCTCTGATTGTTTTTTCTAGTTTAAAGGGAGACTCTGAGGAATCCAATTGGTGGGGCTTTAAGAATGGATGCAATCATTGTAGTTTAAAACAATTGGTACATATATTTATTAGAGCTTTATATTGGTTTTTGCCTTTTTCAATATATGCATTTCAATTGCATTTTTGCAAATAGATTGCACGCTTTCCATTCCCAACCCACTTGTTGAAATATTCCTTATTTTCTCTTGCCTTTGTGTTTTACATGCTTGGTTTTCTTAACTCTAGAAAGTGTTACATTGTATTTCTCTTCAAATGAGAAAATGTCCTTTCCATTATTGCCGTTTTACTTTTTTTGTTGGGTTGCTACCTTAGCTATTCTACAAAGGTCGTGTGGATTCCTTTTCTGACAATAACCTACTAGTTTCTTACTTTTTTCCTACAAATCATGTCATCATGTCTTTGTAAGCGATAGAATGAGCTATATGTCATGGATTTGGGGAATTCGTGCAGCACTCAGGTCTCAGTAGTGAACTGAGTTAGCCTATTGACAAGATCGCTTTCTCTATTTATCTACCTGAGAGAACACAATGGGACAATTTGGTTAGACCTAAGACAACTTGTGGGGTTCGAAAGTTTAAAATCGTAACCAGCATATTATAATAAGCATCTTTATTGAAATTCTCTCATAATTGCTCAACTTAATAATTCTAAGAAAAATATAACCTTCATCCAAACACCACAATTATTTCATAAGATAAGATAAACTCTTAACTATGTTGGCCACATGTGTGTGTGTGTGTGTGTGTGTGTGTGTGTGAGTCCTCATCTTTTTAACTATATGCACTCCAAATAGATCTATATTGGTATACAATTTCTTAAAAACTCTAACCAAGTCTCATAGGTTTGCTTTTCATTTCTCTCTCCACTAATGTGGGCTAATCACCCAACCAAGAATTAATAGGACTTTTATTAGCTTGTAATGTAAGGGTAAGATGAAAGTCATCTAAGCTTAAGTCACTCATGAACTCATTGCTTTCTAGGATCTACTTGAGATTTTGTCACTTTCTACTTTTTTCCTCCTTACTAATAATCTTTTGTTTGGTGAATTTTAAATTCTAGTGAACATGTCAAGCAAGCAATATAATGATAAGAAAGATATCGTCCCACAAAGATTGGTGATTACTAGACCAACTAATTACTAACAGTCAATAACTCTTAAAATTTATCTAAAAAATCCAAATAATAATGATAGATTAACTAACTAAACTTAAGAAAACTAAATACAAGAAATATGTTAGAGCATATGATTTCACCATAACTATTAGGTATTAGTATTAATTATTTATACTTGCAATAGGGATAATATCTATATGATGACGAAACTTTCTAATTTATTTACTATCCTATGTCTAGGTATAGCAAACCTACTTAGTTCATTAATTCACTATATCTTTATATGTGAATTGAAACAAACCAAATGTATATCATCTCCTATCGGTCTTTTTTTTTTTTTTTTTTAAAGAAAAGGGTTTGAATCCTTATTTTGATATTTATCTCACAATATGAACCAAGGCTCAAAACCTATGTAAAAAGACTACATAGGGTAGGGCATTGAACCTAACCCCTCAATACATAATCCTGAACTTCAGGTAATAAGATAATATGAAATAAAACTTTTAAAGTGCCTAAGAAAATCATACAGTGAATAATAAAATAACAACTTATGACTCTTGAGATTGATGTAGTCAAGGAGTCTTGTAATTTTCTAAGCCTAATTGATCTTCCCAGGCTATTTTCCTACAATCTGTTGGTAGAGATCCCAGTGTGGACAAAACTTGTATTCCTATAAACGAATGACCAAAGTTGGCCAAACCATCTGCAAGAAAATTTGCTTCTCAAAAGACATGGGTGATCTTGACATTTGATGCTAGATAAACTAAGCATTGACGTAATTCATATTCTAAATCCCATGGAACTGAATCAACACTTGTTATGCATTGAACCACGAATTGAGAATCTGCTTCTATCTCCACTATATTCAAACCTTGCTGATAACATATCTTAAGACCTTCTAATAAAGCCAAAACCTCAGCCCTTGCACTATTTCCTTGTCCTAAGTTTACCGCATAAGCCATAACAAAACTTCCCCTCTAATCTCGTACCATACCTCCTCCTGCACAAGCTCCTTCCTTACAAGATCCACCTGTGTTCAACTTTAGAGAACCTGGAGATGGACACGACCAATGTACCATACGACCTCTACGAAGTGGTGGAACAACTATTGGAATATGTAATTCTTGTAGTATTTGGCATTCTTTCATTGAAGGGAATGTACTACTTTGAAAAGAAGCCATAAATTCACGGACCTTTCAAAGCACTTCCCCTACCACAACTGGTAAAGAAAAATCTTGATTATTGAATATGACATTATTCCTAGCCAACCAAATTTGCCACAAAATTATGCAAACAATTAAGGCTAACGACATCCTTCCTTGTGAGGAGATACTAGCCTCATGAAACCAATCCACAACCAAGTTGAAAACCGTGTCACGTAGAACAGGCATTTGCAAAATATGACAGAAATGATTCCATAGTCATGTTGCCAATTCTCCTAGACAAAAAAGATGATTTAGTGTCTCGCAATTCGGTGTTGTACAACAAACACATCTTGAGGCACAAGAAACGCCTCTCTCCTAAACTTTTTCATCTATTGGAAATCCTTTATTCATCACCCTCCACATGAAGAAGCCAATCTTTGGCGGTAGGTACTTATTCCATATAAACTTACTCCAAGTTTTCTTCTCATCATGTGGTGTTTTGTTTGCATATGTTGACGCTATAGAGAATTCTCCATTAGAGGTTAACTCAAAGGCCATTCTATCTGAGTCATTGGAGATGATTATTCGACGAGCTTGTTCCAATTGCTCTGTGGATAAATTTTCCTTGAGAAACTCTGGATCCTCCATGGCTTCGCGAATACTCCTTGCATTGTCATCACATGATGGATGCCATAATATCTCATCTAACCATTTATCTGTCCAGAAATAGCATTCTCCATTTCAAATCACCCATCTACTATGCTGCAAAACAAAAGCAATGTGAGTTTTAATAGCCCTCCAACAATGTGAGGGTTTAGCATTTCTTGGTTGATGACAAACTTCCATTGGATTTCCATACTTTCTTCGCATGAATTTTGCCCACAAAGAATCTCCTTTAATATAGTTCCAAGCCATTTTCACTAAAAAGCACTCCATAACCATGTTCATGTCTCTTATTCCCAATCCACCTTCTTCCTTAGGGCGGCATGCTTTTTCCCACCCCACCCAATGTGCTCTATGCTCCCCCATATGACTCCATAAGAATTCAGACATTTGCTTGTTTATTTCGTATAACACTACCTTTGGAGCTTTAGTTACCGATAAACAGTGGATAGGAATGGATGACAGAACACTCTTGATAAGTACTAATTTCCCTCCATGAAAAAGAAAACGATTCTTCCAATTGGAAATTCACCCTGTAAGTTTTCTCATAATCTCATCAAAATAACTCCTTTTTGATCTTCCATTAAAAAGCGGAGCTCCTAAATACTTCATTGGTAATTCTACTGGTGAAAATCCTGTCCAATTTTGAATTTGTTGTTTTTGATGATGGGACATCTTCTTCGGCACTAAAAAATTACATTTAGCCACATTTACTTTTTGTCCACTGTTTCGCTCATATCTCTACAATAAGTCCATAAACTTCTGAATGGATCTTTTTCTCTCGTTTAGAAAAACTATCATATCATCTGCATATAGCAAGTGTGAGACATATCCAAAATCATTCATTCCTTTATAGCTCCCAATATCCCCAACTTGCATTAATTGTTTTAACTTACGAGATAAAGCTTCTTGTGCTAATATGAACAAACTTGGTGACAAAGGATCTCCTTGATGCAACCCCCTTGTGGAGCGAAAAAAGCTAAACTTTTTTCCTTGTAGCTGTATGGAAAACCAGTTGTTCGAAATACATCTATATATCATGTCAATCCATGTCTCTGAAAATCCAAATCTCCGCATTACTTTCAATAAAAAAGACCATTCCATCCTATCATATGCTTTTGACATATCCATTTTGATTACAACATTACCCCCTAGCACCTTTCGGTTTATTTCATGAACCATTTCCTGTGCTAAAGCTATGTTTTCTTGTATTAATCTATCCTTCACAAAACCAGATTGTTCTAAAGATATTACTTGAGGAAGAATCTTAGCTAGCCTATTATTGAGAAGCTTTGCTAATATCTTATATCTATAAGTACACAAACTGATTGGTCTAATATCTGAGAAGCTACTTGGCTGAGCAACTTTGGGGATCAATGATAACAGGGTTGTTGTTGTACTTCTTGGAATGTGACCCCCTTTAAAAAAATCAACAATTGCATCAAGTATGTCTGCCTTAACCACCTCTTGAGCAGCCTCGAAGAAATGACCAGTAAATCCATCTGGACCTCTAGCACTATCATGATCTAGACTTTTTATTGTCTGCTGCACTTCCTCCCATGTTGGAATTTTACATAGGATTTCATTTTGCTCTATCGTTACTACATTTGGAATTGGACTGAAGAAATCCTCCATTTCATTATCATCTTGTTGTGTCTTGTGTGACGTCAACAACTCCTTATAAAAGTCTACAGCCATAGGTCCCAAAATCTCCACATCATCTATCCTTATTCCGTCTGGTAGTTGAAAGTTAAATTGAGATGCTTGGCATCTCTCCCTGATACACGCGTGGAAGTATCTCGAGTTTCGATCTCCTTCCTGTAGCCATTTGACTTGGGCTTTATCTCTTAACACACTTTCTTCCTTTTGATAAGCTATATCAATTGTTCCTGCAATGTTTGTAGCTCTTTGAAAATAGTTTCTGACCATGCCTCTTGCAACTAACATTCCTTTGCTTGCACCTACTTTGTAAGATCTGTTATTCTTTGTTCCTTGTTACTTTCATTTTGCTTTTGCCACTCTTGCAAGGCTTTTTTAACCTTTATACTTCTCAAATGCAAACGTATCCATGGTGTCTCCATTGAGTTTCCTGTCCACTGTCTTGTTATCAAATCTTTTATTGTTGCCACTTTTAACCATTGTTTCTGAAAATGAAATGACTTGGTTCCTTTATATGCCCCACTCAATTGTATCAACAATGGTGAATGATCTGATCCTACTCTAGGTAAATGCTTCACCTTCAGAGAGGTAAAAGCCATGGATGCCTCCAAGTTGCAAAGTATTCTATCCAATCTTGCCCATATTCTTCGTGTTCCCTGTACATTATTACACCACGTATAAGGAGAACCCATAAATCCACAATCTTTCAATCCCTGGTGACAAATAAAGTCTTGGAATTCTCTACTTGCCACAACTGAGTATTACCTCCCTCCTCTCTTTTCATCTGGACCAACTATGGAATTAAAATCACCTCTTATTATCCATGGTTTACCCACCGTTTGAATTCCCTCTAAATGATGCCATAGCTCTCGCCTTCTAACATAATCTATGCTTGCATATACTATTATTGCTAAAAACTGTTTCCCGTCCATTTGCACATCCACTATTATACTATGATTACAACAAACTACTAATGACACCCTTATTTCTGTTTTCCACATTAACCATATATGCGTATTTTCTGGATTGCAATGTAAAAAATTAAGAAAACCCAACCTCCTTGCTGTTTGACTCAATTGTTCACCAGAATGTTTTGGTTCCAAAAGAGCTACTATAGCTATTCTATTTCTATTGAATTCTCGTTTAAGAAAATCCAATTTTTCTAGAGGACTTAGTCCTTTAATATTCCATATTATAAAGCTAGACATAAGAGGTGGTAAGTATTTTACCATCCATGGCAGTTGACCTGCTATCACTTCCACTACTATCTGAACTTTGATGAGTTTTTAAATCCTCTAATATGAGATTGTCTTCCTTGTCTTTTTCTTGTTGCTTCGTGTTTCACAAGATTTCAATTCATTTTCCAAATCTTCCTCTGTCAATACTCCAAACTGATTTCTTATTTGTATGTCCTCCGAGGATTTATTATTTTGAGAAGCCATTTTCTTTTCCACTAGCCCTTCGTTTTCTCTGAATTTCACTATCTTTCCTTCTTCCCATTCATCCTCCCTTTTATGTATTTCACTTTTTAGATGTTGCCTTGGTCTTATATCTTCCTTAACAATTAGCTTTGTCCTTTCCTTTCCTCCTCCGTTCATAATTGCATTTTCTCGAACATTTGACCCCCTATATGTTACACCCATTCTTTTTCTATTGAATTCTTGTTGCTTCTTGAAAAGTTCCTCCTCCATTTTTTGTAGTCCTGCCTTGTTTTTTAAAGCTTCATCTTGATCATCTAGTGTTGTTCCACTTTCCTTCAATCCTAAAATCTCCTGATGTGATATCTCTTTGTTACTTGATATTGTTTCTATTTTACTCTTCAATTTTGGAATACTCTTAAGCATCTTCATTGTTGTGAAATCTTCGTTAGAGACATTTTGTCGAACAGCTGGTAGCCTTTCCAGTTCAGTACGCTCTGCTTGCTTGCACGCTTTGCCCTCAGCCTTCTCATGCGCGTTGTTCTCAACCTAGGCCTTCCGTATCATGCCCGTTCCTTCCAGTTCCTTTGAAACATTTCGTCAAGCATCTATCCCACAGACCTGTAACTTATGACACCTCCTCCGTTCATGACCTTGGATTTGGCAGTGATAGCAGTATCCGATCCAAGTTTCATACTCAATCACTTGAATGTAAGGTTTTTGGGATCCTTGAGTAACCCAAAACTTTTTCGGCAGCGTCTCCGCCATATCTAGCTCCAAACACATTCGTGCATATGCCGGATGTTTGAATTTTTGTGTCCACAAATCCGAACGCAGGTAGTGACCCAGTTGATTTCCGATTTTCTCTAAAGCTCCCGGATTGTGCAACATGCTCGGGAGTCCAGGTAATCGGATCCAATGTGCTGCCGTCGTTGGTTCCCCATGTCCTCCCTCTTCCAAACGAAATAAGAGAAATCGAACCCGTTTAAGATTCTTTCCTCGCACGACCACGCCTTCGCAAAATCTGACTTAGTTTGAAGGTGCACAGAAATTTCGCGTGGAGATTTGAAACCCATGGTGGCTGTTTTGTCTAAACCCTATTCAGAATTCACATATCATTCAAATTTCGCAACTGGTGGACGCTTCCCACAAAACTTTGCAATTAGGGTTGTTCTGTGAAAATTCACCGCCGCCAACAATTCCTCATCTAAAAACATTATGTTCGGGGTTCCTTCGATGGTGACAGGCTCATGTCCCTGCATCAAGATCTTGGGAATGTCTGACAACATCTCTACAGTTTCTAGCGGCCTAGAAACAGCTACTCTATAGGATTTGTGGGGAAAACTACCGGGTTGCTTGCAATTGACCCCCGGCGAAGCTTCCTTGGTTTCCGGTAATGATAGATTCATTTTTGGATCCCCCCTCCTGTCGGTCTTAAATGTGCAAATCAAATTATTTAAGATTCATACCATCATAATTAGGTTACATCATAGCTCTAACAAAAGTAAACTAAAGCATAAAGAAATAATGAGGAAGAACAATAATAGAAAATAAAAAAGGCATCTTGAATCCAAGAACAAGAAGTATGTCACCATTTTTGTCTTCTCTTCAAGAAAACCTTGAATTCTTGGTCTCTCTCTTAAGTTGTGCTTAATTTCCTCATCTCTTCTTTTTGCCTCTTCTTTTCTCTTAAATAGGATTTAGTTTTAAACCTATCTCCTATCTTAGTAGAAGTGGGTTTTGGATACCCAAGACAATTGGGTCTTGAACTCTTATATTAATTGGGCTTTGAGCTCCTAACATGACTAGGTTTTCTAATTATTTAGAAAACTCAATAACAATGAAAAATCTAATAACAATTATCCAAAGCCCAAGCCCATCTTAATTTTATTGATCTTGATATTTTGACCATATTTTGCCATATGATAAACATCAGGTTCTCCATGCTTATCCTTTTTATCCATGTCTTCTTATGTTACAAAAACAAGGCAAATTCAAGTAAATAAAGAGGAATTCAAATATTTTCTCATAAATATTGTATTATTTATTGCTTAAAAATAGGTAAAATAACTTTATAAAAACAGAGTTATTATCTTTCTACCACCACTTGTCTCATTTGTTTTAATCCAAAAATGCTTGATTTCACTTGGATTTCGACACTCACAAAAGCCACAATCATGCTTGAAACAATAAAACAAGTAAACGTTTTGTAGCCACCACAATCTTATCTTGCCAATGATATCCAATTGCTATCTTAGTGGCCTATTTTAGAACATTGAATGGCTTGAATCTGACATGAAATGATAAAAGGATTTCATTCTTGGGCAAATGTTAGATATATATATATATTTTGTCACTACATAAATGAAATACTATACCCTACACAATCATTATTTTCAATTTCTTCCCAAGCTCCATCTTCCTCTCAACTTTTATTCAACTCAAATAAACTTATATCCTAAAAATCAACATGTTCATGGCATGGGACAATAAGATAATTTGTTAAAGGCTTAAAGGTATATATATGTAGGTGTCATTAAAAAAAAAAAATTGGATAAGAATCAAGGCTCAACAAGGTGACTGGTGATAAATAAATAGGGTTTGCTTAAAAGACTCAAATGATTCAAAGATGGCCTAAATCATTTTCTAAGTTAGAGGCAACATAGAATTTTGCCTCAAGAGAAAATCAAACAAATTCTAAGATTTGAGTGAGATTTAAGAAAATCACATATTTCACACCAATGTTCTGTAGAGACACACATAATTTTAAAAAATAAGGATTGTTAATGCTCAATAGGTAGATCAACATAATTAGAGTTACACTTAACTTACACCACAATGACAGGTTTGAACAAAATTAATGCCTCCTTAAGAACTGCTAAAAATTCACAACAAGGGATTCAATCATAACATAAGAAAAATTTTAAAATCAAATGTAACACAAAATTTCTTTTCCCACCCCCAATGCAAAAAGAAAGAAAGCAAAAATAAAGGTGAAATAGGAACAAGAGAACTCCCCTAATTGTAGGTCATATCCATATAGAGCTTTAAGAAGATGGTGGTGATAAAACTTCTAATGAAAAGATGAACAAAAATGCTTGGGTTGCCTTCCAAGAAGTGCTTGCATTATAGTTGTCAGCCAAACTATTTTCAAAGTTGCTATTCAAGGAGGATAAAGGTCAATGGTAGTCTTTTGCATCTTGACTCCTTCAAAGTAGGGCTTCAAACATTGGCCATTCATCTTAAATGTGCCCTGGGTGTAACTTTTATTACTCTATATGGGAATACCTTTGTGACTATGAAAGGACAACACTGGTGATACTGCAACTTACTTGGAAACAATTTAAAACAAGAGTTATAAAGTGATATTTTTTGGCTAACCTTAAACTTTCTTCTTAATATGTGTTTTTCGTGCCATCTTTTTGTCCAATCTTTGTATATTTTGACATTTTCATAGGCGTCATCTCACAATTCCACCAATTCATTTAGTTGTAACAATTGGATTTCACTTATAGATTGCATGTCAAAGTTCAAAACTTTCATGCCTAATATGCTTTATGCTTTAATTCGACAAATAGATGACAAGTCTTTCCAAACACTAGCCTAAAAGGAGAAATTCCAATTGGTACTTTGAATGCAGTTGTATAGGCTCAAAGTGCATCATCAAGTTTCATTAAGCAATCTTTCCTTGAGGTATTCACAGTTTTTTTTTTCCAAAAATTCTCTTAATTTCCTTATTTGATATCTCAACTTGACCACTAGTATGATGGTGATAAGGAGTTGCAATTTATGGGTAACCTCATACTTAGCCAAAAATGCTTCAAATTGTTTGTTACAAAAATATGTCCCTTTATTATTTATGATTGCCCTTAGAGTGCCAAATGGGGTAAAAATATTTTTTTTAAAGAATTTAACCATAGCCTTAACATCATTTGTTGGCAATGCTAATACTTCTACCCACTTAGACATGTATTCAACAACCATTAAGATATACCTATTGCCATAAGAAAATGTAAAGGGTCTCATGAAATCAATACCCCAAACATCAAATAATTCACACACAACAAAATTGTTCAAAGGCATCTCATGTTTCCTAGAAATATTTCTAGTTTTTTTGACATTGATCACATGTAACTACATATGAATTTGTATATTTAAAAAGTGTGGGCCAATAAAATCTAAACTATAAAACATCAGTCGCAGTTCTAGTGGCACCAAAGTGGTCACCTACCTTTCTAGCATGACAATGGTGTAAAATGCTGGTCATCTCTCTTATGGAACACATCTCCTTATAATCTAATCTACACATACTTTAAACAAGAAATGCTCTTTCCAAAAGTAATGTTTAATGTTAAAAGATTTTTTTTTCTTTGTTCATATGACATTTTAGGAGGAAGAACTTTACTTACTAAAAATTTACAAAATAAGCATACTAGAGAATTTTCATGGATTATAGTACAAATTTTTTTTTTGTGAAGCAACTCTTCTATAATTGGTAGATCTTCTTCCTTTGAATTTGGAATTGTAGACAAATGATTTGCAACTAGATTTTCAATCCCTTTCTTATCTTTGATTTTCAAATCAAACTCTTTCACCAATAGAATCCACCTTATCAACCGAGGTTTTGATTCTTTCTTTTCAAGTATATGCTTAAAAGCAAAGTGGTTAGAATAAACAATAACTATAAAGGCAATCAAATAAGAATGGAATTTATCAAAAACAAATACTACTGCCAAAAGTTCTTTTTCAATTGTAGAATAATTCAATTGTGCACTTGACAAGGTTTGATTGGCATAGTAAATGGTCCAAAAAACTCCATTCTTCATTTCTTCTAAAACAGCTCCTATTGTAAAATCACTTGCATCACACATCAACTTAAAAGGTAAAAGTCTCATTCTGGTGCTACCATGATTAGTGCTGATATTACCTTTTCCTTTAAACAATTAAAGGCAAACAAGCGTTTATCATAAAAGTTAAATTTTACATCTTTAACCAACAAACTTGAAAGGGGTCTAGCAATTTTAGAAAAATCTTTTATGAACCACTCATAAAATCTCGTATGCCCTAAAACTCCTCTAACAAGTTTCACTGATGTTGGAAGGGGTAATTTTACAATGACCTCCATTTTAGCTCAATCAACCTCTAATCCCTTTTTAGGATATCTTATGCCTAAACACTATTTCTTCCTGCACCATAAAATGACATTTCTCCTAATTCAAAACTATGTTAGTCTCCTCACACATTTGTAAGACCTTGCTAAATTATTTAAACAAATCTCAAATGATAAGCCAAATACAGAAAAATCATCTATGAAAATTTCAATGAATTTTTCTATCATTTAAAAAAAATGGTCATCATGCATCTCTGAAAAGTTGTTAGTGCATTACAAAGACTAAAGGGCATTCTTCTAAAAGCAAAGGTACTATAAAGACAAGTGAAAGTGGTTTTCTCTTGATCTTTTAGTGCAATGAAAATCTAACTATACCCTGAATACCGATCAAGGAAGCAATAAAATTCATGTCCTGCAAGTCTTTTTAACATTTGATCAATAAATGGCAAAGAGAAATAATATTTTCTCATGGCATTATTTAGTTTTCTATAATTTATAGACACACACCATCCAATAATTGTCCTAGTTAGAATCAATTTATTATTATCATTTCTTTAACACAATCATAACTCCCTTCTTTGGTATAACTTGCACAAGACTTGCCCAAGGATTGTTTGAGATAGGATAAATGATCCTTGCATTAAACAATTTGATTACCTCAACCTTCACCACTTCTTGCATATTTAGGTTTAAGCACCTTTGAAGGTTGAATAGTGGCTTTGTACTACTCCTTCATCAAAATCTTGTACATGTAGAATGAAGGACTAATTCCCTTGATATCAACTATTTTCCATCCAATCGCTCCCTTATGCTCTCTTAGCACCCTAAGTAGTTTCTCTTCTATCGATTCTATCAAAGAAGATGATAAAATTATTGGAAAAGTAGAAACTGAATCTAAATAAACATATTTCAAATTAGGAGGTAAAGGCTTAAGTTCAAGAGTTTGAGGTTCTTTAATTAATGGCTTAGGCTTTGTCATATGTTGTCCCAACACCTTAAACTTTGTTGCCTTCTGTTGGGAATATGGTGGATTTGCCTCCATGAGATTTGCACTTTTGTATCTCCTCACTTTCAATTTTCTCATTCTTTGGGTGAACCAAGCATGCTTCAAGTGGATCCTTGAAAACTTTTTCTTGAAAGATCTTATTCACAAACTTATCAATTGTCTTAACCTTAAAGTAAGAACTATCAGTAGAGGGATGTTTCATTGCAATAAAAACATTAGAATGACAAAATCATTTAAAACTTTTTACATTAACTTCCCCCTTGTTGTATATCAATCAAAGCTTTTTTTGTTGCTAGAAGATGTCGACCTAAGATAAGTAGTACCTCAAAGTCTTTCTCCATGTCTAGTACTATAAAATTTGCAAGAAAAATGAATTTGTTAACTTTTACCAATACATCTTCCACAATGCCCCTCAAATATTTGGTTGATCAATTAACTAGTTGTAGGGACATTGTAGTTGACTTCACTTCACCCAATCTTAATTTCTTAAAAGCTAAACAAGGCATTAGATTAATACTTGCTCCTAAATCACATAATGCCTTATCAAAGGGAAAATCTCCCATAGTACAAGGAACTGTAAAACTTCTTAGATCTTTTAATTTTAGAGGCAATTTGATTTTTATGATAGTTGAACACTCTTTAGCTAGATTCACTATTTCATACTCTTCAAGCTTCATTTTGTTCTTCAATATTTCCTTAAGAAATTTTGCATAACTAGGCATTGAACCAATGCATCTACGAAAAGAATGTTAATATGCAATGTCTTGAATACATTAAGAAATTTGGAAAATTGCTTATCTATCTTATAATGTTGTCTATGAGGAAATGGAACTAGAGGCACATAAGGCTTGGGATTATTAAGGAATAATGTTCTCGCGATTGCCTCTTCAGGCTACGTGCTAACATTATTTTCCTTATCCCTAATACTTTCTTTCTCAACATCATTTTTTCCTATTTGTTTGCCACTTCTCAAGCTTATTGCCTTTGCATCTTCTCTAGGATTCTTCTTTGTGTTGCTAAGCAAGGAACACTATTATCTTCCATAGATCATATTTTCCAACTGACCCATTTATACCTCCTAATTTCTAAGTGCAACTTCTTGGTTTGGAAATCTTGTTTCATTGTTCTGTAGCATCTTGGCAACCATGTCTTATAAATTAGGCTTCTTTTTTATTAGTTGCCTGAATCCTAGTGGTGGCTTCATTGCAGTAGAATTACTTCATGAAAAATTTAGGTGGTTACACCATTTTGGACTGTAAGTGTTAAAGTATGGATTATTCTATGACCTACTTGAATTTTCAACAAAATTAGCATCTTCACTACCTTGAGCAAGAGTGTTACCTACTTGATACTCTGTGGTCACATGTCCTCCACTACAATGATCACATACTATGTTCCGAATCCTCATGACTAGAGCATTTAAGTTATCTATCCTCTTGTTGAGTTTATCAAATTATGTATATGTTGTAGTAAAATCATCCACTTCATGAACTCCATTAGTTTTCCTCATTAGTAGCCTCTCAATAGGCGACTGATAACTATTAGTTGTCATTTCCTTTAAAAGATCAAAGGTTTTTTTTTTTTTGGTGTATTGTTATGCAAGGCCTCTCTTGCAGCTGCATCAAGCATAAAACAAAGATTTGTATTAGCCCCATTATAAAATTTTGTACTTGTAACCATGTGGGTACTCAGTATTGTGGACATTTCATTAGAAGATCCTTGAATCTCTTCCACACTTCATAAGGCGATTCATTGTCTATCTGTGCAAAAGTAGAAATATCACTATGCATTTTGGCAGACTTTGCAGGAGAAAAGAACCTACCAAGAAACTTCTTAGACAAATCATCTCATTTCATAATTGATCTTGCAAGAAGAGAAGAAGGCCAATTTTTAGCTTTATCTCTAAGAGAAAATGGAAATAGCCTTAATTTGACAACATCATATGTGACTCTATTGTATTTGATCATGTCACGGATTTCAAGGAGGGCTTTTATGTGAGCATTTGGACCATTGTTTGGTTGCCCACTAAATTGCATAGATTGTTAAAACATCTAGATAAGTGCTGGCTTGAGTTCAAAATTGTTTGCTTAAATTGCAAACCTTTTAATGCTTGAGGTGGCACCCTGAACTGTTGGTGTAACATAATCTCTTGGAAGTTTGCATGAATCATCATTGTCCCTCATCCTTCTAATTTGACTTTTTTATTCTCTTAGTTGCTTTTTTTGCCTTCTAATTATGCATTCAATTTTTGGATCAAGAGCAACAAGTTGTCTTCCTTGGCTACGGGTCATACACATCTATAACACTTTTGGAGAGTAGCAACTAAGAAATTTTTTTGCAAGGAAAAAGAACAATAATAAAGTAAAATAAAAATAAAATCTAAGAAAAAATGATTCTTTTTTTAAATTTTTTTTTAAAGAAAATAAAAGATAGATTAAACTTAGAATTATTCGGTTAATAGTAATCAATAGTAAACAACCAATCCTTGCCAACAATGCCAAAAACTTATTTGGTGAATTTTAAATGTAAGTGAACATGTCAAACAAGTAATATAATGACAAGAAAAATATTGTCCTATAAAGATTGGTGGATACTAGACTAATTAAGTATTAAAAAGGAACTAATTCTAAAATTTATCTAACAAATCAAAAAAAGGTTGATGATGAATTAAAATTTAAGATTTTTAAAACAAAATTTTGAGACTAAATGAAATTAAATATAAGTAAAGAAGGTTAATATGAGAAATATGAGCGCGCATCTGATTTTACTATAAATACTAGATATGAATTTCCATAATTTATGCCTATAGGAATGATAATACCTATGTGATGGCAGAACTTCCTAATTTATTTCCTATCCTATATCTAGGCATAGTAAACCTGCTCCATTTATTAATTCACCACATTTCTATGTGAATTAAATAAATAAAGTCCATTAAGATCTATGAACATTCCTAGTTTATAATAAATCCTTTGATCATCTTATCATTAAAAGCTACACAAACAACATGGTATATATGTATCCATATTTAATTTATGGTTATACATTGTAAGAAGCAACTATATATAATCTACTTTCGGTCTCAAATATGCAAATCAAATCATTCAAGTGGTGGCCAATCACTTAAAAGTATTAAGCATAATAATATATAACTCACATAAATAAAATATCTTACAAAGCATAGAAACTTATAAAATTCACATCATCATAGTTAGACTACATTGTTGCTCTAACAAAAAAAAAATTAAATCATAATGTAACAATAAACCAAAACAATGGTAGAAGTTAAGCAAAAAATCTTAAATGAAAAATATGAAAATTGTCACCACACTGTCTTCTCTTCAAGAATTCTTTACAAAACTCCTACAAAATTATATCCAAAATCAAGAATATATAAAGTCGAGGGAAGCTATTGCACCTCTCTTTTTCTTTTTGATTTTCTTTTGTTTTTCTCCCTTGGTTCTAGTGGCACCACTTTTCTCTCTCCCTTCTCTCTCTTTTATTTCTTTTATGCAGCACCTCCCTTGCAAATCATGTTTCTCTCCTTTTTATTCTTGTCTTGTGCAACATGCCTTAGATTCTTTCTTCACAATTCACACCTCTTTTACTTTTTTGTTCTTTTGTCTTTTTTCTTTTATTCTACACATTGCCTTTCTCTTTTTCTTCTTCTTTTTTTTTTTCTTCATGTCTCATTTGCTTGTCATGCTCTTTTAAGGTTTACTACATAAATAATAAAGATTAAAATAAATATATGAAAAATGTTATCTCACAAAAATTATATTATTTATATCCTAAAATAGTCAAAATAACTCTATAAAAATAAAGTTATCAATTTTAAATTCTATAAAGCACTCATTTATAAATTAGATTGAAATTAGTGAATAAACAAAAAAGTTTTACTCTATCATTCATTCTATAATCTATCATCGATGTTAGGTTTTCGACAACCCTATTTTTTACTCAGGAGATTCTTAACCATGTCATGATGAAGGATGCTAAAGTTGTTTCTACACCTTGTATTACAGACAAGTCCTTATTTATTTGAATGGGTGAACACTTTTTGGACCATACTCCTTACCACAATATTGTTGGCATCCTTTAGTATCTTACACTTATGTACCTTGATATTGCATATGTAGTTAACACTACTTGTCAGTTCTTGCATTATCATACCATTATTCATAGGTAGTTTGTTAAGTGAATCCTTCACTACTTGGCTGACATACCTCACTTGGTTCTCTTCCTCACTCTCCTACCCTTGCATTCCATGCTTTCTTTGACACTAGTTGGGCTAACAATTGTGATGATCTTCGTTCTATAGGTAGTTTTTGTGTCTTCCTTAGCCTCAATCTTATCTCCTAGAGCTTTCATAAACAAGGCATAATTGCATGTTCTAGTATTGAAGCTAACTACAAGTGTCTTGCTGATACCACTACCAAGTTGACATGGATTGAGTGCCTTTTCCAAGATCTCCCTGCTCTCCTGCCACACTCACCTACTTTTTGTTGTATTAATCTCTTAGCCCCTTACTTGACTAAAAATCTTGTGTCTCATGTCTATGCTAAACATGTAGAGATTGATTTTCATTTCATTCATAAGTGACTTGTTTGTAGTCAACTCTGCCTTCACTTTATCTCTTCAATCAATCAACCAATAGATATCTTTACCAAAGGTTCCTCCTTTGCTTGGTTTTGACTTCTACACTCTAAGCTAATGCTTCATACTACTCTATCACCTTATACGGGGATATTAAAACCCTTATCTCACACGGTTGCACGTACTCTCACACACCTGCCACAAGTGTGCTTGCCACATTAGACGACATGTCAGCATCCACATCAGGAGGTGCATCATGTTGGTCGTAGCCACATCAACGTCACTATTGAGCAACTGTGTTCGCCTCTGCGCCAGGAAACCTTAGCTGGCACCTGATGCGAAATCTAGCAACGAATCCTACGAATTGATTATGTGGATATCTGCTTTTCTTTCGTAAATTCACAATTTGGTTTTAAATTCTGTAAGTCATTCATTTGTAAATTACGATTGAAATGAGTGATTAAACAATTCTTTTTTACTCTGATGTTCGTTCTATAATCTATCGAGGACGTTAGGTTTCTGAGGACACTTTCTATTTTTATTTTTTATTATCATCTATGAATATGCCGGATTACCCAAAACTTACAAATATTCCTCGCCTTAAGGTTCCACGGAGAGAGCATTATAAAGAAAGGGGACTTAAAAGTAAATGAAACGGCGGAATTTGGTCCTTGAAAGAAAGAACGTCCAGATTCTCAAGGGTCAATGCACTACTTGAGAGACTTCGATTCCTTTGGAAAAAGAAGAATCTCTTTGCTCTGGACTTTTCAATAATTTCTTTATTTGACCTGAATATTAAATTTCATTTTGTTATTCTATGGCATTAGTTGCGTATGCGGAAAGAGTTTTTTCATTTACGCTTTTCCAGTCATTTGTCTTCTCTATTAGATTTTTGAGATACTCCCAGTCCATACAAGTTATAAAATATTGGGTCATATGTTTAGGTTTTACTAAGAATCCTATACTTTAATTCTAAGGACTGACGACTTTAAGAATCAGATAGTTGCCGAAAGTTTTGCCCCAAAATCACCACATTTAGCCATGGAATTTAACATTTGAAAGAAACTTTACCAAGGATGAAATTTGAAAGCAATTCTTCATTTGAATGAAGTGTCTCTGTTTACATCTCTTACATTGGATATCACAAGCGACAAGTAAATGAAACAAAATAAATAATAGAAAACCTCATTTAGAGAAAAAAGCGACTTTTATTTTCTTGATAAATAAGTAATTCATCACTACAAAACTCAAGTCAAATAAGAGTTACATCTAAAGGGTATCTTTAGTACTAAAAGCCGCATCCACAGCTTCTCCAACAGTCAAGAAGACCCTTTCTCCAATTTTGCTAAGCAAGTTGGCTAACCTCAGTTTGTGAATGACTTTCCATCGAGGGTTGGCAATAGCTAACTGAGAGAGAGGAAGAGAGAAGAAACTTTAACGGAAAATATAAAAAAAAAATTAAAAAAAAAAACTTTTTAATCCAAGAAACAATTTGCCTGCCTTACCTCTGCTCCATGTGAGACCAGATTCTTGTGAAGTTCCTCTAGAGAAGCAATCCCCGACGTATCAATGTTCATCAAGCCTAGAAAGATTATACAAAACTAAGAAGTTACCAACCTTTTCAAGGCAAAGTTTGAAAACGGTATCCCCTCCAGATTAGAAGCAATGCATGGCGCATGATGATCCATTAGGTTTTGCAATTCGTAATGACTGACAAACTATAGATTTTGACAAGTCCAATTCTAATGAAGGGGTTTAGAGCCTCTCTCCGAAAACTCAATGGGAAAAACGCAATTTCTGCCTTCTTATCACTCAAAGCACTTACTTGAGACGTCAAGAATTACATGTTTAATAGTCCTTTCGATCCCCGTTTCGGCGTCCCCCTCTTCTTCAGTCACCGATCTCATAATCCTTGAACCAAAAAAAAAAATATATGTATATTATTTTCTCGATGTCTTTTTCCTCTTTTTGTACTAACACTTTTATTGAGAGAGAATACCTTTCCCTGACGAAATTGGCATTCGCAAAACAAAGCCAGGCGGATTTGATACGGATTATCATGATTCCTGGAATCTTAGTAGCCATAGGATATTGAATAACGTCACAAAACGTGCGAGTTCCTGGAAGCCTTCCAAGGTTCTCTATCCCTGGTTGAATAGAAGATAGAATGATCTTCGCAAATGATATTGTCACCTGCAATTAACTCACATTCAGCTCACCTTAGATATCCTCCAACAACTCCTAGCTATAAAAGAACCATTTGAGATGACAATGGGTAAAGATGTTGCCTGGGTGTGCATAGTGGACCTTAGGTCCCGTATTATATATTGATAAAAAGCAGAATAGAAATGGTTGGACACAATTAAATAATCTTAGGGTTATTTTCTGTTTCTTAGGTTCTTAAGGAGTTGAACCTAGAATCTTCGTCTTATTGGCCATTTTTGTGATGATGCTTGCTTTCTACTCAGAGTCCGTGACTATTCATTTTTCAATATGCTAGATAATAGCAAGCCAAATGTTACCGCTATTAGAAGACCAATCTCCACACGTAAGAACAATACACCAAAGAAGGCTCCAACGCAAGCCAGGAAGTCTAACTTGTCAACCCTCCAAATGTCCATAGCTTCGTTGACTTTGATGAGTCGTGGAAGAGCGGAAAGAATTATTGATGCAATGGCTGCCATTGGAGTATAATATAAGAGTCTCGTGAACAGCTGTAATGACATGAGAACTGTAATGGCCATCACTATATTTGACACGGGGGTTTCACTACCAGCACTGAAATTTACTGCCGTCCGGGAGAAGGAACCTGCGTAATTTGAGCATTGGTAAACATCGAAAGTTAATTCAATTAATTAGGAAAAAGATACTATCACTTTGCTGATGAAGGAATGGAAGTCCCTTTATGCTTATGTTTTAGAAACTGAAAGATAATCAGAAAAATATCAGCAGCAAGAAGCGGTACCTGTTGCAATATAGCAAGAGGTCAAGGATCCAATGACGTTCATGAAGCCCAAAGATAACATTTCTTTGTTTGCATCAATGTGGTATCCTTTTAGGGATGCAAAAGATCGCCCTATCGTTGTTGCTTCCTAATGTATACAAAAGGATTAGTTATATCTAGGTCTAGAAACATTCGCTTGATACATCATTAAATGAGATTGAACAATTAAACACCAACCGAGAGAGAAACAAGAGCAACAATCAAACCGATCTTAGCCACTTCTCCAACGTAGGGGCCATCAAATTGTAACTCGTGTACTGAGCTTGGATTCAGGCCACGTTTGACTTGTCTAACTATGTCAATGCCGTGATCATTGGCATTTGTCCGATAAACAACCAGAGTCGAGAAAATAAAAGTCAGAAGAGGCGCAACCGCTGACAGCCAGAAGAGTTTTTTGTTCCTTTTACCCTGATGGAATTAAGCAACGCTATCAGATGCAATTTCGATAGATAATGAATAGCCTGTTATTGGAAACAGTGCTCACCAGAAATCTGGTAATTAAGACGAAAATTAGGCACGAACACCCAAGGACAAGATTATAGAACTTCCACTGTAAAACAAAAAACAAAAAAACAAAGGATGAGTAAACTGGTCTGTGTCACTCCGCCACTTAATTGTGCCCTGCCATCACTCCCTTCCCACTCAAGGAAACTAAAATCATATAAAAAATAACCTTCTCGTGTGTAAGTCCTCTATAGACGGAACACAAGACAGAGACAACATCAGTATGGCGGGTGAAGTCGCTGATTCCAAGAAGTCCTCTCAACTGTTGAAGACCGATGATAATGGCCGAACCTGCCATGAACCCAACACTAGCAGCATGGGAGAGAAAATCGACAAGAAATCCCAACCTGTAAAATTGGGTTAAAAAAATGGTAAGAGAAGATACAGAAAGTGCATCATTAGTGTAAAGAACAATTTTTCGGTGGTTATGACGCTATGTCATTAGCAACAAGAAGAAGAAATACCAACCTTAAGAGTCCAAAGGCAGCTTGAAATGTACCCGCAAAGAAAGTTGCAGTAAAAATTAGCTTCTTGTAAGTACTTAATTCAGCCATAGGATTTATTGATTTCTGAATCATCGAGGACAGAAGCAGCGTATCCACGGATCCAGGTCCAATCACGATCTCCATTGAAGTTCCCAGTACAGCATAAATAAGAGGGGGGACAGCGCTTGTATCTAAATGAAACACAGGAAAAGCACTTAAAAAGTTAAATAGACCAAAAATATTACCATTTTCACGCTATGTGAATAACTTGATAACAGAAGTAGAACTAGCCAGCTTACAAAGACCATATTCAGGTCCAAGGTCTGCTAAAGTTGCATATCCAATACTCTGCATGAGTCAAATGGAGCTATTAGTTTTGTAATACACATAAAACTTTGATTTATTTGTGAACAGCCCGCTTACCTGCGGAATGGAGAGGATCGCAAGAGTTAAACCTGCAATCAGATCGGCTTTGAATTTCATTACGCTGTAGGTTTGACTCCAACGAAGAATGGGAAATCTCCCTTGCAGGACTTCAATCACGTAATTATATTTAGGCCGATTCTTGAGAGCCGAGAGCTTCTTTTCGTGAGGTAAAACAGTTTTCCTTTTCGAGTATATGAGGTCCTGCCAAAGACCTGGAGGATCGGGGGCATTCAGCACCCACCGAGCCCTCTCAGCTCGATTATTCCTCTCAAGGTCAAGCAGTTCTTCAACTGTACAGTGCTCCACAACCGAAGCAACCATGTTTAATTCTGTCAAGCGTTCCGGAGAACTTTGTGAGCAGTACCTCTCTCCCTCTCTCCAGTCTCGGCTGGTGAGGAAGAATGTTGTAATGCTAAAGTGAAAGGCCTGTTCTCCGACTTTATGAATAGACAGAAGGGTATAATCAAGATTTTCCTTTTAATAAAAGACTGTGATACTCTATTTGTAAACCAATAAAATCAATTTAATGGAAACCAGCTCCGATGTCATCGTCATTTCCATTTCAAATTGCTCAACTTGGTATACGTTCTTCCTTCATATCCACGAAACACTAAACACCCCTCCCCGTTTCGGCTAATAAAATATATCGAAATGAAATTGAAATTCGAAATCCTTATTCACCCAAAACAAATGAAAGTACTTTTCTCATTATACAACGGTGAGAAAAGACATGTATCAATTTTCTGAGTATATATTGGCTCCTTCATCAATGAGGAGTCTTGTTTACCAAAAATTTGGCATCTTTCACATCGTTTGGATGTACTAAGGTTCGTTCAATTCGTTGAATGAAAAAAAGGCTAATGAATACAAGGTAAGAACAGAGCTTAAAGATCCAACCAAAAGTTCCGCTCAACTTGAATCAAACAACCAACCTAAAACATTTAGTATCAGGATAATCAATTCTGAAATATATTCTTTGTTAAAAATGAAAATGAGAGTATGGCATAGAGTTATGGTTTGAAATTAAAGCATTTATTTCAATATCATTTCTAGAATACATATTATTTTAAAATGAGACACAGTAAATATATACGCATTACGAAGCATAAATGGATATCGACTCCAGGCCTTTGGGGGCATTGCATAATTCGTGGAACAGAATGATGATCAAGTTGGCATATGCACAAAATATTTGATTAAACACTCTTGTGGGAGAAGAAATTCTCACTTGACAGAAGATTCTATAGATTGTAAAAGAACACTCCAGAATTCTCGCATGAGTTTATTTAACTACCTGGGGAAAGGCATAACAGAAAAGACATCCATTTAATTTGTCGGGTTGGTGATAGAATCTGGAATTTAACTTGACGGTTCAGGCGATTATCCCCAACTTCAGTACGGATCATCCATATTTAGCTCGTCTTGCCTTCTTAATCCAAAACTTGAAGCTACTCGAAACTGTACTCGGACTTAAAAAAAGATTCTGTTATTAGTATCTTCAATGTTGCCGGCCCTTCCCTTGAGTAACGTGGATAATACAAGGCCACCAAACTCTTCATGACAACTTTCTTAATGGCTCGCCGATGGTGTTGGTCATGTTATACCATGCTAATATTCTGATATATCCGTGTAAACATAAGAAAAACCAGAAAGATCTACTCCTTTGTTTGTTATACTGTGTTATCTTGATATTCCTCAGCGGTTACCTTTCTTTATAGATAAAACAAATCAGGCTTTTTCTTTATTTTGCCAAAAGTGGAAGAACTTTTCTTCCAAAATTTGCTTACGTTTGGTTGTTTCTAGTTCTAGTGGTAAGAGAGAGAGAGAGAGAGGAGGAAAAAACTTCACGAAAAAATACATGGAATTAAAGCAAGCACTAATCCGGTTCCCCTATGAATTTTCCCCCACAGTTATTTTGTGAAAAAAAAAAATTCACCAAACTTTTCATGGAGGTCTGTTTTCCCTTTTGAAATGTCATTTTGCAGGATTTCTTAGAACTCAGATTTTTTGAAACTCAGTAAACATTTTTAAAGTGGGAAGAACTTCAAATGGCAAAAATAATTCAATTGTGTTACACTTTTTTTTTTCTGTAGGACTTCTCATGTACTAGTGCAACTTAAAGACTAAATGATTTAACTTAATGCATTCAAAAGCTGGCTTCCATTTTTTTCCAGTCTTTGCTCCACTATCAAATACAAGAATGGTTCTTTCGCTTGCCCCTTTTTCCTCTCTTAGAAGTTTGAAAGGCAAAAACACATATTTGACCTCGTTTCGGTACCACGAATAAAATCATTCTTTTTTGCTTTGTAAAGCAAAAAGGATAGAGGACATTAATTAAGGTTGGAACTTCTTATTTAGGCTTTTATCATAACGATACTTTAATCAATAAGACAACAATTTGGAGAGACCTAGATCGGCCTGCATTGCTGGTATCCGCAGGTACTCTTTCTGGACAGGCAAAGTCATAACACAACCGTAACCCAACGAAGGACACAGTAGCAAAAAGCCAATCAATAGAATTTGTGCAGATGAGCTTCGTTTTCATTCCCTTGGCATCCTACCAATAAAGATTTCATCTAAGTCATCCTGCCAATGGATGACAAAGCAATCTGTCTCGCCATTTGTCTCCAAAACAGTCTCTTTGGCATTGAAGAAAGCTTCTTAATTAGGAAAATTTAAGAAATCAATATAAATTCCTTAAAAAGGCATACGAACCGAGAAATTTATTTTATTTTATTTTATTTTATTTTATTTTTGGGAGAGGGAGATGCGGGGTGAAGGAAAAAGAGTGATTAGTGATCAACAAATGCTTTAGCACTTGCACTTTATAAAAGAATTGGTTCTTAAAGCCTCTGCAAATTGAAATAGGAGCTATACCTGGGGGATAACGTTAAGCACAATAAGATTTAGGAGGCGCACTTTCGTTTACTTCTAACCGTATGTGATGTAATTTCCACTAATATCTTAGACTAAATCAAGTAACCTCGAAAATCAAAAACTTCAAGAATTTTCTCTGATTTTCTAAGAAACAAAGCCAAAGGAATGGAAACTTGTATTTTCAATCTTGTTCAATGTCGCCATAGGGCAGCCATAGAATCAGAACCTTGCTATATTCTACTTACCGAGATTTTGTCTTCTTCCGCCGCAAAACATAGCAGGTTGTTTGCCATCGTAACAGATAGGAGGTTAGTTGAAATAGCTAGGTTTGAGGTTTCATCACAGTTTAGTTGAAATAGCTAGGTTTGAGGTTTCGAAACATTTGGCATAACGATTCTTCTAACTTGATGTGGGAATATCAAACTTCAATCAAGTTTTGGACTTGAACGCTACAAGGTCCAGAACACATAGATTCGTTTATATACACTGTTTAAACATCTCTCAAATGTCCAAGTATCCAATTCGATGGTTGTTATTGGCAAAGTTGTGCAAAGATAATAGTTAGGCTAAGGGCAGACACAGATTACTAAAACTTTAATATCTGCCAAAAAAGATTCTTTAAAAAAAAAAAAAAAGAATTTAAGCGACAATTAGAATTCACCAATGCAGATTTTAAGTCACGTCAAAAGTCGTTACTGAAATTTGTAATGAATTCTCTTGGGTGGTAAACTTGATGGCCAACTATGAACGTCCCCTTTGAGTGCAACGACGACTTCAAATGTGACTGGTAGGACAATTTTGAAAGTTAAACAACGGGGACTGTGCCGTCTTGGACATCTTTAGTTTTAGTTTTAAGTTTTTCCCTACCTCTATTGTGAGACGAGCAGGCAAAGTGGAAAGATGAGAAGAAATGGAGAGAAGGTCGAGGTGAAGTCTTGCATAACATTATCACCGTCTAAGCTTATGTCTTCATGCTCGGAGATTCTTCGTTAAAGCGGTTAAGTCCACTGGGATTCCTGTGGGTAATTGGTTTTGGCAATTAGAGAATTACTGAAAATTCATTTGGTAAATATGTCGTATACAATTCGTTCCAACTTTGATATTTCAGCAAACCAACCCCATACAACGCAGGCATAAGGAAAATAAGACAATTAGTGCGTGCATTTGGACATATGTGGAGAAAGATGTACAACCAAAACTTGTATAGCTTAATGTACGGTAGAAAAAGAATTAGATTTGCTTTCAAGCTTGGATAGGATTGGATCCCAAAGAACCACATATATAAGTCTTTACAAAGTAATGTTGAGAAAATGATGCCACATATCATGTTGGGATCCAAGCAGCTCTTATACCACTTGTTGGGAAAATTTAACAAGTGCATCACCTACATAGAGATCGAACACAACAGATTTAAGAGATTTGGAACATTATAATGTCCTACATCCTTTGTAGTATTTTCTCATTAGATTTTCTCATACTTTCCCTTTCATCAAACAAATATCTTATGGATTCTTTCATTAACTAGAATCCATGAGAGAAGTTCTCTCCAAAATTTATCCATCAAGGGCACTCTTTTTGCTCGCCTACTAGGTTTTTCTATATTTCCCCTATTTATAGAGAAATCTTAAAGAAATTCCAATTGACTACTATTAGAAAAACCTACTAGCATAAGAAAATAGGAACCTAGTTAGATACTGTTAGGAAAACCCATTACAACAAGAAGATAACTCTAAGGTCACAATTATAATTATACCATTTAACCTAATTGTTCTATTAATCCTAACATATTGTAGGCCCAGCAATCAATGGTCTATAATGTCATTTGGCCCATGTTAATTTAACCCTAATGTAGCCATGTAAATAACCATACTTTTAAAGTTAGCAGTTTTGTAGCAACTATTGATACTTTGTGTAAAGATTCATATGGGTTTTAATACAATTGCTTTCAATTTAGCAATTATCGTATGTTTTAACATGATACTAGAGTAAGGATCACTCTTGTCTCATTGATTTGCCTCCCACATTATCATTATGTATTTTTCTTTTCTCTACTTAGATTTGTTTTGGTTCATTTGCATTTGAAATTTGAGTGTGTTTGAGCATTTCCTTAATCATATCTTCCAAATCTATCTAGTGATTACCCTTCTTCTTGTTGCTCAATCTTATTGATGATGTTCTCTCAATGGCATTCTCTTGAACAAGTGGCAAGCGTCTTTTGCTTCCAAAATTTGTCACTAGATTAGGATTCTTTTTACTAACTCCTCTTTGAAGCATTTCATCAAACAACTAGCAAAACATGGAAAACATAAATGGTGATAGCTTTGGTTCATTTAGAGTAAACTAACCTTATAGGGGTCATTCACAAGCTCTTGTTAATAGGGGTAGTCTTTTAGTTCAACCTAAAAGGCTTTCTACCTTGCCCTTAATGAAGCAACTAAGGTCATGATTGTTTCAAAGAAACTAATTGGAGCAAAGAACTTCACCTCTTGGAGCTAGGACATGAAGATAGCATTACTTGGGAAGAATAAACTTGGGATAATAAATGGATCCATGAAAGAGGCAAGAAACAAGTTGTGGATATCCGTACTATGAATATTGGAACGCTATTGGTCCTTTCTTGGCTCTTTACTTTTTTATTGAATTTATACAAATGGTATACTTATGTAATGAATGCACATCAAGTATGGAGAGATTTGTCTAAAAAAATCAACCAAGTTTGTAGTAAAGAGATAGTGTTCATGAATCTTGATATTACTTAACCATTAAAATGAAAGACTTAGTAAATCAATATGTGATGAGACTTAAGCATTTATTGGATTAGATTGGCTCTTACATTGCCATTTGGCACCCAATGCTAGTGTGCTTGTTGGAACTCAGAGCATCTCACAAACAAAGGAAGATACTAGTGTTAAAATTGTAGTTGCAAGTATGATTTATATCTATTGGTCCACTAGGTTCTCATATTGGCCTATTTAGATGTGTCATTTTATTGTAGAATTGTACTTGTTCTAATGTAAATGTCTTTACTCATCTTTTTCTTTTCTTTTTTGATTCATTCACGAGATCTTATATCCTTGATAAATGGATGCTTTTGTTATTGGTTGGTAATAACACCCTTTGCTAAGTTATTATGTACTTATTGTTCTCCAATATGGTATTAGATACTGGGTCAAGAAGCATGATGGTTACAAGAGGTAAGGAATCAAAACCTAACACCCCAATCTCATGCAACAAGGATAACACATGTCAATGATTACCAACATGAATAAGGATGGTTACAAGAGGTAAGGAATCAAAACCTAACACCTCAATCTCATGCAACAAGGATAACACATGTCAATGATTACCAACATGAATAAGGATAGCTATATGAGGTGATAAAAGCACATGATGACAAGTAAAGGCAAGTTATGCAAATGAAAAAATATCCTTATGAAAGACAATGTCACGAGTAGTGATAAATTGATCTCCTTCAATTTTAAACATGTGATATGCTTTTTACATGAAAGGATATCACATAGAGATGCATGTAATGGCCCAATGTCTAAATTTGTCATGCCATGTAAGGTTTGTAGTATAGCATAGGTATCCAAATATTCTTAAGTGATCTAAAAATGAAACTTGCCAAAGAGAATCTCAAAAGGATCTTACCTCTTAAGAACTTAAGTTGTTGTCCTATTAATCAAATAAGTGGTAGAAAGGATACATTCATTTTAAAATCTAATGAGTAAGTGCACTTAAAACTTTAGCATAAATGTAACATTGAAAAAATGGTGATATTTTCTCTCCAAGAGCCAATTCCATTACGGCATATATGGGCATGAACTCTTATGAATAATGCCATGAGACTCAAAAACTAATGTGCATTCATACCTAAAAGAAAAAATCAAGTGTGTTATTTATGCAACACATATAATTGGTTTTAAACAATGTTGAAACCATGGCAAGAAAAGGTCTTGAACTTAATCAAACTTTCAGTTATGGTTTTCATGAGGAATGCCAATGTCCCTTGTGAAAAATCATTGATAATTATTAGACAATACTTTGCACTTAAATACATTGAAACCTTGTAAGGCCCTCATATATCTACATAGATTAATTCAAAAATGACTTAAGTGGATGTGGGGCTACATAAGTGTTCAGTGAAATCCTACATGTAAGTGACATGTCAAACAAATAATATAATAATGAGTAAGATATCATCCCATAGAGACTAGTGATTACTAAGCCAACTAATTACTAATGGTGAATAATTCCTAGAATTTATCTAGCAAACCAAAATAAGAAAAAATAAACTAACCAACTAAATTTAGGAAAAATCAATAAACAAAACATGTTAAAGTGTCTAATTTCACCTAACTACTAGGTACTAATGTTTATCATTTATGTTTGCAAGATTGATTTTATTCATGTGATGGCAGAATTTCTTAATTTATTCACTATCCTATGTCTAGGTATAGTGAACCTACTTAGTTCATTAACTCACTATATTTCTATATGTGAATTGAAATGAACTATGTACATTATGATTTATGAATATTTCAATTTACACCTAAAGCCACACAAACCATATGGTCTATGTCTATCCATATTAGTCTATGGTTGCACATTACATGAAGTAACTACATATCATTTCATGTTGGTCTCTAACATGCAAATCAAACCATGCAAGTGGTAGCTAATCACTCAAATGCATTAAACACAATAATTTGCATTTTTGCACACATAAAATATCTCACAAACCATCATAATCATAACATTTATACCATCGTAATTAAGTTGCATCGTAGCTCTAACAAATAAAACTAAAACATAAAGTCAAAGTAAGCAAAAGTAATGCCAAAACTTGAACAAAGCATTGTGTAAATTAAAAACACCAAGGTTGTCACCAAAATATCTTCAAATCATAGAAACATTGCACAAATCTACACATTAGAGGGAGTAAAAGAAGTTGTTCAGAACAAAGGGAAGAAAACACACAGAAATGTGCTACCGCCACGTGCTCTCACACACTGCCACCATGCGCCGCCACTATTCTTCACGGAAACCACCGAAAGGAAGCCTAAGATGCCGATCTACCCAAAAAATTACGCATATCTGTTGAAAACTTGTAGATTTTCCAAAAAATAAGCCCAAACGGCATTTGCCATCCACATGCCGGAAACTACTCAAATTTTTCAGAAAATAGCTCATATAGCCAAAAATCAACCTAGATCGACCAGAGATGGGTCCCGCTATCACGCTACCACCCTTTTTTGTCTAGGTTTTGGTCACCGGAGAAAGCAAACATGGCGACGTTCAGGTCGACTATCGCACAACCATCCCATGCAGATGTTCACCTATCTCTTTCATTCACAAGTTGCCCCTTTCTCTCTTCTTCTCTACCTCCCCAATCAACCTTCCTCATGACAAAACACGGTTCTTTTTCCTCCCTTGGATTTTTACATGATAATAGACACTCTAAAAAAAACCCCTTTGTGTGGCACTTTCCTGCCCAATAAAAGACTACACTTTTTCCTTCCCACGTGTGACAACAAACCTTATTTCCTTCATTATTTTCTCTCTCTTTTATTGGTTTGCTGCCTTTTAGGGTTTTCTGCATGAACAAACAAGATTTTCATAAATAAAGATAAATGTTCATATATTTTCACAGATACTATATTATATATTACCTCAACTAGACAAAATAAACCTATAAAAAATAAAGTTATCAATAAGAAAGGCAAACATGTTTGTTTCACCAATGAAAACACAAAACAAGACATAATGGAATCTAATGAGTGTATATCAATTGAGTCAAAGAACATATGCATGGTAGATACAAAATAATGTCTTAAATGTGGATGTAAACTGTTACAATTCATAAAAGTTTGAAATTTGTTACTTGAATTGTTGAAACAAAAAGTACAATTTTGTCTATTACATGATCATGCTAATGTTGCTCCTTAGATGACTCTAAGATGTATTGGTCATGTTTCATACTAACACTCCCATCATACTCCCACCCCATTGGTTGTAAAGATACAACAACTAGGTAAAAGGATGATACAACAATGGAAGTCAAAGACAATTGTTGTAGCCATGAGGTTTATAGAAATAACTAGGAAATATAAAACATCATTCAAGTGAAAATTCAAGTGAATGGTAACATGACTTGTGTGTGTCACTAGAATCATCTCATCATGAGCAATCATATAGTCTTAGATTCATGTACTACTAATCAATGAGATTTTAGATAATTAAAATTACTAGTTATATGGCCACTAATTATTGTGTCTACAAATCAAGTAAAATATTTGAGCACATTGAAAAGATACACCTTGAATATTGTTTGCAGCAAATTCTATCCCATTTCTAGGGCTATTGACTAGCCTGGTAAATTATGTTGGAGTGAAAGCAAAGGTGTTAGTACTAGAATTGTCATTGCCATTGATTTGACTCATAATAAATTTGTTGTTTCCTTTAGGTGGATACCCCACAAACTTATAGCATTTGTCCTATCGATGCTCCATTATGCCACAATGGGAACATTTAGCCAAGAATAAAATGTCCCTAACTTTGTGGCCAACCTTTTTGCAGCAAGAGCAAGTGTCTCATCTTTGATTAATGGTTTAGGCCTTAAAGTAGCTAAGGCTTAAGGCTAAAAAGGGTGGCCTAATGTGGAGTCATGATTGGCCAGCCCATTTTGGTAGAAATATGGGTAAGACTCATGAGTTGGATTAGTAAAAACTAGAAGAGAAGGCTTGGATGCATAACCTAAGTGAAAACTGGGTGTGTGAGACTCCAAGTGGAAAATAAGTGATTGTTGACCTAAAAGATGACCCAAGCAACATCATCATCCTTAAAGGAGGATTTACAAAAACTCTAAAACTCTTGCTACCACATTGTTGCTTGCCAATAAGGCACCGTTGCTTTTTCTCATTCCATCTCTTATGTTTTGTCATATTACAGACTTTCTCCATAGCATAACCAATATATTGTTGCCATATCTACCACCACTAAACCTGCTACCTATCAAGAAGTTGTATGTGATCCTAGTAGACTTTTGCTCTAATTGGAGATCAAGACATTAAAGTTGAATCACACATAAGATCTAGTTTCCTTGCTTGTAGGTAATTAAATACAAAGTTGATAGGAGTGTGAAGCACTACTAGGCGTGATTAATGGTAAAGGAACACAACCAATGTGAGGGCAATGATTTCTAGGAGACTTTTGCTCTAATTAGAAAGATGGTAAATGTGCAGGTCTTATCTATCCTTACTACCAACGATGGTTAATGGTTGTACTAGATAAATATTCACAATACTTTCCTATAACATGATCTTGATGTTGAAGTTTATATATGAGTTCTTAAGGGAACTTGAAAAATAGGCATAACAAGGCTAGCAGATGATGAAAATTAGTTTATGATTTAAAGCAAGCCTCAAGATAGTGGTACTAGAAGTTCACATAATTCTTGATTAACAATGACTTTCATCATTAATATCACAATCACTCCTTATTCATTAAGACAATGGGTAAACACTTGCTCATTTTATTTATATATATTGATAATATGATCATCACAGGTAAGGATGAAGCTTTAATATCAAATTTAAAGGATTATTTACACTTTAAGTTTCACATGAAGGACTTAAGAATAGTGAAATGCTTTCTTGGTATTGAATTTGTACATTCTAAACCTTAGATCCTACTCAATTAGAGAAAGTATACATCGAAGATCATATCATAATGTGGTCTAGCAAGATATAAACCTATGGAGGAGAATTACCCTAGAGTATAATGTTGTCATTGATGATGTGAATGATCCTCCATTGACAAATATCACTAGCTACCAACAATTCACAAGAAAGATGATTTATCTCACCATTATAAGGCATGTGTTATGCAATGCACATTCTTTACCAGTTTATGTGCACTCTTGAGGTAACACACTAGAAGGCAACTTTTTGGAGTGTTAGGTACATTAAATGCTCTCTTATGATTACTCATACAATTAAATAATAAGTTAGACTAACAAACTTATTATGATTATTATTATTATAGGAAATGTCTTATAAGTAAAAGATCTGTGATAGGTTTCTTATAATACTTAATGATTCTCTTGTTTCTTAGAGATGCTAGAAGTAAGGGACAATCTCAAGCTCATCTACAAAGTCTAAATATCAACCCCTAGCCATTACCTTATGTAAGGTGATTTGGCTGTTGGGATTTCTAGATGATTTGCACATACCATGAATAAGACTCATCTTTTTATTCTATGAAAATGAATCTAAAATGGAGAAAGCTACAAACTCTATTGTTCATAAGAAGACCAAGCATATTATCACTTCATCCAGTAAAATATTGCACATGTAAGTATTCAAACTTCTCATATTTCTACCAAAGATCAACTAACAAATTTGTTCACCAAAACAATTGGCATATAGCAATGCTACTTTCTTCTTAGCAAGTTAAGAATATACAACCTATATACAACATTAACTTGAGGGGGGATGTTAAAAATGTAGCAGCACATGTGATTTATTTCTATTAGCCCACTCATATTCATATTGGCCTATTTGGGTAGATGTGTCATTCTGTTGTAGAATTGTACTTGTTTTGATGTATATGTCTTTATTTTGTTTCTTCTTTATTTTTTCAATTCATTCATAGTTCATGTATCCTTGATAAACAAATGCTTGCATTATCAATTGATTATAACACCATTTGTTAAGCTATTATATACATATTGTTCTCTAATAAGTAGAATCTATGCTTAGGTTACATAAGACTTACAATACATTTAGAAAATAAATCACGAACATTTGTTCATTTTCCTTTCTCATTGAAGCCATAAACATAAAAAAGGATGAAGAAACTAGCTAACAAATGGCCTAGGTGTAGCTTGATCAAACGCCATGGCATTCATGCTCAAATCTTGACTTTTGCTAAGGAAGATAGGTGGAAAGGTGATGTTTGCAAATGCAAATGGAGCTTCTTCAAGATCACAACATTTCTACACAATATAGGTTAACCAATGTGTCATTCAACTCATACAATGGTCATTGCTCCTCCAAGACTACAACACACCACTAACCACCAACTAATGCTCTTGTTGATATGGCACCCTGACCAAATGCATGCCAACAATATAGAAATAAAGGCCATAAGATATGAAAGTATTTTTACCCAATTAAATGTGGTCATTGTGATACTTTGGCCATAAGAAAGAAAAATGTTACATTGATCAATCATTTACAAATTAAGGGAAAAGGGAGGTGAAAAAAATCTTCAAGAAATCAAATTGCCAAGGACCAAGCCCACACCACTATTCATATACTTATCAAGGAGTATCAAGATAAAGTCTTAGCCTTATTGAATGAGAATACTAGGTCCATTACATACATGGCAAGTATAATTGCTAAACACAAATTACTTTTTTCATTGGATTGTAGAATTTAAAGCTAGTAATACAAGAGATTTTTATTGCTTGATATCACCTTTTCAAGTCATGTATTCATGAACATAAGACTATTAAATTGTTGAATTGTAATATTTCACTCACATTGGCTTTATTATAATTCAATATAAATATCATTTATATGATGTTTTACGTATACTTACATTTACTTCTAATTTATTGTCTACCACAAAGTATACCTACGATAATCAGTATGTAATTAAATTACTTTCCAAATTTTCCATTTGCAGGATATATGGATTGATAAAGTGACAAGACTATGTGTTGGATCCTATAGCAACCTAAAAAAGGGGTAGGGGGGGGGACTTAGATGTCTTGTATTTCTTGAAAAAGCGATTCGATTGATGGGGGGGGGGGGGGGGGGGGAGTGAATTAGGTTTCTCAAAAATTATTTATCTTTTTCGTTTTATCTATATGAATCAATTTTATGGCAACAAATAAATAACTCACATAGAACACACTCACACAAAGACAAGTATTTTTGGAAGGTGGTTCAGCCCAAGCCACCTCGGCACCTACTCTACCTCACTGTAGCAACAACTCGCTAAAGTCACTCTCTAATTAATTAACCAATTGATTATAAATTTAAGCAATAAGTAACAATTAAGTACAAATTTTAAACTCAGCTTTTGTAAGATATGCAATTTAAGTTCCTATGCTTCCAACAAATGCTAAAGACTCAATACATAATGATATGGACCAAAGCCTCAAATTCACATGAACCCTAACATTGTTCACTCATATAAATCAACTTAAATATGATATGAATTAAAAGCAATTTGATTTCCTAATAGGTTTATCAAAGTAGTAATGAGCTCATATTAGAATCACATAAATGAAGAATGATTTCGTGAGTTTTATGAGCTTGAGTGAAAAGTATAAAATGCTTGTAAGATGCTTACTTTCTCTATGATTTTTGGCCAACCAAATAGTAGTAAGTATAATACTCTTAAATAGCTTTAAAACAACTAACCTCTCAACTTCAAAGAGTCGTTTTGACATCTCTAAAGAAGATCACATCTTCTTCCCGTTATGAGCTTTCTCTTTCTTATTCTCTGTCTATTTTCGAGCTGTTAAGAGATAAGAGACATAGGGCTGCGTTTTGTCTTAATCACATTCAAAATATGCTCCAAAATGTCATTGTTTCATCTAGATTTTATGTTCTTAATTTGGAGCTTCTTGGAGGTATAAATACTCCTTAATCCTCTTCAATCTTGAAATAATTGTTCATGGGTGTTTCATAGATTGATAAATCAACTTCTTATTTACAAAAGCCCCATGATTTCAGCTTTAGAAACCATCTAATTTGCTTTTAATTTTTCTTTTAAGCAATTAGGTCACAAACTACAAAGAACACCTTAATTTTTTCAAATTAATCTTCTTTGTGCAATGGGTTACTAATTTTTCTTCATAAATATCTTCTACCTTTTTTTAGCTTGAATGAAGCAGTAGCCGGCAGCCAAATTTGATGCCAAGTATCAGGTGACGTGGAGCAAGTCATGATCTGGGTTGTGGGCACGTGGGTGCTTATGTGTCGTGTGGACCGCAAGTATGGATCGGGCACACTTCTGTTGGGTCACGCACATAAGCAGGCTTCGCGGGTGTACGAGTGCTTATAAGTTGTGCAGGTCACTTAATTCGGGTCGCGCACTAGATTGGGTCGTTCACCTTTGGGCTCTATTGGTCTAGTTCGTTAAAACAGTGTCTACTTTGTGTTGGGTCTAGATCGCACGGGCCTGGATTATAAATTGTAGGCTAGTATTTCATCCTAGGTCTGTTGCAATTTTTTCCTGCATAATTGTTCCAACATTATTTTTTTAATAAAAGCCAATAAATAAAAAATTATTTTAATTATCTTTTTCTCATCATCAAAATGTTAATAAATTCTAATATCATTAAAATATATTCCAACATTATGTAAAGTAAAACATGGTCTTTACTATTTGATTTTAATTTTGATAGTACCCTCAATTCTATAATAGAAAATTTATATTTTTGGAGATGAACGATTCTTGTAAAAAAGCTTATGCTTCTATGAATTGTAATGTTTTGCATAAGAGATTAAGGCATCCATCATTTGATGTTTTGTTTCTTATTTCACATGGCATTGACAAGGAATTGTTAAATGACAACTAAGCATGCATTATTTTTCCCCTAGCAAAATAATGTGTAATCATCATACTAGCACTACCACAACTTAATATATTTAAGCTAATCTATATGGATAGTTAAATGCCTTATAAGTTTACCTCTCATTCAAATCTTAAATATTGACTTACTACTATTAATTATTTATCACAAGGAATAAAGATTTTTCTCATGAAGGCCAAAGCTAGTACCCTTGGCAATATTAAAACCTTTTTTGCAATGATATTCACAAAATTTGGAGTTTACATTAAGCATATTAGAACAAACAAGGTGTAAAACTTTTTTTTGGCTCAACATGTGTTTCCTTCTCTAAATCTTATGACATTAAACATAAGAGCTCATGTCTACTCTACAACAAAACAAAGCAATAAAAAGGAAACATAAACATTTATTTAATGTCACAAGGGTAATAAAATTTCAAGAATAAGTTCCAACATGTTTTTGAACTGAATTTCTCCTCAAGGCTACTTATTTAATAAATAAAACACTCACTCCTTTTCTTAAAGGAAAAACACCATTTGAGAGAAAAAATTGGGAAGGCAACATCTTCTGGCCACCTTAGTGTGTTTGGATGTTTATGTTATGCTACAAACCTAACAAAAAAGGGTAAGTTTGGGCATGAAGTCATTATAAGTATTTTCATAGGATATCCTTTTGTTTAAAAAGGTTATCGATTATACGACATTGACAATGAAAAAAGTTTTCAACCATGATGTAATTTCATGAGATTATCTTTTCATTTAAGCATGCTTCTACACCTTCAAGTCATGAGCATGTGCATTCATCATCTTCTTCAAATATTAGTATACAAGACCTTAATTCATTCCCCTTAATGCCATACATATGCTTAGAATCTAGGCTGCCCATTGATGTCAATCCTAGCTCAAATTCATTGCCTTACTCACCTATTACAATTCTTATCATAGAGAACCCTTTATCACCATCAAAATGAATAGGTAGAACTTATAAACCACCCATCTAATCTAGAGATTATATACATTTAAATGTCAATACAATTGGCATTCCTCTTCCTACTACTTCACATGCACCACATCCCATTTTTCATATTTTGTTATATCACCAATTATGCATCCATCAGAATAACGTTGTATCCTCCACCTTTGCCATTATTGAGTCATTCTCTTAACAAGAGGCCATCTATGATCCTAAGTGATAAAATGCTATGATTAAGAAGATTCGAGCTTTAGAAAGACTATTGGATGCAAATGGGTGAATAAGATGAAGTACAAAGCTAATGGGAGCACAAAAGGATGTAAAAATTGACTCATAGTATAAGGATGGGCATTAATTGTCCGGAGACTTTCTCTCTTATAGAAAAAATGGTGATTGTTTAGATTCTAACAAATTTTAGTAGAAACTTATCATTAGGATTTAAATCAAATGGACATACATAATACTTTCTTCCAAGGTGATCTTAATGCAAAACTTTACATGACTATTCTTGAGGGTATTAAGTAAAAGGAGGGAACAAGGTATGAAAATTATGAAAATCATTATATTGTTTAAAGCATGCATCCAAATAGTGGTACCAAAAGTTCTCTTGAGCTCTTCTAGGGAATGATTTCTACCATCACAATATGACTACTATCTATTTATTGAAAAAAATAATTAAGGATCTTTTCATTGTTTCATTTATGTAGATGATGTTATAATTACAGAAGGTGATAAGAAGTCTTTTCAAGAACTCAAAGAATGTCTACCTTAAGACCCCGATTTAGTGAATTATTTTAAAGGAATAGAAATGGCAAGATCCAAGTTCAGTATTGTGATGAATCAACAAAAATAGGCACTAAAGTTAATTACAAAATGTAATGTTGCTGGATGCATACCCCATAGAAAAGAACTACAAGTCAACCAACAAAAAATATGATGATGCTATGTAGAGCAGAGGATATGCACCATTGAAAAATATTACTAGCTTTCAATGATTAATAGAAAAATTGATTTATCTCAATGAAAATACCTAGTATCAATAATGCCATACAAATATTGAGCCAATTCATGTATACTCCTAAGGAATCTCACCTTATAGCTACTTATCAAGTTATTAGGTACACTAAGAACTCATTAGGTCAAGAATTATTAATGAAGTCATATAATAAACTTGAGTTGCAAGCCTATTGTAATCCTACCTATGAGTCATGTCTTATAGGTACAAGATGAACAATAAGTTTTTGTGTTAAATTTGGAGAATCCTTGATTTCCTAGAAATGTAACATATTGTTCACAATATCACAATCTTTAATGGAATCAAAGTATCGTGCAATGGCATCAAACACATGCAAAATAATATAGCTTCTAGGGCTTTACAATGATTTTTAGGTACCACTATCAAGGAGTGAGGGAACTATCTCACCCATTATCCCTTGTCCCACCTATTTCAAAAATGGAAAAACTAGAAAAGCGGGAGCAATAAGGCATTGACCTTCGCCTCCCACGCATGTTAGGACAGCTTGAATAAGGAAAAAGTCTGAACCCCTAGAGCTGGAAAAAGGGATCTCTGTTCCTAATGTTAACCTGAAAAATTGTGTATAAAAGAAACCCATCATGTTTTTTATTCGTTGAACTTGTGGTTACAAACCTTTTCAATCCTTTGTGTAAATCATTTGTATACTTATAAAACAAGTTCCCAGCAGCAAGTTTTCTTCCATCCGTTAGCGATCTGCCTGGATTTAACAATAACACAACACAAATAGGAAAGGGCAATCAATCAGTCCAATAAAAGGGTTGGAAAGGAACCTAACACTTCAAAGGGTGATTAAAGAGACTTCCATTAGACTATTAGAGACAAAGGTTAACATCAAATAAAAAACAAAAAGTAGCTAGATCAGTTTGTTCATTATAGAGGATTCAACTGCACTAATGCTAGCTAGTCATAAGATCTAGTAAGGGATAACCCAAGTTCAATACTGTGTGAGCGTAAGTGTGTGTATAAATAATAATAAAAAAATGGTGACCTGCCATTTTCTCAATCATAACTAAGTTTTGTTATGGAAATAAAAAAACAGAAAAGGCAAAATAAAAACCCCTTTAGTCGTGTGAACAAGCCCACAATCTAAAACTCGATTTCCAGAGGGCAAACTACTAAGAAAGAAAAACCTTTACAATATGAAGGCGAGTAAACCAAGAGTATGAGCCACGTTAACCGAAGGAAGGGTCTTCGTGCAAAGTCTCGAGACCGAAAGGTCAATGGGAGAATCTACGAGGGGTCGAGCGCCTACTCAAAGTAGAAATTGATTGGATGAGGTTGTGGTGAGAGCTAAGACTATAGCCTCAGGACCAATACAACTTCCAATGAGGTCGCGCAACATCCTGATGATTAATCAAACTTAAAATAAGATCAAAAAGAAAACCAATAGCATTCGTGGAGTACCTCCAAGTTTATCTGATTAGAAACATATTCCCATCTGTCTACTTACATCAATATAACAAAAAAGAAAACCCAAAGCCATCGAGACAATTAATGGCTGCTGTAAATGGAGGAAGCATGTGGTGTTGATGCATCGCCTCAATTAACCATTTCTTGCTTTTTGTGCCATCTCTTAATCTCCTTCACTAACAAGCCCTTACTTTCCTCCTCGTCGCCAGTTCTTCTATTACCAACATGCTTTGGCTTCTTAGGGTTGTATCCGAACTGAAAGCACATCTTTGTTTCTGTTATAGTTTGGGATAGGAAAGCTAGAGAGTTAAAGGAGGATTTATCTTGACAATGAACATATGTATAGCTACAAATAGCATTGTGTTAGTTTCCTTTTCCTAATTATTTTTATTTTTTAATTCTTTTTGTCCCTCTTGGGAGATGACGGAGAATACCAGAAGTCAAAAACGCCTTGAATAATCCACAAAAGAAACATTCACTAGAGTACAAGTGCTATGACCAGCTATTTCTCATACTCCAGAAAAGCCCCCCTAGAGGCATCCCAAATCTGAGGATCTTTCTTTCAGAGGTTATTTAAAAATTAAAAAAAAATGTCCTAATTCTTTTTTTAACTTTAATGGTCCTTTCTAAAAGTAAAATCCAAAGGTTGGATTAGACAACGAGGAGTATCCTTCTTGCCCGTTCCCAACTTTCTCTTTCCATTTTCGATATGTCCTAATAGGCCAATCAAAAATGACGATTAATAGTGGGCTAAATAGGCCCAAATTGAAAAATCCAAAATAATACCTTATGCAGGAATCCAGTCTCCACATCCAGTACTACTTTATGGTTTAACGAGCTGGAAATAGATTGAAAAGAGAAGGTTTTTGTCAGTCTAATAGGCTAACAAGTATCAAACACCCTAATCCATCGGCGGCCAGTGAATGCTTCCTCTAACTAGGGCTGAGGGGCTTGCAAACATTGACATGGTCACCAACGCTAACCAGCTCTGGTCAACCCTTTTCATGGCTACAACTACTTGAATATCATACTTACTTATAATTAAATTATTTCTTTTCTTCTTTTGTTTGTTTTTCTCTATATCTTGTAAGAATACATCTCAAAAAGGTTCTGTTTAGCACAAAAAAACTGATATCCCAATCGGTTCTTAAGTACGTTACCGTTCAATGCCGAAATCATAACTGATTGTTGGGAAATCAAAGTGAACAAGATATTAAACCAAGCAAAAAACTCAATAAGGACAGCAACAATGAAAGAGAGCAAAGGGAGGAAGCCCAAAATTTACGTAGTTTGAGATAATCTCTATCTCCATGGTACCAAAAAAAAAGTCTATTCTATTATAAAGTAAAAAGAAAAAGGGTTTTTCTCTCAGCTTTCAGATTCTTCAATCTCACAAGCCTTATTTTCTTTCTCTACCCAGGATGGCCTTTAAATAGATAACCGGGGAACATTACGAAACCGTAGAATGGCTAATCATAGATTAGCCATGTCACTTACAAGTAGAAAGCTATATTTACTCTAAAACCCCAAAAAAAAAATATCCCCTTGGAGTTAAATTAGTATATCATCCCTACATCTTAGGAAAATTTGCTTCTTAAACTATGATTCTAATTGGAGTTGATCTCAGAAATTTGCTAACAGACTTCTAGCTTGTCCTTTTTGAACCACTTTGTCAGAATACTAGGTCCGTGGCCATAAATATCAATATTCATCCTAGGTCATACGATTTTTCAATACTCTTTTGTTGACCATATGTCTTCGCAACCAACTGCATCTTGCTCCTTGGTTGTAAGTTCTTGTCCTACACATTTAGCTTCAGTACATGTTTGTTCCTAAGTGTTCTATTCTGTTGGATTCTAGCCTCTCTAGCAATCAAGAAGGGGGTTTGAATTGATTGGCTATTAAAATCAAAACAGTTATCACAAGATATAATGTAGCAAAATTAAAGAACCAAGCAAGTAAGCAGGATAGAGCACAAGGATTTTTAAGAGGTTTGGTCACAACAAACAACTGCCTACATCTCCTTACCTTTTAACCAATGTCATTAAAAAATCTCTTTCACTATTCTTTGCAACCTTTACAAGAGTTCTCAACTCTTTCATCCAATCTCTACTCTTAAGAGATTAATTCCAATCCCACCAAAGACTTCAATGGTGAATAAATACAATAGTATGATGAACTTGCTATGAATATGTAAGTTGAACAAGTAAACACACTACTCAATTAGGATCAATAAAATCAAACAAAGTAGTACGGTAAGGAAGTGCTAGTAAGATGATAGCTTTGATGAACACGTTGCAGCAAGCTTGAGTGCTTAAGGGTTTGCAATGTACTCCAGGGTCACACTTCTTCCTTGATCTTTTTCTTCTATATAAAACTTCTTTCCATGGCCGGTCTTCTCCATAGACGTTTGCTTCTCACAAATACCCAATTTCCTTTTTCATATTTTCTTTACACCCATTCCTTTTCTTGCTTCAATTCAAATCCGGATGCATCTAATCTCTATCTTGTCTTCATTCATTCATTCAAAAACGGCTAATATTCAAAAGTCTTCTTCCACCTTTGGAAAAGTTCCACAATGGTGATAGAAGCTCGTTCCCCCTTTTATCTTTCTTTCCTTTCTCATAAGACTTTAACACAAAGGAAGAAATCATACCAAATAGGTGTTTCGGTCTTCAATAATGGTTCAAATCTTAATTTCCTTTGCTGAAAAACTCCCCTTTTTGTAATAATAGATTTTCTTTCAAAAACCTTAGCGAAATTTTCTCAAATATCACTCCATCAGGTTGCATAGTGGAGGTAAATAGTTCCAAATAAGGAATTCAGACCTGACATGTGAAAATGGTATCCTCGAATGTGATTCTGAAGAGCGATACAATCACGGATCGCGGGCTGCAGGTCTGAGGAAGGATAATCGACCTTTAACATCGCAGCTTCTCAGGAATCCAACAATAAGTGCTTGAATTTGTGCATTCCATTTCAGTTTTAGCCAGACTGTAATGAATCTTGCTAACGATATGTGTAGTTTTGAGTGAGAATGAGCAATGTCGAGGTCTAGCGTTTCAGCTAATTCAGGCGAGACTGGATTAAGTGCTTTACACGGGCTTGTCTTGAGCGCTTTACACGGGCTGGGCTTGCACACTTTCTTAAACGCGGACTGAGTATCTAATGCAAGCAAGGTTAACATGGTGCGCTACAAAGTGGGCCAAGAGTTGGGTTGGAAAGCCAACACATATCAAAGTTGGCATGTTGAGCTACAAACTGGACTAGGTAATGAACTAAAGGTCCAACTAAATCTGCACAAATACAAGAAATCACCTTCCCAAGCATAATATCCACCTGAGAATAAAAAAAAAAATACCCCTAAGAGAAAATGATTGTTTATTTTGTCATATCAAAACAACAAAACATTGGTATTCCATAATCTCATTTCACAATCTCCCCTTTTTTTATAGTGACAAAATAAAGTGATATGAGGTTCAAAGTTTCTCCCCCTTTTTGTCACCATCTAAAAAGGAAAGTAACTCCCCTTCAATGTATGCCATAGATAGCTCCCCCTCGAGATATGGCAAATAGCAACAAGAGATAAAGGGGAATTAACAGCGAAAACATATAGCAAGGAAATTTCTATAGACAGAATGCTTTCCATGGAATGTGGATATGTGAAGTTGGAAAAGATCAATTCTATCATGATTCGGAATAAAGCAATAAAGAGACATAAAGTCCATATGGTAAGCACAACTATGATGGCAAAATATAGCAAAACATTATTATGGCAAGGACTAGTTTAAGATATATTTTCCAACAAGCAGAGACCAAGCTCCCTACGTAAAGTGATAAACTTGTCTATATGTAAAGGCTTGGTGATTATGTTTGCCACTTGATGTTGTGTACTAATGAATTCAATGGAGATAATCACTTTTATTAGCATGATCTGGTAGAAAATGATGACAAATGTCAATATGTTTGGTGCATGAGTGGAGTATGGGATTTTTTTGATAAATTGATTACACTAGTGTTGTAACACTTAATTTTTGTAAGATTTGGTGATATGCCAAAATAATTAATTTTACTTCATCCATAAGATTTGTGCACAACTATTTCCTAATGCTATGTATTCTACCTCTGTGGTAGAGATTGCAATACTATTTTGCTTCTTGGAAAACCAAGAAATTAACATGGTGCCTAAAAAATGACAAGTACCACTAATACTCTTCCTGTCTAAGATTGACCCAGCAAAATCAGCATAGCTATATGCGTGCAATGTGAGAGAGGATACATGAATACCACAATCCTAGCATGATTGTACCTTTCAAGTATTTAAAAATTCTTTTCATAGCCATTAAATGAATTTCCTTAGGATCATATTGAAAACAAGCACAAAGACAAATAGCAAACAATTTATTAGGTCTAAAGGTAGTGAGATAAAGAAGAGATCCTATCATGCTTCTATAGAGTTTAGAATCTACACTTTTATTGGAGACAGAAGAGTTAAACCTTGTTGTCATGCTCATAAGAGTTAAGGTAGGTTTGTAGTCTTTCAATTTAAAACGTTTCAACAAGTCACAAGTAAATTTCTCCTAACTAATGAGATTCCTTCTAGTTTTTGTTTGATTTGAAGACCTAGAAAGTAATTAAGTTCTCTTATCATGTTCATTTCAAATTCTTTCTGCATTAGGTCAGAAAATTCCTTGCATAAAGAATCATTAGTAACACCGAATATTATATCATCAACATATATCTATACTAATAGTAAGTCATTGTTCATATTTTTAAGAAACAAAGTAGTATCAACTTGCCCTTTTCTAAAACCTTGATCAAGTAGGAATTTACTAAGCCTTTCATACCAAGCTCTTAAAGCTTGCTTAAGACCATACAAGGCTTTAGAGAGTGTAAATGATGTTTTGGAAAATGGGGGTTTTCAAAGCTTGGAGGTTATTCAACATATATTTCTTTAGTTATGTATCCATTTAAGAAGACACTTTTCACATAAGGAATTTTCTAAATCTTCTAGCTATCAAGGCAATCTCATAATTTTCAAACTCTATTTCATCAACCTTTTCTACTTCTACTTTTAAAGCAAGTGACTTCCTATTTTCTTTTTCTTTTTCTCTTCTCATTAATTGCATTTCATGAGTTTTTAGTGATCCTAACAAATCATCTAAGGTCAATTTGTCTAAGTCATGTGCTTCATCTATTGCCATCTTCTTAAGATCCCAACTTTCAAGTAAAGACACTAACATTTTTTTAACCATTTTTTCATTTGTGTATGTCTTTCCTAGCAATTTAAGTTTAGAAACTATCTCAATAAATCTACCAAACATTTCACTAAGAGATTCAAAATCATTCATAGCAAACAACTTATAATCATGTGTAGCATAGTAATTTTAGAAGATTTAACTTTCTTAGTACCTTCATAAATAACCTTTAACTTATCTCATATTTCTTTACCGGTGATGCAAGAAGATACTTTATTAAACTCATGAGCTCTTAGGCCACTATATATCATGTTCATAGCCTTAGCATTTAATCCCATGATTTTAGCTTCATTTTTACTCCACTCATTAGTTTTGAGTAACATAATACCCTTTTTGATAACCTGCCAAGCTTCCAGATCTTAACTAGTAATAAATACTTGCATTAGTTGCTTCCAATGTCTATAGTTTATGCCATCAAACAAAGGTGGTTTATTAAACCCTGTAACAACTAGACATTTGTCTACAACCATTATAAGGATCTACTCTAGGATGTGAAGCTTTTAAATTAGAGAACCTAGCTTTTGATGCTAATTGTTAGGTATAATGGCTAACAAAGAAGGGGGATTAAATTGGTTATCTCAAGTTATGTCTATCAATTGGTCTTTAAACACTCGCAATAGATGCAAATAGAACACAAAGGTTGAATATAAGTAACAAGATAAAGTGCACACAAACAGTAAAGATAGACACAATTTTTCCACGATAGTTTGACCCTTTTCACCTACTTTCACCATTTTCTACCTCCAACTCAACCAGTTGAAGTCCTCTCTACTTATTGAGTAGGAGAAAACGTTCTCTTAAACTTTCCAACTCCTCCTCAAGGAGTTACACGAATCACCGATTACAATAGAAGGTTGACTCAACCTTATTACAACAACAAATCCTCAAATAGTGTGAACTTTATAAAAGATATTGCTAATCAAAGAGCTTGTTCAAGATTTTGAATAACTATCTAAGCTCTAATCATGAAACTCCTAAATATCATTAAACTAAGGTTTCGGATTTACAATAAGATTTATGTGCATATAATGATCAGAGTTTAATTAGCACATAAACAAGTGTATACAAATATGTATGATCACAAAGAAATGACCTTGAAAGAGTATCACCGAATATCACCAAAGATCATAGAGTATCACGGAAGCTAATAGAGATAGCAATGCTTGAGCAACTTCAAATCCTTCTCACAATTTTTCACAAATATCTCATCAAGAAGAGCTTTGTATATCATATTCAAATAACAAGAGCTCATTAGGATTTCTTGTCAAACCTAACACATCTGTAGCTTTCTTCCCCTTAGAAAATAAAGAGATTTCCATCAATCTACAATTGAAGCTTTGATTAATAAACAATCGTTCTGACATTTAGTCACTTCTCAAATCTTCCTGTTGGAGAATCAACTACCCAGAGAAAGAGAGAGATAGAAGTCATGCGAGAACACTTCGAATGGGGGCTAGGCCAATTAAACAGGTACTCCGATCTCTTAACTTAAACGGTGTTGTTTCTCAATGAGTGAGTTGTTAGGCTTGGATTGGCTTTTAAGTAAGCTTCACTAGTCCTTAAGTGGACTTTAAGTGGCCTGCTTCATGCGAGCTTGGATCAATCCTTAAGTGGACTTTGAGTGGCATGCTTCATGTGGGCTTGGATCATTCCTTAAGTGATCTTCAAGTGGCCTGCAAAAATATAAGATCCAGCATCACTTTTTCTCTAAAAGAAATTGTTATACCACTAATGTTTCTCCAATTTTTATTGCACAAAAATATTTCTTTTGAACCTATATGAGATTGCACTAAATAGGAATTTAGGAACCCGACTATTTTATAATATCATTAGTTGATATTATAATTTGCATACATTTTACTTCATTGTTGTTTAATTTTGCACATCAACATATGAAAAAAATTTATAAATTATATGGAATTAAAATTTGTCACAACAAAACATATCTTTTTCCAACAATTGATTCCCCCATTAAGAAGGTGGAGCAAAGCTTAAGAAGAAGCCTCCGAATCCAAAAATGGAGGGAACGAATAAAGTGGATGAAGGCTTTTACTGAAGCTGTCTTCAGCTACTTGAATGGTAAGAAGTCTCAACTTTGGTAAGTGATTTCATACCCGTGAATGTACATGAATTTTGTAAACAAAGGTGTTGTAGCATTTCCATAAGAAAAGCTAAAGTTTAGATTAAACCAACTTCACTTTGTGCTTTGTATTTTTTCTTTCCTCCTTGATGGAGGTTTTGTTCTTTCATATTGTGCGGTTTAGGTTGTTGCCCTGCTTGTCTTTTGTGTCAGCTATAAGAATCCAGCCAATCTCGGAGCTTCTCAAGGTGCAAAACATACCCATCCATAGAGTCTTTTGAGTTAAAGAGCCAGACTTCTTTCTCTTTTCACGACCAGAATCTCAGAGCTCCCTATTCCTGATAATTTTTTTCTATTTTTCTCTGCACTTCACGGGCACTAGTGACATAGATAAACTTCTTATAAAGGTCTCGTGATAGCGAGGTTAGAATCTATGAGAGCACGATTCTGTTGCGTCTCTGCCAATGAGCATAAAACAGTGACCCGGGTGCTAGATCTAGGAAAGAGCCATCAACTATTTGAACTTCTTTTTCCTGAGAAGGGTTAATTTCATGTTGTGGCTCCACACTGCGAAATTGTCTTCTCCAACCAGTTTTTCTGAAACGATCAAAGTTCCCGCAGATTCAGTCGGCGCTAAGTAAAATGGGTTTCTTGGTTCAACCACGATTCCTTCTTTTCTGGGTGCTAAGGCTCTGGAACAACAACCTCCCTGAGGGGGACAGCCAAATCGGTTCGTTCTTCTTCCTTCTCCTGCATCGCTGCTCCCACTTGCCATGGTTGAACAGAAAACAGAGATGATTAGAAGAGAATCAGTGAAGATTTGAGAATCAGAGAACCCAAAACAGATAGCACACTATTTGTTTGATAGAATGACGCTAGTACTAACAATAATGCGGAGAACCCCTTAGTTGCTTTCGAGAACGACAAAAAAAAAAAAAAACAATGATAATCAAGGGTATCATTATATCTCTGCACCAATCTTCAATCTTAACAAGAAACCAAATGTAAACTCGAAGCGTTGTAGATCTAGATTAGACTTATTAATAACTGCAACGAACCTTGCAGTAAAGCAGCAAAAATGGAAGATAAATCTTGCCGACCAAGAACACGTAATAGATTATCTGCTCCGATACCATGACAAGAATAAGGATTTGCATGACAACTTAGCAATGACCTTCATTATCAGGAACATATGATGTACGTGGCTATAAATAAATACTAAACTTTTCTGTCTATCTATACAGCATGAGAACAAGGAAAAATAATAAATTAAAAATTAGTTAATACTCAACGAATAATATCTAGTTACAGAACATCTGATAGACTACTGCACAATGAAGAGGACCCATGTTATGCAGCGTCATTCCTTAACACTTCAATGAGACATTACTAATTTGGCCGCCCAAAGTTGAGGAGGTTAGGGTTGTTGATTATGTCGAACATGGGATGCTCACCAAGTGTCTAACAAACCGCCTGAATGATTTTCTGCCTTCCACAATAGTGTTGTACATGACGTCTTCATTAGAACGCCTCAATTGTTTTTGCTTCTAAGACCATGCTACCTTGAAACAGCACAAGGTATTTCAAAGACTCTTCTGAAAACCTTTGCCTGCTCCTATTATAAATCAACACATTACTTTGACACAACTTTGATGAAAGAGGAAAGCCAAAAGATACCAAACCAATCAAGAACCTCCACGAGAACAACAAAAGATGAAAAAGAATAAAGGGAGAAAGCATAGAACCATAGAGCAATCTTTTTTATTATAGAAAGAAAACCAAATGGGTTTGTCTCTTAGTTCTCAAGGTTTCGTAATGTTTCCCAGTTCTGTATTTGAAGATTGGGAAACATTACGAAATACTCCTCAAATACAGAACTGGGAAACATTACGAAACCTTAGAATGGCTAATTACAGGCTAACCCATCACTAACAAATAGATATCATACATCTACCTGTATTCCAGTTTTACTAAAAACCCCACGGAAAATTTTTAAATCAAGTTCTTGCGGTTTTTTGTTTATCCTTATGATGCGATTGTTTCTATTATATGTTTATTTTCTTTATTATATATTTATTTTCTTCTTATTTATATTTCCTTTTCACATGTGTATATATATTAAAATGTACAATATGTAGGTAACATAATAAAACATTTCTGGCTCTCTTTTGCCTTCCACTTTGGCCTTCTTTCTATTCGATTCGGGTCTCTTCTCTGCCCTTAAACTTTGAGAAAGTCTCTAATAATCTTGTGAAATTAGTTTGGTAATTTAAGAGTCTGAGTTTCGTGTAATTTTGTTCCTTTGTTTCTAGTTCATGTAAGATAGTGGAGATTTGTATGGTAGCGGGTCTGGTGTTTCCACCATCAAATTGAAAAGAAAGAACTATTGACCTGATAGCCAGAGTGTTAGAAAAACCGCCCGAGCCCCAGTGTCATTTCCTCGAAAAGGAAGAAGCAAAAGTCATCTAAGACTAGTCAAGCACACAACCCAGATGACACCTTGGTCATATCGGTGCAGCCGGCCTATGCCCCAAAAATGGGGATTCTGATTTTCTTTTCCCATTCTTCCATTGAATTTCAATTGTGGCTTGAGTTAAAAAATAATAATTTGTCTGGGCAGACCCACGTGCACAGAGATATAAACTAAATAATCACATCAGTAATTCATTGCAAGTTGCTTCGGAATGGACGCACCAGTATTGACTCTAGCCAGCCCATCCAGGCTAGTGCGACGTTTATTACGTAGCACACCCATAAATCTGCCTCCAGATTGACTTGGAATGAAGACTACAACTGGCATTCTTCCTGTCTACAAGTCTCTGGGGTTATTTGAGTGGAAGGAAATACGAATCTCAACAGCTGAAAGGTATTGGAGAAGACTATCTTATTTAGAATGATCCATGCATGTGAAGGATTCAAAATTCAATATGGAAGACGAACACTAATCTCTTCAAACCGAAATTTGAAATGTCTGCTGCTTACAATTCTCTACACTATAAGAACTAGCAAATTACAATATTGACAAATATATAGAAAACCTCAACTAATAGATCACTTGTTTCTACGCGTATCCATATCTCTTCCAACCCATTCGAACCTGAGACCTTTTCTTCAGTCCTGAAAGCTGGTTTTCCCACACTTCCCTGGGAAATTTAGAGTTCTTTTCCAGCGTAAAAGCTTCCCCTGCTACAGAACCCATTGAATTGCTCAAACCCAACTCGTAATCATACACCATACGTGAAATTGGATTAGAAAGTGTCTCGTAAGCCTTTTGAACCTCAATAAACCGCCTTGTGCACTCTTCTTTTGCGGAGTCAGGACAGACATCGGGGTGGTATTGAAGAGCCAAGTTCCTATAGGCCTTCTTTATCTCATCAAAGCCAACATTCTCAGAACGAAGAGAAAGAACTTCGTAAAAACTGGAGCTTTTTTTTAGCGTGGCCAACTCATCAGCTCTACATGATATAGTATTTAGCTGATAAACCTTTCTCCTGGACCCAGTTTTGCATACCTTTGGAACCATTATTGTGGGCTTCAGATTCATTCGCAAGGAGATCTCCATGCTGTGCGTGCTTGAGCGTGTGTACTAGAGAGAAAGAGAGACAGGAAGCAAGTATGGATTAGTGGATATACATATATATAGAGGAATTAGGGTGTCGCTCTAGCAGGGCCTTAACTTATTGTGTGCTTAACGCCGGTTTGACAGAAGAACGTTGTTTTGTCCAGAAGTCATCGTCCTTGTCTCTATTAGGTCCTTCCTCGACGTTTCTGCTCCCGTGCGACGACCATACCTCATAAGTTGTAACGCTAATTCTTTGAACCTAAGCTAAATTCAATGCATTTAGTTGAGTTCCGGCCAACCCAATTAGAATATAATAGGACTTTGTAATAGCGTGTAGCCATCTTTTATTAAAAGGTAAGTGTTGGGTAAATGATATTGTCCAAGCGGCAATTCTAATGATACCAACAAATAATGACCATAATGGATGAATCAGACTGCCATTATTCAATTAAGTTACTGATGCATTATGACTTTTTCATCTTTTGAAAGCAAAGCGAGGGCGGGGTGAGAACTGGTAGGTTTTGGATTTCGAATTGACGAAGGGAAGGGAAAGATAGAAAAATGAGACCTAGTATACCCTAATAATTAAGCTGATGAAATTGTGAAAAAGAAACAATTATTTTATACGATGGAAGACGTTGGTTTGGATCCATTTCAGATAAATCAGAGAGCATCCATCGTTTTAATTCATTCGAGTTCGTTGGGACCAACAAGAATACGCACTCAACCATTCAGGGTGATGATGGACATCATCATTAGCTTTTGCTCAATATTTCAAACTTCAGTATTAGCATTTTTGACGTGAGTTGGAACAAGCAGAGACAAGATTTCTAAGCCCAAGTTAAATAATTAACGTAGCTTTATATATTCAAACCCATGTGCTATCCAGCTTGAAATAAACAGGCCATTTTTTATTTTTAATTTTTTAATTTTTTGTCTCTTCTCATGTTTGCAGCCTTTACTGAAGTGGTATTCAAACCGTGTTCTCTCTGCCGGCTGTAATTCTCCTATTTTTTAAGTTCGTTGTAATCTTGACTGATATCTTTAGCAATTGCTTCCTGGAAACCTTTAGCCATTAAGGTTTAATATACATCAGGTCCACCTATATCAAAAAGATAACTCCAAATTGTGTTTTGTACATCTCATATTTATTTAGCCCGTGTAGATCCAAATAACAGGAGAGCAGCCGGTCCACTTCAAAAGAGCTGTATGTGTCCTTGAGATAATTTTTTTTTTTTTTTTCACCAGAGATTCCATTCAGTGGCGAATTTCAGCTAAGAACTTTTATTTCTTAACCACTTGATCAAGGTCGCCATTTATCGAATTCCGGGTCAAGTAGGCCCACGTATTATTTGCTACGGAAATAAGTCCAACGAATATGCCACGGCCGAATGTTATGTGACACTGAATATAGAGCAACTACCAGAAATTTTTCTCCTCAATAGTCCTATGGATCAACCAACGATCATTTGGGATCATAACTTTCGTAAGTTCATTACTTTCTGTTGTGGGATTCACTAGTAATGAAGCAATTATCAACAATTAGAGACACCCGTCACATATATGTTCTTAAAACCCACCTTTAAATGAAATACTCAACTGTTCGAGGACTTAAGAACAGTCGTGAAGACTCCTCGGGAAAACCATTTCTCTAAGGATGGATAGCATTTCAAGCAGATCTCATTTTAGACCAAGGTTTTCAATTTTCATTGCTTTTATGGACTCTGGTTTTTCTTAATAATACCACGTTCAATTGTCACGTCTATTAGCTACAATCGATAAAGCCAATTGGACGGGTTTCATATATGTAAAATTGTTCAAATTACATATTCCCTCCATTTCGTCTAAACTAAAAACCTTTCCGCTGTAAGAACCAAGGTTTTAAGTGGCATACAGTTGTTGGCATCATTAGGAAGCAGTGTGTCGACATCTAAGTATTTTATAGGATCGGAGGTTTGAAGATGGCCACATGGACAGTAAGAAAAGAACACAGGCAACCAAGTTGGATCGGCGCTATCAGTCGACGACTAATTACCAAAGCTGGACAATTGTTAAGCTTGGCCCTTTCTTCCAGAATCATCGTAACTACGTTCGGAATGGGAGGATATGATTGATTCTTGGATTATATAAATCAAGAAGTCGGTAAAACATCACTCTATACGGCGGAGGGGATGAAGTTTTTGTTAGCCACTTTTTTAATGGACTCGTGAAAGCCAAGGAAATCGCTCAGCCACCCGCTGTCCATGCCTGTAATCACAACCTCCCACGGATATCTCAGGAGTTCGTATAGCACTTAACAGAATTAGAGTCTTTTTGCATAAATACCAGTCCCACTTCCAAAATTTTAATTTTTTGATAGAGTCTAGATGCCCAATCTCTTGGAACAGAGATAAATGCAAGAACATTTGTTTTCAAAGCGATTTTGAATGCATGACCAAAGGGAACTAATGATCCACAGAAGGAAAACTTTTGTTTGGAAGTTGGCACACAAGGAAATTCAATCGAAGTGTGTAGGCAATAAAATATACAGATTTAAGCGGGATGTATGAATTGAATTTTGGTATACATAATAAGTATGAAGGCTTCTGAATATTATTTAGATATCAAAAGGGCCAGAAACAACTACAGTTTATTTCAGGCGAATACATCACTTATATAGACATTAGCCTTACATAAAATATTATTTTCCAAAATACAAAAGTCAAGGTCGGTTCAGTCGGTCTCATTATCCTCATCCATATCAATGCCGACCATCATAGATTTTCTCCAGATTATTTCTTCTAAGTTGGTGCCTTCTTCCTTAGCTTTGTTTCTTGGGTGAGTGGACGGTGGAGCATTAGGCCTTCGGATATGGCCTCTAGATGATTCTCCAGGATGATATTCCTTGAATGCCAAGGCAGTGCTAAGTTGGAGTCCAAGCTGTCCAGTGAACCTTGGTAAATACACTTGCATGTAACGTGCTTGTGGTGCATACAACTTATGAGGGCTCTCATATGTTCCTTTTGACATAGAGTTCAGATACTCTTTCTGCATAGGAGCTAGCAGAGAAGGTAATCTGTTCAGCAGTGCAGCAAATGCACGTTTGCCTTTCTCCTCTAGCACTTTGTTGCTTCTTTCGGCCTCTTCAAGTACAGAATCGACTACACCAACACTCACTCGCAAGATTGGTGGGATGACACCAATTTTGTTCCTCAATTCTTCAAAGCAATCTCTTGACAATGGCTTGGTTAATATATCTGCTAGCTATTCACTTGATAGTACATAAGTTGTAACAATAGTACCCTGTGCTACCTTTTCTTTTACAAAATGAATGTCTATTTCTATGTGTTTTGTTTTGCCATACTAGACAGGATTAACAGACATATGTAAAGTAGATAAATTATTACAAAACATATGAATAGGGTGATATTGACTCACCCCAAGTGCCCTTAACAAATTCATCAACCAAATAGCCTCGGTTGTGCCTTCTACCATTGCCCTATACTCGGCTTCTGCCGATGAACATGATACAAAGTCCTGCTTTCAAGAAGACCAAGACATTAGGTTAGCTCCCATGAACATAAAGAATCATGTGGTTGATTTTCTGGATTGGTGATAGCCTCCATAGTCAGCATCGGTGAATCCATAAATGGTAGTGGGACTTTCACGATGAAACTGTAGTCCATAGTTTGCTGTCCCTTGCAGGTATCTCAAAATATGTTTGAGCTTGAAGAAGTCCTTGATCCATGGTGCATTCATTTGCTGACACAAGCGATGAATAGCTTGGCTAATGTTTGGTCGTGTCTGTGATAGATAATGCAGCGAGCCTAGGATGCTTCGGAATATTGTTGGCTGTGGCATGAAAATATCACCGTTGGCTATTGTTTTGTCTTTTATGGCCATAGGTGTTGAAAGCGGTATGCTATACATCATCTTGGCTTTCCGAAGAACATCCAGTGCATACTAGTGTTGTGATATAAATAAGCCAGTTTCATTATACGTGACCTGCAGACCAAGAATATAATGCAATCCTCCTAGGTCCTTAACGGGAAAACCACAGCCAAGCTCATCAATAAAATCATTGATCAATTTTGTTGTGTTTCCCGTAAAAATAATATCATCAACATATAATAGCACCCATAGTTCATTCATTCCCTTTTTATACAAAAAGAGAGATGGATCAAACACAGAGCAAGTGAAACACCTTTCTAGGAGAAAGCTAGAAAATCTTTCAAACCATGCTCGAGGGGACTGTTTTAAACCATACAACGACCTATGTAGCTTGCAAACATGTCCTAGAAAACGTGGGTCAGTGAAGCCTTCTGGTTGGAGAATGAATACAGGTTCTGACAAGTAACCATGTAAGAAAGCGTTCTCTATATCAAGTTGTTTGATACTCCAACCTTTGATAACAGCAAGTGAGATGACTAACCTGATTTTTGTAGGACGAATGACGGGGCTATAGGTTTCCAGATAATCTATTCCTGCTTCTTGATGAAACCCCTTTGCTACCAAGCGTGCCTTCAGTCGATCAAGGGTGCCTTGTGGAGTGAGTTTTGTTTTAAAAACCCATCTATTTCCAACCACGTTCATAGTAGGTTCACGAGGGACAAGTGTCTAGGTTCCGGCTCTTTGTAGTGCTATCATTTCATTGAGCATAGCTGTTTTCCAGCCATCATGAGAGAGAGCGTGTGCTATGCTATTTAGAGTGGGTGGTATATTATTGGTTACATGAAGGATATAACGAGGATTGGGACGTCGAACTCCAGATTGGCTTCTTGTCGTCATTGAATGGCTTTTAGAAGGTAGCTCAAATGGTGTTTGTTTGGTGGGTTCTTGAGTGGTGTTTGAAGCTGGGTTTTGTTGAAAAGAACAAGGATTCTTGTCGGGCTCAAAATGGAAACGAGATAAGGAGGAATCGGTGTTTAAAGTGGGAGAAGGTAGGTGTGCATGAGATGAGGTTTCTTGTTCTAGAGGGGTATTTAAAATAGTATTGTGTACTACCTCATTAATTGCGGACCCAGAATTTTCTCTTCTTCCCAAGAATTCCTCATGAAGACTTGCCAGATTTTGCGTTTCTTCTATGTACTGTGAGGTAGGTTCAGTCATGTTATTGTACCGAGTGCCATGTGTAACTCTTCCTTCAGTTTGTTCTTCTGTAGAGTGATGGAGTGGAGGTACTAACACAATATCATGATCTTATGTCATGTCTCCTTGTAGTACTTCAACGAAGCTCCTCACGTTTTGTTCTTGGAAAGCTCTTATATTTCTGACAATTTCATCATTGAAGGGCTAAGATTTATTTATGCTTCGTTCTTCAAAGGGATACACCTGGTCATTAAACACTACGTGTCTAGATATGAATAGTTTACCTATTTGCAAGTGTAAGCATCGGTAGCCCTTGTGTTTGGTGCTATATCCAAGAAACACGCATGGGACTGATTTAAAAGTTAACTTACCAGTCATCATGGACCTTAAGCATGGAAAGCATTATGAACCGAAGACTCTAAAAGTACTGTATTCAAGGATTCTATTATATAGAACTTCAAAAAGGGATTTATTTTTCAATACCTTTGATGGCAATCTATTTATCAGATAGATTTCTGTTGAAAATGCTTCCACCCAATATTTTCGTGGAACTGAAGCTTCCTGTAGCAAAGATCGTCTGAGCTCAACTATGTGTCTATGCTTCCGTTCCGTAATTCCATTTTGTTATGGTGTATAGGGACATGACATACGGTGCAATATTCCATGGAATCTTAGTTCTTCTTTTAATTCTTTGTTGGTGTACTCTCCTCCATTATCTGAGTGAAGCATTTTGATCTTTCCATCATACTGCCTCTCTATCATAGATTTAAATTCAATAAATGTATGATAGAAATCGGATTTCCTTTTCAATGGATAAAACCAAGTATATCTAGTGCATTCATCAACAAATATTGCATAGAATATAAAATTCTGACATGATTTTTTTAGAGATAGACCCCATAAATCACTATGAATACGTTCAAAAGGTATTTGTGATTTATTTGTTGATGAGTCAAAAGGCAGTCAATGACTCTTTGTCTCTAAGCAAATAGCACAAATCTGAGGTATTTCACCTCTTAAATCAATAAGTCTTTGCTTATGTAAGTTTCTCAAAATATATAAGTTTGAATGTCCAAGGCGTTTATGCCATGTGTTCCCATCTGTTGCTTGTGGATGAAGTGTAAGATAGGCTTGAGCTCGTTCACTTGGCAACACATACAAGTCTCCTCTTTTAGATCCCTTTAGAAGATTCTGTTGGGTGGTCAAATCCTTGACAATAAAAGAATTTTTGTCAAAAGAGACTAAACAAGGTTTATCTTCTGTCAATTTGGATATTGATAATAAATTCTGTTTAATTGTTGGAGCAACTAAAACAGAATTTAGTTTTAAACTTCCTTGATTTAGTTGTCCAGACCCTATGTGAGTGATTGGAATACGTTCTTCATTTCCAACAAATATTTCGTCAGTGCCAGTATATTTTGAGAATGATGACAAAATACCTGGCGATTCTACGATGTGAGAAGATGCTCCTGAATCAGCTACCCACTCATCATTCTTAGGTTCATTGATGTGTAGTGCAGTTAATGCTTTAGGTATGTTATTAGCTTGGAAGGAGTGATCAAATCGCTGCCAACACGCAAGACCTGAATGTCCTTTCTTTCTACAAATTTGACAAGTGATAGGATGTTAAGAGAAAGGTTGAGTATCATCACCTGTGGTGTTGCTTATATTGTTACCAAATCAATTTTCCCTGATTGTAACTTCCTCTGCTGTGTTGATTATAGGCAGTGGGTGTGAAGCCACGACCTTGAGAGGAAAATCTTTGTTGAGTTCCTCTTCCTCTATTGCTTCTTCCTCCACAACTGAATCGTTGAACGGAGTATGCTGTATTTTCATTTGGAGTTCTAGGGTTCTCCTTAGGATACTTGATAATTCGTGATTCATATGCTTGAAGTTGTGAAATCACAGTACTAAATTCAAGAATAGGTGGTCGAAACATTGCAATTTTGAATGCTTCATAAGATACGTCAAGGCTTTTAAGTAGCCTAAATGTTTTAGCAGAATCTAAAACTGGCTTACCAATAGAACTCAATTGATTCAGAATACCTTTGAATTCTGTCAGAAAATTTGATAGAGTTTTACCTTCCTTCCGAATATTGTTGAGTTGAGAAAGTAGATCAAACTCACGAGTTTTTGCTTTCTGAGCAAAGTGATTTGATAGCTCGTCCCAAACTTGTGCAGATGTCTCTAGTTCAAAAATGTGACCTAGAGCTTCTTCGGAGAGAGTGCTAATAATCCATGATTTAACTAATGTGTCACTTTGTGACCATGAGTCAAAATCAAGATTAAGAGTTTCGGTTTCTCCAATAGTCTGGCTAGGTTTTGGTGTTTCACCTATAATAAAACCTAGAAGCTTTTGTGTTTGAAGGAGTGACTTGATTTGAGTCATCCACGAAAGGTAATTCCCTTCGGTGAGCTTAATTGTAACAAAGTTGCTCACATTGATGGAGTTAGGGAATGGATAGGTGTTGTTTCCACGGGCCATGGTTGGCTATGATACCAAATTGAATTTTGGTATACATAATAAGTATGAAGGCTTCTGAATATTATTTAGATATAAAAAGGGGGCTAAAAACAACTACATTTTGTTTCAGGCGAATACATCACTTATATAGACATTAGCCTTACATAAAATATTGTTTTTCAAAATACAAAAGTCAAGGTCAGTTCAATCGGTCTCATTATCCTCATCCATATCAATGCCGACCATCATAGATTTTCTCCAGATTATTTCTTCTAGGTCAGTGCCTTCTTCCTTAGCTTTGTTTCTTGGGTGAGTGGGCGGTGGAGCATTAGGCCTTCAGATATGGCTTCTAGATGATTCTCCAGGATGATATTCCTTGAATGCTGAGTCAGTGCTGAGTTGGAGTCCACGCTGTCCAGTGAACCTTGGTAGATACACTTGCCTGTAACGTGCTTGTGGTGCATACAACTTATGAGGGCTCTCATATGTTCCTTTTGACGTAGAGTTCAGATACTCTTTCTGCATGGGAGCTAACGGAGAAGGTAATCTGTTCAGCAGTGCAGCAAGTGCACGTTTGCCTTTCTCCTCTAGCACTTTGTTGCTTCCTTCAGCCTCTTTAAGTACAGAACCGACTACACCAACAGTATGGGCTTCCATAAATAGGTTGTCTTATTGGACAAAACAAGTTGATCATGGGAAGAGATTTTAAAGGGAGGGAAGATGTCTACAATCTTCACAGGCCCAATGAACCTCTTGTGGCCAACTATGAAAGGCAGTGGTGACCCACTTAACTTTTACCTACTGTTAGACAATCATGTGTTATTTGTCATGTTATACAAAAACATCAAAGCCCATGTTCCAATCGAAGTAAACTTCAAAGCCACATTAGACTTAGGATACAACATAAGGTCCCTCAGGCTACTTCTTCTTCTTTTTTTTCCCCTTTTTTTCCTTTTTCTCCTTTCTTTTTTCCCCCTTGTAAACCAACTCATTATTGTATTTCTTGGTACTGGAAAAACAAATAATGAGAAATAGAGTACTCCCGTTAGTTCTAACATGGGTGTTCTATTTGGATTTATAGTTAAAGGTTGGTAGGTTTATCTTAAAACTTACGAGACATATATATTGGTAAATCGCAATCATTAATAAGGCCAAACATATGATCAAGCACTTTTAGTATGGGATGAAATCCCAACATCTATCAAAGTGGATTCTCTATGCCATCAGCTGTGTAAATCCAAGGTCGTATTGAATTATTGCGCATCAGGACCAGAGAAACAGTTACTGCTGGGAAGGCAAAGTTGGATTTCGCCTCTCTTCATTTCCCTATCCAATGCCAGCCGCCTTGATAGTTCGAATCAAACAAGAATCTAGTGAGAGTCTGCCAGGAAGTTCCAGTCTAATTTTTAAGACAGGAATCTTCTAGTAAAAAACCAGTCTGATCTTGTGATTATTGAGCATACAGAGTTTCGTTCTACAATGATGTTAACCAAACTCTTCTACAGAACACACGCTTTAATTGTTGCATTAAACCGCCTTCGCTTGTCTGCGTATAGAACAAAATTGATGCCTCCGAAAAGAGCCAGAGTCTTCTTTATCGTATGCGCTAAATCTTACAGAATAGTCAAGTACTTGGGGCGGTTTTTAGCTGGGTCCAGGGACATTGTTTTGAGTGGAAAATTTGACCCCGTTAGAAAGTAAAGAAAAAGACGAGATTCTAACTTAGTGGGTAGTAATTATCATCAATCGGAAACTAGGAGTATAATTGTAATCCAGACGTCGTACGTTCTCCTGCAGAAGCAGTTTGAAGTTTTGGAACTACTTAAAAGACCCAAAAAGCACACAGAATGAATATGAGAACAAAGGGTGAGTATTTTTCAAGATGAAAATGAAGTTCACCGATTTCCTTTTCATGGATAAAACATCACGTTCACTGTTTTTCGTCTTTCACCTTCAGAAAACATCTAAAAAACACAATTTTATGAGAATAGTGCCAAACCCATCATGACAAAAGCACAGGAGCTCAGAATTTGAGTCTCATTTTAGAATGGGGAAGAAAGCAAATTAGCAGAGCACGACGTTTTCCGAAAGGTAAGATACTAATTGTGCTCCAAATATGTGTGGTGAGCAAACGACTTGAGCAACAAAACAAGACATGACAGATTCACGGGATCCTGCATCGCTAAAGTGAGTAGAAAGTTTGTCAAAACGTAGAAAGATACAAGCATGCATTGCGTTTTGGGCTACCGTCTTCCGCCCTGTTAACATAAACTTCCAAAACACTTTTTGAAAAGTTCTTACTGAAAGATGTCACCTCTCTCAAAGTTGGTTGCCGCTGGGACAGGTTAAGGTAAACCGCAGACAGACGAGATCTGGGTCGCGACATGGAATCTAGAGCCTTCCGGCATGTTTCGTGGAAATTCATTAGAATTTCGTCCTCCTTAACAGTGACCCTAGCACTCGGCTGCTATTGGAACCTGAATATTCCAAAAACTTCTTTTATTTGTGTAGTTACGTGATAGGTGAATCTGGATCGATCAACTCGTAAACAAGAATACGATGAATCATTTCACTAATGCAGCTGGCATGTAATCATTTAGGTTATTGCGTCGTACGACGTGATTATTTGAAGGTAGAAGACTGAAATCCATTGAATAAAGCTAGAGTTGATCATAAATAGGGAAATATGTCTTAGTAGTCTTAACAAGCACATCACCTTTCGATGTGAAAAAACTCGAACAGAAGTTTATACAAATCAATTCAAAAGGAATCGTGACATTACAATTTCAAAAGGCGCAGAAGGAAAGAAAGCGAGTATAGTGAAAAAGAACAACATTCGGTTTACAGTAACATTTTGCCTTTTTAGATGATCAACCCATCATACTCAGTAGATCTATGGTAATCAAAATGACAGGAAACATCAAATTATTCCAGGAATATTAAATTAAAATGGAATATTAAATTAAAATTCCTTTTTTTTTCTTGGGTTCCGAGAGTCAGGAGGACCACAAATTTTGGGCAAATGATTGCAAACTCACATGCACTGCAATGTAATACGAATTATTGAGTGCCACTCTCTTCATAAGTACCTTAATATATCTCTTGATGTTCATTCTTCGTTCTGCTTTCTAGAAGGCCATCTTACCAATTGATCTGCCAAATTGTCACCCATTTCCTGGTACATTTCTATTTTTACTGAATTTTACCCATTTGTTACATTTTTCCTCAAATTTCTATCATAGTAGCAATCATCAAGAAGAAAAAGACCAGTAGATTTGCTAGATGTCAAATGATGACTCGATTGGTACTATAGTATCATGAATCATGAGTCAAGAATATACAATCCCATCACTGCTTCGAGCATCTTTTTCTTGTAAAATAAAACACAAGATTCATGCAATGGCACTTTTCAGATTAAAGTCAATACAGTGATAGAAGATGAGATTCATTCTGTCAAAAGTGCTATTTTTTAACTGTGAGTACTTTTCCGATGAATTGATTTAGAATGAGGTGCCCAGAAAGCTCTAGACGCTCGAGTTTTTTAATTTTTAAAATGAACCACCCATTACTTTCTTCTTTTGCCCCCACAGGAATGGGCGGAGGAGACCAAAGGTGGAAAAGAGCAGAAAGAGAAAAGAGAAAAGAGAAAAAGAAAAGAAAAGAAGTAACCTTTCCCGTAAACAATGCCAACATAAATAGATGCATATAATTCATTGCACATGAAAGTTAAAACAGACCAAACCTTTCATGTGATCATGATCCTCCTTTCACACAAGCCTTTCACGAGGTGGCCCCCCAAAAAAATGAAAGTGATTGCCACCAGGGACCACTCCAATTTTTCCACAGAAATGCCCTTATCAAAGGGAAAACTGCATTTTGTTAGGGTATGGTTTGAATAGAAAGAAAAGGAAAGGACATGACGAGTAGGGATTAACGATCTCCCATTACATGAGTCATGAGCCTCCTTTAAAATTCTCTTATCATCAATTCCCTTAACTTCGGGGAATTTCATGGGAAACATTCATGTGTAATAAATTCTTTGCAGCTTCCTTTCTTGTTTTGTCTATATATCAAAATCATCAGCCCCTCGAAAGCAATCACTTAGCACCTTTTTCTCTACAAGTATTAAATGCCACTCAACAAATCCCATCATCTATTAATTCATCTGAACACGGAAGGGAAACAATAGTTTCTCTCCTCTTGGTCCCCATCCTTAACCAATTACCTCAACCTTTAATAGCATTTAGATGAGTCCCCACCCCGGAGAATTCAATGTGGTTTGCCTGCAACGATGGTGCGGGGTTCCCACTCTACCACTTACATCTGATGAGAGCTGGGGTCAATGTTTGTCCTCGTAATTTTCGGCGGAGGATGGCCACTCAATGCCCATTATGCTCACACCACCACTTATCCTATTCGTGGTTCCTAGACTCTGCAGACGGAGTCCCGTCCTTTGGATATCACATGATTCTGACACTTCTACAGTCAGTCGTTTTTCCGTTCCCGGGAACCAACAACTGCTACCTTGTTCATTCATTACTTAACGGACCTTTGTAGCTGCATGAAAGGCCAAGACAAAATAAAACTTCGAAAAGATAATCTGAGACGACGAGTTTCCAGAACATCCCACTTGAGCCAGAACATAACAAAAGAGGGTTCCTGATCTTAAAGAGAATCGAGCTTAAATTTTACCAGCTTCCACTTTCATCTACTGGAAAGAAGGTTATGGAGGAAATGAAGTTTTCATTGGAAAAAGAGTAAAGGATTTTCATGTGGTTGTGAAGGTAGAAGTAAATCCATTTTGGAATTACCGCCTAGGTCGTAGTTGTTCACAAAATCTCTTATAATACTAGTCATTCCTTGAAAAGGAAATAAACTGGGAGAATTGATTGGTAATAAATAAAATCATAACTACTTCGTATTAAAACTTATCATGTTTTATAACTCATAATTTAAAACAATTAGTATCTAGTAGAAGATAAGAACAATTTATAATTGAAAAGACAGATGATTTGTTAGCCACTTTACTAACTATTATGATTTGAGGGTTTGGCAACTACCAAATAGTTCTTAGGCATGCTTTTTCTTTTTCCGTCCAAATAGAAACTTTAGCATTCCGTTATTATGCTCTTTATTATATGACAAGAATACTAATCATAAAAAAGTTAATTCTTCGTTTTCCATTTTGATGAACATAAGATATTTTCTTAGTTTGAAAATGTTTTGAAAAATTGTAATTGGAATGAAGTATAATGCCCTTGGAAAGTTACCTTGCTATAGGAAACATTTCTATCATATTTAAGGGAAGATAATATTCAAGTACTGATTAACGACGGAGTTAATTTCATTTTGGCGGAGTAGAATGAACCTGTACAACCACAAATCCTACCTTCTCCAAATAAAAATAAATAAATAAATAAATAAAATAAAATACACTTACTTCGTGTTTGTATATAAATTGAACTCTTTTCCTTAGCTCAAGTAAAATGAAGATGGGCATAAGTATGTCCTGTAGGATAACAATTTAGTAGGAAAAAATAGTCTTAGAACTTCATTATTTAAAATTATATAAAAAACAATAGTTATTTTGAATTCTATAAAGATTGATCGTGTTCAAACTACTTTTCATCAAAGTGCGAAAAGACATTATATGTTAAGAATGACCTTCAACTTCACTTAACATCTACTTATATGTACATGTATATATATACACACGCGCATATATATATAAGCACAATCGGAGCTTTTTTAAACAGTATATTAGATGGTATATGTTTAGGAGTTAATGATAAGAAAAGGAAGTAACTATGAGTGAGAGAGCCAATTATCTCTCAGAGAAGGGTAAAGAGCATGGTCAAAATCGTCAAAACAACACAATTCTATAAATGAATACTTCATCGAAAACAGGATTGAGAAAAGAAAAAGAAAACCATGTGAGAAACGACATTCCACTAGCAGACACGCCACATTCTAAACGGTCACAAATGGGCCCTACACGACGGTTAAAAAAAAAGGGCCTTCACGGAAGTTCGATTCACTGACCAACCACGTGTCTCTTACTGCACCAATAGGTTACAAAATAGATTACAGCCAAGGGACTGTGAGACACACTCAATGAAACACCGGCAGTTCACGAGTCACCGTGTACATCTCCCCCTTCGAGTACCTTCCTGGAACCTGGACCCCATTGCAGATCTCAGACCCTCAAAACCCCCAAAGTGCCTCCCGATTGCGCCACCTGTAAGCACCGAGACAGAGCCTCTCACGCGTCGTCTCATACGTGCGGTCAAGTGGCAGTGACACTCGGTGAGGAAGGATGTGTTATTTTGCATGGCCAGGCTTCTCCAAGTGGGGCCTCTGCCCACTCATTCTTCGCCACGTTTAGCCACAGTTTCAAGTTTTTCTCTATATATACACATCATCGGCAAAACTCGGAGAAACTCAATAGGATTGAGAGAAGAGGAGGAAATTTGTATACAAATCTACTTCTTTTTCTTCTTCTTCTTCTTGATCGCAAGTCCTTTTTGCTTCATTTGGTTTAGGTGTTCCTCATTTCTTATTGGTAAGAATGTTCATTGAGAACTTTAAGGTAGAGAGTCCAAACGTCAAGTACACAGAGAGTGAGATTCACTCTGTGTACAACTATGAGACCACTGAGCTTGTCCATGAGAACAGGAATGGGACCTATCAGTGGATTGTCAAGCCCAAGAGTGTCAAATACGAATTCAAGACCGATACCCATGTCCCTAAACTAGGGTATGTATCCAAATCCTTCTCCTTTTTCATTTTTAGGGGGCCAAAAAAAAAAAAATGGACAGAAGTCACCATTTTGAATGATCATATCTATTTTCTGGGTCAATTTACATTCCCCATTTTCTTTTGGTAGGGTTATGCTTGTGGGATGGGGAGGAAACAACGGTTCAACACTCACTGCTGGTGTTATTGCCAACCGAGAGTGAGTTTCTTCTTCGTATGCTCCTTTTCCGTGATACTGTTTTAAGAATTAAAATCGAAAATGTTATCGGTGTGTACGATCGTGGTTTTCGCATGAAAATGCTCTTCAACAATTTGTTATACCAATTTGTTTTTACTATGGTGTAATCTATTGATTCCGAGATGTTTGTATGAACGGTTCTTAGAGGAATCTCCTGGGCAACCAAGGACAAAGTGCAGCAAGCCAATTATTTTGGCTCACTGACCCAAGCATCAACAATTCGAGTTGGTTCTTTCAATGGAGAGGAGATCTATGCTCCTTTCAAGAGCCTGCTCCCTATGGTACCACAAGTTTCTCTGACTGGGTTCTGTGAATCATAATTTCGTGTCAGTATCTCATTAAGGCTGTTAATTCTGTCTTAAGGATGTATTCTTTGTATTGGTTGGCAGGTGAACCCAGATGACCTTGTGTTTGGGGGTTGGGATATTAGTGACATGAACCTTGCAGATGCAATGGCGAGGGCCAAGGTCCTGGACATTGATCTGCAGAAGCAATTGAGGCCCTACATGGAATCCTTGGTCCCACTCCCTGGAATCTACGACCCCGATTTTATTGCTGCTAACCAAGGTGCACGTGCAAACAACGTGATCAAAGGGACCAAGAAAGACCAAGTCGAACAAATAATTAAAGATATCAGGTATTGCTGTGTTCTAATCCTGAAAAGAGGCTTTTTGAGGGGAAAACATGATTTGGTGCTTACTACTACTTTCATGTGCTAACTAGGGAGTTTAAGAAAGAAAGCAAGGTCGATAGGGTGGTTGTGCTATGGACTGCTAACACAGAGAGGTATGGTAATGTGATCGTGGGGCTAAACGACACCACGGAAAACCTCTTGGCTTCTGTGGACCGAAATGAGGCTGAGATATCTCCTTCAACCTTGTATGCCTTAGCCTGTGTTCTTGAAAATGTTCCTTTTATCAACGGAAGCCCTCAGAACACTTTTGTTCCAGGTTCTTAAGCCTAATAGTCTTTTCTTTTTCTTTTCCCTTATTAGGTAAATAATCTTCAGGATTTGGCTCTAGCGAAGTTTCGTAAACTTTGATCTTGTTATGTTCAGGACTGATTGATCTGGCTATAAAGAGGAACAGTTTGATTGGAGGGGATGACTTCAAGAGTGGTCAGACCAAGATGAAATCTGTACTGGTCGATTTCCTCGTTGGTGCTGGTATTAAGGTACATGTAGCCAATCGCTTTATGATCTTTTTTGTTTTTGTTATTCTTGGCGACCACTAAGTAATCAAATTACTACTATGTTGACAGGATATTTTATTATTTGATAAAGAAAATATTTTAAAATTGTCGGTTTTGAAAGTTTATCTAGAAAAGGAGAAAAAAAAACAAATTTGGTTGTATGAATGAACTAAAGTTTGTATTTGGTGGCGGTGATGACAGCCAACATCGATAGTGAGCTACAATCATCTAGGAAACAATGACGGTATGAATCTCTCAGCACCACAAACCTTCCGTTCCAAAGAAATCTCCAAGAGCAACGTCGTTGATGACATGGTCTCCAGCAACGCCATCCTCTACGAGCCTGGCGAGCATCCTGACCATGTCGTGGTCATCAAGGTAATTGACTACTCTGCATCTTCTCTACCGTTTCTCTGCTTTGCTTTTGTCTCACACGAGTGATGTGGTATGGGGACTTGTCTTGTAGTATGTGCCTTACGTGGGGGACAGCAAGAGAGCCATGGACGAGTACACCTCTGAAATATTCATGGGTGGGAGGAATACCATTGTGCTGCACAACACCTGCGAGGACTCCCTGCTGGCTGCTCCCATCATTCTTGATTTGGTGCTGCTTGCTGAGCTCAGCACCCGAATCCAGCTCAAAGCTGAAGGCGAGGTATGTTTGTCGCTGAAATATTAGCACTCGACAAGACACACACTTGCATAAGGAGGGATGTGTACTGAATTTCCTTTGGGATTGTTTTGCAGGGAAAGTTTCACTCTTTCCACCCTGTGGCTACAATTCTCAGTTACCTCACCAAGGCCCCTCTTGTAAGTCATACTTATTTCTGAATCAGACATCCTATTAGTTTATTATATATGCTGCTATAACGCTAAGTGAGGTTTATAAAGTTCCAAACCCCCTACCCCCCGAAGTGAAAGAAAAACAAAAAGGAAAGAAAAGCCAGATGGGAAAAAGACAATTGACCACCCATTCATTTATGTTTCTCGCGGGTTCTTAAGAAAGTGAGGGAAAGTGATGGGACAAAAAAAGTAGCGGTCCCGCTGTGTCTATAACTGGTAGTTTGTCTTATAATTGGCAAGTTCTGGAAATATGAATTTTGGTTATCATGCAGTATTACTTTTTGTCATTAATGATGTTGAATTGGTGATAACAGGTTCCACCCGGCACGCCTGTGGTGAATGCGCTGTCGAAGCAGCGGGCTATGCTTGAGAACATTCTGAGAGCTTGCGTTGGATTGGCTCCTGAGAACAACATGATCTTGGAGTACAAGTGAATTCTAGGGAGGGATTGATGGGAGATTGGTGCATAAAGTTCACAAATCATCCCCGCTAAATTTATGTTTGATGTTAATCCCGGTGTGAGAGGATTGTGTGTACCGTCTCTGTGTGAAGTTTTTAGTTTTATCTTCGTAAGAGCCAGCATCTGTGGCCTTGTTGCTTCTGGCGTTAGCTTATAATTGAGAAAGCAACGCTTTTGTGCTGGGAATGGGTAAATATATATAAGAATTAATTGTGATCTTGTCTTGTGCTGTGAAGCTCTGCGTTATGTCTCCTTTACTGTTACTCTCAGATATGCAAGGATTTTCTGGTTAGCTTATTGAATGCATTGAATTTTCCTTCGTTTTACTTTCAATCAAAGCCTTGTGGATATATTCCAAATTGTTTAGTTGACGCTAAGGAGGGCCAAAAGGAGGGATAAAGGCTTGACGGTCCCCAGCCATTCTGTCAACTCTGTGGGGTACTCTGGAAAGCCCTACAACATAGGCATATCCGAAGGTCTATGTTGGGTCCCCAACGACAATGGTCGTTTGCGGGACACGACAGACGGTGGCCCTCTTTTACTATTTTACTGTTGATGTTGAATTATTGAGGTCCTATGATCAACTATTGTTGCACAGTTCGCAATTCAACTGTATGGCAATCATTGAGGCGGTGGAGGTCATACTCCATCCTGGGCATTCAGGATGACGCCTTTGGATATTATGATTAAGAAGTTCTGCGCTTTAAGTCTATTTCTTGGTAGAGATGAAATTGGTTACATCCACAACAAGATAAGAAACAAAAACAAAGTCCAAAACGACAGATTCTAATGAAGTTTGGCCAAGCTGTTGACATTAATTATTGATAGAGATAACAAAACTTCTTCCAGAATCTGGATTATTGCTTTTCCTACCCCTCCACTTGTGAATACAGGAAATCTACTTCCGAACCTCCATTAACCCTCCTAACGCAAGCATCCAATGGTCAGTCAGTAGTGATAGAATTCTTTTCATGAAGAGAAGTACGCCCATGACCAGCTAAGTGGCTGTAAGTGACAAGTGTGGAATCTTACTTAAGCTCTTTCCAATGGTGAAATTCCGATTGCCAAAACAGGAGGATCCTGAGGTGATATTTCATGATCGTCCTGTCAGTCTGTCCGAAAACTGGCTGCAGGAAACCAAAGTGGAGAAGAAAAATAGAGTTCGGTGGGTTTTACGGTTTGGTTTGACTAAGTGAGAGGAAACGTGAAAGTGTAGTAATGTAAAGCAAAAATTGGATGTTGGTAAGGTATGTAAATGCAAGGGAAGCAAATATAAAATGAAGTACAGAGGTGAGATAAAAAGCAGAAGAGAGAAAAATGGATTCCATGAAGGCAAGGCCATTGGCCCTGCTGCAACTACACAAAGCCAAACATAGCTTTGGTGTTGTGATTGATTGGATTGAACTGGGATTACATGAGGCTTGCAAGAGGTTAGCTAGATACTTTCTCCTAGACAAGCCGTGCCATTATATAGGCATTCTAGCATGCTTGTCACTTCCAAGCAATTGCTAGGAAGTTTACATGAGGACTTTGTAAAGTTAAAGGTAATTGTTCGGTCTTCACTCCTCCTCACTTTCTTCTTTTGCGTCCTTTATATCATGACTTTCTTGTCCATTAACTTGTAAGTAGGTGCAGGGCTGTATGCTTTTCCAAGTTCCGCAGCATGACTTTTCAAGCTTGAGACTTGCTGTCCGAGACTAGGAGACTTTGATGTCTCATGTTGGCCTTCATACGGCGTGTGTGCCAACTCACCATCTTCATGCATGAACTTGGAGAATGTTGATTTAACTACACCAATGGCATATAGCTTGTGATTGAGGTGGAAAGCATGGTAGATAATGCAACCACACTTAGCACGTGAGGTGGAATTCTATTGCAGCTTGTTTAAATCAATGGTTTTAACAAGTGGGGCCACTCTTCACACAGAAGTTGCTTCCTTGTTTAAAGAGTAAATGATAATATAAAAAGAAATTGAAGTTGGACAAAAAGAAGAACAAATGTTCTTCATTTGGACAAAACTATTTTTTTATTTTAATTTTTCTATCTTGCCTTTTCTGTTGACCCACTTAACACCCCAAAAACGTCGGTCCTTTGATTAACTTATGGCGATTTTAATAGTTACAAGATTGGACGGTTAACATCTTTTGACAACTGTAGATTGGACGGCTAAAAATCGTCCAACCGATTTCTGGCTTCTAAAGATCGTTCAACGAGAAACGGTCTTCCGTTTATAGGTGCTCCAATCATCGGTTGTAGGCATTGATTCTCCCATAGATACGTGATAAAAAGCTGCACAAAGGCTAGCAATGGCTGGTTACAACATCATGCTTTCATCAGGGACAAGAACACAAGCAAGTGGTGACGCCTAAAGGCTTTGTGTTATTTACAGTTCCCGAATCAATAATGTACAAAGGTCTAAATTCTTCTTGGTCGGATTCCACGCTGGTTTGAGCAAGAAGAATAACGGCCTGTGATATGGTGAGAGGACCCTTAGGCATAAAATCCTCTAGGGATTTTGGATAGAGGCGTCTTCACTTATAGATTGTGAAGAGAGAACGGTGAACGAAGGAAGAAGAGGGCTCAAACGGGAACCCAAAACCGATAGGATAAACAACAGTGAATACAGAATAATCCAAAACCCCCCAATACACGTTTACTTCAAGCCTACACAAACCCAACATTCTAATTCCCATAACCCAACACAAAACACCAATGACCCGACCCACTACTATTACTACAACCCATACAACCACGTAACCCATAACAAGTTAGGTTTGTAGCAAAATTTCGGTAACAATCCCTCCCCTTTAAAAATAACCTTGTCCTCAAGGCTAGTAGTATGCTAAGCAAGTTAGAACTCAGGAAAACGACTCTTGAATTGATCTTCTCCTTCCTAAGTGGATTCGGATGGTAACTTGTTCTTCCAATTTACCAACACCTCGGGCACTCCTCTTCTAATACGTTGCTCTAACATCGCTTGAGGAACATCATCGGCCTCCTCCAATTCTTCACTAACATCATGAAATTCCTCCAAATCTGCCACCTCTTGTTGAACATAATTTTTAAGCTTTGAAACATGAAAGATTGGGTGTACCTTGGAAGAGATCAAAAGATCAAGTCTATAAGCCACCAGTCCAATCCACTGCACCACTCGAAATGGTCCCTAGTAACAAGAAAGGAGCTTGTTGTGTCGCCGATTACTCAAGGATACCTGTAGTCCTTATCATAAAACTTTTCATCTTCTCTTGAGCCACTTGAAGGTTCCTTTTAATCTGACATAGTATCTTGTCCCTCTCTTCCAACATCTTTTCTACCTCACCAGCTTTAGTGGATCCCCTTACATAAGAGAGGAGTGTGAGAGGGCTTCGACCATATACAATCTCATAAGGGGTGTCATGAGTGGACCTATGCCAACTTGTATTGTAGCAATATTGGGCCCAAGATAGCCATTTGCTCCATTACTTCGGAGAGTCACCTACAAAACATCTCAAATACATCTCCAAAGTTCGATTAAGGACTTTCGTTTGCCCATTCGTCTGTGGGTGATATGCTGATGAAAAATTAAAATTGGTGCCCTATAATCAAAATAATTCCCTCCAAAAGAGACTAGTGAAGAGGAGATCTCTATCACACACAATAGATCTGGGCATACCATACAGTTTAAAAATATTATCAAAGAATACTTGTGCTACTGTAAGAGTTGTATAAGGATGAACAAGGGAAATGAAATGGCCAAATTTTGAGAGTCTATCAACCACAATTGAAATCACTGATTTACCTCCAAATAATGGTAGGCCCTAAATAAAGTCCATGGCTAGATCCTCCCATACCTGCTCTGACATCGGCAAGGGTTGTAACGTACCTCTCAGACTACAGTTCTCACTCTTGTTTCTCTAACAAGTGTCACACTCGTGGATAAACTAATCCACCAAATTCCTTATACCCCTACAATAAAAAAACCCCACTAATTCTCTGCAAAGTTTTCTCCATACCCTTGTGTGTGCTAGAATGAATCTCCCGAATAATGGCAGGAATGAGAGTGGAACCCTCAAGAATATATATTCATCCTTTATAAGAAATCACACCATCCTTGTAACTCCAAGCTGTGGTTGCCTTGCCCTTCTCAAGTTTCTCAATGGTCTCCTGGGCTATCGGGCTTAACTTAATTTCCTCACAGATTGTGTCTAACCATAAGGGAACCGGAATAGAAATAACATAACTAGTCCCCTCAATTTCCATAAAATCCTCTACAATGTTCTCTTGTCCCCACCTAGATAATCCATCTGCAACCACATTATCTTTGTCTGCCTTCTCACTTGATAATAGCAAGAATGTAGGTCCAATTTAGCGAAGAACTTCGCCCCATGTAACTCATCTAGCAGCTTATCAATAGTAGGAATGGGAAACTTATCCTTCACGGTTTGCTTATATAACTCCCGATAATCCACACTCAATTACCAAGATCCATATGATTTCTTGGCTAGCAAAATTGGGGATGAGAAAGGACTAGTGCTAGGTCGAATGACCCTATCCTCAAGTAACCCTTTTACAATTCACTCAATCTTTTTCTTTTGTACATAAGGGTATCTGTAAGGCCTCATTGACACAAGTTGTCCCTCAGACTTGAGTACTATCCGATGATCATGGTTGCACTGAAGGGGAAGACCCTTAGATTCCTAAAACAAATCTTGATATTCATCCAATAACTGAAGCATATCGGAGGAAATCGAATGAGATGACACTTGCTAGGAATGCTTCTCTCTATTAACCTGAAAAAGCAACAGTTGTTCACTCTTAGGACGATTCTTGGTAAACTCGGCCCCAAACATAATCTGATCATAAGCTCTTTTCTTTCCAGGTAAAACTACTTGCTTGCCATCCATGTTAAACTCCATGCAAGGGGTGGCAAAATTCAACACCACATCACTCAATGTCTCCAACCATTGCATGCCCAAAATTATATCCACAGCAACAAGGGGTAACACAAACAAATCCACAGTGACTGTAACTCCTTGAATCTAGATTTGAACTCCTGCACACTTACTGTCACCCACAATTTCACCTCTATTAGCCACTACTACTTGAAAAGATGGGACGGATTCCACAAGTAAGCTCATCCGATCCACCAGTCACTAATGAATGAAATTATGGGAACTACCACTATCAATCAATAAAGTCATTTTACGCCAAATGGCCATTAACCATCCCTCAACTTGCAACGCTCTTGGCTTCCTTACATCAACTCCATAAAGTGTCATCTTAGTAATTTCCATTTTAGCTTCATGCGCACCTACATCATCGAAATCATCCTCCTCTCTCGAGTTGTCAAGCATACCCTCATCCATACCCCACTCATTTAGCCAAACAGCTTCTAAATGAAACAATCTCTTTTTACACTCGTGACCGGGAGTGTATTTATCATTACGGTGGAAGCACAAGCCCTTATTTCTATGCTCCTCAATTTTAGTTGCTGTAAACCGTCAAGTAGATAACCCTATTCTAGATGGGAGGGGGTCCGAACCCCCACGTCAAATGGGATTTTGAATTCCCAAACGCAATTGAATATTACGTTGCTTAAAAAGGGTTGCATAGTGCAAGGCCTCATTAATGGTCTAAGGGTCCTTAGCATCGACATCTGCCCTAACACCCATCTTAAGGCCACTAATAAACATATCTACTACTTGAGAGAGATCTAACGGACCAGCTTGCATCAACAAGTTCATAAATTCATCATAATACTTTTCCAAGGTACCATTTTGTGTCAGTTTAGATAACTCACCCATAGCACGTCATGAGCAATTCAAACCATAACATTGTAACAGCCCTTGCTTTAGCTTCTCCCAAGACAACTCTTGTCCATCCCACTCCATTTCCAATTTACAACCTTGCATCCAACGGAGGGTTGACCCCCCATGTGCCATGAAGCTACCTTCACCTTTTCGAAGTCAGATAATTCATGATAATCGTAAAACTCCGAAGCTAGAAAAATCCAAGCTATTGGATCCTCTTCTTCAGTGAATTTTGGGAAGTCAAAGCATAGGATACGACCCAAGAAAGAGTTGTCACGACTGTTGGAGGCATACCCCCCCTTCCAGTCGTTACCCTTTTTGTCAAAAGAGCCCCTAAAGCCTTTGTGAGACCCGACTCGCGCACCCAAGTGGACATCCTCACACAAGTTATGTGACCCACGTAAGGAGCCATCCCGACCATCTCGGTTGTCAGAAGACCGGCAAGAACGGTTTAGCTGTGCCTCCCTGTGGCCGAAACCAACGGCCTGAATGTTGGCGTAGGGGATGACGGACTCAGGCGAGGGTTCTGTGTGAGACCTAGGTAGGGGTTCTGCATCAGAATGGCCAGTCAGCCCCTCAAAATGGAGTTGTGAGTCTTCCCCCACACTAGAAGTGCCGAAACCATCCGATCAGGAGCCCCTCAAGCCAAATCCACCACCAGAAGGGTGGGTTGAACCACCTGTACCCGTTCCTAACCCATCCCAAGAGCTGGTCCCATCACGTGAACTTTTGTTGGCCAGCAAGAAGCGCATCATGTCGCAAAGCTCCAAAATTGCATTCTCCACGACCATCACCCTTACCTCCATCCGCAGATCGCTTTGCTCTAATACCAGCTGTTCCTGGTCGGATTCCATGCTGGTTTGAGCAAGAAGTATAACGGCCTATGATCTTGTGAAAGGACCCTTAGGCACAAAATCCTTTAGGGATTTTGGATGGGGGCATCTTTGCTTATCGATTGTGAAGAGAGAACGGTGAACGAAGGAAGAAGATGGCTCAAACGGGAACCCAAAACTGATAGCATAAACAATAGTGAATACAGAACAGTCTAGAACCCCCCAATACACGTTTATTTCAAGACTACACAAACCCGATATTTTAATTCCTATAACCCGACACAAAACACCAAAGACCCAACCCACTAGTATTACTACAACTGATACAACCATGCAGCCCATAATAAGTTGGGCTTGTAGCAAAATTCTAGTAACATAAATCGTATTTATTTGTGCAAGCCAAGAAGGAAAATAAAGTAATAACAAATAATAGAAACTAATAAAAATAAAAGGGCTAGCAAAATGAACTGAATAAGAACAGAGGCCTAATACTCCCCTCAAATTAGGGATTTGTGAAGATCAAGAGTTTCAAACTTGAACAAAAGATGACAATGTTGTTGACTACTAAGTTTAACTCAATTAGTTGTGATGTGATGCGTAACCTTATTATCACAATAAAAAGAAACAAATAGTAGAAGCTTAGTCCCAAGTCACTGAGTAGGCCAACAATCCATAATGTCACAGACTTGGGTTCCATCCTAAAATGTCAACCTTAATTGGAAGGAGTAGCTAGTTTCTTTATATGGCTAGATCATCTCGCTTGCCTTTGTGATGAGAGAGAATAAAGTTTGTTACATTTTCCCCCACCCAAATTCATGTCGCCCTCGACATGAGTGAGACCCTGTACCAACTCCATCCTAAAGGTCCACCCACTGCCCACCCCACACTAGGGGATAGTAGTCACAAGCGTCATTGGATGGTTCCATTGCCTACCTCACACTAGGGGATAACAATCGCAAGCCCATTGGGCCGAGTCATGATTTAGCTCTGATACTACTCATCATGGACCTAGGTTCCATCCCAAAAGGTCAACCTTAATTAAGAGAAGTAGCCAATTTCTTTATATGGTTTGATCATCCCGCTTGCCTTTTCAATATAAGAGAATGAAGTCTGTTACAATGACACCTCTTAAACAATGAAGGCCATGGTATAATTGGAAAACTTGGGAGTATGAACAAACCAAGCAAGATGATCCATTAAATAATTGATCTCTAGATGTGTTATAATAGGATAGATTAGCTTACTAGTCAAACATTCGTAAAAGGATGTATAATCAAGTGGCAAATTAGGTGGTTGATCCTTAATGCCAGCATCATACTCAATAATGGTTAACTCACTATGTTGCTCCATAGGTGTAATTGCAAGCTTGGCCGTTAAAAAACCTACTTCTTAAATAAGCTCTAGCACAGACCAATTAATATAAATGTCATTAAATGATTGAACAATCTCAATATCAAGGAAGAATTTAGATTTCCTTAAATCTTTTATATGAAATACAAGTTCAAATATATTAAATTAGAAATTGCAAAGGAATCACTACTAATGATGACAATATCATTCATGTAGATGAGGAGGATAATGAAAGAATAGCCTTGCCTCTTAGTGAAAAAAGCATATTCATAATGAGACTAAGAATATCGAGCAATTTTTGAGTTACATGGTTTAATATTTTTTATGATGATTTCATAAGCATTGATTTGATTTGATTTAATTTCCTCTTAGTATTAAACTAAATACTATTATGTTTATATTTTCATGAATCCAATACTATGAAAATTATACCATCATGGTCCATTTTGAAGGCTTTGATCATAAACAAAAAAGAAGCTCATGAGGCTTAAACGTAAAGGCCTTAATCATAAATTAAAAGTAGGCCTATACAATTTGAAGGAAGCCTTTTGTAGTTTGAAGGAAAAGGCCCATGCAATTTGAAGGAAGCAACACACATGGAGTGAAGATATTTTTGGAACGAATGGCGCTCATTTGTCCATGTTGTCAAACTATGGTCCAATCACTTAAATCTCGTGCTCACAATTACTAAAGTCTTGGAAACGGTGTCATGCTATCAAGACCTGAAAAACAAAAACAAAAAAGGGAAAGAGCAGTCAATAGAGAACACACAAAATGGCTTATTCTTTTGCTTTCATTCCATTGAAATTGCCTGAAGCAATAGTCTCTAATAAGTTGTTGATGTACAATGTTTATACAGGAAAAGCAACACTAATGGGAAGAAATCTTAAGTATAAAGAAAGGATTAAATGAAGGACCTAGGTTTCACCAAAAAAAGATTTGATAATACATATGAGCTTACTTTGATCTATGAAATCTTATAATCTAATTTGTTGTTATTGTTAATACTCGTGTATATTGATGTTCATTGTTTAGATTTGAGCTTCCATTGTTGATTTGTTAAAGATTGATCTAAACCTTAAAACCATAGGTGCATTATTTTAGATCTATTATGGGGTTTTCATTACTTATGTACTCATTGTGATTGTATCTCTAATTTTAGTTTAGGACTAAGATTCAAGTGTGGATCCATTGTTATGACTTGAGAAATTACACACTGCAATTTCTAGTTTATTTTTAGTGGGTACCCTTTGATAGGTTGTTAAGGGAGTTGGATTGAAAGTTATCTAATCACTTAAACCTCATGTGCGAGGTGTTTTGATTTTATTATCTAATTGATATTGTTAGTATTTAATGCTTCATAATCTATTATGCTATTTTATGCACACATCCTATTTGCTATTTAAGTATTCAAATCATTAATAAAATTTGCTTGGCTACAGAAATTGTAGTGCATTAGTTCTTAGATTAATGGACTAATAGGGTTTATTAAAAAAAAAACCTAATTCACCCCTCGTTAGGTTGCCTAGAGACCCAACAAGTGGCATCAAAGCCTAGGCTTTGAATATCTAAACTAGGTTTGGAATACTAAAGTAATCATGTTAATCAACTTATAAACCATTTTGCCATTTAATAGGTCTCCTATTTTTTATTGGACAAACTATAACTATTGGAAAAACATGATGAAAGTTTAGGTTATGGGAAATGTTTTAAAGGCCTAGAAAATTATTATTATCGGTGTTTCAATCCCTAAAAATGAGGCAAATAAATGGATTGATGAGGATCATCAACTTTTGAAAACAAATTATAATCATATCTCTACTTGTACCATAACAAATGAAATATGGGATAAATTAGAAGTTACCCATGATGATACAAAAAGAGTAAAGGCAACTAAGATTCAAATGCTCACCCAAGATTATAAGTTATTTAGGATGAAACCCACTGAAGCCATAGGAGACATGTTTAGCATATTCATTAATATTATTACTAGTCATAAACTTCTAGGAAATTCATATAAAATGATGAATTGGTCAAGAAAATACTAAGTTATCTACCTGAATCTTATGATCCTAAGAAAACTACCATTGAAGAAGCTCAAGATCTAGATAAGTTGTCCCTAGATGAGCTATTAGGATCTTTACAAATACATAAGTTGATGCTAATTAAAAAAGAAAAAGAAAAGAATGAAGTTAAGATTAGTAATAGTAAGAACATAGCCTTTAAAGTAGAACTAGGTAGTGATTTGGATGATTTAGAAGATGAAATTGCCATGTTAGCTAAGAAACTCATGCTAGCTAAGAAGAAGGACAAATTTAGGAACAATAACAACTATAAAAGAAGAAAAGACAATGATGAAGAAATCTATTTTGAATGCAAGAAACCTAGCCATATTTGTATTAATTGTCCAAAATTGAGAAAGAAACTTAATAAAAATGACAAGAAAAGTGAAAAAAAAAAAAAAAAAAAAGCCATGGTGGCGACCTAGGATAGTAACTCTTTATCTGAGGAAGAAGAAGAGGAAAAAGCAATGGCTAACATATGCTTTGTAGTAAAATGTGATGAAACTGATCTATCTAGCTTTCCTTTTAAAGAGGACAATGAAAGCATCTCAAGACCATGCTTGATGGTAGCCATTGACAACTTTAATAATGATGTAACAAACTATGATTCTTATGATGATAATAAACTGCACAATTCTTATGATGATTCATTAGAAGAGTTTGACAAACTAAATGAAAAATTTATACTCCTAAAGAAGAAAAATGATGCACATAAAAAAGGAACTAAAATTTGTAAAGCTAGAATATAATGAAATTAAAACTAAACTTGTAGCCAAAGTTGATAGTGTAGAACTAACTAAGGCTAAGGAAGAAATTAGTGGACTTAAAAAGGAAATGCAACACACTAGAAAAACCAAAACCTATTGAAATAGATGAAATCATCAAAATAAGAAAGTAAAATTCAAAGCTAATTGAAAAAATTAGAACTGTGAGAAAGACCTCAAAGAAACTAAGCTTGTTATGGATAAATTTATCAAAGGTAGCAAGATATGATAAAGCTAGATATGGTAGGATACTTAGCTCACAACAAGGAATATATGATAAAGCTGGAATAGGTTATAAACCATAACAAAACAACAAAATTTTTAGTTCAATGTGCGCTACTTTAGATAATATTAAATCTATCCCTTTGCAAGTAATGCAATGCATGAAAATATATGTGAATGTTTTTATAGTAGTTTTAACAGACACACTAAGGGTAGATGCCAAATTAAGTATAAGAGGCCTTATATGTTGAGAAAGAAGTGGTTTCCTAAGAGAATCAAAACTACTAACATTCAAGGACTTAAAAAACCTTAGGTACTAGAAAAATCAAGAACTTTTATGTTGCTTGTAGGTAGCCAAAGGAGAGAACCAAGGGATATCTTTGGAATGATACCTAGGCAATGTATGTTCAAGGCATATAACTAGAAACAAGGAACTACTTTTAAGTCTCACCAAGTTGGAAGGAGGTAGGTCTCTATCCGAGACAATTCCAAAGGGACAATTAAAGGTATTGGTACCATAGGTAATTATGATTCCTATTTTATCATAAATGTCATCTACGTTGAAGGCCTGAAATTTAATTTAATTAGTGTAAGCCAATTATGAGATAAAGGGTTGAAGGTTAATTTTCTAAATGGATACTACAAAGTGTATAACAAAGATAAGAAGTTTAAATTGTTTTGTAGGAGAATGGGAAATGTATGTACTTTTAAATTGAATGTTAATACTACTTTAGAAATATTTTTGACTTCATATGTGGACAGAGATTGCATGGTTTGGCACAAAAGGTTAGGACATCTTAGCTTCTCTCAAATGCATAAATTTTTGAAGAAAGGACTAGTTAGGGGAGTGCTAGAACGTAAAGTAAAGAAAAATGTTGTTTGAATTGATTTTACAAAAGGAAAACAAACAAAAAATGGCTTTGAACTCAAAGATTGCATTTCTACATCTAATCTTATAAAGCTACTCTATATGGACCTATTTGGACCAATGAGAACCACTAGCCTAGGTGGAAAGTTGTTTGTATTGGTTATTGTGGATGATTTCTCTAGATATGCTTCAATATTCTTTTTGGCTCATAAAGATAAAACCTTTAAAATGTTTGAGAATTTTTGTAAAAGAATTCAAAATGAATTAAACAAGCTTATCAAGTGCATTAGATCAAATCATGGAGGTGAATTTGTTAATTATCAAATTGAGGAATTTTGTAATGAAAATGGGATAAAACATGAATTTTTAGCCCCTAAAACCCCTCAATAAAATGGTGTGGTAGAGAAGAAAAATATAACCATTCAAGAGATGGTCAGAACAATGCTAATAGAAAATAATCTACCTCAATATTTATGGGGAAAATTTGTAAATACAACTTGTCATGTTTTGAATAGGGTCTCAATTAGACCAATCACCAAGAAGACTCCTTATGAGATTTTGAACAGTAAAAGTCTGAACATAGGATATTTTAAAGCCTTTGGTTGTGAGTGCTTCATTCATAATAATGGTAAAGAGAACTTAGGAAAATTTAAGAGTGATGAGGGCAAATTTTTAGGATATTCAAATCATAGTAAAGCTTATAGAGTGTTTAATAAAAAGACTCTAGTTGTAAAAGAATCTATACATGTTGTATTTAATGAGACTAATCCCTCTTTTCCGAGAAAGAATAATTTGGTTGATGTAGAATTTATGATTCAATAAATCCAAGCCATAGAGGTGCAAGATGTTGAATTTGAATGTCAAATTCTAGATAGTGCTCTTACAGCAAAAGAACTCTCATTTCTTAGGGTCCATGGTGACATAAATCCAAAACAAATCATAGATGATAGCTCACAACAAGTCCAAATAGTCTTCTACTCAAAATATTTATGAGTTTGTTGCCTTTGTGTCTTATGCAAAACCTAGGAAAATAGAAAAAGCCATAGATGATAGCAACTGGATTGCTGCTATACAACAAAAACTAAATTAGTTTAGGAGAAATGAAGTATGGGCTCTAGTAGAAAGGCCTAATCAAATTGTTATAGGCACAAAATGGGTGTTAAAAATAAAGCTGATGAATATGGAAATATTATAAGAAATAAATCTAAGTTGGTAGTTATAGGATACAATCAAGAAGAAGGAATAGATTTTGATGAAACATATGCCCCAGTAGCTAGATTAGAATCTATTAGAATATTACTTGCTTTTGCATGTTGCAAGAACTTCAAGCTCTGCCAAATGGACAATAAAAGCACATTTTTAAATGGATATATTAAGGAAAAAGTATATGTAGAACAACCACTCAGTTTTGAAAATAAAAAATTTCTAGATCATGTTTATAAGTCAAATAAATCACTTTATGGACTCAAACAAGCTTTTAGAGCTTAGTATGAAAGACTTAGTGAGTTTCTACTAAACAATGGTTTAAGAAAGGACATGTATATATAACATTATTTATCAAAAGTAAGGATACATATATGTTAGTAATGCAAATCTATGTTGATGATATTGTGTCTAGATCAACAAATAATAGCTTGGTTGATTATTTTGCTAACATGATGAAAAGTGAATTTCAAATGAGCATACTTGGTGAACTCAATTACTTTTTAGGATTACAAATCAAGCAAACATATTCTAGAATCTTTATGAATCAATTCAAACTTGTTGATGATTTCTTCATTAAGTTTGACCTCGATTCAACCAAACCACTATCCACACCCATAAGCACTTCTATTAAAATAAATGTAGATTTGGATAGTAAACCATGTAATGCTAAGTTGTATAAAAGTATGATTAGTTCTCTTCTTTATCTTACTCCTTCTAGACTGGATATTTTGTTTAGTGTTTATCAATGTGCACAATATCAGTCTACATCTAGATAATCACATGAGTATGTTGTCAAACATATCTTTAGGTATCTTAAAGATACTCCGCACTTAGGCATTTGGTTACATAGAGATTCAAATTTCACATTTCATGCCTATAGTGATGCGAATTATGCTAGTTGTTGTATAGAATAAAAAAGTACAAGTGATAGTTATCATTTTCTAAGAAGTATAATAGTCTAATGGTCCTTAAAGAAGCAACAAAGTGTTGCTATTTCAACTACTGGGCTAAGTATGTAGCCTTAGGAAACTGCTACTAGTAGATCTTGTGGATGCAGTCATAATTAGAGGATTATGGCATATCTAGGGACACAGCCATCATCTAATGTGATAATACTAGTGCCATCAATCTCACCAAAAATCTCATCCAACACTCCAAAACTAAACACATTGAAATAAGACATTATTTTGTTCAAGATCATCTAGTAAACAAATACATTGCTCTTGAATATGTGCACACTTCTCATTAATTGGTAGATATATTCACTAAACTGCTTGATAGACAAAGATTTAGTGCACTTAGGAAAGAACTAGGAATGCACAACCAACAAGATGTGCAACTTTAAATATGTTATCTGCATTTTATCCTCTACACAAGCATGTTTTATCTTCTATTATGCACACTTGCAGGGAAAGTTAGTCCACAATTGCAAAAACACTGCAAGGGAAGTATGCTTATAGTTTGCATATTTCTATGGTCCTTATGCTACTTTGTTTGTAAAATATTTTTAAAAAAAAGTTTCATCACATTTGCAAAAACAGTATTCAAACTTTGTCTTGAGCATTCAAACTGCATTTTTTTAGATAAAGTCAAGAACTACTTCAAAACTCCATCAATGATTAAGTTGTTCATAGTTGAGTAACCACATCTTTGTTGAAATTATTTTGGCAATGTAATTTTGATGCTTTTAGAAAGAGAAAAAAAAAAGCACTATATATATATTTACAATATGATTTGTATATATATTTTAATTTTAGAGTACCCTTTTTCCCTTAAATTGAGTGGAGATGTATGAGTTTCTTCTCTATAGTTGCTTTCTACTTTTGATTTAAAATGACTTTGCATCTTTTATTCACTACCCTTTGAGTTTACTTTTTTTTGTTTTTTTTTTTGGGTGTTCTCACAGTTTGACAATTCTTTTTTACACCTTGGCCACATTCTTCTTAACACATCAAGCCATTCTCTCCTTTTTTATTCCAACACAAACTGTTGCACCCAGCAAAGAGCTCTTTTTCTTTTGTGGTTCATGATGTGAAAAATGACAGCTAAATATCCTTGAGTCATGTACCTCCATGCATAACTTTTTGCTGTAACATGAAAGGGGGAGTTAATATGATAGCATACGAGCATTCATCATCGTCACATTCTTCTTACTATCCATATTACTGCGCTCATTGATTGACTATGCCACTTTTTGGTTAAAGTTGTCACATTGCACACATACTAAAATATAACTTCTACACCTTGATTTGCTTATTGTGTCTCTTTGGGACATGTTTGTCCTACTAATACCTTTTATGATTGATCCCATTGAAGTTGAGTACATATATTCCCTAGTTTCTTCCATGAATCTTTGCTATTGCTTAATCTTGCATGAGGTACACCTGGTACAATGGAGAAACCCTAAACACTCTGATGGTACACCCGGAGTTCTCCCCATTAAGCACCACCTAGGTAGTATCTTTCCTGGACTTGCCTTTATTCTTCGGAAGGTACTTCTGTCTTTTGTGGCTATAGCCTAACTCTCTGCACTTATGGTGTTTACCATCATACTTTGAAAAGGAGTTTATACTTTGAAAAGGAGTTTATCTTCTATGCATAGTGTTCATTATGCTTACCATCTTTGCACAGAATTTGTTCTATCTGATTTGCCTGAACACTACGTGCTGTGTGCTCTTATAGATCCTTTTTCCAATTGATGATGAAAAAAGGGGAGAGCTTTATTAATGGGAACTTTGTGCTTGCTTTTTTCATCTTTCATCATTTATATGTTCCCATAGCATTGTTTTCATCATCATAAAAAAAGGGAGAGACTGTTGAGTTACATAATTTAATATTTTTTATGATGATTTCATAAGCATTGATTTGATTTAATTTCCTCTTGGTATTAAACTAAATATTATTATGTTTATATTTTCATGGACCCAATACTATGACAATTCTATTTTTATGGTCTAGTTTGAAGGCCTTGATCATAAACAAAAAGGAAGGAAGCCCATGTGGCTTAAACCAGAAGGCCCATATAGTTTGACGGAGGCCTTTTGTAGTTTGAAGTAGGAGGCCGGGGCAATTTGAAGGAAGCAACACACGTGGAGTGAAGAAATTTTTGGAATGAATGGTGCTCATGTGTCCACATGTTCAGAGTACGGTCCACTTAGTCAAATCTCATGCTCACGATTAGTAAAGTCTTGGAAACGACGTTGTGTTACAAAGACCAGAAAAGAACACACAAAAACTGTAGAAGCCGACTGAAGCAATCGTATCTGACAAGCTACTGATGTACAACGTTTATCTAGGAAAAGCAACACCAAGGGGCATAAATCTCTAGTATAAAAAGAGAATTGAATGAAGGACTTAATCTCAACCGCGGCTTTAAGAAAACCTCTCACATGAATTTTAGTTAGTACACAATTTCCAGGTATGAGAACATACCCACACGCAAGCCGGCTACTAAGTAGCCTAATGTAGCCAGGCCTACTCCTGGGCCGAAAGCTACGGGGTGCGGAGGTGCCTGCCCAAGCAAAGAGTAAGCCCCTTTGAACACGTTGTTATTGTCGGGAGGATGATGCAACTATATTAGGAAAGGCCCAAAAAATTGGACAACCAATTGTCGGGGGACTACCTGAATGACCATCATATCCGCTTTTGTCGGCAACATCGGGAATTCTACTTTCCCCACGGTCAAAAGTCTCCAAGATTACCGAAGCGAGAAAAAAAAAGAAAGGCACAAATCCCACTCGTTCCTTCACACTCTCCCCTGCCTAGCAAATAGTGAACGGAGCAAGTAGAGAAGCAAAGTTATCTTGGACAAATAACAAGACTGACTGTTGTCCTCGGAAATGGGAGAAACTTTCTTCTGTTGTCGTCAAAGTAGATGAAAAGGAGGCCTATTGAAATAAACAAGAAAGCTTTTTCCTGTGCGAGAATCAAAAGCTGCAACCGTTTTTGAGATTGGTGAAAGCGCTCCTGTTGCTAAGGGATAGACATACTTCATTCTAACTGCTGTTATGCTTTTGTTGATGGAAGCAGTGGAATCTTTCGTACTTGGTGAAAGTCTTTTGACAACGTTCCTCTGGTTCTCTTTATTGAGACAAAATATTAACAATTCTGACAGTGAAGGAGATTCAATTGATGACCAATTTCATCACTAATCCTGGAACAGGCTCCTATGTTGTTCGTCGCTCAAGGGATGAAGAAAGGCGATCAAACAGCTTGGATCCGACTCGGGCTTCTCTTCTTGAAGTAACTGAATATGGTGCGAACTGCTCTAGAACATCAATAAAATGATAAGTTATTTATTATCAATTTAGATTTTAAGTGATTTAACAGTGTCTGTAATAAAGGATTTTCTTTTTTTTTTTAAAAAAAAAAAAAAAGATGTTACTCTTATACCAGGATAAACAAAGACAAAACATGAAGGGGAGAATAAAGGCAAAAAGAATAGGAATGAATATACTTTTGCTTAACCTTCTACATCCATAGTTTTCATACAGAGAATATACCATGTGATAAAGATATTTAAGTATAAAACCAGGTAGCGTAACTGCAGTGTGACATTAACAATAATGGAGGTTACAAAGTAACGAAAAGATTACATGTCAATCACTCAATCAATACAACCGATCAAGCAGATTGATCTTGTTCTTCCTTAACAAAAAGGACAAAAAAAACAAAGATATGTATGAACATCTACGCTTTTGTCAGCTACGTGAACGTCATGTGAGATAAAATAAAAATGCACCATAATTAATTGAGCTATAATCTATCTGAGCTTCCACTTGCTGAAGTCACTGTAGATAATTCCTCACAGATGGATACAATCTATAAGGAAAAAGTATTGTTAAGTGGGATAGTTGCGAGAGAAAGTATGTTATAAATTAAAACGATGATGAATTAATGAAAGGCAGAAGCTCACTAGGTGAAGGCCTTTACTTTTCTCGGCGGGAAGAAGGGGGGCATGCTGATCCCCATAACCCCTACATTGCGCCTATAAAATTTTGAAAGCAGCTGCCGAACATAGTACTAACCTCACACTTCCGGGACAGACAGAGGCTCCCCTATGCCGAAAGCTTTAGAAAGAAAGTGGGTGAAGAAATTTCTTTGCCTGCCTTGCCTTATTGGGATCCAGTCGACGGCATTAGAAAATAGACATGGAAGCTTTGCAGTCAGGATATTAAAGATTCGATATCAATTATATAATCTCTCGAATCAGGTAGATCTCTTAAGAAAATTGACTGATTCCACTGAGCTTTAAATATAAATTTCAGTCACTTCATTTTGTTCACTTCTGTTTGTTTCACTTTCATATACAAAGCTTTGTCTACACACACCGAGTACCCCAAAGTTGAAGCAGTAGTAAACAAATTAGGCTCGGACTAGCGCAGAATTATTGAACTTGTAGCATTTATTTTATACTCAATGGAGCTGCTCTACCATCACAATACCCGGCGATGTTTCTATCTCTTTCGTCACAGCTGAGTGGCCACCATCATTCCACTACTTATGTTTGTTATTATACCGAAGTATAAGAACTTTTGTGATGTTTTATTTTATGTGAATTTAAAGGTAAAGTTAGAAAGGGAAATCAACGATCTTTGTGAATCAAATCATGTTTTGGGATGGCTTTACGTGATGCCTGAGTTCAATCTAAAAATAGGGCACTTTAAGTTGCGAAAAAGTGAAAAACTGATGTCATCCCTAAATTATGCCACTACATTGCACATATAATAATGTTCACTCGGTGCTTGTCTATCCTAGAATATTTGACAAGATAAATTGGAAGTGATTTAAATAATTTAGATGTCTTATCCACAAGGAAAACTGTGAAGATTCAATTTTAATTATATTGTCCGAATACTTTATATATATTGCAGTTATTTGGCCGGCTTTCATTTTTCTTTGGTAAGCGAATGTGGACGCCGTAGGGGAAAAGAAAGCCAAGTGTGTTGTAGTGTAAGAGAAATTTGGACAGAATAAAGAAATCCCATGAAGGTGAAGTTCCTTGTGAAATCAATAGTCATAGTGCATGTAGATTTTCTCCACCATTCTTCAAGATGGGTTTCATCAACAACCCAATTCAGTCTTTGATATGGAGTTTCAAGAGTGAACCCATGATAACACTACGCGTAGAGCATTGATTATTTGGTTGTTAGTTCTTCAATCTCGTATTCGGAGTGGAGGAAGATCTGAGACCTAAGAAGGTGGTCCAGAGTGTGATAAAAAGGATTGGAGCTTTATGTGCATGCCAGGGGTCCCATGGCGACAACACCAACCCATAATCTCACATCAATCAACCAAAAAACTCCAAATGCATCTCTTTCAATTTTAGAGGGAACGCCTATGCCAACCTGACACTGCAACAGATTCCCGGGCTCTTTCTTCCTCCTTGAAAACAAGTTCTGAAAGACCGAAAAAAAAAAGGAAGGAAAGAAAATTTGTAATACAGAAGATGACTGTCCTTCAGTTTTCCATCAGACCACAAGCAGCTGTCACTAGATTTTGCTAGTACGAACAAGTTTGTAAGATCGGCAACTAGCGAAGGAAAAGTGGCCGAAACGGGACCAGCGCTCCTCTCTATTTTGGCCAACAAGCGTGATTTTTTGTCTCCCAGTTCAAAAGTGCCCGGCAGGAACTTAATGTGGACCTCAAATTGTTATAGCAACTGAGCTACGAAATTTCTGCAGCAACCCGTTGAAAATTATGTTGGGATTGCATCACCGCGTACGAATGAAAGTGGGTAAGTTCTCTCAGTTTAAGGAACCATTGCAAGATCAGTCATAGATGGCATCTTCAGTCCAGCAGAAAGGAATAATCAAATCATAGATGGCATTTTCAAGTCCAAAAGAAAGGAATCTGCAAATAAAGCTCACAAAGTTTTTAGGTGAATTGATGTCTCAAAAATTTTCCTTCCTTCATTCGTCTATTTCCAGAGCAATCTTCATTAAAGATGGATTTTGATTGGTTGTTTATCACAAGCAGAAGCCAAACACTTCTTGACAGGTAAAACAAACCTTTGAGAGTGTCCAAAATTAGTGTTGTTTGTCTCGTAGTTGTTAAGAAAAATGGAAATGAAAGCTTAAAGTCATGTGTATCCAGGACTTGTCAAACCACTTGCGTGATACTCGATCATCGACAGAAACAGCCATCTATCAGAAACTAGCGGTACCTATCTCTGTGAGCTTCACTTGTTTGTGAATTAAGTCGTCTTACAAGAAACGGAATCATCAAGCACCGCACGTCCATATCGCATGCAGTGTCTAAGCCCAAAGGCTTTCTATACACATTTCAAACCTATATTTCCAAATGAAAGCTAGTGCTTGTGCGTGCTACGTTCAGCATAAACTGGATTATCCGTTGCAAAACAGGGAATAATATTTTGAGAAAGAGGAACATCATGAGCATGCTTCTTTTTATGCCTCAAAAATGTTTTACAATTCCAATGTCGTCCCGAGTGCTGTTCTTTGTCTTCAAAGTTTTTCTCAGTATCTTAATTCAAGTTTCTGTCGAGTGATATATACAGATTGATAAACTTTGGTACTGGACTTCATATTCAAGTCTCCGTATATAAATGACCAAAGGTTTGCTAGCTTCTTGCTTGTTGTGGTCCATGAACTGCCACATATGATGGTGCACAATCACTGGAATTTTAAAGGAATTGAAGGATCAGAATCTAAGCCTCGCCAATTCCCATTGGCCACCACACATAAAGCAGCACTTAGAAAAGGAAGAAAGCATTTTGTACAACTTTTACAGATAGTTACCATTGCATTATTAACGTGTACAACGTAGATAATTCAGGGGAAAATGGAGGAGATTGGTTGCAATGTCTCGCTCTCTCCCTCTCTATATCTTTCTAGCTCACTGTCTCTCCGGCCCTTCTTCAAGCGGCGGCCACAGTCTCACTCTTACTTGATGCCTTGGTAGATGCTGCTGTGGTAGGCGATTCGTGGCGGCCGTCTTTCTTTGAGGCCACGCTGAACTTCTCCTTACTCTCATCTTGCTTCATCTGACGCTCCCTGCACTCCAAACTACAAAACGCTATATCCCCCCTACAAATGTCATTCAAAAAGAATTTATCATTAGAATCATGCTACCAACACGAACCCAGATATTCTACTCCAGTTGTAACATAAAGAAATCGAACTCAGAAGAAAAGAGAGGAGAGAGAAGGAGAGAGGAGTAACATAGGAAAAATAAAAGCTTGAGATTCGAAATCATAACGGACGGCAACAAGTGATAGCTAAGGTGTTAGTAAGTACGTTGGCTGGATTTTGGATCCAACAGATAAAAAACTGAAGAATCCACTGAAGTTAGTATATATACATACGACAGACAGAATTTTTCCGCAGCTGAGATTATTTTCAAACCCGACTGCACAAGATTCTCATCTATTTGATATGCGTGCGGCAATTAATTCGCATGTTTACCAATCAGAAGTCAATCTTGAACGAAGGGAATGCATCCCTTGAAGGCACAGCTCAGTAAAAAGCACCAAAACCCAGAACACAGAAACTCTTCCATAAGATCCCAACCATAGAACTTATGTTTTTAATCAAGACTTGAACGAGAAAAATATCACGAAACCAAAGCCTCCTCAGACAACCCACTAAGATTCATCAAACAAAAGATTAAAGCCATTTGTCGAGTGCGTGCGTGTAAGCCAGCAAGAGAAGGAGACAGACAGGTAAAGAAGTCTTATACCTATACATGTAGATGTCTCGGCCAGGTGCGAGGAGCCGCTTACAGAGGCCACATGTCTGAAGAAAGGGAGATGAGTTCAAGAAATGATCACCGGAGTTCCTTCTCTGGGTTGATCTCGGGGACACCATGGACAAGAAACGTTGGTCGTGTCCTCCATTAGAAACGACGTTCATGTTCTGAGCCACTGGCCCTTCTGGGCCAGGAGCTACTGCATGATCTTGGATCGCGTGTTCGTGATCAGACGGTTCCTGAGGTTCCAAGACTGTAGAATCCAAGGTGATCCCGCTCATGCTTGTTGTTCTCTTGATCGGAGGGCGTGGGCGCTTCCCAAGCAACATCCTCTTCTCTCAGGTGGACAAAGCAAGATTCACAGCTGTCACAGTGTGAGAGAGAGATAGAGGGGCGGGGGGGAAGAAACAGAGAGAGAGGACTAAGGAAGTGATAATGGAAGGTGGGCGAGAAGATAAACGGGATGTGAGGGGCTCAGAGCCGATCTGAGCCGTTGCCTGCAGGCACCAAGTACAAGACGTCCACACCATGCCTCTGCTCCCCTTTTAAAGCTCTTCTTGTCTTCTTTTCTTTTTCTTTTTCTTTTTTACTTTTTTTATTTGGTTTTATTTGGTTTTATTTTTTTATTTTTTTAATGCTTCTCTTGTACTTCTCCTCGGGTTGTTCATTGATTTCTTCTTTTATTTGATGTCAAGGAAAACAGTAATCCAGCTCGAGTATACATATAATTAAAAGGCCAACTTCGGTTACATCCTAAACTTGTCTAGGTACCCTTATACTGAATTATTTTTATAATCAATAAATAGTGATATACCATGTGGAATAAAAAATTTACCAAATCAATTTGCATCCAAACATACGTTAACCAGATCAAATAGAAATTCAATGACAAAATGATAAGAAAAATGATTTTAGAGTTGAATCCAACTTCCATACGTTGGTTTTGTAGGCCTATTGGAACAATTTTGGAATTTTAATCTCATCGAATTTGGATCGTTTTGACATTCAACCTAACACATCGACAAACCCCCTCGACACGTCCTTTTTGGAGAGCTCTTTGAGGGGCCGAACTCACATAATTGTATAGCGGTAGTTGACCCCACGGTTTTACTATAAGAACCGCCATCAATGGACAGCGATGATATGCATAACACCCATAATCTGCTTGGTATTCAAAACAAGTGAACTGTGCCCCCGTCAATTTTGGATAATTGATTTCCGTGCCTCTCTTTGGCTTCTTTTTTGTTGCAGTTGTTCTCAAAGGTCTCCATTTCTTGAGTTGTTCAAATCATTGAGAAGAAAAAAGAAAGGGCAACCTAATAGTGAAGCCAATTAGGTGGTGGGTTCTTTCCAAGTCGAAGTCTTAAAACATGTTAACATTTCACCAATTCTATGAAGCCTGAGGTTGTTCAGTAAGGGGTCCAATAATGAACTTCCCGACCGATACGGTGTACCACATATTAAAAGATATACAAATAGATAAACTTTAATGCAGAGACTCTTAGTAATAATATATAGTTTATAAGGTGGAGTGCACACTTGTCCCATGACGTAAGGTGCATCATCTTTCTTCTACAATAGGAAATGACGTACATGCAGCTTGGAACTATTCTTTCACCCCCCGTTTTCTGTATCTTAGATTTTGTCTTTGTCCGTGCTTTAACCTGCTTGTAGTGCGGGGTGATGACATCCTGCAAAGGCGTATGGTAGCATTTTGAAACAGTCTGCAAGCACCAGTAAAAGACAGTGTACGTGAAAGACTGGAACCTCGAGTCATCAACGGAGGGTTGAATCTGGGCAGGACGTACACACCCCGCACTGTATTTGAGTGGACAATGGCTCGACAGCCATTAGATGAGCCCCAACATCGCCTTTTCTCTTTAGCTGATGTCCACCATTTTTCTTTTTCTTTTCTTTTTCTTTTTTTTTTTTTCATCCTAAGCCCCAGTTTTCTGGTCCCTGTCCTTGGTGTTGGGCTCCAAACTCTCAGGGCACTAGTACGGGAGAAAAAGGGTAATCCCACCAAGGAAAAACGTCTCTCTCTCTCTCTCTCTCCACATATTCTATGGCAATTTTGATTTCCAAATGCCACCGAAATGGCCAAGTTATTTGGGCAACCGGCTGTGTCAGTTCGCTTCTAGAGTTTAGGAAACGCTTTCCTTTTCGGGCTGGCCAAAAGAATCTTTTGCTTTTAATTATTTCTCCTCAAATTGGACTGAGAAATTATTTTGGTTCAATCAACCTTTTAAGACGTCATGCCTTTCTACCGAGGGTTTTAATAATAAACTCGTCTATCTCTTCAGAATTGAATCCACTTTTTTGGGTCGCAAGTAAGGATTTTTCATTTGAAGCTCTGCAATTGAAACAGAAACTTTTTTGTTTGGTTTAAGAAATCAAAGATGAGAGGAAAAGCCCCCTTCATGCAATAGGTACACTGATAATCAACTAGTTTCTTGTTCAAATTAGTAAACCCTCGGTGATCAAGTCTTGCAATGAAGATAATTATTTCTTGCATGAAAACTTTGGTATGTGAACGAAGTTCTCTACACTCATAGAACCTTTACTTCCGAAATTTTCCCTTTAGATCAGATACATAAGAGCTAAAAGGACAGGAACTGGTGACATCAGACAAATAGTTACTCTAATATTTCCGCTTGTGTAGGATGTAACTCGGTTGATGCAAGCCACAGGATTTGATTCTTATACTGGAAATTCTAATGGTTAGCATGTGAAAATAAAGGAAAGCGAACCCAACTCTCTGATTTCCAGTTTTTCTTTTTTGCCTCTGAGTGTGAATAAGGCATTATTATGTAGAAATATAAAAGTTCAATCGGAATAGACAGAGAGTTCGATAGGTTCCAAATTGAGTGCTGTGAGAATCCTTGCCCTGAGGATTTTCGTGCCGGGCTTTGTGAACATGACTTTCGCTGAAAGATAGATTATATCATTTTCTTGTTCACCCATTTGCCTATGACTTGATTGCTCTTTTGTTGTAATCAATGGGATTTGATCCCCAGATTCATACTTCTTATCATTACCATGTGAAAAGGAAGGAACAAGATCCCAACTTCTGATACTCTTTTGCTTTTTTGTGCAGATCGAAGATTATGTGACACTACAAATGAGCGCAAAAGAATGCTTAATCAAAGCCTACTCGTCGTTTTGTCGAAGGAAATTTCTGATTTTGTCGAAACTTGTAAGATATTCCAAAGTTGAAGCAGCTTTAGTTGTTTCCATGTGAAGAAAAGCAAATCCACCTTTCATTTTCTCCTTGCAGCATAAATCTCTGCTCTGTCCGAATTCGTTTCAGATTGGAATGCAGCCTGACAGATCTTGCATAGGGAAAACGCAAGGTTCCAAATTGGGTGTAAGGAATGAAGAAGATCACACTTATTGGCCAGAAAGAAAACAAAAATAAACTTGCGGCCTGCACGCTGCTACCGATAACTCATTTTCAGGATTTTTCTTCTCTTTATATTTGTTTATGCATTTCAGGAACAATTATGTGCACTTTGTGTCAATCAATGGTTCCCGGTGGTCCCCCTACTGGGTTGCTTCTCCTCATAATTCAGGACATAATATAAGAAGAAAGGAAAGGAAAAAAAAAAAAAAAAAAAGAGAACAGGAGAGAAGTACTAGTTGTGATATGATTAATTAGACCAATCAGGGCATGTAGCTGCGTCATATTATGGACCCACCAATATATCATGCTCTCAATGACACTTACAGGTGTCGACACCTTTAGGGCGTAGTCTCCATCCTTTTCTTCCTTCAGTTGTTTATTACTTAATTTGTTCTTTTTTACTGATAAACTTTGCCCTATCATTGTTGTTATTCATCGTCAAACTAATCGTATTAAGCCCTGACCACACACTTGTAGTTAGATCATAAGTATCCCTTAACTTAAGGGAGAGATGAAACTCATATCAAGATATCCCTTAACCCATGAATTTATCCTGTTCTAAGTATTATTTAGCTCGAAGGAGATGTGTATCTGACAAAAAAAAGTTTGATTAAATGAGGTGAAACCCTATCGAAATATGTATCTAGAAATCTATCCAGCGATGCGAAGATGCTAGATTTATGAATCTCTTGTAAAAAACATTGCAAACCAATTAAATATGACATATTCATTATCATCTGAAACAAGGTACTTAGTTCTGCTTGGCATGAGTTTCTAAATGAGTTAGCTGACGTCTCCTCAATTTTACATCAATGGCCAGATATAGACCTGCAAATGCCACACTAGCATACAGTTTCGGGGATGTACAAGTTAGAGGCTGAGCTCATGGTAGTCATGCAACGCAACAGTTAGGATGGCCTGCCCGATATAGAGATGCCGAAAACGAACACACGCTTAAAACGTTAAAACAAGTGTGTGGTTCTGGAGCATGATATTTGGTTTTAGTGAGTTGTAATAATTGATGTTTCCTACCACCTTAAAAGAAGAGATGGAGAGGGGGGCCATGATGGCAGCATAAAGGACGCAGTTCCTCATGCCATCGAGTCCACTACAGATCATGGGCAAACTAAAACTAAAGGCAGCTGCACTCATCAGGCACATCATTGGGAGGCCAAGTATGGAACCCCGCACCAATTATAGTTTTCAATACCTTTTCTGCTTTACTCGGAAGGCCATCTTAGGACTTGGGTGTCTCTTGAATTACCCAATAAGATCTTCGGTTATAATTCTGTTCAAGTGGAATATTATTGACGGATGTTATCATCCCTTGTCCAATCTATAAACCCAGCAAGCTTTATATCACTAAGGTAATAGATGAGATCGTGGGACGTTGTTGGTGAATTGTATAGACCTTAAAAGAAGATCCATGAACACCTTGCTCGATTGGACAGAGACGGAGTTTCTTATGTTAATTTTCCCGGGGAATGATTCCCGGGGAAAACGCATTTAGGTTCTTTTTGGTTAGAGGTTAGGCTAAACCACAGCTTTGGGCTTTCTGTGAACAAGCTAGTTACGAAATGGATGGTGGAACCAACAAACATATGCCCAATGACTCAACCTGAGATTCCGTATTTATTTATATTTCTTTGTTCCACAATGATGGAGGAGCTAGGAGTCAACACTGTCGTCCAGGATGGAGTCTTTTCCCCTGTTAATTATGGGAAAGCAAACAGTTCGTCATAGGTATAGAAAAAATGGGTTTTTCTTAATTTATTTCTGCTGAGAACCTTTTAAGTTTTCTGCATTTGAAAGGAACATGACAACTGAAGAGCAGAGGACGCAGACAAGCACCATTGGCGTTGAAAAATGGAAGACAATAATAGTTGTAATCACAATAACACGACAGTGATGATACCCTAATTGTATGTTATACCGACTTGCCCTATTAATCCACCTAAGCCAACAAGTTTGGATCATCTGAGTTTATTTTTTAAGTCGCACTTCAAAGAAAAAAGATAAGAAAAGCAGAAAAATGAAGTCTTCAGAGTCAGTTGGAGGTTGAAAGCTGCTAGTGCCCCGTGTCTGATGGAATTTCTAAATGGTTAGTTCAATCATAGCCTTAGCAACAACGGAAACCTACATCTCTGAACGAAATTCCACACGTAATAATAATCGAATTCAGAAACTTCCAACTTTTGGAAGCCATGGGAGTCTCACATCAGATGAAGAGCGACGTACTCGCAGCAAGAGCAGATAAAACGAGGTGAGGTAGAGAAAACAAAGGCACTAAGAAATGGACACATCAGTCGCCCCCAGTAGCCATCAAGAACTCGCCTTCACATACCACCTCACCTCCAACATAGGCTTTCCCTTCCATCTTGGCTATGCCAAACCGCTTTTGCAGCTTAACGAGTGTCATTCTCATAACCAAAGTGTCTCCTGCGATCACCGGCTTCCGAAACCTCACTTTGTCAATTCCAGCAAAGAAGAAATTTTCACGGGAGCCACCCACTTCAGGCTGCAGCATAACCAGACCTCCAACTTGGGCCATTGCCTGCACCCAGCAACTGAGTTTTTATTAGCACTAATTAACAGTGTTCCCATCATGGATGAGGTGGAAATCCAATAAATCGGGCAAAATAAGAAGTGAATGCTGTTTTCCAAAACCCACACTATCCTTGGATGTTACCCAGGGCCTGAGCTGTATTATCATTGTGAAGGTAATGTTAAATTTCACATTAACTAAAAGGAATAAAAAGTTGTTCACAGACAAATATTAATTCTCACATTAGTTTTTTGTAAGGTAAAACATAAGTCATAAGTAATTTCAAAATCTCCAATTGTAATAATGACCACTACTTCGGGTAACAATATCACAAGTATTTTCATAGATCGTGACACAAGAAAAAAGGCATGACTGTCCCTAGCCACATAAAAGAGCTGGTAATCCTCTAATGACGAGTCATGTTAAACTAGCTCATTGATACGAAAAGCAGAAAGCCAAGCAAGTAAGAGGGAAGCTACTAAAGCACAGGAGACTAGGAAAGGTAGCTACGAAAAGAGATTGAGAAGGACTAAGGCCTCATTCACTGAGAGCCCTGAAAATAGTATCTGATGTCTTAATGTTTTTTTTTCTAATGCATTTATTTTACATATCAGGGCTTAAAAATGACCAATTCAGAACAAGCCAATAAAATACGTCCTATGTTGTCTTTGTTGCTTTACCTTCTATTTTGAGGAATGATGACTAGCAAAAAGTTGTAAATATGAAACAAGTCACCAAACACAGCAGTATGTAGGAGAAAGCAAATGTTCTGGTCAAGATCACCAGAAATAAACTCTGATCCATGTGAAAGAATAAAAGCAGCAGCCAAAATCACATGCATAAAAGGAAGCCATCGCAATCTGATAGAAGCTCAAAGGTGCCACTGGAAATAGCATCCTTGCTATTAAAACAGACCAGCTAGAAGAAGCAATGAAGAAAGCCAAGATTTGCAACTACAATACCAGTTGATCGGTTTCAGTAAACTGTGTCAACTGTATTAACTGAATTTCAGTATGTATAGTTAGTCAGTTAGCTCAACGTGTAACACATCCTCTATGAATATAGGAGATCAACTCGGTATTGATTCATATAATAGAAATACACCTGACCTTTCCATCTCTCAGTCCTAAATTGTACCTCTACTCAAAAGGGGGGAGAAAAACAAGTAGAGAAGAAAAAAAGAACCGCTCCTTATTATAGTAGGGGATCCAAAATAATTTCAGAATTAATGGATGCTCAAGTTCCTTAAATCCAAAGACCACAAGAAGAGCAGCACTTTATTGTACGATGCAGACCTCAGCAATAGACTCAAGCCACACAAGAATAAGTCAAAATGAGAAATGGCAAGAGAGAGAATAGGAAGGAAGCAGAAGATGTATTATAGAAACTAATCAGAAAGCATGCCATGTGAAATAAGTTGAAAGCTATTGTCTGTGGATATCATGTTACAGAACAGAAACATGTCAAACAGAAGAACCCCGAAAAATCTGGATAGAATTAACTGTAGCGATATGTCTTGATATGAATCTTAAATATTAATCAACCAGGAGATGGAAATAATACTAAGTATGTGTCAACATAAACTGAAGTTACCAAGAGTCAGGTTTAGAGGACCATGTCTCAATAGGGTAGGTTTTATAGTTTTGATCCCCAAGACACAATGAACTTTCTAAAAGAAGAAAACAAAAGAAATCAGGGTTTAGGAGTATGATGCTTACCAATGACCACCCTCCTAGTAGGACCAAAGATCTGGTACCAACCAACTGTTTGCTTCTACGACTGAACCCAGTAACAGAACCTACTTCCACGCAATAGCAACTCGTTTGTCTCAGTCAGTATAATCATTTCAGCTTATGGAGAGGTCTCCCTTCCATGCATCAAAACCTTGTTCCAAGTGGGAGCAACACCGTGTCTGGGTTCACAGTACTCACATTTCAGCTAACAGAAAAGTTTCCCTCTCAGACACCCTCTTCCCTTGCTAACAAACATTATTATGGACCTCAAACATACACACTTCGTCTATGCACAAAATTGGAATAAAAGATGGAATAGAGGGAGAACAGGTTACTGTTTTGAAAGTAACGAACTTTAAGAGGGTGGTGTCACTGCAGAAGACAATGTAAAACTTAGAAATGCCTCATCCTTGAATAGTGAACATTTATAGGTGGCCAAAAATAAAATTTAGGAAATAGCCAAATAGGAAAATGACTAAAACTGGAAACTATTAGAAAAGACATGAGAAAAAATAAATGTAAATATATATATATAAAGGTCAGTTAGAAATCTTATCAATTCACTTATGATCTCTTAAGAAGAAAAGACAAATTCTGACAATTAAAAGATGGATAATACTTTCTGTAATTCAAAAGGAAAAAATTTGAATTATAAAGGGAGATCGAATCTTTGATTTTTTTTTATATACCAATTTTTGAGATTTAAAAGAAGAAGAAATTCTTCAAACTTTTGAGATCTGAAAGAATGATTGAATTTAGCCTTTAGGCAACAGAGAGTTTGACAAAAGGAGCTTTTGAAATCCAAGAGGAGAAAAAGTCTTTGAAGTTTGAATTCAAGAGAAGGAAATTCTGAATTTACAAGATTTGTTTAAAGAAAAGGTCCTTTAAGAAAAACCTATACTCATTTTATAAATAAACTTTTTCTCCAGAAACCAAGTACATATATCAGTTTTCTTCCATCCGACGCTGGCTACATAAGGAGAGAACAAGAATGAGCTTCATTGAAAAGAGAAAGACCAGTGTCACCCCTCCCTTCTTCAAGAAGTACCTGAATTTTACTTCACCTATTCTCAGAACTAATGATGTAAAAGGATAGTACATCATTTCTAAACTATGGACTAAATATTATAAACATCCCAAGAAACTTGGTTATTACTTCTCCAAAAATCCCTATACTAGATTATCTTACTCTTTCCACCACCATATTCAATTTCAAGTAAGATATTCATAAACTTATAACATGCCTTCTCTATAAAGAAATTATCTAGCTATTGTAACAATTCCCTCACCCTATTTTCACAATCTAATGTAACAACACTTTCCATTGGCCTTTAATTTCTCTATAGTTTATGCATAGTCACACAAAGAAGTAACCTCCAAACCACACATTGATCCAAGTTCTAAGAAACTAGAACACATCATCCTACAGGTTGCGGCAACTAAATATAGGGAAGAATGTTGGTGTGTGTGGTTGCAAAGGAGCTTGTGGGCCTAGTTTGAGTGTCCCATAGGGAGCCCAGGTGGAGCTTGGTCCATTGCTTGTGGGAGAGTTTGCAAGGGGTGTTCAGGTGGGGGTCGGGCTTTGTTTGAAGAAGGCTTAAATTGGAGCAACCTAGTGATCGGAGCAAGTCATGTGACAATAAGCCTATTAGACACAAGTGGGTTGAAGTTGTCAAGAATTAGGGTATATATCCAACTAATAACTTAAGCTTTTAGTCCAACAGTAGCATTTACAATCCTTACAATTGGTATCAAAGCCAGATCATTAATACCCCACTATTAGCAGGGAAATTGTTGGTCTATGTGGTTACAAAGAGGGGACTTGTGGGGCCTGGCCCAAGTGGCCCATGGGGAGCCCAAGTGGGGCACAACTTGCTGCTTATAGAAGGGATCAGGTTGGGCGGCCCAAGCACATGAAGCCTAAGTGACGCACTTAGAAGTTAGGAAAGATCATTAGAGCGTACAAGTGTTAGTGCAAGTGCTTAAAGTCCAAATAAAGGTAATCGTTACACAAGGGAATAGTTAACATTCTTGAGTTCTAAATTATACATTTAAACTTTTCGATTAAGTAGTGCCTAACTTATTACATTGAAGCCTCACTTGAAAACCTTAAAATAGAATATCTCCCCAACAATTTCGAACACTAAACTAGCCTACTCTATTTTGAGCTTAATGTGGCACTCCACTCAAAACGCAAGCTTCCCCCAATCCCACTTTATGACTAGCATAAATCTTCCCAAACTTTTGATAACATGAACATTTCTTCTATCATAGCTAATGCATCAACTCAAAATTTAAGTTAAAGGACAAGCTCAAGTATGCACATACACTATCTTCCCTCGCACAAAATCTAAAAGCAACAAGAGAGGTGTTATGTAATTCCAAATCAGAACACTGGATTTCCTTTTGGCTTGGATTAGAGAATGTAAACCTACTCATCTTACTTACAGGTAAATAAAGAGAAATCAACAAGTCGCAACTTAGCACAACCTCACATACAACAACTTGATTTCAATTAATCAAATCATGTGTCTTTTTTATCTTGTCAACTTAGTCCAGGCAGACATTTCTGGTGAACCACACGTTTTTTGACTCATCACCAGCAAATGCATTTGAAACCATTAAAGATGACCTAGAGCAATTCTCAGTATCCAATTAACTCCCAAAATCCTTCAGAAAAAGTTGTCTTTGTTGCCACCTCTTGATGATAACTATATCTCGATTTGCATTCATTCACTCCTTTTTTGTCTCTTGAGGAATTGCTACTAATCCCTCTCAACATCCCAAGTTTGATTAAACTGATTTCACAGGACCCAAAAGTTTGGTTGATATGGTATTAATAAAAGCTGGCACGCTCCTCCTTTTAGCGTCAGTTCGATCAGAGTTTCCCAATTAATAAAAGCAAACATTGAAATGCAATTCACCAAGTTAACCAACCAATTCTAATTCTACAAGCAAAATGCTCTTAATGTTTTTGAGTGATGCCCATTTCAAATATTAAATTACTTAAAGAGTAACACAATACAGCCCAACACCACAAGATTAACATGAGAACTGAAAAGCATGAGGAACCGAGCAGTTGAAACAATCCCAACGAGAAGATAGTGAGCCATGAGAAAGATAATAGCAAGGGATTTAAGCGACAATGTAAAACATCCTTTAATATCCAGAATCGTACCACAGGGAAGCGACAAAAGGAAATTGGATAAGAACGAAAAAAAAATAATTGTGGGGAAAATTGAACAGTACCTCAACCATGAGAACACCAGGCATAATAGGCCTCTCAGGAAAATGCCCAGGAAAGAAGTTATCATTTATTGTTACATTCTTGATGGCAACAGCTGAAACCCCAGGATTGTACTCGATCACTCTATCCACTAACAGAAACGGAAACCTACAACAGCAGCCACAGACCACATCACAAAACACGAAAACACACACACACAAAAATAAATAAATAAATAAATAAATAAAACACAAGCCGATCCCCAAACAAAAAGCAACCGTTTGAGGCAGACCAGCACACCCACCTGTGGGGCAGAATCTCACGTATCTGATTAATATCCATGACGGCAGGATATGCTGGGTATTCTGCGAAAAATGATAAAAATTTCACATTTTGAACCATAGATTTGTTGTGTGGGGGCAGAGAACTGCAAACATAAATGAAAGAGAAAAGATACGTTTTTCAATGGGTATATCTCGGTTGGTGTTGTTTGGTCCATCCAGAGAACAGAATGCGATCGAATTGGAACGGGGATTGGACTGAAGAGACAAAGGACGTACAGCGAGAGAAAGAGAGACTGGGGAGAGTGACAGTCTTCTGGGGTTGCTCAGAGACTGAGAAAGAGTGTGAGAAAGGAGGGAATTGGATGAAGCCGACATTTCCCTTCACCGGAGAGAAGACCCAGAAATAGGAAGAATGACAGCAGCGAGCTCGAAGTGGGGTGAGTGAAGCTGAGTATGCTCCACGTACAACTTTTTGAACTAGTTGCCTCTTTCGATCAGAAGTCAAAAAGTTCTCTAAACAAAATTTTTGATCTACCCTTTTTGGACGCTTGGTTCAAATCAAACTTCCACTAGGATTCTCCACGTTTTTTGAAAGGTTCAAATCTATGACATCCATTAAATTAAAGTTCGCAAATGTAGTAATTAGGCATCATATTGGTGATTGAGGGGAGATATATAAACAGGAAAGGTATAAATAACATACTTTTAATTATTTAAATGAATTCCTTTTGAGATATTGTTTCCTCAAATTCTAAACAATCATACCAAAAAAAGAAAACCATTTTTCAAGATAACATTTTGCCCTCTAAGGTAAAAAAGAATATTTGTTTACATTGAGTGCTTCAGATTTCAAATTTTAAGTGTTGAATAAAAAATTAAGGTTGAGAGCAAAATTAGAATTGTCAATTAGAATTTCTCTAACTTTACTTACGAATATGAGATTTGAAAAATCCAAATGACTAACTCACTTGATGAATCATTATAATGACTAAAGAGACGAAAAGCCACTAGGGAGGGAAAATCTTTTGGTAACTCTTTTGTGTACGAAAATTCCTATATATTGATAAATTTTTATTTCTTGTGGACATAGGATTTAATTGAGCCTAAACCATATAAACTTCTTAGTGTCTTTGTATTTGTTGTGTATGTGTTTGCTGATTCACATCCATTTATAGCAAATTTGTATCATAACTTGATTTGCAACAAGGAGATTAGTTTGGAGAAAACTAGGCTTTTACACTTAAAAAAAAAAAAATTCAACAACAACAACAACAACTACTAGATACGTTATGTAAAGCACCACTTAGTGAAGGCCAAAAGGTACAATGTGTTGTAGAAGTGACTCGAAAGTGTAATGTTGCCTAAAGACATTATTAAGGCCATATATGAGGACGCTTAGAGGACATAAAGGATCCTAGAGGTGCTTTAAGCCTTCAAGTGATCCCAAAGGGCGAAACCTAGATTGACATATGAATTTTTAAATATTCTAATTTGTCATGAATTTGTGATCTTCTAGTTTATTATGAGTTTTTCTTCCATTCCATCTAGGATTTCTTGATTTTTTATCCTATATTAAATTTGTAGGTTTTCTATTCCATCATGAATTTATAAGTTTTCCATCTATAATGGATTTATGAGTTTTCCATCCATCATGGATTGACAGATTTTCTATTATCTCATGAATTTTTTATTTTTTTCTATTCCATCATGACTATGTGAGTTTTCTATTCTACTAGGGATTTGTGAATTTTTTTAATTCCATCATGGAATTGTGAATCTTCTATTTCATGGATTTTTTTGTGGGCCTCCTCTGGAACTTATTTGTCTCCTTGTGACATACTTTGTTTGCCCTTTTGTTGCTGGTTCCATTTGGTAATTTTTGTTGGACTTCATCCTTAATCGTTATTTTGTATTGTGTTTCCCCACTATATAACCTTCTATGTTGTAATTAGTCTTTGGTTGCTTAAGAAACTAACAATGGAGTAGAAGCTAGAGTAGTGGAATTGCGTAGAGTAATAGGGCGTAGAAGCATGCAACATCTTGGGGGCTATGAAAACAGAGGTGAAGATCCACAAGATGACGAAGAGATCTTTCTTAAATCATGCAAGAGTACTTGCTATTGAAGACCAGAATTAGATGGGGCATGCTATGAAAAAGGAGATAGGCTCTTTAAATAATTGGCTCTTCAAAAACGGTTTGTTAAATATGCAATGAAAATTAAGGTTAAGGGTAAAATGTGTATCCAAGCTTGCTTATAAATATGAGATTTGGAGAACTCAAGTATGTTTTGTCTTTGATAATTCAACCAAGTGATCAACGAAAGACAGTCACAGAAGGAAAATGTCTTAACGACTCCCATGTATATGAAAATCCTTAAATAATAATATAATACTATCTCTCTCTGATGTAAAAAATGATTTATACCGAATCACCAAAATTTTCTTGACTTCTTGTCCTTGTTGTGTAATGCATTTACTGTTCAATCTGCATCCACTCTTAACATCAAAGTTTTTTATTTAGTTGCTAAGACATTGAGTAAAAATAAAGGAAGAGATAGGAATCACATAAGGAGTGAAAGGAAGAAACAAAGAAAGCACAGGAAGGCCAGCAGCAACTTATTCCATGTAAGGGATCGCTACATGTTCTAATAGAGTCCGATTCCCTAAACGTTACCTTTTTAACTTTGTGAGCTTTCTAAGCATAACAGTCATTGTGGGTTAAAGAACCATTAAGGGAGTGAGAAAAGGATCTCGTAAATGTATGTCAGGATAGTAAGCAAAAATTTTCTTGCTGTATATTACCAGTAATTTTACTCCTGCAAATGAGTAGCCAAAACAAGTATCACAGTTCAAGTAAAGTCTATGATTAATAGGAAATTACGGTTACATTTCCCAAGGATAGAAGGCAGTAGGCCAGAGCAAAGGCTGTGTAATTAGGATATTAGAAAGTAGTAGATGCAGTTGAATCCTAAAGCTTTATATAGTTGTTTTCAATCATCCATTTAAGGCTCCAGTGATCTTCCGCACATTTGTAAGCCCAGTACGCCCATCCAAAAGTGGCACGCCCGTATACCTCTAGCTGAGCATTGGCAAACTTCTGGTAGTCTTCCATTGATGCTCCACTTTTTGCAAATTCTGCAGTCCATTCCCCTGCAAAATTCCCCATCACATGCAGATCATGGTTCCTCTTGACATGGCAGCCGAAGCGGAAGATCAGATTTTAAAATAAGCATTAATTGTAAGCGATTACAGGATGAATTCACAAAAAGAAAAGGGTTCCACGGGATTAAGGTCGAATTCTCTGGTTTGCATATTGTACTTACCGACAAAACTGAGGGGGCCATTGGAAGATGTCACCAAGCTGAGATCTGAAGCTCGTTGGTTGTAGATATAATCAATGTTTTGTTGTACATTTTTATTGCTAAAGCTGTCGGAAAAGAGATTATAGTAGTGCACATCAATGACTACACGATTCATCATTCCCGCAAATGAGAGTAGTTCCTTTGGATCAGCATCTCCCAGTCGGTTTGACAGGATCACATAAGCACTTGAGGTATACTTCCTTACAGCATCATAACCGGCTTTGTAATAATTTTTAAGGTTCTCTAGAGTCACACCCGGTGCACGAGGTTCGTTCATTAACTCGATTGCTGCAAGACTTGGATTATTGGCGTATCTGCACAAAAATAAGGTCCAATATTAGGATTTAGGCAACATCCAAAGTTGATTAGCTGCTACTAATTTGATGCATCAGCCATTCTTTGGAAACATACTTGCATTTGTACCCGACATGAACAGAAAATTAAGCATATGATACTTCATATTAAGGGTGACGTTATGTTTGTTAAACCTGTTTGCTAGGAAGTCTATGACTGCCACTGTATCCGATATTTTGGAATCTCCCCATTCCTGATATCCGTCTCTTGAACCACTGTGAGCATCTCCATTTTGTGATCCTTGAACTGCATGCAGATCAACAATTACGTTCATCCCATATTTCCTGCATTATAAATCAGATATCACTCTCTGATATTCATTCGTTCAGCATCAGTAAAAGATACTGTGGCACGATTTAGTACTCCTTACTGTGCCCATGTGAAAGCGTTGTCCAAAGCTTGCAGAGAGCCCCCAATAAAAGGTTTTGGTGGTGTTGGATCTTGTGCAATCCACCATCCTACAGGAATTCTCACCGCATTCAGACCGTTTGATGACATGAATCTGAAATCCTCCTCAGTGATATAAGTGTTCCAGTGATCCTGTGATGCAAGGATAAATAATTTTTTTTGGTCGAGCGCTTTGATAATGCTCATTTTGATTAGCCGAAGTCACCAATATTAGTATAATATTAATCCCATTTGTGCTACAAATTAAAGCCTTACCTGCATGACTTGAGGGGCTCTTTCTGGGCCATAACCATTCGTGATTTGGTATTCGCCTTGCATGGTCTTGACAATTTTCATTACGAAGACAGATGGATTACTATCTTCCCAACTCGTGCCTTCATAATCAGCAGTGACCAATGCTTCTGATTGTGCCTGATAGAAGGTGGAAAGCACCATAACTATCTAATTAATTAATTTCAGCATTTGTTCCCCAAACTGAGACAGTTGAGTGGAGCTAGTGGACTTTTTAATGTAATCGATTGGCTGTCTTCTTGGCCTTTCAAATGGACCCAACATAATTACAAGTTTATTCCTACTTTTGTATGATTTGTGTTGCATTTGTCCAACTCAGATTGTTTAATGCAATGACTAACAGATTAATGTTAGGTATAATCTGTAAGAAAGTAAAACATAACACAAAAAGAAAAAGGCTATAAACTGGAGTCCCCATCCGAAAATCGGGGGGACATGGTCCGCCATCCTACCAGCAGCACGGAAATGCATGTCAAACTACATCTTATAGAAGAAAACAGTACCTGGAGAAATAACCCATTTGTTGCTTTTATGCGAACTCGATTTGGATTACCATCTTGCCTGATAATCTGAAATGTTTCAGGGTCACCAGGCGCATCGGATTCCACCATCAGTGTGGTTCCTTGGCCTACCAATCCAACAAACTGCTTGTTGAATCCTCTTAAGTTGAAACATGAATCACTGACCCTCCACAACTGCATCAAGTTAGTGGGAAGAGAGGATTATTGACAAGGAACAAGTATTGCAGGATGAGGATCTACAATCTCTTAATTGCTAATAATTTGTACGGAAGAACCTACCCTGAAAGTTTCCCAACCAGAGGCCGAGGGACGGTTGGAAACCACGTTGGCTCCACCACCATTTTCTGCAGCTAGATACTTCTGCAGCTTTGTAGACATGAATTGAACTTGAGTTCCATCCTGCCCAAATATCAAATTTAGAGCTACAAAATCAGGAATATACCAGAGCGTATCAGTTTAAGATGATAAATTCTGTTCTTCAGAACAAGGCAAACAATAATACGATAAAGACATTTGTAGGACTGACCAAGTCCTATAACTTTGGGAAAATACCAGCTAGGGAAACAACAAGAGTTTTTAAAAAAGTTGCGTGGACGATATATATATGGCCGCAGTTCAGATAGAGTGAACTATGAAAAGGATACCAAGAGATCGCCATTCGTTATATCTGAAAACAGAGAAGGCTTCATCCATCCTTCGGTAACTAGCCAACCTCCGAGATTCACAGCTTTAAATGGCAAATCGGAGTCTGCACTCTGTGCAAGGGAAAGAGAAGCAAATGGAAAGCAGAAAGCCAAATAAAAAGTAAGGTAAGAGCAGTAAGTCATTTTTCGTTTCCGTACAGAGATGCAAAGCACTGAGGTATACTTTATAGATGCCGAAGTTTGGAGATGTCCAACTTACTGAGTGAACTAATCAACATCATGAGTTGGATCCCACTACATCTAAGGCGAATGAAGATCATGAACTGTGGATCCTACTACCTCAAAGACCACCACTCTATCTAGAATTGGACCGTCATTCACAAAGTCTCTCCGCGCTTGCAAATTCCAGTCCACAAAATCTTCTCATGATTGCATGTTACCAAGGCAGTCAAAGCAGTCTATAGTTAGTCAGCACATTACCAAGGCAGTGCAAGTCAACATAGAATTAATTCCTATTCTTTTTCAAGTTACAATTGATGTAGAAAAATATCTTGCAATGTTCTTTCTCTCAAATACCAATCTTCTTTTAGGACGACTCTATATTTCCCGTCAACTTAATGACTAAGTAATCGATCTTTGACCATTTAGCTAACCGGGACTTTCCACCAAAAGTCATTACAAAGCTTTAATTTTGTGGTTGATATTTGACCGCATACTCACTCAAATATAGAGGAACCTTCTTGGCATCTTTTACTTGTAGGTGATACTGTTCTTTTTTCCCCCTGAAAGTACTAGTAAGCCTTAGTAACCTAAGCTGTTTAATTAGCAAATCCATTTGGAAATTAGTGAGTACAACGTAATCTGTTTGCAAATTAATCATGCCAACATATGTTATAGGATCTAAATAATGCTCAATCCATGTGATGTAGCATAGGTTGGTCTTGAGAAAGCTTTGAATCATATCGTGTTTTTTTCAATACAATTACTTTTACTTCTTTTATCCTAAAAATATCTACAACCCTCATTTTTTAAGGTCTGATGCCAATTCGAGTAATTTACAAGTGAGCATTCAAAGAGAGAAGTTGCTACTCCAAGACGCCGATCCAAAACTTGATGCTCTACACAAATGAAATGGATCCTTTTTGTAGAAAAAGAGAGAGCTCTTAACAGATTGGAGAAGAATTCTTTGAATCTTCCACCTGTTTCTTCTTTTTCCTTGCTTTGGCTGGCTGTCTCGGATTCTTCCCTCCCTTTATTTATGTATTTATTTCACTCATTGTCAATTTAGAAGATACATCACAGATGCTCTAGTTACTGGACTTCAGTTGAGGACCGTATGGTAATCCACCAATTTCGTGAAAGACCTTAGTGTAATGGACCTTTTAAAAGACGATTCGGCACTTAGCCTTTAACGTGATGGTGACTGGGATGTCTGGAAAATAGCTTACTTCATTAAGTTAAGTTGGCCTTTAACGAGATCAACGTGATGGGGATGGGGATGGGGATGTTTGGAACAGAGAGAGTGAGAGAGTTAGGTGAGAAAAGGAAGATAGAAATAGAGGGGAAGGTAGTTGTCTTTCAACAAAGGGAGAGCTTATACAAAATGACAAGCCAGGAGCCCATTTACGTATCTTTTTCCCTCTCTAGCCTATTGATTGAGCATTTTAAGTGAGACATCAAGGGTCCGAACATTTTATCGTTAAATAGCTACTCGAAGTGGCTTAAGGGTTACGAATTACAGGCCAACAACCATAATGTTTCGGCATTGAATACCATATCATCGAAGGCTCATAACGTCCATCCGGTGAATAAGGGTCGTATCATCATGCATTAAATAGAGACTGTAAGCATCATCCATATATTAAATAAGGACTGTAACTTTGTACATTAAAGACTACTTTCCATGTGTCAAGACGACAACCACACGCAAGAGAACTCGCAGGTGGCCGTTCATAAGGCGTACCGCCATGTAGCAAGGTGGGCCATGCTTATCACCACCAGCTTGCCCCATTGGGACTGAATTGCTAGGGTAGAATATTTTTCCTAGCCTTATTTGATAATGTCCTTGTCACCTTCTAGTAACATTCATTTGATAAGATCTTTGAATTATTGAAGGTCTTTCTTGAATTTCGACATTACCCCACTCAAGTGATCCTTTTCATTTAATCAATGTATTGTAGTCTCAATAAACTTTTTTTCTTTTGGATTTACTCAATCAGCCAACGCACTTCTACCCCTTTATGAAAAGAAGTCGTCATTGTTCTATGGAGTTGCAAGGACTAATATATCCTTATGAAAAGACTTCAATATACTTACATAAAAGATCCATTGGTCCTTCAAACTCGTGGATTAACCCATTGTGAACGGGTCAATAAGCCTTGTATTGTTGAGGCAATAACCTAATAGGCACTTCTGTTAGTATAAATTCGGCCTCTAAAGAGTTCAATAACCCAAGATCATACTTAGTTATCATGAATCATGAAATATAATTAAAAGGATGTTAGAACTAACTTGTTTTTGGCTTTATAGGTTGAGAATAAGTAGTTATCTACTTTTCTTATTTCCTTTTAGAGCACAAGATTGATAAGATTTCTTTCGAAATCATTATAGGTACAAGAAGATAAAAATGATAGTTGTGTCTATTCGCTAAAATAACTGTGTTTATAGCTTCTAATATATAAGCTTTCGTCTTAACTGACTTAACTCCTTATAATTATTAACACATATTCGTAAAGCCCATTATGAGCACAGAACTTTCAAGCCTAGAACTTGATTGTCCATACATTTAATATAACTTATATATGCATAATTTTGAGTTAGGGAAAGGACTTAGCCATATAATTTATGTATTACACAAATATGCCTGACTCATCGCAATCCTATTAAATAAACATTGGCCTACACTAATACTTCTATATTTGTTATAAATAAGAACTTTTATGTCACTCAAATAGACCATATGAAAATACATCAATATATCCAAGTAAAAAATATTTATAATGATCATTGATGTAAGCCCACGTATAGATAGGCCATGTAAATGGTCTAGCAACTCTCTCCTTAATAGTGGTTTTCTGCGACAACAACGCCATATTGAGTACTCGAGGACTCTCTCTTATGTGGCTCATCGAGAGGGTTGAAGGAGTTAGCAGCTATTGCCCCATAGCTACCTCAAAGGGGCTTTAATTCGCAGCTTTCCTTCACCTCATATATCCCTCTAAGAAGCTATTCATTCATTCTATTTGTTCATCTATCTGGGGACGAAAACTTGTAGAGAAATATATCTCCACACCCAACAACTCAAATAACTCTCTCCATAAGTGCCTTGTAAACTTAGAGTACCGATCACTCACAATGCTATGCAACAAACCCCAAGTTCATCTACATAAATGAAGTAGTTTTTTTACCAAATAGCTGGTTTCAAACTTGGAGCTCTTGGTTGCGAAGAGATAAAAGGGATCACGGTAGTTTCTGATTGATGGGCTTTGTTCCAAGGAAGAGGAAACCATTGTTCGGCCGAAGGTTGAAGAACAAAGGATGTTTCAGGAAATGACGCGAGAATCCAAGGGCAAGGAAGTTTGCTAAGAAAGGCTCAGCGAGTTGGTGGGAGCATAACAGGGCAAAACGCAAGTCTTTCTAAAAGAAACGCACTGCCTTAAACGTGTTGCGTTAACATAGCAAATTTTCCTTCCAAAAGGCACTCAACCGAGCAAAGGATAGGATGCGCTACCTCTAAGCGTCTCTAGAAATCGCACAGAAGGCCTTTTGGTCGCTAAATACGGACAAGCAGCACCCGTCCAAACAAACTTGAAATGTGGATGAACAACACCCAAACAAACGAAATCAAAGTGGGAAAATAACACTCCGATTGATCTTAGGCAAAGCAGAGTTTGAACGCTACAATTGCAGGAAATCCAAGAAAAAGGTGACGGTGGCTTTCAACCTGTAACCCGCTCGATACCTCATTGAATATGGAAAAACTACTTGGTGAAACTCGGCTTATTGCAGCTGACTGTAAAGCAGTGAGAAAATAGCGAAGGAAATCTAAGAAAAATACAAATGATTTGTTGAAGCCCATAGGCTGTATATGCTCCATTCACATTTACTAGAAGAATTTAGAATCAGTACAACTTACACAAGAGAAACTACGAACAAGTGGGCCGAACTTTATAATAATGGGCCTACACCAAACAAGCAAATAAACAAAGCGTATAAGTAAAATGAATGTACATCAACATTAACATCCTAACATTTCGCAATTCTCTCTTATTTTCGAACTGTTGCTCCGTCTTTTGCGAATTATACAGTCCATTCCCCTGCAAAGTTTCTGACCGCTTGCAGCCTTGTGAACTTGCTTGACGTGACAGCCCAAAAAACTAATAAAAAAAGAGTTCTACGTAGCTAATCTCGATCTAGTCGATGCTTGTTTCTTGGTTCTACATTGGATGCATGGCAATAGAGACTGTCGTAATGCACGTCAATAACCACTTAGCAAATGAGAGTAGCTGCGTTGTATCAGCGAGTCCAAGTCGGTTTGTGAGGATCACATAAACCTGAAGTGTTCTTCTGTACAGTATCATAGCCGCTCTGCTACGGGTTTTAAGATTATCTAGTGTGACACTCGGTGCAAGAGGCTTGAATTGTCAGCGCGTACCTACTCAAAACGAGCTCTGTTTTTGGATTTTTGGGCAACATACAAAGTTGATCAGTTGCTCTTGATTTGAGGGGTCTAAATTGCATCCGTCGTTTTTAGGTGGAATTTTCACATTGTATCAGATAGGAACACTAAATCAAGTATGCGGTATTTCATATTTAGGGCGAGCATCTTCATTTTGCGATCCAGGACTTGTATGCAAGTCAACAATTGTTTTCATCCCATGTTTCCTACATTCTTATCCAGATAAATAATCATTCTATTGTAATTACCGTTTGGCAGTTATGATAGACACTGACACGATTCATTGCTGCTCACTGTGCTCGACTGAAAGCATTGTCGAGTCTTGTAAAGAGGCTGGCAAAAGGCGTTGTCGGTGATAGATCTAGTGCGTAGTTATTAGTAGATACATAGGGTAGTAATTATTGTACCCATGTGAAGGCATTGTCCAAGAACTGCAGAGAGCCCCGAGCAGGAGGCTTTGGCGTGTCGGATCTCATGTAATCTACGAACCAACAGGACTTCTCACTGTGTTCTGACCGTATGATGACATGAATCCGATACCTCAGTGATATAACTTTTTCCATTGACCTTGTGAGGCAGGAATAACCTTATTTTACTTATATGTTTGATTGAGGTCTTTGATAATGCTCATTGAAGATATTATGTCCATTTTGATCAGTTGAACTTATTATGAGATATCTGGAGTTTAACACAGATAAGCAATTGGTATAAGAGTCTTTATCTCCAACAAAAATCACTAACTTGCCTGTCTTCGCATTGCTCCCACTCTTGCTGCAAGTTATATCCTTGCCCGCATGAATTGAGAGGCTCTTTATGGGCCATGAACTCGTAATTTGTTATTCGCCTTGGACGGTCTTGATCACTGTTATTCTGAAGACAGATAGGTTACTATTTTACCGGCCTAAACCCTTATAATCAACAGTGACCAATGTTTCTGATTTTTGCTAATTAGAACGTCGAAGCACCGTAATCATGATTATGTCATTTGGCATTACTTCCCCAAACTGAGATTAGTTGAATGGCGCTGGAGGATAAGAATCACTACACCAATGCTCGGACAAAATCTGTTAATCATATTAAGCATTTAAATTCCCCCATCATTTATTCTCTTTAAACAATATTATAACTATATATTTAAGCTACATGGTTTACAATAGTAACTATATACCACGGCCTTGAACCTATCCAAGAGGCAGCAACCTCAAGAAGCTCGCTCATCCGTGCGACTTACCTGGGGATGACAGGACTGGAAGGTTGGGGTCAGAGACGGCAAAGAGTGAGTTAAGGAGATGCCGAAGGTGCAGAGGAACAAGTTCAGCTGATCTGATCATAAGGTGGATATGTTCGAACAAGCCGAAAAGGCTCCATGTTGAATAACACGCATCCTACTCCGAAATCCAAACATATTAGTTCAAGCTCAACTTGTTTATAGATAAAAGAATGGTGCTTGTTCTGTAACTGCTTATGGATAATGAAGGATTAAGAATATCGTTAATCGCTTAATACAAAATCATGTGATAACATGTCATGCTTCAGAAAAAAAAAAACAAATTAATTTGTCTAGAGAAATCTTATATAGAAGAAGCGGTAAATTATTCAAATCCAAAGTTCAAACATTGGATGCCCACATTCAAATTGGAATATGAGTTTAAAGACATGATATATATCTCAAGCTTTCTACCAAGCAGTGACTCCATTATTCGAGCATGGGGTGTCAACAGTTTACCCAACTTTTAGAGTGCAAATAATAGGATGCTTTACACTGTGATCACGTATCCTGTGTGTAAATAGTCGTTGACGGAATGTTTGTGAAAGGAAGTACAGGCTACATGCGTTGGTATACGTCTGTTTTCGTGCAAAGGAGGTGTTCTCACGCTATGTAGAAAGAGTTGGCACTGCAATAGCAGACGGCAAGGATAATAGAGTAGCACAAGATGGGGCAATTAACATGCACGTCTGACCAAAGCTTAGAGGGGAAAAGAAAAAAAAAATAAATAAATAAATAAAGACAATACAAAGAAGCTTACAGGCTGGCGATACAGTGGAACTCCATTAATTTTCTTCTAGTGCTTGGATCATCGGTTTTAGTGTGAGTTCGTTAGATTATATACAAATAACCATCGAATATACATAGGTTCGAGCAAAGATTTACTTACAGTAATTCTCGGGTTCACCACCTAGGCACGTCTTCGCTTTTGACGTTCCTGAGGAAAAGGCTATGCGCTAGGATACGTGTAGATAACTAGTTGCGGAAAGAACTTCTAAATTCTCATTCTCACGATCCAAAGCTGGTCCTTGCGTACCGCTGGCTACTGTTCATTACATCAGACTGGAATGCCACAGTTGGGTACTTTGGATTCGAACTTCTGGGCACAAATCGTGTTGGTTCTGATTGGCGTGTCAACCAAAACGGTACGTCCTTTGGTAAGAAACGATGTACATTGGACATATCGCCGATAGCCTACACAGCAGAAAATGGCACCTCGTCATGCACAAAATAGATGTGTCAAAAATGGGGTCTTGTTCGTCATTATCCGTTTACCTCAATTAACAAGGACTGTTATTCTACTATTAGCTACTGTAGGTATAACGTCTGTTGTAATAGCCCATTAAAAGCACCATTTCCCTGCGATGCAACACGGCTTTAATAACCAGAGACCTCTAAAATCTACAACTAACTTGCAGTTTACGCATTCAATTTTCGGTAATTTAAGTTCTGACATTAGCATGTCTTAGCTTTGGTCGGCCTAGAGGTCCAATGCTTTATTATCACTCTCTCTCTCTCTCTCTCAATTGGGCTATATAGTGTGAATAAATTTTAGGGGTATATACCACTTGATCTAAATATAACATTGTCTTAAACATTAATGAAAAAGCTAGTTTAACTTTTTCAAGGCTCCTTTCCGCGTGACACTACACTTGCTTTAAGTGCCTTCTAGATTTTGAAAGAATCCAACCACCGGAGAGATATTAACACGAACTCTGCTACCAACTGGTATTAACAGTTCAGAGACACCAGTTCCTTCTTAGTTCGACGCCTGCACCCTCCAGGATCCCTATAGAAGTCTACAGCATTTTCCTTACCCTTCTGTCCCTGCAGTCTCTGAAGGCAAAGTGGGGGTCCAAAGGTCCCCACAAACACCAACATTGTTCTATCGGCACCGCATAAAATGCCCCTTTTAAGCAGCAGCGAGTCACCAATGCCACCCGTACGGCATGGGAGGCACCGGATGAAGTTGTGGCAGATGAAGTTGTGGCAGGTGGTTAATTTTGTAACTTTAACTTAGATTTTAATATAAACAATATTTGCCCTGTCCGTTGGGATCAAAAGTTATGAACAAAGACCCGTTGTGTCGTGCAGTAAAAGTAGGCTTTTCGCAAAGCTTTACCGGCGTTAGTGAAAGGAGCAGGCTTTGTGAGTTGACGCTACCTTCTTAAACTGCCCAATGGGGACGGACCTACGGATCTAAGTGCAACACGGTAACTAGAAAAGCTGGGTCCGTTGCCGTTGCTAAGGGCTCCATCTCCGTGGTAGCATTTAATGCTCATACGTAGACCCTATACGGAGACAACAGAAGGTAGGGCATGTTGCAGGGTCCTCGCACAGGTCTTTGATTGGAACGCAGCTCGAGAGCCTTCCAACTAGGGCGGTCCGAGCCATCGCCTTTGGGTAAAAGCGATTTCTTGCGGGTGACGCCAGCTGGGTTACGGCTCGCATATGAACAATGGATATCGCTGCCCTCCAGGAGGAAGACATGCAGTACGGATACCTGTATTCTCCTCTTACCTTTTTGTGCTTTAAGCAGGGTTTCTCTGCCATCTTCTTTCCTGAGTTTTATATGTTAACGAAAAGATTATGGATTATTTTTCTTTTCTTAAAAAAGAAAAAACCTCTTTCCGTACATCTTGATATATTTTTAACAGCCTCATTCGTTGCAACTGCAGATCAAAATAGCTTCTGGTTTTTCTGTGAACAAAAAAATCTTCACCTTCGACTGTTTAAAACTCGCCGTTGAAACTTTTGGATGATGACAAAGGCAGGACTAAATGCCTGTTTTAATATGCTTCTGTTTCACGTCCACCGGTAAACATTAAAGGCTTTTCATATCGAGTCACTGAGGGCTTTGGGTAAAAGACAGTCCATGGTATTCGCCGGACAAATAAAAAGGCTTTTACTGTTGGAGGATTCAAAATCGCTGACAGTTTTTCCCCCCTTAGACGGAGACATGTTCTTTCGTCTTTTATTGGCGAGGGCTACTGTTGTTAACTTGGAGGCTAGGTCTGTAAAAGAAGAAAATTCAGATGCAGAAGCTATACAGAGAGAAAAACAGAAAATAAAGGAGAGACTTGGCTGAAATAAGTACGTGGAAAACACAAAAAGGTTGCTGCAGATTTCACAGCTTCTGAGCCGCGACTGGACGAGTGCACTAAGCTCCAACAAACAGTCAGCTCTGTGTTCGAGGTCATAAACCCGATGTTTACTTTTGATCTTCTTGTAATTAATTCTTTCCCTTATTTTCCTTTTGTCTGGCATCATCTTGAATTAGAAAGCCCTCTGATTTCTAAATAATTTCTCAAGTTATTTATTCTCAAAATAATGTTCGTTCATATGTAAGTGCGTATATTAAAAGCATTTTGAGATTCGGGGTGGAAACACATCCTAAATCAGGAAATCTATCTCCACAGCGGCACATACGTAAAGGTCAAGGCATAATAATAATGACCACTCAACTTACTGACCAATTTGCCTGGTTAATCATTATCCTTTTATTTAATAGAAAAAGACCCTCCGTTTAAATGATGACCATATCCTTTATGTTCGGAGGGTCCTCCTGTGGAAGGCTAATGGTATAACTTGATTATAGTGACCAGATGAAAAACTAGAAAAGTTGTATACAACGAAGATTAAGACACAAGAAAAGCATGCTAATCTATTTAGATGTATCGCTCAGTTTGTACAGCCTTGATCAAATTTAACATCTACCCATGTATAAGCGGATTAAAGATTAAAAAAAAAAAAAAGTACTCTACTTGACCAAATCGAAACATTTGCTTTTCTTCAATGATGCTTGTTGAATCTGAATATCATGCATGCAACAAAAAAGCACCAAAAAGAGTAAAAAGAAAGAAAGAAGCATTTATGTGCACGGATCAGAGCTGCTGAGCTGGTATAAGACGGCAGATTGCTCAGGGTTTTGTGGGATGGCAGGGGGAGAAAGTCGGAAGAAAGATCACTAAAGGCATTGAATATAGAAGAAGTTAATTTCCTCGAACATAGTGCCTGCAAAAGCCCGATGGATGCAAAGCTGTTTGACTGTGACAATTTCTTTTAATCTCAATTCCGAATTAGAGCTTGAAAAAGTCAAACAACATTAACGACAGCGGTCCTGCTCCCCCCTTCCCCTTTTATCTTCCATGTCTGTGTCCTTTCATTTACAATATTTTCAGAAAGCATCCAAAGCAAATCCATATCGATCTCTATTCTCTACGCCTTTTGAGGTCCCCTGTGACATCCTACGTAACCCTTTTCACCACCTTTTCTAACGTGGTGATTTACAGAGGAATGTGTGTGAGCCTTAACTTCTCAACCACCAAGAGGAGCGAGGCAGTGGGAGAAGAGTATGGATGTTCGATCCCTGAGAGCCAGAGAAACCAGCCCAGACAGGGTCAAGGTGTACATGCAGACACGGGTCAAACCCTCCAAAAAAGTCCAAGTTGTTTACTACCTCTCAAGAAATGGTCATCTTGAGCATCCCCATTACATGGAAGTCACCCATTCAGCCAATCAACCTCTTCGGCTGAGAGGTAAACAAATTCTTAGTTCTTCTGTTTTAAGTGTTTGTGAGGACCCTTCTGTGATCTTTAAACTCTTATGTGTATAGATGTGATAGAACGGCTCACGGTGCTTAGAGGCAAGGGCATGCCGTCCCTTTATTCCTGGTCTTGCAAAAGGTGCACACGATCCACTTCTTGTACATGTTCCTTCACTTTCTCAGCCTTAGAAATCGAGCATCTCGAGCTTGTATTCTCTTTCGTTTGCTATCTTATTGTTAATATTGTGTATAGTTTACAGCTCACCTAAAGATTTTGCCCATTTCAGGAGCTATAAGAGTGGGTATGTGTGGAACGACCTGGCAGAGAGTGACATAATCTACCCAGCAGAAGGAGCTGAGTATGTGCTTAAGGGGTCTGAACTAGTTGAAGGCTGCTCTGGTTAGTCTAAAAAATAGTTTATTAGAACCCAAACTATATTTTTGTGCGGTGTTTTATTAAAGTTCTCTGCAATTACTTTCCAGAGAGATTCCAACAGCTTCGAATGTCCAACATGCAAGAAATTCAACAAATTCCCGAACCAAATTACAATATGAAGCGTAAACCACTAGTTCCAAGTCCACGCCGGGATCACGAAGTCCAAGAGTACGAAGAATCCGAAGAAGGTGAAGAGTTCGAATTTGGGGAAAAAATAAGCTGTACCAGCTCCACCACAGTGCATTCACGCTGCTCCAGAGGCGTATCCACTGACGAACTCGGAGAGCACGAGACCCAACCACCCCAGATCAAGAAAAATCCTACCGAGTTAATTCTGAGCAACTCTTCTCCACCCTCCACATCCTCCACAGATTCCGATAGAGCCAACCAACATGACAACTCCAGACGATTCGGAAATGTTAACCCAGTCGCCAACCAACACAACTCCAAACGTTTCGAGCATGGTGATCCAGTTGCCACCCAATGCAACAACTCTAAACGTTACGAAGATGTTGATGCCGTCGCCAACCAACGTAACAGTCACTCCCAACGATTCGAAACTATCAACCCAGTTGTGGACGAGTCACCACCGAATCGGAACTCGGTCCTACTCCAACTCATTGCATGTGGTAGTTCAGCGGTTGCAAAATCAAAGAACGTGCAGGGTCTGGGTCTGAAGCAACCAGTGAAGAATATAGTGAAGAAGAGTGAAAGCCTTCAAAAAGGGATTATACGCAAGAGTGCGGCGATGCTGGCGGATGAAGATATGATCAGATACATGTCGGAGAACCCAAGATTCGGGAACTTGCAAGCGGAAGAGAAAGAGTATTTCAGTGGGAGTATCGTCGAGGCCATGAGTGAGGACCGGGCTGGCGTTGAGCCGACTCTGAAAAGATCAAATTCGTTCAACGAAGAAAGGTCAGTATCTCAGTTGTTCTGAATTTTGCTTTGGAAAGTCTCTCAGCGGGTTAACTCGCTGAATGACTCGTTTGCCGGTCACGTTGTATCCCGTGTGGCCATGAAAACAGAAATGGACTCACCTTAAAGAAAGTTCCAGTTTGGTAAGTTTTGCCATCAGAAGTTAATGGCTATATTTAGCTAGAGAACTGAATTTTTGGCTTTCTTTAAGAAAGAGGTGGCTGGTCAGCACAATGATTACCTTTCTAATCCCCCTTTCGGCCAAGATTGAAGCAGCACATATGATGGAGGAAGGAAATTGTTGCAATAAATTTTTCTTTGTTTTAAAGTGAATGAAGCTCGTCACAATACATTGTTCTTACTGATACGACCTAACCGCCATCATGAATGTATCTAATTCTACCTAGAGTAGTTCTCTTGGTCTTTTTCTGTTTACCTACAATTGTTCTCTGAGGTTTTTCTTTTTACCTTGTCCACCTGTCTTGCCAGTTACAGATTTTGTGTATAATATGAATATCCTGAGTGAATTTTTCGGAACTTATATGTTAACCTACTGTACTATTTGGTATGTTAGGAGCAACAAGGTCGTGGGGTTGGGCGAAGAAGTGGAGGAAGAGAAAAGAGAAAAGGCAGCACTGAAAGGGAAATGCATTCCTCGGAAGAAATCTTTCGCTTCATCGAAACAATCCAAGACATGAAACGAGACGTATCTCTGCCCCATCAGAAACGCCTCTGGATTTGTTATTACTAGTACTAGTGATTAGCGGTTTATTTAGGGTTGAATGTCGTAATTATGAGACCTGTCGGTGGTTACTAAAAAGTGGTGTAAAGCCATGGGTGTGGTTAAAAATCCAAAGGGTAGCTCGAATCAAGTGCCTAATGTTTTGTATTAAGTTGCTTTAATGGGCTGCTTATGATATTCATTATGGAAAAGTTTAAGATCGAAACGGTGGACCACGTGCCCAAAGTTGACCCATGTCGCCGCCAATGAGCGAAGCTTGTAATTCCGCAGTTCATGCATCTGGTAGTGATGATTGCAAGGAAACAAAAAGCTAGTTGACGGGCGTACAAGGCTTTATGAATTGAACGTTCTAGTTTTTGTGGTTGATATTGTTTATAGCCCCGACCTCATGCTCCAATCATTGCGTTCATATTCGGTGAAGGGCAAACAATAATAAATGTGAATGATAACCTTGTAGAACTTTCAAGATTTAAGAGAACTAGACCTAGGTGATAAATACATCATTCTCGATGATCCTCCTTCTTCTTCCTCTTTTTTTTTTTTTTTTTTGTGTTTTAATTTTATAAAGAACTTGAATGTCTGTTTGATATTATTTAATCAAACTGTACATTGTTTTGTAATCCTCATCATACATACCCCCCAGCAACTAATTGCTGTGGGGCGCGTATATTTTTGCTCGCTTTTAGTTTTTCCGATTTCTTTTGGCTGTTGGCGGGGAAGCAATTTAATTGGTCTTAGGAAGCGTTGTGCCTGAATAGCACCAATTTCGTTACTGTTCCCCCAATTTGGTTCTTCCTCGGGGTAGATCCTGGAACAGGACTACGGAGCATACGAGGGAGACAGGACAAGAAATGCTCCTTAGACAGAACATGGAAAAAAGAACAAATGGGGTCCCCAATGCCTTCTCCCATGTTCTTCGGAGCTTTTCCCTTCCCTACAGGCGCAAGGTACACTAAAGCACAGTGAATTTTCGTTACACCTCTTAAGCGCATTTCTTTTTTTTATGTGTGCATATATTTGTACCGGCAAACTGTTAGTGAAAGGCCAATACGGTGATAATGTTGGAGACAGTCACACCCCATCCCAGATGCCAAGTTTCTCAATTTTATTAGTAGTAATTTTTCTGTTTCTCATAAAACCTTTTAGAGAGTTATGCCCACTTCTTACATGATATCGGAGTAGGTTTGATCTCGGGTAGTCCCAATAATGGTGGTGGCCCTTCCTTGCGCAATTGATTACTGTTGTGATTACGTGTGAGTGTATCTTCACATTTGTCCTTGGTAGGTGAAAGGAGTAATAAATGAAATATTTGTTAGACAAGGCAGGAAATGAGACTTTTTAAATTTACAATCTTGTTTAAATAGAGGTAGAGCATGACTTATAGTTCAATTTTTTTTATTTTCTTCATAATTTCGACCTTTAATTTGAGAATTTTAACATAATACAAAAAGTCAAAAGAAATCCGAAAAAGTTTACACCTAATCCTATACAAGTCTACTAGCACTATGAAATGGACCATCATACAAAACTTCGACTTTACATCGGGGTCAAATACTAGCCCTCGCAATGAGCTCGGCTCATCAAAGTATACTCTAAAGTTATAAATGCTAGAAATGATTGCAAAAGATAAAATGCCACGATTAAAACTTTATGGTATATCTTTTTAGATCTAAAACATATAATTAAAGATTACTTGTATCAGAAGAATTTGTCCTTCGTCACTTATAAGAAAGGAATTAGAAATGATGAAAAATGCAAAATGTATCCTCATTATAGACTTTTGCTCATAGTGTTACTTTCAATATTGTGAAGCAGAAGACCATGATGAATCTTATGGCGGAAAATAGGTCATATAATGATGAACAATCTTGCTTTTCAAATATGCGCAAAAAAACTTCATGGATTAAAATAATTTTTTTTTATTCGAAAATTGCTCGATTTGAGGATGATAGAAAGTGCTTTGGTTGCCAATTATTTCCCTTCTCTTCCGTACCCAAAAGCTGGAAAAGTAGTACAGGAGTAGTGAACCATTTTTTAAGAAATTTTGTGCTCAGTTATGATAATATTTCTAATAGAGCTTCTGGAATTTATGAAGTCGAAGCCCAAGAGCGAGTCCAAATCTGGAAAAACCAAAAACCCCAAAAAGACCCAAAATCGTGGGCCTGTCTGAAGTGACGTAATCCGGGTCACCCAAACTGTTGAAATCGGCTCGAAAACGTGCAAACGGGTCTTCGATGGTTTCTCCCGTAATGAAGACCAGAAATCATGGCTTATTTCAAATGAGAAAAAATGGAATGGGAAACGGATTACCGTAACGAAATCGGAGGAAAATCAAGGCCCAGTCACAGTGATGCAAATCTTATGGTGGGCTTGAGCGAGCTCAGATTATAATTAATAAGTAAAAATCGTTTTTTTTTTTGTGTTTGTGGGGTTTTATGTGAGAAAAGTGAATGTTTGGAGGAAGGATGGGAGAAAAACGAAAATACAAAGAACAAAAACAAAAGATAAATGCTAATAAGTTCCAAGACGTGAAGACAACACCACCAATAAAGAAATGCTCCACCACCCATCCATAGTATGAATTGGATAAAATATGTAAAAGTTGATCACATAACTTAAGAGTTTTTATTATGTAGAAAACAAGTATGTTTATAATTGAAACAATGCTTCTTTTAAATAGACAGCTAAATCTAATCCTAGAAGGATTTTGGTAAATTTGGAATCCTTAAAATCTAACCGTATATAAGCACCTTCATAAATCAAGAATCCATAAAATTAAAGAAGTCTTACCAAATCATTCTGACAAATAAGAGAATCTTTAACAAATCAGAGATGTTATGAAATATTCTTGGACTACACTTCAACCTTGGCCTTCTTGGATCCACTGGGTTAGCGTTGTGGCTCAATTTTTTAATGTTAGAACTCCTTAAGTGCATCCACATTGCCAAACGCTCAGTGTTTTCCGGCACTGGCTTTCGGGTACGACCTAGGGCGGGTAATGACTGGGAAATCCATTCGTGACGGTTATTGATTCACAAGATTTAACGGCTGAATTTTACGATACTCATAACCGTTGATCTACAAGATCAGGCGATTGAAATTGATAACGCCTGGAACCGTTGAGCTCTATGATCCAACGGTTAGATTTTATTTTCCTGTGAATGAAAATTGGACCTACTTTCTTTGCCTATAATGGGGCAGTTTGTACATAAAAAAGGTTAGGAAGAAAATATTTAAATCAAAACATTTTCTGCACAAAGTAAAGAACATTTGTGTTCCTTTCTTATCTTCAATTTCTTTTAATTGTATAATCTTAGACCACATTTTAGTAAAAGAGATTGACAAGGAATTGAAAGAAACATCAAGATCTAACTATCTTTTAAGACAAAGTTAAATGAAGAATATATGAAACAAACAAAAATCACGGTAGATGAAAATCCCCAAAAAGAAGCAAGTTAAGCAAAATATTATCATTCGGAGAAAATTTATAAGCAAAATCCAAGTAACATGTTAACCAGAATAGTCTTCCAGTGCTGACTCCTGGAAAGATGTGGCCTTCTTAGTGGATGATAATTTTGTTATTCGGTCTACAATTTTGAAGCGTAACCTTAGTAGAAGTAAAATAAGGTGATAAATATATTTACGAATTCAATATACTACATTAAGAATCTAAAAGAGGCCATTGAGAGTTTCTTAGGGTTAACAAAAATCTATTTTATTGTATATGTGTATATTTTGTGATAGTTCTTCTGTGTTCTTGCGATCCAGTTTTTAGTTTCACAGTTCAACAAAAATTTCCCCAAACTGAAATTCTTCATTTGTGTTATTTATTTCGTTATAATCCCAAGATGCTTGTATCCTTTTTGAAGCGAAGGGCCGCGGAGGGAAGGGCTCAAGAAAAGGATAAAAAAGATTATGGCTTCTGACCCTAGAAAGAATAATTAGCACCGATAGTCACCTGCTTTGCTTCCCTCTTAAATCTGCGCCTTAAATGTCTTCTTAATGCATAATTACATGTGCCCACACTCTGCATACTGTTTGTGCTGGATCCGATGAGTGTGTCCTTGAGATCCACAACATGCATTCAAAGACTCAATTTTTGGCAGTCTTAAATCTAGTCAACTTCTACCATTCTCCACGGATCTGCACTACATCTTTTTCATCCTTCTTCATCCGTCAAGCTAGCTTTTGCACATGCAAGCTTAAATGCCTTGGCGGTCCATTGACTGAGGCAATGGGCTACTAAATCATAATGATGAGGATTCTTAATTAACTATATCAAGTTTCTTATGCTGAGAAGATATACCATGTATGGTGCTTAAAAGGTTCAGGTGCAGCTTTTAGAAAATAACTTCCGTAGTCTAAACATTATTAGTTAATGGTCGATGCTAGTTACCCAAAAGATAAGGTTATATTTATCTTCCCATAGATTACTAATTGCTAGCCTCAATTCACATGCAAGAATGGTCAATAAATATTAAGAAAACTACCGTAGAAAAGGACTTTTTTTATTATAAAAAAATAACAATAATTATAATAGTAATATTAATCACAAAACACATCCTCGTTATGAGTGTGAACATAAGTGCAGTCCAACCTTAGCTGTAATCTAAGTTACAGTCAGAACTTTTAATGCGGTTTCTTTTTAGCATATTGTGAAAGGCATTAGAGATAGGAAATTCATAGTGGACTAATATTGAATGTAGAGATTGACAAGCGTTTATGTTCCTGAAGTTCTAGTGCGTCCCCAAGCAGCAGAAATAGAGCCTTGTGATAAAAGGGACACAGCCGGTGAAAGCGCATAGCACCGACAAGAATTTATGAGGATGATCAAGAGAAACACACCCAAGCCCGACGGAGTCGCTTAAGTTCCAACTTTTGCCATGTGACACCACCACTAGATCAAGTTCCCTTTCGTCCACCGCTTCACTATAATATCCTTTGCTGCTTCTTCATCACCGTTTCTCATTATTCGTTTTGCTGCTTCACCTGCTTTCTCAACGACACTAGCTAGAGAGTATTTCCTTTTGGCAGCCATGGCCAGAACCAGTGCTTATCTGTTTTCGTTGTTCGCACTGTGTGCCATCCCTGTGCTTGTTACTGCCCGCGATTTGGGGAACCCCTTCTACGTCGCAGGACGCGTCTACTGTGATACTTGCCGCTGTGGGTTTGAGACCTCTGCCACCACTTACATTCACGGTACTACGACGAATACTCTTCTGAATAAATACAAATATAAGTCTCCCTACCAGACAAAATTAATTTCGTATTATTTGTGCTTGAAGAAAGACTCTCGTTTAGAAATCTTTGCAATTTATTATTATGATTACTATTTTTTCACTTCCATAACTTTGAAATCTCATCCTCACTGATCTATTTTAAGTGTCTTCGCATTGTGAAGAGGTGGTTTAACTCTCGCAGACAGCCCAAAAAAGTTGGCATTTCGATGACATGCACAGCGTCGATATTCCTTAATGGCAACTCAAGATTTCGATCACACTTTTGAAGACTCTGAAAAATCGCCACGTCCGAATCTCTTTTCTTCTGCTTTTAGGAAAATTCCAAATAAGAAGTGCTCGATACACGAAATTGTGCAAATGGTGTTTAGTCTTCTGTGCAGCCAGTACTGATATATGGTAACTCGTTGAGAGGACCATTTTGCAAAACTTGGACAGAAAACCGAAGCCTTATAGATACATATGGATGGAGAGCCGAAACCTTATAGATTTTAAGCTATTGTCATTTCAACATAACTTAATTCTCCAGTCTTGAAAAGGAATAGAGCAACGCTAAAGCGGATGTTAAAAGAACTTCTGAAGCGAACAAGAATCCCGATTTAAATCAAGTTGTTTTAGTGTAGATGCTGGCATTGTCTCTCATACTAGCAGCCACTTTTCATCTTCTTCTTCTTTTCTTTTCTTTTTTTCTTTTTCTTTTTTCCCTCACCCTCATTCTTCCTTATTTCTCTTCAAATGGTGCTCAGTTGTCGATAATGAAGATCTTGTGTCAGTCTAATAGTTGAAAATCATACTTGTCAGGTGCAAGGGTTAGACTTCAGTGCAGAGAAAGGAAAAGTCTAAACCTCGTGTTCAGCGTTGAAGCACTGACGGACGCAACTGGAACATACAACATCGTGGTGCAAGATGATCACCAGGACCAAATATGCGAGACTGTCCTCCTTAGCAGCCCGGTTCATGACTGCAAGTCAGCTGACCCAGGACGTGACAGAGCCACTGCTATACTCACCCGTTACAACGGTGTCCTTAACGACCTACGTCGTACAAATTCTATGGGGTTCCAGAAAGACGAGCCATTGTCCGGGTGCACCGAACTTCTCAAGCAGTACTTGACATCTGATGAATAACTGAAGGCCTTTCTGCTCCAGTCATTTTGGCTATCTACTTGTGATTCGTTATCTGTATGCTCTATGTTTACTTGTCATTGTTCTGAATGATCGTGCTACGTGTCTCTTTAGTTGACGTTCTCCATCCATGTAGCCTGGTCACTTGATTGTGGCGTTGAAATTGGAGCTTCTTGCTGCATATCCTGCTAGAATATATTAAATGAGAATGGAAATTTTCTTTCTCATGACTGCACTCCTACAAATTGTCAAGATTCGTATCTGGGACCAAATATGGCTATTCAACCACGCCTGCAGCCTTGTATTCGATTAAGGAGAGAAAAATTTGTGAAAAAAGATCTTTTTAATTTCTTATTTTACCAAAGAGTGAGACTACACGACTACGAGAGACAGAACCCCTGTTACGAAGGTATAAAGTCAGAGCGATCAAAACTTTCCGGAGACAGAAAATAGCCACTAATTGATAAGCACTTAACATGGTAATCTAGTAACTTAAGCTATTAAAAACAGCAGAAGTAAGGGAAATGCTTGAAATGAAATGATACTTGGTGAAATCAGAAAGATCTGGAACTGCAGTTGGTCAAGATGTGGACGCCATTTTGTTTTAATTTGAATTGGCAGTGGGTACAGAATTGACTATTTCCCACATCTCTTTCGTATCATGAAATATCATCTGAACTTGAGAAGTCCATAGCTTTTTCATCCTGACCTTTACATTTCATTAACTTTTCAAGCAGTAATAAGCTTTTCGCTTTTGTGTCTCAACTCTTTCAAACTGTAAAGACCCACGTGGAAAAAGTAGAAACTTAAAATATAACTTATAAAAAGATAGATTTCTTTATTTGGTGTCTTAGGATTTTAAGTATAATATAAGCTATACTCTATAAAATTTAACATGGTATCAAAGTCTAAATTTTTCTTTAACACTCTTATAAATTTAAATAAGTCAAAATCAACATAAAAAGTGGCATTGCATTGTGAATGTCCAAGCCCACATTGTAGTGAGGGGGAGTGTTGCAGTAAGAATGTCTAGTCCCACATTACTAATCTTTTCAAAATGGAGCCAACAACATTTGAATTCAGAATATTTCCCTATCTCACTCATCGACTAGAATCTGAGGAGCATAAAGACAAATACTTTCCTTAATTCTACATTAATTATACCTTGTAGTCTCTCCATAAAATGGTATTAAGAAGATGTTGTAAAGACATAGAAAATAAAAGGTCATACAATATTCATGTTCCTCTTTGCCTTTATTTTCTAATTCTTTGTATTCTTGTTGAGACCCATGGTTTGTGGTCTCAACAATATGTGGACATAAGGTCCATGTCATGGGCCTATGTGTCTTGCTCATAGTTAATGTATTCCTTATTTCTTAGTATATATGTGTTTTACGTGTTTTCCTAGAAGCATGTGGATGTTTGTAAAAAACAGTTAGAGTACAACCCTATAGATACATATCTTTTGAAATACAAAAATCTTAAACTAATCTCATTTGTTCTTGTCCTATCTCCCATTCCATCCTTTTCTTTAAAATCTAACATCCTGCTATCTTAGTCTATTTCTCATCAAGTACTATGTTCTTTCATCCTACGAGAGGTTTCTTAACGTTTTGTGATGCGATTGTACAAAAATTTGATGCCTTCAATTCTTATTCCTTTCAACCAAAAAGTCATAGTATTCAATGTCCAAACCACCAATCTTATTTCCAAAACGCTAACCCAAAAGCGCTTTCCCCCTTCTTCACTTATCCCAATCTTTTTGCTTTTCCTTTTCGCTTCTTAAAATACCAATTCATCATATTACCTTAATACTGCTTCCTTCTCTTTAAAATTACATTTAGACCAATCCTAAAATGGTTACGTATGTGCCTAAAAACAACATATTACCTTTGTCTCTCTCTGTCTCTCAAATTTGGACATATGCCTTTAAAAACCACAAACCCCTTTATTGTCGACCAATCTAAGTTTTGCATACCCTTATTATTTCCATCTTTCTAATGCTTAGGGGATATTCTTACCAAACAAATCCTTATTGGCCCTCACCATTATGGAATATGTAGGAATTGATTTGGCCATGCAGAACAAGAGCCTTGTATAAATGGCACGTATCAATGGCTAACTAAAAATGAGTTCCAAACGTTGCAACGGGACTATACCTATGCCACCATCATTACTTGGATCACTAGTTTTGTAGGTCAAAGCCTTCAATCGATTATAACCCAAACAACAAAGTCCATCAATGGGAGCCCTTCAAGACTTGTTTAGTCATGTTTAGGCTTAAAAAAAGTGCAACACATCCACATCTACAAGTAGACCACCAAAATTTTCTCTTAATTTTTCCTAAAAGTTGACATAACAAAGAACTAAACTACCTATGTAAGGAGTAAAGGAGTCGAAAAACTTAAATTGCTACCAAACAAAAGCATAATGGATATGCACGAAAGACGCAATTGAGCCTAATGATTCTATTGCTTCATTGAATTAAAAAACAAGATTACGACTAATAAAAGACTAGTTATAATCGCATATCATTCATGACTACCAACCATCTATACAAGAAACATAACTTAAACACATTTGCGTCATTTGCTTCTAATGATTCCAGAAACTATGGAGTTAACATACCTAAGCTCTAACTCCATCATCATTTGAAGCTAAGTATTGAGTGCACTTGAGTAATTGACATCATGGGGAAGGCACATACTATTCCATAGAAGCTTTATCTAAGAACACTGGTACTTAAGCTCTAAAATAGTTTTATCATTTAGTTTACATAAATTGTAGGAATTTAGCCCTTAAACCATCATATGAAAATCCACTTTGCATCTTGTTCCTCCTAGAGAAAATGCTCTCAACCTCTAGCCATGCTGCCCAAGATTTTCCAATTGCTAGTGCTACTATGGGGTCCAATACAACACCCCTCTAGGGAAGGTCCCACGAGCATCCCTCCAGCTCGTTCAGTGGGTACTTCTACCAATTCCTTGATGAAACTACCTATACCTAATCTATTCCCCACCAACCCCAACCCCCCCCCCCCCCCCTCCCCCCCCCCCCCACAAAAGAAAAAAAAACTCGTTCTTTCAAAATTAGCACTTGGCTTGCTAGCTTTAACCCTCATTGTGCCACTCATTTCCTTATTGAATGTTTCAAGTCTCCCATCCAAGCCCTGCCCTCAATCTTTCCTCAATGCCAAACATCATGTAATCTTTGATCCTTAAGAATGGCAACAAGCAAAGCAATTCCATTAATTCACCTTGACTGCAAAATTTGGTTCTAATTAACCATCAATGGATAGTTTTGACCACCACATCAACTCTTTGTGGGGTCTATCATAGCTAACAATGGTTTGTGTCTTCAATCGATGGAGCATCAACATCCACCTCCAATTAAAGGCAAGCTTTGCCAATATTTTAAATAGATAGACCTTCGATTGTTTGGAGAAAAAAGATCCAGTTTGTGTCCTAGTATGGATTAGAACCTCTTTTATGAACAATTAGGTTTTATAGAGGGTCAGGCAATATAGGAAAATATTGCATTGGCATAGGAAATGGTACATGAGTTACACTATAAGTTAAACATCTATAATGTGATGATTAAGGTGTACATAGCCAAAGCATATCGCAAATTGGAGTGGCCCTTTCCTCTTGAGATCCTTAAACAATTTGGTTTTTTAGAACATTAAGTGGATATGATATTTAAATGTGTCTCCAATAGCTTTTTCTATTCTTCTACAAGGTAAGAAATTTGGGTTCTTTAAATCTACTTAAGGGTTTATGCAAGGTGATCCATTGTTGCCAAGGCTTTTCATTATAGCTCAAATGGCATTCAATCATAAGTTAAAACACCAAATGATGACAAGGGAAATGGGGAAACACAAAGGATCAAACTCATTTGGAGGCATCTTGCACTTGCTTTATGTTGATGACATGATTGTCTTCCTTTATGGTAAATAATATTTTATTCTTAATTTTATGGCTTTGTTAAGTGGATATGAATAGAATAATGGTCAAAAAGTGAATGCATAGAAATGCAAGCAATTGCTCTCACTTAAGATTTCCATTCACATGAAAAAGTTGCTTAAACATTGGACTAAATTTAAACACTCTAGGCTACATTTGAAGTACCTAGGGGTTCCTTTATATTATGGCAAAGCTAAGAGAAAGTATTTTGATGAGTTGGTGGAGAAAACAATAGGGAATTTACAAAGCTAAAAAAATAAGTTCCTTTCTTTCACATAGGGGAAAGCTTACTCTCATTCAAAGTGTCCTTACTTCTATTTCAATATATATCTTCTCCATGTCCAAAATTTCAAAAATGTGTCTTACTAGAGACAAAGAGGATATATACTTTCCTATAAGATATTATAGGTGAACCATGGGCACATTGAGTGAATTGGAACAAGGCATGAAAGCCAAAGGATTAAGGGATTTTAAGCATATAGAATTTGGAGACCATGATGTAGGCTTTGCAAGTTAAAATGGCATAGAGTTATCTAAAGGGCGAGATATTGTGGGCCACATTTATAAAGGAGAAGTATGGTCATACAGGAGAGTTATTGTCAATGGGAGCCTCTCAAGTCAGTTTTTATTATTGGGCTACAAGTTATGGTAAATTACCTTTAATTATACAACATAACATGTGGATTATTAATCAAGGAAGTCATCATGTTTGGAAGGATAAGTGTGCAAATTAATTCCTAATTTGGTAGTGTGCAAATAAGCCTGGCATGGTTAGAACAATATGCCTATAAGTATGGAGATAGTCCTTTTTCTATTGCTCACATATAGGTTGCTATTTACAAAGGATTGTTGCAATTCAACACTAGAATCACATCTAGGCTTCAATTGCATGTAAGTGGGATAGTCTGCAATAGTTGAAGCTATCAATTCTTCCAATATTACAAGAAATCATGTTTATAGTTAAATGGAAACCTACTCTTAGGTGACAACTCAAGCTAAATTCTAATGGATCTTGTATTGATGAGCATATAGCAGGTGGTAGTCATAAAGGGATAATATAGGTGATATGCTTCTTGCTTATTCTTTGAATATTAGGGAAGGTACCAGTGATATTGTAAAAGCATAGGTCATTTTGTTTGATATATCTTTGAGTCATCAGCGACGTCTTTCATTAGCAACTGTTGAGACAAATTCTCAATTCTAATCTAATGCCTAACTAAAGAGTGTTCCATTCCTTGGAGACTTCGATATTTAATCAAATAATGTCATATGTAGCTTATCAATGGTGTTCAGTTCAAACACAAGTATCGTGAAGGTAAGCATCTAGGTAATCAACTTGCTAACTATGGTCATTCTCATATAGCCCATTGCATTTATGAACAATTAGGGTTTCTTCCAATAATTGTCCATAGGCATGTTGTGAAGACCAACTTGGCCTTTTGCACTAACGTCCTCATTGTTAGCTATGAGTTATGTTTTCTTTATATGGCTTGTTTTGATTGCTTTGTGTATGGTTGTTTTTATGTTAAAGGGAGAATATGTCCTCCCCCTTTTATCTTTGTGCAAAGACAATTATCTATTGTATGTGTTTTTTCTTTATCAATAAAGGACTCAAGGTATTGTCCATGTTGGGGAAAAAAAAATGGACATCATGTAAGCTTAAAGTCAAGTGATCTTATTAACCTTAACACCCTTCCTTAATGGGGTTCCTGGTTATCCCAATTACTTACCTAATTTGTCATGCTAATCTTTTGATAAACTCTTGATAAAGATTTTTGCAAGCTAGTTTTCGCTCTTACAATGCAAAGCTTCATTTTTTTTTCTTCATTACTTCACAAGGGTATTAAACTTTGATGGCTATGTGTTTGATTCTTGAATGATGACTTAGATTTTGGCCGTTGCAATTTCATATTGACTATTACATAAAATGGAAGTTTCTTTCATTTGACCAAATCCAATCTCCATTAACAACCTTCTAAGCCAAACAATTGGCTTGTTGAGAAGCTAACAACTTTCTTAGCGTACTTTGTCTTTATTAAGGAGAAAGCCACGATTGCTTGCTTCTTAGACATCCATGTCAATGTACTAGATCCTATAGTAAACATGGACTAGATGTACTATTAGGATCTTTAAGTCCCTTGTCCAATCATTGTTAGTGAATCCAAAGAGCTTAATTTCTTTTCCATGCTTTTAGGCAAAAGGCCATCATCAACAGTTCCTTAAAGGTACCTTAGAACATGTTTCAATTTTTTATAATGAGCTTATGTGGGCTTTTCCATGAAACAAGAAAGGAGTGACATTAAATAAAGTACATTAGGTTTGGTGGATGAATGGTACAACAAGCTTTCCATGAGACTTGTATAGACATCAGAATTTGCTTCTCCTAAGTCATCCTAATTGGAATTTTTTTCTTTGGGAATGAGTGGAGTGGATGCAACTTTGCAATTAATCATTTTATATTTGCATAAAAGATCTCTTGTGAACTTGGATCGAGATAGAAATATTACTTCCTTTCCTTGATCAATTTGCATACCAAGAAAAAAGACTTCAACATATTTGACTTAAACTTCAACCTTTTCTATTCACCACTCCTAGTGAAAACCAAATTATCTACATATAATGAGATTGCCAAAACTTTATTACCGTCATGTTTGATAAGTATGATTAGCCTTATTGTTTCCAATTAAGAAATAGGTGCAAAAGTTTCTGCAAAATACATTTTTAAAACTATTTAATTATTTAGTTAATATTTTTTATGATGAGATTAGTATGTTATCTACTTACTTTCATTGGATTAACTCTTTCATAGCCTCATACTTTTATTGGATTAATATTTTCATGGCCTACTAATTATATTCATTAGATCAATTTTTTGTTTGGCTTCATGAAAATATTTTTAGGGTCAATATTCTTACAAAGTCCTTATTAAATTTATTGAATTAACATTTTTATAGTTTCATAAGAATATTTGTTGGAATATTTTTATGGGCTCATAAAATATTTGCTGAATTATTTTATATAGCCTCATGAATTTTATTTTTGGACCAAGTTTCTATTATGGGTACTTTTATTTTGGTCTAGATTCTAATAGCCTTGTGTTGTGTGAGACCTAAGCCCAAATGGACTAGTCCAGGCCTAGAATGAGCTGAATAGAGAGCCCACATGAAAAGAATCTACAGCCCATGTAAACAAAGAGCCCACATTAGAGGAGAAGAGCCCAACTTGCACCAAGTTTAACGAGGATGTCAAAGGTGATACCATGTAGAAAAAGCCTCAAGAAAAATCACAATTCTCGAACATTCTCCTTAGTTTGATGATGCAAGGGTTTCTACTAGCCTTTTTTATGTCTCTATATATCTATCTTCGATCAATTCAAATGGTCATTGACACAAAATTGATATGCAACAATCGAGTTAGAAATATACGGGCTAGCTTTTCTACTCATTAGGAAGAAGATATTTAACTAATAAGGCTAAAAAAAACTCAAGGTAGAGAAAAAGGGTGAAAAAGTGCACAATAACCATCACTAGCTCAAATTTGTTTTCATTTGTCTCAAATTCTCTTTAGGAGGATTTAAAGTAAAAACATTTGTTCTTGTACTAATTTGATAATCTATGGGATTAATGGCTTTTTGTTTTTTGGAATAAAAAAGGACCTTTAGAGGTTTACTAAAGAAGGTGAGCTAGGCGAGGTAGGCCTACTCATGTAAGTGCTTTGTGTTATGCAATGGTACTTATTTTATTAATTATAGAGTCTAATATGATATGCTTTATTGAGAATTAAATTTGATCAATTTCAATTTGGACAAATAGCAAGAGGTTATATGTCTCGTGATTCATTAAAGTATTTGGAAGGATATTTTGCTTATGAAACATACAACACACTTGTTGAATTTTCTAAACCTTAGTTCAATACTTAATATTGTGCTTATGCATGTGTTGTGTGGGCAAGTAGTATATACTAGAATGTACTTATTATTTTCATAATATAATCTAAAATTACATAACATTAAAATATTGTGCAAAAATTAAAAGTACAATTTAAGAAAAACCTAATTCACTCCTTTCCCCACTTTTAGTTTGCTTAAGGACCATACAAGAACTTTAGAAAAGCCTTTTGCAACAAGCTTTTTTTTGTGCTTTATAACTTCTACACCATTCAACTTGATTTTAAAAATTCACTTAACTCTCATAAGTTTCTTATTGACAAGTAGATCACTAACATACCAAGTTTTATTCTTGAGAATGGTCTTAATTTCTTCTAACTTAGCCTTTTTTTTTCTTTTTTTGTGTAAAGTAAGTTTACATTAAAACAATTTAGTATATAGAAGCATATAGGCATATTGTAGCATTACAAAAGTTACTAAAATTACAAAAAGCTAGATATTGGACGTTTCCAAATTTAACTCAAAATGACATTTTCTTAGAAGAATTTTATATTTTGGAGCAAAAAAACTATCCCTTATATAATCTTTCATTGCTTTTTTCCATTCTTTCTCATTAACAATTTCACCAAAGCAAGTTGGCTTGAGATTAGGGTAGTTGTAGCATTCACAACTATCTTCCAAGGATCTCATACTTTTGGTTGAGATTGATGTTGTAGGTTTAACACTTTTTGGAGTTTTGTTATAATTAATTAGCCTTTTAAGTTCAAAAGCAATGTTACTAAGGTCTATAAGAGTATTTAGTTCAAGATCATTAGCTTTAGAGTACTTCTAAATGGTTTGCTGGCTTAAAGTAGGCAAATAAGGGAGTAGAACATTCTAATACTTATGTTGCTTTAGTTCTTAATTCTAAATGTCATTCTCATTAAACAAAACATCTCAAGAGATCACCAACTTATGTTGCTCCACATTGTAAATATTATAAGCTTCTGATCTCATGTTATAGCCCATCATAACTCTTATCTTTACTTTTTTTTGAAGCATACATCTACTTTGATTGGTTATGTGAACATAACATATGAAATTGAAAATTCTAAGATGACTTACATTTAGTTGATACCTTTCCATCCTTTAGAAGGGTTTTGATTGTAGTTTTTGGGCTCTTGTTAAGCAAATAGTTAATAGTAAATTATGCCTCCCTTAGAAGTTACATGAAATCTTCTTTTCCTCCATCGTACTTTTAGCTATCTCTACGATACTTTTGCTTCTTCTTTCAATAGTCTCAATCTGTTAAGGACATGTATTCCCTTCCTTGATCTAATTTTAGACATTTGATGACCTTGTTGCTTTCTTATTCTCTTTTTACTTTGAACCACTTGAAGGACTTCATGACCTCTAAATGACCTCTAATTTCCCTTAAAGGAAGAACATGTAGCATATCCTAGATAAGTCGTCAATGAAGGTGACAAAGAACTTGTCACCATCATATGTTGTAATCCTTACAGGGCCACATACATTTGAGTTTCCCTTATTGCTATTGGTTAGAAATGGCTACCTCTAGCTAACAACTACTACAAACTCTTTCACTTAACCTTACACAAGCATCACTTCAACCAACACTTGATCATGTAGGCTTTTCAATGACCTAAAATTTAAATGGCCATACTACTTGTGCCATAGCCATGGCCATATAGCCATTTTCCAATGTTACACAAGATTTATAGGTTTAATCTAATTCACCAAAGATCTTATCATCAAATGTCATTAATTACTATATGTACTATTTGAAAACCATAAGTTAGGATCCTTAATAGGAGTCAAGTAGCATACATAAAAGAGTACCCTTTTAGACTTGTTTATCGAAGAAATTGGCTTGATTACTTTCTTCTAAGTGGATTTTTTTTTTCCTAAATGGCCAAACCTAGAATAGGTTTTGCACTAAGGTTTGAATTTTCGCCAACAAAACCTCTCCAAGGGATTTGTTTTCTCATAAATTCCATCATTTTTTTCCCTCCTTAACTCCTCAATTGACTTTAGTTTATCTTGATTTTATGGACAAGTTGGTATTAAAGGTAGTTTCTAGTTGGATTTTATCTTTTCTCTCATTTATTCATTTCTCAAAGGCCTTAAAAGAGCCCATAAGCTCTGAAATTGTCATGTTAGTGAAGTCCTTAGTCTCCTTTAATGTTCTTACAATTAAGTCAAACTTAGATGTTAGACTAATGAGAAGTTTTTCAACTACTATTTGGTCTATAAGTTCCTCGTGAAAAGCTCTAATATGACTAACTATACTATTCATTCTAGTATAGTTCAACACTTGAATACATATAAAACATAACTTTGGCATCTTAGAAACTTGTTCTTCAACAACACCCAAGCTTCTTGTAAAGTGTTGACATGGACTTCTTTTCTTAATATTGATTTTGTCATTGCAAGTTGCATCACAAGGGGTGTTTTTGACTCACACTCCTAATTTCATCTATGCTTCTTACACTTAGCTAAAGAAAGTTAAGAACTTAAGAGTTAAGAAATAGTAGACTTGAACCATTTATTGATTGCTTTCTTCTATTACAAAACCCATTTTGATCTTTTTTTATAAACCCCCTCAACTTGACCATCACAAAAGCTTTGGTTACTTTTTCATGCTACCTTTCAAAAGGGCAAGTTCAAGTGTAATCCCCATAATCTTTGGTATCTTTAATAGGGTATTTTGCACTTTGGAAATGTTATCAATTATATGATCATCATTTAAGAGACTTTTCATAAGTTGACTTTATTTTCATTAGTCCATTTTTTCTTTTGCTCAAGGCTTTTCCACCACTTCCAATATTCCATGAACCCTTCACTTTTCCTAACAACAACCCTTAACATTGTTGTTATGAACGGTTTTGTGATCACACCTTTGTTGTTTGTTTTCTCAGTTTGGTTGTCTTTTTATAGACTATTTTTATGTTACTAAGCTAGTTTTTTTATTAGATCCAAATTTATGTGTCAAGGAGGTATTTTTTATCTTTAATTTTGCAAATGTTTTTGTAGGTCGATGATTATAAAAAAAATGGGCTTTCTTATTTTGTCAACAACCTTTGAATGTAAAGAAATTTCATTCCAATAAGTACTATGTACCCTCTTTAATGTAATAGATCATATGTCCCTTACCTAATGCAATGGTCCCCTATCCTAATTGACCTTAAAGTCAATTAGGACAGGGGATCTCAAGAGAAAATGACCACTCCAATTTGCAATATGCTTTGGCTATGTACACCTTAATCATCACATTATAGACATCTAACTTATAATGTAACTCATGTACCATTTCCTATGCCAATGCAATATTTTCCTATATTGCCTGACCCTATATAAAACCTAATTGTTCATAAAAGAGGTTCTAATCCATACTAGGACACAAACTTGATCTTTTTTCTCCAAACAATTGAAGGTCTATCTATTTAAATTATTAGCAAAGCTTGCCTTTAATTGGAGGTGGATGTTGATGCTCCATCAATTGAAGACACAAACCATTGTTAACTATGATAGACCCCACGAAGAGTTGACGTGGTGGTTAAAACTATCCATTAATGGTCAATTAGAACCAAATCTTGCAATCAAGGTGGATTAATGGAATTGCTCTGCTTGTTGCCATTCTTAAGGACCAAAGATTACATGATGTTTGCCATTAAGGAAGGATCAAGGGCAGGGCTTGGATAGGAGACTTGAAACATTCAATAAGGAAATGAGTGGCTCGAGGAGGATTAAAGTTGGCTAGCCAAGTGCTAATTTTGAAAGAATGAATTTTTTTTTTTTTTTTGGGGGGGGGGGGAAGGAAATGAGTGGCATGAGGAGGATTAAAGTTGGCTACCCAAGTGCTAATTTTGAAAGAACGAATTTTTTTTCTTTTTTTTTTGGGAGGGGCGGTGGGTTGGTGTTAATGGGGAATGGATTAGGTATAGGTAGTTTCATCAAGGGATTGGTGGAAGAACCCATTGAACAAGTTGGAGGAATGCTTGTGGGACCTTCCCTAAAGGGGCGTTGTATTAGACCCCATAGTGGCACTAGCAATTGGCTAATGCCTTGAACTTCTTCATCTCATCTAGAAAAGGCATTAGCTACATGATTTTCCTTCCCCTATTCATAATTGACCTCAAAGTCATAGCCAACCACTTTGATTAGCCATTTTTGTTAAGCAAGGGTTGTAATTTTCTGGTTACATAAGTTATGCAAGCTCTTTTGATTGGTTAACATTATGAATTTAGCTCCTAATAAGTATTGTCTCCAATATTTGACAAGATAAGGGCCAACAATTCTTTATCATAGGTAGATAAGAGTAGATTTCTTCCCTCGAGATCCTTACTGAAATAAGCAATAGGTCTTCTATTTTGAGATGACATAGCTTACACTAACAGCACAAGCATCACATTCCACCAAAAAAGAAAGGGAAAAATTTAACAAAGCTAGAATTGGAGCTTTTATCATTACTCCTTTCAAGTTATTGAAAGTAGTAGCAACCTCTTCATACCAAGAAAAATACTTCTTTTTTTTTTTTTCTGAGCAACTTAATAAGAGTTGTAATTACACCATAGTTTTTGACAAACTTCAAGGAACCCTCTTAAAGACTTCATTGTTTTAGATATTGGCCATTCCAACATGGTTTGAACGTTATCTCCTTCAATCATAACTCCATCTTTTGATATGAGATGACCAAGATATTGTAATATTCTTACCCCCAAAGTGCATTTTTCATGTTTAACATAGAGCTGATGTGCCTTGAGTTTGTCAAAAAACAATCTAACATATTCCATATGCTCACTCCACGTTCGGCTATACACTAATATGTCATAAAAAATAAAATAAAAAATAAAAAAATAAAAGAACAAAGCTACTTAGAAACTCCTTAAAAACCTTATTCATCAAACTTTGGAAGGTGGAAGGAGTATTGCAAAGGCCAAAGGACAAAACTAGAAATTCATAATGCCCTTTAAGACTTTGGAAGGCTATTTTAGCTGTCTTTTCGTTACATACGTATCTAGTGATAACCATATTTGAGATCTAGCTTTATGAACAATTGTGAGTTATGTAGTTCATCTAAAAGTTCTTTTACTATTGAAATTGGAAACCCATCCCTTATAGTCTCTTTATTCGAGACCCTATAATATGCCCACATTCTTTAAGTAGCATCTTTTTTTTTTTTTACTAAAATATTAAGAGAAGAAAAGGACTATTACTCTCTCAAATTACCCGTTCTTCAAGCATTTCATGAACCAATTTCTCAATTTCCTTTCTCTATAGGTAGGGATAACAATAAGGCTTGCTAGTAGTTACTTTACTCTCATCCTTTAGGACACTTTAGTGCTCATGAGATTTGTGAAGAGGCAATCCATATGGCTTTTGGAACAAAACTACATATTATACAAGTAAATCTGTAAATTGTTTCATTTAGCCTTTAGACATAGAATTCTTATTGTCTTCCATGGATCTCAACTATGACACTAACTTTCTTTTTGCTTTTTTAACAATTTAGCTAGTTCTACATTGTCAACCACCTTATTGTTGAGTTTGGTATCACCTTGGAGTTCCACCAATTTGCCACCATACATAAAGAACATTTTCATCTCTACAAATTCCCATTTAATTTCCCCAAGGGACTACATCCAGTGGACACCTAAAATGACTCCAAGATCATAATAGACAATATAAAAAAATTAGTATGCATTCTATTACCTTGTAGAACTAATTCTAGATCCGAGCAAAAACATCCTCATGTATTACTTCACCATTAGCTACTTCAACCTTAAAGGTTTTACCCAAACTAGGTTCCAATCTTATCTTCTTAGCTAACTCTGTACTTACAAAATTATGAGTGTAACTTGAGTCAATAAGCACCACCATTCTCACCTTGGATAGTCCCATATGCCCTTGGATCCACATTGTTCTAGGGCATTTCACACCACACAAGGTAACCATAAGCAACGCTCTTAATTCCCCTTGATCTTCCACAATATCCTTTTCATTTTCCTCCTTGATTTCACTCGTCTAATACTTCTAGCAAAAATAATTTTTTGCACCTATGTCCCAGGTTAAAGCTCTAATCACAATTAAAAGATAGCCCTTTTGCCCTTCTATCCATGATTTTAGATTGAGTTAGCTACTTTTTTGGCATTTAAGGCTTCTATTCAAGAACTTTTTGATCCCACATTCCTCCTATGTTAGTTCTTTTAAAAGTGGTAGCAACTAAGGTTTTAAAGGCTAATTCCTTTCGCTTCAAAAAGTCAAGCAAAACCAATGGTACTAATTAAATAGGTGGCTTATGTACAACAAAATTCGAATTTAATATGATCCTTTAATTCACTAACAAAACAACTAATACTTTGTTCAACATTCAAATGGCCAGGGTGTAAAAGGAGCTTATGAAATTGGATTTGATAATCATGGACTAATCCAGTTTGCTTTAGCTTTGTAAGTTCCCCAAAATTATCATTAAAGATGGTTGGCCCAAATTGCTTCATCATCTCATTAACCAATGTGTTCTAGGAAATCACTTAATTGCCGTGCTCCTTTTCTAGGAGTTGATACATCATTTGAGCCTCTCCATCTAAGTGCCAAGAGGCAATCCAAACTCTATCCTCTTTGATAGTGTCATGAAAATCAAAGAACTATAAAGCTCTATCTAGCCACCAAGTAGGGTCGGTTCCTCTTTCATATTTAGGAAATTCCTAAAGATTGCATGTTTTGAACATGTTTTTTTCCTTGCTTAAAAGAAGAATGCTTTGAACTCATTGCAAACATTGAAGTTCCATGTTGTAGCAGAAAGCACCAGTAATTTTCCTTTTAAACTTAAATAACCTCTCACTAATAAGACCTTTCGAAAAAAGGTGAACCTATGCCTCCTATAATAAATCCTGGAGTTCTCTTCGTGCAAGAGAACAAAAAGCATTTCTAGCCCTCAAGGTTGCTTCCCTATGGGCCTAGATAAAGGCCAACTATTCCATCCATCCATTAGAGCTTTTGAAGTGGGATTTGGTTACAACGTTATTCAAGAGTAGTTGGTAAAAAATGAATTTGTTGAATGGACGTGGACACGGGACATCAATGAACAAGGATGTCCTATTTATGACATTAGGGTAATAAAAGTTGTTTCATGAAGGTATTAGCAAGATTTAGATTTGGAGGTTTGCGTATCTTTTGACAAAGTAGAACTAAAGGATATTAAAGTTTTCCAATTGGTGTGGAGCTAGGCCCCTAATCAATCACTTCCAAACTTTGAGCTGCCATAAATTTTTTCTAGAACTAAATTGAAGTTTATAATCTATAAGATCGCTCTTGTTCAAAAAAGTGTTGATTCGAGCAAAGGTATAACATGCCTATACTTTTGCTCAGCCTCAATGAATTTGACAAACAAATTAAGTATAATGTACCATTTGATGTGATCCTAAATAATCTTTGATGCACTTGACATCCTTTAAGAATAAGAATTAGAAAGGGCTCAAAAGCTACGGTACAATAAAGAATCGTTTCCACTCTAGATTTGTCTTTTAAGCATAGTACCGTGCTCAAAAAGTTTTGAGTCCATTTCTTAGAGAGGGGGAAGGGAAGGCAAAAAGTTGTCATATTAGAAACATGTGACTAAAGAATATTAGACTAAATAAACCATATTCTCATTTGTAATAAGAGCGATAACTAAATAAAAAACTTTCGCCAGCTTAACATATGCAAAGTGGAAGAAAAACCTCAACTGAATCAACTTTTTCCTGTTCTAAGAATCTATAAACTTGGCTACAATGTCGAAGAGCAGCATGCCACCCAACATCGTTGGAATGTTCCCATAATAGATAATTTCAGAAAACACGTTCTTTTAAGGGAAGGAAAAGTTAGATAAGGTTATCATCGCTTCAAGAATAAGGTTGGCCCTCACTTGGGCAGAAGGGCTGCCTGGCGATATGGAAACAGTAACTTAGGTGTTTGAAATTGTTAACGGCTTTATTGACCAAGTAAACCTACCCAAAAATAGGTTCTTATTGGGAAACCATCGTGACCCTAGAGTTGTACTCAACCCCACGCACTCACTCACGACAGGCGTTGTCCTTTTCTCTCAACCCTAACCTCCCTTTTCTTTCACCCCTCTGTTCTCCAACCATCCACTCCCATGCAATTATCTCTCCTCCATTGTTTATCCTTGCCACCCAATAACACCAGTTGTGCCCCCCACCCCTTTATCCATGGAGGGGCGGGTCCCACCTGCCGGAGGCGATGACACCGACGAAAATTCTCCTGTGGCACCACCACTGCGGCCACCACCACCCCTGCCACCTCCACCAAATCGCCTCTCCGACACCTACGTCATTCAAGTTCCTATAGACCAAATTTATCGTGTTCCACCTCCTGAGAATGCCCGTATCGCAGAACGTCACCGCTCACCGAGAAAGATCAAAAGAAGGACGTCATGCTGCTCCCCTTGCTTATTGATAATCGGTTTCATCTTGGCTGTTCTAGTTCTAGTAGGGATAGCCCTATTGGCATTCCACTTCGTGTTTCTCCCTAAAGGTCCTATGTTCTCTATTGCGCGCGTCCTGGTCAAGAATCCAAAGCCTTCTAACCATAAACATTCCCAGCCCGGGTATGAAATTTCGCTGGGGGCTAGAAATCCGAACAGATTTATGGCTATTACGTACAACAACGGCGAGGTTACCATATTATCTTTCAAGGGAGAAAAGATCGCTACGGGAAAATTTCCGACGTTGTACCAAGAAGCAAATAAACCCAGGACGATTAAAGTTTTCTTGAAAGGATCAAACGGAACGTTGCCCCGCCAAATTGAGAAGCGTATGAAGGACAAGAAATCTAAGTTACCGGTCTCTTTAGTTCTAGCTATGAAAGTTAGGGTGAAGATGAAACTTGGTGCCGTTAAGATATGGAGTATAAATACGGACGTCGCATGTAAGTTTAAGGCCAGGACATTGGAGTCTGGTAAGCGGATCTTGTCGCAAGAATGTCAGACACATTTCAAGTCCTAGAAAAGAAAGCAATGGTGGGGGTTGTTTTTGCTCATGATCAGGCAATATGAATAATTACAATAATCATTTTTCACCACAATGGTATGTAGTATTACTCCCCCTGGGTTTTGTTTCACTAATCGTTTATGTCAAAAAATTCAAATTATGAGCTTATATATATTATTCTCTATGTAGAAAATTCTATCTATGAGGCAATTTTTGTAGTACTTTTACGTAGGCAATTTTTTTTTCTTTGGTCTATACTTGAATTTCCCATTGGATGAGCTGGAATTAAACATGTCATTTCTTGAGTGCTTCCTGCAAATGCTTAATTATTTTGTTTGGTTAAACAGTACATATGAGAGCTTTCAACTACGTCCATATTTTTGCATTCAGCCTGAAGAGTAGTGCTGCCGAGTTTTTTCAATGGCTTCAATAGAGTGTACCCGACACAAATTTGTTCACTGCCGAGGCTAGACCAGAAAAACTTTCCGTTTGGGTCTAGTCGAAGTCTTAATCTTGGTTTGGAGCCCAAGAAAAATTGGACATAAATGTGACAGTAAAGAGATTTTCCTTCAACTTTTGGAAGCGCGAGTGACGAAACAGCTCCAACAAGCACCAGTCATAGTAAATGAGGCCCAGTGTGAACCCAACATAAGCAGAGCCCTTGCCATGAAGGGCTCTACTGCAATAGGTACCTGTTTTCAATTCAAGGCAAAGGCACCTTCTACTTGAATAAGAACGTCTTAGAACCCAAATTCCAATACAGTTTTCAGAAGTCATTCTTGATCAGTGTAGGCTTCACATAATTTCTTAAATCATTCGCCTTTCATGTATGGGTGATCGAAGGTGCCTAGCCGGTCTGCAATTTAAAACCGCACGAATATATATCATACAAACGATTAGGCATTTACAAAATAATCGTTCTTTTGTGGAGTTTGGATTCAGGGTCCGCATAGGAGCCAAATTGCAGCCGTTCAATGCAGAATGATTTCGGTGTTTGATGCTGCTACTTTTCTCTTACGATTCCCCTCAATTTCAGGGCAGGTAAGTTGGGAACGATACATAGACTAAATAGTCAAACAAACACTAAATTTCTTTTTCTGTGTATGTGGTTTTCTTTTCTTTTTTAATTGCTGCTTTTGAAGATGTTTGTATTTTCTGTTCACGAGGCTTCTATCTACAATCTATCAGCAGTATCATCACAAACGAGATACCTACGAAAGCCTGAATTTCTTGAAGTTTAACAGAATTCATAGGCTTTCCCGATCAAATTACATGACGCAGAGACCATGAGTGCAGCCCGATAAACCCAAAACAGCGAAAGTGAGCTACGGCGTCCACTGTGTGGTTTCCATCGTTTACTTCGTTTCTGAGTTACTTTGCCGGGGAAAGACTTGAACACCACAATTATAATGACAAAAGGCAAAAAGAAACAAAAACAAAAAGCTAAACAAAAACAAAAACAAAAACAAAAGGAGCACCAAAAGTAGAACAATAAGGGTACACATTTCACGCTATCTTAGAGCAAGTTGCATCGAAGGTGGCAGTACTTTAGAAAGAGAGTTAGACTAAAGGACTGAACCTTTATAGGAGTGTTAACTATGGAAAATGGATACTTTAGAAGAGGCCCTTTTCCTTTTCCTTTTCATCTCTTCAAGAACACTTTACAACTCAGTAATTACGAGATTTGGAAGGGGGCCTCTCCACCCTTCCGTGGTTAGTTGGAAAACCACAACCATGGGTCCCCATGTTCGTCAGGACAGTAATAAAAATGTGTAATTCCTCCGTGCTCCATACAATGCCTTGCAGTGCTTTCTACGTGCAAATCTCACATGCATACGGTGCAAAACTCGTACAGAAAGCAAGAGGAGGAATCCGCACCCGCACTGATTACTATGTCTCATATAGTCTTTCTTACTCTTTGCTCTGAATTGTTGGAGTGTTAAAATATCCAGTCTCACATTGAGTAAGGCGACAGGAGAGCCTGGCCTTATAAGCTTCCGTTGGCAACCCACTATTGCACAGTTCTGTATTTTAGATGGGCCCTTCAGTTTCTAATATGGTATCAGAGCCGGCCCTGTGTCCTGCCTACCTTGGTGTGGTCCCTCTAGACTGGTCTCACCTCTCACCGCACCCAACGTGAGACTGCGGGAGAGTATTGGAGTGTTATAATATCTAGTCCCACATTGGGTAAGGCGACAGGAGAGCCTGGCCTTATAAGCTTCCGCTGACAACCCACTATTGCACAGTTATGTGTTTTAGATGGGCCCTTCAGTTTCTAATATGAATGATGGTGATAATCCTTCAGTCCCCTGGTCTCCTTGATCCATTAGAGACAAAGTTCACCATAATTGTAAGTCATGACCTACAATAATAATGCCTGTGAAGATTGAAGCACTCATTCTACACGTACACATCATTGATCTACAACCCAAGTCCCGGTAGCTCGCATTTTATGCATCGGTCACTCTCAAACATGGCAGAGGGTTCCAGCCATTGACAGTTTAGGCACTTTGGCACTTAAGGCATAGGGACTGCATATTTGTTCCCCATAACGAAGGCATCTGTGGACACATGGGAATCCATGTGACCAATGGTTTGACACATCCTGCCAAAGTACTACCCCCATTCTGCATAAATGTATTTGTACTTACTGGATTCCAAGACAAACCACCACCCTCCATGACTCGACCCTCAATGCGGGGACCGATTCCCAAAGGCTAGAAATCCATTTTGGTTCATGTTAGTCCCTGACACGTGTGTTTTAGGACCATCCCTGGCCAGCATGAGTTCTGACACCCCAAAGCCGAAAGATTCCTCATCCATGCTGTTATGAATGTGACCAACGACAATAGCAAGGAGAAAGCAAAATAAACTATAGATGAAGGTGCAGAATCGAATCAGAAGTTATAATAGCCGTGGTCTAGTCATTCACATGAAGATTTTGTTGTGTATATTTATTCTAAGGTTCGGGTTGGTGGAGGCAGGAGGAGTTCATTTGCGACAACATGATCTCTAACGAATCCAAGACCAGATATTATTATAATGTATTTATGCCCGTAAAACATGATCTAAAATAGGTGTCATTTTCCAAATTAATGAATATATGGAGTAAAAGGAAGATGGGGTCTTGGTAATGACAGTTGGTTGCATTGGAAGAAGGGGTCTCTTTCTTTCCCACCAATAATTGAATGTTATAAGGACTTTAGTTTAATTCAGTTAAGGCGCCAATGATGGTTGAATCTAGTGGAGTCCATCTTTCCACGTCCGAAAGAGACGAGGTTGCCAAGGCTTGGAGCTAGTGTCCCTGTTCCAGAGTCCATCTGTATTTCTTCACATCAAATACCCACCTTTGAAGTGGATTCCAACTCCTCATTCAACCATAGATTCCCTTACCTAGTGGTGGGTTTCCCTTTCACGAACCTGACCAAAAAGTTCCATCCTCAGTCTCCTTAAAAAGTAGAAAATAATGCCCTTAAAAATAAAAAAATAAAAAAATAAAAACGAAGCAGATTCCAATCATCTCTCAGGTGGGGTTCCTCCAATCTGAGAACCCAACGGGGTATGCTTGTTTCTATGTTTGCGACTATAGTTTGGCTTGTTTACACGTAAGATCTAACACCAAAACACCAATTGTCCTCCGGTTTGAAGGGTGGGAGGAGGATCATCTACTAAACTCTCCCCCAACTGCCATAGCTTTTTACAGGTTTCGTGTTTCAACAGAACTCAGGTTATAGGATTTGCGCACATAGTCAATTCACATCAGTATGCGTCTCCGAATATTTTATGTGAGCCTCGCTAATGTGTCTACTTTAGAAAAGGCTTTTACATAAGAAAGGAGTATCTCTAAAGCATATTAGAATTATCCTAAATCATTTCTACTTCCTTGTCTGAGAAAAGGGTGTATGCAGATCTACGGTACGTGGAAAAGGAAGCAGCTTTAACATGAGACAAGCAAATAACTTACTTTGAGCATAGTACCACACAATAATTCAGTCCCATTTTTCCATAGTTTATTGCTAAGCTCCATTCATGAAACGAACTTGCTAGAAGAAGTGCAACTCAGACCTAGTTGTCAACATGATCGAACTATAAAGAGTAAATTAAAAATTGATTGTGAGTGTTGGGACCATTTATCAGATCTAAGACCAAATGCAGCCTTGCTTTTCTTGGTCAGTTATTGGAAATCAATGACAAAAATGCGTTTTGCTAACAATTTAGAATGCTTTTTATTGCACCAACTATTGATCTAGAAATCCCTATATGTCCATTGGGGGTAGAAATATCACCTTGGTCTAGGACCATGACAGGTGGTTGACCCTACATAACCATTCTGTTTGAGGCTAGGACTTTAGACTATTCATGAATCCATCGTGCAAGCGACCCAAAATTGTATTCAGTTGATGTGGCCGATGCTTTTGAAAAGAGAGCTCGGATGGGTGAAATGTGCAGTTAAGTGTCAAACAGGAAATTTTGCCAAATGTAGCAGCGTGACATGTTACACCATCCTTTGGATAATAGAAGTTCAGGGGGCAAAACTTATCCGTTTGACTCAGCATGTGGTACAACTGAAAGTAAAAGAATGATCTCTAATTGTTGAAATCTTATCATCACATAGTGGATATTCTCATAAGCTATGATGAAGTCTATAACAGCTGCTCTTGCATTTTTGTCCATGGTTGATACATGTATAGAGTGATTGAGTTTTGCTCATACCTAAATAAGGACTTAGTAGGCTTTATGTTTGATGGTCAATTGTTCTACAATAAGAAGCTCATCAATGACGGTGTTCTAAAGCTGATAAAACTTGTTTTGTAGAATCACTAATGCAAGAATAACCAACCCATACTATAGCAAACATCAAAGCCCATTCCAAGAAGGCAAGGATTTTGATTCCTTAAAGACGAGGGAATCTGTTATACCCTTGTATGTAATTCAATGATTTGGATATTTCACTTTGAATATTTCAAAAAAGTGTTCGCTATCCCATTCTCCCCAACAAACTTGAAGGAAGTTCAGAGGTCAATGATTCAGTTTTCTGGCATTGACAGTCATCGAGTTCTGGAAATATATCCATAAAGGAAGTTCAGAGGCGTGTATGCAGAAGATGGAAAACGAAAGGACAATGATTCAGTTTTCTGGCTTTGACAATCGTCGACCTCTGGAAATATAACATTATATACACATTACCACAACCATCAAACTGCGGGTAACATGCCACATAGGTAGATTGCACCTTTTTCTTTTTTTTCTTTTTTAGTTTTTAATTGGCAATGTTCCTCTGTGACTCTCACTGTCAGTCTCCTGAATCTAAGCACATTAGGGTGCCAAAAGCAGCAGGGTATTCCATAAAGCTACTAAGCTTTCTTTCTCCATCCACTGTACTTTGGCATATGATGGAACTGAAAGAATACAGTTTAGCTTTTGCTTTCCCCTGTGAATCTCGTCTGGCTACCATAAAATACTCCCACCTGTTAGACGTCGCATCTGAAACCACAAAAAGCTATACCAGCCTTTTCTTCTATCTTTCTTTCTTTCTTTTTTTTCCTTCTTTTTTTTTTATCTTGTTCACTTTTGGTTAACGATTTCGTCCTGGTGAGGGGATTCGTTGATCTGGGTAAAAGATTTCAGGCTGTAGAGAAATACTGAAGTGTGGAGCGTTTTTGCACCTATTGCTAACATGGCGATTCAAACATCAACCAAAGAAACTGTGAACAGCGCTACTGCTCCCTTTCCTTGTATCTATATTTCTGGATCTCTAGCTGGTGAACAAAGTTATCAACTATATTGCAGACCTTCAAATGTTTAAAAGATGGCATCCATCAAGTCCTTGGTGTTATATGTTCAGGGCATATTTGTGAAAAGGACGATTTCCCTCGTAAAAGAATGGAAAACATGGACTGTTTTCTCTCTGGCTGAAACAGAACCCAGTTTTCGCAGGCACCACCCAATTGATATTCGTGTATCAAGTTCAATTAACAGTGTAGAATTTGTCTTATCATTTTACAGTACAAGAGTTTTCAGTCATATATGAGAGCCAGAGACAAAAAGAAAGATAATAACATCTCTATCATTGAGAGACAACTTACTAAATTACAATTTTCCTTTCTTGTACAAAGGAAGTTACAAGATGTACAAGTTCTCGAAGACAAGAAAGATTACATTCGCATTTTCTTCCTTCTCTTGCCCATCTCCCTAGTCTATTTTTTTTTTCTTTTTTCTTTTTCTTTTTAACCTACCCTGCAGAAGAAATTGCATGTTCCCGTTCCACCCTAAAATGTTGCTTGGAAGGGTGGTGGCGGTATGTTTCTTAACTTTATCACTTTACACCCCGGACTGTCCTTTCCACTGGACCAGACGTCGCAAAAAGTCCATAACCTGTAGAAATAATAGATAAAAAGGTGAGTCATATTGTAAGCTGGCAAAATAGCAGAAGTTGTTGTTTTGCAAAAAACAAACGGTGAAACCAGATTTAGCACATATATTTGACACTTGCCTGGGCTGGTTCTTGTAAGGAATAAGCTGCGCTGGTTTCCTTTGGAAACTTGGAGACAAGAATGCCAAAACCTTGCCCTCTGTCTCTTAGTATCTAATAACAATAAACCTTAAGGCATTAGTCTATTATTGAAGCACAATAGTTTAAAGAAAACAGGATTTAATATGATCTAAAACATAGGATACCTTGAACGCATCTTCATCCGTACGATCATCTCCAATGTAAACGGGAAAAACATTGGTACAATTAGCAAAACCTGTAAAAAGAAAAGATAATAAGTGTTATTCTAATACTTTTTGATCCCTCAGCCTGTAATTTGCTTGAATAAATTAACTGGGTAGGGACTAGTCCTTCCTTTTGAACAGTTTTGTGGTTTTAAGTCCTTGGATCACGTATATCTTAAGATCCAAACCAAGATATCAAAAGATGACTTTACAGGAAGAATGTGTGCTTAACCATGATTAAAATATGTCCAATGGTCTTATCAAATAAACAAAGCAAAGGTGGTGGTTTTGAGTTGAAACTCACCAAGTGACTCGAGCAGAAACTCAAGGGCCTTCCCTTTGTCCCATTTGATGGTAGGACGGATTTCCAGCACCTGGAGCATACAAAAATAGGGCATCATTCACTGATATGTGCACCGACTATTGACTTAAAAAAACAAGATCATCAGAATAACCAGTTAGATGTCATGTTATGTCGTTTACCTTTCTTCCTTGGGTAAGCCGCAGTTTTGGGTACTCTTTAAGTACTGATCTAACTTGTTGAGCAAGTTCACTCCATTTCTGTATTTTCATGCATTGTCAGACTCCCTTTTTTTTTTCCATATTTGTCATCAATACATAGAATATTGTGCATTAATGTATATATATATGTGTGTGTGTGTATAAACAGTAAAAAAACAAAATACTCATGAAAAACCATTAACAGTAGCAACAGTGCTTGTCGCAATACCTTTTCATCTACACATCGAAAATGAACAGACACACAGAACTTGTTGTTCTCTACTTTAGCTCCCGGAGTTGATCTCGTTTTCTCCACCAATTGCTGGTAAACCTGAAAATCCGAGTTCAAAATCAGCCAACTTCTTTGGAATCTTGTATTGTGTTCATTCAATACAAGCAGTCATGTGAAGGTTGCAAAGAAAACAAACCTCATCGATCATCGGAAGAAATTCACTGGCAGGCTGAAACAGAACACCAGGGCTGCCCTGAGGAGCGTAAAGAAAATAGTCACAAATTAGATGAACTAGTGTTTTCTTTTTGTTGGAGTGGACAAAGAGTAGCAAAATTATGTCCGGCAAAACACGAAAACATCATCGGTTCACTCACTTTCTGGTATTTGGGGTCTTTTGCTGGTCCTTTAATATCCATGCCATGGCTTCCGGCATAGTACAGTTCCGCTAGCCTTACGAAACTATAGACCTACATTAAAGGACCAGAAAGGAGTGAGAATTCTTCAAAAGACAATTTTAACAATCTAAAACTAACGATCGAAAGAGTACGCCAAAGACATAGGATCAAACAACTCGAAATGTACCTTATCTCTGCACCTCCCGCTCACAATAGCAGTTGGGAAACACCTGGCTAGACTTCTCACCGTTTTTCGCATCTGAATTTTGGAGAGGCGAAGTTTAGTAACTAAAATATTGGATAAGTAAAAAAAATTACGATGAACAGAGTCAAGAAACGAAGAACCAACCGGCTTAGACATGAAAGCTCGATCCGGGTCATCCACTATTGGTGACAGAGTGCCATCATAGTCCAAGAACATTACTATTTGCTTTCCCTTTGAGGCATCAATGATTTGCTCAAACATGTCCAAGGCTGATGGATGGTGAACCTATTTTTAACAATACGACGACAGAACAAAGTCAGATTCTTTGCTGTGAAGCCAAATACCGCAAAAACAAATCCTTTCGAACAATCAATTCATTTGGTTAAAAAAAGAAGGAAAGAAAGAAAGAAAGAGAAGAATAACAATCTAATACTCACAGTCCAAGAACTTTGGTCATGATCGGCCAAAGAAGGTGTGGCGTTGATATGGGTAGGAGAAGAGGCTTTCATGGAGTCAACCCAAGAGTTTATTCTTCCTTCCGCGTTGATCTCAAGTTTCTTTAGAAACTTTTTCCTTGAAATGGAAATGTAGCCGCCTTGTGCAGCTGGTGGCTTCTGCAGCCTCGTGGAAATCGGCGACCTCGAAATGGCCATAGTCTCCATCTTGAGCACAGACTTCTTATCCTCGACCAGCAAATTCTGTTTCGTCATCTTTGGTCCTTTTTCAGTGGAATCACTGCAAAAACAAGCGTAACTCAATTTCCACAGAGTTTTAAATATCTCTAGTTCTTTTAATCTCTTTTTCTGGGTCAAACCAAAATTTCCAATCCAAAATCAGAAGAAACCCATTCAGCAAAATTAAGGTGTTGAAGCAAAATACCTCCAAGTATGTGACAGGGAGTTAAAGGAAGTTGAAGAGTGAAACAGAGAAGACAGAGTGTTGTTTTTGTACGAAAGTGAGGACTCGTATCTTCAAGAAGGGTCTACGAAGAAAGCCAGAAGAAGTTAAGATGGAAGGCCAACCAAACAGGTCAGCAGGATTAGTTGAGCGCAGAGAGAATGCAGAGCAGAGAGAGAAAGGGGGAGAGACAGGGAGAGAGAGGAAGAGAGTGAGAGAGTGAGAGAGAGAGAGAGAGAGAGAGAGGTTGTGGATGTATGGGTTGCGAGGGAGACATTGCCTGAACGGTCGGTTTTATAGCTGCGCCCGGACACAAACGGACGAAATCAAAAAAAGCCCTCGCTTATTGGGACCCCCACTAGCTGCTCTTCCCGATACTCCTCCCCGTCAGGGGCCCACCCTCCCAACGGGGGTCCCCACCCACATCGTTGTCTCGCACAAATTTGCAATAACCCGCCGTTTTCGCCGTCACAGTAACAGGCTCAGCCACCCCCCGCCCTCTCCAACGTCTCCTCACCGGCCACCTAAACAGTCTTGCCCCCCACGTGGCTGACCCTTGTTGGGTCACTTGCCTTAACGCTTGGGCTTCCCGTCACCGTTGAGATTCGGGGGCCTCGGCTGGTCGCGGTATTTCCCCCAAATGGGTTTCTAATTTTGGGCATTGGGTCGTAGCTGGTCCCTTCAATACCAGGTTTCTTTTGTAAGGTTGCCAATTTTAGTAAACTCCGTCGTCCCCATATCCTGCAAAAAAACACCTTCTTCGCCCCCTGTAATCGGGACCAAAACAAGCAGCTTCTTCCTAACTGGTTCTGCACTTCATAAAACCAGATGCGCTTCCCACTTGTCTCCTCAATTTCCTAATGCATTTTCAATTTCAGCGCATGCATCTTCCTCTCGCTTTCTTTTGACTTTTTGACCTTTGTCTTCCTCTCATGGTCCACTGGTTTTCACGGCGGAGTTACTTCTTTTTGGTCAACCAACCATTTGTACTTCATGTTTTGAGAGAGGAAAAGCTTTATGCTTTTGCTCCATGATTTTCCTAGAACCAGATACTTGCAACAATTAATGATGTCTTACTTAGAAAACCTATAAGTTAACCAATCAAATTTCAAATATTTTATCTTTAATTGAATCTTTTACGTTGATTATAAAAAATCTCAAACACCATCCAAATCGTATTTGGTTTGGTATAATTGGATAATGTTAGTTTTTTTACACAAAAAACGAAAAACAGCATAGCTTAAAGTATACCATTGAGATCCTAACTCAAGATCTTTGACGATCCATCCACCTCATACAATCTCTTTATTTTACTTTATATGAGTCTATGGAATCTCGAGTGCCTTTGTTGCTATGTATAACTAGGTAATCCAAGGGCTAAACTAACTAGACTAGCACGTTTATTTATATCACTCAGTGATGTTTATAAGGAAATTTTATAGTTTTAAGGTGGATAACGTCTTCCAGTTGTTGCTACTGAAAGATGAAGATGACAACTTAAAGCATATCATTGAGATTCCAATACCACCCGTGGATAATTCTAATCTCACTACCCCAGTGGACCACTAATGAAAAATTCTAATACTCACCATCATAGAGGAACCTAAATATTTTGTCACTTAATCCATGTACTAATTTATAAGACTAGCATGTTCATTCAAATCGATTGCCTATTGTTAATAACAAAATTATACTCACTACATATAAAAATCTTATCAAAAGAATAAAAAGAGAATTATAAAGTATGTTTTAGAAATAATAATGTTAACAGTTAACTATTCCAACACTCTTCAAAACTTTAAAGATGTTTCTCAAATTTCTAAGAATCTTTTAATTCTTAAAATAAACAGAAAAATAAAAAAAAATATTCGCAACTTACTTTCAAACAAAATAAATGATCATATATGATTTTTTTTAAAGAAAAATAAATATAATTAAAGCAAATTATCGGAAAATAAGTATTTATATTTACCTTTATGAGGATAAAGTTGACTTTTTGTTTTTAAAAAATGACGATAACTACAAAAAAAAAAAAGGAGATAACTTATTAACTTGAGAAAATTAAGCAAGTATATTTGATGAACAAATAAAATTTTACTCGGAAAAAATAATTCTAAAGGAAGGGATTTTAGTATAAAATTTCTTAAGATATTTTTTAAGCTTACATTTACTATATATGAATTAAATATAATAAAAATAACTTCAAAATAAAACAATTGATATCCTAATTTTATTAGCCAAAATACAGATAATTATATAAAGGGAAGTCTTTTTGTTTTGAAATATAAAATCATTAGAAGAAATTATTATTTTAAATAATATTTGAAGGCTTTTAACATTCATCTTTTTGTAGTTTTCATAACTTTGTAATGCTGATGTATCTTATCTTTCTATACGCTAATGTTTATTAATATAAATTTATATTTTTGTAAAAAAATAATTTTAATTTTTTAAATAAAAAAATTGAATAAGAATGAAAAATAAATTTCAAAACCTCTACAAAAACGTAGCATGTCTTTTCAATTAAACATTTGAAAACGATGGACACTACTAAAGTTGCATATGCTGCTTTAATGAAGACTCGAAACTAAAAAATTTATAACAAGGGAAACTTAACAGCTTAAAGTACGGCCTCGAGATTCTCACACTTGTTAACCTTCCAACAACATTTTCTACTCAGTTATCCACCTGTCTTGCATCTTCTTTAGCTCCTAAGAGAATAATTTAACAACTACAGACACGTGTCGAGGAGCCAACAGTTTCCGTACAACCCCCAAATGCTGGTATTCATGCGGCTGCTAAGCAGCCACATTGCTTGCTGCTCAAGCTTTTATCATTAATTTGCTCGAAAATAACGTTATTCGAAAAGAGTAGTAGTCTTGGTACATGGACAAAATCTCTAAAACACTTTTTGTCAATTTTAGTTTGGTTTTGCCTGTTCTTTGTCATTTAAAAATCAACAAAAAGAGCACAGAGATAGAGAGAGAGAGACACAAGACATTTTGTCTTCCAACCATTGGTTCTCTTCTCTGCACCTAGCCCGGAAACTACAAAGAGAGGCTGCAGTCATGGAGTCCTTTTCCAAGGTATTATATTCAGTTTCTAGATCTATACCATTTCTTTAATTTGGGTGGGTGAGGATTAGGCGAAATAATGCAGCTTTGTCTAACAAGGAATGTACACATTTACCTCGCACCAGGTTACTTGCATGCCAAGAATTTGAATCAGAAAGATTCTCAAAGAAAGAGAGCAAATGGTTTGAACACCAAATAAAGCAGGCCGCCCCAAGATTTGAATCCCATATCTTATCTTATGTCCCCCGTTTACATGCTACAACCGGAAAAGAAAGAGATTCTGATATTATTTGGTGGTCACGTTCACCATATTTCACCTGCCCGGCCATTGATCTTCTTAACTCTTTTACTTGGGGAGTATCTTCCCAGTTTTATATTCCTTTCACAATGCATTTTAATGACTTTGGGGATCTTTTCCTGCAATGCTTTCCGAGTCAAAACAGAAGGCATTGGACTTTGGAGTTGGAAATGCTCCAAAGCTGGTCGCTTTTTTAGTTCAACTCAAGAGAAAAAGTATGAGGAAAGGGACGAGATGTGCATTCTTAATCCAAAAGCAATCTCGTGTTATACGCCTGAATGTACGACTTAATCATAAACTCTTCTTTAATATTGGTGAACATGATTGCTTCTCGATTTGACACTGCTCCTTCCAGTAGTGTCCTAAGTCACGCCATCAACAGTAAAAACCTGCCAGGTCAATAGAGTTCCGCCAATCATAGAAGAAGTTGTATAATTTTTTCATTTTCTTCTTGTTCTATCTTCAAAGGCTTGGAAAAATACAAAGACTGCAAACTTTTTATACGTTTACGAGGTCAATGAAAGGCCAGATATTAACCTCGTGCTTTTAACTCCACTTGAATATGAATAAAAACTGATATGTGTTGTTTTTATATTCAATCTATATAAAAGAAAAAGAAAAAGAAAAAGAAAAAGAAAAAGAAAAGAATTGACAGTATTATTGAGTCCTTCAGTGCTTTAATAGAGGGCCACCTTTTATAATTTAATGGTGAATTTTTGTAGCTTTTGGAAAGACTCATGCAGTGACTCAGCAGGCACCCCCGACCATTGTAGAAACGTAACTGAGAAAAATTTTCAAGGTGTACCACAAAGCGGGTGGGCTCGGGGGCACTGTAGGGGCAGTAGGCACGCCCGATGTTGGACGAAATCCCCGACACCGCACTTGCATGAGCATCAACTTTTTGCACAATTGGCACTAATCCTATACACTTGGCAGGATTCCCGAAGTCCCGTGGTGATACGTGGGGCCAATCAGAAGTACATGTCGTGGAAACAAGTCAATTCCGATGGTCGGCGGATTCCGGAATAAACACACGCTAACATGCTTTTAGTGGCTGGTGTTTTGGTGTGAAGCGTGTACTCTTAACTCTTTTGGACGCAAAAGCAGGCCAAGTTCATGTGGCCGTGTTTGAGTTTTCAACTGGTTCTATGTAGTTCGAGGTGAATAATTGTTTTGGCTCAGCATGTTTTGTTTTATTTGGTGGGGAAGAAAAAGGAGGGATGAACTTGGGGCTTGGAGGTAGGTGTCCATGTCAAAAGTACTTTGGAGTAGTATGTGTCCATGTTAAGGTACTTTGACTCTGATGAGCATATAGTTTTGCAGCGCCAAGCCATCATAAGCCAACCGAAGCATGTCGATGGAAGCCCGCTTTGACTTTGTCATTGAGCCAATCAAGCAGCAAGTTCGGAACGAATCCAGAATTTTAAAGTGAACATATCTGGGGAGGTGGTTTGGCTTGCAATTATCAAACAAAAGCATAAGCCAAATAGGGTTTCTCTTCATCCAACCCTTGATTTGGCTGAATGCTGCATTCTAAATGTCAATCAAACTGAATAATTTGAGCTTAACAACGATTGGAAACTATTATACACAGTCAAGAAGACTTGTCAAGATTCCGTAGAGATTGTACTGATTTTAAGTTAAGCTGTTGCTGTTCTTGGTTGTGCGTTACCAACAAGTTAGAACTTAGCAATACTTTTTGTCGCCAAATTGTTTTTCTTCCTTATTTCCCTCTTTCTCAAGTTCTTCCAGACTTGGACACAAACATCATGGATTGGTACAAAAATTTTCTCAAGCATTTCTACTTTCTATCATGTCAAGATTCAAGATTTAAGAGGATGCCAGACCAGGCCCTCTTTATATTATGACCTTATCTATTGTTGTACTTCAGCAAATTATGTGCACTTCTTTTACATGAGGACCAATAATGGACGGAACTATTTGTACCAGCATCGTATGAGATATGGCCAACAAAGCATGCGTATGACTTCCTGTGAAAAAGTAAAAGTCATATCTACAAACTATTTAGGGGTCAGACGACATCATTATGTAGGATAGTTGGGGCCTATGCCTCCAAAAGGGAGGTCGCAATTTCGACTACTTTCATCCAATCTAGCTCGTACATTGATTCCTTTCATTATTGGTGGCATTGGCGTGGAAAGAGTTGACATACCTGGAAGCTAGAGAGAATGGTACTCACTTATAGGTGAATATACAGTACTAAACAACTTGAACATGCAGTACTTTCTCAAGTACTATAGCCTTTCATTTACCTGACTGATATCTAATTTTCTTCAACTTGAACATGAACAGTTTTTGCTTTGATTTTCATTTTATTACCATCAATAGCTTCTTGAGATACTGCAGAGTATACAAAGTATTTTTGCCAATAGTTAAGAAGATTTCACAACACTTTAGATTAAGAAGGCATAGATTATTCTTGATGAAAGGATATAATTTAATGTTCTATTTGTTTTGAAGGAGAATATTCTCTAAATTAAAGTAATTTTTGCTGAAAAAAATTCTCTAAAAAAATTTATTATTGGATATTTGATTATCATCATAGAATACTTATTGAAATACTTTTCAATGTCCTGTTGCATTGAAAATTCAAAATCATTTTCAATCAAAAGTTCAAAAGTCTTAAAAAAAAATCATTCAAGATTTCCGACTATATAGCTATACAACTATAGAAAAATTAAAAATGAGTTATAACCAGGAAAGTTATTTGTACATTAATATTGGTTTCAAATGGTCAGAAATGTTCTAGCAAATGTGGCTTGGCCGGACTTCACTAAAGCATTGGTACCAAAGAGAGAGAAGTTGATATTTAAAGTATCCTGTGATGCTGTATTTGTTTGAGAGAACAATTTCAACAATGGGTAGAAAATATTTTTGTATCTAAATGAATGTATGGACAATATGAGTTATTGTTTGATTGATTTATTTATTTATTAAGTTTACCAAATGAATCTAACATCTTAAAAAAACTTATGTTTTATGTTAAAATAAGTATGGCCTTAGTATGCTGTGGCATTGTTATGTTGCCTTTGCCTCCACCAACCTCCCGTGCAACTCTTTTTTTATCTGATAAGGAATACAACTTCGAATTTATGTTATTTTTGGGCTTAGATGTGGTATAAGCTTTTAATTATGCTTGTAATTGGTGGACTATTTGATGTGACAAATTTTTTCTGAAGGTACCAGTGATTCACAAAATCAAATTGAGGTCAAAATATGCTAATCTTGGGTACAACTTCAGAAAATTAGAAAGTTATTGATTTTCAAGGTAGGATAAAATTAACACCACTAAGCCTACTTAGGTGAAATAGTTCAAGGCCATACAGCGAGATAATTAAATGCATATATCTTTTTAATGAATTTTTTTTTGAGATAATGGTAATTTAAATAATCTTGAAAAAATATGTTGGGCTTGAACTCTAATTTATATTTTACATGTTTTGTTGTTATACAGAACGACCATTGTACCAAAATTTGTAGTTAATATTTAGAGTGTGTATCTTATTTCTTAATGGTTTTCACCATTAGTACTTGTAGGCTAGTTGGCCACTTGGCAACTCCCCCATAGCCTTATAATCTCCAACAACCAAACACCACCAACCCCCCGGCCGCCCGAGGAAAAGTAAAAAACCCTATTGCATCAAAAGCTATAACTAATGGTCAAAATACATAATCTATCCTTAAAGACTAATGGCTACAACTTGTCACTTGGCAAACCCTATTCAGCCTAGCATATAATGATTTATTTTATGCCTTATGAAGTACTTTGTATTTCACATTTATAGATGAATAACATAAATTCCATTCCATCATAACCTTTATCTAGCTTAAACTAACATTTCAATTTATTTAAGATGGTTACAAATCAAATTAGTCTTATTTTTCTATAACCAAATGCAACACCAAAGAGACTTTAGAATACTAATAGGCATTTTCACGCGTGATAGGAAATATTTTCAAATATTTTAACTTATTTTGAGTTTATGTTGTTATAGAATAAATGTCCAAGGCTTGATCAATGGAAAATATTTTTTCCCTAAATAAAAAATTTATGTTACATTAGATTTACTCAATAGTAATAATAAAGGTAATGTTAACACATGACCAGAGATTTTTTTTTTCAAATGGATTTAACGTTGTCAAAATAAAGTTGCAAGCCAAAATATAGGTTCTCCATATGCATATCTAAAATACAAAGTACTTCCTAGAAAATCTTTCATGTTTTGACAAAGCCTAAATATGTCCTTTAATGTTATTTCATTCTTTTCTGCACCCTCATTTTCCTAGACCTCTGCTTCCTTTATCCTGTAAGGCATATGATTTCCTATTTATGTTACCATTTACTTTATCCTGTAAGGCATATGATAAAATACTTAATGGACTACTCGATGGAACAAATTTAAATTGAAAGTATCAATAATGTTGGAAAATGAAATTGCATGGTCAAGTTATGCTACTCTTGCATTCGAAGTTTATGAAATTAAAAATTCATAAATTTACACAATAGCACGCAACTATGGATCATGAAACATATTAGGCAAAATAATTGAGCACTATGCTGTTGTGATTTCAATTAGATAACTAAAATTGAATGTTTTAGAAATTTAAATTTTTGGAAGGAATAATGATTTAAAAAATTAGTAAAATAGACCATCTAGTTCTTCAAACCTAGCTTGATTGAACCAATATTTTAAATGGTCAGAATTCAACTTACGCAAAGTTTTCAACTCCGTACAACTAAATACTCCTAAGAAACCCTAGCAAAATAATTAGGTATTGTTATGCATAATAGAAACTGTCTTTTAAGATTTTAATTTTTGTTAGTTAGGTTGGTCTGTATGAAATTTACAAGAGTTACTCATAGAAAAACTATTTATTTCCGAAAGAAAAAATTATGTATTTTAGCACATTTGGAAATTATGTAATCGTAAGGTGGCGTCATAGTGAATTGGGACGAGGGAAACCTTTCAAAAAGAGAATTACAAACCACCAAATAAGTTCCCTAAGTTTTATAAAATTATATTGTGGCTCACTGAATTTTAAATATTAGTTCATAGGGTCTAAATTTTATAGAGTTAGAAGAGTTTTTTAGAATTAAAGTTTATGAAGAAAAAAAGTATAATTGATACATTTTTTCCTACATGGTAATAGAATCATTTTATACATATTATGTAGGAATCCATCTGCTAAGAAAGAACACTATTTATTTTATTGTAAATGCTTTAGTTTGAGAACTAATTCAATTTGATAAAAAAAAAAAAAAATTGGAGGTTTTTCAAATTACTATTTTCTAGGAGTCCTTGAATTTTAGAATTGAAGGACACACAAAACATATCTTTACACACCTTTTATTTCATATATATTATATTCTTCAAACCAACTTAATTTGAATATATAACATTATGTGTTATATATCTTGCACATGTTTAATAAAACGAAAAAATTCCTAGCTTAGAGCTTCTCTATTTTCTCTATATAAGCATGATAAAGAAATTTCACTTAGAAAAAATACGAAAATGAATATATTACAATATTATGGAGACAATCAAATTAGATAGCAAAAGATCGCTTGTCCAATTGTAACTAATCACAGTCTTTGCTTGTAAAATTTGATGATACACTAGTTCACATTTTATTAGATTACACAGGATTAGATTAAGATCTTTCAAGCTTTTAAAATATTGTATAGAACTTTGGATAGAATTTTTCAAATTGGATTCCTAAAAGAAGAAAATGAAGTTAGATAAGTGAAACATAAAATATAAGTCCAATGAACCATGTGTTGCAGAATAGTTGGGGATCATGCCTCACAAAAGGAAAGTCCCAAGTTATAGAATTGTGTTGAGTTCTCAAATTTGTTTCAAAACCATGAGAAGGCAAAGTGTGGAAGCAACTAATTAAGTATTTTACTAAGCAAAGAAAACGGAAGCAATAGCTTGCCCATTTTGTTATTTCTGCATTGAAATTCTAGATATAGGAAAAGCGAGTATAAAATATAAAACACGACATGATCGCATAGATTATGAGTTCCAATCTTTTCCATTCTCGACAGCAAGGGATTAGTGTGTCATTTTAAGGAAAGAAAAGCAGGGTCAAACCGCGAGGTCTGACGGTCAAAGTCTACAACCCCGTCCGCTTCGCTGTCGGCAACATGAAAACGAAGGCTTGACAGACGTGGTGAACGAGTTCAACAAAACGGAAAAGCTGAAGTCATGCTCTTTGGAACAGTCGGAACACTCGAAGCTGAAAATGAAAGGAGGTTCTTTCTTTATCTCATTTTCTTCCTTTTTCCCCTTTTTTCGTGGCAGAATCTTCATCTCTCCGGCAGCTTGACGACGAGCAACGAAAATAACTACTGACCCAACGGTATAACGGGAACTTTCGGTTGGACGGAACTGTCAGTGTCACTCTCCTTGCGCCACCGGGGCCCGGCAGCTGTTATCAAGTGGAGAGGTGAGATGACACGTGTGGTACCCATGATGGAAAGGACATCTGTGGGCGCCACCGTCTTCTTTTGGTGCCCGCCCTCATAAATAAAGGTCGATCCTTTTTCAATTTTTTTTCCTGGGCAAATGTACACCAATCCTCCCTAATCCGGATATCCTCTTTTCCTATCTCCTTTCAATTTGCATAAAGTTTTGTTTTATTCGTAATATCCTCTTCCCTTTATCCCACCATGAAACCCACAACCGATAACAAAAAGGAAGGAGATGAACAAAGTAACCTCTCCTCTTTTGTCTTAAATAGGAACTTTTATGCTCCACTAGGATATCACTCACAGTAGAACTTGCACATCAGATTTTGAAACTTGCATCAAATCGTGCCTCTCGATCCTGTAGAACCACTTTCAACATTTGAACCTACAGTTTTTCCTAGTTGTAATTTCATTAGTCATTAAGAAAACATTTAATGGGGGTACACAGAGATCTTCCTTTACGCCCTGAATGGATGAAAAGAATGAAAAAGGTCACCTGCAAGACCAAGTTGATTTATCCGAATTCCTAAAATAATATGCTCACTAGTATTTCCATTCGCCACACTTTCTCTTCAAGCAAACCATCTACCGAAGGGATTATGCAAAGGAATATTTCACTCCACATCTCTTCCAATGTTCTTTAATTTAAGATATGAAATCAAATTAAGTTGGTGTAAAGCAAGGATTTAATCGTGGCACTCAAGCAAAGGTTTGCCAATAGCAAACGGAACTCTGAAAAAGTAGACAACATTGTTGACAGCATGGGTCACTTGTCATTTGTAGTATTATCCCTTTGCCGTCACCTAAGGTCGTATTCTTTTTTCCACTCTTCTATCAACTCGTCCTTTTTTTTTTTTCTTTTTTTTTTCCCTTTTTCTACTACTTACTTTAATTAATGGGAAATATCATGGAAGCTCACTACCACGTGAAGAAATGACTGGACCATGACAATGAGCTTTCCATCTATTCGAATTGTTTAAGGCTTTACTTTTACTCCAATTTTACTTTCATTATTTAAAAGACCATAGTTTGGGAGAATTCGTTTTATTATTTAGAATACCGATGTGCATCTCCTTCGAATATTATTATGATGTGTGCATCAACTTGCGTATGCTTGAATCTACTCATAAAGTATATATACTTGTAGCATTAGAATTCAAGTGTCAGTCAAACGTGTAGGTCGTTGCCTTTTCTTTTTTTCTTTTTTTTTTTTTGATAAAACACATGGTTTCATTCAACTTCCAATTATTTGGATACCTCATAATATATTCCTAAACTTTACAACTAAGTCCAAAAATGATCACACGTGGGTAATTTACAAGCTTTCTTGTTGGGAAATCCAATTAAAATCTCAAAACTTTCTGGCAGGTTTTACTTATATGGTTTAAATGAACCAAATGATACCTCTACGCTTCCACTTAATATTTATTATCATTTTTCTTTTTTTGGCTTAGGCTGCATTATTTGGAGATGCTCGTGAACATAAACAAGTTGCTTCTTCTTCATTTAAATGATAAACGTACAAGAAAACAAAAGCTCAGGAAAGACAGTCTTGCTTGAAAAGTATGGCTAAAACCTGTTCTCCAAGGAATTGGTATCTTCGGATCCCAAAATTTTGAGACTACTTACGCAGTTCCAAATGAATGTTGGCAAGAGTTCTTGATTTGAGTCCCACCATAGAAGAAGACTTGTAAAGTAGCCGCAGCCCCTATGATTATTTCAGTCCTTATCCCTCCGGGACCCCCTTCATGATTTTGATCCAAATCTAGGAGCTCAAAAGCTAAGGGGAAAAAAAATCCACGACCTTAAAGGAAATGAATCCCAATCATCATGATGATAATGCCATCATCTCAACTGCTAGGGCCTCATTATCAGCAGGCATGCCTTATCCTGAGAATTTATACTCGGTCGGCATATCGATCCAAGTTGTTCACAGAAACCGCCTCATCGTGTCAAGAGGATGAGGGAACTTTGCTAGTTTCTTGGTGGCTTCATGAGTCTCCAAGCTTCCATGTGTTCTTCTTTTTATCTTATCTGTATTTGAATATTGGAGTTTATCGAGGCTTTGCACAAAAAGGTGTAACTAATCAACTGGATTTTGAGATAATCCCTACCTTTTCACCTTTTGCTTTGGCATATCAATCAAAAAATTACAACGGAAACAGTTGGTGATGTGATGTACTGGGACCTTCCTAGTAAGGTCCAGGTCGGTATGATGCTTTCCACGCGGCCACCGTCAATGTCACGAATAAAAAAACAACTATCAAGATCAATTGGAATATAGCCTCGCCAAGACATTTATTCAGGACTCTGTGCCAAAAAAAGAAAAAGGGAGGTTATCAAGTCAAAATTTTCTGATTTGATATGATTACATTCCAAAAGTTCTCTTGCCTGCACAGTATCATATATATTTTTAACTAAGATAAACTTATCTCAACCAACCTTAGAACTATATTCTATTGCCTTTTATCAGAATTGTTATCTTGGATGGCATGATTCATTACTTGTTTCCTTCTATTTGTCGCTGATTAAATAGGAAAACAGTGGAATTATCATAATATAGCAGTCACTAAAAGTAATGCAGCCAAACTACCTATAAAAGTTGGCGGATAATACTAAAAAGATAAAAGAAAAAAAGCAGATATCCGTTGGCTTTCAATCAAGAGAATAGTGTATCTTCTCGTACGGGTGTAAAACCATAAAAGGACAAAACAACATCAATTGATCTAGCATAGCATCGTCACCTTGATCAGGATCCTATGCTATCTGTTATTTCAATCGCATCACTAAACGGCCCACGTTTTTGGAGCCTTCCATCTCTATCTGCAGTCCTTGAGAAGAAATCCGAGGAGCTCATTTATTCCAATATCAACGTCACACTTCAGAGTCGAGTTACTTGCAAAATTACGAAATTAAGCAGATTGGGTGATCAGTTCCTCCCCTCGAAGCAATAATAATTGATTACATCAAAAAGTAATTGATGTTGATACGACATATTGCAATACCGAATCGAACTCCTAACTTGGTAGGATGCTCGCTTTGTAACTTAAGATATATATAGTTTAACCTCATTTTCTCCTGAAAAGATATGAATCTTTCATTCCGAAGACACGTAGTGGTTAATGTTTCCGTACCTCGAATGGAACCTTCTGAATACAGAATATGTAGGCAGCATCTTTTGACATCCATTGTCATCAGTGGAGCATCCTTAGAATAACGAAAACGCTAGAAAGACAAATCTAAGTTCGAATCATCATGTGTAGACGCAAGGATTAAATTAATCATGTGAAAGATATTAAAAAAAAAAAAACCAAAGAAAAGGAATAACACGATGAAAATTTAGAAACAACAAAGGTGACACATAACTGCAGCACAAGTGGATGTCGTGGTTCTGAAAATAATAATTTACAGTCATAATTTGAAAGGACAAGGTATTCTGGTTTTCCGAGGTCCAATACGAAGTACCGTGGAAACTTAAGTGGGAAGTTCATGGCACGGGGCAGGCGAGTTTTTGGTATGAGAAGGAATATACTTTTAGGAAATGGAGGGAGTCAATTAAGAATGCTTCAGGTACAGACAATCTTTCAAAGCATTAGTACTCATTGAATAAGAATCATTACGTGTTGTTCAAGGAGGTTTCCCTCCCCCTCTTTCTGCAGAATAAATCAGAAAAAGAATCCCTGAAAACCAAATTTTCTAACTATGCTATGCTTTTTCTGACGTCGAGGATATTCTTCTCTACCTAATCACGTTCTTGTTGAAAATGCTGAATTGGTAGGACAAGTTTTGTGCCATTTGGTGCATGTGTTCCATTATGACTAGAGATTCGTAAAATGCTTAAAGGTTGTAACCCTAAGCGCATGCGGCTGACTCAAACTTGGTTGCGGTGTCATGCAAATGTTTGGTGAGATAACGGAGCTTCTTTCAGAAAGATTTCTTTGTTGTTTTCGAAAAATAAATGGCACCCTTTTTAGGTTAATGGCTTCTGTGATCTAGAATGCACGTCGAGTCCGTGTCAAATCCGCGTGCCAAAAGGCTTAACCTAAGATTCTGGCACGGGCCAAAAAGGAAATGCCACATTGTTACTCGCTCATTATCATTGTTATTAAATGTAGAACTTTTGGGTTATCTAATCATAGACCAGCATTTGATTAGGGCGGGTAAAGATTTCAGTATTCTTCTTCATTTTGATAAGGAAGTCCGATCAAACTTGGGGATCTTGGCGGCGCCAAATCTGGGTCTTTTTGACAGGTTCTTGATACATTCAAACCTCCAGGCCCTTCCACATTCAATCTCAGAGCATATACTGCACCTCCCTTGGTAAGGAATATAATTTTCTACTGACGCACCGATTATTCGTCCTTTTGATAGAGAAATCCTATCAAACCAGGGATCTTGCGACTAAATCCAAGTCACAGGTCCTTTAACGATTCAAACTTCCAAGCCCTTCCACATTGAGTCTCGAAGCATATAAGTACACTTGGGTTGGTAAGGAACATTAATCTTTGAATAAGTGCGCATAGGTTCGTGCAAGAACTTCCCTTGCACTTTACTCTTTGAATAAAGCTTTTGACCATGCTATTCTGTGGTTCAAGTATGTAGTAATTATGCTAGTCAAGATTCAGAGCTTCAAACATTGAACAATGGGTCAAACTAATCTGTTTCTTCCAGTTTCTATTCCTACTGACAACTCACACCTCAACTACCAAGCCAGTCTTGGTCAACAGTTCGCGGGTCTGATGCAGGGGTTGTCTCCTACGAAAGAGCATGGCAATTCAGTAAGTAGACGCACGAGTCTTCCAAACAAACAAAAGATTCGTTTCCAATAAACAATGAAGGTGAAGCCTGGGAACGATGACTTGGATTTCCTGTTTCAGGAAATATAGATATATAAAAGGCAAAAACAAAATTTACAAAGATAGTGTGTAGGAATGCTTTTATTCGGGGAGCTTACACCTCCCCAGGAAACCTAGATGCACTAAGAGTGTTTCATCACGTCAAGGAATTTAAACAAAAAGACAATCCGCTTACCAATAATTGGTTTCTTGAGATGTTCATTTCAGAGTGTTTTTCTTTCCTTAATCATGACTAGAAGTAGTTTAGTGTCTCTTTCCAACCAATCAAAACTACCAAAATCAATGGTAAAAGAAATCATTTCATTCAAAATCTTAAGCAATGGACAAGGGAAGTCGTAAGCATTGGGCTCTTGACTGTGCTGAAAATGGCTGAAGACAATGTATGTTTATCCCATCGGAGGTTGTTGAAAAGAGGCTTCTTCATCTGCATGAAAAAGTGAACCGCAAAGAGGACATGCCATGTTCAATGGCCCAGACAAAGCGGGATGTTTTGTCCACATCCAAGAGTTTATCACTAGGAAGACTTCTCCATTTTTGTCTCTTTCATAATGTTTATCCACCGCAAAAAGATTGAGACATTTCTGACACAGATATGAAATCTTGTCTTGTTGAGGCCTTGAATCTGTTGCTTCAATCTTTTAGGAACGATCTTTCAAGCTGCTAAATGTGTGTTTCGTTGAAATCATATACAGAAATTAGTAGGTTTTCTCGGCCCACACCTCTCTACTTGCAACAGGGTTCAAAAATCAATCTAACCTAACAATGAGCTCTTAATGGGTTCTAAGGAATATAATGGGCGGAAGAGTGTGATGAACAGTAACAGGCTCAACTGAGCTCCATCTGGGCCTAAAGATCACGGTTTGGATCTATCTACCGATGTTCATTAATTTTGGTAATCGTAATTACCATCTAGACATTTATCACATTCTTCCGAGGATAGCAAGCAATTATAGAGGTTTTGGGGGAATGATAAAAAATGATAAATAATTATATGACAGAATCTCGACGTTTTAAAAACTGAGAAAAAAAAGTATTGTGATTTAAATAATTATACGTGATAAAAAAAATGAAATTAGTGTAGACGGGGTTTTTTTTTGTTTTCTTCTTCTGTTTCCTTTATTAAAGTTAGGATTTCTGATCTTAGGATAGCAAAACATAGAGCTACTCAGTGAAATTAGTGCTGGCAGAACAGAAGTTTGATAATGGACTGCACAAACAGGGAATAGTCTGGGCTCTGCCATTCGGGATGAGCTTGGGCCAGCAAAATCTTATTTTGTTTGTCATCCATAAACAGGAAGTGGGTGTTGATTTATGAAACAATCCCAATTTTGATTTTGCTGCTTAATGAACACACAAACAAACGAACCAACAACGCGAAAGAAACTAGGATGACCACAAATCTTGTGGACGATTCAGTGTGAGTATTGCTTGGAGGAGAAGTCTGATACTCTCTAGATAGAAGTTTGGGGTACTCTCTAGATAGTTCTTAGTGCTTCTCTCTTTTTGTCGACTGCTGCTGCAAGACTCACGACTGACACAACTTTTCGAGAGGCCTCATGATATTTGTGACATCCGTTAATGTCTTGTGGGGCTGAAATGTAGAATGAAGTCACTGTCCGGTACCCCAAAACATGGGATCAGTGTGATATTAGTGCTCAGAGAAGCAACAGGAATCACCAAAATTCATGTGACCACATGTTGGGTTCTACTTTGCTCTTCCATTTTGAAGAGCCTGAAATTAGCAATTGAGCTGTCTTTCACTCGCTCTCATTCATACTAGTCTTTTGACTGCCAAACCCACAAGTGGTCATACTAGTAAAGACAAGCAGGATGAGTGGTTGAACGTCTCAATTGTCTTCACAACTTGCTTGTGTATCAAAACTGACCACATCTTTATCTTCAAGATTGTTCTGAAATCTACCGATCATCATCGCTTACCCAAAAAGTAATCAAAAGATATCCATCCATCCATCCACTCATGTGAAAAACATATCTTACAGATATATCACCAGAGAGCTAGGAACCTTAAAAGGTATGTATGAGCCATAGGATTAAGGAAACGAGATTCTTAACCTCTATGAACCAACAAATCCACATCATTAGAACCTGGAAAGTGGAAGGACCAACTTGGGTGTGATGACTTCCTTTACCCGTAAAGGAATCCTTGGAATAACTTTAGGATGGAAGTTTTCTCTCCCGTTCACACCACTTTTGGCCTCCCATTGGATGCTTTACACAAAATTTCAGTAAAGTGAATAATTGAAAAGGAAAATGTAAGATCATCCATATATTAAAAATGAAACAAAGACAAAAGAAAGAAGGAAAGGCAAAGAGCGTGCTGAACTTTGGAAGGATTCCTGATGGCCCAAGAAGGGCTTTTAAGCGTCTCTTTCTCTCTCTCCCATTAGTTTTGCTAGTGTGAACTTGTCTTTGCATGCCGAGAAGAAAGAATAAGAATATCGAATGGATTGATTGATTTTCCCGAGGTGGTGGCTTCTAAATTCCAAGTCCTTTGTTTTGTTATCACAAGACAAGAGGCCAAATTCCTTATCTCGAGCCTGACTTTTACGAGCTCATTCAAGGGAGCTCAGCCACCATCCTGTTTTGCCATTCCCACCTATCATTTAGGCTTGTAGATTCCTTATCTCGAGCCTGACTTTTACGAGCTCATTCAAGGGAGCTCAGCCACCATCCTGTTTTGCCATTCCCACCTATCATTTAGGCTTGTAGATAAGAAAATTATAGAACCTTCAAAAGTGACAGGTGACCCCAGATGCTTCTTCTTCTTTTTTAATTATTTTTTTATATATATTTTTTATGTGGAGTAACTTTATTGGCTCAATATTTCATCTCCAAAAACTGGCTTTCTCCCCCACATAGAAAATCTATCTTGCAACATAATTCCTAAAGAAGGGAGAAGAAAGACTGTCTTTTATACTCAAACCAAGAGTTTAGGATCCATCTCAAAACTTTAAGACATTAAGTGGATAATTCTTATTATTTATAAAATTACATGCTCATCCTCTTACTTTCAATGTGAGCAACACCCACTTTTAATACCACCTAATAAATTTATATAATGCTAAACATGAAAAAGAAAATGATACAAAATAATCTTTAACGTCAAAATTCTTGTGCTCTTTTTATCCAACTATTATTTTTCTTTATGGATTCTTTTATTCTTCACTAATTCAACTTTTATTTTTCTCTTCTTTTTTTAAAGCAAATAATACTAGAACTTAATACCACCTTCTCTTCTTCCTCTTCTTCGTCTTTATTTTCTTCTTGTTAAATCCGACTATATTGTGTTATTTTAACTTTCAGGTCATTACAATTAAGTCCTCCCAGAAGGGACAACCATGTGGTACATAATAAAAATTCTATTAAGTTGTTAGGCGTCTAACTACTGTACTGCTTTGGTGAAAGCATGTGATTAACAAAAGAAAATGGGAATCGAATTAATGATGTGAAATACTTTTTTTTCCCTTTTTCGAAATGTTTGCTTGGATTTTATTCACAAACATCCGTTTACTTACAAAATTAACAAAGTTTACCAATTACATGAAACAAGATAATTTACTTGAAATAATATCATTTTATCGATTCAGCCCTCCACAGAGAAAATCCATTGATACCCTAGTCAGAAAGATATGCATAATGGCCTTCTTTACAAGTGCATGGAAGACACCTGGATGGCCGTAGTGGGAGGTAAGGTAGCAAGTTGGCTATCTTCCATGAATTATTGGTGTAAAACTATTGATTTTTAAAGGTTAGCAGTTGGATATCACCATCCAACACCAAGTTTGACAGAAGATGCATGAATACAGCAAGCAAGTCTTTGAAATTTAGGACGCAATTGATGACCTAGTGGAACTCCGGCGTACTTGACCTCTGATATGAAGCCACTTAATCAACTCAAGAATCTATGTGAATAAATACAGATCTTTTTAATGATAATGTCGGACTCTTCTAAGAAAATAAGCTCTCCAGTACGTCAAATTCTTGTCTTTTTAAGTACCAATAACCCCCGTGAAGACTGGCAAGGTGCTGCATACAGGCCCCAATTTTCTGAAAATATTCCTCTGTTTTTGTGTGAATATTTACCTGTTATAACTTCTTTTTGGCCATAATAACCACAGGCTCTGTGGAAGATAACGAGAAGAGTTGAGTAGGATAAAAACATAACCTTTTGAATAACATGCCCACCACAATTCACAGGAAATACATAAAGTACGTCTCATAATACATTGAAAGACAAACTTTAATTACACGACTGGACATCACAACGAAGACTAAACCTAAATCTCCTCCGTGGCCATGCAAGGACAAAAAATACCAGCACGACCAAGATGGAGAAGCCTGAAATTACTGCTAATAACCGTAGACATCTGAAACTAATCCCATGTCCTAAATTGGCATGAGGACACATCACTGACCGACTCCTAATTAGGACCAGCACCTCTTGCAACTGTCAAAAATTCCATTGCAGAAGCTGCTGGAGACGCCGAACTCAACCTAGAATTACAAAAGAGGAAAATGACCCAGCCAAAACTAGTGACTATGACTTAAATAGCTGCCCAATCAATCTCCACTGAAGGGTATTTCTCCAGCCCAAAATTATCGGTATCATCCCACTGGGAATCTGAGAAATCCAAGAAGGTGATATCCGATTCTGGGGAAGAAGAGCCCGCCAACGACGAGGATTCATCCGACTGAGCCGGGGACATCGACGACGCGGAGTTCTCCACCTTACAGTCCTCCGATTCATGGGAACTGCTGTCACTATCAAATTCGACTTTGAGGGGATTATCAATGACCAAATTCGCATCCGAAGGAGCTGCCACGGCCGTCTTTGAATCAGAAGCAAAACAAGGTTCCTCTGTTTTCCCCTGTTTCTGCGAGTTCGCCAAGCTCTGACAGATTGCTTGGAGCTTCGCGTCCACTGAGGATTGGAGGGGCATGTAGTCACCGAATTGACCTGAAATATGAGCTCCTTGATGCTTGAGATGAGGAAAATTAAGCCTGGCAAAATCTCCCCTGAGCTTATAAGCTGCCTTATCGTAAGCTAAAGCCGCTTCTTCAGCAGTATCGAACGTGCCGAGCCAGAGGCGGGTTCGGTTCTTGGGGAGTCTGATCTCAGCAACCCATTTGCCCCAATGTCTCTGTCTCACTCCTCGATAGAGTTTGGTAGGCTTAGAAGGAGCGGCAACATGTTTCATAGGAATGGGTTTGGGGCTCAGGAAGCTGAGACCATGCGGGTTTTGCTGCTGCCATTGGCTGAGTCTTCGGTTTTGGAGCGAAGCTGAAGCCATGGCAGCAATTTGCTGCTGTTGCTGTTGCTGTTGTTGTCGGAGTTGAATTTGGGCTTGGATTTGAAGAATCTGGGAAGGGGTAAGGTGGTTGAGCCCTATCGACCCTGCCTGCTCAAGACCCATTTGGTTGTGGCCGGAGAACCCTGAACAAAACATGTGGGTGCTCGACGGGGAGCATAGGTCAGAGTACGAGGAGGGCGGAGAGGGAGAGTTTGAGCAAGATGGGTAAGAGGTGAAAGAAGAGGAAGTAGAGGGAGAAGAGGGAAAAAGAGAAGACGTCAGTGAAGCACTTTTCATAAAAGGTTGAAGTGCTTTCATCAACTCTTCCCCCAAAGGATCCGTGAAAATTGATGTTGAGCTGCCACTACAAATATCAATAGCTGCTGCCATCTCTTCTCAAGGAAATACAAGCAAAGATCAAAAAACTAGAATTATAAGTGAAAAAAGAAGAAGATGTTTCCTTAAAAGTCAACCTGTTTCTTAACAAAACTAAAGAACAGGTAATTGTTCTACAGAAAGCAGGAAATACCAAGATAGAAGAAAGATCAAAAGAGGCTTAATCAAAACCCGAGGGATAGAAAAACAAACCCTCTTCGTTGTAAAGAAGAAAATAAAAAAGAAAATCCTGGATCTCTATTCTGATCACCTGGCTTTCAAAACACCCTTCTGGGCTCGCTCCTTTTAAGTTTTCACAGATATTTTTCAGTTCAAACTCAAGAAAACAAAAGCTTGAAAGACAGACGATGACAGAAAGGGATTCAGAGAAGCGGGGTATCTGAGAGATTGGGGGATGGGGAAGAAAATCAAAAAGCTTATTATCAGACACAACTTGCAGAAAGCACCAAAAAGATTAGAGAAGGACTGTGTGTCACTCGTTTCTTTGTGCACTCACTTCAACTCTTGCATTTCTCGGCTCACCCTGCCTGCTTTATATAAGCCTCTAGCCCACGGGTTCGCCCTCCAGCCCCCGCTTGCCTTCTCTCACTAACCACGTTTTAACTTAATTAATTAACCACACCTCTCCTCGTCAACTTCAAAGATGCCTTTATTCGATGAAGGGTAGCGAGTGGAGCCGTGCCACGTATGATCCCAGTGTACTACTTCACTGTCAGGCGTCGGTAAGCAAATTGACTGATGACACGTGCCGATGTTTGATTTGGTACTATTTTGTTGACTATATTGCGGTGCTCTGGTAATCAAGATTGGAATTTAGTGCGGCTTTTGTCCTTTCTATTGTAAGGCCACGCTCGCCCTTTGGCTATTCAATGTTATCAAAAGCCTTTGTGGGTATCAGTCCCTGTTCCCGCACCATCACGTTGAATACAACGCCAACAAACTTGGACCGTTTGATGTTGAATGTGGCACCATCAAACCAATCGTAATCTCTCCCAGATCTTATCTTCAGATAGATTCACGGTAATCATTTTCCAGAAAATCAGAATCACAAAAGAAAAAAAAAGTTTCATCAGCAGGAACCAATCAAGACAATACCCATCAAATCAAGCACTTCCAGTGGTACTGCTGCCGCATGATGGAGCGTAATTTATACCAACTCCTGATAGTTAACAGTTTAATTTTGTAATTATCAAAAAATCTACCGGCGCAGGCGCTGTGCGAGATGATTAATTACTTGTAGACAGACAAACAGAGCCGTTGGGAAAGGGGCAAAGGACTTTGAGCAGGGACCTAACCATGATTAAGATTGAACCTGACCGTGGTTAATGCATAAAGAAACGATGCCTTGGGTGCAACCACGTGACGGCTGACGATAGATGCGAGAGCGACAAGGTATCGTCGATTGCGGCGCCGGGCCCAGAAAAGGAAGGCGTAGTAATTGTAGAGGAAGGGGCAGAGAGGGAAGGGATAGAGCGGAGAAAACGACCTGGGATTCTGGGGCTTCGTGAAAGGCCGATTTAGATTCATTACGCAAATCCATGAGCTAAACCCTGGTTATTGGAATGTCCTCTTAACATTTTGGTACACATCTTGTATTACTTGGGTCTTTGTAATAATTGTATTCCCTTTCTTTTTTCCTCATATTTTGGTTTAGATGTAGAAAGAACAAAAGTTATCCACAAAACCAACCTGGGTGTTGATCAAGTCTGATACCTAGCGAAAATCTATATAATTTAGGAGCTACTGTGGAGACGGTGAGGGATAGGAGTTAAGAAGGTAACCATGGTTAGGCCTTTCAAGTCAAAAACGTTGAAAAAATTCAAAAAAATAAATAAATAAATAAAAGAAAGGTGGAAACAGGCGTGGCTCCAAAGTTGCGTGAGAATGAAGCTAAAGGGAGCCATTTGCGCAGACGAGACGTAGACCCGGGGGGTGTGGCGGGGCCTGAACCCTGCTTTCAGGCTTTCAGGCTTTCAGGCCCCGCACACGTCGTTTCCTACGTGGATAGCACTTCGAAGCCACGCAAAGCAACCTCCTTCCATCTTCTCTCTACTCTGCGTGCATTACGCCACGTTCTAGTCCTTTCTGGTGGCTACACTATGAGCTGTCCACGAGGAGCTGACTCGACTTGCGTTTACTTAGACGCGTCTCCTCATCGGCAAAGCACAAAAACGCCCAGGTAGAAGCAACCTAGTTTAACTAAACTAAACTAGGTCTAGAGTATATTCTCTGAAATCCCTATGGTTAGATGAGTGGCCTAGTTTTTACAACAACAATCGTATTATAATAATATCCTGACTTAAACTTGAATCCCGTTGAGTAAGAATGCTGCTGTTGAACTGAGAAAACCCAATTTCGTACGCTGAATAAGATTAACAAATCAGTGAATAAAGTTAACATCCTGAGTTGACAGCAGCAGAAGAGAACAAAGTAGTAGCAAAGAAAAGTCCTTGCATCCACGCATACAGCATGACAAAAGTTAAAAACACGAAAGGGCTGGGAACATGACTCCCCAATGTGAAGACAACACAAAATTACGGAAATGATGTCCTTGATTTGCGTGATAAGCGGTGTGGGAGGACGAGGTAACATCTAGTGATGGGGGCTTTCATAGTTTTTATTCTGCAGGAACGATACTCCATCCACATACAATGAAGGTGTTTGAAAAAAAGTTTGATTAACCTCCTGACCCTCTTTTGTTTTCTTCCAAACTGTGCATGTTCGTTTTGGTAGGAGTGCAGTCCTCGACCTCATGCAAGGCGAGCAACCTGGGGCACAGACGACGCTCGTGTCAGTGCTTTTGGCTCGTAACATGGACCGGCAACACCTCCTTCATGCACGGAGTGTTATTTAAGGACACATCACATGGCTTCCTCATGTGCTTCGCCTGGACTTTACCAAATCACATGCTCTCAGGTTCCGAGGCCCGTTATCCTTTAATATCCTCTCTTCATATTTTCTGTTGGTAAGTGGGTAGGGCATGAATCGTCTTCAGGGTTTCTGTTCCCTCGGGGATAGCTGCTGAAGCGGCATAGAGCTCATCATGGACGATGTCTATGACTTGACTGGTTTTGTCATGAGAAAATCTAATTAACCACGATTTGTGTGTGTGTGCCTGTACGTTAGGCTAATGCTTTCTGTGATTAGACTGGGATGGGATTGTCATTGACATTAAGAGATAGAGAGATATTTTCTGCTTGTGCTATGAATTAGAAGGGTAAATTATTTGGAGTGGACATAGTGGCAAGCTTTTGGACTCATATGGCGTAGTTCCTAATGGTCTATCAACACTGATATTTGCCCCAGCAAGTCTTTAGAGGATTAGAAAGCCGTAGCACCCCGTTATGTGTAAGAAGCAAACATCCCTTGAGAAATAACATGAAAAGTATAACCGCCTTAGCACCCATTTGGTTCTTTGTTTTAAGGTGATTTCTTGGTTGCATTATGGAAAATAAAGCTAACTATAATCTTCCGAAAGACACACACAAATCTTACCTCAAATTCTTATGACTTTTGAGTGATGTTAGCAACTTCATCCAGAGAGATAATGGTGGGTGTGGATAATGTATCACTCTTGCATAACAAGGAATTATTGGCTTACCAGTTAAATGGACAAATTAATATTCAAACAAGAAAAAAGGATTCTATCTCTCTAAATGAAACAATAGTTCTCAACATTTCCTAACACGTCAAAGAAGCTTAAGATGATAAGATTTGAAATAAATTTTAATTAAACTCTAAAACTATGTTGAGAAATTTAAAATCTAACTCAGAAATTAGTTAAAAAATTAAGAAGACAAATGTACATTTAAATAAGACCCAATAGTCGTATCTTTTATGTTGTAAGACAATAGTGAGATAATAGTTTCAACAAGAATAAATTGTAAATCATGAGTAGGTTTTACTATTCTAATCAATAATTAGTTTGACAAAGGGAATATAAATTGAAAAGAAATGACCACATGCTACGAAATAGAGAGATTAGACATCTATCAGATAAGGATTAATACAATTATCTCTTGATGTCGATCTTCAATAATATGGATTTCTGAAGTGCTAAACAAATTGAGTTCCCATTCTTTGGTTAAATAGTATTAAAGAAACATGAGGCTCATATAGTGCCACCTATCCTCCAAGGAAAACACAGAAGGAATGCAAACAAATTAATAGTCCACCCGAGAGCTCAGTGATTAATCTAGCATAGCCCTTTGTTTTTCAATTGTAAAGATGGATCAGGGTACCCTACTGCGAAATAAACAATATTTGAATTGGCAGAAGTGGTGGTTTTTGCCTATTTTCCTTTTGGAGAGGATACGATGTCAACGATGAACATGCTGCTAAGTAGCCTTTTCAAAGAAGTGCGGAACAGATGGTGATCCTATTGTTGTTCGCTTCACCATGTGCGTTTCATCTTCTAGTCCCAGATAACCCTGTCCCAAGCACCTTATTCAGTCGAAGCAAGATCAGACTGCAGCAATGCAAGAATGAACTAGCAGCATCCGATAGATTCAACTGCAAACAGGTTCGAATTTCAATGAATCTTGTTGTCCGCGGTTTAAGAGCAAGACCCAAAGATTCGTATACAAGTACGATGAGAGATTAACGTTTACCTCAGTTCGAACTTGAAATGCCTGCTGTAATTTCCCGTTTTCTTGGAATCCCTGTCACTTTCCAATCTTAAGAGCGACCTACTTTTCAGCCACAAGTATATATTATATTAAATTGAATGCGGTTCCCATTACCAATAGAGATAAGGTCACCAAGTTTATTGATGATTGCAGGTTCGTCCTAATCAAAAGGAGAGAGTTCTTATCTAGTTTTCCCAACTTTTGTTATATCAATCCTTGTTGTTGTAGTTGAATTTGTCAAAACATGGTTTAATTTGAAAATCAGCCATTTGCTCAGTGTTGCCGTTTCTTTACGCATCAATACTCCAACCATCTTCTGACCACCCACGAAAACTTAATTCAAAAATACATGATTTGTTGAAGGAGTTGACATTTGAATAAGTCAACTTCAAGCACCAGTAAATCATGGCTGGAGTCGTTGAACAAGCAATAATGATGATGATTCTTTAGTTAGTTAGCCAAAAATTAGGAAAATTTCAAAATTTCACATGCAAAAGCCAATTAATGATTGAGTTTAATTTTGCATCCAATGTCTCAAATACGCGTAGCGCAACAAATAAGATTATCCTAGACTTAAACTACTATTGAATACAGAATTGCTTGTGCAATCAATTACTATTGATGACCACTTGCTACGTGGCGAATGGTAATGTACACGCCGGCTTCTACTATTTGGATGCGATAGCATTTAAAATCAGATGATAACAATTGAGTCGTTTTCATGGGAAAATGGAGACAATTATCAGAACTTAAGAGTGAGACGAATTGGTTGGCCAATGACGGTTGTGGTGGGTTTAGAATCTGATGTTTTGTAGTGGAGAAAAAGTGTTTGTTTATTGTTAAAAAAAACATGTGAAAGGGACAAAAACAGAGGAACAACAGCGCAAGGTTGAGTCCACAGCCGACCCCTCAACCAAAACTTAAAAGCAAAGCATTATCCTTGTATATGTTTATGCGACTGGATAGCTTTCTAGCAAGGTTTTTTAGTGGAAAGTGCACGAGCATTCCTTGCTTTTTCGAGGGATTGCTCGAGATTGGTTGTGTATCAAGGAATGAACCAACAAAAGCTTTTCCCGATACCGGGTCCTGCATTATCGTGGCAGAAACGCGTAGGTCTCCCCGGTTTTCAACGAAACAAACCACCTTGCACTGATTTGCAATGTCAATGGCAGTTGATCCGCAAAGGATGGACCTAAATTATCTGTTAGGAATCGAAAGTAAACCGACCCAGTTTGCTTAGTCTGCAACTCACTGAATGACTTTTACAGAACTTTAATGTAGAGAAGTGTTAGAAGAATTCTGTTCAGTGATGAGGACTTTCAAGATCAGGATAAACTTGAGACAAGTAAGGGAGCTTTAGCCGTCCAGTATGAAAGAACAATGGAATTTCAAGCGCGTTCTGGATAACAATGATTACCACTTATTCTATTCTTATACATGTCGTTTACAAGTAAGGACAAACATAATCAAGCATTGATTTTTGAGCAGTAAATCCTAAGCTCGCAAACAAAAAAATTCTAAAAGATATGTAGCTGTGTCACTCGGGAGCTTGTGAAGGGGGAAAGAAAAAACAGGTTTCAATTATGGATGGCCCATTTCTTCATTTTCTAGATCGGGTTCTGTTGCTAGCAAGGGCAAAAGGTGTCTGCCTGTTAGGGAGAGGAAAAGCATGGCCTGATGAACAGGAGTGGCCTGTGTCCCAAGGCCTTCAGTCTGGGGGCCCGAACCATTTCTGAGAACCTTTGTACTCCAATTGGATTGAGTTTCCAGAACAAGGCTTCCCAGAAAAGATAGGAAGAAGGGAGGTGTGCGAGGCGTGGTTGCTCTGTTGCTTGCAAATTCGACCCATCATGAAAGGTTGGTCATCTCCCGGTTACTTACAATGCATCGCCTTCCGTCATATGATTTCATAACAATAAATGTTTTACAGGATGAGAACCAGATGAGGAAAACTATCCAGAGTGGCCACACATGCTAGTCCACAAAAAGAATACATGGACATTCTCAATTTTTTCACCATTAGAAGTACTTTAATGGAAAATTACATGTCAACAACGGCAAACTGGGCCTTCTGTTGGTTCACTTGATAAGGGGAAAGTGAAGAGAGGGGGAAGACAACCTCCCAATTGCTAAGCTGGTGAACTAGTCGTTCAATTCCAGCCATAGCGCAACCAAATCAAGACACTGAGCCAGTTAAAGGAGTAGAAAGCATTAACAAACAGAATATTTACAGTAGGTGAAAAGCAAAGTTATCATTTTCTTATTCAGGAAAGCTTTTGCTAGTACATGATATTCATGAATAGACATACGATGAGTAATTCATATACTGTAACAACACAACCACTAGTTCTTTAAAACCCCAGGACCACAATTGGACAGGTAAGAGCATGCTAACAAGCACCAAGTACCAAACAAACGTGACCTGACATTCTTATAATCACCAGGATGTTAACGTTTGTCTGAAGTCGTTCCATTGATCATCTCCAGATCTGTCTTACAGTTCTCTCTCAAGTCTTTTAGCTTGACAAAGCTAGCTTGCTGTGAAGAAAAAGTTGAACACATTCAGCAAATTTAAATTTGTCAAAGAAAAACAAAATTTTATGATTAGAGGTTTCTTTGCCACTTAGCCTAGTTACTAGGAGCTACAATGCTCGAAGTGAAGCATTGATTAGAGTGTGCCTCACCATGTACAGCAGTGACATAATAGGTGGTTTTCACCAGAGCCTTATGGCCACAAGTCAATACAAGATTTCTTATAAAAACCTGGTTCCTCAATCCTCTCCACTTTTTCTCTTTTACTCAGAAAGCAGCAACTTAATAAGATAACTCAAATGAAAACTGAACCAGAGGCTTTAGCTTGGGGAAACAAATATATCCCAGCCATAGAAAATGCCTAATTATATATATTGAACCCAGGCCACAAGAGTAAAATTCTCACTCACAAGCTGGTTGCTTTCACGAGCCATGATATCCTCCATATGACGAAAGAGTGACCTCCAGTGAACTGTAAGATCCGATTCAGAATTCAATAACTTGTCGCAATTTCCCGGGCCATGAACGTCTGTCTCCTTTCCCTTGCAACTCTGTTGAACCAAGATGTTTGCTTCTTTCTGACTCTTCTTTAAGACTAATTAAGCAATATCAACAAAGAAAATCAAAATAAGCAAGAAAACGAAACACTACATGTATTTTAAGGCACGGAAGCCCATCAGATGTTGCGAAAAACCACTTACCAGCGATTCGACCCTTAATATCCTGGTAATGGAGGTCCGACAAAATATATGCAGCTGTGAGAAATTGTATAACAGGCATGTTTTCAGAACCAGGTATAGAATACAAATAATTCCATAATTGCAATCAGACAAGCAATGGCAAATGTGTGTTAAGTCAAGAAAGGGATGTATTTTCATATTTGGGATGTTACCTTTCAAGCAAAATGAACAAGAGCAGCCTTTGAGAAGTTCAGTACTTGCAGTTTCGTTATCACTACCATAACCCTGAGGTCTTGTGCATATTCCTTGTTCATGGAACTTAGAATTCTGTGACTTATGCAACTTTGACCACTCAACAGACCTATGATTGCTTGACGCCGATTTACCAACATCAATATCCTTTTCATTGTCGTTGCAAACACGTGTGATAAATCCTTCCTCTATGATTTTGCCTTGTGTAACACCAGAAGTGAATCTTACTTCCTCATCTTGACACTTTCCCCCAACCTCAGAATGATCCTTCTGGGACGATCCAGAGCACGTTTGCATCAAAACACTAGACATACAACTATTCCGTGCTGCATCACCAACCTCCAGAACTCTTTCTGATGCTGTCTCACCTATAACAAATTGTGCATTGTCGTCAAACATGGTTGACACCTCTTTACTTGCATCAGGTAAATTTGCCAGAACAGATGTAATATTCTTCTCTAAAGTATCAATCTTTTTGCCTTCATCCATTCCAAACTTGGGCTCACATTCCTCTCTAGCTAAATTCCCAACAATTAAATGCACGTGCTTTGCAGACTGTGAATCCCCGTCTTTACCGTACCCTTCTCCAAATTTAATCCCTGGATCACCCGAAAAAACTGAAAAATTCCTTTTCCGATTACTCACATCGGCTAGTACCGGGCGGGTTTTGCCAAAACCATCCGCAAGATTATGTCCGCTCATCGTCGTACTAACTTTCAAGGCAACAGATCTCAAGCTCTATACCTCAAAACTCCACTTGTTCAGTAGACCCAAAACAACGAATTACAAATCCCGTTGATCCAAGAACTCAAGAGCCCCCGGTTTACTACACAACAAAATTACAAACCAGAAACACCGCATTACAATTCAAATGCATCAAAGAATTCAGAAATCCTGTCGCACGAAAATATTATATTCCACATCCTAGTTAAACCCACCAAAATCCAAAACACAATCGAGTAAAGACCAAAAAAAAAAAAAAATTGAAAACAGAAGTAAGATGCTGAAGATTTGTAAAACCCAGAGAACCCAGATATTATCGTCCAGGGCATTGTTAAATACAAAATTCTTGATCAGCAAAACATCAAGAAAGTGGAGGGTGTGAGAGATGCTTACCTAGAGGATATGGAAGAGATTGGAAGTCGTATCTGAATAATAGACGGGGGAAGAACAATTCTTGAACTTTTTCTTTTATAGTGAAGCGGGAAACGCATTTCAACCCGCGACCGCGTTTTACGTTTGAATATAGATCTCTGGGAGGGAGTAGCGAGCGAGCGCCACATTTGTTTTCTTTGGTTTTTATTTTTTCTTTCTTTTATTGTTTACAAATAACTAATTGATTTTGAATAAGGGCGGGGCCTTGGCTCAAACCCTAACCAACAGTTCTACGGATTGTCGGTTCGAGTTCCCCTCCCAAAAAAAAAAAAGAATTGATTTTGAATAAGTTTCTGTGGAATAGTATGGAAGAAATATATTGCTGAACCAAAAAAAGAAATCAAAAGAAAAATTCTTTTCCTTTTCAAAAAATTGAGTATTTGGACTAAGTATTTAGATAAAAAAATGCAACAGAAGATTTTACTTATTAAGAAGATTTTAATTAAAAATCTCATGTTTAACAATACAACAACATCACATCTCATCATCTAAGCTATTTAATCTATCCACAAGCTGAGTGTAGCTATGAGCTAAGCAATAAGAGAACATGCTTTTTGAGAATGTCCAAAGGATTTCGTTCATATTCACAAATAACCAAAATAATTACAAGGCATGTGTTTAATACAAATAAATACCTACAATCAAAATATAAATACAAGTGGTACAAACTAAGACAAGTATACATATAATAGGTCTAAGCCCTTAAAATGGACTAATGATACAAAATCAACTTAAGTACATCAATATGCTAAATCCAATATATCTCTTGGAGTCAAAAATTTGTACAAATCAAGTATTTTGAACTTAAAACATAAGTATTAATATTGTTTACTATAGCAAGCCTTCATCATAAGGTTGGTTAGCTATTTTATGGTCCAACTGTGGTGACTTTGGATTAAAAGCTCTTGTATCTTCTCTCACACAAAACAACAATCAATTTAGTATGTTTCATGTGCTTATGAAAAATAAGATCAGCTACAATGTGTTATGACCATCTCATTATTACCATATATATAGGTGGCACGTGAGATATTTGCATCAAAATCTTTAAATAGTCAAAAAATTTAAATAATTTCACATATCATGAATGTCATGACTTTATAAAAATTTAAGAAATAGTAGTCTGCCTCTTAATTTTCTATGATGTAAGAGGATTCCCCAATTTTTTGGAATAACTCATGACTAAACACCTTAACATAGGATAAGTCTTATAATCAAAATCATAGAAGACAATCAACTCTAGTCTTGACAAAAATGAAAATTACAAGGCCAAGTTTTGGAGAACTTTTTTAATAATTAAAACTCACAATGTTACCTTCATGTATGAGTACTAAAGTGCATGCACAAACTGCTGAAGATGTTGAACAATATAATTGATGTTTGGCATCATCATAATGAAATATTCAATCTCCTTACTAATCTCTTATATGAGAAAGGATCATTGAGAGGTAGGTCATACCATTTATAGTCAAACCTAATATAGAACTTCTTGAATGTTTATTTCTCATTTGATTTTATGACAATGATGGCAGGTCTTACACTTAACAAACCAACCTCAAGAATAAGATCCAATACTTGCATTGGCTAAGGTATATCTTATATTGTGATCGAGCTATTTCAACTCTAGTGAAGAATTTAGATTGAACCTAATTGTTCGTTTAAAAGCTAGATTGGGAACAAGTCTTCCCCTTTAAAATAATAGTAGTTTTGTTACTTGTTATAAGTATGTTGCCCACATAAATATGTAGCATAATAAATGCACAACCTTGCCTTCTAATGAATAAGACATAATCATATTAGGATTGATTATAAAGGCTTCTATGAATTTCACATACAAAACTTGTTTCAATCTATAAAATTGCTTTCAAAATCAATGTATTAGTTAATTTCCTTGACTACAAGACACTTAAAAATCCATGTAAAACTTTTTTAATAAATCCACTTGAAAGAAAGCATTTTGTATCAAGTTAGTAGAAGGACCAATTGTGGATGACCACAAGTATGATAACAAATCAAATGGAAGCCATTTTAGCCACATGAGAGAAAGTCTCATAGTATTCAATACATTCACACTAAATGGACCTTGTACTACTCAATACTACCATCCACTTAATACTTTATTTTATAAGCCTATTGACATATGATAGAATGGCATTAGAGGAAGTAACATGAGAACTCATATGTGATTAGTTTTAAAGGTTGTTAACTTATTTTCCATGATCTCATTCCAATGACTATCTATAAGAGCTTGATGATAGGTCTTAGGCTTATGGATAGAAAAGATGGCAATAATAACAAGGTAATAATGACAAAACAAAATAATTGTCTATCTAACAATTGTGTCAAAATCTTTGAGTAACCTCATAATCCAAACTATCTCTACTGTTATGGTAGCCATTGCATTTTATTTTGCCTCCATAAATAATAATGAAATAATCATTTTTTTTTTGTATAAGAAATTATAAACAATGGTAAAGAAGCATATAAATTTTATTATAGGTTCAAAGTACGAGCTTCACTACTTGACTCTAGGTCCTATAATTCTTAATTATGTTAAGGATAGCAGCCATTGAAAGTAAACCATTTAGATCATAAAAGAATGTTACCTTTAACATGTATATTTAGAAATGGAGAACATAATAGGTTTAATGCGGCATAAAACAAGCTCAAGCTTATGAGGGCCTAGGTTGTGGATGATATTTAATAGTAATTAGGTGTCACTTGTCACTAGGTCATGGATTTTTAGCCAAGTGTTCATTCATTATAATTAGTATTAGAGTCAACTACCACACTCCAAGTTTGAACCATTGGAAGGAACTTTAAAGAGTAGCTATTAAGGTGATGTGTCACAAAGAGGAACCTCAAGGATTAGCTACCAAGTGAGAGGCATGCAAAGCATGGTGGCCCATAATAGGCTTATGAGGCTGACGACAAGCTCAAGCTTATGGGCTTAGGTTGGTGACAATATTCAAGAGTAATTATGTGTACCTTGCCAATAGATTTTTAGCCTTTAAGCAAAATGGTTTCATTCTTTATAAAGAACCTTTAACATGTTAAGCTTATGATAGTTCTACAAAAACAACTTATTGGCACATTCTCAATAAAACTTTGTAGAAAGTTAAAAGTCTAATCTTGTGTAAGAGTTGGTTTAAGAGTAGATTTTTTTTTTTCCTTATAAAGATTATTTTCAAGTAAAATTTAAGTAACATTGGACTTATGTTACATGATTTTTAATAGGCTTTCACATTTAAGTGTGAGAAAATACTTTTCATGAGAATTTATATTCACTTGCAAAAGTATATTATACTTTAATTGACACTTTGATATCATGACAAAAACTTAATTATACTAAAAAATTAACTTAAGAGTAAGAAATTGTTTCTCTTTTATAAAAAAATTTAAATAAGGTTTATTTAAGAAAAAACTTGTATCACGCTATTTTTAATAGAGTGTGCTGTCAAAACATAGGGTTTGGAAGATGTGCTGTCACCATATAGCGATTTTTATGTTTTGACAATAGCAAGTGTCAAAGCTGGAGCTAACATTTTGGTTAGAGGTCCTTATCATTTTGCGGAGAAAGTCATGATTATAAGAAAACGATAATTCGGGATGCAAAACTGTGGATAGTATTCAATTTGGGTGAAGTTCCTGCGAGATGTTATGGACAACAAGTGTATATTAAATTGAAGCAAACAGGATCAAGATACAGAAAACTGGCAACACTAGAGGTAGAATTAGTGTCATTCTATGGTCGTACCATGACAAATGTCCTTTCCTAGTGCCTCTGCGAGAAAGCCAAGTGCAACAGTTGAAGATGAAAAAAACGAGGAGAGTTGGTGCAATTGAAGAGGTGAAGTAGAAAATAGAAGGGAAGCAACTGGTTTTAGCATTCTGCCAAGCAGCTCCAAAGAAAAGGAAAGAGTTCTGAAGAAGTTCCCTGACTCAAAAGATAGGGTTGGGTGGTCAGGGAAACAACAAGAAGATATGTTTTGTCAAAGATAGGATAAACGTCGTCATCTAGTTTGATTTGCCGTGTCGTGTTGTAAGGGACTCCTTTTATTGGTCGTTGATGAACATTCAATGATTTAAACTCTAATCTGGAAATAGGGGCTTGCTTGATTATGAGAGGGCTGACCCATGTTGGTATAGAATGGGCTTGTAAAGCCTTGTATACCAACAAGCAGGCAGACCAAATAAGAGAAAAGTTGAGACTTGTCATAAACTATAAACCCTTAAATCATTTGCTTGTAGACGATAAATAAGCATTCGGGGCTAAAACTTAGATATGGATAGACTCGGCCCCACGTCCAAACAGAAGCTTCGTCAAACGTGATCTCACAACCTTGAAAGGCGCGCCAAGAAAGCAAAATTAACTGCCAATTTGCTGAGCAATACCATCCCGTCACGCCATATTTCTTTCCTATAAAGAAAAACAGAAAGATGAACACATACTCTAGCGCTCCATTTCGGCAACGCCAGCGACTGCTTACCGCTCTCTGTCCCTCTCTGTGCCAAGATGGAAGCCCCACATCTTACTCCGACTCGAACCGACGACGACGAATCTCATCCCCCGGCCCGGAGAATCCAACGGCTTTCTTTGCACCTCAACCCCGTGGGATGTCCGCTAGACAGCGCCCACCCGGAGCTTCAGGCGCTGACTTGTGCCTCCGGAGCCGGCAAGCTCAACGTGAACACCGAGTGCTTGGCGGTTTTCCTGAGAGGGAAGCACAGGGATGTCCAGGAAAGGGTGTTCGAGTTCTTCAACGCTCGGCCAGATCTTCAGACCCCCGTGGAAATCTCCATGGCAGACCACCGCGAGCTCTGCATGAGGCAGCTTCTCGCGCTGGTGAGGGAGGCCGGAATTAGGCCTTTCTCGTACGTGGCTGAGGACCCTGCTAAGTACTTCGCTATCTTGGAGGCTGTGGGAAGTGTGGACATGTCGCTTGGGATCAAGATGGGGGTACAGTACAGGTAATTGTTGCTCCCTGGCTTTTCATGTGTTTCCTTTTTCTGGTTTGGTTTTAATGTTTCCGAAGTTGGTTGGAATATTGGGAAATTAGGATTTTATTTTTCACATTGGTTTGGTGTAGTTTGGTTTAAGATTTGGTGATTATGATCAGTTTGACTTTACCTTTGAGCCATCTATCTTCTACTGTATTTCTCTCTGTTGCCTGTTCCGATGTTGTTATGCACATCCTTTTGGTCCTTACCACAGATGCAAAAGCGTATATACTTTGATAGACCTCACGTTTATATTTTGTGCAAGATTTTTTGAATCCTTTTCTTAATCGGTGATGCATTTCTAACTATCCATTTATTGTTTGATTTTCCTTGGTTAGATAAATTAACACATTTATGATGACTATTCTCCACTCTTTATCTCTGTTTCTCACTTACTGTATGTGGTAACATTTTCCAGTATTAGACACACTTTCCTCATAATTTATGCATTACATTACATCTTGAATTTTTAACGTTTCTTTTGCAGTCTTTGGGGAGGTACTGTGCTCAATTTAGGAACGAAGAAACACAGGGATAAGTACTATGACGGTATTGACAATTTGGAATATCCAGGTTGTTTTGCCATGACAGAACTGCATCATGGTAAGCTTTTATTATTGTCTTTGATCTTCATCTGTTGGTCGTGGGCTTTTGTGTTTTGTCTGCCACTTAGATGAAAATTCTATTTCTGCTGTGTCCTGAACACCTTCCTGCAGTAGTTGTGTGCTTTTTCTTGTTTTTTGTGGAAGAATTTATTGTTACCCAGTTCAATTCAAAAGGTTTACAATTTCTGTTAGTTTCATGGAAGCTTAAGCTGGGAATCTAAATATTACCATGGTATGTGAAGTTTAATCTCAAGTAGATTAGGCTTCTGTTGGAACCGGTATATTTCTTTATGCATGAGACACTAGTCTTCAAGAGGAAGTGTGATTACTTGAATAAGTGTTTTCACCACTTGGAATATCCGAGTAGAGATGCTTAGATCTGGAAGTCTTTGAAATTTCTTAGTCTCTACTCTTCGTCATTGTGCACATTCTAACTAAACTATCCCTTTTTGTGCTTAAAAGGGTCAAATGTTCAAGGCCTCCAAACAGTTGCTACATTTGATCCAATCACAGATGAATTTGTGATTGACACGCCCAATGATGGGGCCATCAAATGGTGGATTGGTAATGCTGCAGTACATGGCAAGTTTGCCACTGTCTTTGCGAAGCTGATGTTGCCAACTCATGACTCAAAAGGGGTTTCTGACATGGGAGTTCATGCCTTCATTGTCCCAATAAGGGATATGAAGACCCACGAAACCCTTCCAGGGATTGAAATACATGATTGCGGCCACAAAGTTGGCCTGAATGGAGTGGATAATGGAGCGCTGAGATTCTGTTCGGTAAGAATTCCTCGAGACAATCTTCTTAATCGTTTTGGAGAGGTTTCACGTGATGGGAAATATTCGAGTAGCCTCCCTTCCATAAATAAAAGATTTGCTGCCACGCTAGGGGAACTTGTAGGGGGGAGGGTTGGCCTTGCCTATTCTTCAGTTAGTGTTCTCAAAGTAGCTGCCACAATTGCCATTCGGTATTCTTTGCTGCGCCAGCAGTTTGGGCCTCCAAAGCAACCTGAAGTTAGCATTCTTGATTACCAGTCTCAACAGCACAAGCTCATGCCCATGCTGGCTTCAACTTATGCATTTCATTTTGCCACTCTGAATCTGGTGGAGAAATATTCAGAGATGAAGAAGTCTCATGACGAACAATTAGTTGGAGATGTCCACGCACTTTCGGCAGGCCTCAAGGCTTATGTGACATCTTATACTGCAAAGTCATTAAGCATCTGCAGAGAAGCTTGTGGAGGTCATGGATATGCTGCTGTGAACCGGTTTGGTAGCTTAAGGAATGATCATGACATTTTTCAGACATTTGAAGGGGACAACACAGTACTACTGCAACAGGTTGCAAGCGATTCTCATTCTGGTATTTATTGTACTTGAGACTGTTAAAAACTAATTGTCCCAAAAATTAAACCAGCGAAAACAGAGTAAGTTAGATTGCTTAGTTAATACTAACACTCTCTTTTACTTATAGGCTTGAATTTCCTTTTAATGAGTAGGTTTATTGCTAGATAAGATAAAAACTGATAAGAAAAGTATCTATTTAGTACATTAGTATTTTGATTTGAGACAAGTGTGGTAAGGAATTCTATGGATTTAACAAGGACTTTGAAGATGTAAGTACTAGTTTGTTTCATCAGATAAATTGAGAGAAACTTGAAGGATGGTGCTACTTGCAAGAGGATGGGTGAGGAGTGGCATAGGATGGAATTTGTTTTTACTAGAATAGCGTTTTGGGTCCCTGTATATCGTCATGCTTTCCACTGCTTCATGAAGCACAAGTAGCTGCTTATGATGTAAATGTTCACAATAATGTTGTGGTTCCTTGGCCCGACTAGGTTACAAGCCTGTGTGAAATAAATCTTGCCGTGTTTATTTTTTAACAAAATTTTTCTTGTCATGTCTGTTTTGCTTCTTCTTGCTTTGCCATTCTAAGGCAATAAAGTCTCTGTTCTCCTTATAGATGAAATGAAGCACCTATTGGAAACTGCTGTGAGAACGAATTTTCTATGTGGACTTGCGTTTTGGGTATTTGAAATAATAGTATTGCAGTGGTCATCCCATTTCTTTTATGTTTAAATGTAAGGTAAAGACGATGTCCACAACATACGTTGAACATATTCTAGGACAAACATCCCTCTTTTTCCTTCCTCATAGCCATACCTCTTTTTTTGCCCCAGGTGTCATTTTAGTATAGATCTTCTGGATGCTAAAATGCCTCATTGTTTCATATTGAACTGTAAAATATAGTCGGCATTGATGATTGACTCTCTCCTGGATGGAACTTGATGCTTGAACCAATCACTTCTGATGCAGGTAGCAGCTGATCTCTTGAAGCAATACAAGGAGAAGTTCCAAGGTGGAACGCTTGCAGTTACATGGAACTACTTGAGAGAATCCATGAATTCTTATCTGTCTCAGCCAAATCCAGTAACTGCGAGGTGGGAAAGTGCCGATCATTTACGAGATCCTAAGTTCCAGTTGGATGCCTTTAGAGTGAGTTTTATCTTTATTCTGTTATTTACACTGCTGTACACAATAAAATCCTTACGTTATGGTTTTTGTAATTATTGCAGTACCGAACATCTCGGTTGCTTCAAAGTGTTGCCGTGAGACTAAACAAGCACTCTAAAACTCTTGGAAGCTTTGGTGCTTGGAATAGATGCTTGAATCACCTACTTACACTTGCTGAGTCGCATATTGAATCTGTCATCCTTGCAAAGTTTATTGAAAATGTGAAGAGGTACCTTCTTCTCTGAGCTTGAAATATATATATATATTTTTTTCATGGTTATTGAGTTTTAATTTGGAGCGACTGGCAGCTGCCCTGATCTGAGTTCTCGAGCTGCTCTGAAACTTGTCTGTGATCTTTATGCCTTGGATCGAATCTGGAAGGATATAGGAACCTACCGTAATGTTGACTATGTGGCACCGAACAAGGCTAAGGTAATCAAGCGTAATTTAGAAAAAGGGCAAGTGAAGTATCTTATCTTTACATTTTTTCATTAATTGCTGACCTATGGATTTCCATTTTTCAGGCAATTCACAAGCTCTCTGAATACTTGAGTTTCCAAGTGAGGAATATTGCAGCGGAACTTGTTGATGCATTTGATCTTCCCGATTATGTTACACGTGCCCCTATTGCCATGAAATCAGAAGCTTACTCACAGTACACGCAGTACGTTGGATTCTAATACCCAAATAAAGTAAATAGCAGCACAACATAGAGATGAAAGAATTGCAAGTGCCGAAGTTGTGAAAAGGGGGATGGAGAGGTTTTTATTGGTGCTTTTATTCCCTAAATTTTAGGCCTGATAAGAAAGCAAGTTGAATAATGCAAGAGTGGTGTAACTTCAAACCCAGGCTGGCATTTCTGGGTTTGGAAAGAACAATATGTTAAAAGTTCAAACAGAACCTTAGAGACATGCCTGTTTACTATGTTTATCAGTCACCAAATTAATTAAAAGTGCAAATATTGCTTGATCTTCATCATCACTCTGTAAGGGTGTCGTTTCTTTGGTGTCAATGCGTTAACCAGGAAACCTAACCGAAACAGGCTTCATCCAAGACAAGCAGACTTTGTAATTTGATTTTAGTGCAGTACTTAGCAACCAAACTTTGTAATTTGAATTTTGGTTGACAGAAACACACTTGCATCGAGGCAAAATGCAGCTGGTGAAAAACTCGGTTCTTTGAGCTCAGCTTGCAGGAATTGGTTAACAAGAGGCACGTTAACATATATACTCCAGTGTGAAGAAGATATTTAAGTCGAAATCTCGGTTTTCAACTTAAACTTTCCATAATTTGGCAAAAGTAGTATTCTCACACTACCAAACATTCTTCTTCGCTGGCACCAGGCAACACTATGAATTTACAAGTATCTATTCCAACCAAACAACAAACTGAGGTTTGCTTATATTAGATATTACTTAACCTTTTATGTATTAGTTGGCCTGCCTCTCAAGTATGCAATTCGCGCTGCTTCACAATTCTGTCTGACATCTTCATACAATTTCCATGAAGCCTCAGAAAATTTGTTCAGCCGATCAAGAACCTTTGTCAAACTAGTTTGTATGCAGTTCAAATTTGAAGATGCGTCATCGTCCTTCTCATTACTTTTGCTCTCTGGCTCTCCAGTTTCTGGATTTGCAGATATCTGTTTATTCTGAAGTTGCTCTGCTTGTCGTTCCATCAACTGGCACACATCCAATAAGAATGTTTTGATTGCATTATTAAGTTCATCGGATGGCAAAGTTTTAAGTCCCGCTGACCAGTCACGACAAAGAACAAATACAGGTGGGGCCAAAACTCGACGAGGAGAGAATGGCCTTCTGCTCCTGGAGCGCTCTCGGGGTTGTAGGATGCAATGTTGCAGCCAACCGTTAAGAGCTTCCACATAGGAAGTGAGACTGTTGATCCAATTAGCAAAACTCAACCCAAAGCATTCAAACTCATCCTCGAGTTGAGACATTATCTGCCTGCGGGTATCTCCTTGAAGCATGCCCACAGAGGACCTTGAATGGTATGCCAATGAGATGGTGATGTACTGTGCATGGTGACATTCAAGCATGGCTTTCCACATTCTGGTCAATCTACATAGGTTCAAAGGTAAACATGATTACTCCAGACTCCGAACCAAAGAGTTCAAAACATCAGATTTGGAAGTAAACGGGAGATTAACAAGAGATTCTTACCCCTGGATTAATTCCACAAGCTGTGGTTGCAACTCCTCATCCCTAATTTTCTCAATCCGCTTAGATATTGAATCAACAGAATGAATTGCCACCCTCAATTGTGAATAAAGATCTTTTACAACAGCCCGGGTTTTGTCAATCACTGAACTGCTACAATCCTTTGCAAATTGGTGGCGAAGCTGGTTGCACTTGCGATCATATGCATTCTTGATAGATTCGCTAGCCTGCCGAGGATCAAAAGGTGAACAAATCAGGGAAGCAAGCAGTTGCATCATTTTAAAATGTTCCAACTTTAAACACAGGCAACGTAGATACAGATGTAGACAAACAAATTATCAAGATACAAATCTAGGTGCTGAGTTAGACACAGATGGTCAGCATCCTTGGAACCGAGTACTCCCCTAGATCTATCAAAACTACGTGGGTGAGTACGCAAGTACTACTCAATGGGTTCTAGAAACGTAAATTTCTCCCCAGTTGGAAGGTTAACAGGTGTCTGAAGATGCCCTATACATGCCCTATACATGCCCTATAACTTAGATGCCAAAAGGTAAATCAATTCATGGATATTGAAAAATTTTGAACCTAGATAGTCAAAATTCTTACCTTTTCTCGGTCTCATCATCCCTGTGGTAGCAACAACAGGAGTATAATAAACAGTTTTCATGGGCTTTAAGGGGTCAACCGTACAATTGCACAATGTTGATTAGGCCTTACTCTGGGTTTTATTTGCCGGTCCTGTTAGTACTTTGGGTTTTGTAGCCAAACCCATGGAATTCAACAAATCCTTTAGAGGCTCTCTTTTTTTGGCTAGAAAATAGTGGGGCCACACTTTCAATTCAATGAATGCCAATTTTATTGAAAATATGCAGCACTTTGCTCTTGATGTTTGTTTAATGCAATGCATATCTAAGATGCATTGCCCATAAAACCTAGGTGTGGCATTTAGAAAAGCTATGCATGAAACCTAGATTTATCTTCTTAATTTTTCAATTGCAGAAAACTTATCAGTTTTGGACCTGACAATCTCGACCTTTATTTCTCACCTTGGAGGGTCTAAGATTCATGGGATAAGATCCCAAACATAACCGACATTTACTTGCTGCTTAAACTATAACACCAGATATTCTATAGTTTCCCATGTTATTGTTCCTAGCCAAGGAATAGCCACCCAGAACTTTGCATCTCTGAATTGTACAATTTCCTGATACTACTAAACCCTCTACATATTGCTCGGGAACTACTTGACAAATATTTTTTGTTTTATGTTTTGGGATGCCCTAAGAATTAATTTTTAAGATGTGGGGACCATATTTGGAAAATTTTGTCCCCAATGGGCCTTCAAAACCAGCTATATGCTACATCAGTGCGTTGTTGAAGGATAGGGGACACCATATAAAAGTCTGGAGCTTTAAAACAATGATCAAACATATGTAACTCTTAATGGATCCCTTGTTATGAAATAAATAAAACATTCGAAGTAACATTTTTCCTAATTTTCAAGTGTCTAGACCATAAACCACAAGTTATTTTCAAGTGCACACAATTCTTTTTACAATACTCGAGAATGGCTTAAGCTTTTAGACCATAAACCATTTTCTCGTACATCACCCACATTATCCATGTGATGCCATGTGAAATCCTCTTGACAAGCAACAAGTAGATTTAACTCATCTTGTCTAAATAGAAATGGCAGCATCATAAAATCACTAAAGAATATTATCCATAGATGAACTGCTACTATTCCATAGGGGATCTCTTGAATATACCAGATTTTTAAACTAGCATTTATCACATTGGAACAAAATACATTAGAAATTAACAAAATATAACAACATTGGACTGCTTGGATGTGTTTAGGTAAAGAAATAAGGGTGTGACAAAAGCAGGATACGAAATTGTAGTCAAGATAAAAAATCAACAAAAGAGATATTATGCATGAGATGACTGGGACTACAGTTGATAGAATGCTGAAAGATGATTCAGATCAGAGGTATAGTTTTATGTCATAAGTCATGAATCCCCGATACACTGAGTACAAAGGAATGCCCCATAGCATGCAACATAAGCTGCTTCAGCTTTCATATGAACAAAGCAGCTGTAAACAAGTACCTTTACTTCATCATAAAGTTTTCGCTCCCATGCATATAGTCTATCAAGGGTGGAGGAATGACTTCCAGCGATCATGCAGAACTCTTCAACAAAATCACTTCCGCTGTCATCAATATCTTCTTTTGAAGCTGCGGCAAGGGGATTCCTAGAGGATGATGACCTTGAAGATGTCGTCCGCTTCCACGTAATAACCTTTGTAACATTGTGTGAAGGTTCTAGAAATACATGGAGAACAAATATTTGAAGTAAGAAAAAGTAAGATGGCATTAAGTTGGTCCATACCACTTTCATTTATCATGAACAAACCTTCTTTCAGTTTAGTGCATATTGTGCTGATAAGCCTTAGTAATTGAAATTAATTAATCCCACAAATGAAAAAGTAGACTATAAACAGAACATTCTCACTCTGTTTTGTCCTATATACACTTCTAGCGATATCCTTTGAAGGTGGCCAGTTCAACAAACAAAATTCGGTTAACCATAACCAAATATTGATACCCAACTGCGGACTTACCTTGAATGCTTTAAGGACTGTGACCGAAACTATTGAGGATGCAAACATCAATAGGTAAAACCCTAAGAGTACTGTTGAATTGTTAAGCAATTGTGTCAAACTATTAGAGTTAGAGCTAGATAAACAGCTAGAACATACCATGAGCAACAAGAGCACTCTTCCAACTGCAGCAAACTAGCTGGAAAGCCCCCAAAAGATCCAACGCTGATGGCTTACCTGCAACAAACAAGTTATTACTGAAAGTTGGCAGAAGAAGAACATCCAATGACTATAAAACTTTAAGCCGGTAGAAGTAAGTAGAATTTAGCCGTACAGGACAAATGAATCATTAGAACACAATTCAGCAGTTTGATTAGTATTTAGAAAATTCTCATATCAACAAATAATTACCTTCAGCCTCTGAATACCCGACCCTTATTTTATTTGCCTCAAGCATCCTGGAGATCTCCCTTCCAGATTCAGAAGCTCGGAAGAAACGATGCTCTATATCCTTTATGCTCGAGAGAATATCTTTAGCTCTGTGGGTAATGAACTCCGAAGGATCCTCTCTTTCAGCACCTAAATCTTCCTCTGCCACGGTTTTCTCCCTCTTTGAACTTGACTGTTCAAGAGCTACTCTGCCCGTTAAAGTCTCAACTAACCCAGTAACACTAGATTGCAAGTCTGGCCGTCTCACTTTACCATCAGTCATTTGCCGAGAGCCTTCGACTCCTCCTGAGACATTTGAAAGAGCATGACGCTCTACTGATAGACCGTAGCTATTAGTTCGAGTGGCAATTTTACTCGGGGTTTCACCAGTCCTTTGCTCTGATCGGGGCCAAATGTTTCCTTCATGAAATTCACTAGTCCCATCTAGATCAACATTTCCGTTGAAGTGTCTGCGTCCTCTCATGTTATCTAAATTCACGTCGAAGTCATCGTGCCCCACAAACCGAAAGCTCTCGCTTTCTTCACTGGGGTCAAAGAAATCCCAAGAATCGGACTCCGGAGGAGGTGGAGGTGGTGGAGGCACTGGAAATCCCATCGATTCCCCATCCACATAACCACTACCGACACTCGGGTTGACTGTGACTGTCACAGCGGCAGTACCTCCTGACCTCATATATCGCAAATTCGCTACAGGAGGCGAAAGGGGGCTCTCATTGTGAAACGGCGAGTCAGAAACGTCGGCAACATTTGACGGAGACGGAGACGGGTATGACGAATGAGACGGGGTCTTATCCGAGGTGGATAGAGACGACTCTATCAAGACCTCGGCCTCCGCGTACCGCCGCAGAGCAATGCCAATGTTTCTAAGGGATTGAGTGTAAGATAAATGAGCAGCCGCTAGAGCGTACCTTGAATCAATAGCCTGCTTGATGAATCGCCTCCGTTCTCTACAAAGGCGGAGAGCTTCATTTTTCTCAGTTTTGGAGTTCGTACATCCCATTTTTGCAGAAAAATCTCAAGGACCCAAGTCAAAAAACTGAACACATTGTCACAGAACCTGGATGCACATCATATAATCAATTACCACATCGATGGTATCATCACAAGCCTATACAATTAAACTTTTCACTAAATATCTGGCAACCCAGTCCACGAAATAGACCCCATTCACAGAGCTTCCAAAATGATGCTCTGAACGAAACTGAAATCCAGCTTTGAACAATGATAGCGCAAAACTCTGAATTGGGCACACTAAGTTTTCCGCGTAAACAAATGCAAAGTAACTCAAGCGCCAAAATCTTAAAAAACATTGAAAACCCACATGAACAAGATTTTCAAGTGAAAGAGAAAAGGTAATCGAAGAAAATGCAAGAGGAGAAAACCCTTAATTTCTATAAACCTAACCTTGTGGTCCTGTTAGAGGAAAACAGAGAAACCTGTCCCTAGCCCCTATGAGCAAATGGCTTCTGCAGGAAACGAGAAACCAGAAATGACAAAAAGCTCGGTTCAGAGGAAAGTGACAGGACAGAGATGCCAAAAATGAAAGGAAATCGTCTGACTTTACTTTCACACTTCTACTCAGAGCTCAAAACAAAGGACTAGTAGTTTTCAGAGAGTGGAGGAAACAAGAGAGTCGTCGAAGCCATTAATCGGAAAACCTGAACGTATCAGAACTCTTTTGGCGGGTCTCAGACCACGATTTCTAGAGACGGAAATGACGATGCAACATCTGTGACCACAGAAAAGCAAAATGGAGAAAATAGAGCGCGGAGCGGGGGATGGAAAGAGAGGAATCTCTTACAGCTACAGTAAATGCTAAAGCGAAGGAGCCTCGAGATGTGTGTCTAATGTATGAACCATTCCTGAATTGCGGTCCATGTAACCAGCAAGTAATAAAATGGGAAAAAAGAACACCAGAGAAAATGCATGGCTTTTTCGGGAGAAAACCGATAACTTCTTTTCTCTTGGTGGGGCATTACCAACACAGGGAGAGCAAGAGAGGCTGGGGATCATGAACAACAAAGAGAAAAACTTTCCTTTGTCCATAGCACACAGACAAAGTGTCAGAAAGAAAACCTGAGTTCATTGGAAAAGGTGTTCTTGGATGACAGGTTGCCCTCATGTTTTCCCGAGGGCCTCTCTTAACGGCTCCTTAAAATCAGGTTTAAGGGCATTGGATTTATTGGATCCCCTTTTTCTTTCAGCCCACAAAGCAGAAACAGATAAATAATATCAAATGCCTTTTCTGTCGTCCGAGGCAATCGAGAGTCCCTACTGGAGGTACCTTTTGCAGAGGTAATGGGACACTGGGGGTAGGGTGGGAGACGACATCTTTTTCTTATTTTTTGTCAAGGTGGTCATGGAGCCTCGCCCACTGAATATTCTTTTCCTTATTCTCATTTGTTTTGCAGATTTTGAGGTTTTGATGAACCACCGATTGAATATTCCATTATGTTAATCTTTGCATGGAATACTGAAAAGTGGGTCTTTAATGCGCATGAAATTTCGGCCAACAGTGCAGCATTATGCCTTGTGGGTTGTTTTTGGAGGAGAGGGAAGGGATCCTGATTACTTTGGCTGACAAGCCGGAAAGAAAGGTTTTTGCTAATCGTTCAGCGAACACCTCCAAAGGCTTTGGCTTATTTTTTGTTTAGCTTACCAAGTTGGATTCGGTTTCAAATTTTCTAAGCAGCTGTCGGATTCATTCATTTGACAATGATGCCAGGAATTCCTGACACGAATAGATAATTACCCAATTATAGATATGAAAAACATGGTGAACGCAATCATTCTGCTGCTCAAATTGGACGGTCCCTTGAAAATATTTTGAGAAGAAAGCTGGTATTTCTCAGTCAACTTGAAAATGTGTTTATATGAGAGGCCTGCAGCTGGGTCACTGAATTTTCTGCAGGACAACAAATAGTAAAGGTTTCAAAAGCACTACTGATGAACCAAGATCGTGCCCTGTATTATGGATTCCAGGCAGAACAAAACTTAAACAAAGATATCGTAGTCAGCTACAAGGACAGCTGTTTGGCATTAACTTCCGAATGGCATTATATGAAGTAAGATGGTGACAACATTGAGCATTTACTCGTACAGTACATGGAGTGGCCTGTACAGAGTCATTGAGTTCATGACCTTAAAACTTGTTTGCTGGACATTCTCTCTCTTTCACCCGAAGAACCTCCCCAGGGAGCTGTGGAAGGCTGCAAAAAGTGATTCTGCCACGTCCCAGAGAGAGTTCTGGATTTCTCTTTTCCCTTTGTCATCATTCAGTACTTTTCATTAAGGCCTGTGAGTTGTAACAACAGTCATCACAAGTAATTTGCAATCGTCGTAGACACGCCATGCTTGCTCATGTTTTTTCAACAAAGCAACGACGGGGGAAAATTGAGGTTGGGGGTCGGTCGCAGGACGCGTTTACTCAACCAGAATTTGAGAAAAGGACCCCATAACGCACATCAAAATCCCATGTCCCTGTGGGATTTCCCCGTCCCTCTCGGCGTGACGCCCTCCAGCCAAATAGATGGGTTGGTCATGTTCAACATTTCCACAGTTTTTCTCCTTCGCCATTGCCCCCGGAGGCTGCAAGAAAATTCTTGATTCATAATTATTCAAGTCAATAGTTATCAATCGTTCTTCATTTTGTTGTGATGGCCTTTTTATCATTCAAATTCCATGGATTTCTCACCCAAATCAAGACTCTGAACAAAAGTACAAACAGAATTGGGTTTTGCTTCCAAGTTTCAAAACGTGGTGTCACCCACTCAAATTTTTCTTTCACCTTTAATGCCTATTTCTAAGCATGACTTTCTGAAGTCTGGTTACAACGTCAGTCTTTCTCCAACGCAATCATGCTGATATTACGAAACACCATGGTTACATTGCAAGCGTGCAAATCCCACTCTGCCGACATGTATCATCCAGCTTTAAGAATTTTCACTACTGAACACTATCGTGAAATCCTTATAGCTCTAGATTAAATCATTGAATAACCAGAGAGCAAAAGCATCGAATCATTTCAATCCATCAAAAGATTATAAATGCCCTCCTATTAAAGTACCAAGGAGAAGGAAAAGAAACATGGGGACATGATGTCTTCAAGCTAGTAAGAATGGAGGGATTGAGTAAAAGGTTATCTAGCCAAAAAATAAGGTAAAGGTTGATTGGAGAGGTTATTATGGAGGGCTCCATTCCACTATTTCTTTCACGCTACTTAAAGATGAAGAAAAGGATATTTTGGCGTCCTTTGCAGGGCAAGGATATGTCCAATAAAGAAATCCTTATTACTGTGCTTTTCCCTTTCCCTTTATTTTTTCTTTGGTAAAGGCCAATGACAAGCTAAAGTGTTCGAGGGCCAGCTCCTAGGGTTCTGCACCGTCGTGTGGGTTTTGAGTCAAATCTAAAAGATATTATGTTGTTTTTATTAATGATTTCTCACAATGTTAGTGATTATATCCACTTGATTCCGATGATTAGATTCTTAATATTTTAAAACTTTTTACGTGTTTTATCAACAAACAACCTCAATGAAAGATCCGATTCTTTAGTGTGATTGTGCATTGCAATTTTTCTCATTACCTTTTAAGACTCATCTAACTCACCATCTATTTATTACCACATTTCAACCTCTACTTTCCTTTTTAGAATGGCACTAGAAAACATGTCTAGTCTTTCGTGTTAGTACCAAACGTGTGGAAATTAACTATTACTTTATTTAAGATTGCCCTAACTTGTGGTCAACTCTATTTTCACTTTATATCATTAGTTGATCAACTAGCCAACTTTTTCACTAAAGCCTGATCCACCACTCGCTTGAGAATGCCCAGTCCTAGTATCTTGTTAGCTTGCAAGGGGAGTTAATCCAATCTTGCATGACTCCTGCTAAGAGCTATCCCCTTAGAAGCCATAGGATTCCTCTTGGGAGCCCAAAATGTACACAAAAATGACCACATAAAGCTAAAGAATGCATTGATGATACAAGATAAAAATCTACATTGTGACACATCTCTTGCAATAATTTACATGTTAGAAGATCAAAAAGCTAGATCATGAGTTGGAGAATCCATTTTTAATTTAAACTTTATCTTAAGATTACTCTTCTTTAGTGTGGGACTTATAATTTCCACCACTACATCATCTATATTCAAAATTTAAAACTATTACATATTGACATAATTCAAACTAAAAGATTTGAGGGATAAAATAATACAACATTTTTCTCTTTGTTATTATTGTGTTTTGGATTTGTATTCCAATGTTTTTCCTCCAAATAAAAAATCTTTCCTTAACTTCTCTAATGTTTATTGAGAAACTTCGTCACCATTTTTCAATTGGCCTAATAAACCTCTCTTTCATCTAAGAAAGCTTTTAGGAAGTATTAGACAAAACAACAAAATATGGATGTATAAGATGAAGTACTCATAACAAGTGTTTCACCACATAATCAAAGTTTCAGCATGAAGAAACATCATAGCCTAACAAAAATTGAGTAACAATGAACTATAGTAAAGTCAAATGGTTACATTTTTTCTTTTTCCAATGGTTAACCTAGTAGTGTTCCATTCCACCAACCCAAGAAGCATAATGGCTAAATAATGAGTAGTATAGCCTTAAAGAATCCATCCTTCCCAATGGATATACCAAAGTTTCTTATGCATTTATCCTCACCATCGAGCAGTCGTTAATGGTATGAAACTTGTTTCAAAAGGTTCTTGTTGGAGTTGAGGTGGAGATATGGGCTCAAATAATTCATCCACCCAACATTCTCAGCGTACATTTCTTTCCTAGCTTTCTCAACTTCTCTGTGGATTTATATGTAAAGAACCAAAACCCCTTTGATTTTCTGGTGGCTCTATAAACAACCTTTACTGCAGAATCATTAAGTCAGTATGTCAAAATGGAAGCAGTCTAAGAAAGGATATGATAACGAAATATGACGAAACCATACTTGCCCTTACCATAAAAAATCTGGCCAAAATGATAAAATGCCTATTTTTTCCGACTCTAGTAAATCTGGATAGACCCTTTTCAACAAACAAAGATAAGAGAGTCATCTTTCAAGACTGTTTCATCAAATGGACATTGGAAATGGTCATGCTTCAAAATAAGAATCCATCAAATGAAATGCAAAGTGTCATGACGTCAGTAGGTAAACGATCAACATCTTCAGTGTCCTTATTCCTCTCTTCAACTTACTTTTACTAAACCCAACCTCATCTTATTTTGAAATTGCTATAGTATCATCAATGGCCTCGTCTCTAGAACAATAATTTGGATTGTCCTCATATAGTTGAGGCAAAAATCAATCAAAAAAATAAACATGTGTACTAATCTTCACACTTAGCAGTGTCGACTTCACCGATATTTACTTGGATTGTGGATCAGACTATATCAACGTATGATATCTCTCCTATTGGTCAACCAATTTAGGGAACTTGAAAATCAGTCAAACTTGGTCTCTTTAGGTCGTTAGTATTGGGTCGGTCAATTTGAGAGCCCGATGCTTAACCTTAAGCTCAGATTACTTATTTTTTCTTTATCAACTTTTCATTACTATGTATTCTTGAGTTTGGACGTCTCCTATATATTTTTAGTATTTCTCTTCTATTTGTCTTCCGGCTTGATATTTAGCAAGTTGGGCTCAATTTTGAAAATTTTAATCTTTTTAACTACTGTAATTCTTACCATTCTATTAGCTAATTCAAAAAAATCTACTGCATTAATTTCTTCCGTTTTCAACCACAGAGTCCCTTGCAGACTAAGTTAGCTAGTGCTTCATAATGAAAACGGTGATATTCATCCCTGACTTGTGTCGCTTCAACGCTAGTTCTTACATCATCATTCATCAGTCGTCACTAAATCAAAGCCTCAGTCAAGATCAGCCATCAATATCACCAGCTAAACATCTCAAGAACAAAATGCAGTAGTCAAAGAAGCTGGGGACCGCATGTTTTGGGCCCGAAGTGTATATACTTAAATTGGGTGCGAACAAGCACGATAATAGGCAAATGTGACATATCCATATGTGTCCCACATGCAAAGCAGTATGAATCAAGAGATGTGTCGTGTTCATGGCATCTATTGGGTCACTCACCGGTTCCAAGTACGATTTCCTGAAATTCCTCTACTCCCCACCTCATATCCTTATCCTCTTACTACGAAACTTCCAATCTCAGAATCACCTCGTTAATGGTAATTTGTCCCAAAGCATTAATTTTGTGTTCCTCAAATTTATTCCTCAAGACCGCCATTGAGCTTCAATGCACATAAATAGGCAATAGAGCACATGCATGATGATATCGGATGCACATAAGTATTCCACAATTTCCGTGCAACCATGGTAGAAATCCACGAAGACATAGATCCTGAAAGCGCTACTGAACTGGAAGAAGAAGATGAATCAGAAAATATCAGCTATGATGAACTCAAGAAGAGCATGTGGAGGGATCGAATACGCTTACAGAAGCTCAAGGATAAGCATGATAATGAAGAGACCGAGTCGTTGGCAAAACAAGAGGCCTCTCGTCGGAAGAAGATGTCAAGGGCCCAAGATTCTATCCTCAAGTACATGGTGAAGATCATGGAGGTTTGTAACGCTCGAGGTTTCGTTTATGGTATTGTCCCAGAGAAAGGAAAGCCCGTCACTGGCTCGTCTGATAGTTTACGCGATTGGTGGAAAGAAAAAGTCCGGTTCGATCAAAATGCTCCTCTTGCCATTTCTGATTACGTGCCAATTTTGGAGAAAGCAGCTGAGATGGATCCAGATTCTTATATGCATCTCCTCCTTGAATTGCAAGATACTACTCTGGGGTCCCTTCTCTCCGCCCTCATGCAACACTGTGTGCCTCCCCAGAGGAGGTTTCCACCAGAGAAGGGTTTACCCCCTCCTTGGTGGCCCACTGGGCAAGAGGTTTGGTGGGGTGAACAAGGTGTTGCTCAGGAACATGGGCCACCTCCTTACAGGAAGCCCCACGCCCTTAAGAAGGCTTGGAAAGTGAGCGTCTTGGCTGCGGTTATCAAGCATATGTCTCCAAATTTGGATAGGATGAGAAGGTTGGTCAGACAGTCCAAGTGTTTGCAAGATAAGATGTCGGCCAAGGAGACCGTAACTTGGTCTAAAGTGGTCGACCAGGAAGAAGCCCTGCTGCGACTTACTGAGAGAAGCCTCAAAATTGAAGAAGATACAGGTGAAGTTGAGAAAGAAGTGTCTAATCTTGTTTTGGATAGAAGCAAGCATGTTTCCGTGAACTGCAGCTCCTATTTACGAAGCGGTGAGAAAAGGAAGTCCACTTTCGAACACACCCCAGTAAATGTATCATTCTCTTACCAAAAGTCTGAGATCCCAGAGATTGAAAGGAGTTTGGATTTTATGAACAAGAGCTCGAAGACAGACAACGAATTACAGTGTGTATATCGTACGAAGGAAGGCAATTATAGCCAAGATCTTAATAGTAAGGACTTTAATTTGCATGATCATCCCTCCGTGATAAGCTTACCTAACTGGATAACTATGGAGCTTGCAAAGGCTAACAAGAATACTGCTGCAGCAAACATTGATGAAGTCTGCGAGGTGTCTGCCAGTCCTCTCGGAGATTATGCAACCTACTGGGAAGGAGGGATTGAGAATATAGAGCTGGATCGAGCATTCCATATACAAAAGAATGTGGACCTAAATCTAAATCCATCGGAGGAGACCCCGCATGATCAAGAATCAACTTCGGTTTGGGATATGGTTTATGAATGAAGCTAAGTTTGGACAGAAAGTTCGGTTCTTGGGTTTGTTTCCGTACACTTGCCCTAGTTTAGAAATAAAATCTTTTGCATTTCTTTTAGTAAGTGTTAGCATCTCTATAAATATCGTATAACGAAGCCTTATAACAAGAGATGATACGCCCTTAGTTCCTGCTGTATTCCCCACACCATTCACTCACTTTGTTTTGAAAGACCAGCTTTATTGCAATCTTTGATATGATTTTAATCTATCGATTCTAGTCAACTCTTATTTTTTCAAAATATCTTGGAATAGGATTTGACATTTTGTATATACATTCAACAGTGAGCAACAGCAACAAATCTTGGTGTTCTAACTATTTAATACTCCCTTTTTTCTCCATTGTGCTCTGATTTAAGCAGTTCCTTGAAAGAAAATTTCTCTACAAAAAGCCGAGAAAGAAAAAAACTTGTGCCAACTTCAGATATAGGGTAGTAATAAAGTTAGGAAATATATAATGTCCATTCGATTAGAACTCATATAAGCTGTGCCTTTGAGGCATACAGTCTTCAAACTCTAGTCTTCGAGCAGCGCACGAATAACCCTTTCTGAACCTACTATGTTTGTTCCGTACTTCTACCTTCACTGAAAACACTGCACATACAGGTCTGTGATCCGAGAATCTTGATTCCCCACGAATATAAGATAATTGCTCAATTCCATTGCCACGCCATAATATCCTGTCGCACCTAAAATTTCACGCCCAAATCTCAGTAATACTCTTTTCATACTAAGCCTTTATAACTAAGTTTTTCGCTTTCATGTTGGAAAGAGAGATACCATGCGGGGGTGCGGCGTTTCTTCTTGGATTTGATTGTTTCCCCCTCGTAAGAATCTGAATTTTGGGAGTACTTGTACGTTGGGGCAAACAGTATACGACCCTCTTTGAATCCACTAAATACTCTCCCCGCTTTCCTCTCTATATTCAACTGCAACGGAGGGTCAAAAAAGCAAGTCAGCCGCGCAACAGGTCAGTGTGAACGAGAAAGAAAATGGTACTTCTTTGTTGATTGACACCTTTGGACGTTTTACCCACCGATGCCTTAAAAAGTACTTTTTCTTTTTTTAAGCAAGAATAACATCTGGGCAATCAGAACTATTGCACTATCAAAGATCTAGCCTCCAGACACAACATACAAACATTCTTATGCATTGAACAATGTTAGTGACTTCGACTAAAGGACAAGAGTTGAGACTCCCACTTGTATGTTTTATTAGTTGACGGCCTGTATAGAGCAATTACAAACCTGATCCTTCTCCAGGAGGGTGTCCCAGTCATTATCCTCCAAGAAAACTCTTGTTTCTTCATAGCTCAAAGCAACACGATAATTCAAATCTCCAAGCCAAATTATTCGACTGCAATTTTGAATTAATAACGAAACAAGTCACACATAAGACATAAGCAGAACTAAGAAATTAATTGTTACAATACATATAAACATACTCGTGATCAATTATCCTTTCCGGGGCTCGACTGGTATCGGGATTCTTGCAAATCTTCGGAAATTGGGTGTTCTTGAGGATCTCGAGCACATCAGCATTCCTCTTCTGCTCATCACCCTCCTTCTCCCCGGAAGCCAAGTGACTGCACACAAAACAAAAGCTTGTTTGGTGCAATGACATGCTCACTGATATACATCCCTGCAAGTGAGATCCCAGATAAATAAGCGAGAAAGGAAGCTAGGTTGACCATCTTCGAAACTCTGTCATAGTTAAATATTAAGCACCTCTCAGCTTTAAGTCTATCCAGCAGTCCACTCTCAAACAATCTGTAGATCATTTTTGGTTGCCATACGAGACATGCCGATTGAGGAGCCTCAAACTGAGAGGACTTAAATCAACTAACTCTCAACCTACCTTGTTTCTGAGGCAGCCCATGATTCCTCTTCCTACAGTGGAGACTCTTAGATGGCCAATATGTGGGACTAATTCCTTCCTAGCCCATACAGAGAGGAAAATCCCGACCATTTTCTTGCTTGCTATAAGACAGTAATTCATCTTGCTGGGGGAGGGAGGTGAGGACTGTATTTCTGCAGTTGAAAGGAGTTCATCCACGCTACTATACCGAGTCGGAGGAGCTCCTGAGTATAAATTACGTGGGAAGTCACTAAGCTTTCGTAGTCTCCACCTCTCTCGGGAGTGCATGTCCACATGACAGTTGCAGCTCTTGAGAAAGCTACTATCTGCCCTGAAATTCATGCTAAGGACTTTCAGCGAAGGCTTCTGGAAGAAGAGAAGACTGCTTGGGGCCTTCGAGTCCTTCAAGATGTTGTTTGTAATCTTAGAACCTTGCCCTAAATTAGAAGAGAAGATGGAGTCTTTCTGTGGTTTATTAAGTGCTTGGTTTGTGAGGGCCAGCCATTTTGCGGCAGGTTCGTTGTCTTCAATCACTAGAACATTTCCAGCACTTAGAGGAACGATTTCCTGAAACCTGAAGATAAGAAGAAACTTAGAAAACAAGTGATTTTATTAAAGTAGATGCAACAAGCACAGCAATGACCACACTTAGCAGCTTCTAAGTGGAACCATATCGTGCAACAACCGAGACGACTTACAGGTTCTGTTCTTCTCACTCTTCCATCTATATCTTTCTCAAATTTCTTTTCTGTTTCCTTTCGTTTTCTTTTCCCCCTCAGAAATATAATTCATTAATTGTAGTCTGGTTATAAATGCAGGGCTTACCCCACAAATGTTTTTAATGGTACTATTGAAATGGTGATTTACAAAGTTTGTCCGACATGATTAGTCTGTCACTCCCCATTATTTTGGCATACATGGAGGATTAAAAAATGTGAGTTTTGTCTACATTATCATACCCCAAGACATATATGTCTGGACAGTCTTCCACTTCCACCTGCAAAAAATCCTCAAGGTTGAGGCCATTGTTGGGCGTCCTTCCCCCCACATTCCAGGTCGCCACGAATATCCTGCACCCCAACCACAGTGTTCTGAAGTTGAGAAAACTGATCTCTTATCGAAAGCAACTAAAGATCCAATCGGACAAGAAACAAGAAGGATAACTCATACCGATAATCTTCAAGTTCAGTTGCCGGCGCCATAGACTCTTCAAAAGTGGACAGGTTTAGGCCTTCGATTTCTGGACTTGCTTGTCTTTCTGAGAGTAGATAGAAATTAACGACACGCTTCCCTTGATCACAACTCTCAAAGTCTTAACATTAATATTTTTCAAACCATAAGGCCTAAGTGTCAATATCAGTCATGAAAATATTCGTTGTGCCTATTATTTTCTTCCCTCTTCATCATAAATATCTAGAAAAAAACCAAAACTCACTGTTGTTAGGTAAGCTACCAAGATGATACACGAAGAAATAAAGGGATTTAGTCTTGTCTTTACAGCTATGTGGCCGTGCCTGTCATGCGTAGATTTAATCAGGAAGTGACCCACGATCAACTTTGACCTCATTATATTATTTTAATAATTGAAAGATCATACACTTCTTGCGATATCATATTCGGGGTGTTCCAAGGTGTGGAAAATAAGGGCTTATCCAACCTAACGCTGATACCTGAGAAACTGCTTCTCGTGATGGGAGCCGCCTCCAGGAAAGCTTCTCTCCTTGATGTGATCTTCTCCAAATCTACTAGTCAAAAAAGAAGTGACAAACAAAACAAGAAATAAACAAACACAACCATTTAAAAAAACCTAAGATGCCCTAAAGTAATATGTATATATAGAAGAGAGAAAAGAGAGAGAGACCAGGATTAACTCCATCATTATCCGATCCGAATACATCGTCGAGTGAGCTTTCTCTCCCGTCTCGCTTTGATCCGAAAATCTTTGGAAGAATAGACTTTTCTCCCAAGATATGCAAAAAGAAGAAAAATTATAAGCACAGATTATACTTTCAAAACCCAGTCTTTTGAACCGAAAATCAATAAGCAACAGATGCTTCATACGTATCAGAAAGGAAGATAGAATATCTGAAGAATACCAGAAAAGAGAACAAATACATACCTTTTTTTTCTTTTGGCCCTTGACAGAGTTGTCAGGAGTGGTGGTTGTACTTGTAGAGTTTTCGATGGTGCTATTAGTTGTAATGGCAGTGGTTGAAACGGTGCTGGTGGTGGCAGTCTTCTTAGTCATGCCACCGGTGACATCTAACTCCGGATGCCTTCCTGACGAAGTAGACATTCACACATTAATTAGAAACCTTAATTATTTGAATTCTTTTGTGGCTCTAATCATATTTAGAAAAAGAATTATTCTGGGATTGTTTTGTTCATGATTTTTTTACCAACTAATTTTTAGAATTTTTCAGAAGTTTTTGTAATGATATTTTTTCCTCCTCTGTTCTGTTACAGAGGATGAGATTTTAGCGGCTAAGCTTTCGTAGGACTAAATATTATAAGGTGGGGAAACCGTTATTAAGTCGCAGTTCACATCTAACTTCAGGCAACATCCTCATTAACCGCAGATCTTTCTAGGCTCCTCGTCAACCGTACATCAAAGCTAAGGCACTAATAAGGTTCTGATTTGGATTTACATAGACTTATTTCATCGTTTTTCTTTTCGTTCAGTTTGGATTAAATTCAAGAGCATTGGAAGCTCTGTCATCTTTTTCAACCCCTTCACTAGTTTTTTTTTTTTTTTCGTGATTTAGTTTTTGTTATCATATTTCTTGATGCGTAATCACCGCAATTGATGGTTGAGGGAAAAAAAAAAAAGGACAAAAAATATAGTACCAAAAATAACATTTGAGTAACTCTAATTTGTTAAAATCCTCCCCTACTGAAGGTGCATGTCCTAGCAAGCTTTCTTGATCATATTTCTCCGGGGGTAATTAGTATTCCTATCATCCAAGTCATCACCAAAAGTAGGATTAGGGTGAAATGGCTCCACTACGGGCTAATCAGCTAAAACTAAATGTGGATGGATCAAGTCATAGTGGAAGAAGTGCTGGTGGTGGTGTTCTAAGGAACTGCCCGGGTAGCATTATGTTTGCTTTCTCAGTCAACTTTTGAAGAAGGTGTAATGCTCACGTTGAAGCTCATGCTCTAGTTACCAGACTCGAAATATGTCATGCAAAAGGTTTGTATTCGCTTATTGTTGAGTTAGATTTCTTGTATCTGGTACAATGTGTGAATGGTATGTAGAGGACTCCATTGCGTCTTTAGTAAATAATTAGAAGATGTGCTAGTCTCCGTCGTAAAAACGAATGGCAAAAAAGAAAGCACTCATTCCCCTTCTACATCTCGCATCTATTAGTATTTTTGCCCTGCTTTATGCATGTCTTTAGAGAAGGGAACCAAATGACTGACAAATGTGTGAATCTTGGGCACGAGGAGTCGTTCAATAGGGTTTACAATCAAACAGGGCAGTAGAAACCGCCTTAAGGGTGAAGCATATTGCTGCCTTATGTTTGAATTTTTTCTTTTTATTAATTTTTGTAACCCACTTAGTGAGTCAATGTATTAAGGTTAGGGTTAGGGTTAGGGTTACTCCCTCTCCAATCCTATGCAACTTTATCAAGTATAGTTATTATGTCCAACTTGACGTTTAGTAATAAAATATGTAAGGATGTTGTCCTTGTTTGGTTAAAAAAAAAAAGTTGTTAAAATCATTGATATTAAAACTTATTCTTGATAAACTATACATTACCAAATTGTATTATTTTTAATAATTCTAATAAATTACACATTGATACCATAGAAATACTCTCGTAGTTGCTAGTTGCTTCTAATCTATCTACTATACCCAATCTAATGGTTAAACCAATTACACCATACGTCCTAAAACTCATTCCTATAGAAATATCTCCTGTCACTAGTTCTTTACAAAACACATGTAGAGTCATCTCCTTTGGCTTCCATATCTTCACCACCACCTCAACTACTTGCCCTAACTAAACCTAATTCCATGCCATTTCCACTAGGACCCCAATGTTTTGGATGCCCCACCCATCCACCAATATGGACTACTAATTACATATGTCCAACTATTGCATCCATTGCTTCCACATCTTTGTATCCTATTTCTGCCCATGTTTCCATGTGGAGCTTTCCCCTGACTATTAACACCTTATATAGCATTTATTTGAGACATTCAGAAACCTAAGACCTACCATTAGGCTCAAATAGATATTCATTGGATCAAGGCCATGGGCTGCGAACTTGTGGCCCTTCAAGCCAAGCACACATGGGACCTTATACCTTTACCACTTGGATGTTGTCTAGTTAGATGCAAATGAGTGTATAAGGTTAAATACTTAAAGAGTAAAAGTATTGATAAGTATAAGATGAGATTGGTGGCATAGAGCTTTAATCAGCACAAGGGATTGGATTATCACAAGACATTTTCCCTTACAAACAAAATGATTATTGTAATAAATGTGACATCATTAGCAATTGTCTACAAATGCTATTATTTCACCTAGATGTTCAAAATACCTTTTTACATGGTGATTTGTTAAAGGTGTACATGCAGCTTTTACCTAGTCTACAAATTTATAGGAAAGGTATGATTTGTCACTTGTAGAAAACATAATATTGATTAAAGTTGGTTCGTAGTATGCAAAAATTCACAAAAGCTTTCCTAACTGGTGGTTTACTCGATGACATGGAAAATTTTGTCATTCTATTCATTTATGTACATGACATTTTGTTCACAAAAATAATTCTATTGTTATTTTTAATGCAAAGAAGCATCTGTTGAGTTATGTGAGCTAAGGTTTTTTATGATGATATGTTAGACTATTGATAAAATCATTATTTTCATGACCAATATGCTTTTACTCAATAAATATTTCTTGTGATTATATTTGTTCATTATTTAAAGGAGTATACATTTATGGCTCTATAGAAATAAATATTAAAATGTTTCTATTTGGCTTTATGTGCTTATGTATTATGGAACAATACTATAACATGTTTGTTTTAATGGTCCAAAATATAAGCTCAAGGCACGACTTATGCATATCTATGAGATCCAGCCCATGTGATTAAATGATACTAAGAAAAGGCTTTAAGTGTGTGCAAAGTGAAGTGAGGTGTGACAAAGACAAAAGAAAAGAAAAAAGGAAAAAGCTGTTAGGTGTCCATACAAGAAACAAAGAACATGGCTTCATTGAATCCATGCACTTTTCAAGACTTTTGGCACCAAGACCAAGTCTACACACTTCACAACAAAGAAGGAGGATATCACATCAAAGGCAAGTCACTTTTGCATTTCAAAAAGGCTTAGGTGGAAATTCAAAAGAAAAGGAAAGAAGGCTTGCACGAGATATGAAAATTATGCAAGTGACCTTGTCACAAAGCAAGAATGAAGAAAGACATAGGACTTGAAAGTCTCTGTGCATTGCTTTCTTGAGAGAGAATGTACAATGCTTATCCTTTTATAGCATAAGGACTTACTGTAATGAACATTATACAATTGATAAAGGAATATATGCTCTTGCTATACAGAGATAATTCCCAAAGTAGACTATGCTACGTGGTAAACATATCAATTCATATAAGGAAGGAATAATAACAAATATACAATCATATCTCCAATACTCCCCCTCAAGCTAACAATTTAGGCAGTTTGTAAATATCAACACACCAAGCTTACTCACTAAATATGTATATTTTCTATGAAAAATGGTTTGGTGAAGATATTTGTAGGCTATTTTGTAGTTCATATTTCTTTCATCTTGATGACTCCTTGAATCTTATCTCTTGTGAAGTGGCAATAAACCTCAATTTGTTTCATTCTCTCATGAACTATAAGATTGACAACAAACTTGGGAGCAACATCTTGTCATTGAATAAAAGTGTGGGACCCTTTACCTAAACTTTAAGATCCCACAATGGTCTTTTCAACCAAACAACTTCACAAGTAATTTTGGTCATGGCTCGATATTCAAACTCAGTAGATGATAACAACACAATCAATTATTTTTTCATCCTCCATGATAGCAAAGAATTTTCGAATTTGATTCAAAATCTTGTTGTCAATCTCTAACTCATAGGACAAGTAGTGTATTTTGTGTCATAGTATGCTATCATTTCTATGTTGCAATCTCTAGACAAGAATTCTTAATTCTAAACATCTTTTTAAGTACTTTATAACTTTTAAAGTTCCATTCTTGTGAGATTGCTTTGGTTCAACATAAGTTAGCTAAGAATTTGAATAGCATAGCAAATTTCAAGTCTCATTATGAAAATGTAGATAAATTTCCAAACCAATCTCTAATAACTTAAAGGATCCTTAAGTGGAGGGCCTTCATCTTTTATATCGTCCTTAAGCATCATAAGACTTAAGTTTTGCTTAAAAAGAATAATGGTTGGTTCACATCTTAAGAGACTTATAAATAATTGCAAAATGAACTTGCACTTATTGAGACAAATCCCCTTTTTGAAAGAATGATCTCAATACCTAAGTAATATTTAGGAGGTCCCAAATCCTTAATGTAAACGTAAAGTGTAAATATTGCTTAAAATATTCAATGGGTGGGATGTGAATTCTCATGATCATAATATTATCTATCTATATTAGCAAATAAATGGAAGTAATGCCTTTTAGCCAATAAACAAGGCATAAACATGGCAAGATTGTTGAAAATTTGCAGAAGTAAAGGCTAAAGTAAATTTTGAATTTTATTGACAAGAGGCCTTCTTGAGTCCATATAGGGATTTATGGAGATAATATAATCAAGATCCTTATTGTCTGTGTAATCTCATAGGAAAATACATGTAGAGCTCTTCATCCAAATCACCATAAAGAAAGGCATTATGAATGTCCATCTTATGGAGAAACCAAGAATGAGTGAAGATACCCTTGTTGGCCACTAGAGAGAAAGTTTCTTGGTAATCAAAACCTTCATCTTAGGTATAAACTTTTGCTATCAAGCGAGATTTGTAGTACTCAACCAAACCATCTACCTTGTGTTTGACTTTATAAACCCATTTGCAACCAATGGGTCGCCAATGAGAAGGACATGGAATGATATCTCAAGTATAGTTGTTAGCAAAGGCACGAAGTTCATCTTCCATGGCCTATTGCCATTTTGAAAATCTTGGACAACCTCATGATAAAAAGACAACCCCATCTCTGTGGAAATCTAGCTAATGTAACATGAATGATCAAAAGAAAGCTAATCAAAGCTAACATATCAAAAGATAAGATATTGACTATCGAGAGAATCCACATCAAAGCAAATGTCGTCCTTCATCCATTAAAGGCCGAGTGGCCCATCTAGAGTGGCAAAGAGCCATAGCAAGAAGCATAAAGGGAGGTCTCAACTTATCCTGAGGCCTTATTGTAGTGGTGAAATAGAGGCAACCAAAAATGTGAAGATAAGTAGTCTTGAGGCACTTTTCAAATAGCAACTCAAAAGGTGTCTTTTTGTCAAGAACTCAAGTCGACATGTGATTGATCAAGTAAGCTGTAATGATCATATAATCATCCCAAAATTTTTTGAAATAGATGTTTGATACATAAGACCTTAGAAACTTCTAGAAGATGTCAATATTTGTGCTTAACAACCCCATTTTGTTGGCGTAAATGTCAATGTAAATGAGAGGGAAAAAAAGTAGCATGTAAGGGGCAAGTAGGAAATGTGGTACATGATTGTTTGGCAAGCATGCAAATAATGCATTTTAGATGTAAAAAAGATACTATGACCTAAGTGTTAATGAAAAATAGAAATATTATTATTGATATTGGCATTACAAAGCGTATCCTTATTTAGGAAAATACATTTAAATAAATCAAAAGATATAGGAAATGAAATCTAAAAGTAAAGGCCTTAATGAACACTACCCAAGCCTATCAATTTGCCAGCCGAATGGGCTTGAAAAAGATAAAAGTTAGAATCTAGGATAACACGACAATCATTATTCTTGTAGACTTTGGAAATTAAGATAAGGTTAAATTAAAAGTTGAGAACAAAGAGGACACTTTTTAACAGTATATGGGGGCTAAAAGTGATATCACCAATGATGATAAAAGTAATGTTTCCATTAAGGAGATGTATTGACATGGATGGATAAGAATTATTGGGAAAAAAAATTGTTGCAAATAATGTGATCAGTAGCTCTTAAGTAATAATCCATGCATTGGAATAAATTGAGCACACAAAAAAAAAAAAAAAAACCCTCTAAAACTAGTAATTTTATTAAGTGTACCCATCTAATGGAAAGCTTGCATGATTTGTTAAAGTTGTGCTTTAATGAAAGACTAATTTTTTTTTTCTTAATACATTATAGCATTAGATGTGAATTATTTCTCCTTTGGGTCTTTGTTTGTAGGTCTACCATGCAATTTCTAACAATTATGTTTATTATGATTGGTTCTTTTGAAATGAACACAAAAAAAATTGTTAAATTGGCCCTTAGAGGAATTATATTCTTCTATTAGGGGTTCTAAGTGTTGAGGTAGACATAGCCTAAGGAGAATCAATGGATTGGAGCACTAGCACGATGGTGTATGGACCAAAGGCTTTCTAAGCAAATGTTGCACAAGCAAAAAGGATGACATTTTCACCAACATGCAAATAATATGTAGAGGCAATACGATGGTTTTTCTCTTGCACTATGAGAAAAAGAATACAACAAAGGGATGGCAGAGGGATGGTGAGGGCTCCATGGTGAGGAATTGCAAGTGGAAGGACCCAAATGTCCCATTTAAAATCAAAAGAAAACGAGTGATTTAGTACTCTTCTTTAAGACACTAGAACTACCAAAGAACCGAATTAAGCCCCTTAACCACCTCTTCAATCTAATCGAGCTTGTAGCAAAAGGCAAGGGAATGGTTGAAGACAACAACGACAACCAAGTTTCCTTGCTTGAGCTTAGAACTCATTTGCTCGAGTTAGAAATGGTGGACACGGTCATAGCAACTGTACAACTCATGGAGGTTATCCTAGAGAATTTTTGCATCATTGGTGGGTGGAATAACAATAACAACCTCCAAAGTTAGGTATTTCCAATCCATGTGTGGACAAGTTATGAGCACTCCTACCATTAGTGTGCCATCCGTTCATTGACTAAGAAAAGGATAGTGCCATTGAGGAAGTTGTCCTTGTCCTTTATGACAAGGGTGCACTAAAGGTCATGCAACCACACAGAGAAGTTGGTAACACTAGTTAAAGGTTGCATGAAAAAGTGCAATTCTAGCCCATTGGAGGCAACCATGTAGAGGGGATTATCAAGTTCAGGGCATCCAACGGCAGAGAGGGAAAGGTTGATTAGGTAGGGATTTTGCCCCAAACTTGGGTAGGCCAGGTAACTTGGCTTGTACCAATCCTAACTGATGTTGAATAAGCTATTGGGGCTATGAACAAGCTGGGTTAATCCAATATGTCCAAAGGAATGCCAGACAAGGCCAACTAAATCCAAAGTAATGGGTTTTGGTTCAAAAGACCTAGATAACAAGGGAGGTATAGGTTGCTCCACAAGCTACAACATAAAAATAGAGACGGTTTATGTGAAAGAGGTCAGTGAAACAATGATGTCCTTAATGGTAGGAGTATCTAGATCATGGGAAAGAGGGGCAAAACCGTTGAAAGCTGACATAGTTAAAATAAAAAATAAAAAATAAAAAGGGAAAAGAGTGGCTAAAAGGAAAAAAAAAAATTGTGCAAAAAAGAAAAAAAGAAAAAACGAAAATCAAAAGTAAACAAGAGAGAAAGCTATAATTAGGGAAAATAATGGCTCATGATACCAAGTCACAAAGCAAGAGTGAAGAAAGATATAAGACCTAGGAATCTCTATGTATTGTTTTCTTGAGAGAGAATTTACAATGCTTGTCTTCTTGCAATGTAAAGACTAACTATGCTAAAAGTTATATAAGCAATAAAGGAAAATATTTACCTGTTATACAAAAAAATAATTCTCAAAGTAGACTACATTACATGGTAAACATATCAAGCCATATAAGGAATGAATAATAATGAATATATAGTCATATCTCCAATAGGCCTTGTTAAAAACAATATCAGTGAGTGGAAACTTCTAGAAATAAAAAATGCACAAGCTTGCCTTCAAAATACAGCACACATGCTACCTTCTTCAAAAAGAAAATCTCTCTTTCAACTTGTCCACGCTCTCTCTCTCTCTCTCATTTACTTCTCACCTACAAAGTAGGAAAGTTTCAGTGGTCATTGATAAAGGATTTGATCTTCATGTTCAACCTTTTAAATGTCATTCATCTACAACGTTCTACTAAGTCATTCATTTAGAAAAGGAGATCAACATAAAGAAATGGGAAGAACGACTTGCATAGAACGTGATTAAGCTTAATCAATTTACTTCTTCACTCCCATTCTTGAATTTATGTTCATTATGCTTGTTGTTCAACTATATCTTTTAAATTGAATTGTATTGTGATTATATTTGTGACATCAATTGTCTAAGCATAAAACCCTAAAAAGATAAAATTTGTATCATTTAGGGGTTTTCCAAATATTGAGCTTGTATGTTTGATACTTACAGAGAATTTGTGAATATCATAACACTTGTATTAAGTAATCCATAGGATTATGAGAGGCACTTTGACTATCAAAGAAGGTGCTTGGATGTTTTATCCAACCACTTAAAAATAGTGAGATTCTTTAATAAACCTATCAAAGGAGGTGGGTTGAAAAAGAAATTCTAATCATTTAAAAATGGGGCTTATGTTCATTTTTTATTCTAAACTTTCTATTTATTTGCATAAATGCTTAGTTCTTGAAGTAATGTATGAATCACATGAAAGAAAAAATAATTTATTACTTAAGGGTTAAGAGCACAAAGATAGCATTATAGAAGTGTATAAACATGTTCTTATATACTTACTAAGGTTTTTTGTATCTCTTGAGTTCTTGTTAGTTTTACTGGTAGTTATTGTTATGTAACCTATCTACTCACTAAATAGCTACAAAATGAATACATGTTACTATTGTTCCACAACATACATCTAGGAAAGTAGATAGAAAGAAACTAGAAATCTAATTCACCCCTCCCCCCAACCCTAGATTGCCTTTAGGAACCTAACAACATCTTCATTCTTTCTGTCATATGAAAAACTTAAGACAAGCCAAGATCCTTCTTGAAATAGAGATTGCATAGTTGTCTAATGGTATTTATTTGAGTCAACACAAGTATGCATTAGAACTTGTCTCAAAGGCTACCTCATCAAGAGTGAGACCTATGAAGATTCCCATGGAACAAAGCATGAAGCTTACATCAATGTAGTTTGATCAACATGTTAAGGGTAAGCATTATGACCCTTTTTTGATCCATTTCTTAATGAATATGAGCCTTTTTAGAAGCTAATTGGGAAGATATTACTTTTTATGTTCATTTTCTCAACTAGTTTACACACTTTCCAAAATAATCTCACATGGATGTAGCTTAAAGATTCTTAAGTATGTTAAGGGTTATCCTAAAGTTGGACTTTTCTTCTTTTCATCATTGAGACTTAGATTGTAGTGCATTACAATGCTAGTTATGATAAATGTCTCATGTCACAATAGTTGACTACTAACTTAATGTCTAACTTGATAACTCATTGATTTCATAGACATAAAAAAGGCAGCCCATTGTTTCTCAATCTTCTGTCAAAGCATAATACAAGGCATGGCAAGTACTGCATGTGAAATTGTTTGGATCGTTGTCCTTTTTAGTGATCTTAGGGTTATTGTTCAACATCCCTTTTCATTATATTGCGACCATGAAATGGAAAAACACACAATTTCCAATCCAATTTTTCACACACAAAGAAAACATATGGCAATTGATTATCACTTTGTGTGATAAGGTTTAAGAGATATTGATATATACATGTCATGTTTCCATCACAGGGCAAGTCTCTCTATAGTAGACAACAATAGTATCTATCAAACAAGCTTGAGGGAAAATGTTATGGATTGAGCTAATGCATATTTGTAGGCCATGACCCATCGTACTTAGGCTCAGTCTTTTCTATATTCTTGTTAATGGGTCACATTTGTGTGGCTTTATATTGGATGAGATTTCATTATGTTTTTATGTGTATTTGCAATTTGATTTACTTGGTAGTTGTATATATCTTAGACTAATTGTAAGTTCTAAGACTTACAACAGTAATACAAAGCATGCATGCATGCATTTCTCCATTCCTCTATTTTTATGGCTTTGAACTTGGGGAAGCTATCTCCAACTTGCTTCTTTAATGTTTTTGCTTGTTTTTCCATTTTCTATAAAATAGGTTGTCATGTTTTTATCTTAAGTTAGCTCAAATATTGCAATCTTTCTCTCTTAGAAGTTTGTTTCAAATCTCTCTCACATTCAATGCAACACCAAGGCAATTGAAGCAAGTATGGATGGAATAATGTGATGAGTGCTCAATGGTAAGGCAAAGTAGCTAGTTGTGGGTCTTTTCTAGTTTCACAAATCCAGTTGCATGATTCTCCTGCTATTTGCTTCCATAACAAGAAAATTCATTTCTCCACAAATTGCACGGATCTGTACATTTTGCATTTCCTTTTGTTTGTGTTTATATATACTGTTAGAAGGGAAGGATCGATGGTTAGAACATTCTAGGTTCATTAGAGAACAGAAAGAGAAAAAGATTATAAAGAAAAAGGAGGAGATTGGAACCTTAGATTTGTGTTGTATAAAATTCTCAACTATTTACAAGGATCAACAATTGTGATCCATTTATAAAGAAGTTTACAAGATCAAATTAGAAATAGAAGAACATAATTTACATTCAAAATTGAATCATGTTGAAATTGAACGGAGATTCTGGTAATAGTATAGCGATAGACTTCAATTCTATTGCATAGATTTTGGTAATCATGTGAGCTGTAACGATAGACTGGGTCAGTGACAGACTCGAGCATATAGTCACATGATCTCAAGCACATTCTAACATCCCCCCGTAAGCGAAAGGGGCAACATGAACCATAAGCTTGGATCAAAGAAGTAAGAAGCGAGCAAAGGAAAGCCCTTTGGTGAAGATATCAGTAGGTTGATCAATAGATGAGATAAAATGTAGAGAGAGCTGATCACAAGCTAGGTGTTTATGAAATTTTCAATGGTTAAGAGAACTATATACTCTATTGGATTTAAAGAGAAAGTAAAAAAAAAGACCATCAATGTTTAAGAAGAAGACAACATTGGCATCATGCAAAAAGAAAAAGGTAATAGCATGAAATATATGTGAGAAAGAAAGATAAGAATCCAAATAGATTAGACTAAACTAAGAAGAAGTGAAATGATTTTTCTTAAGAATTAACCCTAGAATTTCTCAAATAGGGAAACCGAAAGGAGTCAAGAAAGGCCCTGGTTTGTATAAAAACCTGAAGTTTTCTCGAACGGGAAAAATAAAGGAGTCAAGAGAGGCCTTTATTTGTAGAACATCCCTGGAGTTTTGTCAAATAGGGGAAAAGAGAGGAGTCAAGAAGAACAGAATTTACATTCTAGTAACAGCTACAGTGATAGACTTCAATTATGTTGCACATATTCTGGTAACCGTGTGAGTTGCAGCAATAGACTGGGTTAGCGACAGACTCGGGCGTACAGTCACATGATCTCAAGCACGTTCTAACATATACACATGACAAAGAAAAATGAACCAAAGCGTTTGTTGTATCCTTCATCCAAAAGTCTTGGTCAAATGCATCATAAAGCCTTATATGCCTTGATTGAAATACATGTAAGACTACCCTAATAAAGCAAACAAAAGAGAGTCGACATTAATAAATTAAGTCGACTGAAGGAGTTCAAATTTTGCGGATGCATTGATTTGCGACGGTGGTTGCTAACCACAACATTCTATAGCAAAAAAGGACAAACCCAAAATGTACGGACTAGTGTTCCCCAAGTGAAGTCTCAAACCTAACTCAGGTTTGAATGGGCTTAACTGGCTCATACGGCTCATCGATATTACAACAGTAAACCAAGCCCCACAACGCAAAAACAGGCAACCCCCAAAAAAAGGAGCTTTGGTTTTGGATTCCCAGACTTAGACCCAAGCATCGACGTATTCAGACAGGGATTTCTGCCTCGCCCTCTGGGCTTTTGCTTGGATATTACAGAACTATACACTCAACAATCTAGTCAGTTTTGGGCTAGATTTGTTCGGTCTTACTTGCCAAAAAATAAGCTGGGCTGACTTGCTAGATTACTATCAGACCAGCTTGGAACTGACCAGAGAGGGGGGAAGCTCCCTCCATCTTCGTAAATACAAGTACATTCAAAATTACACGAGTAATATTCAATCGCAAACACTAAATTCATATTTTTTTAAAAAGAAAACAAGGGGGTTTATCCTTTTCGGAAAACCCTGCCATTTTTCACGTGTTTTGATCTCTCAAGCAAATTGTGAACCATGGCTGAGATTGAGCGAGAGTACAACTACATTCAGGCCCAGTGGATGCACAAAATGGCGTTGGAGGAGGGGTCGCCATCACTAAGAAGCATCAGTGTCAGTGTCAGCGTCAGGGGATGGGTCATAACCATCCGTACGGTTGAGTAGCAGGTACACTCCACTGGCTTCTTGGGGTCCACTACGACAGGGACGCCATATCATAATCATGACATGTTAACCCCCTCCTCTGTGGTCCCGCCATGTTATACGTGTTCTTTTCTGCTTGGTTTGCCTTTTGCGGGTCCACTATGGGGGGCAAGAGCCTCCCTTATGCCAAAGCCTGAGGTCAAGCTGACGTAAGGGCCTCTTCCCCCTTTTTTTTTTTAAAAAAAAAAAATTACTATTTCAGTTTTCTCAACCTCAACGAAGTAATTAAGTTCTGTCATAAAAATGAAGAAAATAAGGAATGTTTTTCATAAAAAAGGCTTACAACTGATATTGACGAAGAAACCATCTTGATTTTTTCATTGAGTAAGAAAAATTGGGATATTAAGGATATTTAATTGTATGAGTGACTAATCCTTTTAAATTATGAAACAAATTTGGCCAGCACCTCTCTAGGTCTCGGCGTGATGGGCCTATGATTGCCGTCGATAGAAATATAGTAATTATGTAATGAATTGGGCAGTTCAAGCACTAAAAAAACCGTCCAATTGGTTGGCTAGCTTTTTATGTACTGGGCTTGGACCAATCTGTAGTGTAGAGCCTTGCTCGTTAATCACGAACACGTTTAATAGTTGTTTGTTGAAATTGTGTCATAATCCCATCTCCTGATTGATACACAAACCAAGAATAAAATTTCTATGCGGATGAGTTTCATTTGAATTAAAATGAGCTTAAGCCAACAACCCCACATGTCACCAAATTTTCCACCAGAAGGAAAAGGAGGAAGCATGGGAAGAAGTATCCTACCGCGTTGAAATTTATTCCGAAGGAGAAACCAAAAGGGGGAGAGAGAAAGCACGTGCTACAAGGATTAGCTTTTGCAAAAGCATGGGTCCTGAAATTAAGTTGCTAACCTTCACTTTCAACCTAGCTCACTTTTTAAAGTCCTAAACACGGCCTAATGAGGAACCTTTGAAGTGAAAGCAAAAGCCTTATCCCAAACTAACCTAATTCTTGATCAATGCACTTTTGACATTTTCAAAGCAAAGTAGTTCGAGGTTCTTAATTACCCTCTCACTTACTCCCCTTTTTTGATCAATGTTTAAAATCATCATTACTTTATTGTATCAGTAAAGCGGTTGACAAGACCTTGTTTAAGTCTTCAGAAACTGTTCTCTCTCTCTCTCTCTCTCTCTCTCTCTTTTTCTTTTTCTTTTTTTGGGTTACCCAATATCTTGTTATTACTTCTCAATCTTCCAGTAAGCTGTGTTATTAAAGATAAGATTGTGTATAGCTTTCAAGATTATTTCAGAAGGGGTGAAAGTAGCAAGCTGTCTCAATTCAAATCACCTCGACCAAAAAACTGATTCACTGTTGTAAAATAGGATCCTTAAAGGTCAACCACTGCCTTTTCTGTTTTTACTTCCCAGCCGTATGCATCCCCCTCGAAGTCCGAACGCGAGGGACCTTTACATCACAAAAGGACAACACCCACAATTCTTTGTCTCCTTTTGGGAACTCTCAAAGCCTTGGGCTTAACGCTAGGCCAGTTTGCCTGCTCTAATGTTGCAGGCCACGGAAAACATTTCTAGGCTAAGGCCGTATGACTCCTACCTTTGTCCCGGAACATCGAAGCAGGGAAAAGGTCCAAGGGGGCACATGCCCTGAAGCAAATATGCCATGAATAGAATTGAAATTTATTTCTTGAGCACTAATCACAACTTGTAAGAATTATATCTGGACTCTAGAAACTGTCTTCTTAATTGATGCGACAAATTCTTGCTAATATTACTTTTTCTTTAACATGCTACTTACTACCTTTAGGATCAAAGTGAAGTTGCATCAGTATGAAGTTGCTCGTAGGTCGCTTTCTTCCTTGGCATCCACATCGCATCCATTGATATAGATAACAAAATTTATTGAAGGGTTTGCAATATGAATCGTCAATGCTTAGGTTTTAATCCACTCTTGTAATTATTTGGACGAAATGATGTGGATTGGGGGACAAGATGATTGGTGCCTAGAGGGCCTGAGCGAAACGACAGCTTAAGAAAATATTTTTTCCTATTCGGACAAGCCAAGAAAACATGTTCCAGCATTTTCACCGTTGGATTAGAAATGAAGCACTGTACAAAATCTGTTATATGTCTCTGAAAAGTTTGGTCCAATGTCTGTGTTGAGGTTACGTGCCTTTCTTGATTTAATCCTGTCGTCTACTTCATCCAAGTAAGTATTTCGGAAAACCTTCGTACAGTACCATCACGAGCACGGGAAAATTTCCCGTGGGGAGATTACCGTAAGTCTGATCACTGATCGGTGGATGGCGCGATCACCTCTGTTGGATTAGAGGGCAGCAGGAGCAAACGGTGAATATGATGTCATGGCCTAAGGGACGGGGCCCGCTGTCAAATCATAGGTCGGTCAGTAGATACGAACGGCCGGGATCTTTCTGAGTAGGCGCTATGTATGACATCATTTCTGATCTGGTTGTGATGGGAAGCGACCCACCGAAAGGTGTCGCCATTCCATCCAATCACTTACTACTCGATGCCCGCATCTCGGGTATATTTTATCTTCACCCTCTCCTTTTTTCTATTTACTCTGGAGCACTTTTTTACAAAAAAAAAAAAAAAAAAAAAAAAAGGATTTGTTTATTAGGATATATTACTTTCCTCGAAAATATCTCGGTTAAAAAGAAACTGTTGTTGAAATCTGACAATTAGGAGGGTTAGTGGGGCCAAGCCTGACTCAGTTGCCATGATTTCATTGATACGGGCTAGGGAATTGACATCACCGAGGGGGGGGAGCTTGCATGATGAGAAAAGGACGGTGCGACTTGCAAATGGCCCCGCATAGACCTCTACCCTTTGTCTCTTGTAGCCTTGCAAAGTTCAATGTCAAAGGGCTTCCCTACACGGCGGTGAGGGCTTTTGCTAGGTAGACAAACCCCAATCAGTGGCGCACCCCAAAACCAATTAGGCGCTGCTCTCACGTGCAGGCCGTCATCTTTCTACGCGTTTTTTTGTGCATTTGCGGTGTCTCTATGTGATGGAAACAGCGGAAGGGCATCATTATATTCTAAAGCTCAAGTTAAATTGATTACCTGTCATTTTTTGCTCAAGCACTTAGCACTAATTATTTGTGGGCAGGAGAGAGAGAGAGGGAGAGATGGGAGGTTGGTTCTGGAGAATAAAGAATTTGGCCATAAAAACAATATTCGCTCATAATTGGGTCTTCACGAGGGTTCTAGATCAGGGGGGGAAAAAAAAAAAAAAAAAAAGGATATTGATGGCTGTATGAAAATTCCAATAAATATGAAACAGTTGCTTAACTTTTGCGATTCCAAAAAGAGAAAGAGACCCATGTCTATATCAACAAAATACGTCTCATCTTCTTTAGCATTCACTTCGGTAACTTCAGATGTGGGTAGCGAGTGGAAAAAAACAAATGCAATCAAATCTACTTTTGCATCTGCTTGATATTAAGTCGGATTCAAGTAAATCTCTCTCACTAGTTGCTTTCTAGTTTTGGATAAAGTTACCTTTTGAAGCTCAACAAACCGGACGGACATTAAAGACTTAATCCTTAGCCTTTTCTTTTCCCGGAGCAGTCCTTGTTTTGAACAAACTTGTATGGCAAGCAGCTATGCCGTCATGTGATTCCCTGGTTCATATCAAAGGGTGTGGTACCATATCCACAAGACTTGCGCGTCACAGTCTCGGATGAAAATTTGTGAGATGCGGAGGCAATTGCGAGGGACATCATAATTTGGATCGCAGGGTGCACAGAGTCTATTGGAATTTGTGGCAGACAATGTAGGATTCATGAAAATCACCTCTGACCCTCCATGGAGACAGAATATAATATTAAAATCCAGTTTCCATACAAGGGGGAATTACGATCAATCGCCACTGTTCCCATGAATTCCCTTGCCTTCTCGAAAAGACGCTTCAAGCAAATGCTTTAGATGAGGCTTCTTCACCTTTTTCTTTTCTTTTTTCATTTCTTGAGTGATATGACTTGCCCTTGGCTCCCTAAAAGTCACGTCAACTTTTTTCTTTCTTTTTTTTTTAAAAAAATAATATCTCTAACTTATCCATGTGGCGGACGCTGCAGAGAGAGAGAGAGAGAGAGAGAGAGAGAGAGAGAGAGAGAGGCTCTTCCTTCTTCTCATATATCTTTTTCTTATCCAACTCCAGAATTTTCTGATTCTCAAGTATAATTGAAGAAAAGGACTATTCACCAGATGCTTGAATGCTCGGTACGGCTGCATGCCTAACTGGGTGATGTTTCGAGCTTCCGTGCAGCAATTGATTCCACCGACCCCGGAAGGTTACGGTGTTACGTCGCTCCACGGCAGGCTGAAAATGTTGTTTTTTCGGTTGTTAGTACAAGCTTGTCTGCCCCATGTGGTCATACAAAATGTTTCGCAAGAGGCCCAAAAAATTCACTCGGTGAATCCCTTGATCAGGGTAATTGATCGGAGATGAACTCGGAAATTATGTAGCGGCTTCAAGCCCATGGATGAAGTGAGCTATTAATGGAATTTGAAGTAGCAATAATCGGAAATATGGAAGATATGCTTATCAATCATGCAGAGATTCGATGGGAAAGTCTTGATTGATGGTCGAGTTGTTTAACTTTTTCAAGATAAGCGATAATGTCAAATTTAGATTAGTTAGATTGTTCCGCAAATTGAACTAGGCTACGGTCCGGCATTGGCCTAAGGTTGTGCAAAGGAGGCTTCCTCCCCACTTGTCTCTTACAAAAGGAAACACATATATTGGAGTCCAACACAGATGAACGAAGTGCTTAGGTCATCTGATTTCCTTTCACTTTCATGCTAATGCCGTGCTACGAAGAGCATCCCCCATCACAAGTCCACTAATTCGTCACAAATGCTTAAGTTGGCATAACCCTTTCATGACATTCTTTGCGACTTTGTCTCTTTCTGGGTCAATTTTTTCTGCAAACTTGAAGCTGTTATTCAAACTTACAGCTCCAAACTTCGGTTCATAGTAGTTCCCATAGACCATGGCGGTGAACAAATATACAATTCCAGCGCCGGTATGATTCATGTGCTGTTGGGCCATGTTAGTCGATTTTTATAAACAGCGGATCATTTGACAAAAAGGCAATGCAGAGTTCTTTCCTGTGAGCGTAGGTGGTGCAAAAGGGCAAAAGGGCAATTGAAAAGTGTTGCAACTCTAAAATAGCCGAGTCAAAATAATGTGGGCCAGTGGCTGGTGATATCTTTCCAGAAGGGCGATTAACCGAATCTTAGTTTTGAGGGTGGCACAGTGGAAAGAGTTTAAAGGTTCTCCGCCAACAACGTTAATAGTGTGTGAATCAGAGGATTTAGATTGAGAAAATGGTGCTGCAGAATATGATATTATTATTCGATGAACAGTGAAGTTTGTCCTGTTCTAGCAGAGCGCACTTTGGATATATGCTTTTTTGTTCGAGTGAGGAGGGAATGGTGACAGCCTATTCGATGGGGATGCCAAAAGTTCAGTATCTTTTGGGTGTCCAAGGCTCAAATTTACCGGGCAATTTATGTAGAAAGAGAGAGGGAGATGCCTTAACCAGTTAGCCTTACTGTTTCTGCCAGTGACATTACCTCGTGGGCTGAGATGGGAGGAGTGAGCAAGTGAACAAGAGAGTGAGAGAAGAGCCATCATTGCTAAAGAGCAGAGGCTTATATCAGAATATGATATAATTATTCGATGAACAGTGGAGTTTGTCTTGTTCTAGCAGAGAGCACTTTGGATTTATGCTTTTCTTTCAAGTGAGGAGGGAATGGTGCCAGCCTTTTCGATGGGGATGCCAAAACTTCAATCTTTTGGGTGTGTAAGGCACAAATTTACCGGGCAATTCACGTAGAAAAAGAGAGGGAGATGCTTTTTTTCCTTTTTTTTTTTTTTTTCTTTTCCTTTTTTTTTAATGACTACTAGCTTTCTTATTTCTGCCATTGACATAACCTTGTGGGCTAAGATTGGAAAAGTGAGTCAGCGAGTGAGCGAGTGAGAGAAAAGCCATCATTATCAAAGAGAGAGGCTTATTCACTGGCATGGGCCACCACGATTGCTAAAAGAAGTGTCACCGGGTAACGACACACATTCTCTTAGAAGGCTTAGCCTGGCCCTTAAAATCTCCCAAAATCACATGGCTAATCATTTCGATTTTATTTATTGTTTTAAGAAAGATTTCATTTGAAAAAGAGATGAGAATGTTAGTGCTCCTTGTAAAAGTGACAGTTTGTATCCCCCCTTTTGGAGAAAGATTCAAAATAATTTGAAAGCACCCCAATCCATCTTTCTCTCATCATTCTAAATTTAAACTAAGTGAAAAAGATCATGATCCATCAATCAATTGCAAGGAAAAAGATTACAAACTTTTAGATATATTCCTTGTTTCATGCAAAGCCATCCCCCACCGATGATGATCCTAGTTTCAGAGAGTGCTTGGACCTGCCACTTTTTCTGTGTTCTTGTTGATATATTTGAAAGTTGGAGCATTATGTGGCTGTCATGTGCGAATAGCTTTGGGCGGGAAGGGAAATCCCTTGTCACTATAATGCTTTACAAAAAGCTTCACTTAAGCCTTTTATCACCCTACTTTTTGTTACTCTTACAGTGTGTGCTAAGGCGGGTTTATGTAAAAGGTGATTGCATAATTATGTGTCGATAAGAAAAGCCAGCACTTATGTTAGACAAGAGCGATAGCTACTAATGATGGAAAAACGCGTTACCTGCAGCATTTGGTCGAGTGAGTTTGGCCTCAACAAAGTGGGAAGATCTTTTAAATCAGTCAGATCCATTTCATGATCTCTCACTGATTGTAGTTTCTTTTGGGGTCTATCTGGATTCCTAATTATCTTCACAAACACAGATTTCTTAAAGTTCAAATGCTGTCTGCTTTATGATTAGAACATGAACTCATTCCTATTTAACATCTCAAATAACAACTATTCTTGATGGTTAGAACTAATCACAGGCAATGCATTTAGAGCTTAGCCCTCAATGCAAAATGGAGTTCCAACACATCACGAATGGTTACATTAAGCGTTTTGATACCTTCTTCGTTACTTTGTTTGCATGCGGACTCGAGCAAACCAAACCCTTAGATTAGAGATGAGGACTTTCCATTTTAATCCCTGTTTGCTTCGAGTTAAGAGTTTTCAATGTTTAGCTGTTTTGGAAAAACTTGATTAACAGCAAAACATTCTCAATCACCTGTAAAAACGCTTCTTTATTTATTGTGACATAACTTACACCTTCTTGATATATAAAACAATTTTATTTTATTTTTTTATTTATTTTTTTTTATCTCAAACCAAACAGAACAAATATTTTAATCGGAACCCTAGAGATCTTTTACTTGATACTCCATTATTTCTCCTATCTATTGTCATCTTCCATGAACCAAATTATTCGACATCAATAAGATTCTAAGATGAAATGTACCATTTTAACACGAAAGAAAACTTACATGTAACCTATATCACATAAGATTTTCACTATGATGGGGGGTGTGGGCATAATGTAATGCCGCTGATTTAACGTAAACCCTACAAGTAGAGTAGGATAATTCCTACTGAAAGCAGAATGTAAAATTCATTTTGCAAGTCCCTTAGTGGTTTTGGCATACTTACTTCTTTGTCTTCTCATTGTTGTCTAGGATTCCTTAACAACTACAAAATTATCAAAAGTAAAAACTGGAAGGTTTTTTTTTTTTTTTCTGAAGACATATATTCCATTGCTCATGGAGCATTTCCTCTCCTGTTCAGCAGAATATGTGCAGACCAAACAGTTTTGAAGTAAAAGAATGAACAAACTTGCCTAGCTAACAATCCGAGAATACCATACAAATTCTCTCTTTATAGAAGTGAGATGGATGACTGAGTGAAAAAGAGAAAAAAAAAAAAAAAAAAAAAGAAGAAAGACTGTATTGCCTGTTGTTGTACTTTAAAGGCCAACAAAAAAAGTTGGTTTTGTCCAAAAACGTACAACCACCGAGACAAGTTGTTCTGTCCGAGATGTACAACTCAAAAGATAGAGTTGGTTTCTATTATTATTATAAGCTACAGTAGTTTAATGCCTTCCGAATGCATGGAGTAAAGTGAAACTGAAACTTTTAGGCATTATCTGCGGTCTTCCACAACGGGCATCGCAGAATTAGTTATCTAAAAGAAAAACTGAAACACACAGAAGCACAGACAGACACATGAAGATGAACCGAACCCAGTTGGCCACTGGAAATCTATAAAAACAGGATTGCGGCGGCTAACGATTCCCCAAATCTCGCCGCCAATCACTCCTAGACATCATACAGGTTTTCGAGAACATAAAAAAATTGAAGAGGAATAGAAAAGGCATTTCAGAAATTTGGGAGATAGAGACCCATGGAAGGGACCAGACAAAAATCCAGGCCCTTCCGCTGAGTTGCACCAAACAGTAGATTCTTCATTTTTCTCTTTAGATAAGATAGAAATATCAGACGAGAAGGTACGAGGAAGAAACACGCCGTTAGCTGGCTTATCATCTCTGATCCAAATTTCTGATACCCTTATACTACCATGAAAGACCAGGCAGATTATAAAGGAAATATATAAGCATCATTTTACTATTGAAATGAGACAGACAATAAACATGGAAAAAAACCATGGCCGTTTGTATATGAACGTATGAAAATGACAAAAGGAAAAAAAAAAAAGAAAAAAAAGAAAAGAAAAAAGAGGCTATTATTTACATATAATTAACAGGAAAGAAGGGGAAGGAAAAAAAAAAAAAAACCGTGTTTCGATTTAGTTGTTGGTCATGGTTAAGATGGAGAACACAAACTTTTCTTCCATGCATCATCTTTATGCTAGAACCTCACCTCTTTCACATGTTGTTTGTGATTTTTTTTTTTCCCGCTTTGGTTATGCCTAATCTGATGAACAAATCCATGATTCCACCATACCTTCACTTCTTGTAGCCACATTCTCCGGCCCTTTATCTCCATGAAAATCCGATGAAGAAGCCGCCGAGTAATTCAACTTGCCGTTGGTAACCCGCTCTGAACTATTATAACTTCCATTAAGTGACCTCAAGAGACCTTGATCACCGCCGTCTGGTCCGTTGTCGCTGCCCCAGTTGGTCGGAGGATTATTCTCGTTCCTCGACAACGTTACATCTGAAGAAACCATGTTTGGAAGCCCACTCATCATTTGTGTGCTGACATGCGGGTGGCTCAAAGCAAATTCCTCTAAAACGTTGCCCATTTTGAGGTGAGAATCATTGGGCGGAATTTCCAAGGAACCTTGAGGTTTGGAGCCAAGAATGGCCGAACTGGAGAGTTGGAACTTTGGCTGGGCTTGGAGGAGTGTCTGGAGGTTGAGAATCGGGTTCTGCATGTTCATGTTGAGAATATTCTGAGGCTGCTTCAAGAAGCTTAAATCTGAAGGGAGTTGGTAGTTACTCGAACTTGAGTTAGACGCATTATGAGTTGTATTAGAACCTAAAACATCAACCATTGAAGAGCCATGAAATGACATGGATGGAACTGAAGCAGAAGAAGAGGGAGAAGAAGACACAAATGGGGGTGGCTGAACTTTCTGAGCGTAGGGTCTCAAAAGGTACGGAGGCGGTGAAGGGTCCAAATGCCCTGATCTCAAAGAAGAAGAAGCTGTGCCAAAAAGATCAAGCCGGCTTCTCGGTAAAGCCGAGGAAGTGAAAGGCGGTGCGGGGATCCCAGTAAATTCCTGAACCATGGCTCGAAAATTGGTGGTGTCTGTGGTCAGCACAGTAGTGGGTGCACGCCTAGAGGCTCTGGACCTTTTCTTTGGGTTTCGAGCCAAGTTGGTGTGATTCACTGGTTGATCGTTAGCAGCTGAAGTCCCGGAAACCGAAACTGAAGCCCGGGAAGCATTTTCTGCGGCCGGAAGGATCTGTAAGGTGGGAAAAGTACCCGCTCTGCCTTGACCACCTAATGGATTGGCCAAGAAAGTTTGGCTTTGGCTTGAGGATGAGGGCGTTATTAAGCCCCCATGATCGGTGGCATTTGGGTCAGATCTTAGTGTTTTGGACCACACCATATCGAGATTCAGAAGTGAATTCGGATTTGCGAGTGAGGCTGAGCGTGATGATGACAAGGGGTCGAAATAGTTTGATAAAGGGTCGAACATGGAGGAAGAGGAAGAGTGGGCTTGGTGGTGGTGGTGGTGGTGGTGCGGTACCTGCGACTGTGGCGGGTTAGCCAATGAACCAACGTGGCTTGGTGGGTTCAAGAAGGCTGAGATCGATTCGGCGCGTGAATCGTACTCCTCATCCCCACCACTTGAGGACTGCATACTACCACTATTTCCCGAATCCATTAGAGACACAGAGAGAGAGCCAAAACAGGAAAGATGGAAGACAGACAGAGATATGGAGAGGGCTGCAGAGAGATTTGCTTACTTATACAGACCCATTAAAGAGCAAGCTCCAAAACAAAAAGCTTGAGTTAACACCATGGACAGAGAAATCTTTCTGGAAAGAGTTAATCAGAAAGTACCCATGTTCCAAAGGCTCTGATCTGGAACTATGACAGTAGCTTTGCGTGCTCTTGCTTTGTCTTCGAGCAAAAGGGTATTAGAAAAGAAGAGGATAAACAACCCACGGATCATAAATTGATGGTTACAGAAAAAGCCCTGGTACTTTGGTTTTTACTACTTATGGGGTCAAGTTGAATTAGGGTTTCAAGGGCTCAGAGAGAGAGAGAGAGGGAGGGAGGTTCTTTAGCCTTTTCTTCTCTAAAAGAGAGGCTGCTTCTGCCTCCGGTTTCCCTCGAAAAGATCAGGTGGGGTAGCCATCACAGAGAGAGAAAGAGAGAGCGAAGAGAGAGAGAGAGAGAGAGAGAGAGAGGGACGACAGGGAAGGAGAATGGAGGCCAACTGGTCAAAGCAAGTGAGAGTTGTGGTTTTGATTTGCAGTGTGAAAGTAGGAAAAGATACAAGGTTGAGGGAGCCATTAGAATATAACATAGAGCTTTAAAAATAAATTATTTCTCAATTCAGCCACTGTTCATGATTTTTTATTTTTCGGAATAACGAGGTGGGCGAGCAACCAAATTAAGGGAAGATGGTGGTTGAATGGTATAAAGAAAACAGAACCACCTTCACCAGCGTTACTTTTGAAAACCCTGGGATAACAACAAAACAATTGGTGATAAATAAATCTCCGAAATGGATATTTAAGATAGTTAATCAATTTCACGACATTATTTTTTTATAAAAAAATAGAATAAAATTGTCTCTTCCTTTTGGGATTCGATTAAAAGAGGCTCGGAGTAACTATCTCGGTTCATTATACTTGCTGATCATCTGGCAGTAAATTAAAAATATTTAACAAGATTAATAGAAAGTTTTTTGCGTGGAAGCTTTGACTAAGTCAGAATCTAAGGCGAGATATTATTATAAGAAATTCTCGATATCTTGTATTATAATTGAGGATCCTGAGAGAATCTTTCACTGTCAGCAGCGGAAAACACAGGTGCAAAATCCTCTCTGCTTTAATCTATATTTTCCCACTGCTTTTTCCACATCCACTATATTCTTCTTCTTTAATTTCTTATAATAAATAAATCAATAAATCAATAAATCAATAAATAAAAAGGAGAGAGAAGCAACCGTTGGGAAAAAGAAGAAGAAGAAAGAGCCATCTTATGGATGGATGGATCAGTTCAACAACATCTGTGTTCGCTGCAACCATCAAAGCCTAAAAGAAACTGATGTTTGCTACTTTTTACATGATCTTCGGGAATATCTAATGTAACGTAATTAATAATATATTTATTACGCAACTTGGGTTCTACACGTCTTTTACTTATTCTACGTGTTCTTTTTTATTATTTTCCTAACCAATGGTCTGTACTTGCCCCTACAAAACCAAACCCTAACCCTAATAATCGCAATGCTCACGTCTTCCAACTCCACACGTAATGTGCAAAGTACTACTCTTAACCCTCCCCATGTTTGCTTTTGTTTTTTACTTTTCAATTATTTTCTTTTTGTTTATAGCTATTCTGCCCTCCTAACTTTACAGTTTGGGCTGCTACCTTAAACTGCCATGCACCATCCACAGATGTCCTCGCACGTGGCAAATGGTCCCTCAACCAGCGTCACCTACCTGTGTCTTGTTTGGTTTACTTTGAGGATGTAAACTGCTTTGGGATTTACTGTGAGTGGGCACCATCTCCGCCTACTCCAAAGGTGGACTGTTTGATATCATTTTCGACGAACCTGTACAATCCACGAGGACGTAACACGCAGAGTACTAGAAACTCATCTTGACCGTCGGATTGATGGGATCCCCTTTTGTGGATCGATTGCTCAATAAATGGCCCTCAAAAAGTCTAGGTATAGGCAAGTCAGGGATGGGAAAGGGGGGGGGGGGGGGGGGGGGCCCTTGTAATCTCAGAGTGAGCTTCCATTATTACGTGCATCTCTGCAGCAATGTGCACCTGCTGTTGCCCCCTCCTGGTGGCCGGTATAATGGTTGAAGAATTTTAGAATAAAGCTCGTCCGATGCCTCATTCTTCTCGCACGATAACTATCGGTCCCGACTGCAGAGCCAAACATTCAAAAGCCTTTTTCTGGGGCTTATGATTAAACAAATCTTACACAAGATCAAGTGAGCTCAATATGTCTAACCCCGCTAGTGTTGCTAGACAAACAGTACTGGGGTCCGTGACAATGAATGGCACCCATTCGGGAAGCTCAATCTCATAATTAAATTTGACAGCCTGGCGTGCTGTGATCACACAACGCATTTCTCTTTTTTTCTCACAGCTCTTGCTTTCCTCATTTAAAAAAAAAAAAAAAAAACAAAAAACAAAAAGCCGCCACACCAAATAATTTGGCGTTATTAGTCGGCCTACCCGTCGCCCTGTGCCGAGCTTTGTATTCATGCTCTTTTTGGCTTTCGACTTGTTCATTGTTGTTTCATTATCACCCAACAAAAACAACCAGATTGACCAAATTTGGGCCCAATCAATTAAGCTTGGCAATAACTTAGTGTTTTTCTTTTTCTCTTGGGTTCCAGGCAGATATCTAGAAGTTTATATGGAATCACCATTTTTGTTTTTCAGCGGCAGCTATATCCAACTGCATCTTCCTCATGTGGCGGGATGCTTTCTAATAGGAAGGACCTGTTTATTTTTTTAAAATTATCTTGAGCCGTAAAGATGGTAAATGGAAAAGAAGAAGACTCTGTAGCTTTTGAAAAGCTGCTTTTAATTTAGAAAGTCGCTTCAAATGTTCGGCTGGTAAGTGGAGGCTCTTCAGGAACTTCTTCTAGTCGGCTTGCGGCTGTGGGCAAACACCTAATTAAAGGGTGTGAGATTCACGTGTTGGATAACATCATTAATGTTTGACATATTAATCGATTTTTGGGGATCATTGCTAGAACAAATTGGATTAACATACTGCTAATAGCAAGTGTTCTATGAAACTGAACATTAACAACTTTTCGTAGAACCATTTGTACTGTTTTGAAAGTTTGCCCCCGCAAATGGTGGCTGAAATTCGTCAACCTTCTCATGGCGATTATAGTGACCCAAGTTGGTGCGTACAACGCACTGGGTTCGACTAAACGTAATATATATATATTCTATAATTTTTTTTTTCTTTTTGGAGGAAATCAGGTTATAATGATAATGAGTACTATCTCGATTGAGTGGAGAGGGATTCAGGAAGTAGTTACTGAGACGGTCGCTTCATTGTTCCCTGGTAACTATGAGTGACGAAGAGTGGCATGTGAGTCAGCCCCATTTCTGATGTACAATGCAAGCACGTTGAGTTTCATTTTTGGTGAGGTTTAACTTGATGAAAAAGGATCATGTCTCTAATGCTTCCCCCCAACCCACCAAAAAAAAGAAAAAAAAAAAAAAAAAAAGAGAAAAAGAAAGTGGAATATGTGGAGTTATAGTACGAAAAACGAAATTCTCTGCCCCTTGATATATTCCCCAAATCAGAATTTCTTCAACACCACTAAAAAGAATATTTCTCCTGTCTTTTCCCTTCTTTTTTTTTTTTTTTTGGGTGTGGCTTTCTGTGGTGGTTTCCTCTTTGATGTTATTCTATGCCAGGCATACAGAATCGAAGCAACAAAAGGGTTATGCTTAGTGGTGTTCAGTTATGGCTGTATGTCATTTTCCTTACCGGGGAAAAAAGGCAAGAGAAGAAATTGGAAAATTTTATGAAGCGAGAACCTTTTTTTGTTTGCCATTCTTTCGGCAAATCTTTTGATTTTTCGAATTACGGTAAACTCGGAAAGAATATTAATTTAGACTCAAAAGGTGAGGCACATGGTATTTAAACATAATTAACAACAGAATTATAAACAGCTCTTTTTGGTATCGAACCGTTTTTTCATTTTATGTTTCCTTGACCTTTTTATATCCATATTCATATATCTTAATTATTTAATGTCCTTATTCATATACCCTATTTAGTACTAGATCAATATCTTTAAATAATATAGAAGGATTTCACAAAAAAAAAAAAAAAAACTTAAGAACCTTTTTATAGTAAATATGTGAATGCAAAGAAGATGATGTACGTATATTTGGTTAGAATACCTAAATGAAATGAATAAAGAATAAGATAAAAATTTAGTAGGGCCAGGAAATAAAAAATTATGAATGAAAAGGAGATCAAAGAGGAAAGAAAAATATCAAAACAATGCACGTGAACACATATTTTGATTAAGAGTTTTAGGTTTTGTAAACCCCTTATAATAATAAGTCATTTTATCTTCTTGTAGAGATTTTTTTTTTTTCTCTTTGCCTTTTTGTTTTCAAAAAAAATAATAATCTTTTGCTTTTGGATTGAAGTACAAAAAGCGCTTGATTCTTTTTTTGTATTATTTAGCTGAGTTAATAGCTGCCGTCTTGGTCAAGTATTGAGAAAGTAATGCCCGTCCAGAGAGGTGGCTGGAAACTTGATGGAAGCTTCTTCTTCATACCCCATCCTCTAAAGAAGAAATAAGCGGCTCCATGTGAGCTTTGGGTGCTGTACCGACTGCGATGTGGGCCAAATCCAAAATGCATTAGACCTGAATTTTGTTGCTCGAGGACTACCTAACCCCAATAATCAATTTTCGGGTCCGTTTCTACCACGGCTACGTACTTGATTAGACACCACTTGGCCTTTTCTTTCTTATTTTTCCCTTTCTTTTTGACTTCAATGTAAAAACTCCCTCCAAAATCAAATGTAAATTTTCATTTATCTCGTTGAATAGGTCAGCCAATAAACAGATCTAGGGACCGCAGTCGCGTTTATTTTCAAGAAAAATACTTGGTCCTTGTCGATCAAAATACGCAATAATTTAAGTTAGAATCTTGTGTGTTCAAAGCCTTGGCTCTCCTTTTCACGTCCTTGACTCTGCTTCCCCGTGAAAATTCCTCCTTCAATGAAAAGCAGTAGGTAGAGAGAGCACAGATCCATCCGTTTCCACCTAATACACTGCTAATTATTTTGGGTCTCGTATTCTGAGCACAATATAACACATGAAGCTGCTTGGGTTTGCTTGTTTTAGTCTTGAACCTAAAATTAATGGATGGGTTTGATATGAAAGTGATATAAAGAGCAAGCATAACTTTCATGACAAGAATGTAATCACGATTAAAGGAAAAGTTGGAAGTAGAAGTTGCCCCACCCCACCTAACAGCATCAAAAAGTTCTTACAGGCCGTTTTCAGTTCATTTCGCTCTCTTCTGGGTCCGATCAATTGACTTCGCCTATTTTTTAACCAGGCATCGGTTCTGGGTTGTAAATCCTCCTTACAGTCAATAACGTCAGCTTCTTGCTGTTTCCGATAATAAAAGTTGTGGCCAGGACTCTCCCGCTCACAGGAGGCTCCCAATTTCAAATTTGGGACTAGAGTTCTTCGTTTGGGTCAAACGGCTCGAAAAGTCTTCGTCCTTAGGTGGTCCTGTGGAATTCGCGTCCACAAGTTCCTTCCTGTTCGAAGGGGAGGTTTGACGGATGACTTGTCTGGCCTGGCCTGGCCTGGCCGCAGCACCTGATCTAAATGCTCTAACGATTCCATCGAGACTTGACAAATTGTGAGCCCCTCAGCTGCCAGTTTTCCGCCCTCTGTCTCTGCAAACAAAGAGACACCCTCGTAAATATCTCACCTATGTTGTTATAATGGAGGCCCAATACTGTCTCTTCCAAAAAGTCCAAGCCCAATCGAGATTAACCCTGATCATGGATTTTGATCAGTGTATATATCATATGCTTCAATTGTACCGACTTAAACACTGTATGCTCATAAAACACGTATCAGCCATGCAACCACGTGTCTCCACGCATGAGAGAACCTTAAACCGAGCAAAACCCTTCTCTTCCAGACTCGAGAAAATTCCAGTATTCATTGTGAGAGTAACAGAGGGAGGATGTCGAAAAGTTGGCTTCGCCAAGGCTACAACAAGGCAGCTCGTTTACTTGGCAGGTTAGACCCAAAGAACAGGGATTTTCCTGTGCTGGAAGGTCATCCTGTGGGCCAAGAGCATGCAGAGCAAGCTTTAGAGGCCCATGGAACCATCGAAAGCAAAATTGAAAAACTCATAAAGGAATTCAGAATCTACAGGTGGAGCCCTGACAATCCCAACCAGAAGCCATACCTTAAGTCCTACTTTGTCGATCTCTCCAAATGCGGACCCATGGTAACTTTTCTCTGATCAATGCAGTCTAGTTCTTTATTTGACCATGGCTAAGCTAAAGTTTGAGCTTTAACTAAGACATGGCTAGTAAAGAGATTTCAAAATTCGTTGAATTTTCGGTATGTGCTGCGATATGGGCCAAAGTCTAGGTACCTGTTTGTGAAACTTTGTACAGGTTTTGGATGTACTGCAGAAGATAAAAGCAGATGACGACTCAACCTTGAGCTATCGGAGGTCATGCAGGGAAGGAATATGCGGTTCCTGTGCCATGAATATAGACGGGACCAATACTGTGGCTTGCCTGAAGCCTATTGATGTAGACACTTCGAGGCCCACTATTATAACTCCTCTGCCTCACATGTTTGTGATCAAAGATCTGGTTGTCGATCTCACCAATTTTTACCAGCAGTACAAGTGAGTTAAGACTCCTTATTAGTGCTATTTTTTGTTTCTAGCTGCACATATGCCAGAATGATAATTTTGTCTTCTCGAATGAAATTTGGACTTAACTGACCTGCAAATTCAACCCCACCGAATTTGAATAGGATTACATGGAAACCCAACACGATAACTTTCTTAAACATTGACTCGATGGTGTGATGTTAGATATTTAATGTACGCCCTTGTCATTGATGGAAGAAGTTCGAGATTCCAGGCCCACTTGATGTGATTGTAATTCAAGTTTTGAAATGTCATGTTGTATGTTAAAAATTTGGATTTCTTTTCCTTTTCAATAACTGATTACTCTTGTCTCCGTGGTGATTTTTATTATCTTTACTTTTGCCGTGAATTACTTGTAACAAGGATAAAAAATTAACTATAAAAGTAAAAATGCGACAAAATCTAAACCATCAATTGAAGATGAGCAAATTAAATTTGAGTAATTAGTAATCTTGCAGTATGATACCAACTCCTCTAGTTCTAGTGGGTTTGGACGTGCATGGTTTTTCCTTTTACTTATTTTTTTTTCCCCTCCCTTCCTCTTGTTAACACTACTTGGGTGGAGTATTCTTTTGCAATGTTTTCAATTACAACAAAGAAACCATTTTAGTAAGTTTGGAAATGTGCAACTTTTTCTTAATGACCATGACATAGATCGATTGAGCCGTGGCTGAAGACCAGAAAAGCCCCGGAGGATGGGCGGGAATACAGGCAATCACCTGCGGACAGAAAGAAGCTAGATGGGCTGTACGAGTGCATTCTATGTGCTTGTTGTAGTAGTTCATGTCCTTCCTACTGGTGGAACCCGGAGGATTTCCTGGGGCCCGCAGCATTGCTCCATGCTTATAGATGGATTTCTGACAGGTAGAAACGTTCAACACTTAAATGTAGCTGTGAAGTTGTAGTGATTAATCTTGATTAATGCCGGTATGTTCACTTTCTATCCAATAGAAGCAAAATCTTTATGATAAATTTTAGAAGTAAACCAGCAAAATGTACTCTGTGGAATTTGCTTTTTACTGGTACAGATCAAAACGTGAGAACTCTATTTACTTGTTCATATATCATTTGTGGCATAGATCAACCCCATGTTATATGTTTTGTTTGGCTTTGGCAGCCGGGATGATTTCACAGATGAACGGTTACAGGCACTGACGGAGGACCAGAGGAAACTATACAGGTGTAGGACTATTAAGAACTGTACAACCACCTGTCCCAAAAGTCTCAATCCTGCAGATGCCATTCACAAGATGAAGACTAAGCATCTGCTTTCGCAGCCTGTGGAGAGGCTTGAGAGCCAGTAATGTTACTGAACTTAGCAGCCTCTGCCGGGGGGAAACGGTCGAGGGCTTGTAATGCTGTCAACTGTAGTACCATTAATGCCAACCATGTGTTAAACGATGAGTGTCGAAGTCACCAAGAAGGCTTACCTGCCTTTCCTGTTTATCAATCAAAATCTTATCTCTTTTTGGTGCTTATCTGCCTCACTTTTCTTTCTCCTATACTTTGTGGGTCATAATTTGGTGAGTCTAAAACGTTTTGTGTTTCATGACACTATCAACATAAATGATAAGGACATTAGTTAAAAGATTCAAAGATTTAACCTAAAAGTTAACTAAAAGGTTGGAGGTTTTTTTTAAAAAAATTTATACTTAATCTTAAATATCTTAATTTTTAATGGAAAATTCTTGTCTTCCACATAGCATCAACATAAATGAAAAGGATATTGGCCTTTTTTTTTAAAAAAAAAGCCTCATTTTTTAAAAATGAAAATGCTTCATTTTTGTATTTATCAAATATGAGAAGGACTATTCCTAGGAATTAGAAAAGGTGTTATTGACAAAAATACCAAATAATGTACCACTGTGTTTGATAAACAATTGCCTACACAAGGTTCAAGGAAGCGATTGGTTTTTTGTTTTTCTGCCTCCATGAAGGATAGAAAAGTCTCCAAAAAAATTCTTTGCAGTAGCGAGGATTAAGTTTTGGTTATCTGTAAATTGATGTAAAAAAATTTTTGAAGTGCATTTTTAGTTAATTATGAAATATCCATTATTTTTTGATGAATCGTTTATGTTAATTTAAAAAGTTTAAATATATTTTGATGATGGCAAATGTTTTTCGCTTAAATAAACTTTGAGAAGACTTATATTATATCTCGATATACATTTGAAATTGTTTTCATTTCATATGCGATATACTTTTTGGATCACTCAAGAAAGAACATCACGCCTAGGAAGAATGGCTTTTGGAGTATGAGATGCTACAAGGATTATATCGTATTATATATGTAAAAGAACATAAAAATAAATAAAAATCATTTCTTCATTTTTAAAACTCATGAAACACTGTTGTTTTATGAAAGATTGAAGCTTAGCCTTGGCTGTGTTTTATCTACATTGATATTCTTTTTATTTTATTATCATTCCTACGTTTAAACTTGCTGCTCTGTGTTATTTAATTTTCAAAATTTTATTGACATAAACTCTGTTTTATTTTTATTTTATAAAAACTAAACCATAACTATGTTCTTCATATGAATGGAAATTTGGATCTTCATATGCTTAAATTTGTTGATATCTTCGGTTCATAAACTTTGGAGTTTAAAGCGTAGCTTTGTGTTTAGCCTCACATATGCGTTTTATGCACTCCAAGCTTGCGTTTGGCCTATTAAACATTCATCCTATGTCATAACTACGGTCAGATCCAATGCACAGTCTCAATTCAAATTGATTCACAAAATATAGCCCATTCGGTCTTCTTCCAAAATTACAAATTGGTCGCTTTTGCTACACCTAAACTCTTACAAAAGACTTTGTAACAACATAACTCAACATGGAATTTGGAGGATTATTAGAGGAAAGACACTCCACCAAAATGGCCTATGACTCATTGAGACCAACTAGTTGCTTTTATAGTCTTTCAATAATCGTTTCTTACTCTATTGCTGTATTCTAATTTGTTGTCTTATGCGCCTTATATATCCCCTTGTATTTTATTGAATTCTTTGATTCCTTAACCAATGCGTAAGCCTCCTTTACAAAATAATACTTGCTCCATTTGACCAGTTACATGTAACACTAGACTTTAATTCTTCCCTTGTTTTATTTGGTATCAGAGTTATTAGAGCATTTCATATATGTTATACTTTCTGCTTTTTACTCATGGCTAACAAACTACCCTATCCATTTTCCACTTTTGTCAACATCTCAAACTTTGTTACCTTAAGTTGTTTGAGACCAATTGTCTTCCTTGACTCACCTAGGTAAATTCACTTGTTCAGTGCCAAATGATGTTGTGCTTTTTCACCAACAACTTTACATGCCCACTAGAGTTTCTAACAATAAATGAATAATAGAAGCTTAGCTTAGATTCTGAGTCTTGACATCAAAGTGACAAACTGGTAAAATCATGGCTTATTAGCATTTTGACTGAGAAAGTGCTTGGTCGTGTGTTTGAGTTGTAGACCTCCACAAGGATTTGAAGTGTTTTGTGAGTCCATTTTAGGTATCACATTGAAGTGTGCAAGTTTGATATTCAATTTCAACGTCACATTCTACAAAAGGGTACTAAAAGTTTATTTAATTATTTGAATGAATTTCAAAATCTTTACAAGTTGCTTAGTGTAATTATTGCTTCCTAAAGCCACAAAATTTCTCTACATGCTTGAAGAACTCAACAAAGATTATTAGGCCTTTTTGAACTTTTGTCTTTACCCTTATGTTTAAATTGCCTTCTCCTACCAGTATTGAAGTCATTGTCCAACTACATGCCTTTAATGCACATTTCTATTGGTATAGCTTCTCCTTTTCTACCACTAAAACTTCTATTTATATGGCTTAAAGGAATAATAATATAGGTGGACGTGGACATAACTCCAATTTCGAGTAAGTTGTTGACTTATTTGGTTAAGGATTTTAATAGTCTTCTCAGAACAAACAACAATTAACTAAGTCTAACCAACCTACCTAATACAAATCCAACCCTAACCAATTTGGCAGTAGACTTGTTTTCTGCCAAATTTGCTCAAAATGGGGACATAATGCACTCTAATGTTATCAACAATTTGATCACACTTACTAATTGGATGATGTCTTATAATCTCTCTCAAATCTTTAGATGATGGAGTGTAGTTGGCAGATGAGTGGGTATCTATCACTTTGTTAACCTCTTGTGTAAACTATATTTTGTAATCAACATTTACTCTCATTGGTAAGAGTGAGAGCATTCATATTGGAGATGTTTATGTTAAAAGCTTTTTTTGCTTTCTTCCTTTACACTCCTTTTTGTTTACTTTGCTTATAAAATGCAACTTATTGTTAGTCTTTTTGCTCACCTTTAATTTTTCTTACTATTTTGAGTTTGACTCTTATAATTTTCTCATCAAGAATCAATGGACCCAAACAATATTGACCAAGGGTGTTGGAAAAGTTAGGCTACATGTCTTTTGGATACTTCTATTGTAGAAAACCATGACTCTCGAGGTTACAAAACCTTATTTCTCAAACCAATCATTCAACCTTTAGTTTTTATTTATTTATTAGGGCCAATATGATTTCTTAGTGCTTTAAATGTCAACTAATTATCTCTCAATCCTCCATAGAGGTTGAGTACCGAGCTTTGGTTGTGGCTTTTGTTGAATCTAGTAGTTCTATTCTATCCTTCATGATCTTGATGTTTTAAAGCCAAACCCTAAAACAATTTTTGGTGATAATCTATCTGATTTGTTCTTGACCATTAATCATGTTTTCCACAATAAAGTTAAACACATAAATATGGATTATTACTTTATTAGGGAAAAGGTTGCTCAAGAATCTTTTCTCACTTATCACATTTTAGATGATTGGTAACTTGTTGATATTCTCATTAAACCATTAAACAAACACTCCTTCCTCACTTTTGTGGCAAACTTGGTGTTAACACTTTAATTTTAAGGGGGACTATTAAACATTTAGCTCATGTTACAACTATGGTCAAATCCAACACATAACCTTAGTCCAAATCAACTCACAAAATAGAACCTAATTGAGATTATGAGATTGGTCGCCTCCTCCACACCTTAGCTCTTTTATAAAAGATTCTAGAACAACATAACTCAACATGAAATTTGTGTTGGTAGCCCATCCTTATCAAACAGCTAAGAAGATAAGAATATAAGAGTTTGAATAAGAAGATAAGAGTTTGAAGTAAAAAATGGATGCAACAGTAGTAGGAGGCAGCAACCAAGTTTGAACTTGCAAAATTTGACAAGTTGTATACTGTTTTGTAATCATCTTATCTACATGAAAACAATTGTAGAACAACTTGGAAATCTCTTGAAGATAAAGTATTATGTCTCTAGTGTTTAATGTTTGTTTATAAATTAGATGTTTGTGTTAGATAACGAGAGAGTGAATGCCCTAGAGAGAATTTAGTTTTTGCAGAAATTGAAAATAGAGCAGTTTTTTATGTCAACTTTGAAAGCTTGTAACTTTCTCCTTACTAAATGAAATTTCGTGTTTCTTGTCTATATCTCTTCCTAATCTTGTTTAGTTTATGTTAGAATCAATTTTTGTCTTATTTTACTACGTATTGAGTTACAAATTGATTCTACAATTTGGAGTATTGCTAGAGGAAAGACATTGCACCATAATGGATTGTGACTTATTGAGATTAGCTGGTTGTTTTATAGCTTCTTAATAACTCTTTCCTACTTCACTATTGAATTATGATTTGTCATCTTGTGTGCGCTGAAAATTCTCTTATATTTTGTTGTATTCTTTGATTTCTAGCCTATAAATAGGTCTCCTTTGTACAACAATAATTATTCCTTTTTACTGATTATATATAACACCAAAGTCTTCAAATTTTTTTTCCATTTTTTTACTTGGCTTATTGCTCTTTTGCCAAGCTTATGTGTCTTATACAAACCAAGTCCACACTTTGGCCCCCTGTTCTCTTCCTATGCATTATATGTTCAATTTTTCATTGTGTTTTCCATGTTTTATGCAAGAGAACAAATAATAAATAAAAAAAGTGAAATCTCCATCTTGTATATTTTATACATTTGTTCATATTGGATATATTCTTCTGAGTATTCCCTTGTAGAACACTCAAATTGTATTATTTTTTTCATTGAAGTAAAATATTTACTTCAAATTGAAAAGGTTAAAAAAAGAAAAGAAAAGACTAAAGGGGTTTCAGTCAAAAATCCTAGACTATCAATTAAGCTTTGAATAGTTTTCTTTTGCCGGATTAAGGTTATTTTGTCATGCTATTTGCATGGCATATTGTAATTTTTCTGGGTGTGGAAACTAATGGGAGATTGATATAGTGGAGGAAACACTAGTTGGATTAAGCTAGTGAGATAGTGGACATAGGGAAGGCTAACGGTAGCCCGAATCACTTTAATTTGACATTCGATACTTTTTTTTTAACTCCTACTTCATAACTGGTGATTGCATCCTTTGTATATTGTTTTTATCCATGTACAAAGCAAATAAAGTGAATTAAATTGCACACTTTCTCCATAAGAAGAGTCAAACCAACCTGTAGAGGCTTGGGCGAAGGCCTGGTTACCTGGCCACTAAAACAAATGATACTGGCCAATAGGTCACTCATCCTAATACTAGGATGGGCTTGATTATATAGACACTAATGCACCAGATCTTATCAAAACTCTGCAACTAAACATAGTTGGGAGAGAGTAGTACTAGGCGGGGTGCAACACAAGAACTTCAGAGGAGGTTACCCTAGAGCCGAACGAACAGTTCCAGTTGGATTGGACCAAAACCGCCCCATTACCTTAATGCCTCCACCTGGATTACAGGCTCGCGTTACAGGATTAGGCAACATACCCAACCCATGTTGGAAAAAACTTGTCTCAAACGAGACTCAAACCAGGATCTAACATTAATTATAGGTTGATAATGAGTTGAAATAAAATAAACAAAATGAGAAAACGTACCTGAAGGTGACTGCATCTTTATAGAAGGATCTTGGGCTAAGATCTTACCCTCTATTACTTAATCGTGCTAGCCGATGAGAAGCTGGAGCTCAGAAACGGAATCAGATCAACAAAACGTGGTCGGGAAGTGTTCACTCTCTTTGGGTAGCATAAACGAGAATAATGTTTCTCTTTTAAACGGATACTGTGAACAGTGTCCGTAAACAGTACATGCACTGTGCATGAACAGTGATCACTATGAAATGACCATTATACCCCTACCACCAACATTGATTCCGTATACTGAGCCCAATGCACATAGTTTAAGCTAGAGGGGGGACTTAGCCGATATAACATAACATGTGCTAACTAAATAGTCCTGACTCATCACAGTTCTATAAAGTGCACTAAGGCCCACACTGGCTAGTACCATACTCGCAATAAGGTCAAAAAATCTGTCTAATTAACTGAACCAATATTTTTACATTAACACACCCTCATAAGAGAATTATTTATGCTCATTGATAAAGCCCACATTACATGAGCTTACAAAATAAGCTAACAATCTCCCACTTGGGCATATCAATGTGCTAAAATAATTATTATACGCACCCGTGCGGCAGAGGTGTCCCAAACAGAGTCTCTCAGAGCAGATTTTACGCACCCCCTCTCGAGGCATGCAACCGCACGGGCCATGTCGGGGTAGGAGCCGCTGCTTCGACACAGCTCACAACGTGAGGACCCCCGATCATGAATGGGATGACCAGTCCCAGAAACCAAGTGCTCTGATACCAATTGTTGGAAAAAGCTTGTCTCAAATGAGACTCAAACCAGGATCTAACATCAATTATAAGTTGATAATGAGTTGAAATAAAATAAACAAAACGAGAAAACGTACCTGAAGGTGACTGCATCTTTATAAAAGGATCTTGGGCTAAGATCTTACCCTCTATTACTTAATCGTGCTAGCCGATGAGAAGCTGGAGCTCAGAAACGGAATCAGATCAACAAAACGTGGTCGGGAAGTGTTCACTCTCTTCGGGTAGCATAAACGAGAATAATGTTTTCCTTTTAAACGGATACTGTGAACAGTGTCCGTAAACAGTACATGCACTGTGCGTGAACAATGATCACTATGAAATGACCATTATACCCCTACCACCAACATTGATTCCGTATACTGAGCCCAATGCACATAGTTTAAGCTAGAGGGGGGACTTAGCCGATATAACATAACACGTGCTAACTAAATAGTCCTGACTCATCACAGTTCTATAAAGTGCACTAAGGCCCACACTAGCTAGCATCATACTCGCAATAAGGTCAAAAAAAATCTGTCTAATTAACTGAACCAATATTTTTACATTAACACACCATCATAAGAGAATTATTTATGCTCATTGATAAAGCCCACATTACATGAGCTTACAAAATAAGCTAACAACCCAAACTCTGACTTTTGACGATGGTGATATATTTTCCAAGGTCGAAATCGGCTGTTGGATTTTAAGTTTCAAAATACAAACTCTCCCCTATTTTTGGGACCCATCTATAATACTAGACTCTCTTTTCTTGTATCTTTGGAAAGAAGGTAAAAGAAAAAAATTTAACTCTTCTCTTTGATCCAGAATAGGTCATAGAACAAATTTTTGGTTTTAAACGTTATAAATGCATGCCGTTTGCACTGTACTTCAAATATCATTCAAAAGAATAGTAGAAGAGCTTTGTGTTCAAGAGTTGTGCATATATTTTGATGCATACTACCAGGAATGAGGGATGTCGCAAAAATAGACGTGAAGACTGGATACGATAGAATTAGGGCAAAACGCATTTCTGATAACATTTAATGGGCCACTTCGCGCTTAGCCTGTGGGCTTTGTGTAAACAGCCATGTTCTCCCTCGCCCACTGAATGCAAATTCTATGATAAAACAAAAGGAGGTTCTTGAATAATTGGGAAAAATAAAAATATTGGGGCGTGATCAGCAAGGCAATTAGCAGGACGATCAAGGAAGAGCGGTTCTATGTGTTTTCTGAATTCCCTTAAACAAAAATCTGACATGGGTCTTTACTTGAAAGAGCTTCCATTTCAGGGGAAAGCCTAGGAAGCTATGTCCGTTTCTCGGTTTCTTTTCTTTTCCTCCAAACGCCGCTCCACAGAGGCTATCAATCTACTCAAGAGGTCAGTCTTTAAAACTAGTAAAGCGTCGGTTCTTTGTCTCTCCGCTTGATGGGTTGATTTATTGCATCGCTCTGTTTACTCATCATTTCAGTATAACTGATTAATAGTTTATAACTTGGTGGGTATCTTCCGTTCATCTTGTAACGAAGTAAGTCAATATGATTAAGCCCTTTATTTGTTCGGGATTATCCAGTTCAGACTTCAGTACAGTGTCGCCCATTTGGGAGTTTGTGGCTCCTCGCTTGGTTTTGGTACTTGGATATATCTGTAAATGGAAGTCTGTCTTGCTGTTTGAAATTTTATTTTCATGCTTTTTCCATGTGCAATATAACTGCGTTTATCTTGAAAGAGCTTAAGCAACGGGGAGGCTTGTTTATTTCGGCCATCTATATCTTTCTAAAGATATTTTTGGTATATTCACGCGTCTGATGAAAGCATGATTACTGATCAAAGAGAAGGTTTTTGTGATTAGCAGTGAATAATACCTGGAATGGAAGAACCTTTCGCCGGTTCAAGCGTATGTTCCCTCCCCAGCTTCCTTCCTCTTCATTGACTCCTTTAAGCTACTACTACCACTTCCCTTGCCCCTCCTCAGTGATCCTTTGACAGCCACTATTGTACCTTTGCCGCCGCCACCACCACCTTCTTTCCTCCACTGTTCTGCACTCGCAACGCCTCCTTTTCCTCTCTCATTCCTCCACTTCTTCCTACATCCACTGCCTTTCTACAATCACTACCGGCTGATTTTTATAGTTTTTTTTTTGTTGGTATTATAGAGAAAATTGATGTCAAAATAAATGGATCTTGAATAAACTTTTCCGTGCATATGGGATGGTGAACGTGTTAAGATATATCCTCATATCCGGGAAACCTTTTCCAAGGCTTCCCTATGTGCTACATAGCACAGTCTCTTGTTTTCTGGTTCTCTACTGAATTTTTACTTCATATGTATGTCTTGTAGGTGTGGTGCATTGGGGAAGTTTCAATCTTGTAACTATACGAAAGCATCGGGATACAATAATGGAAAGACACGTATTAATCCTGTACTGCCTGTTGAAACAGAGGCTTCTCGCTCGTGGGGTCCTTATATTATTGTAATGCTGCCACAGCCCTGAATAATCTCTCACTTAATATGTGCTACTTCTTACTTGCGATGTGCCTTTTGTGAAAACCATGAATAATAAATAATAATAGATTTCTCATTGAAGTCAGAATTAATAATAATCTCTATATGTTTATATTTAACCATTATGTGTTTCCATTTATTTTATCATTCCACAGATAGCTGCTGTAACTGGTTTTGCTGGGCTAGCAGGTTTTATTCATTATAATGATGAGAGAAGAGCAATCTTAAAAGGTATGTGTTTTTATATTCTGGTACCGCCAAGTTACTGCTTTTAATGGTCTGGAAGTTGGAATCTGAAAGTTCATGACTGGGAACTTGTATGTTGTTGGCTACAGCTTGTCATTTCAGTTTCCTTTTCGTGTTCTTTTTCTATCATTTCAGTTACATGAGGTTGAATAATTTGTTTCTTATTGTTTATCCCAGAGAAAATGAAATTAATGACACAATTTTGTGATTTGTTGTCAAAATCATGAAATGAGAATCGGATGGTTTGGTTACATTGGTCCATAAGTTGGATATCCCAACAACTCAAGAAATTGAGTTTTTGAGGTTTTCTTTGGGATACTAACGATGATTTAATGGTTTCAATCTAAACACCTCAATATGCAATTTATCTGGTTGTTGAAGCGAGAAGGCAATGACAGTAGACTGTGTAGAATTTGTTAGTTTTGTCTATTATGAAGCTTGTCATCATTGCTATGTAACTCTCTTCTTGAAGAACATACAAAAAAACAGTGATTCTATATTTTTCTGCATACTGGATAACTTCAGTGCTGGAATGGAAGTTTTTCGCTGTTTGGACTTAAAAGTAATGTTTTATCCTTTCGGGGTTGATCAGTTTTTCACTTACTAAAGTTTCCTTGTTGACGATCCTTACATGTGGAAGAAGAGAATATGGGAGTTAACCATGTATACATCATTGCTTTGAAAGATTTGACATTATGGAGTTGATATAGCATCTGAGTAGAATGATAAATTAGGTGTTATGCTTGCCATGAAATGATGTAACTGATGTCTTTTAGAGAGTCTGGTACTGATGGATAAATGAGTCTGCTTTTTCTGACAATCAGAACATATGCTTCTGAAACTCGTGTTGATCTGGTTTCCCTGATGAGTACCGGTAAAATCTGGTGCTGACCAGTAGTTGTTTCTGTTAGGAGGCTATTGGATACAGCCGTACATCCCCTTTTATTGTTGTTGCAACAAAGAAAATTTTCATTTTGTTGCAACCACCTTGGCTTGATATGTAAAACAGTGTGCACACACTGTATCCAGTTTGTACAACTGAGTCCTTTCTGTAGTAACCTGTAATGGTTAGTACCAATTAGCCATGAGAGTTCCAAAGCAGAATTTGCTTCATACCTAATATATCTGCCTTCTCTTTATGAGCTACGAATTTAATAATGCCTTTTTCTTCTACTTTAGAAGAATGCATTAGTGGGAAAAAGACTATTTTGGAATTTAGGGAGGAGAGGAATGGTAAAATCTTGTACATAGGTTCTTTATTCCATATTCACTAGGTTCCTGTATTGAAGATGAGTAAACTTTTGAATGCATAGGGTGAGCAACAGAACCAGCCGCATGAAAAAACCTGTCCTAACTAAATTTGAAAGTTGAGCTTTTTGGTCCTCTTTGTCTTGTACCTTCACAAATTTTCTGAATCAATTGAGTCATCAAGTGTGGGTGTGGGGTATAGACATGGAAGCTTTGATATATCATTCTCTTCCTACCCTTCTGCCCTTCCCCGTGAGTAGAATGGAGAACCCTTTTGCTATTTAATTTGATTAGTTGACTTGTCGAGCATGTCAAGGAGTCCAAAATATTGGAATTATGAGGTCAAAATTACACTTGAAAAGTGGGAACCAAATAGGGATAACACTTAATATTAGGGAGGGAGAATATTTTCAAGCATAATAAAATGATGAATATATGGTTTCTCCTCCTTGACACAAGTAAGGCGAGAACATATTTACGGACCTGGAGGCCTGTCTAAAGTCTTAGCACATTCAACTGGAATGGAGTATGTAGCAATGTTTTTAGTCCAAAGTCTTCTAGCTCGTGATGTTTTTTAAAATTTTTGCAGCTAAGATAAAAATCCTGTGGTTTTTCCAAATAACTGTGCTCCTTTTAATAAGCTTCAATATTTTAACCTGGTAGTCAAAATTTTAGGCCTGGGAAAGCTAGGAAGAGCTGATATTTTCCCAGGACTAAGGCCTATAATTACTTGCCAACTCATGGCTACAAATATTGCCTCTAGAGCATGGTGGTATAAGGAGCCTGAAATGGTTTAGCAGGTTTATATTATTTGCCAGGTTTGTGTTATTACCATCCACCAACAATAAGAAAGCAAAAGCGACTTGAATTTGGGAAGATAAAAGTAACCCCTCCTAGAACCATACCCATGGAAGTTGGGAAGATAAACGTGACCCCTCCTAGAACCATACCCAGATCAACTATTTATGGCATTTCTCTATCCACAAATAAATCGTCACTGTTGTAGGGTTTTGTTTACAAGTATTAAATTAGTTGCATGATCTGACTCTTGTTTTGTTTTCAATTTGAGATGAGAAGGTAAGCATGAGAAATGTGGACTGTCAACTATGTGGTGGAAACTAAATCGGTTGAAATCTAGGCTTCTGGATTTGAGTTGGAGAATAAAGTTTTGATGAGATATTTAACGAAATAGCTTGTTTATCCTAATATTTCTCTTTATTGACTCAGGCCAGGGTAACAAAAATGGTGGGAATAAGGTCAAAGGGCCAATAATAGGTGGTCCGTTCTCACTAATTGATACAGAGAATCAGTTTGTTACTGAGCAAAGTTTTCGTGGAAAGTGGATTCTTCTCTACTTTGGTTATACGTCATCTCCGGATGTTGGGCCAGAGCAAGTACAGATTATGGCCAAGGCCACGGATATACTAGGTTGACATTTCTGTCAAATAAAATACATGTGATACTGCTTTGCTGTTATGATAACTGAAATTCTGTAATTTTACTTTGAAATTAGAGTCAAAACATGGTTCCAAGATTCTACCAGTGTTTGTTACAATTGATCCTCAACGTGATACCCCGTCACAACTTGGTGCTTATCTTAGAGGTGAGGATTCCTTGACAACTTACTGCGTCTGCTGCTTGTGCTAATCATTAGAGTTACAAATGACGTATCTGATCCTCCGTTTTTCCTGCACTCTTTTTTCATCTTTTACCTATTGCAGAGTTTGACTCGAGAATCGTAGGATTAACGGGACCTGCTTCAGCTGTCAGGCAGATGGCACAGGAGTACCGTGTCTATTTTAAGAAGGTGGAGGAGGAGGGAGATGATTATCTTGTTGAGTCTTCCCACAACATGTAAGCTCTTCTCACCTTTGCACTCTTTATGTTTTCCGATTGACTCAAAGTGGTTGTAACCTACCTTAAACACGCAGGTATCTGCTGAACCCAAATATGGAGGTTGTGAGATGCTTTGGTGTAGAGTACAATGCAGAGGAGTTAGCAGGGGCAATAATAAAGGAATTGAGGAGTAATTTGACGTAAGATTGCCAATAATTCTTCCATTTGGGGTGGAGGCGCGCCCCGGTAAGGGAAATATTATGTTTAAGAGAGCTATTCTAACATGACCATGGTTTTGTGGTTATTCTTTTTCCCCATTTTCTATTTTTTAAAAATTCATACTCAACTGAGTTCAAATGTAACGCATGCCAAGGCAGCAGAAAGATGAAGTGTAGAGCACGGAAAGATGAACAGAAATACATTTCTTGAGGGCTATCTGTAACGTTACATTTTCTTCCATACGCAGTGCTTACTCTGCATTCTTTTGAAATGAAGTGTAAATCACCATGATTGGTGGTGCTTCCATTGCATAAGAGTAGTTGTCTAGTTATGCATCCTTGAGCGTGGTTGGTCGATTTTGCAGCTGGTTGATATGCCAAGATGAGCTTGATGTTGAGTAACCTAAGCTTTCCTTCAGGAGAAGGTGGGATTTGAAAACAGGTTCAAGGAAAAGAGGAACTGACAAGCTTCTCAGATAGGCCTGTTGATTTTGACTTTTTAGGGCGAACGGAGAAACTCTATTTTAATATGATATTCTTAAGGTATATGCAGAACAAATATCAATGAGTTTGCTAAGATAGCAGCTGTAATAACCCCACGTAGCCCTGCTGTCAAATATCGTATAATTTGGCTCGCCAAATGAGTGCAACACACGCAATTGAACATTGAGGAGACCTACCCTAATTAAATCTTTGGGATTGTGTTAGGTTTTTTGGATCTTCTGAACGTGTGAGTTCATGCAATATATAGAAATTTTATGACTTTTTAAGAAAATGTCCACTTTTGTTATTATTTTTTCCCAATGATCCAAATTTCTATTTTGGGCGAAATTTCCAACGGACTGGGAACGGTTGTTTTTCCTTCTCACCATCACTGAAATTAGCTGTGACATAATGTTTAGAACATTAAAACACGTAAAGAGAATTTTATCACTCTCAAATGTCAAATTACCAGAAACCAATCTAGCAAGACAGCATTTAAGGATGCAGTGAAAGCCCACGTAAGTGTCGGATAGAGCAATGCGATTACTACGAAGAAACGAAAATTAGTAGGTTCCAAAATAACAAATCTAAGATGGGAAAAAAAAACACACCCAAAATAGGAATAAAAAGTAGGGAAGCAAATGGTAATATCATAAACAACTAATTGGCTGTAAACCATGTGTTGGGTGTTAAATCTTTAAGCATGTCATGGAAGGTTATGTGGCTTGCCACCTTCCTGCAACTGCGACATGTCTGCACGAGTAGCAGACTGAAACTTGAGCAATTGCTTGGTGGCAATGTGGGAGCCCTGAGCTGTCGTTGGCAAAGCACTATTTTTTTTTATTTTATTTTATTTTTTTTTTTTTTTTTGTGTTTCCAAAATATTTTGTTGATATTTCACAGCTGGCCCCGAAAAAGGAACTCCGACGTGCTTTCCTCTCTCTGTCTCTTGGCTGTGAATGAAATAAAGACAAAACCCCAGGCTCCAATAAGGAGCACGATAAGGCTAAGTCCTTTAATTTCTAAAATTCTAGAGATCCTCGTTTAATCCAAGACCGGGTCTCATGGTTTTCCTTTTCCTCCACGCAAGAAACACAAAAGAGAGAAGACGAATCAGAAAAAAATAAAATAAAATAAAAAGAGAAAAAAAAAATGAAGGTCAACTAGTGCAGTTTAATAATAAAAAATAAAACCTGAAATATTCTACGCTTTTCCTGCAATTATCACCTCAAATCATTGAGACCTAATTTCGTCACCTCGAGTATGAAAAGAGACGGGAAACAGAGGTTTGTTTTCTGCAAGCCGATTCGAAGGCCATGCAGATCATCTCCTGGGATTGTTCCTGTTGCAAACCTCTCTTCTAACACATTCAATTTTGAATTGTGGTATTGAGTTCAATCTTATATTCTCGTTTATCTTTGGAGGGTATTGATTTTGTTATATTCTTATCTGTTTCAACACCTCGCCATGTTCTTCTCATCTTCTGCAAAATAATAAATAAGCCTTCTCCTTTGTCATACAACTACGCCATTTACAAGAATTCGGCCGAGTGCTTGGGAGGTCGTTTCAGGAAAATGGAAGACAACTCGCCGGACAAGAAATCAAGTTGTGGTCTATTAAATGCAGTTTTCGGCCGACGTGGTTTTTGGCCAAGAAGATCTACCTCTACCAGTTCTATTCCCACCGCAAATGGTTCTGATTTCGTCAAGCCATCATGCACTCCAAATTCAAGGAGGCGACGAAGTGGCTCCGATGAGTCGTCCTTCCTTGAGGCCTCGACGATCACATCAGAATCATCATCGAAAGCAGTGGCAAGGCCTACACAAAATCCGCACCGGACTCCTCCTGTGTATCACCAGAACCAGGGCAGAAGAGCCCCTCATGAGGCTGCAATCGTACCCTCAGCAAGCGCAGTCCCAAAACAGATTGCTCCTAGCCAAGGATATGTCTACCAAGGTAAAAGGGTGACGAAGGAAGCCATTGGCATCTCTGGGGAGCTCGATAGAATGATCATGGATAATCAAAAAATAAAGGGAGCAGGCAATCTTGTTCGAGCTTCGTCAGGCAATGTCATGCTTTTTGGCAATCTAGGCAACTTGAGGCAATCGGGAGTAGGAAATGTTAATTCATATGACATTTTCGATTACCAGCCCAAGACAGCCAGAGAAGAAAGTCCAATACCAATACCTAAGGGAACTTACTCAAATAGTGTAATAGGGAATGTGGTAAAGAGTGATCACAGAGAAAGGACATCCAAGGAAGTGGAGACGAGTTCCCTGTGCCGGGCTCTCTCAACCAGAATGGATCCTGAGACATTGAAGATTATGGGCAATGAAGATTACAAGAATGGAAGGTTCGCGGAAGCCCTGGCCTTGTATGATGCTGCAATTTCCATTGATCCCGATAAGGCTTCATACAGAAGCAACAGAAGTGCTGCCTTAACTGCTCTCGGCAGGCTTCTTGAGGCAGTTTTTGAGTGCAGAGAAGCTATTCGAATTGAACCGCATTACCACAGAGCTCATCATCGTTTGGCAACACTATATCTCAGGTAAGGAGACTATTCATCACTTGACAATTGGAGAATGTACATAAATTTTGTGAGGTTTAACCTTAGCTGAGTTTTAAACATGGCAATACTAATTTTTATTTTTATTCTTAATTCTTGTTAGACATAATCGTTCTTTTAACTGGTGAGAATTCGGATAATTTTTCCTGTACACAGACTAGGGGAGGCAGAAAAAGCGTTGTATCACTACAAGCATGCCGGACCCGAGGCCGACCATGAGGACATTGCCAAAGTGAAAGCGCTCCAGGGCCATCTTAACAAGTGTACCGAGGCTCGCAGATTACGAGATTGGAAAACCTTGATTAAGGAAACAGGCTTTACCATATCTGCAGGTGCGGATTCAGCACCGCAGGTGAGACATAAGTTATCAAATTCCTACAGCTTAATCTATCAATGTTGCTCTTTATATTAGTCGTTTTGTGACTCAACTGGCTTTTGGTGTTTCTGAGAAGATTTTCGCTTTGCAAGCCGAGGCCTTGCTGAAGCTCCATAGGCATCAAGAAGCGGCTGACGCGATATTGAAGGGTCCAAATTTTGAGCCTGACGCCTGCACTAAATTCCTTGGACCTATTGGAAGCGCGCGTCTGTTGGCTATTCAGGCTCAGGTTGACATGGTAATGGGCAGGTTAGTGTTCCACATGCCTGGTTTATAAAATCTACAGTTGACACAGACAACCGGCAGCCTTTTATATTATTTTCTTTCGCTGGGCAACATACTGGGTTCTATCAATTCTAGGAGTCCCAATTAAAGATCTTGCTGGGATTGAAAGGAGCCAAAGGAAAATCTAAAGTTGAGAAAGTTTCTGCTCCCCACACCCCCTTAATAAAAACTAAGAAAGACCAGATTTTCTGGAATCACCGTCGATTGATGTTAAAAAGCTGACTGAAACCTGGATCCTGCCTCTCAAGAAATCGCATGGTCTGTTCCTGATCAGGGCTGATTTAAGATTTTGTGTATCAATTTAAGCCGCACAACCATGAAACATATGCCTAGGCATGATCTTTTCGTGGTCAAGTAATGATTTTCTTGGTTTCCAATTGACTGTACAGATTCGAGGATGCGCTGGAGACAGCTCATCGCGCAGCTCGCCTTGACTCAAACAACAGGGAAGCGAACGTAGTGATGAGGAAGGCTCGAGCTGTTTCAGCGGCTCGATTGAAAGGCAATGACCTTTTCAAAGCTTCAAGATTCTATGAGGCATGTGTTGCATACGAGGAGGGACTGGAGCACGACCCTTTCAATTCAGTATTGCTCTGCAACCGGGCTGCCTGCCGCTCCAAACTTGGCCAGTTTGAGAAAGCAGTGGAGGACTGCACCACTGCACTGAACGTGCGCCGCACCTACACCAAGGCTAGACTACGAAGAGCCGATTGCCATGCTAAGGTCACCAGATTACTTTTCAAACATTAAGTATTCTACTTCTTCTGCTGTGTGAAAACTGCCTATGTTAAATTTTGTTTGGGTGGTAATATACAGTTGGGAAAATGGGAAGCTTCAATACAAGACTACGAGGTCCTTTTGAAGGAAACACCGGGAGACGAGGAGGTGATGCGTGCGTTGTTGGAGGCCCAAGCACAGCTTAGGAAACAACGTGGTGAAGACGTGGGCGTGGATAATAGTCTTGCGGACTCTGTCCAAACCCTCTCCGAGTAGCCAGAGTTAGACCTACAGAAGGGAAAATCATCCACGCAAGCTGCTCGCCAGCACCGCCGTAGCTCTTGGACCGTGACGAGGACACAGTAACTAACAATGGGGAACCGGAGAAGGTAAAATTGGTACTTTTTTTTGGGGAAAAAAGAAAAAAAAGAAAAAGAAAAAAAGGCAATAGATTTAGCTCGACTCAATTTGTTTGTGTATAGTTCAGTGGGTGTAATCTTTTTATTTATTTATTTTTTAATTTTATTTTTTCCTCTGAGAATCTGTTCGTAATTTTTTTGTTACAAAGAAGCCGATTTGGAATTTTGTACCATCTCTCTTGCTTCAACTTCTTAAAAGTTGGACAAAAAAGATGTAACTCAACGGTCAACGGGAGTGGTTATGTAATGTTGTAAGCATGCATGTTGGATACACAGTGTGGCATTTCATGATTACTTTTTCTCTGCTTGTTTGTTTTCCAAGATTTTATTAATATCCCAAGCTTGATTGAGAAAGCAGGAAGTATGATTTTTTATGCCCAATGGATAATTGTTCCAACAAAAGGGCAAACTTTGCTTCTTGGCGTTTTGATATTTAACTTTCTGATCGGGCCTAACAAAAAGGGCCACGCGAGCTGTCCATTTCATAAAACTCTGAATCAGGCCGAAATGGGCTAAAAACAAGATATCGTACCATACAGATGGATGGGTACAGGACGACTTATCAAAAAAAAAAAAAAAAAAATCCTTAAAAAGGGATGGATTACGATACCATGGATCACGATATTGAATCATTTCTTGTCCTCAAAAAATTTCTCCACTTCATTGTTTACCTCAAAATGAGTCATATGTTGGGTCCACTTATCAGACAATACTCGCTTGATTTGTGGCAAATTTGATCATCTCATCAGGGAAAAGTGGTGGAGAAGAACCCCACATCACGTGATACTACATAGTATCAAGTCATATCGTTTCAAGTGCTGCATGTGTATATTGGAAGAGTTCCAGTAAATACTAATCTTCTTTATTTTACAAAACAAAGCATCCAAACAGCAAAGATCCGATTCCTACATTCAAAGTTCAAAGACTGTCACGACAGCATAGATCCGACAGCAATACATCCCATAAACCTTAATACTGACACGTACGTTAAATAACTGCGCTGTAAAAGTGAAAATCACACGCTAGATTTGAGACTTCCGCGGCTATTCTCAGAGATAGAGGGGCAGTAATTCCTGATGGCCGTGAGATCGTACGGCGCCGCGTCCAGAGCGAGCCACTGCTCCACCGTGAAGAGCTGCTGGGCGCAGGGGATGTGGGGGCCGGTGGAGGTGACCTCCACATAGTTGCAGTACCACCCATGGTGGGCCCCAGAGCCATCGGATGTGAGGTTGATCGCGCAGATCGGAGCGGCCAGGCACGGTGCTCTTCCGCTGAAAATATCCAGATTGCCCCTCTCGAAGTAGTTGTGTCCTGGCCTCATCAGCCCTCCCCAGGCCTCTAGGTTCCTGATCTCGACGTACTCCCCGTAGGTGTCGTACAGCTTGAGACTGATCACCGAGTCCGTCCCGCCCTTTATGATGGACCCCGTCCTAACATACACCGTGTACACGCAATCCTCGCCCTGCAAAACGAACGGCGAACGTTAGAACCTTGCAATGCCTTTTTAAGAGACATGGGGGTTTGGAGGTGGTGGGGGGGGGGGGGGGGGGGGGATATCTTACGTAAGATTGGGCGCTACAAGCGAGGGAGAGAAAGAGAAGAACAGAGAAGAAGAGAGTCTTGGTTGCCATGGTGAATCGGAAAGATTTGGACGGGTGAAGCTTCGTAGGCTACATGCGACTCCATATATAGCGTCTCAAAATCACTTCCTTACCTTCTGTTTTTACTCCTCTTACCGGTAAGCTTTGTCCATTTTAACCCAGGATATCTATTGCGAGAAGTCATTGAAGCCCTCCAACGGGGAAGGAAATAACTGAATCTACACTGACAGGTGAAAATTTGCTGCCGCAGTATGCAAGTGCGACGGCAGAAGCGGACAAGGATCTGCTGTCCGTGAACCACGGTCTAAGCTTTAATTATTTTGGCCGCGTCCCCTTTATTAGAGAGTTAGGAAGGCTCGGGAAACTTTTATCGGAGGCACAAAAGCATATTCTGGGGGGTACCCAATTGGTCAATACGATCATCTTCACACTTCATCATTGCAAGTGGCAAAGCGTCCGTGGAGCATTGAAAATGTACCTTTATTTACTGGGTCCTGTAACTAAGCAAACAAAGATGCTTTCTACTTGGTCGTCATATATACTTTTCTTTGCACCATGTGCATTTTCACGTGGATTCATAAACTCTGTGTTTCTGCCCATATTTTTATGAGGAATTCTATGTAGTTTCCCTTTTATATCTTATTTTTGAGATTGGCTATTAAATAATTGGTCTATTAAAAGTGACGATGTAGCCATATACAAGTACAAATTTGTATATGATACTTGTTTGGTGCAAGACAAAATATATATTAGAAAACATAGGTATTTTACAAATAAGAGTAATCTATAAGTGAGAATAGTCGACAATTAAGATAGTTTAGTAAATAATACAAGTCATATGCAAATAATAATAGATAAAAACAAAAGTGATTTATCTTTCTTTTTTTAAAAAAGAAAAAAATAAAAGTGTAGGTGTTATGTGCATACCTAATGTTTAGTTTAAGCACTCTCTAATCAATTAACCAATTGATTACAAGGGATAATCAATTCTTTAATCTCAATTACAAGTTCACACCTCTAATGTTACAAATTTCAAACTAAGCTTCTACAAGATGTGCAATATATGGTTAAAAAACTTCAAACAAATGCTAGAAAACCAATACATAATGATATAGACAAAAGCCCCAAAATTTAAACAAACCCTAGTACCGTTCACTTGTAAAAATCAACTCAATAACAATGTGATTAAAGAACAATGTAACTTTCTAACAAGTAAATAAGAGTAGTAATGAACTAAGATTATAATTACCAAGCGAAAAAAATGATTTCATAAGTTTGATGAGCTTGAGAGAAAAATATGAGTTTCTCTTGAAAAATGCTTACTTTATCTGATTTCATTCACCGTTTTTTTCAATATCCTTTCTATTCTAAAATAGTATCAAAAGAACTTACCTTTCACTTTAAATGAGCCATTTTGACTTCTAGTGAACCAAATTAGAAAATTTTCATGTTAAAGCTCTCTCTTTCCTATTTCTTTGCATGTTTCTTAGCATATATGAGAGAAGGGTCGAGGCTTGCTTTTTGTCTCAATCTCTTAATCTTGTTTAGTTTAAGCACTCTCTAATCAACTAACCAATTGATTACAAGGGATAACCAATCTCTTAATCTTGGTTACAAGTTCACACCCCCAATGTTACAAATTTCAAACTAAGCTTCTACAAGATATGTAATATATGGTTAAAAAACTTCAAACAAATGCTAGAAAACCAATACATAATGATATAGACAAAAGCCCCAAAATTTAAACAAACCCTAGTATCGTTCACCTGTAGAAATCAACTTAATAACAATGTGATTAAAGAACAATGTAACTTTCTAACAAGTAAATAAGAGTAGTAATGAACTAAGATTATAATTACCAAGCAAAAAAATGATTTCATAAGTTTGATGAGCTTGAGAGAAAAATATGAGTTTCTCTTGAAAAATGCTTACTTTATTTGATTTTCATTCACCATTTTTTTCAATATCCTTTCTATTCTAAAATCGTATCAAAAGAACTTACCTTTCATTTTAAAGGAGCCATTTTGACTTCTAGTGAACCAAATTAGAAATTTTTCATGTTAAAGCTCTCTCTTTCCTATTTCTTTGCATGTTTCTTAGCATATATGAGAGAAAGGGTTGAGGCTTGCTTTTTGTCTCAATCTCGTTCAAAACCCCATTCCAAAACACTATCATTTCATCCAGAATTTTAAATTTATCATTTGGAACTCGTAGAGCTTATTCAGGTCATGGGTCAAGTTTCCAAATTTCAGCACAAATCTCCTTTATTCTTTTTCAATCTTAAACCAAAATCTCCTAAGTATGTTTCTAATTAACATACCGACTTCTTCCTTAACAAACCCATACCTTTTTGGCTTCAAACACTTTCGGATTTGATAATTCTTACATAATCAATCAAACGCCTGCTAGGCCTAGGTCATGTGAATGGAGTTGGGATATGGATAACAATTTATCCATATTTCCTGCAAAAATATTTTCATATTAATTTTCTTATTAAAACCAATATAATTAATTATAATATTTTCATATCATAATTCTCTTTTTTTCATCATCAAAATATTAATATATTCCAACACAACTCATGGCCCTTGGGTTTCTCCTCCTCTAGTTACTAGAAGCAAGAAAATTTAGGACCATTTGCACTTGCCACCCTTAGCAATTCGTACCATGAAGTTGATTGTTTTTATGATGTGTTGGAGTTAAGTTATATGTGTTGGAAAAATATATGTTTTGTTATGACAAATTTTGGTTGCATATAATATATAGATATTTTGCATATGTTAATGTGTAAAATTGAACAACAAGTAAAAGGTATGCAAATTGTAGTATCAATTAATGATATTATAAAGTAGTTAAGTTCCTACATTCCTATATAATGTAACCTTATATAGGATCAAAAGAAATATTTTTATGCAATAAAAATTAGAGAAACATTAGTTGCATGATAATTTCTTTTAGAGAAAAAGTGATACTGGATATTATATTTTTGCAGGCCACTTAAAGATCACTTAAGGAATGATTCAAGCCCACATGAAGTAGGCCACTCGAAGTCCACTTAAGGACTAATCCAAGCCCGCTTGAAGCAAGCCGACTGAAGTTTACTTAAAAGCTAATCCAAGCCCAACACTAAATAAGAGAGCTTGCACATTAAGAAACGACATTATTTGAGTTAAGTGACTGGAGCACCTGTTTAATTGAGCTCATGACCGAGAAGCCCTAGCCCTCAAATTCGACGCATTCTCACATGGCTTCTCTCTCTCTCTCTCTCTCTCTAAGCAGCCGATTCTCCAACAGGAAGTTTTGAGAAGTGACTACATGTCAAAACGGTCGTTTATGATCATTAATCAAAGCTTCAACTATGGATTGATGGAAATCTATCTATCTTCTAACAGGAAGAAGGCTACAATTGTGTCAGGTTTGACAAGAAATCCTAATGAGCTCTTGTTATTTGAATATGATATAAAAAGCTCTCCTTGATGATTAAATAGAAGTTTTTGATGAGATAACTGTGAAAAATTGTGAGAATGATTTGAAGTTGCTCAAGCATTGCTAGCTTTATTAGCTTCCATGATACTTTTTTATCTTTGGTGATATTCGGTGATACTCTTTCAAGATCATTTCTTTATGATTATACATATTTTTATACACTTGTTTATGTGCTAATTAAACTTTGATCATTATATGCACATAAATCTTGTTGCAGATTCGAAACCCTAATTTTATAATATTTGTGAGTTTTGTGATTGGAGCTTAGATACTCATTCAATATCTTAAATAAGCTCTTTGATTAGCAATACCCTTCATAAACTTCACACTTTGACCTTGTAATAAGGTTGGGTTAACCTTTTATTGTAAACGATGACTAGTGTAACTCCTTGAGGATGAGTTGGAAAGTTTAGGAGAATGTTTTATTCTAATCAGTAAGTAAAGAGGACTTCAACTGGTTGAGTTTGAGGAAGAAGAAGGTAGAAGTAGGTGAAAAGAATCGAACCACCGTGGAAAATTTATGTTTATTCTTGTTGTTTGTGTGTGCTTTATCTTACTACTTATATTCATCCTTTATGACTTATTTGATTCTATTGTGAGTTTTTAAAGACCGATTAATAGAAATAACTTGAGATAACCAATTCACACCCCTCCCCCCCTTCTTGGTTAGCCATTATACTTAACAATATGTTGATATTTTATGATAAGTAAATGTTAATTTCATTTGTTTTTTCATTATCAAAGAATGACTTTTCTTGAGTTAAATAGTTAATTGGATCCATGAAAATATTGGTTGAATCATTTAGTTGATAAACTTTATGAATATTCTTATGATTCTATTAAAATAAATATCTCCATAATCATATGAGCATAATTGTTGAATATTCTATATGGTAGAATGATGAAACTTATTAGAAACTTATTTTATATTTTTGATGATGAGTAAACTTATTAGATTGTTTTTTTGGCCTTATTTTTTTATTTTAAATGGATTTTTTATTTTAATGAAATTTTACTTTTATGGTCTAGATTTAACAAGGCCTAAGACGAAGCTAAATTGAATTAAAAAGGCATGTGCTCCATATTGTAGCTTGTAACACAAAATGAAGGTCCTATATTGAAAAGAAGCCTATGCTTATGAAAGAGTCTAGCTTGTCTCATGCTTTAATGAAATGCACCAAAATGACCTTGTACATTTTAGGGCTGAAAGGAGAAATAAAAGAGTTATGCTACACAACAAAAAAGTTGGAGAAAATGAAAAAGAGAAGGTAGAAGTTGAGTATTCAATCGTTTGAAGTTTTTGACCTAGTGTCGACCTACAAGATATTCAACTATTCTACCAAGAGAAAATAAGAAGAGAAATGAAAAGAAAGATAAGAAGAAATCAAGTAGTTCCATGCTTACACAAAATACTCTCTTAAGAACTCTATTTATGTTCTTATTTGATTGAGCTTATTACAAATTTCTTTGCGAATTGTGGCTACTAATTGTTTTGATTTGTATTATCTTGTTAGCATCAAAGGTCCTTGAGATTGGAACTAAAGAACTTATGAGTCTATTATTGTTTGAGGCCTTTAATTTGTTTAATCCCTTTAAGCTAGGGTTGATTATATTTTGGGGATTTGTAGTTTCTGTGCTTAAACTCTAATATGTTATGCATCAAGCGTGGTCTAATTGTGCAACCCATGAGGTTGTGGCGTAATCTAGCAATCTGAAGGATTGTGGCTATTTTTTTTATTATTTTAGTAATAAAGAAGAAACTTTTTAGTAGTTTGTTAAACATGAGGGTTAGGCAAGGTAGGCTTCATTACTTAAATTGTGTGTCTTGTGTGTGATGTGTTTTTTATTTAAGATATCTTGTTGTTGATCTGACTTAGTCCTAAATCTATACATTCATGAGCATGACATTTAGTTAAACATCACACTACCTAGCTCACTGCAAGCATTTATGTATTTGTTGCAGCCCATTACAATTTAATGTCATGCTTGCTTAATTATGCAAATCTTATCTCTATGTCATGATTGTTTATTCAATATTTGTATTACTATTTTCCAGTTAAATTAGAAATTTAATTAGGTATTATTAGTTATCAATTAGAGTATTAATTATGAAAAAATAAGAAAACCTATTCTTAGGCTACTAAGACCTAATAGTTATGCCTTTTCTTCCATCACTTCCAATGAAGTGATGGAGTGGACAATTACCCTTTGTTTTGGTAATTTATGATAGGTGGGCTATTTGGTGGTTAGCTAGCAAGGACTAGGGATGGGGATTTATCCTTTGCCTTGATCAAGGTTTTGACTAGACATATGGGGGTGGTAGGAAATTGTTCTCCTTCCTCATTAACCATTGTATGTTGGTTGCTGGATAGGCATTGGTGGAAGCCTTTATACTAGCTTCAAATTTGTTTGCAACCTCAACCAATCCTTGGCCTATTTTAGCCCACTTAGTTGTTAGATTGCCACTTTCATACCATGCATAATGTTTGGCTTAAGTGCTTAATAAGAGGGGAATGTGGATGTGTTTGAGCCATATATTTTTCCTACTTTACAAGAGAACTAGAGAAAAAGATGGGAGACAAGGTCTCCAAGAAATTTTCATTTCATTACTTGTTCTCACAACATGGTTATAGTATTAATAGCCGTTTGGCATTTGTTTAACTATCTAGGTTACTTTTCTGTAAGGCTTTACAATAGTGTGCCATAAATGCTTGGTTAGAGCACATTTGTTTGCAAAGTTCCCCTATGCATTGCACATTTCCTTGGTATGAGCTAACACACACATCTCACATCTACACAAATTTAATTGGTTGCAAAGAAGACAACTACAAATAAAACTCCTAAACCCAATTGTCTAGGTTTGAATAAGCTAGAATAAGCTAACAAGAAAATTATCTAGGTTTGACAACAAGATTGAAGGTTTCCATGTAGTTAATACTAGGATAGGTAAATAGTTTTGGCCATTAAATATACCTTTTATTTCTCTAAGAAACCATCTACTTGGAGTTTGACTTTGTACACTCATTTGCTTTCAATTAGGATGATTTAAATAGAGGGGGGACAAGTTCCCGAGTTTGGTTTTTTATAAGGGCAACGTATTCTTCTTCCATTTCAATGCACTAATGAGTATGTTTGACTACTTCAATATAACAAGGGGATTAAATAATCTTTAACAAAGGTAGACATTGCATATGTGTGATTACAAGTTATTGTATGAAATGGAATTGTCCCTCTTTTAAGTCAAGTAACCATAGGGTGTGAAAAGGTTAAGGGAATATGTTCTATTGGTGGATCCATAAGAGATGATGTTTGTTGAGATGTGGTGGAATTTTGTCTTAGTTGAACTTTTGGGTTTCTTGGTTAGGTTTAAGAAGCAACATGTGTACTTTAAATGTGAGGAAGGTGGGGTGGTATTGGTAATGTTATTTGGGTGTTAAAATTTAATTTTGATGGTAGTTGCTGAGTGTAATAATAAGGGTATGTGTCTTTATCTAAAAATGCATTAACAACAATGTGCATTTTGTTGGTTGCTAGGCATAGACATTTATACCCTTTATACATTGGTGACAAAAAAAGACACACGATTTAGATTGTGGTTGAAGTTTGTTTTGCATTAAAGGATGTAAATATGTGGGGAGGTGTTGAATAGTTTTTACTAAGGAGACTAGTTATTTAACATAATAGTTGGGAGCCCATTTATGAAGGATACTATTGTTTTAAAGGCAAAATCCAAAAAATATAAGGGGATTTTGGTATGTGTAAGCATAGAAAGCCCAATGCATTTTTTCAAAAAGCCATTTTGTAAAGAAGTATATGGGCTTGAGATCATTGGTGGATGCCCATTTCTTGTATTAATTGGTAGAATTTTGTAGACAAAAATTTTGTTACTTGATTGCATTGGATGTTTTTCAATATTTTTTTTTTTGATATTTGGTTTTCTATGAATTTGGAGAAAATATCAAATATTTTGAGAAATTAATCTCATGAAGCAAGGAATAATGCCAAAATAATTTTTAAAATAATTTTCAATAAAACATATATAGTATTTATTTTCAAAAGACAAAGTTACAGGTGCTAAACCCTAAATATTAAAATTGATTAAATCTAAAGGGAACTATGATAAATTATTTGTGGGGGATGATATTGGCCTTTGCTTTTGTTCATATCTCTAATAAAAGTACTAATTATGATATTGATTTGGTTTGGTATTTGGCAACTACAAAGCATGACAAGTTATAACTTGAGCCTTAGTGTTTAGGCTTTGAAGTATAAAATCCTCAATGGGATTTGGATGGGAACATCTCTTGTGCATGGTTATGGAAGATCTACATGAAATAGAGGAGGATTTAAGCTTAAATTAGGAGCTTTACTAAGGTTCCTAGTTTTTGAAAGTCACTGTGCAAAAAGCTTTACCAGTGTTTGTTGAATGCACAAAACAAACAAGGGTTATGCTCATTTTAGGTTGAATCGGGTACAAAACACCCAATATAGGCTAGCTTACTAGAATATACCCATTAACTAGCCCCATAACACAAAAAGATTGAAACATAAACCAAACATTAAAAGTCTAAGCCTAAACCACACTTCAAAAGTCTACCAATAATATTGTTTTCCTTTTAAAAATGTCCTTGTCCTTAAGGTTATGCATTTCCCAGTGAAAGCCAATAATCAAGATAGCGTGTCTTGAATTGCTCCTCTTCTTCCCTATTTGCTTCTAAAGGTTCGCAACTTGCCAATGAATCAAAAGCTCACAACATTCATGCGTAGTCCATTTATGCAACACAACTTATGGCAAACAATCATCCTCCAAGTCTTCACCTGCATCGTGAAACTCCTTCTACTCACCTTCTACCATACCAACACAACTTTAGAATTTAGAAACATAGAAAACAAGACGTACCTTAGCACCCATTGCTCCTAGATGCCTTAACACCTTATAAGGCCTTTGATATCGAGATGTAAGCTTGCTTGTCTTGTTGTTAGACAAAGAAATCTAGCAATGTGAAGAAAGTTTAATAAATACATAATTACACTCCAAAACTAAATTTTACATCTTTTCTTGTCATAGACTTTCTTTATTCACTCTTGGGTAGCCTGCAAATTTCTTTTTATTTGTATCGTGATCTCAAATTTCCAAAATTTCATGTACTTCCACTATCTTTGTAGTTCCCCTAATGAAAGAGAGAAAAGGAAGAAGATTGTGTTCATATACTACCTCATATAGCATGTGCAACATCACCCCATGTCAACTAGTATTACAAAAGAATTAGGCCCATGTTAGCCACCTTACCTATTGTTTATGGTTGTCCCCAACAAAGCACCTTAAATATATTTCTAACGTCTTATTAAGCACCTCCATTTGGCCATCAGTTTAGGGATGGTAAGCAAATGAAAAATTGAAGCTTGTCCTTTACAATTTAAATAGTTCATTTCAGAACTTACTAGTGAAAAGCAAATCTCGATCACAAATAATAGATTTTGATATACAACTTGTATCAAAAAATGCTTCAAATACCATAGGAGCTATGTAAGGATGGGCCAAGGGAAGGAAATGTCCAAATTTGGATAGTTGATCAACCATTACCAAAATCACAAATTTTCCTCTTAACATCAATAATCCTTCAATAAAATTCATAAAGATGTCCTCCCATATTTGTACCGGTACGAGAAGAGGTTGCAACTTAACCCTTAGTGATTGGTTGTCACCTTTCTATTGTTGATAGGTTGGACACCTATACCATCTAATCCACTTTTCCTTTCATTGCTTTCCAATAAAATACCAATTGTATCCTTTGCAAGGTCTTTTTCATCCCTCATGGATGCTTCCATGTAGTTCTTTTACTATCATTGAAATTAATGAGAACTCCATGGGTAAATATATGTAGCCATTATACAATACCATTTTGTCCTTGTACTCCTAGGGTCCAACAACTTCCCCTCGCTTGGTCCTCTTAATTAACTCTCTAGATTGCGCAGTACTTGTGAACTTTTCCTTAATTGCATCTTGCTACAACAAAACAAGAGTAGATGATGCTTAACATGTCCCAAAGTCCTCCCCGTCCATCTGACCTTCTTGCACTATGTCTATCCTAGACAACCCATCTGCCATGGTATTCACGCCTAGCCTTGTATTTCACAATGAAATCATACCCCAACAACTTTGATAGCCATTTTTGTTGCGTCAGTTCCTGATAATTTTATCCAAGATTGGTCGAAAGGCTAAGCTTCCTAAATACCATTTCTGTGATTTCTCCCTCGCCAATTCACGCCCATTAGTCGTTCTGTTGCTAAAACTCAAGCTTATCTTCTGGAACGCTGCATAATCTTTCACCGAACATAAAATATTTTTTACACAAATCTATATATGGGCGGTGCCTCCGGTGACACCAGAGATTTGTGTATTTCAGTTGATACTGCGGCACCCTCACGTCCCTTCTGTGACCCTGGCTGGAGAGACGGTTCAGGGAAGCCCATCATGTTGTGTAGATCTTCAGTGTTGACCCTCGGTCTATGAAATTGACTTTGACAACTGACGTGGAAGTGCGCCCTAAAGTGGGTTGTGTTAACAGCAGTCTCCCTCACAAGTCGGTCCCAGATTCCAGGTGGCGCGTGCGTCATATTTTGTCCGCACTGTCGCTCCACCAAAGTCAACTTCCTCAAGCCTCCTCCAGGAAGCGGAATCTGGGTTGAAGCTGAGCTTTGGAGTCTGAACATCAAGATGAGGCCAGAAATTTTGACTTTAGTTCTGGTAAATATGGCCGGTATTATGGAGAGAGCTGACTTGAGTTTGTTGCCGGCGGTGTATAAGGAGGTAGGGGTCGCTCTGCACACAGATCCAACTGGTTTGGGCTTGCTTACTCTGTATCGATCCATAGTGCAGACGGCTTGTTACCCACTGGCCACTTACCTGGCTCTGCATCATAATCGTGCCCACATGATTGCTTTGGGTGCTTTCCTCTGGGCAGCCGCCACCTTCTTTGTTGCCGTCTCTTCCACATTCTTCCAGGTGTCTCTTTAAAACTCTCTCTACTGCTTGTTTTAAAGGTCGTGAATTTAGTTTCTTTGGGCGATTTAAATTTGTGATTTTTTTACTATATATATTTGTTATATTCATTTTACAGTGTAATGTGGTGGGTTCTCTAAATTTTTATCAGTCATACATTGCTTTCATTAAAATTGGAAATAAATTGTAAAGTCACGTTCCTACTAAACCATCACTTATCTTGCACCTAAGAAAGTTCTTACTCTAGGTCTTTATTAAGTAAGATTGGATTTTACAAACAAATTTAACTAGCTCCAATTTTGTCAGTGACTAATTCTTTTGGCTTCTTAACATAAATGTAATTAACATTTTCGTCTATTTTGATAACTTGTGTCCAATCTTTTGAAAGAAAGGCAATGGAGATGTGACGACATTACTAATTGATAAGCATCCACTTCAAACAGTACAATTGTTGAAATAGTGTCTGTACTCAAAAGCCGAAGCGAGCTAAGGGGAGGTACGTGGGGACCAAATAACTTTTACTTGTTTCAAGAAAATTCTTTTTTGAGACTTTCATGGGCATTTGAAATCTGCTGAGCAAAGAATTTTGACATATTCTAGCACAGTTTACTGGGTGCTTATCTGAAAAGTACAAATTATTGTTCCGTTACATGAATTCTGATAAAAGTTTTAATAGCTGAGAAAGTTGAAGTTCTAGTGGACGGGTGGCATTCTCTGATGGTCGAAGCTTCAATAAGTCGAATTTTAAAGAACATTAGTGTTTGTTTTGAATAGATTCTGAGGTATTAGGAAAACATTGCCTATGTATTTCATTTCTTGCTTTGGAACCCCAAAATGGACAATGCTCATTCAGCTGCATGAGTTATAACAGATTTGGATAACTTGGTCGATTAGGTTGCGGTCTCACGAGGTTTAAATGGAATCGGACTCGCCATTGTCATACCTTCTATTCAGTCCCTCGTCGCTGACTCAACTAACGATACCAATCGTGGAACGGCTTTTGGATGGTTACAGCTAACTGGAAACTTCGGCTCCATCATTGGTGGATTCTGTTCTGTGCTTTTAGCCTCAACATCAGTCATGGGCATATCTGGTTGGAGAATTGCTTTTCATGTTGTAGCATTTGTCAGTGTCATAGTTGGCATATTGGTCAGCCTGTTTGCAAAGGATCCACGCTTTTCTGAGAGGGATATTAAGGCTAAAACTCTAATTACTCCAAAGAACTTTTGGTCAGACCTTCAGGAGCTACTTCAAGAAGCGAAGTCTGTCATGAGAATCCCATCTTTTCAGGTAATTGTGGCTCAAGGTGTCCCTGGATCATTCACTGCTTCAGCTTTGTCGTTCGTCCCCATGTGGTTGGAGCTTATAGGCTTCTCCCATGAAAAAACGGCGTCCCTTTGGACTGTACTAGTAATTGGCTTTTCACTTGGAGGCCTGTTTGGTGGAAGGATGGGTGATATACTTGCAAAACGCTTACCCAATTCTGGAAGAATTATTCTAGCGCAAATAACCTCATTTTCGGCTGTTCCTTTAGCTGCAATTTTGCTGCTACTATTGCCTGATGATCCATCCACAGCATTCATACATGGGCTGGTCTTGCTCGTTATGGGATTTCTGATGTCGTGGCATGGTCCAGCAACTAACAAGTAAGTATTCTCGATCGATTATGTTTTGCTTTTTCATTCCTGAGGAGAAAAAGGAGATTCTATTTTTAACTGTTTGGAGCCTGAAAATCTTTGCAGTCAATTATCGCAGCACAAAATGCACATTAGATATGTATGTGGCATTCATGCACAGTTCAGTAACAGGGCTTAAGGGGAAATAAATGCTCATGCATCGAAGATGGGATGTTAATGTTGAAAATGAATATGGAAACTGAAATATATTATTCAATTATGAAAAAGGAAATTCAATAGCTGCTTAATATATAGAGGATGAAGTAACATCTAGCTAAAAACCACCGAACCACCATTTAATAACCAGCTGACAAACAAACTGATTCTGAACAACTAAGGTAAAAGAACAAAGTTCTGCATAAGTAGTTTTTACAGGCTTCGGATGTTAGAACCATATTCGTAGCACTCTTTGTAAGTAAACTATGTTTTATGTTAGGTTTCTTAAACCCACCATTACCTTTTTCATGAGCATTACATCCCAACCCATGGCATCCCTACCCAAATGGAAAATAAGCTTGTTTGAAGATACAGAAGTTACAAGCATGACTTGTCAATTTAAAGAATATACTCTAAATATCTCCTTCAGTAAGTTTTTTGCATTGCTGAAAAGTTTTAACGAGTTATGTCCAATCATCTCAATTGAAGTTTTTACTATGAACAAGGCATTCCATGTGAAAGACCCCCCAAATGCTAATATCGACTCCCAGCATGCATAACTGCTGCAGTTATATTAACATGCAGCTGGTCATGTTTTGAGATGTTGCAGGCCAAATTTGGGTATTTTAGTGGAACAAATTGAAGTTAATTCATATACCTCTATTTACAAATACTCTTTGAATATAAACCTTCGCGGACAGTCCTATATTTGCAGAGATAGTCCCTGAGAAATCCCGTACTAGCATCTACGCATTGGATCGAACGTTTGAGTCAATAATAGCGTCATTTGCTCCTGCTGTGGTTGGTATTTTGTCTCAGCATGTTTATGGCTATAAACCGATATCGAAAGGATCATCAAGGTCTGCAGAGTTTGAAACAGATAGAAAAAATGCTGCATCCCTCGCCAAGTCACTCTACATAGCAATCGGCATTCCCCGGGCTATCTGTGGCTTCATCTACTCCTTCCTATACTGTACATATCCAAGAGACCGTGACCGGGCGAGATTGGATGCATTGATAGAAGCCGAAATGCAACAGCTAGAGGCACAGAATTCTCCCCCAAGCGAAATTGACATCAACTATGAAGTGGAAAATAGCCTTGAGTTGGATGATACGAGCGAGAATGCAACTCTGATTTCACACTAGTTAACATCCTCGACATTTTCCTTGTAAAGTTCCACTGATCTCTATAGAATAATTTAATAAATACTAAGCAAAATGATATCTTTATTTCCTGAAATTCAGTAGCACTTGATACAAACTCTGCGGGAATGTATATTTGCTTTGTTGAGAGAAAAGATTAGGCGTAAATTCCAAAACAACTGTGGAGATGAAGCTTATACGGTTGGAAAAAGCATAGTATACCTTTTTTTTTAGTAAGATATAATACCAATTTTGTAAATTTAGAAATTCCGTCTTCCTAAGTGTGTACCTTTTTTGTCGTACCTCTTGCTTCTTTTCCAGCTATCAACTTCTCACTCTTGGTTGTGCTTCTGAGCATCAATCTATTAACAGCAACACAACTTGCAGTGAGTTGTATGGTCTACTTTGCTTTTTTCCGGATTATCTAAAAGTACTTGATGTTTCATTTGGAAACAATGAAGAGGCTGCAGTCGACATCCTACTGCACCTCTCGTCAGCTTGACGTCAATTATTGATGAGAAAGGACAAAATAAAAATGTAAGTGGTCAGTGTGAGTTCCATAAAATGATAGGGTAAGGGGGGTGGTAAAATAACCTGCAAAATGGCCTATGATTCTTTCTAGGTTGGAAAGTCAGCCCATTCAATAACGACCAACTCGTTATGAAAGGCTTCACAATGAGCCAACCCGATCCACCAGATGGGTCTTCACAAGCATCCATACCTCCAACACCAAAGGGCCCAAGTCGCGCTCATAGGACTCCTCACCAACCATAAATTTTATCCCCTTTACCAACCTAGCGCTCCGGGCATGGGAATGGTTTCTAGACATCCGATTAAGCCCCAACTTTCGGATCCGATTGTTTTCCCGCTCCTAATCCAACAACTAAAAGCTAAAGAAATGGCATGAAGTTCCACCCTGCATTCAAAATTCAACCTTATTTTCGGATACATGGAATGTCTAGGAAACCTTCAATTGGGCCATTGAGTTTTCAACCTGACCTCCAAATCCAAAATCCGACCAAACCAATTGGGTTTCCAACGCGCCAAAATCAAACATGACTCCAGCATACCAAGATAAAACAACCCTCTAACCCGCGAAAATCAACTAGGACTCGACCTTGTAAAACAGGCCTAACGACCCTGCTATGATTCACAGAAGACAAAGCATGGCTTGGATGGGATTGAATGATTTTTCCACACTACAAAACGACTTACACAGTTCCAAGCCAACTAACCAAACAACTTGATGTGTGCAGGTTTGCTATTCGATTTGGAATCTCTATTCCAACGGTTGCAGCTTGATGTGCGTCGCTCCCTGCTCTCTTCCAACTCCATGATGTGTCTTCATACATTTGTGAAATCATATGTGCTTCAGCAGAACATCCATTCACCCCCAAAACCGTGCATGTATCAATGGATTTCCACGATCTCCTTCATCATTGTAGCTTGCTACAAATAAATGGCCAACTGAGGAATTTTCGTCGGCACGCTGAACTGGACGCGAACCAGCTTCCTGGAACATTCACTTGTGTGCCTGAAAACCTCTTTGAAGCTTCAGGCATGCAAAAGCTGACAATTCTAGCACATCCCCTCAAACTTGGCAAGCTAATGTCAAGTTTGTTTAAATCAATAATTTTAACAACTCCTACTCCCCTCCACAAGTTCGATCACTTCCCCAACCCTTATCCACACGTCACATTCTCAGTGCGGCGGACCTCTTATTTTCTTCGCACTCTCGCTCCCCAAAGTCAATGCCCTCCAAAACGGGAGTTCTCATATTTTCTACGTATTCTCGCTCTTCCCAAATGAACTTCCACAACCTCCCCAAAGAAGAATTTGGGTTGTTGCAGACCCTGGACTCTGGACATCAAGATGAGGTCAGAGATCTTGACTTTAGTTCTAGTAAACATGGCCGGCATTATGGAGCGAGCTGACGAGAGTTTGTTGCCGGCGGTGTATAAGGAGGTCGGCGCCGCTTTGCACACAGGTCCAACTGGTCTGGGCTTGCTGAGTCTTTTCCGATCCATAGTGCAGACCTTGTGTTACCCACTAGCAACTTACCTGGCTCTGCATCATAATCGTACCCACATGATTGCATTCGGTGCTTTCTTCTGGGCAGCCGCCACATTCCTCGTTGCCGTTTCTTCCACCTTCTCCCAGGTGTCTCTTTAAAACTCTCTCTGTTGCTTGTGTTTAACATGGTTGCTTGAACTACGTTGGGGGATTCGATTAGTGATTCTTTTTGACATTTATGATATTATTATATAGTATAATGACAAAATCTAGTGCCGATTAAGTCTATTATTATATTGAAACAAAACTGGGCAATAATGTCACAACACAGAAAAGACAAAGCTCCACAGAAGTGCCACGACATTCATAGAGTCTGCAACAATCTGAAAACAAGATCTGAACGTATCACAGCGCTATGGAGGTTCCGAAACCTAGACAAAGATGAAGATAAGCGAAAAGTCTCAAACTGTCTGTCTCCCCTACCCGAGCCTTTCCCAGCTTCTCAACAGCTTGTCCAAGACGACAGCATTTCAGCTGCAACAAAATTACACGATACGATAACGAGGAGCCTAGTTAGTGAGGAAATCCATAAATTATGGTGTGGTGGATGCTAAAATGTCATTGATCTTAATATTTAAGTCAATAAAAATGAAAATTTGGATCGTTTAAGATGTGTTAAACATATCTAATTGATTTGAACTCCACACAACAGATGTGCCTTCTCAATTTATTAAGGATTAGCTTTCAAATGTCTCAACGAAAACTGGACATAGATTGTAAAATCAACTTCAAACTAAAATTTTTTATTTTACACCAAAATCATACAATGGGTTATCTAGCAGCTAAGAAAGTTTGATGGATTATAAAAATAATAGATAGGTAGATACTAAGTCCTACTTTAGTTCTTTATTATGTAAGATTCGATTTCAAAAACAGTTTTAATGACCTCAACTTTTGGCACCAACATAACTAATTGATAAGGACATTGGGGTGCTAGGGTTCCAAATAACATTTACTTGTTTGAAAATTCGTTTTATGATGACTTTTATGGGTATTTGGAATCGGATGAGGAACGAATTTCGACATATTTTAGCAAAATATAGTGGGTGCTTATCTAAACCAAGTACAAATTATTGTTCCATTACATAAATTGAGATAACTTTTGATAGCTCAAAAAGTTGAAGTTCTAATAGAGGAGTGGCATTCTCTGATATTCGAGTCTTCAATAAGTTGAATCTTAATGAACATTTGCGTTTGTCTGGGATAGATTATTGGTTACTAGGAAAACATTGCCTAATCTATTTCATTTCTTGCTTTTGTACCCCAAAATAGACAACGCTTATTCAGCTGCATGTATCATAACACTTTTGGATAATTTGGCCAATTAGGTTGCTATCTCACGAGGTTTAAATGGAATCGGACTTGCCATTGTCATACCTTCTATTCAGTCCCTCGTCGCCGACTCAACAAACGATACCAATCGTGGAACGGCTTTTGGATGGTTACAGCTAACTGGAAGCCTCGGCGCAATCATTGGTGGATTCTGTGCTGTGCTTTTAGCCTCAACATCAGTCATGGGCATATCTGGTTGGAGAATTGCTTTTCATGTTGTAGCACTTGTCAGTGTCATAGTTGGTATATTGGTCCGCCTGTTTGCAAAGGATCCACGCTTTTCTGATACTGATATTGGAGCTAAAACTCTAATTACTCCGAAGAACTTTTGGTCAGACTTTCAAGAGCTAATTCAAGAAGCAAGATCAGTCATGAGAATTCCATCTTTTCAGATAATTGTGGCCCAAGGTGTCCCTGGATCGTTCCCTTCATCAGCTTTGTCATTTGTCCCCTTGTGGCTGGAACTTATAGGCTTCTCCCATGAAAAAACGGCATTCCTTTCTACTTTACCACAGCTTGGTTATTCACTTGGAGGCCTGTTTGGTGGAAGGATGGGTGATATACTTGCAAAACGCTTACCCAATTCTGGAAGAATTATTCTAGCGCAAATAAGCACATTTTCGGCTGTTCCTTTAGCTGCAATTGTGCTGCTACTGTTGCCTGACGATCCATCCACAGCATTCATGCACGGTTTGGTCTTGTTCAATATGGGATTTCTGATGTCATGGGCTGGTCCAGCAACTAACAAGTAAGTATTCTCGATCGGTTATGTTTTGGTTTTTCATTACAGAAGTTTCTATTTCAACTGTTTGACTAGTCAAGAAAAGAAGAGCCAGAAAATCCTTGCAGTCAAGTATCACAGTGCAAAATGCAAATTGGACATGCATGTGGCATTCATGCACAGTTCAATAACGCGGCCGAAGGCAAATAAATGCACATGCATTGAAAAAGGAATGTTAGTGTTGAAAATGAATATGGAAACTGAAATATATTATTCAATTATGAAAAAAAGGAATTGAATAGCTGCTTAATATATGGAGGTTGAAGTAAAAGCCAACTAAGATCTAGCTAAAACCACCGAACACAGACTCTAAACAACTGAGGGAAAAGAATAAATTTCTGCATAGGTAGCTTAGATAGGCTTCTGATTTCGAAACCATATTCGTAGCACTCTTTGTAAGTTAACTATTATTTATATTAGGTTTCTTAAACCCACCATTACTTTATTCCTTAGCATAACATTCCAACTCGTTGCAGAGTAGTCGTAAAAAACCACTAATATATATTCTCTGAATGTAACCCGCTGTGGACAGTCCTATATTTGCAGAAATAGTCCCTGAGAAATCCCGTACGAGCATCTACGCATTGGATCGAACATTTGAGAGCATACTAGCATCATTTGCTCCCACCGTGGTTGGTCTTTTGTCTCAATATGTTTATGGCTATAAAAGGCCATCAAGCTCTGCAGAGGTTGAAACAGATAGAGAAAATGCTGCATCCCTCGCCAAAGCACTCTACCTAGCAATTGGCATTCCTAGGGGAATGTGTTGCCTCATCTACTCCTTCCTATACTGTACATATCCAAGAGACCGTGAACGGGCAAGAATGGATGCATTGGTAGCAGACGAAATGCAAAAGCTACAAACACAGAGTTCTTCCCCAAGCGAAACTGACATCAATTATGAAATGGAAAAGAGCCTTGAGTTGGATGATATAGATGAGAATTCAACTCTGCTTTCACATTAGCTAACATTCTCGGCATTTCCTTATAAAGTTCTTCTGATCTCGACAGAATAATTTAATAAATACGACGCAAAATGGTATATTTATTTCGGGTAATTTATATTGTTCACCTTTATATGAAATCCAGTAGCACTTGATACAATGTAGCTTTCTTCTTTTCTTTTATGGGAAGATATAATATATATTCAGTAAATTTGGAAATTCGGTCTTTTTAAGCTAGGACCTTCTTTTCACTCTCGTTCTTGCTTCTAACATCCATCTAGTACCAATAAAAGTGGGCCCAAACTATGTTACTGTGTCTACTCCTGGCTCAATTCCAGTGGGAAACTGGCCAGGTCCTCCACTCCCGATGTTCATGTCTGATCGGACGACAACGTAAGTGACTAGCATGTCGTTCGGTTAATAAGGCCGAGTCCGCCTTCCACAACGCCGATTACCTCCCATCTCGACACGCGCCATCCAGTAACCTGAAGAGGTCTCGAATGGTTATGAGCATGGAGTGGTTAGGCCTTGAGATGAAGAAAATCATGGAGAAGGACTTGGGCACTCACCTGCCTATGTTTCATGGGAGGACGACAAGAGCGCATCTACGACTAGTTTCCAGACCTTGCAGACAAGGTCTCTGGGGGGCAGGATGTATGTTACAGGCCACCGCCACTTAGGTGCCACCTAGGCTAAGGTGGGGCTTTTGTCGCAATTTAATGAAGATCTCCTCCAAGAGAATTGTGGATCGCCATGATTTCGTTGATTTGATGAAGAATTCATTACAACGTTAATCTGGTGCGGATTCCCCAAGCAACATGCATGGGAATATCTTGATAGTTAGCAACAACATGATATGTGAAGAATTTGATAAACTCTTGTATGTTTGGAAGAAAAGCTTGTTTATTAATCAAGCAAAACCAAAACTAGTTACAAGAGAATCCAAAGCCGTAGAGAAAAGAACTCTTAGTATGCGGCTAGGTTGTTTTCAATGTTAACCTAAGAGGCTATATATAAACAAGAATAAAGCTTATACAAGGAAAACCCTAGTATCTTACAATATAGGAAAATATATTAGGCCTTATTCTAGGCCCAATATATGGTAACATAGAGATAAAATCATCAACCTTCAACACCCCCCTTTAAGCTGAGGGTCGAAAGAAGTCCAAGACCCCAAGCTTGCTAAGGAGATGATAGTGTTGATTTGTCCCTAAAGCCTTGGTCAGAATATCTGCAGGTTGATCACCTCCCAACATGTGCTGTACTAATTAGACCATGACGTATTTTTTCTCGAATAAAATGACAAGAAACATCTATGTGCTTGGTCTTCTGTTGAAAGACTGGGTTTTCTGCCAATTTTTGTTCTGCTTCATTATCACAATATAATAGCAGTGGCTGTGAAACATTAATTCCCATATCTTTTAATAGACCAACCACCCAAACGATCTCATAAGTGGTGGTCGCCATGGCCCTGTATTCGGCCTTTGTTGAAGAAAGAGTCACAACTGGTTGCTTTTTACTTTTCCAAGAAATTACTGAATGTCCAAGTGTAAGACAAAAGCCAGTAGTAGATCGACGTGTCATAGGGCATTTTGCATAGCTAGCATCACAGAAAGCTTGCAAGAGAAAATCACCATCTGAAGGAAAGAATAAACCAAGCCCTATTGTTCCTTTGAGATACTTAACAATGCGGAGAGCTGCCTCCCAGTGGGATCGCTTGGGAGTATGCATAAATTGACTTAAGAGATGTACTGGAAAAGCTATGTCAGGACGTGTCATATCAAGATAATTCAGCTTACCAATCAATTGCTGATAACTCAAGATGTTCTCAAATGGTGGATCATCTATTTGTGGACGAACTCGCTCATCATATTTCAAGCTAGTGAATAAGACATTTGTCTCCATGGGATTTCCAACATGCTTGACAGCGGATAGTCCCAATTCAGAAGTCAATTATAAGATATACTTACGTTGACTGAGATGCATGCCATTTGAATCTCGAAGGATCTCAATTCCAAGAAAATATTTGAGTTCTCCCAAATCCTTGATTTGAAATGTAGAATGAAGATAAGCTTGTAAAGCCTCAATTTCTTGTATGTCATCACCAATAATTAAGATGTCATCCACATACATGAGCACTAAAACAATATTACCATCCTGTTCTTTAGTGAAAAGAGAATAGTCATACAGTGACTGTCGATAGCCAGCAGTTACTAAAGCTTCTGTAAACTTCTCATTCCACTGTCGTGAAGCTTGCTTTAACCTATATAAAGATTTCTTCAACCGACGTACTTTGGACCCCCCTTCAAAAGAACTCCCAGGTGGTGGTTTCATATATACTTTCTCATCTAAGTCTCCCTGTAGAAATGCATTATGGACATCCATTTGTCGAATAGTCCATTTACGTTGTGAAGCAATAGATAATGCACTTCTAACCGACACAGATTTTACTGTAGGAGAGAAAGTCTCATGATAATCGATACCTTCTGTCTGACTATAACCCTTCGCTACTAGACGAGCCTTAAACCGCTCAATACTCCCATCAGCATGATACTTAATCTTGTATACCCATTTACACCCTATGGGTTTTCTCCGTGGTGGTAGGTCTACCAGTTCCCATGTTCCATTCGATTCTAATGCTTTCATTTCCTGATCCATGGCATCTCGCCATCTAGAATCCTTAACTGCCTCATGGTAGAACAAGGGTTCTATCTCATGTGAAATGGCTGCTATGAAATGTTGATGTGGAATGGGTAAATGTGTATAAGATACATAGTCAGATATGGGGTATTGTATGGATGAGCTAACATTATTGCAAACATAATCTTGAGTCCATATGGGTGGCCTGGAAATTCTAGTAGAGCGTCTAGGAGGTGATGAAGGGACTGTGGGATTATGCATGGTTGGTGAGAAAGGATCATCCTCTATCTCATCATAAGTGAAAACATGAGGTGATGTAGAAGGAGGATCTATAATCTCCAAGGTAGAATCATTGGGTTGGTTACCTGATATATTGGAAGTGGTAATATCTGGTGTAGTATGAATGGTTGTATCAGGAATGGAATTTGATTGGGTAGGAGAGATTACCTGAGTATCTAAATTAGGGTTAACTCTAATAACTTGTTGTGCAGGCTCCTCATCTTTAGATGACATCATAGGGAATTCTGAAGAATGGGACCCAGTCTCTATGTTTGTAAAAGGGAAAACATTTTCATGAAAATGAACATCACGGCTCACAAAAAATTTCTTTTTTTCAATATCATAAAGTTTATACCCTTTTTGCCCAAAAGGATATCCCATGAAAATGCTAGGAATAGCTCGAGGGGCAAATTTGTCTTTATGCCCCACCACTGAAGCATAGCAAAGACAACCGAAGACTCGAAGTCTAGAAAGGTCAGGAGCTTTCCCATGAATCATCTCATAAAGAGATTTTCCATGTAGGATTGAAGAAGGAATGCGATTGATAATGTGTGTGGCAGTGAGTATACACTCACCCCAAAAACATGTAGGCATGTGACTTTGAAATTTTAATGTCCGTGCAACATCTAATAAGTAACGATGTTTACGTTCTACCACACCATTCTGTTGTGGGGTATATACATATGAACTTTCATGCATTATACCCCTCGATGAAAACAATTTATCACATGAGGAATTAAAGAAATCAGTTGCATTATCAGAACGAATGCGCTTGATTCCAATGCTAAAATGATTTTGAATTTTGTTAAAGAAACGTTCCAAATGTGATACTGTTTCAGTCTTATGTTTCATGAGGAAAGTCCAAGTCCCTCGTGAAAAATCATCAACAATGGTTAGAAAATATTTCAAACCATCATAATTTGGGGCATGATATGGTCCCCAAATGTCCACATGAATTAAATCAAAAAGATTTTTAACATTCTCAGTGCGAACAGTGAATGGATCACGTGTTTTCTTAGCAAGAGGGCAAACTGAGCAATGAAAATCAGAAGATGGAAAATCTTTGAAATCATTTAAAAATTTAAATTTAGATAAAGACATGTGACCAAGTCTTGAATGCCATAAATGAAAATTAAGGTCATTACATGCTGAAGTAATTGAAAGGGCCGGTGCAGTACCGGAAAATTTGCTAACATGCTTATTCCTAGGGTACAAGAAAAAATAAAGTTCATGTCGCATTCTACCAATTCCCTTGACGTCACCCGTCGAGAGGTCCTGAAACACACACAAATCAGCATAGAAAACCACTAAACAGTTATTCTCGACAGTGAATTTAGCTACAAATAACAAATTATATTTGAAATCACGAAAATAAAGAACGGTATGTAATTTTAAACCATCAGCTAGGGTAATGGAACCAGTGTGGGTGACTTGGGTTAGTTCCCCATTTGGCAGTTTAACAGATCTAGACTTAGACATGCATTTAACAGGAAATTCTAAGCAATTAAAATCGGCAGTAATATGATCACTGGCCCCACTATCTATAATCCAAATGTAAGGAAAAGATTCTGAAATACCTGCTCCATTAGCATGAGAGGTCCTACCATAGGCTTCCTTGATCAGATGGATAATGCGATCATATTGCTCTGGTGTAAAAGTGCAGTGACTAGGCTCAACAGTAGCCAAATTGACAGTAGAATTAATACTAAAATTCTTGTGACCCGGGGGATAGCCATTAAGCTTGTAACAAGCTTCCTTCTTGTGTCTAAAAAGTTGACAATGCTCACATTGAGGCCCCTTAAGACGATAACAACTTTCCTTGCGGTGCCCTTTGCGTCCACAATGCTCACATTTGGGTTTGCTAGAAACCCTAAACGACACATCATTTTGCCCTGCTTTGAGTGAAAACGATGTGTCATTTTCATTATGCAGAGATGTTGTCCCAGTTGATCGCTTAGGCCCTGGTGCCACAATTAGTGGCTCAAATGCAGACCAGCTTGTTGCGTCAGTCCTATATGTCGTCGTAAAAGCCTGAGAATCACTAGTCGTCTTCTCTGGTCCTCCATACCGATATTCAGCATTGTTGGCGATAGAGTAAGCTTGCAAAACGTCAGGAAGTGGCTTCATGAGCAGAATTTGGTCTCTGAGATAAGAAAAACGATCATCTAGTCCTCTCAAAAATTGATAAAACTTCATGCGTAACTTGATGAAGTTTCCAACCGTCAGTTTTGGACATTTCCGGTGAATCTAAAGCCATCAATGCGGCATATTCGTCCCATAATGCTCTCAATCGATGAAAATAAGAAGCAATTGATCCACCAGATTGCTTTGTGAAGCTCAATTCATTTAAAAGGTCGTAGATCCGAGTCGGGTCAACTTGGCTATAACAAGTACAAAGCTCCTTCCAGAGATCAGCAGCACTGACTGTGTAGATAAGGCCCTCATGGAGCTGTCCAGATAGTGAATTGAGGATCCAAGAAAGACAAATTGCATTACAACGCTCCCAGATAGGCAAATATGGTGAATTTTCAGCCTGAGCGGGGTATTTACCATCCACGAATACCAACTTGTTCTTGGAGAGAAGGGCAAGTTTCATAGCACGACTCCAAACAGCATAATTGCTGAAGCCATTAAGTTTGAAACCAACCAAAGGAGCTCCACTGGTGTCACCAGGTGGTAGATATAGGGGATCGTTCGGGTCTGTGATGATCGGAATTGGGGAAACATAACCCTCATGATGATCCGATTTAGAACCTGATTGATCCCCCTTCTTTTGGTGAGTTTTCCGAGCATGAGGAGCAACATATGGAGTAACCGGTGGTTGAAAAGGATTCGACTCAGTAGCCATGACAAAATCAAAAAAATCTCCAAACTACTCGTACCAGGAAATATCCAAGAAAAAGTACCAGGAAATATCCAAAAAATAATTGTTTGACAAAATATCCAAACCACAATAGCAAACCACAACATCAAACCAAAATAGTCACAAAGCGCGGAAGCAAGAAGAAATACCAAGGATCGTGTGGCTGCTTGGTGTAGTCGACAAAGTCAAAACCGTATGATTTGATGCAGTGCCAAAGAAAACCCACAAAACAAAGGATAAAGCTAACGGCAAAGGGAACCTTTTTCTTTAATTCGGAGAGAGAAAGCCCATTGCCGCACCTTGTTTTGGAATTCGGAGAGAGAAAAGCATGCACCTTTTTGCTTGGAAGAGAGAGAAAACCACCTTTACGTTTGAAAAAGCCAAAAGAAAACACTTAGCCGAGTGTTTTACAAGCACACCGCACCTTTCTTTTTAGTTTGGAGAAAGAAAGCCGTCCTCGTTATGCGCAACCAAAGACGAAAAAGCTTGGATAGGCCGAATCGCAACAAGAAATCCCAAATTGTCGGCTTAACAACGTGAACAAAAAACTAACCAAAGAATCCAACAAAATCATTGGCTCTCAATACCATGATGAAATGCGGGGCCCAGTTAAAGAAAACCAAGAACTTGGTATTCAGTGGGGCAACCGGCACCTTTATAAGGTGCAGAGCAGAGTCCCTCGCCCCGGTGTGGGACGACAGTTTCAATACTCCCCCGCAGACGAACACCGGATTTATCCGTGTGAATCTGACCATAACATTGGGGGGGCCCACCCGGTTTAGAGGGCATTGGCTCCGATACCATGAAGAATTTGATAAACTCTTGTATGTTTGGAAGAAAAGCTTGTTTATTAATCAAGCAAAACCAAAACTAGTTACAAGAGAATCCAAAGCCGTAGAGAAAAGAACTCTTAGTATGCGGCTAGGTTGTTTTCAATGTTAACCTAAGAGGCTATATATAAACAAGAATAAAGCTTATACAAGGAAAACCCTAGTATCTTACAATATAGGAAAATATATTAGGCCTTATTCTAGACCCAATATATGGTAACATAGAGATAAAATCATCAACCTTCAACAATATGGAGTGTTTAAGACCGTAGTCCTGATTTATTTGTCGTTTCTTTTCTTTTTCGAGTTCCTTTTTGATTATATTCCTTGGTTGTATTTCCTTTTGGAGGGAGAAGGAGATATTAGAAATAAGGCTGTGAGAATTTAAACGAGGAAATCTCTTCGTTTTGACTATGTTCAAGTTTTGTATTATCATCTTTAAGATTCAACGGAAATCTCTTCCCAACTCTTTGTGTTTTGAATTATGTAGTGATCATAGGTTACTCTTGCAAGAGTAAAATCGAGATAGTGTGGGATGACTTTTTAATAGTTGGACCTATTATGTGCTCTGTTTTCTAGAGACATAACAAAGTATTTCTTTAAAACTCTCTCTTCTTCTTGTAGTTATTATCACATTTGCTGTTTTGGATAAGTGATTTTCATTGATATTGATTGATTTATTACTATATATAATGTTTTAGATTTTATGTTCTGGGTTTCTCTAGATTTTTGTCCGTAAAAAGCATTATGTTGGTTAAGAAATCCATAAACCGTATTATCATTATGCTAAAGTATTATTAACATATTCAAATTGACAAAAAATTATAAAGTTGCATCATTTAAGTAGTCATTTGAGTCATAGTTCTTCCCATAACTAAGGATTCTCAACAATAAGGTTCAATAAAGAATAAATTATGAAGTCATGTAAAAATTAATTACTGTAATATGAAGTTAAAACATAATTCTTTAATATCTTAAAAATATTAGCCCTTATTTGCAGAACAAGACCAGACCATGCACGAATGCATGGTATTAAATACACCACCATCAATTAATCTGTACATTGTGGCACAAACCATTTTAACGAGGTATAGAAATTTAAATACTTGTTAGTACTTGTTAGTTGCTGTAGCATCCCAGGACGTCTCCTGACCGTGGTGTCTTTTTGCGGTCAAAACAAACCATTTTAACGTGGACTATCATTGCTAACGGAGCCTAGACTGTGAGGCAAGAGTTGGTATGAGATGACTCGTCTAGCTTGTGTCCTCTTAGTATATGAAGAGCATTTTCTCCCATATGGAAACTAATTGCACTAGTGAGGTTGCAACAGCCAGAAATATTTTAAATCCATTCGAAATTGACTAATTATGTATTTTAATCCAGAAATTTCACACTCATGATTTGTTTAAGCAAGAAAATATTACAAATTACCCATGACTGAACTTATGTTAAGTGTTACACAAAGTTAAAATGTACATAATTTATTATCTAAATGGTGGATTTTATTCGATTAATTTAGATTTTGTCTATTTTAATGGTAGCTGTCAAGCAATTTTTTTAAATAAAAAAAAAACTACAAAGATTGTAAAGATAATATTATATCCAAATAAAGTATAAGATTCCTTTTATTAAAATCATCCAGTTTTTGTTATTAAGAAGGAAATTACCTAAGTTCAAATGTAAATATACTAATTGATACTTTTATTCAATTAGCATATCCAATGCTATTCTCTCTCTCTTTCTCTCTTGTTGAATTTTACACATAACTTTACAAATCATAAACTTATACTTTTTATGTGTTTCTGAGTTATACCATAATTTGAGCCCATATCATATAAAAAGTTTCTTTATCTAAAGAATTAAACATTTAGGCATTATGTTCCTAAAATATTCAACACCTCAACAAATACCTTCGATCATATGGTTGGACCAAACTATCTTTACAAGTTCAATACCACATTACCAAAGGGTAAAAAACTCTTCTTATACACCACATTACATACGTTTCTTTTGATTTTGTATGTGCTTACGGTGCTAATCCAATCGACACTCATCCATATCATTGTTTTCTTATTGGATCACAAATGGACTTTTGGTTGGTAGTTTGGGTGGCGGTTTGACATTGAACATCGAGAAATTTCCATTTAAAGAGATTAGAAACTTTCAAAGTGGCTAAATTTGCACACCTAAATTTCATAAACAAATGTCATCTTTTATTGGTTTGTCATTCACAACTGTAATGTTACCATTAAGTTTCGTAAAATACCTTTCTTTATGGATTATGTTTAAGGAAATCATTGTTTTTTAGGGAAATAAAAATATTAGTGGTTCCACAGGAGATGATATTTATTGAGGTGGGGTGGAATTTTGTCTTAATTAAGCTGTTAGGTTTTGTGCTTGGGTTCAAGGAACAATATGTGTATTTTAAGTGTTAGGAAGGTTGGGATGGTATTGGTAATGTATTTGGGTGTTAGTATTTAATATCAATGGTGGCTACTGACTATGATGATAAAGGTTTGTGTTTGCATCAAAAACTGCATTAATAACAATGTGTATTTTGTTGTTTGTTAAGCATAGACATCTATATTCTGTGTACCCTAGCGGGACAACCTAGAAATACATATTCAAACTGTTATGAAGTTTGTTTTGTATTTAAGGATGTAAATATAGGTAAACTAGATAGCTAAACATCCTTAAATGAGAAAAAGGCGAGGAGGTATTAAATAGTTTTTGCATAGAAATTAGTTATTTAACATAGTAGTGGGAAGCCTATTTACCAAGGATATTGTTATTTCAAAAGTAAAATTCTAAAAATATAAAAGAATTTTGACATGTGTAAGCATGGAAAGCTCAATTTTGATATTGTGTCAATACTTTTGATCAACAAAGTCATTTTGAAGATGAGTATATGGGCTTGAAATCATTGGTGCATGCCCTTTATTGTATTAATTGGTAGAACTGTGAAAGCAAAAATTTCACGGCTTAATAACATTAGATGATTTTAATTTTTGTTGATATTTGGTTTTCTACGAATTTGGAGAAAATAGTAAATGATTTGAGAAATTAATCTCCTGAAGCAAGGATAAAATAAGGTGAGTTTTAGAAAGATATTCTATAAAATATATATAGTATTTATTTCCACAAGACAAAATTACAGCTATTGAACCCCATCTATAACACGGACTAAGTCTAAAAGAGCCCATCATACTTTATTTTATTTGTGGAGGGATCATATTGGCATTTGCTGTTGTTTATACCACCAGTAAAATTAGTGATTACGATACATTTGATGATATAAAGATATCTTATTACAATGGCAAAACAGCTCATAATCTGTCAAAGCTCAGAACAGATACATATTTGTCTATGATGCGTCATTATATAAGACAGTTTTATGTCGTTGGACGTCCGGATCCGCGTCCTTCTAAGCTTTTATGAATACTAATAATTTTGATAGATAGAGGTACAGGGGAATCTATCGAAGCAATGGGGGCATCCAAGGTGGGACGAGTGCATTGGCTCACTGTTGAGGTAGAGTTCCTTAGGCTGCTCTTCCACTGCCTCTTGCTTGGTAAAACCCACTGCAGTGCATATATTTTCACCAACTTCAGTTCTCTTAACCAAATAAACTTGAATCCGATTCAAATCACACGGATGAATCTTTTTTTGTTATGGCATTTTAGTCTTCCAAAATCTTATTTCAAGCAGGGAATGTAGCACAAGCATGCACGCGAGAAAAGCAAACAAGCAGAAGACAGCACGAGCATGCACAAAGGAGGGAGCGAGGGAGGAGAGAGATTGAACCTTACCCAACGTTCAATAAAAGCAGCGGCAATGGAAGGACAGAGCTGACTCAAGGGCATCATTCTGCTGCTCCATCAGTGCCAATTGGGACACCTCCCTCTCCCTTTCCTTTACCTAGTGTTGGCTCAAAAATTCATCATGCTATATACCTTTTCTAAAGCACTGAAGATACAGGAGCTAACAAGTTGAGACTGGAACGGGATTTGGGTTTTTTATTTAAATTAAAAATTTACCTTCTTTGTAAGAATGTTGTTTTCTTCCTGCAACACCTCATCCTGTCATGTAATGCTGTTAGGGAATGCAATAAACAACACAGAATTTCATGGTCACTGCCTAATGTTTTGTTAGTGGAATTCTATTCTATTCTATTTTTTAGCTCGAGGCATGGTAAGGTTGACAACTTGTAAAGGCGGTTTCTAAGACAACTATTTCCATGAATAACAGTGAAAATTGTTTAAACATATAATGTTGGATGGATCTCTACTTACTTTGTTAAGGATGACAAGTTACCTCAAGCTTACCTCTCTCTGAAGCTCTGAAACCGATTCATACATAAGTTGGTTCTGGAAGTGCAATATATACTTATTCAATTAGCTAAGTAAGCAATGCTCAAACTTCAAGAGCAATAATATCTTTTAGAGAAGGGATCTTACCTTTCTTGACCTTATCTTTTTCAAAGCAGAATCGAGCTTTTGCTCCAAATTTTGGATCTCTGTAAGATGCAAGGAATCGAGATCTTCTCCCATGAGATGCCTGTAAAGATCAATGAGAGCTTAATCTTTGCTTTTTGCATCTTTTATTCTTCTAAGTACATAAAGGCCTTTATTGAAATTGTACTTCTGATTTCTTTGTAAAAACTCCAGCATGTCCTTGAGCCTTGCATATTCCAGATTCCAGTTTTTCTACAAGAGATTCATGGTATCAATGAATAGAATTGCTGGTCTTTTTAGACCACCCTATGCAACTTGTGAGTTATGTGAAAATAGGAAAACGGAAGATTGTAAGCAACACCTGTCAGAGGCTAGTAAATGACAGTTTTCAAAATCAATACAGAATTTATCTCTAACAAAATCCTTGAATCATAAATTTATTCTGTTTGATAGGTGGCCTACATTTTGTTCAAGATCATTTGAATGAGGCTGCCTTCCTGCATATGAATCTCTCTCATACCGTTCAAGGATCCTTTTCATGCTGTCAAAAGGAAGAACATAATTTATCAGTACTTGTTCAAAATCAAAATCCAACCTTTAAGGTAACAAAAAGGAGTTTGAAGTTTATAAATCATGCGTCAACATCAAATTTTTTTTCTTATTCAACACCATCAATTGAAAGTAAGAGCGAGCTTCCTGCAGGAGCAATAGGTTATAAAATAAAATAAAATAAAATAAAAATAGTGTGCGAAAAAAGAAAGAATAGAAGATAGGTTCAAAAATGCCATTTCCCAAAGAAAAACCTCGCAATGATTGTGTATTCCTTCCTAAGAGTCAAGATTCAGGTAAGCTAAATAAACAATCTTCACCATAGAGGGAATGAACATATTACTTGACTAGAAAGGATGGTAACTATGTCAGTGATGTGGTTGTTTAGTCACACATTATTAAGGCATGGATTTTTGAGGTAATTTATATGTAGTAAATGCCCTCCTTCTCTTAAACTAATTTTTATGAATGGACTAGACTTTATAACATGGTATTGGAACCCAGTCCTCCATAGCAACCTATAAATATAGGTAAAACTCAAAGTCTACACAGTGAATTGGCATTGCGACATGATCCGGAGACCCTTTCTATTCATGAATGGGTGAATGACCTTTTGGACTCTAGTCCGACACGAGTATCTCAAGTAGGGGCCTTTCTTGAAGGAAAAAGTTAAAGGTGTCTTGGTTTGGACATAAAAGGTGAGATTAATGTTCTTACCAATTATACCTACCAAGGTGTTTAGACCATTATGGAGAGAACAAATTCCCTTTTTTGCTAGACAAGTCAGTTCTCGCCAAAAGAGAAGGGAAAAGGTAAAGAAAAGGTTAAAGAGTTAGAGCAATCACTGCTGATAGTGGATGATGTGAGCATCCTGCCAAAAGACAACGTTGTGGTAGGTGATGATTTCGTGGTGGAAACCAGTATCTTAGTGAAAGACCACGTTGCGGTGGAAGACAACGTTGTGGCAAATAACATTGCAGCAAGATATGGCAAAATGGAGATTTCGATTAGTTCACCAATTGAATCACTTATTCTGGTACTAGGGAACTTTCAACATGCCAAAAAGGTTGAGTCGTCGACCTTTTTGCTTGTTAAAATAAAGGAAGACTCATTACTAAGAGAAGGTACGGTTGATCTAATCTCCGAATGTTGTTTTGTTTTCTCGCCTTAGAGCAAAAGGTTGGATTTTGGCAAGAAGGATTCAAACAGGTTTCCAAGTACTTTTGTCTTCCCTTAATTTGTAAAGTAGCTATCCCTTTTTTCAGTTATTCTAATCACCTTGCCAAGCTTCACTCATGGAGGGCAACCACCTGAAAATTCCTCCACATACAATTCTTTATCAATCCTTGAGGACAAGGATTTAAAGAAAGGATTGAATATCAAGGCCCAATATAGTCAAGATGGGCTTGGGCACTAGGTATTTGATATTAGGTCTTACATTATTGTTGGTAGACAACATTGTGGCAAATAGCATTCCACCAAAAGATGGCAAAATGGTGATTTTGATTGGATCACTAATTGAATCATTTATTCCAATGCTAGGGAACTTATAACAAGCCAAAGAGGTTGAATCATCAATCTTTTTGCTTGTTACAATAAAGGAAGAGTCATTACTAAGAGAAGGTATAGTTGATCAAATCTCAAAATGTTGTTTTGTTTTCTTGCCTAAGAGCAAAAGGTTAGATTTTGCATGAAGGAATCAAACAAGTTTCCACATGTTTTTGTCTTCCCTTGATTTGCAGAGCAACTATCATTTCTTTTAAGTATTCTAGTCATCTTGTCAAGCTTCACTCAATGGGGATGACCACTAAAAAATTCCTCAAGATACAATTCTTTCTTAATCCTTGAGGACAAGGATTTGGAGAGAGGATTGATTGTTAGAACGCAAAAATGTTAAGATGGGCTTCAACCTTGAGTATTTAATATTATGTTTTATATTATTGTTGGCAAATAATGTTGTGGCAAATAGCATTGCCCCAAAAGATGGCAAAATGGTGATTTCAATTGGATCACCAATTGAATCACTTATTCCAATGGTAGGGAATTGATAACAAGCCAAATAGGTTGAATCATCAATCTTTTTGTCTGTTCCAATAAAAGAAGAGTCATTACTAATGGAGGATATAATTCATCCAATCTCCAAATGTTGTTTTGTTTTTTGGCCTAAGAGCAAACAATTTGATTTTGGCAAGAAGGAATTAAACTTGTTTCCAAGTTCTTTTATTTTTTCTCAAATTGGAGAGCAGCTATCCGTTCTTTCAAGTATTCTAGTCACCCTCCCAAGCTTCACTCATTAGCTCATTGGGGATAACCACCACAAAAAATTTTGGTCTTCAATTCCCTATCAATCCTTGAGGATAAGGATTTGGAAAATGGATTAATTGTCAGGAATTAAACATGTTTCCAAGTTCTTTTATTTTTCCTCAAATTGGAGAATAGCCATTCCTTCTTTTGGGTATTCTAGTCACCTTGCCAAGCTTCACTCATTAAGGATGACCACCAAAAAAATTTTGGCCTTGAATTCTTTATCAATCCATGAGAACAAGGATTTGGAGAAAGTATTAATTGTTTCCAAGTTCTTTTATTTTTCCTCAAATTGGAGAATAGCCATTCCTTCTTTTGGGTATTCTAGTCACTTTGCCAAGCTTCACTCATTAAGGATGACCACCAAAAAAATTTTGGCCTTGAATTCTTTATCAATCCATGAGAACAAGGATTTGGAGAAAGTATTAATTGTTTCCAAGTTCTTTTATTTTTTTCTCAAATTCTGGAGAGCAACTATCCCTTCTTTTAGGTAGTCTAATCACCCTACCAAGCTTCACTCACGGGAGCTGACCACAAAAAAAAAAAAAAAAATTGGCCTTCAATTCTTTATCAACCCTTGAGGGCAAGGATTTGGAGAGGGGATTAATTGTCATGGCCCAAGAGAGTCAAGGTGGGCTTGGGTTTTAGGTATTTAAAATTTTTATATAATTAGTTTTGTTTTATATTTTCCATTAAATAAGGTCTAGGACTTGAAATAGTCAAAAGCCTAAAATAGTGAATTGTTTTGTGATTAAAATTTGAAGCTTTAGGTTTTAGTTTTATAAAAATAAAATTTTGATTTTCTATTATTATAAGGATTTTCATTTAGAATTGACTTCAATCTACAATCACCTTTTTCTTTTAGTGTTCATTTTGGTTCTATGAGCACACCCTTAATTCGGGGTGACACTCATGATCTCTCCGAAAGACCCATCTCGGCCTTAGGCTGACTGGATGGAATCGACCTTCAGGCCCCCTGGTGTGGATGATCTTGGCCTGTAAGGCCATTTTCTCTTGTCTATATTTTCTTTTCGGATGGCCCATTCTATGGGCCTTGTATATTGGGTCTATATGGCCCTGTTGGTTCGCCAATTATTGGACCTAGGTAAGTATGAGCCTCTATGACCCTTTTAGCTTCTCTAGTCATGAACATTTCACTAAAAAGAAGACAAGACAGACGAGAGTAATAACCGGAAAGACAATCGAAACATTTCTTACCAAGAGTCGGTTGAGTACTCGACCAGCTTGCCTTTGGGAGAGAACACAATCAAGGCCACCTCGGCATCACAAAGCACGGAAACCTCATAAGCTTTCTTCAGCAACCCTGAACTTCTCTTGGTGAAAGTCACATTCCTGTTGATCTTGTTCTCGATCCTCTTCAACTGAACCTTTCCTCTCCCCATGATTCTTGATCTCTCTACTCGCAATTAATCCAGTAACAAAAACAGGGACAGGCTCTTTCCTTTGAAACCAAGATTTTGTCGCGGAAGGTGCTCTTCTCACCCGGTGCAACTGTGAAGAAGAGCACGGTGCAACTGTGAAGAAGAGCATATGGGGGGAGTGTTCATTTATAAAATGGAGAAAACCAATGAGTGTAGAATAGGCTGGATGAGTAGGAAAGGTGGGTTTGTGAAACCATAGCGGTTTTGTAAAATACGTTTCGAATTATGATTGGGTGGTGACAACGTGCCACCACTAGAGTCTCGTCCAACTTTTTATATCATTGTCTCCTGTCGGAGGCTGGGTTTGTAAATTTGTAGTAATAACCAATTAAACAAGGTTAATTGCTGTTCCCAGTCTTCAGCATCCAAGACATATTCAAGATAATCTGCTCCCGCCATTGCTAACGCTTCCAATGAAACGACTATGATCGTGCAAACTGCAGCTAGACTTCTCTTCGTTTAGTGGCTTATAGATTCTTTGTAAGCTACTTTCAAATGCTTTGATAACCAGGTTCCTACCTATGTGACCCTTATACAATGCAACCCAGAAAAGAAAAAAGCAGATCGTTCTTCATTTCTTAAATCAGGGGATAGCATAAAAATCAATTTGAGGTTTCTGGTCAACAGGACATATGAAGCGAGAGACAGACGAAAGGCATAGGATAGTGTCATGAAAGAATCACTCTTCTCTTGAACTTCTTTTGAATCATTTTGTTCTTCAAAAGTTACATGCATATGTATTGGTACTGATGTCATGCACGTAATTATAGACGCGATATAATCTCGGAAGCTGATAAACTGTCGTTTTTATCCTATTCTTCAACTGATTTGCGCGATTATTATTTTCAAGTCCCTTGGCATACCCAAAAAAAGGGATTAAATTTGGGTTTTTCCTTAAGTTTAATTTCTTTTCATGTTTCTTTATGTATTTAACTACTAAAGCAATAAAAGGCTAGGGAATTTTGTACGCAGTGCCGTAAGGTAGACAAAGATAATGCTTAGTAAGATTGCAGATCAAGTAATGATCAAGTATTTTCAACAAAGACAATAGTAGTTAATATAATTAAACAACTTGCATCAATTTAAAAAGAAAAGAAAAGAAAAACAAAAGGTACATAATAAATTGAGTGTTTTGGTTTAAACTTTTATTGACATTTACATCCACTTTCCCATAGCAAAAATAATTAGATACTCTTTTCCACTAATCACTTCACAATTCATTACTCAAGAATCAAAGTTAAATCCATATATCAATTTCTCTCACTTGAAAAATTCTTGGAGCAAGGTACCTCTTGTGTCTTAAAAACATCAAGGATTACCTCCCCAAGCTATCACTTTGCACTAGAAACAATCTAACTTGAAGTCTTATTTTGTCACAAACCCTAATGTAACTCAACAGATTAGAGGGTAAAATATTTTGGGTCGCAAGATGATATACAAGAGAATTTCTTGAACGCACAAGAAGAAAGCTGAAGTAGAAAATGGGCGTATGATTTTCCACCATAAGGACTACTTCATTCGAGTCCTTCTTCCTTGAATTTGAAGCACAAACCATAAACTGAATCTTACCAATGTTGACTAGTTGAAAATTTCTAATTAAAGCTATTAATTGTCCTTTAAGTAGCGTCAAGGTTTTGCCATTTTTAACAAAACCCTTTCTCTACCCGAAATCGAGTAGAGGAAGGTTTTCCTTTATTTCTTTTTCTCTTTGTTCAAGTAAAACTTCTTAATGTTAATTTCAAAATGTAGCAACATGCCACATTATATGTTACAATCTCTTGGTGTAGTGGCAACAGGACGGTAACAAATGTTATCAAAACACACTCACCTTCCAAATTGCTCTTAACACAACTTGGATGGAACATATATTAGATTTGTGCAAATGCAAAGATGTGGCAAAGAATTTGGACTTTTTATTTATTGAGTAAAGCACATGTCTTGAATTATTATACTTTAACATATCTAAAGGAAGTAGGAGCATTTGAATTAAAATTTCTTTAGAAAAGAATCCTTGTTTTGAAAGTAATGATAATCTTAAACAAAAAAAAAAAAATGTATCAAGTGTGCATCACTATGTTAGTTATGGAATTAAAATTAATGGTAAAGATAATTCTTTTTTTAAAAAAAAAAATTGAAATTAGGGCTCTCTCACATTGTCTATAAGTATGAGCTTTTGAAAAGTGCTTGTAAGTATTTTACGAGCTATTTTTGAGATAAAAAGAGAAAATCAACAATAGAAAAAAAAATTACTATCTCTTTAAATGTATAAAGTCTCCAAATAAAATAAATTATTATTCTTGTGAATGTAATGATTAATTTTTATATTAGACAACATAAGATTTTCAATATACTTGGTAATTATTGTATGTGTTTGTTACACACTTTGCAAAGCTCTCTCTAATTTCTTTGGAGTCCATGATCATCCTATCAAAAGTCGAGTAACCGACCGAAGTTTTATCTGTGTTTAGCAATTAATGCCAGCAACTGTTGGATTGGGGACGTACTAGAAAAGGTTACGTGAAGTGTGTCGGAATAACTCAATCCTTAACAGATCAGGAAACATGTGCCAAAAAGGAAATGGGACTAAAACTCAAACCGATTTGCCCCCTGAACCGACGTCGCCCGTGCTTCTGGAAAGTCAAATCCCAGCCCCTCTCCCTTAGTGAAAAATAAGAAAACAGAGGACTGAGCGTGAACCGGCGGAACTGCAAAATGAAATCAGAGACGGTGACGTTGGTGCTGGTGAATCTGGCAGGTATAATGGAGAGCGCAGACGAGGTTTTGTTACCTGGAGTGTACAAGGAGGTAGGGGAAGCTCTGCATACGGACCCAACTGGGTTGGGATCGCTCACTCTGTTCCGATCCGTTGTGCAGTCTTTCTGTTACCCACTAGCCGCTTACTTGGCTCTGCGCCATAACCGTGCTCACGTTATTGCTCTAGGTGCTTTCATCTGGGCCGCCGCCACTTTCTGCGTTGGCATCTCCTCCACCTTCTTCCAGGTGGTCTACATTCCATACAACTTTCTTTTCTTGTGCATGTTTAAATCTCAAAGCTTTTTGAGCTACATTGTTTTTCAAGTCTCATATATGGATATCGGCAACTATCTTCTGTTTTATCGTTCTCATATTTGCAGATCTGTAGCTACTCTTTCGTGTTTTCCTCCCCCTCCCATTTTTTTTGTCCTTCAAATCAGGAAAGGGGTAAATGAGTAGCTTTACACATATATGACGTTCTGAACTTCAACTTATTTCTATGGCTTTTGTAATGGAACAGTAAGCCCAGCATTTTCCATCTCAAGTAAAATCAATTTCGTGAGCCTAGCACCAACCTAACTATAAGCTATAAATCCATAGTCTTACACTCGAGCCCCACCAGACTCCTCCAACGTAATCTAAATTCAAGAAATCCTGTCCAATTCACCTCAAGTTTCTTCTTTAACTCTCAGTCCTCTCAAAACGAATTGAGCAAACATGTAAGATTGGAAAAATCTTAATACATCTTCTTATAATAGCATAATTCGCTGTGTGTTGTACACTCTATTTTGCTTCTCACCGGTTCTCTAAAGTACTTGTTTCACTTGGAAACAATGAAACGGCTGCAGTCCACTTCCTAAGCTATTCTCATTGGCTCAACATCCAACACTCGATAAAGACAGAAAAATCCGTAAAATGTTAGGCCAAAGGGAGTGGTAAAATAGCTTACAAAATGTACCAAGATCCTGTATAAATTGTATTCCAACCAAGCAGTAAGCTCAGACATGCTTGATTACCTTAGAACCTAGACGTTTTACATGTAAACAGTAACATATTTGGGATGCAAAAACGTGCACAAGTTAGACTCACTTTCAAATGATATACGATTTGACACAGCTTCCAAAGCCCACTGTTAATATATGCTATCGTCGAATAGTGAATCATTGCTTGTCTACAAAAATTTTTCTCGTTAAGATACCTTTTTGTATTGATAGCTGAGCTCTGATAAGGAAAGAACTGTAACTTCTAAGATAGTGAAATCCAGATCTATTGCATCCGGGTACTTAAATGTGCAGATGCCTGTTCCATCGCATGCATTAAGAAAGAAGCATCAATAACTAATAATGTAGGTGCTAGTAGGAGAGTTGCATTGACTGATGTTGAGGGTTGAAAAAGTGGAACAAACTTCCACATATGCCTGAGAGTTTTAAACAAACCTCAAGAGTCGCATTTGTTGTTTTGGTTTTTTTCAGCTTTATTTGCAGCAAAGTGTTACATTTCAGATAATTTTGTTAATTAGGTGGCAATCTCACGAGGTTTAAGTGGGATAGGACTTGCCATAGTTATACCTGCTATTCAGTCCCTTGTGGCAGACTCAACGGATGAAAACAACCGTGGTTTGGCTTTTGGATGGCTACAACTGACAGGAAATCTAGGATCCGTCATTGGCGGGCTGTGCGCTGTACTTTTTGCCTCAACCTCTATTATGGGTGTTCCTGGTTGGAGAATTGCGTTTCATCTGGTTGGAATCTTAAGTGTCACAGTTGGCATATTAGTCCGCCTATTTGCCAATGATCCGCATTTTTCTGACAGCGATGGTTCAGCCAGAAACAAAGTTCACAAGCCTTTCTGGTCAGATGTTAAGGATCTAATAGAAGAAGCAAAATCAGTTATTAGAATCCCATCTTTCCAGGTAATTGTGGCTCAGGGTGTTTCTGGATCCTTTGCCGGGTCAGCTTGGGCCTTTGCCCCTATGTGGTTGGAACTTGTGGGTTTCTCCCACGAAAAGACAGCGTTCCTTCGGACCATTCTGGTAATTGGTGTTTCACTTGGGGGTCTGTTTGGTGGATGGATAGGGGATGTCGTGGCAAAACGTTTACCCAATACTGGAAGAATAATTCTATCACAGATAACCACAGCTTCGGGACTTCCTTTAATAGCAGTTTTGCTTCTAGCTTTGCCTTATGATCCATCCACAGCATTCATGCATGGACTGGTCTTGTTCATTACTGGCTTTTGCACATCCTGGGCCGCTCCAGCAACTAACAAGTATGTATGCTTAGCTAATTATGTAATCTACTTATTCTCTCTTTAGTGTTTACTATTTATCAAGTGTTTGTCATACTTTTAATTAGACGGGAAAGGTCCATACCCAACACCAAAAGTCTTGGGTTTTAATGCGAAGGTGCACAGGTTCTAGAGCCGGATCACTTAAAAATGCTGAGTTAGGAGAAATAGGCATTACTTGTTCAGAGGTTCGATTTTGGTCAGTGCAAAAAAGTAGGCATATATACTGGGTCCTATGTGGAAAAGAGAAGTCGTTAATGTTAAGCATGAAGAGAGAAATAGCTTTAAGAGAGCACCCTAGTTCAACTTCTCTTCACTTTAGCTCTTTCCGTGGTTGAGAAGAGTTGATGATTTGTTGTCAGGATTATCCTAATTAGATACATGTAACAGCAGGTTACTATATTTTCAGCCAGGCTTGCTCAACTATGCAATTTTAACTTAAACTAACGAAGTTACTATGAAAATCCTCAACATTTTTTTCATGGATGTGTAAATGGTGTACAGTCCAATATTTGCAGAGATAGTCCCCGAGAGGTCTCGTACAAGTATCTACGCTTTGGATTCATCATGTGAGTCCATGCTTGCATCATTTGCTCCATTTGTAGTTGGGATTTTGGCTGAGAACTTTTTTGGTTATAAACCAAATGCTGAAGGACCTTCAACCTCTGGAGATACTGAAATGGATAGAGAGAATGCTGCATCACTTGCCAAGGCGCTCTACGTAGCGATGAGCGTTCCAACGGCAATTTGTAGCTTCATCTACTCGTTCCTCCACTGTACCTACCCAAGAGACCGGGAACGGGCAAGAATGGATGCACTGATCGTATCAGAAATCCAAAAGCTGGACGCTGATAACTCTCCTTCCTTGGACACTGGCTTTGATTATGAATTGGAGGAAAGCTTTGGTTTAAACGATGCCAATGACAAGTTATCTCTGCTTTCCCATCAGCTAACATCTACAAGCCTGGAAGAACAATGAACTGCCGAGTAGAATCTGAATTTATGTAAACCCTGTTCTCTGAATCAATCTAAACGATAAAGTGATTCATTTAAATGCTTTTCCAAGTTGATATATCATGCCATTTTTAGTTGCTCCCTCTGATAACTCGTTTGATATACTAAATCACCAAGACGTTAAAGGGGAAGGCGTCATTTCCGCTATCCCGTCCTCTCAACACCTCCACTTCTAGGGGGTTGTCACTGTCAACCATGTTTTCGTGGAGAATGACTGGACAACATAATAGGTCTTCAGAAATATGTCATACAAGATCAATGAAAAGATGCGAATCCCGACCAATGAAAAGACAAGAACGAAGCAGCAAACTACGAATACTTCATCCCTGTCTCCAGTCCACCTCCAATAATCCAAATATTCCAGACCCTACACGTGGGAATCTACCCCAGTTTTACACTAGGACCCACCATATAACCAACGCCTTAAGATGAATGCTCTTGCTCCCAATCCCTTCTTACACATTGGGCCCTCTCACTCCTGTCCTCGTAAGTCAACCTTAACTTCGCACCCGTCCGTCCCGGGAACAGGTGAGGAGAGTCTGATTTGGAAACCCGGTTTCCGGGGGAATTAACACAGATACTGTAGCGAAGACCAGCAGAGGAGACTTCGGAAATGAAATCTGAGACTCTAACGCTGGTGCTGGTGAATCTGGCAAGTATTATGGAGAGGGCTGACGAGTCGTTGCTGCCAGGGGTGTACAAGGAGGTGGGGGCTACTCTGCACACCGATCCGACTGGGTTGGGCTCTCTCACTCTGTTCCGATCCATCGTGCAGGCCTCTTGTTACCCGCTTGCCGCTTACCTAGCTATGCGGCATAACCGTGCACACGTCATTGCTCTCGGCGCTTTTCTCTGGGCCGCCGCCACATTTCTTGTCGCCATCTCTTCCACCTTCTTCCAGGTCTCTCTCTCTCTCTCTCTCTCTCTCTCTCTCTCTCTCTCTCTCTCTCTCTCTGTGGCTCCTTATGTGTGAGTTTTTCTTCTTCGTTCTCTATATGCAAAAGCGGATGTTTCCATTTTGCTGGATATGGTCGAAGTTGAAAATGGCTCGCACATGATATAGATGACTCAGTAACGTCAATTTTGGATTGTATTCATGTTAACAGGTGCAGATCTATAGCCACCCACGAAAAGGACACTCCTTCCACACTCCTTCACTTTTTATTTGGATTTAGATTTTTCTAGATTAGGCTATAAAAAATGGCATGTGACTAGTCACTAATTACTCTTACTAATTTTGGCCCCCAATAGAACAGAAACTGTAGGCAATTTGAACTATGGTCCTTCTTCTTGCTATTCCTGTTTCGTCCTCTATACTAGCTGTGCGTACAGATCAGTAATGTGATGCCCAATCACTTCTTTTGTCTTTGCAATTCGATTGTTCTAGTTAAAGCTTAAAATGATATTCCTGATTACTATTTTTTTTTTTTTTAAATGTATTTTTTAACACACATTTATTGTAAGTCCTGAAATATGGCATCGCATGCACTAACAGTTTCAGCCTTGGATTTAAGATTCCCTCAGGAAACCAAAAAAAAAAAAACACGCATTTTACTGTAACTGAACCAGAAGTCATTGCATATACTTTGAAAGATTTTTAAGATGAAGATATTTTGTTGGTTTGACGCTTGAATTAACTGGCTTCGGATGAAATGCTATATTGCCTTGATATGAATGTCTATAGTCCTGCGGTTATATACTCTGAAAGATAAAAATACGTAAGTACTGCAAGTGAAAGGTAAGATGTCGCTCAATTGTGCAAAAACTTGAGAAACTCAGTTGACTTGCAAGATAAAGTGAAAACGTTTTTTGGTTAAATAGGTGGCAGTTTCAAGAGGTTTAAATGGGATTGGACTTGCCATTGTGACGCCTGCCATTCAGTCCCTCGTTGCTGATTCAACCGATGACAGCAACCGTGGTTCGGCTTTTGGATGGCTACAACTAACAGGAAATATTGGCTCCATCATCGGTGGGCTGTGTTCTGTATTAATGGCGTCAACATCATTCATGGGCATCCCTGGTTGGAGAATTTCTTTCTTTTTGGTGGGACTACTTAGTGTAATAGTAGGTATCTTGGTCCGCATCTTTGCAAAAGATCCAAACTTTTCTGACATCGATCGTGCTGCTGATCGGAATCACCAAAAATCTTTTTGGTGCGAAGTTAAAGACCTAATTAAAGAAGCAAAGTCTGTTATGAGGATCCCATCATTCCAGATACTTGTGGCTCAGGGTGTCTCTGGATCATTCCCCTGGTCAGCATTGTCATTTTCTACTATGTGGTTAGAACTTATAGGCTTCCCCCATAAGACAACAGCATTTCTGTGGACTCTCTTTGTAATAGCTGGTTCATTTGGGGCTCTCTTTGGGGGGAAGATGGGGGATTTTCTTTCAAAACGTTTTCCAAATTCTGGGAGAATAGTCCTTTCACAGATAAGCTCAGGTTCTGCCATTCCTTTAGCTGCAATTTTACTGCTCGCATTGCCTGATGATCCATCCACTGGGTTCATGCATGGGCTGGTTCTGGTGATAATGGGATTGATAATAACCTGGAATGCTGCAGCAACTAACAAGTACGTATTCCCGACACATCAGATCCTATTTCCTTGTGTTCGACACTAGCAGGGCGCTGACTATTGTTTGAGTGGTTTTTTTTTTGGCTTAGTAAAAGTCATTTTATATATAAAACATATCAATATAAGCTAGTTGAAGACATACGTTTATAATGGGACCTTATATTACATTACATCCTCAACTCAATTATTGCTTCTTCACAAATAAACACACTCTTGCATAGATAAATAGAGTTTTCTAGTATTCTTTGATTCTAACCGGTGCATACAGTCCTATATTTGCAGAGATAGTCCCTGAGAAATCCCGTACAAGCATCTATGCTTTGGATCGATCTTTTGAGTCCATACTGGCATCATTTGCTCCACCTGTGGTTGGAATTTTGGCTCAGCACGTTTATGGTTACAAACCCGTTCCAAAAGGGTCATCAGACTCTGTAGAGACACAAATAGATAGAGAGAATGCTGCATCACTTGCCAAGGCACTCTATACGGCAATCGGTGCCCCAATGGCAATCTGTTGCTTCATCTACTCCTTCCTTTATTGCACTTACCCAAGAGACAGAGACCGGGCAAGAATGCAAGCATTAATAGAGTCAGAAATGCAGCAGCTAGAGGAAGATGAATTTCTTTCAAGAGAAGAGTACTTTGAAGTTCATGTATCAGAAACCAACGGGCAAAGCGGCAAGGAAAGAAGTGAGATCAACGTAGATATTGGCGAAGAGAGTCTTAGCTTGGATGAAAACGAGAAGACGTACATGCTCTCCCGTCATTTAACCTTCTCACATATGGGAGAATAATGGAAAAGTTCAAGCTCAAGCTGGATTCCGTACAATGGCTGGCCCCTTGACAAACTCCAACGATGACAAGGCTTGCAAACATATCTTGACAAAGCAGATCGTTCAAAAGGTCAGGCTTACCATGTCCCTTCAAGTTCAGAACCTCACAACCCCCCTTATTATTTCGTTCCACGAGTTAAGGAAAAAAAAAAAAAAAAAAACAACCATGTCAAATTGTTAATGCTTGTTAACATCATCTTTCGTCTTTATAGAATCTCAGTTCATGATTATTTGTTATTGATTAACTGGAATTCTAGACGGGAATTTATCATTTCGGAGATTGAATTGCGAGATTGGCGTCGATCAAGCTAAAATAATGTGGTCCCACCCATCGTAGGTTCTGAGGGTTGTCGCTGTCAACCGCGTTTTTCTGGACAACTACAGAACAACAGAAGAGGGACAGGGAAAGCGCGCTTGTGGGTAGGATCACAAAAACCGGCCTTTATTTCAGATATTTTTGCCCAAATATTAAAGCGTAAAAATTGTAAGAGATCCCCGGGAAAACGGAACGGAGACAATTACTGATATGCCGAACTGTCCTGAACATCTAGAGCCACCTCGGCCGGGACATTACAGCACCCGGTCCTGTCTCTTTCCTTCCGTAAAAAGAAAGTTCAAGGTAAAGGAGGCAACACTCTGCCTCCAATAATCACGAAGATCCTGATCTTCCAAGACTTGAACTCTAGGCCCCACCATCTTTGCCGTTTTGCCCATTGTACCCTTACTCTCGAGCCCTTTTTGCACCCACCCTCTTTCTACACGCAAGTCAACCTTGACGCACTTCCCCCAACCTCTCTTCCCCAAAACAGGGGAAGAGTCCGACAGGTAAAACAACTCTGTTGTATGGTAGAAAACAAAGACTCTGTGCTCAAAACAGAGGAAGAGACTTCGAAAATGAAGGCCGAGACTCTGACGCTGGTGCTGGTGAACCTGGCGAGTATTATGGAGAGGGCCGACGAGTCATTGCTGCCGGGGGTATACAAAGAGGTAGGGGCTGCTCTTCATACCGATCCAACGGGGTTGGGCTCCCTTACTCTGTTCCGATCCATCGTGCAGTCCTCTTGTTACCCTCTTGCCGTATACCTGGCTGTGCGTCATAACCGAGCCCACGTCATTGCTCTTGGCGCTTTTCTCTGGGCCGCTGCCACCTTTCTCGTTGCCATCTCTTCCACCTTCTTCCAGGTCTCTCTCTCTCTCTCTCTCTCTCTCTCTCTCTCTCTCTCTCTCTCTCTCTCTCTCGTGCGCGCTGTATATGTTGTTTTGGTGGTTTTTCTTCTTTTGTAATTTCGTTGTCAGATTGGATATTTTCATGTGCTGGATATGGTTGAAATTGAATTTGGTCGCATATGAATATGATCTAGATGAATTAGTTACGGTATAAATTTTGATTATTTTCATGTTAATACTTGCAGATCTATAGCCACCCATGAAAAGGGTTTGGTTTGATGGGTAAGATGGAGTAGTTAGTGTTAGGACATTTTGCATTATGAAAGAGCGTTTTTACTTTTTGTTTGGAATAAGAGTTCTCTAGAATGGGCAATGGAAAATGGGCTATGACTAATCATAGGAAATTATCCCTGATTTTAGCTCCAAATTAGAAAACTGTCGGCATGAATTTTAGTTTCCCTCTATTGGATTCAAATTGCTCTCGGGAAGTAAACACGGATTGGAATAAGAGTTCTCTATAATGGGCAATGGAAAATGGGCTATGACTAATCATAGGAAATTATCCCTGATTTTAGCTCCAAATTAGAAAACTGTCGGCATGAATTTTAGTTTCCCTCTATTGGATTCAAATTGCTCTCGGGAAGTAAACACGGATTGGAATAAGAGTTCTCTAGAATGGGCAATGGAAAATGGGCTATGACTAATCATAGGAAATTATCCCTGATTTTAGCTCCAAATTAGAAAACTGTCGGCCTGAATTTTAGTTTCCCTCTATTGGATTCAAATTGCTCTCGGGAAGTAAACACGGATCAAACTATGAATGAACAAAATAAGGGCCCATCCAAATGCCTTACAAGATTTTTGAGATGAAGCTTTGTGGTTAGTTTGGGGCTTGAATTAAATGGTTCCATGTCAAATGCCATACTGCTTGATATGGATTTCTGTAGTCCCGTGATTGTCGTCTGAAAGAGAAAATATGCACACACCACTAGAGCGGAACCATATTGTGGAAGGTGTGGTTAGAAATAAGGACAAGCAAATTATGACATACGGCTGGCATATATGTCAAGAGCTATCATGTGCTTGTATGTGAAGCGAGAAGTAAGAACGTGACATGATTATGTAAAACTTGAGAAACTCAGTATGTTAAGCCATAATGAGAGAATTACATTCTATGATGAATAGGCTTCGAAAAAGAGGTGGGGAGGCCAAAGTGGCCTTGTAAGAAGTTTTCCTGTTCATTCTATTTGTTTTGCTTGACTTGCAAGATGAATAACTTAGCACTTAATTGCCTGGTATGGTCAAACAGGTGGCAGTTTCAAGAGGTTTAAATGGGATTGGACTCGCCATAGTGACACCTGCCATTCAGTCCCTCGTCGCTGACTCAACTGATGATAGCAACCGTGGTACGGCTTTTGGATGGCTACAACTAACAGGAAATTTTGGCTCCATAATTGGTGGGCTTTGTTCTGTATTAATAGCATCAACATCTTTCATGGGCATCGCCGGTTGGAGAATTTCTTTCTTTTTGGTCGGACTAATTAGTGTAATAGTTGGTATTTTGGTCCGCTTCTTTGCGAACGATCCAAACTTTTCTGAGACTAACAGAGCTGAATACCAACCTCCACATAAGTCTTTTTGGTTGGAAATGAAGGACCTAATTAAAGAAGCAAAATCTGTTATGAAGATCCCATCTTTCCAGATAATTGTGGCTCAGGGCGTCTCTGGATCATTCCCCTGGTCAGCATTGTCATTTGCCACAATGTGGTTGGAACTTATTGGCTTCTCCCATAAGACAACAGCATTTCTGTGGACGCTCTTTATAATAGCTGGTTCACTTGGGGGTCTTTTTGGAGGACGGATGGGGGATTTGCTTGCAAAACGCTTTCCCAATTCTGGGAGAATAATCCTCTCACAGATAAGCTCCGGTTCTGCCATTCCTTTAGCTGCAATTTTACTGCTCGCATTGCCGGATGATCCATCCACAGTATTCATGCATGGGCTGGTTCTGTTCATAATGGGTTTGAGCATATCCTGGAATGCTCCAGCAACCAACAAGTACGTATTCTTGATAAATTAGTCCTCTTTTCCTGTGTTTGAGAACAACAAGGTGCTAAACTGTTTAGAGTTAGGTGGGGAAATGGAAGAGCAAAAGAACCACAGCTATCACGAGCACAATTTGCACATAGATATATCCATTGCATGCATCCACAATTCCGTATGTCCAACCATGGAAATTTGTAAAACTAATGTATGAATATTTCGGTTAGATGTCTGTTAAACCAGGTAGTCGAATTTGACTCTTTCTATACTGGGCTAGCCAGTGCAGACTGTTGCTGTAGTGCAGCTTCAGCAAGAGGTTAATTTAGAATGAGGTGAAAAAGGTAAATGTAATGAGTCAGGAAACGCCGTATTCTGTTTTTTCTTTTTTTTATGAACATGTGGGAAATAGAGATACTTTTGATATGTAGGTTGGAAGGGGCCTTATTTAGAAGAGAATTTTGTAGACATTCTACAGTGTGATATCAATTTTGTAATAATCCCCATTCTTTAGATCATGCATTTTGAATTTTTCTCAACTCTGTTAGATATCACATGAAAGTCAAAAATTGATAGGAAGAGGCATCCTAATTTAAGGATAGAATGATGTGAATGTGCTTCCAGTCCCTCGTTCCCTGTACGCATGGTGTTGATAGCCTTAAGAGCTAAAAATACTGGTAGGGCTGTGCAACGCATGGGCCTTGGATATTGTTGTCGTAGTAGTTGTTATTGAACTGGCAAGTTCTAGTAGTACTTTTAATTATTACAGATTTACTTGTTCAAGATGGTGCCAAAAAAAGAAAAAAAAAAAAGAACTTCTTTCCCAGTCCTCAGTGATGCAACCAATCAATCCTCAACTCAATTGCTACATCCTTTTCCTATTCACGGCATCTTTATCGCAGATAAACACAATCTTGTCTAGATACCTCTAGTTTTCTTGTATTCTTTGATATGTGAGTGGTGCACACAGCCCCATATTTGCAGAGATAGTCCCTGAGAAGTCCCGTACAAGCATCTATGCTTTGGATCGATCTTTTGAGTCCATACTAGCATCATTTGCTCCACCCTTGGTTGGAATTTTGGCTCAGCACGTTTATGGGTATAAACCAGTTCCAAAAGGGTCATCAGACTCGGTGGAGGTACAAATAGATAAAGAAAATGCTGCATCACTTGCCAAGGCACTGTACACGGCGATCGGTATTCCAATGGCAATCTGTTGCTTCATCTACTCCTTCCTGTATTGTACATACCCGAGAGACAGGGAGAGGGCGAAAATGCAGTCGCTGGTAGAGTCAGAAATGCAACAGCTAGATGAAGACATGTCGCCTTCGAGAGAAGAGCACTTTGAAGTTCATGTTTCAGGAGCAAAAGAGCTAAGCGGCAAGGAAGGAAGTGAGGTCCACGTAGATTTTGGGGGAGGAGAGAGTATTGATTTGGACGATAATGACAACAGGTATTTGCTCTCCCATCAGCTAGCATCCTCAAATATGAGATAGTAATGAACCCGTTGAAGCTGAAGCTGGATTCTGTACAGTGGCTCCCTTGACAAACTCCAGTTTTCCATTTACAATTATAAATATTACAGAATCAATACCAAGTAATGAGTGTGACTCTGACTGTGACTCTGACTCTGAAGGGATATTACGATTGTTCTGTTCTACATTAGCATACTCATTATATTTGCAGCTGTAGATTCAAGTTGCTACCTTCTCCCTTTTTCTGTCATTCCTTTTTTTGTTTTTTTGTCGCGAGTGTCGGGAATATGAAGGCAGAAACTGATAATGAACAGACAAGCTAACAACAGCAGGAGTATCAGCCTAGCCTTATGCTACTTAAGTGGATAGTTGGCAAAGCGCGTGATTTGTTGAAAACTCGTGAGCATTGTTACAGGTGGACAAATTCAGAGAAATATGACCTGTCAGCAACACAAGTTTTGGAGATACTTTCTTACATGGCCAAACTCCAAAATGGAATGCTCACAGCTCTCAAAAGTTACAAAGTAGAGAACCTCCTTCCCGGTAACTTGAATTGGAATCCATGAGGCCTAATTCATGAGTTTGGAAACAAATAAACTCTCACTTAATGCATTTGGAATCCCAACTAGTCCAAATGAATTGAATGGAACAAAAAGGGCAAAGGTAGCTTTGCATTTCTTCTATCTCAGATGCAGTTCATTTTTGGTGAGCACATATTTACAATCCTTTAATGTCCACTTCAATCGAATTCCATTTCGCTCCTTTGTGCAAAATGAATTCAACCCTCAATCCAATAGCGAAATAAGATTCAATGCTGAAAATGTCGGTGTTTCTGTATTTAGGTATTAATAAAAACTACCCTACACAACCAGCACACGGGGTGGTGGCGCAGTTGGCTAGCGCGTAGGTCTCATAGCTTCTGAGTGATCCTGAGGTCGAGAGTTCGAGCCTCTCTCACCCCAGTAGCTTTTTTTCAATCTTTTGGGCCGAGTCCAGACCGTACTTTCGTCACTAGTGTTTTCCCTGCCTTGGTCTCAGGTCGGTGTTGCTATGAATGGTCCATTTATCCAAGAAGCTTCCTTCCTTTGGGATAATCAAAAGCTTGAATTTTTTACTTTAAAATATGCGCCACTTGTATTGCATATAATAAATACAATGAGAGGGGATGAACAAAATTGTCAACATCAAATTTTAGAAGAGACAGAGATTGGTTGATGACAATTTGGAAAATGATGAAAAGATCTAACCTCTTGCATGACCCGTTTTGATTAGCACATGAAAGGGGGCCAGATCTTTCATTAAAGTTGCATGCTTTTGGATACAAAGGGTGTGGAAGTATGATCTTTTCCTCACTGGCTTTGTCTCCTTTTCACATTGCTTCATGTGCTTGCTTTCCAGGGAGACCCCGAATCTCCATAATTCAGTGCCAAAGTTTGATGTCAAATCGTTGTGAATTGGGACATAGTTTGGGAGTGGAAGCGCAGTAAGAAAAAGGACGACTTCTTGGACGAATAACAGACAAGACGATAGATTTATGGCATGGTTTTTGGGCATATCCTTCCTTGTACCAATCTGCTTTGAACAGGCTAATTGGACCAGTTTCAGACAAACGTATACGTAGGCAGGCACAGTCCAGAAGTTAAAAAAGGGAAAAGGCTGGTGGTGCATTGTTCTCTTTTCAAACTCATAGTATTCACAATCTCAAAATGCGCATATAATTCTGCTTCCTATCGTTTTCATTCCAGAGGATGAGGCCCTTTGTTGGATAATAATGACAACCGATAAAGTCACAACCGTTGGAACCCACTTTGCAATTTGCCAATTCAAAGACGCACTCAATTGATTCTTTTTTTGAAATTCTATCATCTCTTTTATATTTCCATCAAAATAGTGACAAGACCCTATCACTTGTACTCTTACTCACACTCACCTCTAAAGTAAAGGCAAATCCTCAACCGTCCTGTTCGCCCCCCTGCAAGATTTTAATCACGTATGGCCATGTCCATGCCGTCGTGTCTGTTTCACAAAAACTTCGGAGACTTCCGGATCCTGCTATACTGTCACCAATCAGCACTTGTTGTGGCCCTACTCTCAGAATGTCCGAACAAGCCGAGGCCACCGATATGGGTCCGACGGTGCGACGGTGTATGTGAGATCACAAATGGTTGGGAAGGAGTACAAACGAGGGCAATTCTGCTGGCCCCACACATCTTTGGATCCACCCACAATTGGGTCCCAAATTCTTCAAGGAGTGCAACGTGGGTTCTTGCAGTACAGGCGTCACTGTTATTTTTCTCCGACAGGAAGGTAAGGTTTAGAAACGGAACAGAACTGGGTGCACCCAAGTCAACCTTTTCAACTAAAGGTCTACCACTGGCTCAAAGCATGAATGACAGCGCATGAATGCGACGACCTGGAAGATCACAGAGTCACACTCGGAAGTCCAAAGGCCGATACTGGGAGGGAAATTAAGACAGGAAGTTGGTGAATATTAAGAGGGATTCAAAGTCATGATATTTGACGTCTGAATTTGATGGGTTGGTGATCCTCACTATGGTTGCTTTCCTGCCTAATTTGTTTTCTGCAGACTGATCAGTGCTGTTGATTGGTTTTTCCGGCTCTTTGAGTTCGTGTTTCTCAAAGTCTTGGACAGAACACTTGCAGATAGTTTAGCACCAGATTAGGCTTCACAACCCGAAGACTCAAAGTTTCAGATTTTGGTCTGCACCCATTTGTTTAACCACCGATCTGATTTCTCAGCTCGGACCACCCTAACATTTGAGTCTATTAACTAATGTCTTGGTGATTCAGTACCTTTTTTTTTTTTCCCTTCTTTTCTCTCTGTTTTTCTTTTTCAAGTCCTCGTCTTTTTTCATCAACAAGGCATAAGAAGCCCTTCACTTCAATTAGATCTCAATTGATTGGGGTGTCAACACGACAGTTTATGAGTCATGGAACCTACCAGTTGAATTCTCAGTCTATTTGGGACCTACATTCTTGAAAATTGAACTTTACTTGCTTAGTATCAACGTATCAAATAATCAAACAAATTATAGTACAACAAATTCCGCGTCCAAAGCAAGTTGCACCCGAACCTCGAATCTTTTTTTTTTTTTTTTTTTGTATGTCCACAATCGATGTAAAGTTTTTGCTTACCGACTGAGCGTTTCCTGTGTGTGAAAAGTTTTGGAGTAGAACCGTGTGGAAAGAGATAAGAAAACCTTCATTGGGATTCAAGGATGCCGCTTTTTATGAAGGATGATAGATAACCCCCCTGTTTTCAAGGGACCCATTTGACTAAAAACAATTTGACCTCTGAAACCATTGTCTGGAAAGAACAAAAAATTGAATAGAATTTAGTGGACTGTTAGGCTAAATTATCATCTTCACTGAGCAAGATGGATTGTTCAATTACAATATTGGTTATAGGTCACTGAGGAAGAGTGCCTCTGTGTCAGCTGCAACAGCGAGGCAAGTGAAACCGCGTGGGAAGGGAACTCTAAAAATGTCTACTTGCAGCATGTGACTGATCTCAACTCCCGCAACAGTTCGGGTTCTGCATTAAAGTCTTCTCCTCTACCTTTAACTTTTCTTCACAGTTATAAATCCTTCCTCTCTTACTCTGTCCCCTCCTCCCATTCTCTCTCTCCCTCTTCCCTATAATAATACTACTGGATCCACTGTGAGCCTTGTAGTTCTTCGAAGCCCCCTGGAGATTTTAAGGCAATATACCTAGGTTCCACGGATGGCTCCACTAATGTACGTGAGTCACAGAAAGGTACTCTTATTCTATCTCGTTCTGTTCCTCTTTACCTCTGTTCTCTTCTGTGCCTGCTCAGAATCTCAGCTTAGAAGTAGACAGTTCAATCTTAGAAGAAGGATGTCAGAAGTAGAAAAAGAACACCAGCAGCCGACGAAGAAGACCGCCAGCCTATCCACGAAGAACCACACGAAGCTCATCAAGCCTAGCGTGTCCTCAAAAAACCTGACCAAACTCATCAAACCCAGTTTGTCCAGTAAAAACCAGACGAAGCTCACCAAACCCAGTTTGTCCAGCAAAAACCAAACCAAGCTCACAAAAGCTTCAAATTCTACTAAAGCAGCGTCCGGTCTTTTTTCAAAGACAGTGTTCAAGAAGCTCAATTCCACCTCGAAGATCAAAAAGGTCAATTCCACATCTAAAGCCGTGAACTCTGCCAAGCTAACTTCATTTTCCACCAAGAAATCCACAGATCTATTGAAACTGAGTACACCCAAGAACAAAACAACAAAAACCACCACCTCCAAAGACTCTCAATCCCATCTAGACAAGAAATCCCACGAGCTTGAATCTGGAAAACCAGACAAGAACCAGAAGGCAGGAAAAAAACCCGCCCAACAGAAGACAAAGAAGCAAACACAGCCCAGCTGGATTGACCAAGAAGATGATCAGGATGATCTTGTTTCAGGGTTCACAGATTTAGCAGATTTTGCCAACTTCCAAAAAACTTTTATTCCGGACCTTGAAAAATTCTCAACCACCTCCAAAGCCTATCTCAATAAAGCCAACAAAGAAATCACAGAGGGATTCAAACCCATTGTCGGCAACAAATATGCCCCCACCATTGCTACAATAGTTTCTTGTGCTTTCGTGTTAATCCCTTTGATTTTAGTCTCTCTCCTCTTCAATAGGATTAAAGCTTATTTTTCCCTTCAAAAGCTTTTAATCTTCATCCAAGTATATCTCGCCATCTACTTCTCCATTCTCTGCATCTCCTCCCTGGTCACTGGGATCGAGCCTCTGAGATTCTTCTACGCTACTTCGCAATCCACATACGTTTGTCTGCAGGTGCTTCAAACGCTCGGATACGTGATGTATCTCTTGCTGCTCCTGATGTATCTGATCCTCGTCTTCTCCACTGAATGCGGGCTGGGATCGAAATTGCTGGCCCTGGGTCAGACCATTTTGGGGTTCGCGGTTGGCCTGCATTACTACATGGCGGTGTTTCACAGAATGGTGTTGCACCAAGCCCCCAAGACCAATTGGAAGATTCACGGGATGTACGCCACATGTTTCCTGCTCGTCTGTCTCTTTGCGACGGCTGACAGAAGAAAGAAAACGTACCTGGAAGTTGGCGGTGAGGAAGGCAAGAAGAGCTAGTCTCTCTGATTCCTATCCCTTTCTTCTCATTTAATACCTTGTTTTAGGCTCCTCCTTTGTCCACCATAATTTGTGGGTGCAAAGTAATACCATTGGCCAAGCAACCGTGGTGTTATCACTTAGATATCCATTTTAGCTACTTGATCTTGTATTATTTCTGTATTGTTATTATTATCACAATAAAGCTCAAGCCCACCATTCGTTCAGCTTTTTCTTTGTGCTCGCTCTTTTTCGCCGGAAACAACCACTGACTCTACGAAGGATTTTAAAATGTCGGTGACACTTTGACGCTCTTGTCCCTACCGACTTGGAGCGTGTTTTCCGCGCGCGAGTTTGCGTCTCCGTGGCTATGTTTGTAAATTCAAGACTCCACCGACGGCGTTTCTGTCGGTGGCTGTGTTACCTTATTAGGCAGACCGACGGTACGGTGGCAGCCACGTCAATTCCGTGTCTTCTTCTGTTGAAAATGCGGTCTTGGTTTGCTTTTCCCGGCTGCGGTAGCCCTATGGGAAGAAGCTTTAGAGACTGCCGTCGCCTTGTCGGTGCAGGTAGATCTGAGGAGGGGATTGACACTTTATATAATATGACATATCTATTCTTTTTTCCTTTGTTTATCTGTCAGAATTGAGGCTTCGATGCTCGCAACTCGTTGAATTCAGGCATTTCAGCGTAAATGTTAAGGATGCTGTATATTAGTAATCAAGAGATGTTAAAAGTCAAGAAGTAACGGATAAAGTTTTTGGAAAGGTGATCGAATCATTTCATTTGCCATTTTTGCTTAACCAAATGGTTGGACTATTCTAGCAATTTTCCCAGGATAAAAATTGTTCTAGTCAATACTAAAATAATGATTAGACTCTTTCAACCTACCAAATCTTTGAAGAGGATGAGCCATATCCAAGGGTCATCTGAATTTCATCTTTTTAATATTTCGATATTTGTATGGATTCAATTATGTTATCCATTAGTAGCAAAGAGAATCATAATTGATGCATCAATCTTCTCTAACATTGTTGCCCTTGCTACAATAAAAGGTACTCAAATGATTGTTTTAAGTCATCGAACCTTTTCTTGTTTGTTATAATAAAGCCACCGACCTTTTCTTGTTTGTTATAATAATATAGCTTTCTATCAATGCATAGAATATAACTATTCCCTTTTTATCTGGGTTTTATCTATCTAACATAATATGAAATCAGTGCAATTTTTATGACACTTTTTGACATGACTAATTGTGTCAAGAACACTTGAACCCTCAAAAAAGTTGGAATGATGTTGTATTTTTGTCTCCTAGTATCTTATAGTGGTTTGTTTTGTTCATTGGCATTCCTGTTCACAACTTGTGGGTCTCCTTTCTACAAGCCTTTGGCATGGATAAATTCTATTAGAAAGTTCAGTCTTATTTAAGTGTAGAAAATATTTTTTATTAATAAAGAAAATCATCAAGTAAAATTTGGATAATATGTTATTTATGTTATACTATTTTTAACACACTCCTTTGTTTGAGTATTGAATTTTTTTTATAAAAATATTTATCTATAAATGAAAGGATATTCTACCTAAATTTAAGTTTTGATATCATAATAACAACCTCAATCCTATTTAAAAAAAATGGATAAAAGATATAGAATTTATTCCTTATAAAAATATTTCTAAATAATACTTAGACATTACGAAATTTATATTATATTATTTTTAACAAACTATTTTGATGTAAAAGGTCTTTAGCTTGGAAAGCAATGGAAGCACGGAGCCAGGCACACTCGCTTGAAGTTTTCTTACTAGCTTGGAAAAAGAAAAAAGGATGTAAAGAAAAGAGGAGATAGGTGCAACTGTATACTTCATTCAATGAAAGTACCTGCATGGGAGAAGCTATTTTCCATGTGCACACCAGACTGAAATAGCAAACCCAATTTCGTGGACGGAAATCAGACTTTAAGGACACCCTGAGAAAGGCATTCTCCAACTAAGTGGAGTACAGAGCAGGCTGCCAGGTTTGCACAAATGTTGGTTGTATCATTTATGCTGAAGATTTTCCATAGTAGGGTCGGCTTTATCTGTTGCTCCGTGAGTTTCATACTGTCTGGAATTTGGTGCGACATGTGCTACAGTCAAAACGGGCATTAAAGCGGATCTGACCAAATCTTATTTTTTAAGTTGATGGAACATTAAGCAACTCCTACAAGTTGCATTTGATTTAGGGTTTTGACCCTTTTAATCAGCTTGTCAAATTTATAATTCAGTACCTTGTATAGTGATCAACATAAACTGAGCAGGACAAGATGACAACTACTCCACGATTAATGCAGAAATGGTGAAGAACCTCGGAAGTCAAAGTTGGAGTTTTCCAGGAGGCAAATATTAAGGCTAATAACCTGTCTTTTTGCATTATAATTCGCTTGTTTTGGTATGTGTCAAAATTTTTTGAAGTCGTTAACCTCTTATGTAATAAATTACAGTGTTCGACGAAAAAGAGAAACGGTCATAAGAAATTTTTGGTCCCTTATTTTCTGTATATATTATCGTGCTCATATGAGCACGACCAGAACCAGTGCCTGGAACAGCGTTTATTCAAAGAAGAATTTCGTTTATATGTTCTTTATAACTAAGGCGTAACTCTCAGCACGTTGCTCAAAATCGTAGCTGATGCCGAAGAGAACACTAGTAGCACCAGGGGGTTACAAGATGCAACATGTTTGCGAATTTCCAGGCCCAAATTCGGCTGCATTCGGTTGCTGCTCTGTTGAAACTTTCCACACAGCAAAGTTCTGCATGGAATTCTACCCCAACTTTTGGAGAGAACCTGCGAATCTATATAAGCTCAAGAGACTACTTTAAAGAAACACATGAACAGCCCACCACCGAACCCAAAGAGAGGGATTTTTCTGACTTCAAAATTGTTCTTCTGTGCGTGTGTTTTCATGCATTTTGGCTATCTTATTCAACCCCACTCTACCGCTGCCCGACATTCGGCAAACATAACCACATTGTCTCCAAGAGTCCAAATTTATCCGAGAAAATAGGGAACTTTTTCTTAAATAATCTTTTTAGCTGTAAGTGAGTCAATCCGCAAGTATGACGTTCCTCAATCCAAGGACGGAGAGAAAAACCGCAATAGTAGGCCAGTCGAGTCAAGGGCCCAGAAAGGGGCAACAGCAGTTCCGCTGCGAGGTGGATTCGCGCCACAAGGCTGAAGATGCACACAATTTGCTTCTACAGGAATATGATATGAGGAAGACCACCGAAGCCGACGCATCTTCTCAACAAATAAAGGGCGGGATGAAGAATAAAGGAAGTAGGAAGATGGGCGTATGAAAGAAGCTTTGTAGGAAGATCGTTATTTTTATTTCTAGCTCGTTATTTTAAATTTCCTTAGCTGTTGATGTTTAACTTTAAGAGGCAGTGAGCCTTATGTGACCATTTACCTTGGAAAATATGATTACTCAATTCTTAAGATGTGGCGCCTCTCTCCGATGAGGCTTATGTATGTGTGAGGTGAAGTATCTATCTAATGAGGCTTAATATTTTATATTCTAACACCATAGATAGAAGGCAATCAACCAAGTATTTATTCAATTGTGATCCAATATTTCAGCCATGACAACCCACTTCCTATGTTTGAACCATGGAAGGGGCAACTTGGCACATAAATGCCACATGGGATTGAAGGGGCATCCCAATGCCATAATGTGGGGCCTAAGTTAGTAATGACATTCAAATGATATGTGTAGAGAATAAAATTTTTGAGTCATTTGACAAAATGGTTAAGGTACATAATAATAATATCAAAGATGAACAACCCAAAAGCAAGTAACACAAAGATGATAAAAATTTCTTAAAGTTTCCACGATAAGATAAGCTTACATATACTGTTAAAGTATCTTTTTTATTTATTTATTATTTTATACTCATGCACATGGAAATGAGGAGAAAGATTTGAACCCCTAACCAGGTTGACTTACTAGTCAAGGGTCTAACCCAATTACCACTAGGCCAAGAGAGTCTCCTCATATAGTATTAAAGTGTCAAGTTGAACATGTGTGTTGATTGCAAGTTATGTACTTTATTAAGATTTGCTTACAGGTTGAGAAAACTTAAGAATAATCACCTTTCACATGTGTTTGTTAATTTCATAAATATTATTATAGATATTTTAAGTTGCCAAAATATATGTTCTTGTGATTCATACTAATTTCTTTTGCACATGTATTGGATTGTTAGTGCGCAACAAGTTCAAATTGATTAATATTCTTTGGTTGTCAATTATTATTGAAAGAAAAATACTTAAAAAATATTGCAAATTATTTGTATTGCTTGACAACTACATAAGTACTCATTGTATATCCTTTTGTCTTGTTTGTCATTGAAGGATTTGAAATGAATTTGTGCTTATTTGCAATATCTTGTAATCAAACTAGTTTTTTTTTTTTTTTGGTCTTTTTTTCCTGTTAAAGAGAAAAATTCTTTGCGGTTTGGTGTGTGTTGCATCTTGATTGTAGGTCATGTAGACCAATTGTCATAAGGCATGTAGTCCTGTCACGTGTGGTTCTTGGGTTGTAAGGAATCATGGGTTGGTGGCACCACTGTGAACAGCTTACAGCTTACTTGTGGTGTATGGACCCCTTCCCCATTGCAGTTTGTTACAAACAAACGGCCAACTGAGGATTTTCCTTTGGTAAGCTAAACTGGACATGAACCAGCTTCCATGAAAAAGCTAAGCTAAGCAGACATGCAAAAGCTGATAACTGTAACACAACCCCTCAAACTTAGCATAGTAATGTCAAGTATATTCAGATTAATAACTTTAACAAAGTAAAGAACAAACAGGAAAGAAATAGAGCAAGTTAGAAAAATTTGCTGGGTTTATTTAATTTCCCAATTGCTTTGCACTTTGGGTATGCTTTGTATTTATCTACAAAATGTTATGGCTTAACCTCATAAAAAACCTATTCTTTGTTATGGTTTTTTATCGTCTTCGTAGGAAAGACAGAGATGACCTAAAGACCTTGATTATACGACTGTAGGTGTAAGTCTCCTGCAACTGGGAGCTGACCCATGGGCTCCTTCCTAGGAGCTGTGGCTACCGTGACTCATGATTGGCCTAGGAGCTGACCCATGACTTCAATGGGCTAGTAGTACTTTCTGTTGATATAATCATATAACTCTGTAACTTTTCTATGTGGGCCTTATTTCCTTTCGATGTTTTTCATTGAAAAAAATTCTTGTTGATGCCTAGCTGGTAGAGCATACTGCTAAGGCACCTACACCAACATTACTTGTGTTTATACATCCTCCACAGTTTTGAAATCCCATTTGCTTTTCTTGCATTTTCCCCGACCATTGTGGACCACTGATCTCAATTGTCTGCCTAGTGCCTGGGCTACCATAATTCGAATTTGTTCTAGTTGAGGCCTGAGTACTTTTGAGCCTCATTCTTTCCTTTGGACTTTGTGAGCCCGAACCTGTTTGTGGGTATGCTCACACGTGTATTGGTAAATGTGCTTTGTAAGAAGTTTTGTTTTTTGTGTGAGAAAGGTACTTCGTAGATATGCCCGTATATTCGTCGTTCAATACAAAAAAATGTTCCTCAAATGCTTTACCACTCAAAGTACATACATGTTGCCACCTTTTGTAGTCTATATATACATGGTTTTTCAACTACGCATGAATTCTCAGAATGAAGGGGATTGGCAGCTCTGCTCAAACTCCTGAAACGTGGTTTTCAATCACCACAGCAGGAGGCGCAGTGTTGGTTTTGGACGTCCTAAGCCAAAATTTTAAGTGGGGCTATTTAAGGATTTGTCCTCAGAGGGAAGGGCGGCATTTACTTATGCCAGTAATCATTACATAATGGGTAAAACTAAATTCCCATGTATATAAGGATGATTCATGGATCAAAGGGATTGTGAGGATTGAAATCTTCGGTCTGATCTTAATAAAGTTCAAGCCACACATGCGTAGATACAGAGCATATTATTTGTGTGACGGATAAGTCAAAAAGACACGGCTGCAATCGGAGCAAATGCAACATCATGAGCTGACACCAAGTCGTTGGCTGTTTTGGTGAGATGACATATCATTCTGTAAAAGACTTTTGTGCAGTATGGTGGGCAAATAGGAAAATTGCACCCGCATTAAATGCCTCGAAGACTCGAAGAGAATGATTAAAAAGCAAAAAGCAAGGTGAAGCGGCTCAAGCTGACAATTGAAATTGCAAACGAAGCACCGTGACCTCCTTTGCTTGTTATGCAGAACAACACATGAACCACAAACCAATTGCTCTCCCTCCATATATTCTATAGTTTCTCAGATATTGTTATGCGTGTCAGCGTGCCCGATGCTGCATCTCGTGTGTGTTAAAATTTGTTTATATCGCAGTGATGGTCTGGGATATAAAAGTCTTACGTGAGGACACTTGTGGTTCTGCATCCCGCCCCGACGGCCAGCTTGTGAAATACATGCATGGAGACAGGCTCCGATTGCTTCGATTCAAAGTATACTTGTCTACTCGTACAGATCATGATGGTGGGTGGCATCTCAAGTCAAATAAATAATTAGCCAGAAATGGACACAAAGGTAAACCAAAGTGTGGATGGGCTGGGTTGTCTATGTCCTCGTCCGTACCAGGGTCCCCCCTCCCATCCTCTCTGTCGCTCTCACACGTTCACCACGCGGCATCCTCAGTGTTTTTTTTTTTCATGCCATCGAGATTATTAGTATGCTTTGTTGGACCTGGCTGGTAAGGCAAGGGAAGAAGGGAAAGTACTAGCTAAAGTAAGTTTTAGACTTCGATTATTTCAGAAAAATCTTGGCCAAATTATAATGCTCAGAATCCGTACAAGCCCAGTGATATCAGTGGCGTGTATGCAGATACAGGACCACCCTTCGATATAGGTCCAACGCGCAGCACACGAAGAAGCAGTACCACGTCTTAAAATGTAGTGAAATCACGCGACAGATCGCGTCAATTGTCGCATCATGGCGTGATGCGGCACCGCGTCATTTTGCCCTAGCAAAAGCTTGCGGGTTTAGTAGAATTTTCTTTTTTTTCCTACTCCAAAGTTTGGAGCTTCTGTTGGTAAAAAGCAGTTCAAAGCAAATGGGGGAATTTTTATAATTTAAAAATCGTCAGCTTCAAAAACGAATCGGAGATTTATTTGTAATTTAGATGAATTGTAAATTATCCATAATAACTTTCCAGATAAACTTAAACCAAAACTTGCCCATTAACAACCTTGTGGTAATTTTTTATTTATTTATTTATTTATCTCGTGATGTCTATCTCTTAGCGGTCCTCATTGACACAAGCTACTCCTCTCGTTTAGGAAGTATACAAAGCATAATTATGGACATTATTTTCTTTGCTAAGTTAATCATGGACATTATTATCTAGCTAGGAAGAGCAAACATAATCATGAACCATATTAGAAAGCTAAGAAGAGTAATACTAGGGATATCAGCTGTTGTTTAATCAGTTCATGGTTGGGTTCTTTAAATTCGCTAACCAGTTTTTAATCAAATAATTAATATTTTACCATTCGAAATAAAATTAAACGAGAAATCATAAATAAAAAGGTTGGAAAATGATTTAAATTTGGTAAGTACAAAAATTAAAAAAAATCTTAAGTAGATTCCCAATACTACCATCTTTTTTTTTTTTCACGCACTTGGAGAAGGGAGACGGGGATTCGAACCCATGACCGGTGGAACTATTGATCAGGATTTAGTTCAGAGAACGCCATTAAGCCAGGAGCCCGGCAAGACTACCATTAAAGTGTGCCTCAGTGACTTCCCTATTTAAAGGCATGCTGTTGTTAATATGTGAGGTCCACAATTGTGGGCATGAATGTGTGCCTAAGGTTTCTTGTCAGCTGTAACAATGATTAAAAAAAACAATATGGAACTTATTCTTATAACCATGAAATAGGGGAAAATATTTTGAACGATTTATTGTAATTTTAGAAGATTCGTGGGACTGTTCTGTAATTTGGTCTCCAATTCAAACCAGTAAAAAAAAGAAGACAGGCATGGAGGAAACTGGGACCAACCCACAAAAATAAAGGGGAACCATTATTGTTTCTTCAACTACAGATACTTTTGAGACGTCCCCCACGCGCTCTCACTTGGACTCTATCCATTTCAGACACAACCCGTTAGAATATTTGGACTAAAAAGGTGTTTTCAGAGCATTGTGTGTTTCGTAAATTAGATAATAATTTGGTTTTGGTCTGGCTAGATAATCCAGATATCCATCTTTGCCGTAGAAAAAAAAAAAAGAAAAGAAAAAAGAAAAAAAGTAGAAAGAAGCGCGTGAGACCGAAGCGCGTCGGAGAATGGATCTTTTTGGGGGAAGGTTGAAAATGAAAATAGATGCATTTTCATGCCAAAAACTTCTGGGCTGTCGGAATCAAAGTCCAAAGACAAAACACTGTTTTATGTGTGGAGTGGTACTTCCGCCCACTCCTCTCTCTCTATATCTCGCTTTCTCTCGAGTTCTTACTTCCATTTCAAAGTCACTGGAAATCAAAATACATTCTACTTTGGCGCAACACAAAGACATTCAAAAGAGTTCGCTTTTCTTTCTTTTGTTTTTCCGTTCGCCTGAAGAACTCTTTTAGTTCCTTCTTCTGCTTCTTGTTGTTTCTGACGAAGGGGCGTTCGTCCGAGGTATCTCCTTTTTCGTTTAACAACTGTCTCTGTTGTTCTTTTGTTTCCGCTTTCACATGTGATTTTGCTACTTTTCTGTAACTATTCCTATCTGAGGTTGTTGTTGCATTACTTGTTTCAATTTTATCTATTGATTTATTTATTTTTGGCCTAAGGGTTTGGGGATTGAATTTTCAAATGGGATTTGGGTACTTCGGGTTTGGATCTTATTAAGGAGCTGGGTTTTTCTTGCCTTGAGTAGAGGTTTATCTTTTAGATCTAATTGATGTTGAAAATGCAGCTTAAGCCATAGTGTTTGTGTGGGCTTGAATGATCACCTTTATTTTCCTTGAATTTTCTCGATTTTGACACTGTCCAACCCTTGTTGCTAATTATCTTGACTATTTAGTGACATTTCCGTCATTGATTTGAGCAGCCGAAGATATTTTTCCTGCACCAATTAATCTTGTTCTTGGTTTTATTGCGCAAGATGCGGCTCTTCAACATTTGCAATTTGGATTTGAAGACATAAAATTTCTGAACTTGTTTTCACTGCAAGCATCTTGGATTAGTCTTTTTGTTTTAAACATTTTCCGGTTTGATGTGAAGTCGAATATGAATTCTTCGTCTCTGTGAACTCAATCATAGTGAAACTTTTTCCGGTGGTTTGTGCGGTTAGCTATTCGTTTAAAATAATGAAAATGGAATCTGCTGCACCCATGACCTGCAAGTCACAGAACCATTAGTGTCAGATAATGTGCTTTGGAACTTGTAAGTCCGTGAAAATTAATACAGTCGTTTACATATAGAAAATCAGGCAATTATTTAGGATGAATAGAACACGGATAAGAGCATGGTAGAGAAACCAATCTGTGTTTTTCCCTTGTACAGTGTGGAAAAATTTATCAGAATTAATCTTTTATTCGGACTGTATGAGTTATTTTGGATGAATAGAAGGAACCCCACTTTTGCTTTTCCCCAATACGGTGTGGAATAATTAATCAATTAATGTCTTATCCAAACCTGAATGGAAGGATCTTGAATCAGTGGTAACGGGGGCTAACTTGTACTTAATGAGCCTGACAGGGGTTAGTTTATACTCAATGAGCCTTACAGTAGTTTGTTTCTTTTTCAGAATCCGCAATCCTTAGTTTGAGTCTTTCAATACGTGTCCATGGTGAAAAGGAATTTTATATAGCTTGCTGTTGTTGCAGTTGGATAGTTTTTTGGTTGGAAGCTTATAATCTGTCAGATGCTTATCCAATATATCATTTATATGCAGGATTGGAGTATTTAGTCGCTTGAGCTAGCAACTTGTGATTAGCTTGTCACCTCTATGAATATCGAATAGCAGTTACTAAGGATGGATAAAATATCATCAGATTGTCCTTATCCAGGATGCTTCTTCTGTGTCATGAAGGAAGGGAATCCAAGTAAGCGCAGAGCAAGCATACTAAAATTTTTTAGGGAACTTCCTTCACAGGATGATGATGGTCAGGTTCTGCCAATTAGTGGCCTTTGGAACACTGCTATGGCACATCCAAATGACCCAGAGTTCATTGAGTTGGGAATATTTGAGTGTATGGCTGAACTCATATGTAAAGGCCTAAAAAATCGCCGCTGGCTTTATCATGACCAAAATATATATATTCCTTATTATGCTGCTCATATTATTGGATCCTACACCATGAACATGGAAGAATTTGCAGAAAGTGCTGTTCATGCTGGAGTAATCCCTCCATTGGTTGAACTTTTGAGGGGAAGGTTAAGTTGGGTTGAACAAAGAGTAGCTGTTCGAGCTTTAGGACACTTGGCTACTTATTCCAGCACTTTTCCTTCTGTAGCAAGTCACGGTGAGATTCTTGAGCTTTCCATTCAACTGGCAATGAGTTCCCTAGAAATAGTTTACTCACATTTTTACCAGTGTATCGATAGAAGGGAAAGCTATCACTGTGATCTGCTTACGCGTGGCATGGGTGGTGTTGAAATGGAATCAAGGAAAGCGGAGGAATGGGCTAGTCAGTTGCAGTGCTGGTCCCTTCAGCTCATTAATTGCTTTGCCTTTAAACCTGAGTTCCTTCCTACAATATGCAAGCCTGAATTCTTAGGGAAGCTACCGGGGATGTGGGGTGGACTTGTTAATGAAAACTCTCCTGCGGGTATTGGTTTATTAAGAACAATCTGCCATCATAAGTTGGGTAGGGGACCTGTTGCTATCTGTCCTGGAATCATTGAGGCATTGTGCAATATTGGTCGATCATCAGATGACTGGCAGTATATGGCCATTGATTGTCTCCTTCGGTTGCTTCAAGACCCAAGTACATGTCTCAAGGTATGATTCGTTCATATTCTGCTGCTTATAGCAAAACCTGAAGCCAATTTTAATTTTCTAATTGTAAATATGAATGGGTTTAGCAATCCAAACAACACATTAATTTAATTAGTCCTTTTATTGATTGACATTATTGAATATTAACTTTGCTTTTGTCCTGGTTTCTTGATCTGCACTCTCGTGAAGTTTAGAAGTAAAAAATTGTTGTACTAGATTTGTGTTATCTTTGTTTATGCTCATTCATTACGATGCCTATGTTACCTATGATGTTTGAGTTTATTTTTTATCAGGAACTGTTTAGACCTCTATAAACATTTCCAGGGGCTCCATATATTTTTTTCAATGATTTATGTTGATTCTTATTTTTTCTTGCTACGTAAAGTGACTATGTTTCAATTTGAATGTCCTTTCACTTGTTGGATATGGTCTTGTCTGTGTATTTATTTAGTGATGGCCATAAGGTATTGCTAAATTTACTGCAATCCACACCTCAATTTAGGCCTTTCATTAGCTACATTGAACGTTGATATGACCTCCCTTCTTAAATTAAATGTATCCAATCTACTCTCGTCTTATTAATAGGCACATATTGCTATTGCATGTTATTATCCTTATGCATATTGAACATTGAAAGTTAAAACTAGTGGGTCTACTGAAATTGCTGGTAAGATTCAAAGTGTAATGCAGGTTGATCAGCTGCTATGGTTTCTTCGGATAAATTGTTTTCTGCAAAAGCACTTGAGCCACATCAAATAAAAATGGCTGTAGTTATTTCACAGATGAGCACTGATTGTTGAAAGACTGCTATCAGAAAGTTGTATAGCAATTTGTTGGTTATCTTTGTAGTTTATGGTACATTACATCTACTTGTATGATTTGGATATTGATTAAGTGGTAATGGTTACTGCTGACTTAGGGATTCCGTGGTTTCCAAGTAATGCAAGATTTTGGAGACTGCTGTCATCCAGTCCTGAATATTGAAATATTGAAACAGTTAATGTTTCATATCACGTTCTCAAGATGTTGTGTTACTCCTGTCATACTCAGGTTCCCAAATGGCAAGGCTGTAGTTAAACGGATGACTTTTCTTGGATAAATATAATAATAATGTGCTTTCATCCTGTGATTTTGGCTGAGGCCTACTTTTGGTAATCTGATGAAGTTTTTGGTGCATCAAATGTTGTATACAAGAATTTGCGGCACATTGTTAGGACTTTTGTTTCTGCCCAATGTAACATGGGTGTGCCAGCCGTTGCTTTTGCTCAATTTTTGTTGGCTAATTTTGTGACAGCAAAGGATACTGGGAACTTATTTCAAACTTTTGATTAAGAGACTCAAGATAGAGTAGCCTTTTAGAAAGAAAGCAATTTATTTCTAATTCCTTGTCTTTCAGGTGATTGATAAGGCAGTGCCAGCACTGGTGGACCTTGCAGAGATATCAGCCCTAGGTGATCACAAGAAGCTTGGTGAGTCCATTGTAAACGTTCTTCAGGAATGCATTCAATCACAAGGGAGCGGACGAAATTCCGTCAGCAACCGGACAAAAGAACAGATTGAGGAACTACTTAACTCAAGGCAGAGATTGAAGTGGGAAAAGAGTATGCCAAAAGAGGATCTCCACATTAAACAGGCAGCAGCATTAGTGGTGAAGCTTGAAGGGAATTCCCTGTTTTCATCAGGAAATATTGCTGGGGCTGCATCAAAGTACTCAGAAGCACTGGCGTTATGTCCAATGAGATCCAAAAAGGAGAGAGTGGTTTTGTACAGCAATCGTGCTCAATGTCATCTTCTGTTGCAGCAACCCTTGGCTGCCATCAGTGATGCTACGCGTGCTCTTTGTCTTCACAACCCTCTTAACCGTCATGCCAAAAGCCTGTGGAGGAGAGCTCAGGCATATGACATGCTGGGATTTGCTAAGGAGAGCTTGTTAGATGCCATTCTGTTCATAAATGAGTGTTCTCAGTCAAACGACCCTGACCTGTCCTTGAGGCAGAATAAGGTTCCTGACTATGCTGAACGATTAGTTAAGAAGCAGATGCGTGCAGCTTGGTTATTCAGGGAGGCAGCTATCAAACATGGGGGTGTCCACTGTGATGGTGATGCTGGTGACATCTATGGCCAGGAGACTGATGATTCTGAGTGGGAGACGGCTAGTGAAAGCGATATAGGAAATGATGGGAGGGATGAGATGGGGGACGATGACGACGACGACAGTGAATGGAAGAATGAGGATGAGAGGAAACATAAATATGAGAAACCCTTGATAAAAGGTATTGTTCTGTATTCCTAGAATGGGTGAATGTATGTGCTTGGTGTTTTGGATCCTTGAAAATGCTTATGATAAGTTTGTTTCTGGCAATTGATAACTGTCTGAAAGCACAAAACAGAGAAAGAAAAAGGTTTTTGCATAGATTTGTTACCTATTCTAATGGAATTATTAGTTGACTGTAATTGGACGGTAACACTTAATTTATGTAGCGATATTATATGTAAACAAGATAACCCATTTTCTTCTGCGCTGTTTTCAAGTACCTCTTCTGCCCTTCTAGCTTTCATAACTTGACATATCAAATCTGTTGTGAGGACGATTTAATGTTTAAATATTTTAATTATTTTATTGACAGCAATGATCCACGAGAATATAAAATAATATGAAGAGAATTTTGGAAAATAGAACTCCAGTCAGATTGTTTCTCCGTACACATACTAATTCCGTGGTTGGTTGGCAATGTTGTGCGAAAAGCTTTTGTGAGATGTAGAAATAAATAATGTGCTGAACTGTCGGTAGTTAGATGTTTAAAGCTGGGCAGGTTTGCATTTATTCAATTGAATAGTGTACTCTTTGTCTGCAAATTGAGGATTCATCTTTGACTAAATAATAAATTCGATATGGGTGACTACCCAATCTAGTATGTACTTGAAATTTATTGTTTTAGCATGAATCACCATTTGGTTGCGGTACCTTATATGTTCTTCAAATGTTAATATATTCCCGACATAATTGGTTTGCTTTCTCTCTGTTAGGATGGTGATGGACTTGTGAAGATTTTATTCTGTGGGTGTTTTGTTCTTTTTACTTCTCTATCGATTCCTTAATACCGTGTTAGAACCTTGAATGGAACAGATATAAAGCATGGATACAATGTGCAGCTTGCGGAGGATGAACCATAAGGGAGCCTTCATCAAACAGAAACACATTCGGAGGCAGTTAGCAGTTATGTGTAAAGCGATTCAGTGGTAATTGCGTCTGCCGAGGTGGGAAAGGAGTATGCTCTTTTTGGTCGGCTGTGTTGGACAGTGTAAACATCGTTTCGTCTTTCTTCTTCATTGTCATAAATTTTCTTTTGTTACCAATTTTTCATGTTGAATTTAACTGTATAAATGATAAGATTTTGAGTCTGAGCAACATGTGAAGGTTTTCAATTGATTTCAGAGGATTGTATAGATTAAAAAACTCTGGGCTTGTTATCGCTCAGAACTACAGCTTTCGGTATTTGAATGATATGAGTATGAATTGTTTAATGATTGATGTTGCTTGCAGCGTGTCCTTTCACGTATTCTGGAATATAAGCAGTAGGTTAAAGTCGTTATCCGAATAAATGAGCGGCCTTGGGTCAACTTGGAAAGAGATGAGTGTGATGGGCCGTCATTGGCACGGATAAGAAAGAAACGTAGCGTAGGGGGACCTGCTGGACTTACTCTCCTCCACGCAAGGTCCCCCGCGGTCGGACTGCACATCCCTAGGAACTCCGCAAAATCAATCGTCACGCCATCGGAAAGCGCGCAAAAACGCCGCCATTGTGGCGGTCTGTTCCGATATTTTTTGTTTCTTACGCACATGCACACGTACACGACACCAAAACTAGTCCTAGTAGAAAGAACAAGCAGATAAGAACCTTTTCTTTTATCAACGGTGCCATTTAGTTCAAATAATTAACTGGGTGCTAAGAAAATCATATGGCGTAGTTCGTTCATCAACTGGAGCAAGAGGTCTAATGCGACGATTAATTGTTCAACCACCCACGAACATTTATTAATGACTCTTTCTGAGCAAGACATAACACGGACTAACCTGTCCCAATAAGAAGGCGATATTAGGAAATCTTGTTCAAAAAGAACCATTTCCCTATCAAAGTCGTCGTTGGTAATTAAAGACTATTTCCCCCTCACGAAATTGCAAAGGAAAATAATAATTAAACTTCTGGGGAAATCTCAGCACTTGTTTTTATCATTATTGCCCGCTTTGTAGCGAGAACAAGAGACACGCACTCTCTTTTCTGCTCCGCGATTAGGAGTTCGGTTCCGTCCAGTTCCTCATCGCCATTCCAACGCTTCAACCGTACTTCAAATTCCTAGGGTTTTGCTCGTCCCGCTTGCTAAAGGTCTCCATGTTTGCGTGATTCATATGCCTCAGACCCCGGGCGGGACTGGTAGCTCAGAGGGAGACGGAAAGAGAGGAGCGAGTTCCATTTCTTATGGCGGCGATTCTGTTCCGCGCTGATGATGAGGTACTGTGAACAGTTTGCAGGAACTCTAAATTCCTTTGAGCTGTGAAATTGAATTCCGGTTTCTGTAAGTGTGTGGGAATGTTCTTGTTTCTATTATTTAGATGGATTTTGTTGAAATTATATCTCTAGCTGTTTTGGTTTTGTTAAAGGAATTTTTGAGCTTTGACGTGGTTTATACTGGCAGTGTTAATTAGCAAATAGTCGTGTTGAGTAAATATAGGATTTCCCTGCGATCTGATTTTAAGTTCCCTATGGTAGAGGTAGATTTAACGAAGAAGACATGTACGAACTCGTTATCTGACTTTATGCAAATACAGATAAGGCTGCTTATAATTGTTTGATATGAACCTACTATGACTCAATGTAGCTTCTCATCATCCGTTTTTAAGTTGAATATGAATTCTTCTCAGAACATAGTTGGGTATCTCAGTTCATGAAAGCTGAGACACAAGAAAGAGACACAGTAAAACCATGCGACAAAAAAGATTGTGTGGGGCTCCCATTGCCACATGGTAACTACGGGGTTTGGGAGTCATTTATTTATTTGTTATTCTTTTAACATCATGTGAAAATTGCACATGAAATCTCCTTTCAGTCTTGGTAGTGGGTAGAAAACATACCGGATGGCTGGAAGTCACATTGGCAGTAACAACATTTATTTTTCATAATGAGGTGTCACCTGACTAGTACCTAGGCACTTGCAAATAATTCTGGAAGCATCCAAACTTGCGCAATGCATCATGAGATGTCTTGAAAGATTATCCATCAAAGAAAGAAAAAGAGAGTGAGGGCATGTTTAATGCTGAAGGGTGTTCCTGGCTGTATGTTAATTTCTTTTTGCCTTACTGATAATGCGAGAAGTTGGGAAGCATTATGCAGATAACATCCTTTTAGCCAGATTTGCCTGACTAATCCTACATAGTTATGAAACTATACTAGTGCAATACGAGTGTATCACCATCTGAATCCTAGCATGATTAAGGGAATAAGCATGATGAACCATATAAATGCCATTATTACCTAACAGTTGGATGGTTATTGTAGCAGTTATGAAATGTGTCTAACCATATAAATGCACATAATTAACCTCCAAAAATTCTGTTGGACAAATGCATTCCATGTTGCACACAACTCTCAAGTGCTCTTCTCTACTTCTATTATCCTACTCTTATTCTTTGCAAATCAACCAAGCAGTAGGCATTACAGAAAGTTTATTTAATATGTATCACTTTTAGTTGTCCTCTCTCAAATGTATAAGAAATCTTGCAATTCCAATCACTAATATCTTGAGTCCCACACTCTTTCGCATATGCTGCTTTGTTCTCTATCTTTTATTGGGAAAACTTGATTTTTTGCGTAGATGCAGAATTATTGTTTGAAGTTCTATGTTTGATCTGAAGAACTGATAAGTTTCTGCAAATATATCTCTCATATGTTTCTTGTTGTCCTTAGTCTGTATATGTTGTTCCAAAGTGCCTTGGTTATCACTTCAGCCAGATGATATTGCAGACATGTTATATGTGATTGCTGCCAAGGTCTATCGTTAAGAACAAGAGCCTAATGTTATACTCGTTTTCTGGTTCTAAATTGAACTTAGAGTCTCCCAAAATCATGCCCTCTCACCAAAATTTACATCTGGTCACCCTCATTGTCCATTCAAAGATTTGTGGTATCTTGAGTGCTTATACAGACAATTTTGCTGCAATTCAGTGTGCTTTCATGTGGTGAAAATTACCCCTGCATGGAATCATTTGTGATACAGCTTCATCATCATCTTTTCTGTTAGTGGAGCTTGTTGAAATTACTCAGTTCATCTAATCCGTTTTTTTAGTTGATTTGGGGTCAAATTTATGTATTCCTGTCAATATCAGTTGTGGTCATGCATGTGCTCATTTCTGTATTATATCTCATCCAAAATTATGCTCTTTACAGTTTCCCTATATAACATATCACACTCATTGACTCCGCTAGATCTTTTTACTGCTTTTATAAGTCTTTATTTATCTCCTTTTGTTCCATTAGCCCTATTCTTATCTGTTAGAAGTGCAAAAAAATGTAAATGGAAACATAGAAATGCAGTGCCACGGCCGTTCCTGAGATGGTTGTTTTTCAGTCTGGTCTCGCTCCTTTTATTTCTTGAATATTAGTTTAGCATAATGAGATAGTCTAGTGCATAGTGTTGGTCCGAGAACTATGATAAGAATGTGTTCTATGTGAGTTGTTATGACTCACTTGGGATGTAAGTGTTCCATGTCACATGATATACCTTGTATTGTTGAAGCTGAAGAAGTGGCACTTACTTTTTTGTGATTGATATAATATAAAGTCTAATTTTCTGCAAAACATGTCTCTGATTTGAATTGTCATGTAATGACATTTATGGATTCAGCATGCGGAGTTTACAAGTGTCATGTGCTAAAATGCATCGCTTCTCTCTTTCAAAAGTTCTCCTGTCAAACTTGGAGGAAAATTGCTTCTTATCTGATTGATATCTCCTCTCTTGTCCCTAAATGCTCTTGCAACCCCTTTACTTTTCTTATTTTGGCTGCAGGTTATCATCTCTCTGTTGCTTCTAACATTGGCCAGAATCTCTGGTTACTGGAGATAAAGAGGAGACTATCGCAGTTGCTGGTTTTTATCAGTAGGGGAAGGTTAATCGAAAGCCATGCCTTCTCTTCAACTTTTACAATTAACTGACCATGGTCGAAGTTTTCTGGCTTCGCGGAGGTATTAACTGCCTTCTATCTGTTTGTCTCCACTGATAAATGTCTGCCCGACAAAAAGTTCCCTTTTCCTTGCTATACATTTGTACATTGTATTTACTAATGATGCACACAGGCTCTGCTTGTGCTCTTGTATGGAAACTTATTATTTTGTTCCACAGGAAAACTCTTCTACTTGCCACTGGTGTCTTAGTTGCTGGAGGGACTGCTGCGTACGTACAATCACGATTTAACTCTAGAAAGCCTGGTTCTTTTCATCATCACAATGGGTTAAATGATGATAGAGAAAAATCCGAGGAGGGGGTTACAGATGATAACAATGTAAAGAAAAAGACGAGAAGGAAAGGAGGATTGAAGTCACTTCAGGTCCTTGCTGCAGTTCTACTGTCTGAGATGGGCAAAATGGGCTCGAGAGACCTCTTAGCTTTAGTGGCCATAGTGGTAATTTTTTTTTATTCATTTGGTTGCAGGGTCTGATATATTTTGTAGTAATTTCTTGATTGCTCTTTTTAAAACATTTATCTTCCTTTTAGGAACTAGTGTGTATTACTCCAAGCCCTGAAAATGTGAATAACTTTTGACACATGAGGAAAGAACTTTATATCATGCTTGCCTCATATATAGGTGTAGAAGTACATATTTCTTTTGTTTAACTATGTCATTGTAAAGAAACTAAAGTAGATGCTTCCACAAGTTTTAAAGCTTTCTTTCTTTCACATGGTTCTGCCTTTTTCCCCTTGCTAGTGCTTATGTCGGCTAATAGTACATCTTATTTGTTCTCATCTTTTAGGGACAATACTTCAAGTTTACTCAATGCATAGTTGTGGAGTTTGCTTTTGCACCTTAACATATTATTTGTTGTCAAGGTTTAACGGAAAAAGAAAAAAATATAACTCTTGTTGTTATAAGTTGCATCTTCGAATCTTTTCCTTTTCTTTGCCCAATAAAATGAATACAGTTATATGAACATGTACTGTTACTGCATCAGCTAATAGATATGCCTCCAACAACATATACTTATCAAATAATTTGACAGAAAAAAAAAGAACAAATATGTGAAAAGAAATCGTATTTATACAATTAATGATATAATATTTCAAATATACATGCTTTTCATCAAACTCTAAAGTTTTTGGTTGGGACAAGGTTAATTTAATTTGTCATTTCTCTCTTGTTTCTTTTTCTTTATTCCCCCTTTGCAATGCTGAGCTTTTGTGTACAGGCCTATGTTTTAGGTTGGCATTTCTTTTGTCTCTGTCGTTTAATTTGCACATCTTCTCCCTCTCACCCATCATCAACTTCTTCTTCTTCTTAGGCACCTTAAATGTTTATTACGAATAAAAAGAAATTCCAGATCGGTGAATTAATAAAGGATTGTGGAATTTTGTCCTCTTCTTTACTCTAATACTTCATTACGAGAAAGAAGCAAAAATTTTATATGTTGATTATGTAAATCAGTAGTCTATTTTTTAGGTTCTAGTTCATAGAAATATGCAATTCGCTTTAATCGTTGAACATTCAAGAATTTCAACATTTAATTAGCTTTTGTACCAAGTAGAAGAGAGTACGAGTTGATAGCATTACTGTGCTTCTTTCTTTAAGCGCTATATTATAGTCTTCAGATATTACTTTGAGAGATCTTAGAAAGCTTTTGTACTTGTCTCTGCCTATTCTTTTTCCTTCCCCTTGCCCCCCTTTTCCAAGTATTACCCAGTGGTGGTTCCACTTTAGTGTAATCCTAATGGTCCTACCTTTCAGCACTGTGTCAAGGGACAACTCTCAAAGCTTGAACTGACAAATTTGAACTCTGTAACCCCTGACTTTTGGAATTCAATCTAGAAGTAATTGGAATTGAATCTGTTATACTTTGTGTCCTTTGTGATAAGTATGAAATCAAAATTGAATTGCTCTCTCTCTTTTAATTTTTCTCTCGGTAGTGGTTTCCTCTTCTTTTTCATCTTCTTCCTTTTTTTTGTTTTTTTTTGTGTGTGTTGCGGGGGTGGTTTAAGTGAATTGCTCTCTTGACTTAGGTCTAAATTCATATATCTTGAGTGAATTGCTCTCTTGACTTAGGTCCAAATTCATATATTGTAACTGAGTAGAGATCATGCAGGTCATCAAATTGTTAATATATAAGTAATGTCTTCACAAATGGGATAAGATATTGATCCTTCTGAGAAGCTCAGCGGATTTTGAAGTTGCAGCCAGTGTGTTACCACTGAGCAACAACTAACAAAAAAGTTTATGATTCTGTGGGCTATCCTATCTTCATAATATTTATGGAGAATGTATGAAGTGATGGGTTTATGAATAGTATTTTGCTTTGGGCAACAAAACCACGATTCTTATGATTCAGATATAAGAGTTATCACCAATTATGTCTGTAAGGATTTTGTGCATCTTTTTCTCTTAGTACCTAAAGAAAAGTGAAACCAGAACCCTTACAACTTAAGCTAAATGCATAAACATAAATTATTTAAGAATATCTTGTCTTATTATCTAAGGAATGGGCAAGACTTTGTGACATGGAGAAGATTGGTTCTTGTGCTGTTTTATCAATTACAACTCTTCCACTTGTTCCAGGTTCTTCGAACTGCCTTGGGCAACAGGCTGGCAAAAGTGCAAGGATTCTTATTTCGTGCTGCTTTTCTTCGACGTGTACCATTATTTTTTCGGTTGATTTCAGAGAATATTCTATTATGTTTCCTTCTTTCAGCCATGCATTCAACATCAAACTACATTACAGGGACCTTAAGTATACGTTTCAGGAACATATTGACAAGACTTATCCATGCCCACTATTTTGAGGTACTTATGTTTCCTATTTTGTGTAGTTGATGCTGCATCTGTTTTTTTTTCCTCCTTCTATTATTGGTTTCCTTGGTGGCTTTTATTCTCAATTGTCCACATATTTTTCTTTTGGGTAAAAGGTTTGCTGTTTGTTTTCTATTCATTTTCTGACTGAAAAATAAGGAATAAAGAAAAGATTTTTGGTGTTTGCCATTTTTATCTGAACTAAATTTGATGGGATTTACAAGGGGCTTCTGATCCTACGGGTTCTAAGGAAACAAAATCGGAGTAGTGATAGTGGTTAGGTGGCCCAGGAGATATCACCTATTACTTGAATATGATTTTGGAGGCTAATCTAGAAGTTATCTTTTTCTTTGTAGGCTCCTATTTTGGCTTACTCTAGAACTTGTGTCCGAGTTGGTTAGGGGTTAACATTTTTTTCTTTGTTTGAATGCTGAAAAACACTATCCAATGTTCTGTTAGCATGTGGGTTTTTAAAACAAAAAACCTTTTAGAGTTGTTTCTGGCCTTTAATACGCTTTAAAAATATTCATTTTTTTTTCTTTTTTTTTCTTTTCCTTTTGACACTCTTTAGAAAGTTCTGACACAGGAATATTTTCATAACACATGATTTTACTAGTTGCTGTGGAGATTGAAAATTTTTATTTAGAAAATATAAAAAGGTAAAAAAGTATTGGCTAACTTCTAGGCCCTGTCATTCTCGGGGGTAGAGGTCTACCTTCCAGCAGCTCTTTTATAGGTGTGGGATCAGTCATCCCCCTTTTTTGGAGTGGAGAGGAGTGAGAATGTGCCCTATCTTATAACTCTCTCATGCATGGGGATCCTTTGTCCACCCTTATAGAGGAGAAAGTATGGAGATAAGAGGCATCGGTTGGATTTTCCACCTCCACATAGCTAAAAAGGGTGGAGACCTTCCATTTCCATTCCTTTCATTTTCATGTTTATAGAGGAGAGAGGATGAAGAACCATCCTACCTGTGCCTGTTTAAGTGGTGACTATGGAAATCCACTTTCTAACTTTAGTAAAGGAATGGTGGCTATCGCTTACATGTCCAATATATTTCCTTTTTCTGTTTTTCTAAATGTTTGGAAATTCCTTCCCCCTCCCTCCCCCCACCCCTGTGGATTCCACAAACAACACCTTTTTAGATTTGGGACTTGTTCATTATCCAAGGTCTTACTTTCTTGATATGATTTTGGCTGATACATTGTGGCAGTGCCTCTAAAAGCTTTTTAATTTGTGTCTTTAACCACTGACTCCTTTAGATCTTATGATAATGGTTAAATGTGCTCTATATTTTCTCATTGTTGGAGACAGTTATAGGGCGTGAATATGGCTGATTTTCTAGTGTTCGTTTTGTATTTTTCTTTTTTCTCTATTGCTTCTGTATCTCACTACTTGTACTAAATCTCCAGTGGACCAGGGAACCCTTCTTCCTGTTGACATCTAAGGAGCTCTCTGTTGTTTGAGGGCATTATCGCCCCCATTTTTTAAAATTTTCACTGTTGAGACAAGAAATAGTAGCTTTTGATAGTTGACAAGTTCCTGAATGTGTAACTACAATAAAAATTGCTCAATGAATGCATGATGATGTTTTTTGCTGTCGTAAAAATGTGCTCTTGTTCTTGTTTGTGATCTCTTTATTTTGGTTTCAGAATATGGCTTATTACAAAATTTCGCATGTTGATGGCCGGGTCAATAATCCTGAACAACGAATTGCAAGTGATGTGCCAAGGTTCTGTTCAGAGTTGAGTGAACTTGTACAAGATGACATGACTGCGGTCACTGACTGTTTACTCTATACTTGGCGTCTTTGTTCCTATGCAAGTCCCAAATATGTGTTCTGGATATTGGTAATTTCCACTCTGTTGTCATCTCTGATCAGTCTAATCTTTCTTTATTGTCTAAATTTTTGTTGTCACAATTTTCCTGACTATTGGATGATGGCTTGTAAATTGGTGAAGAACTATTGATAGCCTCTACCTATTATGTTACTTTGTAGGCCTATGTGATAGGAGCAGGGACCATGATTAGAAACTTCACTCCAGCTTTTGGAAAACTAATGTCCAAAGAACAACAGTTGGAAGGAGATTATCGGCAGCTTCATTCACGGTTGAGGACCCATGCAGAGAGTATAGCATTTTATGGGGGAGAAAGGAGAGAAGAGTTTCATATCCAGCAGAAGTTTAAAAGCCTGATTAGGCATATGAGCGTTGTTCTTCATGATCATTGGTGGTTTGGCATGATTCAGGACTTCCTTCTGAAGTATCTTGGTGCTACAGTTGCTGTTATCCTGATTATTGAGCCATTTTTTTCTGGCCATCTGAGACCTGACGCTTCAACCATTGGGCGTGCAGAGATGTTGAGCAACTTAAGATATCATACTAGTGTCATAATTTCCCTATTTCAGTCTCTTGGGACACTTTCTATAAGTTCAAGACGACTTAATCGTCTCAGGTATTATATAATCTATCCTTTCTGGCATTTGCCAAGATTGAAACTGGCAGTCTATAATAATTAGTAGAAGCATCTTTCAAGCTGCAACATTGGAGAACTTAGAGATGCACTTATATGGCTAAATATGAAATATGAGAGGGAGTTATATGTTGGTGATTAGGTATGTCCTATTCCTTGTGAACAATTTCCCGATCTATTTTCTTTGTTTGCAGTGGTTATGCTGACCGCATTCATGAGTTAATTGTCATCTCACGAGAACTAAGTGCAGCCAATGATATATCTTCTCTACCCAGAAATAGGACTTCAAATTACATTAGTGAAGCTAATTACATTGAATTTGCTGGTGTCAAGGTATGTCAAAATTATTAGAGTATCTACTCTGAGTTTGTATCTTTTTTGTGCTTTTATGTTCTTATGACAAGTGTCTTCCAGGTTGTTACTCCCTCTGGTAATGTCTTGGTGGATAATTTGACTCTTAGAGTTGAATCAGGATCTAATCTTTTGATCACAGGTATTTTTCTGATGTAAGAGCATCCTTTTTTGATGATTTTATTCTATATAGTTGATTATTATTATTTTTATTGTTATTATTGTTATTTTGCTTTGCATCTTCTAGTCTTTCAAGAATAACAAACTCAGTTCTTGCTTGAAATCAAGGAACTTGCTTTAAGAGTATCTAATCTTTGATTCTATATTGATTGTTTCAAAATTCTTCTCAATGCTGAGGGTTACCATATGTTGTTAAAAAGCGCTAATTGACATTGTCTTTAATATAGCGGAGCTTATTGCCAGTAAAATGTTCTGCATACTGCTAGCTAGGCATGATTCTGTTGAATATATGGTGGTGAGGCAGAAGTAGTGGGCTTGTCGATGTCCTGTAGTGATGTTGTTGCTGTGGTTAATGGTTGAGTCATGGTGGCATCATATAGCATTCTCCGACGTCATAATTTATATTCCTGGTGGTCAAGTGGTGGTTGTCTGGTTGGTTTGGATCCTTTGGTGGCCTGGTTTTAAGATCACAGAATGGTGGTGGTATTAGTGTGGCGTGGAGATGATGATATCAAATGATAATGATCTTTAAGGAATGGAAAGTGGGGGTTGTTGGTTTTGGTGTTAATGTGGCAGTGTTGACAGTGGTTGTCGAAGAGGTAATGTGCTCTGGGTAGCTGCCTAGTTAAAAGTTTTAGAGCCTGTTGGTTGCATAGTACTCTTCTAAGGTTGGAATGTCTTATAAACTTCTTCTAAAATTGGTGGAGATTGTGCTGTTGATGGATGGCTGCCATATCAAACAAGTATATGTTTCTTCCAGAATGGAGGGTTGTTAAGAGGATTGTTTGATGTGCATGAGTAATGGAAATAAATATACTTTGGGCAGAAGCTTGAATTCTGTTTCCTTTGTTCTTGCTCTTTTTGTCGAGTGAGTTTTATTCATCCAATAAGTACAAAAATTACAAGCCACCGGTTGAGAGCAGAATCAGAAATACTGAACAACAAACATAGAAAAACAAAAAAGCAATGAATTTATTTTGTTCAACCTAAAAGTATGAGTACAAATTACTTTGGACAGACAAATTAGAAGTTCCAACAAAGAAACAAAGAAATACACAGAAACCAAGCAATCCATACTCAAGAATATAATTTTAAAGCATGTGGGGTTCAGTACTGTAATTCAAAAAAATTTAGGTTTGAAACCTATTTCCATTCAGTATCTCATTTGTTAACATATTTAACTTGCTCATGTTGTTCACAGCTCAATGTTTCCTACATTTGATTCTCTGCTTTATGATTGTCTTCAAGTGTGCATGAAAATACAAAAGCGAGATGCTAAATGTCATTAAGAATGAGTGTAGAAGATCTATCTTTTCTGGGATATCAGCTCATATGGGATTTCTATGTTATCTTCTCGTGAAGGTCCAAATGGTAGTGGGAAGAGCTCACTTTTCCGTGTTCTAGGGGGCCTCTGGCCTCTAGTATCTGGCCACATCGTGAAACCTGGGGTTGGTTCTGATCTTAATAAGGAGATCTTTTATGTGCCACAGCGACCATACACAGCTGTAGGAACGCTTAGGGACCAGTTAATTTATCCTCTTACAGAAGATCAAGAAGTTGAACCTCTCTCTCATAGTGGAATGGCAGAGCTATTAAAAAATGTAAATTCTCATTTCCCCCCTCTTATTTCGTTCTGAATTCTCATAGATGCTTAAAAGTTTTTAGTTCTATTGAAACATGGTAAATGGCCTTAAATATAACTAATGGAGTAGGCATTGCGTGTTTTCTTTCAAGGTTGACCTTGAGTACCTACTAGACCGTTATCCACCAGAGAAAGAGATTAACTGGGGAGATGAGCTATCACTTGGTGAGCAACAAAGATTGGGCATGGCGAGACTCTTCTACCATAAGCCTAAATTTGCAATTCTTGATGAGTGTACAAGTGCTGTCACAACTGACATGGAGGAACGTTTTTGTGCTAAAGTCCGAGCAATGGGAACATCATGCATAACTATATCACATCGACCAGCACTAGTTGCATTCCATGATGTGGTGCTGTCCTTGGATGGTGAAGGACGTTGGAGTGTTGATAAAAGGTTGGTTTTCTAAGTCTGGTTGGTTACAGTCTCAGTGTTTTTCTATGTCTATCTTGAAGACGTTGTTCATTGAACTTTGATTATAACTACAGGGAGGATTCTTCAGTCCCTAACGAAGCAGAGATTGATACTGTGAAGACTTCCGGGACAGACCGCCAGAGTGATGCAATGGCAGTTCAACGAGCATTTGCTGTGAGTCGAAAGGTTAAAAAGTCAATATTTGGTATTTAGTTTGCATTTTTTTTAAATAGTCATTATTGTGCTTATTGTGCTTCTTTTTATCATTACACAACACTCTTCAATGGTTTTCATCCAGAACTCAAAACTCTCAAATTCCAAAGCACGATCATATGTAACTGAGGTGATAGCGGTCTCCCCCCCTGCTGACCCAACAGTTCCATTGCCAGTGTTCCCGCAGCTCCAAACAACTCCAAGGGTTTTGCCATTAAGAATAGCTGCGATGTTCAAAATACTGGTGAGTCTTTTCAGTTTGGCGGTACTTACATAAGTTACTTGTGTTCATGTTATATTCATGGCATGGGGTTGCTTCACCAGCGGAGTGGCTAATAGCACTTCGTGTTGCTTCATTTTTCTGATCCTTCTTTTATTTCTTTGGTTTAAAAGGGGTGCTCTAATGGGTAGAGGGCCTTAGATATTGCATTTACTTCATCTTTCTGACTTGTTTATTGTGAGTCACTGTGGCTTTTGAGCCAAAGTTTCGTCCTTATGCTCTGGTCTAACCTCTAGATGTCATTTTGCGGTCCACCAATTGGTGGTTGAGTCATGGTGGTTTTGGTTTTGATTATGGAGGATTTATGATAATTATGCAAGAAGCACAGAAAGAGTTGTACTGCCCATGGAACCAGCTATGGGGTTGATTAAATTGATTGGTTAATGTTAGATGAGATATCTTTGTGGAAAATATTTCCATCCATTTGCTGATATACGTATTTCATCTAATGTTGCTCATGTTAATCCTCTTGTTGGCTAATATAGTCAGTTCAGCGAGATTTAGTTTATGTGTTTATCTATTTTTTTTAGTGCTGCCTTAGGCTCTGTTTCTCTCTTTCTCAAAACATTTTCTAATAGGAAGGTCATCAGACGTACGTGAAGGCTAGCAAGCTCCTGAAGTTGTTGAGCTTACTGACCAGCATAAGCTCACTCTTGCCTAGATTCCTTTCACCTTAGACAGAAATATGGATACCCCACGTTTATGTTAGACGTTACATGTAAGATCCAAGCACATTGTTAGAGTCAACTGCAAATCAGGAAAGCAGAACTGCTTGGATAACTATTCAAGTTTATTTTTCCTTTTTCGTTTTTTTCCAATTACAAGTATCTTGTTTTTGTCTATTGACATTATGAATGTTAGTATAAGTGGAAGTACTTTTAATTAACTGTCCTTTTCCATTGGAAAAAAAGGTAACATGCATACTTTTAATTAAATGTCCTTTTCCATTGAAAAAAAGGCAACACGCATAAAGGTAATTGTTATTTACTCACAAACTTCGGAATGATATAGGAAAAAGTGCAACAGGTATCATATGTTCTTTTGCACTTCTGGTAAAGGTTGTAGTTCTATTTCCAAAGCAATCCTTTGCAAGTAAAAAGTTACTGTTAGCTCGAAAGCTTAATTTCTTATGTACATGCCCAACACCTTGCTTTGCTGGGGCTTGATGAGGTTCATGTACCTTTCCACGATATGTTTACATAGGGCTTGTTTTCAGGTTGAAGCTATAGTGCCTAATCCAAGAAATCTAAAAGCACAGGGGGTCATGTATCCACTGATGTTTCACATGCATCCATTCATGTAGTGGAACTAGAGTTAACTTTGGGATAGCTCCATTTTGTCTTGCACAGTTTCCTTTCCCTTCCTTATCCATACACTTCATTGTTTTAATTATATTAGATAGTTGGGATTTTAGTTTATGAATGACTGTTTCCCCTAAGTATATGATAATATGGACAGTTAGGCGCATAACACTTTCTGCATAATCTGTGAAATGGTGATTTATTCCTTATTACTGCCAATCTATTTCTTCCATCATGTCTTACAAAAGTTTGAGTTTTGTTGGATGGATGGATGAATGGATGCAAAGTTATCTTTGAAAGTGCTTTTGTTGACCTTCTAACTGCTATCTTTTCAGATACCAACGGTACTTGATAAACAAGGTGCACGATTGCTTGCAGTGGCTTTTCTTGTTGTATCAAGAACATGGATCTCAGATCGTATTGCCTCACTGAATGGTAAGTTACCTTGTCTTCCATAAGCTGTTGAGGATCCTACAAGTGATATGTTTGCCATTGAAGTGAATTGATATTCACAGGAACCACCGTGAAGTATGTCTTGGAGCAAGATAAGGCATCCTTTATTCAGTTAATTGGTGTTAGCGTTCTTCAAAGTGCTGCATCTTCTTTCATTGCACCTTCTATAAGGTAATTTTGCTATTAGTGGAATAGACTACTGAAAACTAAGCAGTTATGTAATAGTTTGGTTGCTGGCTACTGGAAGTTATACACTGTCAAGTTCTAGATAACATTCATTCTGTATCTTTTCTGCTATTTGCCTGTTCTGATGAAAGGCATCTTAGATTTCCTCCTTAGGTATGTTTGTATATTGTCTATGTCATCATGAAACTTTCTTTTGCTTGTTATTATAACGATCTGAGTGGCACATGATGATCCAATGAGATTGTACATTATCTGTGTGAATTACATACCCTACATTGATATATATTTTTTTCCCCTTCATTGATATTCTACTTGGTTATATTCTCAATGCTATGAGTCAAGCATAACTTTCATGAATATTTTTGTACTCCCGATAAGTAAGAACTTTTTGAAATTAAAAAGAAAAAAAAAAAGAAAAAAGAAAAAAGAAAAAAGAAACTTTTTTTTGCATGGTTAATCATATTATATTATCCATGTTATGGTGAAGACAAGGTTAAGAAAATGACTGTCAGCTACCATTCATCTCATAACAGTCAATTAAGCTATGCTTATTTTTATAGGCACTTGAAAGCCAGGCTGGCCCTTGGGTGGAGGATTCGTTTGACTCAACACTTACTGAAGAACTATTTGAGAAATAATGCATTCTATAAGGTACTGTTACCTAAAATATATGGTTGATTCTTTGGCATCTTTATCTTGCAAGAAGCCGTACTTGGCAGGCATTTACGTGTTTCAGCAAGTGCTATTTTTTTCAACTTTTCACATTAACTGAAACTTCTATGCTTTGGAACTAAACATTGTTCTTGCCAGATGGCATGAGGAAAAATTTTATTCTGGAAAGGGTGTGTCACAATTGAAATTTAACTAGCTTTTACCTTTTGATTAGGGGGCAAATTGGCAGAAGCTAATATTTGTTTGATCTATGAACTAACTATCACTTTTGTGACTTGATTTTTTTAAAATCTTATTGAAGAGGTTTTATTTGAAAGTTTTGATCTTCATGCTGGAACAGTTGTCGGTTTTATTTATTTTGGATTTGTATCTGAATCATTGAAGGCCATTTGGTTGATTTTGAGCTCTTTGGTGAGACATCGAGGATTAAATCCAAAATTCATGTGATGTGCATCTCTTTGTAGGTCTTTCACATGCCAAGCAAAAGTATTGATGCAGATCAGAGAATAACTCATGATCTGGAAAAGTTGACCACTGATTTGTCGGGACTGGTTACTGGAATGGTAAAGCCTTCAGTGGACATTCTCTGGTGAGTACTGTATTCAGTTTAGTTCTCCTTGCACTGTGGATCTGTTCCATTAGAAGCCTGTTATGAGGTTCAACTACTGCTTGCTCTTTTTCCTTTTTCATTGGTACATTTAATCATTTATGCTATTTTTAAGGTTCACCTGGAGAATGAAGCTCTTAACAGGTCAGAGGGGAGTTGCCATATTGTACGCTTACATGTTACTGGGTCTGGGCTTCTTAAGAATTGTTACTCCTGAATTTGGAGATTTGGCAAGTCAAGAACAACAACTTGAAGGAACCTTTAGGTAACTTCTCTTTGGTTTCCACTTCCTACATTATTAATGCTTGAGGAATACCTGACTTTATGTTCTGCGTTTATTAGGTTCATGCATGAAAGACTGCGTACTCATGCAGAATCTGTTGCTTTCTTTGGGGGTGGTGCTCGTGAAAAAGCTGTAAGTTACCTGAATTTCACAATTTGCTTTATACATAGACGCACAGTTGATCATATTTCTTGATGTTCTGGACATCTTTCTTCAACATGGACATAGATTTCTCAGTTAAACATGAAATCTGAGTGTCAGTCATTACGATAAAAGTGAAAGGCAGGAGTACCATTAAGAAAAATATACTTTACCTGATGGACAGTAGTAAGAGTGCAGACAAGACACAAGAATCTGGTTATTTTTGTAGTAACTGGCCTACACACAGTTTAATTAGATGGTGCTTCATCATGACAAGTGGAAGCCTCCTGATTTCCTCCTCCCCCACACAGCAATCTCTTCCACCGCCCTTCTTATATTTTACTTTACCTGTATTCTCTTCCTGTCATATTTGCTAAGGGAAGAAAAATGAGTGAATCTTGTGGTCGTGTCTGCTACTTCATGAGGATGTGTCAACAACTACGTAAAACTGAACCCCAATGCCTTGAGATCTTGCATTGTCTTTCCTTTGTAGTAATGAAACTTGTCAACAACTTGCCCTGTATGAATTATGGTTTGATATAGGAAGATAATTCTGTATGGGATGCACTGTATTAAATAGTGTTGGTATTGGCGATTAATTTTTGAAATTACATGATTCCTTAGATGATCGAGTCAAGATTCAGGGAGCTTCTAAATCACTCAATGTCACTTTTGAAAAAGAAATGGCTGTATGGTATACTTGACGATTTTATCACAAAGCAACTCCCACATAATGTAACTTGGGGATTGAGTTTGTTATATGCAATGGAACACAAGGGCGACCGAGCATCAGTTGCCACTCAAGGTATGATTACCTAATTGTAAATTTCATACACTGTTAGCCTGTTACACACACTCTCTCTCTCTTACACAGAAATATGTATATATGACTTTTTTTCAGGTGAACTGGCTCATGCATTGCGGTTTTTAGCTTCTGTTGTATCTCAAAGCTTTTTAGCTTTTGGTGATATTCTCGAATTGCATAAGAAATTCCTTGAGCTCTCTGGTGGCATTAATCGGATTTTTGAACTCGAAGAGTTTCTGCATGCTGCACAATCTGGTATGTCTTTCTTTGTTACCTGAGGACCTTAAAATAATACTTCTGATTTGAAACTAAGGAGCTGAGAAAGATTATAGGGATTGCCAGGGAATATGGTAATTCATTTGGGATCACATTTGTGTCAGATTGTTTGATTAACCTATACCAGCTCTATTTATTTGACTAAAAGAATGATGATTGTCTTGGGTTTGTTATATTTCAGCGATAGTGTTTATGTAGGATTATTCCCCTTAACCATATACATAGGAGTGGTTTACATTTAACTATTTTAAGCTGCCATTCAATGCTCTGCTCCTGATAATTGGATCATTCTCGTGTGTTTTCTTCTTTTTTCTTTTATGGGCTTGTATTAATGTGTCATGGTTGAACAGGAGAATATTGATATATATCACATGTCAATGAACTACGATGGAATGAGACTGACACAGGAAACCATTTTTCAAACAACAGTTCGTACATGGAAAATTGTGATGTATGCGAGGAAGATCTTTAAAATCGGAAATAACATATTCCACCAACATACCTCTTTAGTCTCTTGGTGTGAACAACAAAGAGATTGTGGAATAAGGATTAAGCTAAGCCATGGAAGAAAAATATGGGTTAAAAAAAGAGGGTTGCCATCCATCAGAAAGCATGCCTTTTGGTAGGAACAATTGATCAATTGCTGTTCTTAAATTTTTTGAGTGGTAGATTGTAGAGACAGATGGCTTAAACTTTTCTGGAATTATGATTTGTACATGCTTCTGACTGGGCAAATGGTCAGTTATCAGATGTACTTAAATCTAGATGACATTCTATCAACTTTTCATTTTAGAGGTTTAATATTTTCTAGCTGTCTCATTTGATCATAAAGTACATTATGGGGTAAGCAAAGGTTGCAATGGCATCTCAGACTAAGATGATTGGATTTTGTGGCCCCAAGATTAGAATAAGGAGTGTAATTTGCTTGGGGTATCAATTGCAGGAGTATTAATTTCTTCTCTAACATTGACTGTAGACTTAAGTGACGGTTGGACAATGATGACATAGTTATGGTTTACACATCCAGTGTATTTAGGAAGCGTTTCTAATTTTCTTGGCATATATATGGATTATGGTATAAGTAACCTAAAAGGCTAAAATATTGATAGAAGGGAGCAATAAATATCTCTACATCATGAAATTAGTAGTAGTTTAACCGTGTCTTTATCTTTTGATTTTAAGCTGTACCACTACCATTCCAAGATGCTTTTCTTCCAATCCACGGGCTAGTTAAATGTCATCTGATGACAGCATGACCAACCTTTTGAAAAGGCAAAGGCAGACAAATATATCTACATATACTGATACTAGTTCCTGAGCTTGGCATATCAAAATATTCAACTTAGGTGTAGCTTTGCTCTCCTCTTTCTTTTGATTTTAAGGTGCACCATTACCATTTCAAGATGATTTTTCTTCCAACTTGCTGATTAGTTGAACTTGTATAGATTAAACTGTAAGTTGATCAATCATAGCAGTAGTTCTTGCGTGGTTTTTGTTTAATCAAACAATCAAAAATTGCATGGTCACACTATCTCACTTATAGCAGATTCCGCAGATGGAAGCAAGCCATCATATGGGAGGAGAGAGATTTACTCGGAAGATGCCATTTCCTTTTCTGAGGTGGATATAATTACCCCATCACAGAAAATGTTGGCAAGGCAGTTGACATGTGACTTGGAACCAGGGGAAAGCCTGCTTGTAACTGGTTAGTTGAGTGAAGTTTCTTTATGTATCTTGTTATGCAGACTTAGCATCTGACATAAATGCGCTGTTTTAAGGTCCAAATGGGAGTGGGAAGAGTTCAGTTTTCAGAGTCCTTCGAGGTCTATGGCCGGTTGTAAGTGGAAGACTCACTCAACTATCCCAACATATTGATGCGGAGGCCGGATCTGGGTGTGGTGTCTTCTATGTTCCTCAGCGACCTTATACATGCTTAGGAACCCTCCGGGATCAAATTATATATCCTCTCTCATGTGAGGAAGCAGAGTTGAGGGCGCTAAAATTGTATGAAAAAGGTGAATTTCTTGCTTGGATCAGAATGCCTATGTTTCACTCCCCACTCCCCATCCTTCTGACTGCAATCTAGACATGATTAGCAACCTAGAATTACTGGTCAATCACAGATACTTCGATTGATAAAATATTTAGAGACTTGGTAGTTTTGTTTTTCATTTCTTCTTTTTGGTTTTGTTGATTCTTGGATAGCTTATTAGATTAGGATTGTATTTTTGCCTGGGGGATGGACATTTGGCCATCCCAGACCATGAATATGTTAAGAAAACACGACCTATAGTTGCTTATGGAAAACTATCATAAGTTCTGGATGCTAACATTTTAACATATTAGCAAGAGTTCTCAATTCAGAGACATCTAGATGGTTCTTGAACTGAAAGGTATGAGTTGGATCTTTTTGCGTGACTTTGTCGTGCGTTTCCCATCAAGCACCATCAGCTTCCATTATGAGCTTTGTCTAGGGTTGTTGTGATGGTACTTAAAAGTCTCTAATCCCTGCATCAAGGAATTTAGAGAAAATGCTGTCAGTCTGTGATCTTTTTTTATTTTCTTCTTGCCATTGTTTAGAGGGCAGAGTTTTTAAATCTGTTTCTTGCCATTATTTGGTTGAGGATTGTAATTGTGAATATCCAGGTCAAAAAACTGCTGACACCAAAAGCATTTTGGATTTACGTTTGAAAACTATTTTGGAGAATGTTCGATTAAATTATCTTTTGGAAAGAGGGGAAGGTGGTTGGGATGCTAATCTGAAGTGGGAAGACATTCTTTCTCTAGGAGAGCAGCAGAGATTAGGCATGGTAAGCCAAATCTTCAGAAAGATAGTTGTTTAAACAAAGTCCCATTACGTTTGAAGGACTTATGTATTGTTTGACATGATACTTTCTGTTTTACCAGGCACGCTTATTCTTTCACAAGCCTAAATTTGGTATCCTTGATGAGTGTACCAAGTATGTGAGCCCGCACATCCAATTTTTTTTCCCCCCCCTTCTCTCTTAAGAAATAAAAATGCTAGCCATTTATCTAATAATCTGTTTACCTTTTATGACTTTGCAGTGCAACAAGTGTTGATGTTGAAGAACACCTTTATAGGCTTGCAAAGGATTTGGGCGTTACCGTTGTTACCTCCTCTCAAGTAAGTATACAACTATATTTATAGTGGTAGTGGATGTTATGGCAGTGATGCAATCGGTAGTGGTAGATTAGCCCTTTCCTTTTCTTGTATAGGCATATCTTGGTCTGTAGAATATATCAATTTTGTTCAGTGAGTTTATGGGTATTACAACACCAATAGACAAGCAGATTTAGATGTCTATTGCTGAATCTATCCTTGGTAGGGAATAGATAATTAATGCAGTATAGGATCGAATGTTAGAATCATTGGACTTAGTCCCCAGAACTCCATTACCTCTCCACGGGAGAACACTGGAAATAAAGAGGAGATTGATAGTTGTATCCAATTTTAATTATTTAAATTAAAATTAGGACATCTTGTTTTGATTTGGTGAATAATTTGGAAATTCGCTTTGTGCTGTTATACTTTGGACAAAGTGATAGAATGCACACCACCATGGGAAAATGCAGCGTTATTTATCTAGATCCCACCAAGTATTTTCATTATGTTTATCTGCTGCTTTTTTGTTTGGCAGCGTCCAGCACTAATACCATTCCATTCGATGGAGTTGCGGCTAATTGATGGTGAGGGTAACTGGGAACTACGTTCAATCAAGCAATAAATTTGTCTTTGCTAGCATCTGCAATCTGACTTTCCATTTGTTGTGTGAGATATTATTAATTCTTACACATTGAGATGGGGAGAAAGCCAAAGTTGGCTGTGTCAATCAAGTTGATTTTTTTGGGACATGCCGTGAGTTATTGATGTCCTCCTGGGGACCAAAGCAGAAGCCGATTAGAGCAATCCAAGTTCAGAGACTTCATTGACATGGAAATAACATTGTAGCATACGAGCATGTCATAGCTTCTGTAGCATTAAGAAATCCTTTCTGTACAGTTGTTTTTTGTCCTATTAGCTATTTGGTTAGTCATATGTTGTAAGAACTCGAAAATCTATATGTCGATTAGCCCCCATTAATAAAATAGCAGGTGCAAAGGGTGTTCGTCTCATTTTGCACGTGGTTTTCCCTATTGTTTGTCATATCTTCGTGTTTCATGTCCTCCTCAACGCGGCCCTTATCACTTCAATGGTTGCTGGCAATTTCCTGTCCTACATTTCGGTGAAATCATTGTGTAGCGGCCAACGGAACTGTCTTTTGAAATGAAAGTTGTTTGTGGCCTCGTCAATTTTTACCACTTGAGAAGGTGGAGGTAGAATTAGCGAGTTGGCTAATCATGGCACGTAACGGCTTACTACGGTCATGGATCTGTTTTACATATTTCTGATACAACGTTAAGTTGAACAATCCTATTTACTCTGCTGCCTGTAATGTTTGTGGATATCTCGACTTCGGTAGGAAGAATTGCAGATTGCTTCATAGCCCAAGCGTGCTATTTGTAACCTTCTAGCCTATCAATCGGTGGCTTCAGTGGCTTATTCAATTCTTAATCATTTGGAGTAATTATTGACCCATACAGCATCTAATTAAGCTGCCCTCTATGAGAAGATCTTACACAAAAAGAAATAGTGGCCTCGTTTATAATACATAAAGAATTCTCTCATTGGACTGAAGTCACCAGTTAAGATAGTTTCGTTTTGCATGATGCTACAACCACTGGGCTGGAAAACATGGTTACAGATTTTTTTTCTTGTTCTTTAAACCTCCTATTATATAGAATGATTGAAATTTAGCTAACCTAGTTTTCAACCATATTCCTTTTCCCTTTTAATATACGCATTATGGAAAAAGGTCCAAAAGCTATATCCTGAGGAAGTATAGGTACCAATGATACACATCAGAGGATTAACTCTACTTAAATGCGGATAAGCATTAGGCACCGTAAAATATCAATTTTTTAGCAACGTGTGGATCAGAATCTGTAACTAGTTTATTTTCTTAACAAATCGCGGTCGCTACCTCTTCCTCTGTCCTGCAAGTGGATTATGAAAGACCAAAAGACTAGAAGCTCTTGTCTCCTTTCTAGTAAACTAATACCATGCTGACTAAAAATGCTCTTGGAACCGTACAAGATAGCCACACAACTATGTGACGAAACAAGCAGCATCTTCCGAGGATCTTGTCAAGCCTGTTGGTTTGTAAAGTGAAATCTTCTTGCTGTATCATCCAAATCTTCTTGGGTATGCTTCCACTTGGGAGTATAATAGCGATTTCCTCTCCACTGTGTGTAAATAACAATAGATGAAGATAAGAATATAGATGCGACTGGGGTATATGAAAAGGCTTTGCTCCATTACTTTTGCTTAAGTTTCTCCACGCACAGGACAAGAACACAGTAGATAACGATAATAAGTACTTAATGCATTCTATAATTCCGTCCATTTCCATTAATGACAGATTCAAGTGCTTAATACAGTACCTTTGAACAGTAGTTTTCGGAAAAAATAAAGCCTTGTCACAGTACCATTGCTAAAGTTTCCACAAACCCAACCAAAAATTGTCCTAAGCACTGATCAGGAAAAAGAGTAAACAAATCTCCATATATACAAATTGGAATTAAATTAAAGCTATGCTACCAAATAGGTTTTGAGAAGTTTAAGTTGGCTTTCAATTTAGTCCCTAGAGTTTTATATTAATTTGGTCCTTCTGTCCATTTTTATTCGTTTTAAATTGAAGTACTTGAACAACAATTTAAGTAAGGTTTTATCCCTTATAAATAATCTATACACAATTGCATCACATTACTATTCCAATTACATTTACACCAGTGTGCTAATATTTGATACACAACTACATATCAAATCAAAGCAAGAGATCGAGGTTCATGACAGTTTCAAGTTTATCCAAGTGGTGATGGTGATGGTGGGTTAATGCACATCTAGTGTATGATGAATCAAACAACAAAGCCTTTGATTGTATTATATGTATGAATCTTGTTTGAAAATTCATTTTTATTTAAAAGTTGACTTAAAAGAAAAAGTCTTTTTTTTTTCTTATAGAAAAATATTTCTAAAAAAAAAAAATAAACAATAAGGATTGATGTGATACCATTTCTATCACACCACAAGTTTTTTTTTTTTAAAAAAAAAATTTATGAAGATTTTTATGTACAAATTGAATAATATTGCAATTAAACTTAGTTTATTTTTACCAAGAAGTTAACTAAAGAGTAAAAATATTTCATAATATGATTTAGACAATGTAAAATTTATGTTAAGCAACCTCTTCTTTTAATAGTCATATGATTATTATGAAAACCCAAACTTTGTTCCTTATTATTATGTTATGAGACCGTATTACTACTTTTGCCACAACATGGAATAGAGTAATGAAAAACATAATAGAAAGAACCCACTTTGGGATCACCCACAGAACCAAAGCCACCTGTTAAAAGATTTCTAGGTGCCTTAGACGACACGTGGCAAATTCAAAAAAGGACTTTGAGCCATTTGAATTGTCTATATATCCACGAGAAATGAAGATCACTGGTTTAATGCTCTTTCTTTTCTCTTTTATTCAATAGCATAATAGAACCCATACAATTTCTGAAGATCTTTTGACCTAAAAGTTAAAAGGGCAAAAGATTAATATGGGAGAGTTGGATAACCAAGAACAAAAGAACAAGATGAAGAACATAGTGGGAAAGTTGTTGATAAGAAAGAAAGAAAGAAAGAAAGAGAGAGAATTAAAGGTTCCTTTAAGTGGAAAAAACTATTTGAATTTGGATTTTTGATGAATTAATTTAAATTTTTGTGTCTATAACTTTTCAAGTTTTCCTTTTCCATTAGGGCTAGGGAAGCTTCCTAGATACATGAATCTCTTACCAAAAACATGCAGTTACATATTTTATGTATGTCAAGGCCAACCCAATTTGTCAGTCAAAAGTAGAACTGCTTGGTTTCTTCTTTTACAGGTCCACTTCAGTCAAAGAAGTGGAATTCCAGGATGATAAGCATCGACGTGTGCGAATAACTTCCCCTCTTTGTAGAGGACTTTCGGGTAGAGAAAGGCCGCAACTTGCAAGGCAATCCTATAACCTTACTTTAATTTCTACACAATCGGAGAGCATCCATTTTTATGTTATTATAAAGGATAGAGGATCAAAGGAGGACAAAGAGACCTGGCTGCCAGCCGAGATAGATTCAAATGTCTATTCAAAAAAGCAATACCACCTTTCCCTCCTTCTAGTATGCCAACGCTATATATATATATGTCCGCAGATGCCTCAGGGCTCATATCCACAAAAGACAAGTTTCTTCCCGAGGAAACAGGCCCAAGTCTTTTACTTTCTTTCCCAATGGGTGCTCCTCAGTAGTTTTCTTCTTTCAGCTATAAACTGACCATCATACAAACCAAAAACGTGGACTTCAAGTCCAATGGTACGCTCTTTGTCAGATACTATCTTTCTGCAGGAAACAACAGAAGAATTCAGCTTTACAACTGTGAAATTTGTAAGGATTTAACCAAACTTCAATGAGATTGAAAACCCAAAATCTGCGTAATCAAATCTAAAACACTAAATAAACTTAATTAGATGAGACGTAAGAAAACATATCATACTATTATCCCTTATGAAGATCCACAAATGTGGAATTCAATAATTAAGTTAGGCTCATATTCTCTATTCTCATTTTAAAGGCACTAACTTGATGAGAGAAGCTAAGGGATTGTGGCTTTGCAAGAATGAAGCCTCTTGTAACCTTAATGCTTTGTATAATATGCTTAAATATTATGAGTTAGAGGATAGGACTTAACCCTAACTTTATATGCTACCAAATTGGCCCACTCATCACAACCCTATTTAGTAAGCCACAACCCACAGAAGCATGTCCATATTCTTTAAACTAGATCTATATGTCTTACTTTATTAGACCATACTTTAATATAGCCCACCTTTTGATAAGTTTAATGAAATTAGGCTAACATTTTCCTACTTGGGCTATATTAATGTGAATAAAATAGTAATAATAATAATAATAATAGTTAATATTACAAAATAATTATTTATGCATGCCTTTATGTTGATCTAGAGACTGTTCTCAACAATATTCCCATCACATAAGATTTCAATCTTTGAATCATAATAGTATTTATACCTCTTAATTGATATAGTACTTATCATGGTCACAAAAGTTTCAATTTTATGATATAGATGAATATGGTAGTGTGACAACTATATAACACTATAATGACTTTCTTAAGTGTTATTTATGTTGTTAGTCCAATTCTCTTTCCTTTGATGACAAATTGCTGATAACTCTATTTTATATAGAGTTATTTTGATTATTTTAGGTAAGGTTTATTATAGTTTTTATTAAATTATATTTGTATTTTATTATATTTATGTATATTTTGTTATTTTATGCAGCAAACTCAAAATAGAAGAAAAAGAAGAAAAAGAAGCAATAAATCATGCATGTTTACCATTTATTTATGAAGCACGTAAGCAAGGAGAGAGACCCACATGAAGAAAGAAGGAAAAGATAAGGAAACACGTGGGACCGTGAAAAGGAAAAAAAGAGAATTATCAAAAGAGAAAAAGAGAGGCTTTTATCGAAAAAAAGGGGAGACCGAATAGAAAACAGACCGGAAAGAGAGAGAAACAGAGGAGAGCGGTGACCGGTGCGGGAACTCGCCGGGACTTGGCCGCGCGCGACAGCGCGGGTCCAGTAGAGATCGCGGCGGTCGTGCGACAGCCGACCGTCGTTGTCTTTTCCGGCGAGAACCCATCACCGGCGTTTGAAGTGTAGTTTCCGGCCATTTTAGAGCGATTTCGGGCGATCTGAGAGCAGATCTGGGCTCCTAGAGTGATTTCCGACAGTTCTGTGGCAGTTTCATGTGATTTCGTGGCGGTTTCCGGCGAAGAACGGCGAACGCCGTCGGAACCTTTTCCGTCAGATCTACACGTTTCTAGAGCAGATTTGAAGGATTTCTCGGCAGATCGGCACTCCAGACGTTCTGATCTACCTTTCCCGACGTTTCTGTGAAGACCGGCGGCGGACGACGGCGGCGCGTGGCGGCGGACGGCGGCACGTGTCACCGGCGCGTGACGGCACGTGCGGAAGCGCGTGACGGCGCGTGTGTTGCTCGTTTTCTTCCGTTTTTCAGACAGAACCTCTTCGATCCCCTGATGTGCAGATTTGTGCAATCCTTTTGTGATTTGAAGACATTTTTGGTGATAGCTTAATGTTTTTAATTTACAGAATGTGTTGTTTAATTTTCTGCACTGTTCTTGTTTATGTAAATATGATGTTTTAGTTTATTGTGTTAGAGCTACGATAGAACTTAATTATAACGTATGAATGTGATTATTTAGGCTTTGTGAGATATTTTATGAATGTGAAGTTGCATATTACAGAACTTAATGCTTTTAGGTGATTAGCTACCACTTAATTGATATGATTTGCATGTTTGAGACCGACAGGAGATAGCATGCAGTTGCTTCATGTAATTTGCAACCATAGATTAATATGGATAGACATATACCATATGATTTGTGTGGCTTTAGGTACAAACTGGAATATTCACAAATCTTAATGCACTTAGTTCATTTAATTCATATGCAGACTCACAGTGAGTTAATGAGCTAAGTAGGTTTGCTATACCTAGACATAGGATAGTGAATAAGTTAGGAAATTTCGCCATCACATTAGTAGAATTAATCTTGCTAGCATGGATGATCTACATTTGTATCTAGTAATTAGGTGAAATCGGACGCTCTAGCATCTTCATTAATCAAGTTTAGGTTAATTTTAGTTCTTTAATCAATGTTTTACCATTTCGATTTGCTAGATAAACTTTAGAAACTATTCACCGTTAGTAATTAGTTAGTTCGGTAAACACCAGTCTTCGTGGGACGATACTCATACTTATCATTATATTACTTGTTCGACATGTACACTTGCATGTAGAATTTTACCGAACAATTGCCATTACAGAATATACTTTATGATTTTAATGAACCTATATGTCTTGTACTTAATAACTCGACTTTAACTTTATGTGTCACAAGACATACTTTATGACTAACTATTGTATGCCCCAGCCATTGCTTAAGGTTTACACATTCCTTAAGACTTCAATATATATACATTATGTATATATAAAGATTTAACTTGTCAACATATAAAGCATCCACGTGCTAAATACAACTGGCATAACTAATGGCGTGCAATATATATTTCAACAATTTACCCGGTGGTAAATTAATTCAAATGCTGCAAACATAATTTTATTGGATGACTAGTTTGTCAAGATCGACTTTTTATAGCAGAAAGAATGGTACGATGGCTTCCTTTAGTTAACTTATACTGTGACTTTTGTCAGTCTCATGTTGAAAATAGGAGTCATCTCTTTTTTGAATGTCTATGGACAATGATGGTTTGAAAGACTATCCTTGCTCATAATAGAATTCGACGTTATATTGGAGGATGGAATGAAGAACTACAATAGATGATTAGAACAACTAAAGAAAAGGATTTGGCCGCAAAGCTTCTTAAAATATCTTTTTTAGCTTGTATTTATTGCATATGGACATAACGAAATAAAAGACGATTTCAAAATAGAATAGTTGATATTCCCATCCTTTTGGCTAAAGTAAGGAAAACTATACGAGGGAGGGCTTCTTTGTTTCAAAATGTAAAATCCTCACAGAGAAATGTCATTTTGAGTGAGATTTGGAGGCTTCCAATCTCAATCTTTTCATAGTTGTTGAAAATTGTAATGCTGGGGTATGCCCTTATGCTTTTGTACACTACTTTATATTAATGCAAACTTACATTTCAACTAAAAAAAAATAAATTAATTCAATAATTTAAACTGTGATGTCACCTTTCTTAAGTTTGTCCTTTATAGCTTAATGTTTGATTTCTTTGTGTTTAGACTATGTGATACCTTTATTGTTGTTGTTTAACAACAAAACAACATTATTATCATAATATAACTTGATAGGTCTAACAAAGAAATTAAACTCTATCAAATCCTTAATGAGATGCTTTAAACAAATCACCTAAATAGTTGCCCCATAGCATGCTACAAAATTTTGCCTACATCATTGATTTCTGTTTTGTACTTTTCATGATATTGTCCTACTTCCATAAAAGGTATCTTGATGTAGATTTCAAATATTATTATTACAGCTTACAAGGTCTACATTTGTATATCCCACTAGTTGCAAGTTATCTACACATCTATATGCCAACAAATAAAAAATTTATCTTTTAAGTACTTGACAATCTTTTGGTAACAATCTAATAATATTGATCAAAGTTTGATTGAATTCTACCCAAAAACCTTATTGAAAATAATGTAAGGCCTAGTGCAAACTTAAGCATATATGGTGCTTCCCAATGCACTAGCATACAACATTTGCTTCTTGGCTCTTTCTTTACTTTTAAGCACTGTAATAGGTTCAGTTAGTTACCTTTTAGAATAAGAATATTTCCATGTATGCAAACCTCCGTATGGAACCTTTATAAAATATTATTAACATATGTATTTTAAGAAAGACTTAATAATCATTGATAATAATTCATATAGATTGGCAAACAACTATATTATCATCCCATGAAGTAACATTTGATCATTGCTTGCAAGCAAGACATCATCCGTATTGTTATACTCCCATTGAACTAAGTATATGTTCATGTCTAACAATTTATTCTATTTAGTGTAGTATCACATAAAGATATAAACTCTCAAACTTTAAATACTACTATTGAAAAACATACTTTAGTTTGAAAATAAACTTGTTAATCTGTATTATATATTTAAGATTGGGTCACACATAGACCTTCTTATTTGAAAATGATCTTCATGTATGTTCCATGTAATTTATTACCAATTAGTGTGGGTTTAAACCTCTTAACTCTTTTAGACTTGTTGTATACATTTGTTATCAACAAGTAATTCAACAAGCTTTTAACATTTAGACAATTCAACAAAATCTCAAATACCATAATGATTCATCAATTGCATTTCATTGCTCACTACATCTAATCATAAATTCAACTAAGAACTTCAAATTGCATCCTTATGGGAAATGAGTGTAAGGTTTAATGGCTAACCAAGAAAGGGGAAGGGGGAGGTTGAATTGGCTATCTAGGTTTTTTTTTTTTTTTTTTTTTTTTTTTTTTTTTTTTTCTATTTTCGAATTCAATCAATTATCAACAACAAACATTTAAACATATAGACAAAAATAGAAATGCACACAATTTTACACTGTGGTTTGGTCCTTTGCACCTACTTCCACTCTTTTCTCCTTCAACTCAACTGGTTGAAGTCTACTTTATTTCAAAGCTAGGAGATTAACCTTTCCTACACTTTCCAACTCCTTTTCAAGGAGTCAAATGATCCATGGTTACAATAAAAAGGTTGAACCAACCTCAATACAACAACAAATCCTCAAATGTGTAATATTTGTGAGGAATGTTGCTTGTCAGTGAGCTAATTAAAGATATACAAACTTAATTCAAGCTCTAATCATGAAACCCTCAATTATATCAAAGTTATGGGTTCAAATTTTACTTGAGTCTACATATCTTTGAACAGTCATTTTTTGAAAAAAATAAAGCTTTGTCATAGTACCACTGCTAAAGTTTCCACAAATCCAACCAAAAATTGTCCCAAGCATTGATTAGGAAAAAGAGTAAACATATCTCCATGTATACAAATTGGAATTAAATTAGAGTTATGGTACCAAATAATTTTTAAGAAGTTTAAGTTTGCTTTCAATTTAGTCCTTAGACTTTTAGATTTAATTTGGTCATTCTATCCATTTCCATTTGTTTTAAATCAAGGTACTTGAGCAACAATTTAAGTACAGTTTTATCCCTTATAAATAATTTATATGCAATCGCATCACACTACTATTCCAATCACATTTACACCAGTGTCTTTATATTTGATACACAACAATATATCAAATGGAAGCAAGAGATTGAGATTCATGATAGTTTCAAGTTTATATCCAAGTGGTGATGGTGGGTGGGTTAATGCACACCCAATGTATGATGAATCAAACAACAAAGCCTTTGATGGTATCATGAATCTTGTTAGAAAATTCATTTTTATTTAAACTTGACTTAAAATAAAAATAGTCTTTTTTTTATAGAAAAAGAATTCTGAAAAAGAAAACTAAACAATATGGATTGATGTGATACCATTTCCATCACACTATGAGTTTGAAAAAAACTTTTTATGAAGATTTTTTATGTACAAATAAAATAATATTGCAATTAAACTTAGTTTATTTTTACAAAGAAGTTAACTAAAGAGTAAAAATATTTCATAATATGATGTAGACAATGTAAAATGTATGTTACGCAACCTTTTCTTTTGATAGTCAAATGATTATTGCGAAAACCCAAACTTTTTTCCCTATTATTATGTTATAAATCCTTATTATTACTTTTGCCACAACATGGAATAGATATAATATAAATCCATTTTGGGATCGCCCATAGGGCCAAAGTCACCTGTTAAAAGATTTCAAGGTGCCTTAGCCGGCACGTGGCAAATTCATAAAAGAGCTTTGAGCCATTTGAAGCGTCTATATATGCACGTGAAATGGAGATCATTGGTTTAATACTCTTTCTTTTCTCTTTTATTCAATAGCATAATAGAATCCATACAATTTCTAAAGATCTTTTGACCTAAAAGTTAAAAGGGCAAGAGATTTATATGGGAGGGTTGGATAAAAAAAACAAAAAGATGATATGAAGAAAATAGTGGGAAAGTTGTTGATGAATTGATTACAATTTTCGTATCCATAACTTTCCAGGTTTTCCTTTTTCACTGGGGCTAGGGAAGCTTTCCAGATACATGAATATCTTACCAAAAAACAAGCAGTTACATATTTATATGTCTACGCGAACCCAATTTGTCAGTCAAAAGTAGAGCTGCTTGGTTTCTTCTTTTACAAGTCCGTTTCAGTCAGAGAAGTGGAATTCCAGGATGATAAGCATCGACGTGTGCCAATAACTTCCCTTCTTTGTTGCAGACGATCGGGTAGAGGAAGGTCGCAACTTACAAGGCAATCCTAAAACCTTATTGTAATTTCTACAGAATCGTAGAGCATCCATTTTTATGTTATTATAAGGGATAGAGGATCAAAGGAGGACAAAGAGATCTGGCTGGCCAGCTGAGATGGATAGAAATGTCTATTCGACAAAGCAATACCACCTTTCCCTCCTCCTAGTACGCCAACACTATATATATATATATATATGCCCGCAGATGCCTTAGGCCTCATATCCGCAAAACACAAGCTTGTTCTCGAGAAAACAAGTCCAGTCTTTTACTTTCTTTCCCAATGGGCGCTCCTCAGCAGTTTTCTTCTTTCAGCTGTAAACTGACCATCATACAAGCCAAAACCGTGGACTTCAAGTCCAATGGTACGCTCTTTGTCAGATACTATCTTTCAGCAGGAAACAACAGAAGAATTCGGCTTAGCAGCCGAGAAATCTCCTCCAGGTCAGAGCTCTCTTGGAACGAGTCTTTCTCGTTGGATTGTTTTGGTAACCAAGACTCTTTGGACAAACTAAAGCAAGAAATCGTTGTCTTCGAGCTACGATGGAGGAACAGAGTGCCTGTCCTTGGGAGAACTATGCGTTCAAAACTCTTGGGGAGGGCAGAGATTCCATGGAAAGAAGTCTTTGAGTCACCAAACATGGACATGGAGAAGTGGGTTACGATGGTTTCAACGACGGGGCATGGTGATTTCAAGCCACAAAAGCTCCAAGTGGGGATGAAAGTTCAAGTTCCCGCAGTGGAGGAGATAGGGAGGAGGAGAAATGGGAAGACAAAGAATTGGGATGAGTGTGGGTGCAAAGATGTTCGTGGCTACAGTTGTGAACATTATGATATTTTTGCACTAGCGGCTGCTATGGAGGCCTTTTAGGCACAACTAATCGAGGTTGCTTTGTTGTAATATGTCTCATGATAGGAGTAGGTGGTTTGGATTTGTTATTTGAGTGATTCCCGGAACTAGGAATTTTGAACTTGTAAATGTAAATGTGATGGTGCGGAGAAACCAATGTTGAAAAGAAGAGTTGGAGTTCGCTAATTGAAAAACTTCGGATTAAATTTTTTATCAATCATGACCAATTACTTGGCTGCTTCTCATATGAGTCTAAATACATTGCTCACGAACTACACACCAGTTTGTCATATCGTAGCTCCAATTGCTCAACAACTAAAACAATATTAAGTAGCCTTTTCTAATCTCCTAAAATTTTCATTCATGGCCCATGATTAGATATTGAAACGCATAAAGATATGTAGACGAATCTCAACAAGCCCTACTTCAGCTTGTTTTCCCCTTGAAGCAACGGCCAATGCTCTCAGCCACATGGGGCAATCTTGCATTGCGTAGCCGCAGGCTTAGCCCTAACCTTAGCCATTTTTGTTTATATAGTTTTTATATTTGCTTTCACTAAGACGTAATGGAGAATCATGTAAAAGTACGATTAAGTTAGATAAGCATCCATGAGGCGGCAATAAAAGAATTACTCCTCTCTCTGAGTGGGGTTGGTGAACATTGCACTAAACTTGTAACAAAACACTATTCATATCAGGGTCGTTTTAAATTAAACGGCTTCTCACAAATCTGATGGCTCCTCAAGAATCACGTTTTATGATTTATCGGCTAAGTCCCCCCTCTAGCTTAAATTATGTGCATTGGGGTCAGTATATGGAATCAATGTTTGTGGTAGGGGAATAATGGTCATTTTTATAATGATCACTGTTCACGGACACTATTCACAGTATCCGTTTTAAAAGAGAAGACCTTTTCTCTTTTTGGTCTCTCTCCTTCAGAGTTTGCTGCCCCGACCACTTAGAGAACGTTTTTGTGATTCTGATTCCATTTCTGACTCTGCTTCTCATCGGCTAGCACGATTAAGTCATAGAGGGTAAGATCTTACCCTCTATGACTTAATCGTGCTAGCCGATGAGAAGCTGGAGCTCAGTATACGGAATCAATGTTGATGGTAGGGGTATAATGGTCATTTCATAGTGATCACTGTGCATGTACTGTTCACGTACTGTGCATGCACTGTTCACGGACACTGTTCACAGTATCCGTTTTAAAAGAGAAATTGTATTCTCGTTTTTGTTATCCGAACACTTCTCCGACCATATATTGTTGATCTGATTCCGTTTCTGAGCTCCAGCTTCTCATCGGCTAGCACGATTAAGTCATAGAGGGTAAGATCTTACCCTCTATGACTTAATCGTGCTAGCCGATGAGAAGCAGAGTCAGAAATGGAATCAGAATCACAAAAACGTTCTCTAAGTGGTCGGGGCAGCAAACTCTGAAGGAGAGAGACCAAAAAGAGAAAAGGTCTTCTCTTTTAAAACGGATACTGTGAACAGTGTCCGTGAACAGTGATCATTATAAAAATGACCATTATTCCCCTACCACAAACATTGATTCCATATACTGACCCCAATGCACATAATTTAAGCTAGAGGGGGGACTTAGCCGATAAATCATAAAACGTGCTTACTAAATAGTCCTGACTCATCACAGTTCTATAAAGTGCACTAAGGCCCACACTGGCTAGCACCATACTCGCAATAAGGTCAAAATCTGTCTAATTAACTGAACCAATATTAATTACATTAATACACCTTCATAAGAGAACTGTTTATGCTCATTGATAAAGCCCACATTACATGAGCTTACAAAATAAGCTAACAATCTCCCACTTGGGCGTATCAATGTGCATAAAATAAATATAATACTAATATAAGTTATATATATGAAAATAATTTCAAAAAGGTTTTATATTGGTCCAACGACAGTTCCTCATTGCAAATCCGGTCCCATAAAGCTTCAAAACCCTCAAATCATAGCATTAACTATGCCAATTAAAAGACACAGCATTATCCATAGTCATAAGGGCTATCCACTCTACTGACATGGATTGAGTATGGTAGTGTGGCAAACAAATAACACTAGGTAAATAACCTTATGTGTTATCTTTATTGTCAGTCCCAGTTCTCCCTAAAATCGACATACACAGTCATTGACATACAGTCATCGGAGAACTATATAAAGGTTCTAATGAACCAATATGTCTTGTTTGTAATACTCGAGTATAAATTTAAGTGCTACAAGACATCAAAATATGGCTTATCAATAAATGCCCCAGCCAAATGCTTAAGGTTGCACATCCCTTAAGTCTTTTCATACCTGTCTTATAGAAACACATGTTCTATGATAACAACATATAACAGGTGGTATGAGTAAAACAAAGTTTACTCCATAAACAACAACTCCCACTGAACAAAAGCATCCAAAGACGCTACTAGTCCCATGTTTACAACATGTCTAGCAAACACATAAGGAATAAATCCTTTAGTGAGTGGGTCAGCTAACATAGCATCTATGCTAATTAGCTATACAATAATGTCACCATTCTTAACTTGCTCCATAATAGTCAGATCATTCGACTCATGAGGTTCTTTATAACAAAACGTGCTTAGTGGAAGATGTGATCAAAGTTTGCTTAGAACTTTTCCATGAAACTGCACCACCAGCCATCATGGAAGCTTAACCAAATGTAGACTTCAAAACATCATTACAGCCTGCATAATCAGAATCTGAATAACTCACTAATTGTAAGTTGTCTACATGTCTGTATATGAACATATAATCTCTTGTCATTTTCAAGTACCTCATAACCTTCTTGGTAGCAACCCAATGATCATGACCTGGGTTAGACTGAAATCTACCAAGAAGTCCTGTAGCAAAGGCAATATCAGGTCTTGTACAAACCTGTGCATACATAAAATTGCCAACTGCTAAAGTATATGGTACAATATATAACACACGATCAATATATGTCATCTGAGAAAGACCCAAAATACGGCGTGAACGATCTCTAAAGATCTCATTGCCTAGGACAAAAGATATTTCACCAAGGTCCAACATATCAAAATCTAAAGACGAAAGTCTTTTAGTTTCTTAGAGTAACGCCATATCATTTGCATGCAAGCAAAATATCATCTACATAAAGGATCAAGAAAATCGGCGTACTCCCACTGACCTTAGTGTATATGCAATGATCAACAAGGTTTTCAACAAAACCACAAGATGTAATATAAGTATCAAACTTCAAATACCACTGTCTAGAAGCTTGTTTAAGACCATAAATCGACTTCTTAAGTCTACAAACAAGTTCATCAGAATTACCTTCTGTAAAACCCTCTGGTTGAAGCATATAGACCTCTTCATCAAGATCCCCATTTAGAAAAGCTGTCTTAACATCCATCTGTAGCAACTCCATATTAAAATGTGCTACTAAAGCCATTATTACCCTAAAAGAATCCTTAGATGAAACTGGTGAGAGTGTCTCATTATAGTCAATTCCATCTCTTTGAGTGAATCCCTTGGCGACTAATCTGGCTTTAAACCTTTCTATTTTTCCTTTGGAATCTTTCTTAGTCTTAAACACCCACTTACAACCAATGGGCTTGCATTTCTTAGGTAATTCTACTAGATCCCAAACATGATTTTGCTTCATAGACTGCATTTCATCTCTCATGGCATCTTTCCAAAAATCAGATTGAGGGCTAGAAACAGCTTGAGTATAAGTCACTGGATCCTCAACAATACCGATGTCATAGTCATGCTCTCCAAGATAAACCAAATAATCAGGATGGATAGCAGGTCTTTTCTCCCTGTTAGATCTCCTAAGAGGAGGAATCTCTGTATCCTGATTCTGAACAAGTGGAACCTCTACAGATGCTGTACCAACAGCAGGTTCCTGCACAACTGCATCTAATTGAATGGATAGAGGATACCGTATACTCATATCAACATCATTACTATTCTCTATTACTAGAGAACTAGTACCACTTTCTGCAACATCAAGTTCCAGAAACTTAGCTGTTAAAGAATCAACAATTCTAGCACCTCCAATAGGGTTATAAAAACGATACCCTTTAGAATACTCTGGGTAAGACACAAAATAACATCTGACTGTTCTAGAATCCAACTTGCCTAAGGTTGAATTATATAATCAGACCTTTGCAGGGCATCTCCAAACCTTTAGATAATTCAGGCTAGGTTTGCGTCCCTTAAATAATACAAAAAGATTTAATAGCACAACCTTAGTAGAAACATGGTTGAGAATATACATAGCAGTCTTTATAGATTCTCCTCATAGAAAAAGAAGTAGATTAATTCTACTCATCATACATATAACTATCTCCATGAGGGTACGGTTTCGCTTCTCAGCTATACCATTCTGTTCGGGGCTTCCAGGCATAGTGAACTATCTAACTATCCCAGAACTCTATAAGTAATGAGCAAATGGACCCATAATCTGGCCTACATCACCATGTCGGCCATAATATTCACCACCCCAATTAGATCTAACAATCTTTATACTTTTCCTGACTGCTTTTCAATCTCATATCTAAACACTTCGAATTTCTCAAGTGGTTTAGATTTTTCCTTAATCAAATAAACATTTCTATAACGAGAGAAGTCATCAATAAATGTAATGAAATATGCATTACTACACAAAGTTACTCTATAGTGACTACTAATATCAGTGTGAATCACTTCTAATAACTTTGAATTATGAGCTGCCTTAATGTCTAGAATAGTCTACACAAATCTCTAGATCATGATTAAGAGCAGGTAAAATATTGGATTTGGACAACATGTCCATTCTATCTCTAGAGATATGGCCAAGTCTCTTGTGCCACAAAGTGTAAGACAAGTCCTTAGTTAAAGGTCTATTGGAAACATTTTTATTAACAATAGAAGTTACATAAATTTCATGTGGAGATAAAATCAATATGTACAAGCCATTGGACATAACACAATTCGCAATCAAATTTACATTATAAAATATTGTCACAACTGTGTTCTTAAATTCAAATACATATCTAGAACTGACAAGTACAGAAAATAAAACCAAATTCCGTCTAAATGACGGTACATAAAAAAGTTTTACACAAAATCATCCTAAAATTACTATCCAAAATAAGGATGACATCTCCAACGAATTACTTCTATTTTCAAATTGTTTCCAAAATAAAGGTATTTTACATTAAGGTTTGGCTTCCTCTTGTTTCTGAACCTTTTTACCCTGACGATTAGCTAACCATTTCTTAAATTTACGGCAGTCTTTCCTCATATGTCCCATTTTCGTGCAGAATAAACATTGAATATTCCTCATGTTCACTGCCAACCTGTTATTAGAAGATCCTGGGACCTTGTTATTAGAATGAGTAACTTTTTGCTCTCTATGAGGCTGATTGAAGTGCCTTTTTCCTTTATCAGAAGTAGAAGCTTGAGAAAACAAAACTGAATAAGAATTTTCATTCTTCAACTTATTATCTTCAGCTATAAGCTTCTCTATAAGATCATCAACAGTCCAATCCTGCAAACTGTTGTTATAAGTTGTCTTGATAATGGTATACTCAGCAGGAAAGCTAATTAAAGCTTGATGCACAATACTCTGCTCAGAAAATACCATTCCTAAAGCCTTAAGCCTCATTTGATATTGTACCATCCTCATAATGTAATCTCTGATGTTCTCAATTCCATCATACTTCATATTGAAAAGAACTTGCATCAAGGAACTTATCTCAGCATGAGAAGACACTCTATTGCGTTGTGAAACAGCCTCAAAAAATTCTTTAGCTGTGCATTCCTCAGGATAATCACACTTAAGGTGTTCCTGGATAGTCCTCTTCATAGTCAGAAGGCAAAACTTATTACATCTTTCCCATTTAGCATAGTGGAGCTTCTGCTCCTCAGTGCTCTCTGGAGTCAAATCCACAGGCTTATCCATTTTGAGAGCAATTTCAATCTCTGCTGCTTCCACAGCAAATAAGATGTCTTCCTTCCACTTCTTGTAATTAGCACCAATAAGAACCTCAACAGTGACTTGAGCATTGTTTATAGAGAAGGTGACTAACAAAAACGATGCAAAAGAAAATTAGCATCTAGTGAGTAAACCAAATGAGAGCTTACATCATCATTCAAACACCTTTAGGCTGAATGAATGACACAAAAATTGTAACACTCTCAACATAGTAGTAGTCATGAGCCAATACCACACCCTCATAGTCCACCACCTTTGGGTGTATAGACTACTTAGATCAGCAAAACTCACAGATACAAACTATGTTATTCTTCAAATTCCAATACATAGTCACCTCCGTTGGGAGTATAACCATACACTAGAATCGAAGAAATCCTACTTCAGCACAAAATAGAAATCCCATAACTCAATCAAGTTGTGCCACTTTGGTAGTCACAACCTAACTAAATCATGAGACCCACCTGTACCGCGGATTTAAATTCAAAATATTACTCACTTCAAAATATGTAATTCAAATCTTAAATCGACGAGGGGCAATCGTCATTGAATTACACAAAATAACAACAATCAAGTGTTGCACAAATAACATACTATTTATTCAAAATATGTGCTGCCATCAAATAGTATGCAACTTCATATGGTATAATTTATGCGAAATCATAATGCATATAACAAAATTACCATAGCAAATGTGTGAAACAAAATTGTACATCACACATATAAATTTATTGCATAAAAAACAATAAAATTCAAATAAAATTTGACTCGGTCAACGGTTAAACAGTACTCGTGAACAGTACATATGAACAGTACCATCTGAATACTGAACAGTACCGTCAATAGTACCAAACGTACAGTACCGTCAACAGTACTTCAAATTATTTCAAACAGTACTTAACAGTACTTCAAACAGTACCTTAACAGTGTCATCTTCTTCATCGAAACGGGTCATAACAGACCCATTTCTTTCTCCGGCGGATTTTCGCCGATCTCAGCCATTTCTTGGCCGTTTCTGGTGAGACAAAAGTTACCAAAACGTAGATCGGGCCTTCACAAATATATGGATACCAGATTTTATACAAAAATCCGTCCAACAAGAGAGAGATCTTGATTTCTCTCTTCGGCCACGAATGAATAGTACTTCATGAACAGTACCCGTGAAATATCACGGTCGAAAACATCACTAAAGGTGGCCAAATAAGACATCAACGGACTCCTGAGAGTCCGAGGACTACAGATCCGGTGTTTGTTTTGAAAAATACCCATCGGTTTGTTCTAGATCGGAATTTGAAATTTCCGATCTAAATAAATTTCGAAAAACTCGTTTTAGAACTCATTTTTCAACCCAAATTGATGCAGACAGCTCTGATACCAATTGTTGGAAAAATCTTGTCTCAAACGAGACTCAAACCAGGATCTAACATCAATTATAGGTTGATAATGAGTTGAAATAAAATGAACAAAACGAGAAAACGTACCTGAAGGTGACTGCATCTTTGTAGAAGGATCTTGGGCTAAGATCTTACCCTCTATGACTTAATCGTGCTAGCCGATGAGAAGCAGAGTCAGAAATGGAATCAGAATCACAAAAACGTTCTCTAAGTGGTCGGGGCAGCAAACTCTGAAGGAGAGAGACCAAAAAGAGAAAAGGTCTTCTCTTTTAAAACGGATACTGTGAACAGTGTCCGTGAACAGTGATCATTATAAAAATGACCATTATTCCCCTACCACAAACATTGATTCCATATACTGACCCCAATGCACATAATTTAAGCTAGAGGGGGGACTTAGCCGATAAATCATAAAACGTGCTTACTAAATAGTCCTGACTCATCACAGTTCTATAAAGTGCACTAAGGCCCACACTGGCTAGCACCATACTCGCAATAAGGTCAAAATCTGTCTAATTAACTGAACCAATATTAATTACATTAATACACCTTCATAAGAGAACTGTTTATGCTCATTGATAAAGCCCACATTACATGAGCTTACAAAATAAGCTAACACTTATTACTATGTCTATGCCTTTTATGTGATCCATTTCGAGCAATAAAGCCTTAAAACATATTTCATGCAACAAACGTCGAGCCGTCTGGTCTACTTCCTCCAATTTATGGATCGGAACAACTTCCTCAAAAAGCAAGACCACCTTCCTTCCACCACGCAACGCTATATGTATTTCCGTAAACCAAAGCATCCAAAACCCACAATATTCGTAGTTTTCTTCTCTGCATTTTGCATGTCTTAGCTGTGACTTGAGAATCAAACAATCAAAAAACGTAGAATCCAAGTCGGTGAGGAATATCTTTGTTAGATGTCATATATCCAGCAGAAGCAACAAAAGAGTAAGAAATATCGACCAATTCCTACCTACTTTGGAACAGTACCTTGTTGGACTCTTTGGTAGAAAAGACTCCAAGAACTATCTAAAGCACGAAAGCGTGGTTTTAGCGCCAGTTCTGAACGGAGCTGCGGGGTCACTACTCTTGGGAATGGAGGTGGTTCCATGGAAAGAAGTCTTTGGATTCTCCAATATGCCGCTAACAGCTGGATTTCCGTTGCAACCCACGACATCCATAACCCAACCCGATGCTTCTGACCACACACTGCCGCCACCAGCCATGATTCTTCCATGGTTGTGATCAAAATCAACTATAGATCACTTTGATAGTGTTTTCTTGTTCACAAACACCCAGATCCAAGTCGACCTTCAAAAATTCTTCTCAACCATCCAACTACAATCAACTAGTCTTCTCATGGGTTCATATCCAACCCAACCCAGTTTCGCAATTCGACTCAACTCAGCAGCTTGACTTTAATGGACTTAGGCCTATACCTAGCCCAATTACTTAGCATGCTCCCTTGGCTCGCTTTCAGCCCGACTCATCTTTAGTGGGCTTGGCTCGACCCAACTTCTAGGCTTATTTGATTGCCTAATCTAGCTCGCCCGTTTTAGCCCATTTCCAACTGAATCAACCCTACCCGGTCCAACCGACTCCACCTGACTTGCTTATAGCCTAGATCCACATTCGACTGCACCTGACCCACTCATGTTGGCTCCGACCTATTTTGGTCATTCAAATCCTAATATGAGTCACGTGACCCGATTTTGTAAGTGTTAATGTTGATTTTGGCACTTTAGTGGTTGTCCAGCCATGAAAAAGCTATATAATTGTAGATCAAGCAGCCCTGAATTCATATTTGGCCTCCTTTTCTCTAAAAACAACCTTTTTCTGCCATCTTTGAGTTAAAATTGATTTGAAAAATGGGTTTTCTCCAACCTAGAATGAACCCATAAAAAATCTTTGATTTTTCCATATTTTAGGCCAATCTTTATACAAAAAACACCAAAGAGAAGATGTTTAGATCTTTAGAAGTGTCAATCTAACTTAATTTCAATTGTACAAGTGTTTCAAGCTTCAAAACAAAAACTTCAAGCTACGATGTGAGATGTTTCTAGCTTCATTGCCAAGCTAAAAAAATCTAACTCCAATACCACTTATTGGGGTGGAAGTGTTGCATTGCATATTAATTGGTGCACTAATCAAGCAATAAAGGCATATAAGATGCAATCTTTAGAATGGTCTGGACAAATCCTCATACCTCCACTATCACTAGTAGATTTACTAGCCCTTTCTCCTTTATATTAATAAAATTATTGAGAATACAAGTATTATCTTTCATTCTCTTAATTTGGCTACTTTCTCTATTGGCTCTTGGCTACTTGCATAACTCTAGCATTGGTTTTCTCTACAATTTAATGGCTCTACAAATCTCCTACATTAAACCACTAAGCCATGCTAAGCCATAGAGGGCTTTGAGCCTTAAGGCTTCTAAGCCTCCTTTCAAGCCTCATAACTAATTCCAAGCTACCTCTCTTTATAAGGTACACAAAACCATAAAAATAAGTCTAAGGAGAAGGTTACAATATTGCCCTTATCACCTATTCTAATTCTAAATACATCAATGGGTAAATAAGACATTAATGCCCCCACTAATTATGACAAATCATAACACTTCAAGCGAAAAAAAATTGGAAGCATGGATGAAGATTCAAGCTTCAGAAATGGCGAAGACAAAGAAGGAGAAAGTTGAGGTTCAAAAACCACGTTCAATGTGGGCGTTATGTAAGAGGGGATAAGATCAACGAATGAATTGTTCTTTAATTTGAGACATATATATGATGATTAATGAAACCCAAACATAAATGATGACATTGTAACATTTATTCTTACAACCTTGTGATACTCGCGTTTACACTGAATCATTATGGTTAAAAGCTATGCTAATAATCATAGACACATGTAATGTACCATACTAGAACACACTCACACTATTCTAATATGGATCAATCCACAAGAACTACATATGGCTCTTAAAACAAAGCTACAAGCATAAAAGAGAATGACTTTATGTTTAAGTTAAAAGTATACATCTGCATGAAGCTTTGAGCAAATGGGATTACCAAACTTGACTTAAACCAATAAGAAATGAATCCACCAATGTGCTTACCATTCATAAGGGAGAAACAATAAAGGAAAGGAAGAAGAAGAAGAAAAAGGAAGGCTAGGGCAATGTTATCACAACCTATTCATAATAAGGAAAAGAATGCTAAAATAATTGTTGCATCAGGCTTAGTGATCCTCCTCATTAATGACTAGTTATTTGCAAAAGTTTGAAAAGTTCAATAGGCATCTTATTTACCTAATCCAATAAGACTTGTTCAAATGGAACATTTTCAGTTGAGAGAAAATAATGTCATAGTCAACTCATGTTCACACATCCCATCTAATGATGCTAACCTAATTATGGTCCCACAACTACTTTAATGCATGTATAAGTATTTAGGATAAGTTTCCTACGAGAAGTTTCATACAAGGCAACATCTGATAAGGACCTCTAGTTGTCCTATGAAAATTGAGTTCTTTCCTCTTGTCATGTGATTATCTTGTTGAATGACACAATTGAGTTATAAAAATCACAAGTTCTTGATTTGTCCTGGCATGCCTTTATAGTCATTTAGTTTATCAAAGAAGCATAACGGCAAAAAGGGTGTTAACTCCTCCAAGTTATATCGTAGCTTTTACTATCTTGTAAAGGATTGAAGTAGCACTCAACCAGAAGGTTGTTGAAGTATCCAAAAATTGCTCTATAATCTAATGAGAAAAAAAAAAAGAGAATAAAACAAGGCAAAAAAAAAAAAGAAAAAAAAAACTCCAATCCAAAGGAACCCCTATATTCTACAAAGTATTAAATGAGTTAAACCTAATAATTGAAAAAAGAAAGAAAGAAAGAAAGCCATGTGGTCACTTCAAATTCCTACCATCTTATTTATTTGCATCATTTACATTAAGATTACATTCTTCCTTTTAAGCATTAGATTCCACTCTTTTAATTTATAATGCTCACCTTATTTAATTAGGGTGAGCCCAACAGGCTTGCAATAGAACTTTAAAATTCTTTTACCACATTTCTAATTCAAAAAACTCTATGGTAGCATGTAATAGTGGATGTTATGGTAGTGATGCAATCAGTAATGGTCCAATACCTTTTTCCTTTTCTTGCATAGGCATATCTTGGTTTGTAAAGTATAACAATTTTGTTCAATCAGTTTATAGGTATTACGATACTAATAGACAAGCAAGTTTAGATGTCTATTGTTGAATCTATCCTTGGTAAGGAAAAGATAATTAATGCACCATAGAGTCAAAGTTACAATCATTGGACTTAGTCCCCAAAACTTAATTACCTCTCCACAGGTAAACACTGGAAGTAAAAAGGAGATTGATAATTTTATCCAATTTTAATTATTTAAATGCTTAAAATTGGGACATCTTGTTTGATTTGGTGAATAATTTGGAAATTTGCTTTATGTTGTTATACTTAGGACAAAGTCATGGAATGCACTCCACCATGGGAAAATGTTGCATTATTAATCTAGATCCCACCTAGTATTTTCATTATGTTTATCTATTGCTTTTGTGTTTGGCAGCATCCAACACTAATATCATTCCATTCAATGGAGTTGTGGTAATTAATGGTGAGAGTAACTAGGAACTACGTTCAATCAAGCAATGAATATGTCTTTGCTAGCATTTACAATCTAACTTTCCATTATTTGTGTGAGAAATTATTATTTCTTACACATTGGGATGGGGAGAAAGCCAAGGTTGGATGCGTCAATCAAATTGATTTTTTTTAGGACATGCCATGAATTATTGCTTTGTCCTCTTAGGGTGTTAAGATGTAATTATATGTAATTAGTTAGGTTAGGTTGGCCTTTAGTTAGTTGGGCTGCATTTTATTTGTTGGGCTAAGGTTAAACTCGACCCATACAAGTGTTGCCCTAATTTTTTATTTTGTATATCGTTTCTTTTAAGTGTAATTTCCCCTTTAAGCAATTAAAAAAATCAATTCTACCATATTGATGTTTCTTTAGAATTCTTAGACGTTTTTCATTTCTTAGATCATATCAAGAGCCAACCTAAGTTTCTAATTAATCTGGTATGTTTTTTGGGTCAGTTTTCTCTTTTCTTCGTATCTCTCGATACTTTAATCTTTAGAACTTAGGTAATACTCGTTTGCTTCATGTTGGTTGAGAAAGGATTTGTGTCCTGATCCTATTTCTCCTTTGAGTCTCTTCTATTATTCAGTTTTTTTATTTCCATTCGATTTTCCAATTTTCATTGTTCTTGGTATGTTCATAATCTTCCGTTGCACAATTCGTTGAGGACATGGTTTTTTGTCAAAACTTGTTTAAAATAGTGTTTTCGATATGTCCCTAGAGATATTTTGGGGTTTGATTGTACTTTTCTACCCTTCGGTTCATTCTAGTCTATATGCACCATTTCATTTAATCGTCAAGGTTAAAATTACATTTTTACCCCCATACAATGCATTTTTGCTTTCCTACACGCATTGTTTCACTTAAGTTAGGAAAAATTACATTTTTTTTTCCCTCAAATGGTGCATTTTGCTCTCCTCCACACATAGTTTCACTTAAGTCAAGAAAAATTATGTTTTTGCCCTCTAACAGTGTGTTTTGATTATGTGCACCGTTTCACTTAATTTAGGGGCAAAATTACCATTTTGCCCTCAATTATCCAACGTTACAAGTCAAGTCCTACAATTTGGATCCCTACTTGCACACACGTATTTCTGGTCGTGAAGTTATAGCAAAGACTCGCTTCTTCTTGCCACTATCATTGTCTCTGCCTCCATCCTCTAGTGAATCATCTCATGAGTTTGCCACCATGGATGGGAAGATCTGTTCATCAAAAAACCCCAATATGTTCAAGGCAACAAATTAACTTGTGTTGGGTCCCAACAATGTTTCTACCAACATTGTAGTCCTTCAGTTGCTCACTGGTTTGGCTAACTACCCACCATGGATGAGGAAAACGCAAATTGCATTAGGTTCTTGAGACAAATTGGATATGGTAAATGGGAACCTACCTAGGCCATATGATGATGTTGTGAGGGGAAGTCATTGGGATAAGTGTAATGTGGTGGTTTTTTCTGGGTTGATGAACTCTATTTTGGCAAAAATAGAGAATGTTATTTCCCTTTGTAATATTACTTCAAAGGCCTTGAAAATGTTGGAAACTCGGTATTCCAAGATCACTAGGACATGTCAAAATGATTTGGAATAGCAACTTGGAGAAGTAAAATGATTGCCAAATGAATCAATAGCCAAGTATTTTACCCATCTTTCAAATTTATGGGCAGAACTAGATAAGTGTCTACCAAGAATCAAATGCAAGTGTAATAAATGCACATGCAATTTTCTGAGTTTATTGGCAGCATAGAGGGAGTTTGAACTTGTTATGCGTTTTTTGCTTGTACTTCAGCCTCTCTATGCCATGGTCTGAAGCAACATTACTTCCTAGAGCCTTATTCCTCCACTTGATGAGGTTTTCTTATTAGTGGCTAATTAAGAACACCAATGCAGTTTGCAAGTTGACAATGGAAGAATATATTTGATTACCTTTGTTGTACAATCCCTTGTGTCTTTTGAAGGGGGGTTTATGACCAATTAGAAAGATAACTCATTTGCTATAGTGGGAAATTCAAAAGCTCCATCTGGTGTTGGATCTAGATAAGGAGGATCAAGGTTCTTTTATGAGCATTGTCGTTGGCCAGGACATACCAAGGATAAATGTTTTCAACTAGTTGGATTTCCTAACAAGCCCAAGAATCAGAGGAAGAAAGGAAGAAGTGCCTGATTGATGCATGCAATTAGTGCCAAGTTTAGGGATCAACCATAACCTCCTATGAGTAATGCAATTTGAGCACAAACAGGTAGCCCACATGGTTAGACCTTCATGCCTGAGCAATATCAATAGGTGGTTTAGCTTCTTAGCTACTTTGGGCCTACTAAGCCTATGACAAACTTTGCAGGTAACGTTTCTTCCTTGCAAAATTTATCTTTATTTGATTGTCTTATTGATTTAGGGGTGAGTAACCACATTATATGCGATCTCAGATGCATGGAGAACATTTGATCATATGCATCAAACCCTATATGGGTTAATATGCTTGATAATAGTAGTATGGTTGTTATTCACATTGGGATTGTTCATATTTCTCCTTTCGTCATACTTTATGATGTTTTATATGTTTCTTCCTTTAAATGCAAACTTTTGTTAGTTGTCAAATTTACCTTTGATAGTTCTTGTTAGGTTACCTTTTACCCACACTTGTTTTTTAATACCATTTGACTTAGACAATACTGGAGTTAGGCAGGGCTAAACATCATTTATATCACCTAATGTCTCCACTAGCTGCGACAGTAGATGTCTTTTCTATAATTATTAAAGCTTTTGAATGTGTGTCAAAAGACTATATTTAAGAACAATGTTTTAAATAATAAACAGACGTTATGACATTATCATTTTGGTCATTCTTTTTATTATGTATCTCCTAAAGTTTTTTGTTCAATTTGTCCTTTGGTAAAGCAAACTTGTCTTCTATTTTCATCTTGTACATTTGGTACAAACTCTATTTTTGAGTTGATACATGTTGACATATGGGGTCCACATTGGAACCCTAATCATGATGCTTCATGTTACTTTCTAACCACTGTGATGATTTTTCATGTGAAATTTAAGTATATCTCATGAGGTACAAAAGTTAAGCATTGCATTTCTTACGCTCTTTTTTTACAATGGTAGAAACCTAATTTCATACTTAAGTTCGTAGGTTACACTCTAATAATGGATTTGAGTTCTTTAATCATGAGTGTACCTCTTTCCTCTTAACTATGTGGAGTTCATTACAAGAGTTCTTGTGTTCATACTCCATAATAGAATGGCGTAGTTAAGTGTAAGCATTGACATCTCCTCAATTTGATAAGAGCCTTACATTTTCAAGCTAATGTTCCTAGTTGTTATTGGGGAGAGTGTGTCATGATTGTTACCCATATTATTATTAGTCTTCCTACACCAATTCTAGATGGGAAACTCATTTTGACATTCTTTTTGGTAAATCTCCATGTATATCACATCTCAGAGTTTTTGAGTGTTTGTGCTATGTTATTATCATTTTGTGTGGGGATAAATTTGCACCCCACGCTAGACCATGTGTTTCTATAGGACACCCTTTATCATAAAAGGGTTACCATATTTTGAACCTTACCACACACTTTTTTCACTATTCGAGATGTTGTATTTCATGAGTTAGTTTTTCTATTCACTTAGTCCCAATCATCTCCTATTGTCACCCCACTTAGTGAGGACCAATCCTTTGTCCCTTTGGATCTTGATCCATATTTAGTGCATTTAGTGAATGCTTTAGATGAGCCTCCTCCTATGTTGTCAACATCTAAGCCTGTCATCCCTAATATTTCTTCCTTACCCAATGTCCCTGATGTGTCATCCCTTTCCTTAATACATGCGGATCCATATTCTTTTCCCTTGTCAATTGTTGAGCTTATAAATTCACCCACTGTGAATTCACCCATTATAGATCCACCCTCTGAAATGGTGCTTGTAGTCACTGCCCCTATTATCAAACATTCCTAATGTGTGTCTAAACCTCCCGTTCAGACTCAAGATTATCACTACAATCATATAGCTTCTACCTTTGATAAATCCCGATCAATGGGTCCTAAAGACATACCATATTCTATCTCACAATTTGTGACCTTCAACAACTTATCTCTCATACATTGTGCCTTCATTGCTTCCAGCTCTTTTATTCGAGAACCACTCTACTATCATGAGGCAATTTGGGATCCCAGGTGGGTGGATGCTATGACTAGTGAACTTTATGCATTAGAGGCAAGTCAAACGTAGAAGTTGGTTGATTTGCCCATAGGTTGTAAGTTAGTTGGTTGTAAATGGGTTTACAAGGTAAAATATCTTGTCAATGGATCTATTGAGAGGTATAAAGCTCACCTTGTGACTAAAGGCTTCACTCAGTGATATGAGATCAACTATAAGGAGACATTTTCTCCAGTGACCAAGATGATGATTGTTAGATGTATCATGGTCTTGGCATCTATGTTTTGTTGGCCACTTCATCAAATGGATGTTTATAATGCATTTCTCCACAGAGACTTGCATGAGAAGATATACATGTTTTTACCTCTAGGGACTCAGTCTTCTACCACTGCTTTGCCAAAAGTTTGTCGCTTATTTAAGTTTATATATGGGCTTAAACATGCTTCACAACAATGGTATGCCAAATTCACTATTGCTTTTCTTGAAGGTAGTTTTAAGCAATCTTGGCACGACTATGCTTTGTTTACACTTCCGTTGGGTTTACTATTGTTGCTATTATAATCTATGTTGATGATATATTTTTTACCGGAAATAGTGAAAAGGCTATAGCTCAGGTAAAGTCTCATCTATATTCCACATTTCACATGAAGGATCTAAGGCAAGTTAAATTTTTTCTTAGGAATGAGATTGCTCAGTTAGAGAATGGTATTTGTTTTAGTTAATACAAATATGTGTTAAAGTTATTATATAAAGCTAGGCTTTTTAGAGCTCACCCATGCAAGATTCTCATGGATCAGAATTTGAAGATAACCTCTTTGGAATATGATGCAAGTGTGCCAGTTCTTGTTGATGACCCTCCATTGGCATATCTGGGTCTATATCAGTGACTTCTTAGGTGATTGATCTATCTCACTCATACTCGACCAAACATCAACTATCATGTTCAAATACTTAATCAGTTCATGCATGCTTCGAAAACCTTACATATGGACATGGCTTTGAAAGTTGTTAAATACTTGAAAGGTATTTCGGGCTTAGGAATCTTCATGTCTTTTAAAAAGGATTTTTAGATGACTGGTTTTTGTGATTTTGATTGGGCGGTTTACACCATGTCATAACAATCTCTTATTGGTTTTTGCATCGTTGGGGGGCTCCGTGATTTCTTGAAAGACCAAGAAACAAGCCATGGTTTCTCGCTCATCCTCGAAAGCAGAGTATAGAGCTATGGCTATAGTTGTCTATAAAATTGTTTGGTTGCATGGGCTTTTTGGTGATTTATGGGTGATTATCCTGCAACCTATCTCTTTGTACTGTGACAATGAAGCTACCATCCACATTGCAAACAATCTCATCTTTCATGAGAGTACTAAACATATAGAGATTGACTTGCATTTCATTTGCAAGAAGCAACAGAGGGGCTTGATTCAAACTCATAGCATCTGCACATACGAGCAACCTACAGACTTGTTGATTAAGGGTTTATATAGTAGAAAACATAATTATCTTCTTATCAAGCTTGGTGTATTTGATTTGTATAAATCACCAGCTTGAGGGGGGTTGTTAAGATGTAATTAGTTAGGTTGGGTCGGCCTTTAGTTAGTTGGGCCACATTTTATTTGTTGGGCTTAAGTCAAACCCGACCTATATAGGTGTTGCCCTAATTTTGCATTTTGTATATATTTTCTTTTGGGAGTAATTTCTCCTTTAACCAATTAGAGAAATCCATTCAACCAGATTGATGTTTCTTCAGAATTCTCGAACATTTTCTGTTTCTTAGACAGGGACCAAAGCAGAAGCCGAATAGAGCAATCCAAGTTCAAAGACTTCGTTGACATGGAAATAATATTGTAGCGTACAAGAATGTCATAGCTTCTATAGCATTAAGAAATCCTTTTTGTACAATTGTTTTTTGTCCTATTAGCTATTTGGTTAGTCATACGTTGTAAGAACACAAAAATCTATAATGTCGCTTAGCCCCCATTAATAAAATAGCAGGTGCAAAGGGTGTTCATCTCATTTTGCATGTGGTTTTCCCTTTTGTTCGTCATATCCTCATGTTTTATGCCCTCCTCAGAGCGGCCCTTATCATCTTCAATGGTTGCTGGCAATGTGGCTTTCCTGTCCTACGTTTCGGTGAAACTATTATGTATGGCCAACGGAACTCTTTTGAAATGAAATTTGTTTGTGGCCCCATCAAATTTTACCACTTGAAAAGGTGGAGGTAGAATTAGCGAGTTGGCTAATCATGGCTTATCATGGCTTATCATGGCTTATCATGGCTTATTACGGTCATGGATTTCTTTTACATATTTCTGATACAATGTTTAGTTGAACAGTCTTATTTTACTCTGCTGCCTGTAACGTTTGTGGATATCTCGACTTCGGTAGGAAGAATTGCAGATTGCTTCATAACGCAAGTGTCCCAAGTGTCCCATGTGTAACCTTCTAGCCTATCAATTGGTGGCTTCAATGGCTTATTCAATTCTTAATGATTTGGATTTATTATTGACCCATATCGCATCTAATTAAGCTGCCCTTTATGAGAAGATATTACACAAAAAGAAATAGGAGCCTCGTTGATAATACATAAGAGTTCTGTCATTGGACCGAAGTCACCAATCAGATAGCTTCGTTTTGCACGGTGCTACAACCACTGGGCTGGAAATCATGGTTGCGGATTTTCCTTTATTCTTTAAACCTCCTTTTTATCGAATGATTGAAATTTACTAAACCTAGTTATCAACGCATGTTCCTTTTCCCTTTTAATATACGCATTCTGGAAAAAGGTCCAAAAGCTATATCCTGAGGAAGTATAGGTTCCAATGATACACATCAGAGGATTACCCTACTTGAATGCGTATAAGCATTAGGCACCATAAACTATCACTTTTTTAGCAACTTGTGGATCAAATCCTAACTTGTGTATCTTCTTAACAAATTGTCGTCGGAACCTCTCCCTCTCTCTAGCAAGTGGATTATGAAAGACCAAAAGACTAGAAGCTCTTGTCACCTTTCTAGTAAACTAATACCATGCTGACTGAAAACGCTCTCGGAACCGTGCAGAATACCCACACAACCATGTAACAAAACAAGCAGCATCCTCCGAGGATCTTTTCAAGCCTGTTGGTTTGTAAAGTGAAATCTTCTTGCTGTATCATACAAATCTTCCTTGGGTATGCTTCCACTTGGGAGTATAATAGCGATTTCCTCTCCACTGTGTGTAAATAACAATAGATGAAGATAAGAATATAGATGCGACTGGGTTATATGAAAAGGCTTTGCTCCATTACTTTTGCTTAAGTTTCTCCACGCACAGGATAAGAACACAGTAGATAACGATAATAAGTACTTAATGCATTCTATAATTCCGTCCATTTCCATTAATGACAGATTCAAGTGCTTAATACAGTACCTTTGAACAGTAGTTTCGGAAAAAATAAAGCCTTGTCACAGTACCATTGCTAAAGTTTCCACAAACCCAACCAAAAATTGTTCTAAGCACTGATCAGGAAAAAGAGTAAACAAATCTCCATATATACAAATTGGAATTAAATTAAAGCTATGCTACCAAATAGTTTTTGAGAAGTTTAAGTTGGCTTTCAATTTAGTCCCTAGAGTTTTAGATTAAATTTGGTCCTTCTGTCCATTTTTATTCGTTTTAAATTGAATTACTTGAACAACAATTTAAGTAAGGTTTTATCCCTTATAAATAATCTATACACAATTGCATCACACTACTATTCCAATCACATGTACACTAGTGTGCTTATATTTGATACACAACTACATATCAAATGAAAGCAAAAGACTAAGATTCATGACAATTTCAAGTTTATCCAAGTGGTAATGGTGATGGTGATGGTGGGTTAATGCACATCTAGTGTATGATGAATCAAACAACAAAGCCTTTGATGGTATTATATGTATGAATCTTGTTAGACAATTCATTTTTATTTAAAAGTTGACTTAAAAGAAAAAGTCTTTTTTATAGAAAAAGATTCTAGAAAAAAAAAGAAAACAATAAGGATTGATGCAATACCATTTCTATCATACCACAAGTGTGAAAAAAAATACCTCTTACAAAGATTTTTATGTACAAATAAAATAATATTGCAATTAAACTTAGTTTACTTTTACCAAGAAGTTAAGCAAAGAGTAAAAATATTTCATAATATGATTTAGACAATATAAAATTGATGTTAAGCAAACTCTTCTTTTAATAGTCATCTGATTATTGCAAAAAACCCAAACTTTGTTCCTTATTATTATACAAAGACCTTATTACTTCTTTTGCCACATGGAATAGATATAATAAAAAGCATAACAAAAAGAACCCGCTTTAGGATCGCCCAAATGGCCAAAGCCACCTGTTAAAAGATTTCTAGGTGTCTTAGCCGGCACGTGGCTATATTGAGCCACAACAGGACTTTGAGCCATTTGAAGCGTCTATATGTCCACATGAAATGAAGATCACTGGTTTAACGCTCTTTCTTTTCTCTTTTATTCAATAGCATAATAGAATCTATACGATTTCTAAAGATCTTTTGACCTAAAAGTTAAAAGGGCAAAAGATTAATATGGAAGAGTTGGATAATAAAAAACAAAAGAACAATATGAAGAACATAGAGGAAAAGTTGTTGATAAGAAATAAAGAAGAGAGAAAATTAATGGTTTCTTTAAGTCGAAAAAACTATTTGAATTTGAATTTTTGATTAATTAATTTAAATTTTCGTGTCCACAACTTTCCAGGTTTTCCTTTTTCATTGGGGCTAGGGAAGCTTCCTACATACATGAATATCTAACCAAAAACAAGCAGTTACATATTTATATGTCTACGCGAACCCAATTTGTCAGTCAAAAGTAGAACTGCTTGGTTTCTTCTTTTACAAGTCCGCTTCAGTCAAAGAAGTGAATTCCAAGATGATAAGCATCGACGTGTGCCAATAACTTCCCTTCTTTGTGGTGGACGATCGGGTAGAGGAAGGTCGCAACTTGCAAGGCAATCCCAAAACCTTATTTTAATTTCTACAGAATCGGAGAGCATCCATTTTTATGTTATTATAAGGGATAGAGGATCAAAGGAGGACAAAGAGATCTGGCGGCCAGTCCAGATAGATACAAATGTCTATTCGAAAAAGCAATACCAACTTTCCCTCCTAGTATGCCAACACTATTTATATGTGTCCACGATGAGTTAGGTCTCATATACAAAACACAAGTTTCTTCTCGAGAAAACAAGCCCCCGTCTTTTTCTTTCTTTGCCAATGGATGCGCCACAGCAGTTTTCTTCTTTCAGCTGTAAACTGTCCATCATACAAGCCAAAAACGTGGACAAGTCCAATGGTACTCTCTTTGTCAGATACTATCTTTCTGCAGGAAACAACAGAAGAATTCGGCTTAACAGCCGAGAAATCTCCTCCAGGTCAGAGCTCTCTTGGAACGAGTCTTTCTCGTTGGATTGCTTTGGTAACCAAGATTCCTTGGACAACCTAAAGCAAGAAAACGTTGTTTTCGAGCTCCGGTGGAGGAACAAAGTGCCTGTCCTTGGGAGAACTATGCGCTCAAAACTCTTGGGGAGGGCAGAGATTCCATGGAAAGAAGTCTTTGAGTCACCAAACATGGACATGGAGAAGTGGGTCACGATGGTTTCGACGACGGGACATGGTGATTTCAAGCCACCAAAGCTCCAAGTGGGGATGAAAGTTCAAGTTCCCGCAGTGGAGGAGATAGGGAGGAGGAGAAATGGGAAGACAAAGAATTGGGATGAGTGTGGGTGCAAAGATATTCATGGCTGCAGTCGTGAAAATTATGATATTTTTGCACTAGCGGCTGCTATGGAGGCCTTTTAGGCACAACTAATTGAGGCTGTTTGTTGTAATATGTCTCATGATAGGAGTAGGTGGCTTAGATTTGTTATTTGAGTGATTCCCGAAACTGGGAATTTTGAACTTGTAAATGTAAATGTGATGGTGCGGAGAAACCAATGTTGAAAAGAAGAGTTGGAGTTCGCTAATTGAAAAACTTCTGATTTAATTTTTTATCAATCGTGACTAATTACTTGGCTGCTTCTCATATGAGTCTAAAGACATCGCTCATGTATTACACACCAGTGTGTCCTATCGTAGCTCCAATTGCTCAACAACTAGAACAATAACATTGAGTAGCCTGTTCTAAGCTCCTAAAATTTTCATTCATGGCCCATGGTTAGACATTGAAACGCATGAAGCTATGTAGACGAATCTCAACAAGCCCTACTTCTGCCTGCTTTCCCGTTGCAGCAACGGCCAATGCCCTCAGCCACAAGAGGCAATCTTGCCTTGCCTAGCCGCTGGCTTAGCCCTAACCTCAGCCATTTTTATTTTTATAGTTTTTATATCTGCTTTCATTGAGACATAATGGAGAATCATGTGAAGTACGATTAAGTTAGATAAGCATCCATGAGGCGGCAATAAAAGAATTACTCCTCTCTCTGAGTGGGGTTGGTGAACATAGCACTAAACTTGTAACAAAACACTATTCATATTAGGGTCGTTTTAAATTAAACGGCTCTTCAACAATCCCACGGCTCCTCAAGAATCCAGAGGGGGCTTATTGCTATTTCTTTGCGTTTTCACAAAATCCAAATGTGATCCATTTCGTGCAATAAAGCCTTAAAATATATTTCATGCAACAAAGGTCGAGCCGTCTGGTCTACTTCCTCCAATTTATGGATCGGAGCAACTTCCTCAAAAAGCAAGACCGCTTCCTTCCACCACGCAACGAAATATATATCTCCGTAAACTAAAGCATCCAACCCACAATTTTCGTAGTTTTCTTCTCAGCATTTTGCATGTCTTAGCTGTGACTTGAGAATCAAACAGTCTGAAAACGTAGAATCCAAGTCGGTGAGGAACATGTTTGTTAGATGCCATATATCAGCAGAAGCAACAAAAGAGTTAGAAATATCCACCAATTTCCACCTACTTTGGAAAGGTACCTTGTTGGACTCTTTGGTAGAGAAGACCCCATGAACTACTTAAAGCACGAAAGCGTGGTTTTCGAGCGCCAGTTCTTAACGGAGCTGTGGGTCACAACTCTTGGGAGGGGAGGTGGTTCCATGGAAACAGGTCTTTGGAAGTGCAGCAATCGGTCCTGATAGTTTCCACGCATGGACGTGCTACTCTTAAGTGATTCAAGCCTCAAAAACTGGAAGCAGGGACGAAGGTTCCAGTTCCGGTAATGGCGAAGACGGAGGAGTAACTTGAGTTTAAAAAACCATGCTCAGTGTGGGCTTTATGAAGGAGGGGGCGAGAGCATAGAAGGAATTGTTCTTTAATTCGAGATGCATATATGATGATCGACGAAACACAAACATCCAAGTGATGACATCGTAACATCTGTTTTTCCAACCACGCGATACTTGTGCTTACACGAGGCAGGGAACCATTATGATTAAAAGCCATGCTAATAATCACAGACGCATGTAATATATCAAACTGGAACACACTCACACTATTTTGACATGGATCGATCCAAATGAACTACATATGGCTCCTAAAACAAATCCGCGAGCATAAAGGAGAATGACTTTACATTTGAGTCAGAAGTATGTATCTGCATGAAGCTCTAAACATATGGGATTACCAAACTTGACTTAAACCGATAAGAAATGAATCCACCAATGTGCTTCCTATTCATAAGGGAGAAACAATAAAGGAAAGGAAGAAGAAGAAGAAGAAGGTCAGGGCAACGTTATCACAACCTATTCATAATCGGAAAAAGAATGCTAAAAACAATTGCTGCATCAGGCTTCATTAATGACTAGTTATTTACAAAAGCTTGAAAAGTTCAGTGGGCATCTCATTTACCCGATCCAACAAGACTTGCTCAAATGGAACCTTTTCAGTTGATGCTAACCTAATTATGGTCCCACAACTGCTCTAATGCATGTCCAAGTATTCAAGATGAGTTTCCTGCAAGAAGTGTCATACAAGGCAACATCTGATAAGGACCTCTAGCCGTCCCATAAAAATTGAATTCTTTCCTTTTGTTGTGTGATTATCTTGTTGAGCGACACAGCTGGGTTATAAAAATGACAAGTTCTTGATCTGTCTTGATATGGCTTTGTAGTCATTTAGCCGATAAAAGAAGCATAACGACAAAAGGGGTGTTAACTCCTCCAAGTTATATTGTAGCTTTTACTGTCCTGTAAAGGATTGATGTAGCACTCTACCAGAAGCTTGTTGAAGAAGAAGAAGAAGAAGCATAACGACAAAAGGGGTGTTAACTCCTCCAAGTTATATTGTAGCTTTTACTGTCCTGTAAAGGATTGATGTAGCACTCTACCAGAAGCTTGTTGAAGAAGAAGAAGAAGAAGCATAACGACAAAAGGGGTGTTAACTCCTCCAAGTTATATTGTAGCTTTTACTGTCCTGTAAAGGATTGATGTAGCACTCTACCAGAAGCTTGTTGAAGAAGAAGAAGAAGAAGCATAACGACAAAAGGGGTGTTAACTCCTCCAAGTTATATTGTAGCTTTTACTGTCCCGTAAAGGATTGATGTAGCACTCCACCAGAAGCTTGTTGAAGAAGAAGAAGAAGGATCACATTTTTTAGCATTAGATTCCGCTGTATTCCTTTATAATACTCACCCATACTTAATTAGTGTGAGCCCGGCAGGCTTGCCATAGAACTTTAAAATTCTTTTACCGCATTTCTAATTTAAAAAACTCTATGGTAGCATGTAAAAGTGGATCTTATGGTAGTGATGCAATCATTAGTGGTCGATTACCCCTTTCCTTCTCTTGCATAGGCATATCTTGGTCTGTAGAGTATAACAATTTTGTTCAGTCAGTTTATGGGTATTACGATACCAATAGACAAGCAGGTTTAGATGTCTATTGCTGAATCTATCCCTGGTAGGGAATAGATAATTAATGCAGCATAGAGTCAAACGTTACAATCATTGGACTTAGTCCACAGAACTCCATTACCTCTCCACGGGAGAACACCGGAAGTAAAGAGGAGATTGATAGTTGTATCCAATTTTAATTATTCAAATGCTCAAAATTGGGACATCTTGTTTGATTTGGTGAATAATTTGGAAATTCGCTTTCTGCTGTTATACATAGGTCAAAGTCATGGAATGCACACCACCATGGGAAAATGCAGCGTTATTAATCTATATCCCACCAAGTATTTTCATTATGTTTATCGCTGCTTTTGTGTTTGACAGCGTCCAGCACTAATACCATTGACTTCGATGGAGTTGTGGCTAATTGATGGTGAGGGTAACTGGTGTTAGGATTGGAGTGAAAATTACTAAGCCTAGATATATTCCATGTATGTTATAGGAATATTCTAGGAATTATTTTCCTCTGTATTGATTAGAATTTCTAGTGGTATCCGGTTAGGACTCCTAGCAATATCCAGCTAGGACTCCCTCTATGGTGCTAGTATAAAAGGGGAAGATCACAAGAAAACCCGAAGGGCCAAAAAAGAGAGAGGGTTACGCCTCATGAGGGCGGCAACCAGAGAGTGTTACTTTGTGTAGTAGCCACAGGCCAAGAGAGAATCAAGTGAGTTGCTGTGAGTATTGAGAATAGCTGTGTGAGAGCTATATGTGTGAATATTGTAATCAGTACCTTTGTATTTTCATGAAGAAATCTAATAAGAGGAGAAAGAGCCAGTAGCTGTGCCAGTGATGGGGGACGTAGGACATTGTGTTGGTCCAAACTTCCTAAATCTTGTGTCTCTTGTATGTTTATTTTATATATGTGTGTTTATATGTTTATGTGATGGAGTCGCTTCCGCAACAACTGGGAACTACGTCAATCAAGCAATGAATTTTTCTTTGCTAGCATCTGCAATCTGACTTTCCATTTGTTGTGTGAGATATTATTATTTCTTCCACAATGGGATGGGGAGAAAGCCAAGGTTGGATGCGTCAATCAAATTGATTTTTTTTTGGGACATGCCGTGAATTATTGCTCTGTCCTCCCAGGGACCAAAGCAGAAGCCGATTAGAGCAATCCAAGTTCAGAGACTCCATTGACATGGAAATAATATTGTAGCATACAAGCATGTCATAGCATCTGTAGCATTAAGAAATCCTTTTGTACAGTTGTTTTTTGTCCTATTAGCTATTTGGTTAGTCATACGTTGTAAGAACTCAAAAATCTATAACGTCGCTTAGCCCCCATTAATAAAATAGCAAGTGCAGAGGGTGTTCCTCTCATTTTGCATGTGGTTTCCCTTTTGTTCGTCATATCCTCGTGTTTTATGCCCTCCTCAGAGCGGCCCTTATCATCTTCAATGGTTGCTGGCAATGTGGTTTTCCCGTCCTAGGTTTCGGTGAAACTATTATGTATGGCCAACGGAACTGTCTTTTGAAATGAAAGTTGTTTGTGGCCTCGTCAAATTTTACCACTTGAAAAGGTGGAGGTAGAATTAGCGAGTTGGCTAATCATGGCTTGTCATGGTTTATTACGGTCATGGATTTCTTTTACATATTTCTGATACAATGTTTAGTTGAACAGTCTTATTTTACTCTGCTGCCTGTAACGTTTGTGGATACCTCGACTTCGGTAGGAAGAATTGCATATAGCTTCATAACGCAAGTGTCCCATGTGTAACCTTCCAGCCTATCAATCGGTGGCTTCAATGGCTTATTCAATTCTTAATTATTTGGATTTATTATTGACCCATTCCGCATCTAATTAAGCTGCCTTTTATGAGAAGATCTTACACAAAAATAGTAGGAGCTTCGTTGATAATACATAAGAGTTCTGTCATTGGACCGAAGTCACCAATCAGATAGCTTCGTTTTGCATGGTGCTACAACCGCTGGGCTGGAAATCATGGTTGCAGATTTTCTTTGATTCTTTAAACCTCCTTTTTTATCGAATGATTGAAATTTTGTTAACCCAGTTATGAACGCATGTTCCTTTTCCCTTTTAATATACGCATTCTGGAAAAAGGTCCCAAAGCTATATCCTGAGGAAGTATAGGTTCCAATGATACACATCAGAGGATCAACTCTAATTGAATTGGCACCATAAACTATCACTTTTATAGCAACTTGTGGATCAAAATCTGTAACTTGTATATTTTCGTAACAAATTGCGGTCGCTACCTCTCCCTCTCTCTAGCAAGTGGATTATGAAAGACCAAAAGACCAGAAGCTCTTGTCACCTTTCTAGTAAACTAATACCATGCTGACTAAAAATGCTCTCGGAACCGTACAGGATAGCCACACAACTATGTAACAAAACAAGCAGCATCTTCCGAGGATCTTGACAAGCCTGTTGGGTTGTAAAGTGAAATCTTCTTGCTGTATCATACGAAATCTTCCTTGGATATGCTTCCACTTGGGACTAAAATAGCAATTTCCGTTCCACTGTGTGTAAATGACAATAGGTGAAGATAAGAATATAGGTGTGACTGGGGTATATGACAAAGCTTTGCTCCATTACTTTTGCTTAAGTTTCTCCACGCACAGGATAAGAACACAGTACGTAACGATAATAAGTACTTAATGCATTCTATAATTCTGTCCATTTCCATTAACGACATATTCAAGTGCTTACTACAGTACCTTTGGACAGTAGTTTTCGGAAAAAATAAAGCTTTGTCAGTACCAATGCTAAAGTTTCCACAAACCCAACCAAAAATTGTTCCAAGCACTGATCAGGAAAAAGAGTAAACAAATCTCCATATATACGAATTGGAATTAAATTAAAGCTATGCTACCAAATAATTTTTAAGAAGTTTAAGTTGGCTTTCAATTTAGTCCTTAGACTTTTAGATTAATTCGGTCCTTCAGTCTATTTCCATTCATTTTAAAATTGAAGTACTTGAGTAACAGTTTAAGTAAAGTTTTATCCCTTATAAAGAATTTATACACAATTGCATCACACTACTATTCCAATCGCATTTACACTAGTGTGTTTATATTTAATACACAGCTACATATCAAATGAAAGCAAAATATGAGATTCATAATACTTTCAAGTTTATATCCAAGTGGTGATGGTGAGTTAATGCACATCCAATGTATGATGAATCAAACAACAAAGCCTTTGATGATATTATACGTATGAATCTTGTTACAAAATTTATTTTTATTTAAAACTTGACTTAAAAGAAAAATAGTCTTTTTTATAGAAAAAAATTTCTAAAAAAAAAAAAATTAAACAAAAGGATTGATGTGATACCATTTCTATCATACTACAAGTTTGAAAAAAAAAATTTACGAAGATTTTTACGTACAAATAAAATAATATTGCAATTAAACTTAGTTTATTTTTACCAAGAAGTTAACAAGAGTAACAGTATTTTATAATATGATTTAGACAATGTAAAATTTATGTTAAGCAACCTCTTCTTTTAATAATCATATCATTTTTAAGAAAACCCAAACTTTAATCCTTATTATTATGTTATTATTCCTTACTATTACTTTTGCCACAACATTGAATAGATATAATGAAAAGCGTAATAGAACGAACCCACTTTGGGATCGCCCACAGGGCCAAAGCCACCTGTTAAAAGATTTCTAGGTGCCTTAGCCAGCATGTGGCAAATTCACAAAAGAACTTTAAGCCATTTGAAGCGTCTATATATCCACGTGAAATGGAGTTCATTAGTTTTACGCTTTTTCTTTTCTCTTTCATTCAATTAGCATAATAAAATTCATACAATTTCTAAAGATCTTTTGACCTAAAAGTTAAAAGGGTTAGGTAATAAAAAAATAAAAAATAAAAAGACGATACGAAGAAAATAGTGGGAAAGTTATTGATGAATTAATTTAAATTTTCGTGTCTATAACTTTCCAGGTTTTCCTTTTTCATTGAGGCTAGGAAAGCTTCCTAGACGCATGAATATCTTACCAAAAACAAGCAGTTACATATTTATATATCTACTTGAACCCAATTTGTCAGTCAAAAGTAGAACTGCTTGGTTTCTTCTTTTACAAGTCCGCTTCAGTCAAAGAAGTTGAATTCCAGGATGATAAGCATCGACGTGTGCCAATAACTTCCCTTCTTTGTAGTGGACGATCGGGTAGAGGAAGGTCGCAACTTGCAAGGCAATCCTAAAACCTTATCGTAATTTCTACAGAATCGGAGAGCATCCATTTTTATGTTATTATAAGGGATAGAGGATGAAAGAAGGACAAAGAGATCTGGCTGGCCAGCTGAGATAGATACAAATGTCTATTCGAAAAAGCAATACCACCTTTCCCTCCTTCTAGTACACCACCACTATATATGTCCGCAGATGCCTTAGGCCTCATATCCACAAAACACAAGTTTCTTCTCGAGAAAACAAGCCCCAGTCTTTTACTTTCTTTCTCAATGGGTGCTCCACAGCAGTTTTCTTCTTTCAGTTGTAAACTGACCATCATAGAAGCCAAAAACGTGGACTTCAAGTCCAATGGTACTCTCTTTGTCAGATACTATCTTTCTGCAGGAAACAACAGAAGAATTCGGCTTAACAGCCGAGAAATCTCCCCCAGGTCAGAGCTCTCTTGGAACGAGTCTTTCTCGTTGGATTGCTTTGGTAACCAAGATTCCTTGGACAACCTAAAGCAAGAAAACGTTGTTTTCGAGCTCCGGTGGAGGAACAAAGTGCCTGTCCTTGGGAGAACTATGCGCTCAAAACTCTTGGGGAGGGCAGAGATTCCATGGAAAGAAGTCTTTGAGTCACCAAACATGGACATGGAGAAGTGGGTCACGATGGTTTCGACGACGGGACATGGTGATTTCAAGCCACAAAAGCTCCAAGTGGGGATGAAAGTTCAAGTTCCCGCAGCGGAGGAGATAGGGAGGAGGAGAAATGGGAAGACAAAGAATTGGGATGAGTGTGGGTGCGAAGATATTCATGGCTGCAGTCGTGAAAATTATGATATTTTTGCACTAGCGGCTGCTATGGAGGCCTTTTAGGCACAACAAATCGAGGCTGTTTGTTGTAATATGTCTCATGATAGGAGTAGGTGGCTTAGATTTGTTATTTGAGTGATTCCCGAAACTGGGAATTTTGAACTTGTAAATGTAAATGTGATGGTGCATAGAAACCAACGTTGAAAAGAAGAGTTGGAGTTGCGCTAATTGAAAAACTTCTGATTTAATTTTTATCAATCACGACTAATTACTTGGATGCTTCTCATATGAGTCTAAATACATCGCTCATGTACTACACACCAGTGTGTCCTATCATAGCTCCAATTGCTCAACAACTAGAACAATAATATTGAGTAGCCTTTTATAATCTCCTAAAATTTTCATTCATGGCCCATGATTAGACATTGAAACGATGAAGCTATGTAGACGAATCTCAACAAGCCCTACTTCTGCCTGCTTTCCCGTTGCAGCAACGGCCAATGCCTTCAGCCACAAGAGGCAATCTTGCCTTGCCTAGCCGCTGGCTTCGCCCTAACCTCAGCCATTTATATTTTTATAGTTTTTATATTTGCTTTCACTGAGACATAATGGAGAATCATGTAAAGTACAATTAAGTTAGATAAGCATCCATAAGACGGCAATAAAAGAATTACTCCTCTCTCTAAGTGGGGTTGGTGAACATAGCACTAAACTTGTAACAAAACACTATTCATATTAGGGTCGTTTTAAATTAAACGGCTCTTCAACAATCCCACGCCTCCTCACGAATCCGACAACTCCTCCAGGATCCAAAGGGCTTATTACTATTTCTATGCCTTTTCACAAAATCTAAATGTGATCCATTTCGTGCAATAAAGCCTTAAAATGTTTTTCATGCAACAAAGGTCGAGCCATCTGGTCTACTTCCTCCAATTTATGGATCGGAGCAACTTCCTCACAAGGTGTTAAAACGGTCGGACAAGTCAAGTGCCATGTCATCACCCACATCAATGCCATGTCAGCCCTAGGCTATGTCAATAGGCAACCCAACTCAGACTGTGACATGACCCAACCCGCAATCATTGCCGCTTTCTCACTAAATTTTCTTTCCAATTTTGTCTTTGTAAATTTGTACAAAATCTACTCAATTTATTTGTAATTTGTTTTCTATTTTGATTCATGTAAACATTGTATTTAAATTTGTGAATTAATCAAAGCAAATCATAAAGAATTTCACAAATTAGGGTTTGTTCCTCTTTTCTCCTAATCGGTAAAATTTCCAGTCAATTTGCCTTAAATCATCAATTTCTTTCATGGTATTGACAGAGCCAACGTCCAACACCCTCCTATTGGAAAATTCCCTTTCAAATATGGCCAATTCACAAAACCCCAACCTTAACCCACCTCTTCCCACAATTTTGAGGGCCTCTCTGACGCTAACAATGCCTACCCTGACCTTTGCTAAGCACTTTGACGGCATGAATTTTGTTGTCTGGAAAACGTGCCTCCTCCCATTCTTAATCTCTCAACAGCTCCTACCGATTCTCGATGGCCATGAACTCACACCACCCGAAACCCTAATTGGGCCCGATGGCATGAAATTTCCCAACCTCGCCTACCACTTTTGGCTCTTCCATGATTAAGTAGCCCTTTGGTGGATTTTGGCCACCTCCACGAACACCATGGTCACCCAACTGATGGACATCCAGTCATCTTCTGTCGTGGTCACACTTCATGCGCTCCTACACAACTTAATCATCCGCTCGCTCCTCTACCTTCCACTTGCGACTCTAGACAATCAACTATGGCTCTCGTTTAGTAAAGGAATTCCTTCATGATGTGAAGGAAATCCTTGACTAGCTCACCACCATCAGCAGCTATATCTTCGATGATGAGTACCTTAGTCACGTCTTTCGTAGCCTTAGTGAAGACTCTGATAGCCTCGCCACCTTGGTCTTCATCCTCCAACAAACACAAAAGCTTAGTTGTGAGGCCATCCATGGCCTAATTTTGGCTCAAGAAGGCCGCTCCAACGGTCGGAGTGCCCCCTCGATCTCATCAGCCACGTTCACAGCCTACCCAAGTTAGTTCACAGGTCACACAAACTCGGGTCAATTCGTAAGTCACGCGAACCTGCACTTGGGTTTGACTAACTTAGCCTACGCTGACCCAAGGCCTAGGCCTAGGTGCGTGTGCGAGCCCATACTAATTCGCACCCTTCACACCCCATGCAACCTAGCCCAACTTTGATGGGCTTCTCCTTAGCTTGCCTAACTCATCTTGACCTTCTTACAATAATTTGTAAGGCTATTGCAGCAATAGGCCCTACCACAAGCCCAACCACCATGTGTCAAATTGCTAGGAGCATCTTAACCTTACTTTCAACCCACCCACCAACTACACCCTTTAGGCCCAAACTCCACCTTAAGTCCACATCACCTATCCTAACATACTTCTTACTACCCACCTTAAGCCCACTATGCATAACTCCCTCCTCCACTATCCCACAATGGCCCTCCCAACATCCCCCTCCTCCCCGCCTTTTTGCCCTCGATGTTGTCTCTTGGCATCCCAACTCGAGAGCTTCCCATCATGTCATTGACTCATTTGTTGCCCTTTCTAGTATCACTCCCTATGCTAACACTCAACAACTACCATGGGTAATGATGTGTCACTTTCCATCACTCACACAAGTACTCTTCAAATACTTTCCTTTCATTTAAATCATATTTAAGTTGTGCTTTCCATTGCTAAAAATATTTTATCCATTTCTAAATTCAATTTAGATAATAATTGTTATTTTATTTTTTATGCCACTCATTTTTAGGCAATTTCATGTCTTACGAGACAAATTATCATCCACCAAACACTTAGTCAAGGCCTTTACCGTATTGAGTCATTTGACATGTCTCCTCGTGCTTTTTTGGCTTTTCGAACCAATCCCCTCTTTCAGTGGCATCATTGTTTAGGTCATTCGTCACCACCAATCTTAGTTCATCTTTTGAAGTCTACTCATATTTCATACAATTTCCCCTCGTATCCCCCATGTATGGCATGTGCTTTCAATAAAAGTCACTGCCATCTCCACCCTCTCACTCCTTCTAGGTCAAGTCAACCCTTTCAACTTGTTCACTTTGATGTATAGGGTCCTTCCCCAATTGAGTCAATAAACCAAATAAATTCTATGTTTGTTTAATTGATGATTTCTCCCACTTTACTTAGCTCTATACATTTCACACTCGTTCTCAATTTCTCTCAATTTTTATCACCTTTCATAAGTTTGTTGAGAACCAACTCCAATGTCACCTCTAGGCCATTCAATGTGATGGTGCTCCTAAGTTCCTCTCTATGGACTTTCATACCTATCTCTAGTCAATTGGCATTCATCAATGAGTGTCATGTCCATATTCTCTATTTTAGAACGGGGTTGTTGAACATAAACACCATAATAGTGTGAAAACCGACCTTACACTTATAACTTAGGCCTCTGTCCTAGCTCGTTTTAAGGACTTCGCATTTAAGATCATTGTTTTCCTCATAAACCACCTTCCCACACCCGTCCTTTAAATATCTCCCTTTGGCAAGGCCTTGTCCATCACCCTCCTAACATTACACATCTCTGTCTCTTTAGATGTATTATCTTCCCTTATCTTTGCCCTTACACTCCTTATAAGCTTGCCCCTCAATCTCGTGCCTATATTTTTCTTGGTTATCCTGCTGGGTATTGAGGTTACTGATTCTATTGTTTTAACACTCACCACATCTACATTATTGTCGATGTTGTGTTCCATAAGGACAATTTCCTTTTCCACCAGATATTGCCTCACCCTATTCATTTTCTAGTTTCCTTACCATTGGACACCTCCTCAGCCCTGGTTCCTGTACCCTCCACCATTACTTCCCCCCTTCCTTGACCAATTCCCCTCTTACTATGGACCCTTCACCGAACTCTCCTCCCTCTCCCTCACTTCCCAATCAACCTGCCCCTCTTCCCCCACCTCTTCAACCAGTGACTCATCTCTAGGATGGCACCATACCTTACTAACATTTCACTTGCAACCACACAGTTGCCTTTACTACCTCCACCACCTCCCCCCCCCCCCCTTTCAACCCACATGTTACTCTCAGGCTGTTTGGGAGGCTCATTGGCGTTATGCTATGGCTATTAAGTACACTACTCTTTTCTACAATGGTACATGGGCCCTAGTTTATCTCCCTCCTTGTGTTATGCCCATTGGGTGTAAATGAATTTACAAGGTCAAGCTCAATCTAATGGCTCACTGGAACACTATAAGGTCCACCTCATGGCTAAAGGTTTTCATCAAAAGGAAGGCATCAACTTCACTGAAACTTTCAGTCTTGTTGCAAAGCCTATCACTATCTACATAATACTAGCCTTTGCTTACTCTCGTGGTTGGTCGATTCAACAACTAAATGTCTCTAATGCCTTTTTACATGGTCATCTCTTTAAAGTTGTTTATATGGAGCAACCCTAAGGCTTTTGATTTCGAGCGCTTCTATCATGTCTCCTGCTTGTATCGTTCTCTTTATGGCCTGAAGCAAGCACCTCGTGCATGGTACTAGTAGCTGAGCACCTTCTTGGTCTCTTTAGAATTTGTCATCTCTCTGGCCAACACACCACTATTTACTCTATACACTACTTTGTATAGTTTTGTCCTCCTTGTTTATGTGGATGATATTATTTTGACTAGTTCCTCATAGACTTCATTCTTTACTCTCCTTTAGGCCCTTCATTAGAAGTTTGCCTTTAAGGACCTTGGCCCCATCCACTACTTCCTTGGTGTTGAAGTTCTACCTACGTCTAACAGCTTTCTTCTTCATTAGGCTAAGTTTACATTAGACATCCTTGCACAATGCTAAGGCCATCTCCACTCCTTATTCTATGAATGAACCTCTTTCCATTTACTTTGAAAAGCCCTTACCTGACCCCATACTTTATCACAACATTGTTGGTGCTTTACAGTATCTCATTATCATGTATTCAAACATTGCATACTTCGTCAACACAACATGTCAATTTTTTCATCACTCAACCACTACACATTAGTAAACGATGAAACACATCCTTCGTTACTTAACAATGACCCCTCACCTTGGTCTACTTCTCATGTGCACCCCTTCACATCCCTCCATGCTTTCTTTGATGCTAGTTGGGCCAATGATCTTGATGACTGGCACTCTATTAGTGGTTTCTGGATCTTCCTTAGTCGGAATCTCATTTCTTGGAACTTTCCTAAACAGCACACTGTTGCTCACTCCAGCACTAAGGTTGAATACAAAGCCTTAGCGGACACCGCTACAAAACTCATGTGGATCAAGTACCTTCTTTGAAACCTTTGTGGTCTTTTGCCTCAACCCCCAACCCTTTAGTGCAACAACATGTCTACTCTTTATTTAACTGCCAACCTAGTCTTCGATGCTCGCACCAAACACATCGAGATTGACTTCCACTTTGTTTGTGAATGTCTTACTCGTGGTCAATTGTATCTTCAGTTTATTTCCTCTATTGATTAGCCTATTGACATCTTTATCAAAGGTCTCTCTTTTGCACGATTGAAGCTTTTATATTCCAAGCTTACGGTCCATTCTGCCCCTTCAACTTACTGGGGGATGTATGAGACACATCAAGAGTCATGTTATCACCCACGTCGATGCTACGTCAGCCCTAAGCCACATTAGCCCTAGGCCACATTAGCCCTAGGCCACATCAACAAGCGACCCAACCCGAATTGTGATTGCAACCCGACTTGCGATTGCATGTGATCACAATAGCGAGAATCCACGATCACTGCCGCTTTCTCACCGAATTTTCTTTTTGGTTTTGTCTTTGTAAATTTACACAGAATTTACTTGATTTATTTTTAATTTTTTTCCTATTTTGGTTCATGTAAACATTGTATTTAAATTTGTGAATTAATCAAAGCAAATCATCAAGAATTTCATAGATTAGGATTTGTTCCTCTTTTTTCCTGATTGGTAAAATTTCCAATTGATCCGCCTTGAATCATCGATTTCTTTCACAAGGCAATACTGCCTTACTTCCACCACGAACCACTATATGTATCTCTTCATAAACCAAAGCATTCAACCCACAATATTCGTAGTTTTCCTCTCCTAAGAAATCAAACCCTCAACTCTCTCGACCTTTGATGGGTGCTTCTCAACATTTTGCATGTCTTAGCTGTGACTTGAGAATCAAACAATATAAAAACATTGAATCCAAGTTGGTGAGGAACATGTTTATTAGATCCAAACAAAAGAGTTCGGCTATGATGCGAGCGCACCGCCCACAGGTACGAGGCCCCTCATGAAAACCGAGAACTCGGCTTACAGGGATGGGGACCTCGCCCTTATAAGCCCAGGACTATCCTCGTCGTTGCCCAATGTGGGACAGGGACCAACCCCTCCCGCATCAATACCACCCCCCTCAACGGGACTCAGCGACCTCGCTGAGTAGCAGGGACTAACCCCACCGATGATATCAGGACCCACTGGCCCTACGCACCAACCATTGCTGGCCGACGAGGAGGCTCCGATACCATTTGATGCAAGCGCACCACCCACAGGTACGAGGCCCCTCTTGAAAACCGAGAACTCGGCTTACAGGGATGGGGACCTCGCCCTTATAAGCCCAGGACTATCCTCGTCGTTGCCCAATGTGGGACAGGGACCAACCCTTCCCGCATCAGGCTAAACGGCCAAGAAATATCCACCAATTCCTACCTACTTTGGAACGGTACCTTGTTGGACTTTTTGGTAGAAAAGACTCCAAGAACTACCTAAAGCACGAAAGAGTGGTTTTCGAGCGCCAGTTCTTAAGGGAGCTGTGGGGTCACAACTCTTGGGAAGGGAGGTGGTTCCATGGAAACAAGTCTTTGGAAGCGCAGTAATCAGTCCTAATAGTTTCCACGCGAGGACGTGCTACCCTTAAGTGCTTCAAGCCTCAAAAACTGGAAGCAGGGATGAAGGTTTAAGTTCCCGTAATGGCAAAGACAAAGAAGGAGAAAGTTGAGGTTAAAAAACCATGTTTGGTGTGGGCGTTATGTAGGAGGGGACGAGATCAACGAAGGAATTGTTCTTTAATTTGAGAGGTATATATGATGATCGATGAAACACAAACATCCAAGTGATGACATCGTAACATCTGTTCTTACAACCTCGTGCTTACACAAGGCAGTCAACCATTATGGTTAAAAGCTATGCCAATAATCACAGACGCATGTGATATACCGAAATGTAACACACTAACACTATTCTGATATGGATCGATCCAAAGGAACTAGATATGGATCCTAAAACAAAACTGCGAGCATAAAAGAGAATGACTTTACGTTTAAGTCAGAAGTATGCATCTACATGGAGCTCTAAGCATATGGGATTACCAAACTTGACTTGAACCGATAGGAAATGAATCCACCAATGTGCTTACTATTCATAAGGGAGAAACAATAAAACAAAGGAAGAAAAATGAAGGTCAGGGTAATTTTATCACAACCTATTCATAATCGGAAAAAGAATGCTAAAAAAAATTGCTGCACCAGGTTTAATGATCCTCCTCATTAATGACTAGTTATTTACAAAAGCTTGAAAAGTTCAGTAGGCATCTTATTTACCCGATCCAACAAGACTTGTTCAGATGGAACGTTTTCAGTGAGAGAAAACAGTGTCATAGTCAACTCATGTTCACCCATCCCATCTTAATGATGCTAACCTAATTATGGTCCCACAACTGCTTTAATGCATGTCCAAATATTCAGGGTAAGTTTCCTGCGAGAAGTGTCATACAAGGCAACATCTGATAAGGACCTCTAGCCGTCCCATGAAAATTGAGTTCTTTCCTCCTGTCATGTGATTATCTTGTTGAACGACACAATTGAGTTATAAAAATGACAAGCTCTTGATCTGTCCTGACATGGTTTTTGTAGTCATTTATTTGATAAAAGAAGCATAACGACAAAAGGGGTATTAACTCCTCCAAGCTATATTGTAGCTTTTACTGTCCTGTAAAGGATTAAAGTGTAAGGTTGTTGAAGTAACCAAACACTGCTTTATAATTCAATGAGGAAAAAAAAAACAAGAATAAAAAAAGACGAAAAAAAGAAAAGAAAAAAGAAACTCATATCCTTACTCCAATCCAAAGGATCCCTATATTCTACAAAGTATCAATTGAGTTAAACGTAATAATTGAAAAAATAAAGAAAAAAAGCAAGCTATGCGGTCACTTCAAATTCTTACCATCCTATTTATTTGCATCATTTACTAAGATTACGTTCTTCCTTTTAAGCATTAGATTCCGCTGTATTCCTTTATAATACTCACCCATAATAATTAGAGTGAGCCCGGAAAGCCAGCAATAGAACTTTAAAATTCTTTTACCGGATCTCTAATCCAAAAAACTCTGTATCATCAAGCATTTTCATAACTATACCTGTGGGATTCAATCCAAAATATTATATGGGTCTTCGTGTATTTTTGTTTTTTATGCATTAGACAATAGAAAATAAAATAATAAAGACAATGCTTTGAAAAAAAAAAATTCCCCTTTTTTTGTATTTACTATTAAAAGAAGGAAAAAAAATTGGAAAGAGAAAAGAAGTTTGGTGGACAACATTTCCGCAATTCGAGCTTATCAATAGGAGATTTGAATCTTCAAATTTTTTTAAATATCTGTGTGAAACTAGACTGAGACATTGACAAAGGTCACACACAATACCCACACTGAGAGAGAGAGAGAGAGAGAGAGAGAGAGAGAGAGAGAGAGAGACGATGGAGAGAAGCACACCGGTGAGGAAGCCTCATACGTCCACCGCGGATCTGCTCACCTGGTCGGAGGTCCCTCCTTCCGACTCTCCGGCCTCCGTCTCTGGCTCGCGTTCTCACCAGGTACGCCTCTCCATTTCACCCTTGACGAAATGTAAGATCCTTTACTTTCTCTGCACCGTACTTACTTAAACTACAATGTCTTGGTGCGTGTGGATTCTCAGCCGTCCGATAGAATCAGCAAAGTCCTCCATGGGGGTCAGCTCACCGATGAAGAAGCTCAAAGCCTCGCGAATAAGTAAGATCCCTTTCTATTTTCCTACTCAAACATTTTCGCTTTTGAGCTCAACTCTTTTTCGTGGGTTAAACTCCAAAAAGTTCGTGTCTTTTCTTAAAGCTATTTAAAATGCTGCTTTAGAATGAAACGATTACATTTACTCAGATTCCGTTGCATGCATTATCGTTTTTGTGTTCCTCGATTCTTTGCCGATTGTGCTTTGTTCAAGTTATCAGATCTAACTGTTGCTTTCTCTGTTTCGATCTGATCTCAACCTGTTTCAAATACTGGCTTATTTTATTAGCTGGCGATTGATAGAACTCTTGTACCAATTTTTCATGTTTCTGATCTGTGTTATAAGTTAAATGCCGAAGATTTTCTTCTGATTAATCTTTAGAGTACCATAGCCACTCTAGTTTTAGTCACAATTCTTTCGAATTGTAATGTAATTGTTTTGGCGCATTCAGACACGCTCGTAAACATATTTGCGATAGTATTAAGAAATTTAATCTCACTTGAATATGGAGATTAATTATCACATCAAATATTTGTGAATTTTACTTCAGAATAGTGTGTTTTAGGATATTGATAAATGATTTAAACCTTTTCTATCAGTGTAAGCTCTTGGGACAAGAGTGAAGGTCATGAATTCGAACCATGCCTTATAAGTTTAAGTGATGATCTGCAATATCACAGAATGCTCTGAAGTTATTGAACCCAGGGAGGGAGACCTAAAGCCGTCTTGCAAGATCACTAACAAAGCAAGGAATCGTATGAAAAATGTTTTTTGCATAAAAAATGTAAATGGCGAACTTTATTGATCTGATTGTTGATGCTGAGTCTAAAAGCTTCGGAAAGCTTTAAATGCTACTCCTTTACTAAAGAAGAAGTGAAACTGTTCTGCTGAGGAGGAGTGAAAGTACACTTCATGTAATGCCGGATCAGGACAAGACAAAATTAGAAAAAGCACAGAAAAATAGAAGAGGCATACTATTTTACATTGAGAAAACTTACCAAGAAAGCCCCTTTCTTTGCATATTACATTGTGAAAGCACAGAAGCAAGCTGTTAGACTAGGTTTTGGTTCGCCAAAAAGGGAAAAATGAATAAAATCGAGCTTGAACCTACTGGTAGCCCCCCCTTGTTTGTCTTCATGAGAATGAAGGGTTGACTCTGCTTAAACATGTTGATACCCTGATGGAGTTCATCACTTCGAAACTAATATAAGTAAATAAAGATTGAACTGAAAGATAAACAGCAACTACTCTATATTTTTGAGCGAATGGGCTATATTATCTGGGGGGTCTCATTGCAAGATCTGAGACGTGATTTCATAACATTATGGCCGCCATATATCTAAGGGTATTTGAAACTATTTTGTGTGCTTTTTTCAGGAAGCCATGTTCCGGGTATAAAATGAAAGAAATGACTGGTAGTGGCATATTTGCGGGAAACAGCGAAGATAGTGCATCAGAATCTGATGCTGCTAATCATAACAACAGAACAGGACTGCGTACTTATCAGGTACTAAGTTGATCCCATAGGATGCAGGTTGCAATTTGAAGATATCTGAAGTCCGTAATGTTGGCTATTTTCTCTTGACTTACCATGTCTGAATATTCAGCAAGCAATGAATGGAATTAGTCAAATTTCATTCAGTACTGAAGAGAGTATTTCTCCCAAGAAGCCAACCTCTCTCCCCGAGGTGGCAAAGCAGCGTGAATTAAGTGGAACACTGCAAAGTGAGTCTGATACAAAGACAAAGAAGCAGATATCAGATGCCAAGTCTAAGGAGCTCAGTGGCCACGACATCTTTGCCCCTCCTGAAGCTGTACCTCGGTCAGTGGCTGCTGCACGCTCATTGGAATCGAAAGAAAGCAAAGACATGGGAGAACCTGCCCCTCGTAATGTACGGACGTCTGTCAAAGTTTCAAATGTGAGTAATCTGGGCATGGCGTTGAATCTTTTGTTGTCTTTACATTTCATTCTGTCAGTTATATAGTTTGAATAAGGAGTTAAACAGCGGTCATTGTGAGAGCTCATCCTTATAATGCACCATCCAGAAACTTTGTAGGCTGGGTCTAATATCAAGTTGATGAAGTCTCGAATTTTATGCATCCCTATATTGCAAACTTGTGAAATCAAATGTAGCTAAAATGCAAGCTTGTGAAATGTCAGAAGAGGAGCCCACGACAATAGCTTCAATTGCACTCCTATAATAAATACCAGGCATCCTTTTTGACTTTTAAATTATCTTCAAAGTCAGATTTGACTCTTCAACATGTATAATAGCTTGCTTTTCTCACCTGCATTTCTTTCTTCACTTTAATGTCCATTTTTTGTGTCCCTCTCCCTCTCTCCCACTCTTTCTTTTTCCTGGCTATTAAGATGTACACCCGCATCGGGTACAGTGCATAAAGTAAAATGTACTATTTCCAGTTGTATTCTGCTATGACGGCTTGCCTTTTCCAACATGTACTGCTCCGAATTTGCGTACAATAGATGTCATTGAATTTTCACATCTTTCGGTTTTGCTATGCAGCTCATGTTTTGTTTTTGTTTGCCAATTTACAGCCTGCTGGAGGTCAGAGTAATATCATGTTCGGCGAAGAGCCAATAACCAAGACAACCAAGAAAATACATGACCAGAAGTTTGCAGAGCTGACAGGCAACGATATTTTTAAGGGAGATGTTCCTCCAGGATCGGCCGAAAAGCCACTGAGCACAGCTAAACTGAGAGAGATGAGCGGCAATAACATATTTGCAGACGGAAAGGCAGAGTCGAGGGACTATTTTGGGGGTGTCCGCAAGCCCCCTGGTGGCGAGAGCAGCATTAACTTGGTTTAAATTATCGGGAAACGGCGTTTTCTTCTTCCTATCCATGTCTGAAACTTCTGTGTTGACTGATAAAGCTTTTATGCCCAATGAGGATTAAGATTGTACGTTTTTAAGTAATGAGCACTGTTGTGTCAATACGCTGTTAGGTTTGAACATTTAGGTCGTTATGGAATGAATAAAGTGATAATTTAGGTAACTTTACATTTACGATCAATTTTCTCAAACATCAAAATAATTTCAGCTCAGTTCCTGTTTTGTGTGGATAGGAAACAGGCAAATAATATTCTCTCCACTGCTTGCTAACTGCATGAATCAGATGCAGGAGCTGGGGCCATGTGGAGCCTCCGTGAGTGAATCTCATTTTTTAATCTGCTTTTTAATAGGCAAGACAAAGAAAACAGAGATTGCAGTGGAGTTTGGGTAATATGAAATGGGTAATAAGTGCTTCATGAAGCGTCCCCTGTCTGGTAGCGTGGCTATTGACAAGCGAGAGGAGGGACCTCCACAAAGCAGAGGGGCAAGCTGTTGTCAGGGCTGATGGAGGCTATGCCTAAGATTTGTTTTTTAATTTTCTGGAGGGTGGCTGTTGTGGGTCCAAGGCAAGGGCAAAATTAACCAAAGAGTATAAGAATTGCTCTCCCAACCGAAATAGGAAACCTAGGAAAACCATCCGTTGATGAGCGATTGGGCCAGAGAGGTGCGGGATCAACCTCTAGTTACTATTTTATCATTTTTGTAATCACGATTATACCACCTATTGTAATTACGAATTTACCATTTTCTGTTAATTACGATTTTAAAATTTTCTCGTAATTACAATTTTATTATTTCTCGTAATTACGATTTTATCATTTCTCATAAATACAATTTTGCCATTTCTTTGAAATTACGATTTTACCTTTTCCCTGTAATTGCATGTTTAACATTTTCACATAATTACGATTGTAACGTTTCTTCTTAATTATGATTTTACCATTTTCTTAGAATTACAAATATACTATTTAACGCTCTTTATCATTTCCTCGTGTAATTATGACTTTATCATTACCTTGTAATTATGATTTTACCAATTCCTTGTAATTACGATATTACTATTTTTCATAATTACCATTATTCTATTTTACTATCTCCTCATAATTACTATTTCATAATTTTTTAGGGATTATATCGTTTAACATAATTACGAATTAAGATAACTTTTCTAAAGAGATTTAAAATTAAGACCCTCCAAGTTCTTAAAGATATTCTCAAATGTCAACAGTATTTTAATATTAAATAACTTGTGTTTTGCTATATAAAATATTTATTTCTTCTAAGAGTCGGTGAGATCAGATACAAATGCTGGCGATGTGAGCGAGAAAAGAAAATTTTGATCCGGATGCAAATTAAAACGCATAAAGAGAAAACGAATAGAAAAACCTCAACACCATCATGTAAATCGGAGAAGCCAAATTATTCATCCGAAAATTCATGACTTAGCACTCAGAATCACAACAACCACATCCAAACATTAAAAGCGTCTATAACACGAGTCAAATCCAAAGCAAAGACATCTTATCGCCGGTAACATAAACCACATTCATAGGGAGTAGCAACTCAAATCAGCAGCACTTCTCATGCATCATCATGGCCAATCAATGCGAGAAGCATTTTCTCATAGTCCCCACGAGTGTCTTTGGCAATTGCAACATTCAGAGGAACGCTGTTCCTCCGATGGTATTCTTCTTTAATTCTTTCCATGTCAACCTCCGCTCGAGTGGCGACCACTCTTGTGACAGCCCCTTCATCTGTCCCCAGCTTGTTGATTCCCAAGCGCAGAACCTCTTCAAAGTATTTTTCAGGGTATACCAAGCACTTGATAGTCGCTCTCAGTAGTTTCAGGTACTCATTTTCGGGATCGGTCTCCAAATTCTGCAAACAACCAGCCCATTATCAGCTAGAATAGCAGCAGATTATCACTCGGCATCTTCAGGCCTCTAATCTTAGGGCTTTGCCTTACTTATCCAATAACAGTAATCTAAAACAATTGTGACAGTGCAACCTTCCCTCATAATCTGATAAAGTTAGACTCGCAAACCCAAGACTCACATCATCTCATAACAACAACAGTACAGCCATCAGAATGGTTTCCAGACTCCTTAGATAAGCTATCACATCTAGCCACTTAAGCTTTGTTTATTTGTTGCTCCTAATTATATTCTTTTCCTCAATGAAAAAAATCATAAATGATAAATGGTTCGGAGGTTAGTGCATAGCTGGAATCACCGACCCGCGTGCTAAAGGGATGTCCCAGGCACAATCCTTCTAATAGCAAACATATCTCATAAGATAGGTTAAGTACCTTGTCGATGGCATTTCCAAATTCATTGTTGTAGTGATTGAGTGTCGCATTAAGCTGAGCTTTACTCCTTGTAGTCACAATTCTAATAAGCTCCTCATCAGTATAGGCTTTCTCAGAGATCTTCTCATGAAGAATCTTAGCCTCTGATTTTGCCAATATCATATTCACCTCATCTCCTTCATATCGGAATGAGCTCACAAGGGGCACCAAAAGCTGCGATTAAGTTAGTCCATCAGACAATGCATCGATTGCAATCTAAAAAATAAAGATATGGTAGTTCTAGGTAGGAATCAAGAAGTGCTACCTAAAATGCAAAATAAAAGGGAAAACATTACTACAATACCAATATGACTAGTAGCCATACCTACCATCAACCATTAGTTGCCATCAAGATGCAAATACAATTTAAATACCAAATTTATGCGTAGTATATTAATTCTCATGAGAGATTCTCCATGTACATGTATCATTACGTCATTACCAAGGTACAAATGATGCATTGTGTCCAGAGAGAGTTTTCTCCTCCAAAATTTTTAAGCAGAGAACTGATGACAGAAGTAAAGGTATAAAAGTGGCACCTCAGAAGAGTAAATAGAAAAATACATGCATATCTAACTCATGTACACTACAAACCCAATCAAATTAGTGTTGACTTTTGGGTTTAAGGCTGTACCCTGCGAAAATCTCCAGATGTGTGATGTGCAACATCTTCTTCAAGGGACTTCTTAAAACGAGAATGATATGCCTGCCTCGCCGCAAAGAGCTGAAGAGACGACCTTGTACACGCTATTTCCACGAGAACCAAATTGTTTGCAGTAAACTTCTTTGTTGCTTCATTAGCCAAAAATGCATCACGCTCAGCAGGATCCAGAGTCCACAAAAGAACAATCCGCTGTTTGAAACAGAAAATACAGGAACAAGAGAGAAGACATTATTCTTCCCAAATTTTATGATGCCACCATTTCATAACCTATGCATCGATGAATTAAAAATATTAATTAAATGAAATACCCGTCAAACCAGACCTCAAAGTCACTACCAAGTTCTTTGTCAAGTGCTTTTAGAAGCTCTTCTCCAAAAGTTTCAGCATAGACCTGCCTAATTAACTTCCTCTGAGCTGCATTCCTATGAGCCAATATGGATATGATCAACCCCTCATTGGTTCCCCAACCTGCAACATGTTATCATCGCAGCTCATCATGGATCCGTCCAAAAGACAAGGAACTACAATTCAGAATCGACAAAGGAATGACCAAACAAATGTGAAGTCATTAATATGTTATCTCGGCCACCTAATCAGAAAGATCAGAACTTTTGAGTCAAGGATTCATGGTGAGATATACAATATTCCCAAGTCAATACCGTCATACATCTTTCATAACCAACCAATGCAAAAAGTGCTGGATCGGGACTGATTGTCCATAGCATAAGATCCACAGGATTTCTTTAGGCTCTCAAAGATAACGAGGAAAAGAAATGACACGCTTAAAGATAGTTGCTTCTTAGATTTCTTCAGTTTGATTTACTAGCTCCTTTATGAACTCATCCAGTAAACACTAACTTTCTGACCAAAAATAAAGCGCACCATTGAAAAGAAGAAAAAACTTCAAAAAGGAACAATAGCAATCACGATGATTAGCACATAAGCTGATTAAAAGAATGGATTCAGAAAACTTGTAATGCGATCATACTTAGAATCAAGAAACAGAAATTCAGCTGAGACAAAGGATCTTAAAGCAGATGAAACATAAATGATCGCAACGATCCGAAAACAAAAAGGAAGACCTGAGTAACAACAAATCAAACAAGTGATCAGAGTTAGCAGCAAAGAAATAGATTAGAGAGTGGATCAGAGTGAACTGACCAACCTTGGAAAGCCTTTCGGAGTTGCTCAGCATCCTCTCCCGGTGAGGGAACCGATTGTGGTACTCTAATGGTCGCCATTGTTACTCTCTCTCTCTCTCTCTCTGTGCGCTGATAGTGTTTGGAGGAGTTAAAGCCCTTTGTAGACAAAACACGGAATTTACATTTTCAGATAATTATTTCCTCAAAAGCCAGAAATGGAAAAAGGAAAATCGTCAAGTTGTCCGCCACTTTACTTTTTTTTGTTTTTTGTTTTTAATTTATTTCAATCTAAATGCATATCTTGGCAATGACTTCAAGAGCATCATCTCTTCTCAACGTAATTGTTGTACAACTCAACGCCACGCGCCACGTAGTAAATACCCTCAGAGGAAAACAGGTCACGATCTTATCGAAATCGTGGGACAGTCATGCATTTAAAATCTTCTTCCGGCGTGGGTTCAATTCTGGAAACTTCCACGCGTCTCTGTGCTGACGCAGCTGTGGCTATTAAAAGGCGCACGATCCAAGGAGGCAAGGACAACTTTTGTGGGCCTGGAGGCTCCTCCAATGACTTCTACTTTTTAAGCACAAAATTAAAAGATCAACGTTTATCCTAAGTTTTGTAGGAACAACAGCACATAACAGGGTGTATTTGGCATATTATGGATGCTAAGAAGGATTTACAGCACCAAAGGAGCGTGAGAATTGAAATTGGTTGGTCATTCCTGAAAGGAAATCTTGAAAGCCAGGGACAACCGTAGATGGTAACAATGGTAGAAAAACCGTGGCATAATTTAGTAAAAAAGGCTTAGACAATATGGTAGTAAAATATATTTCCTCCTCATACGCACCTCGCCTTTCAACGACGTCGTTAGGATACCGGCCTCAAAGACAAAACTGGACAGGAAAACGACTCCACTGGGGATCGAACCCAGAATCTCTGGTTCCGTAGACCAGCGCCTTATCCATTGGGCCATGGAGTCTTTTTGTCTGGGTCTTCAAACTATTATCTATATTTTTGTTACTAGTGACGTGGGTCCACTTCCTCCATCGCACGATCATTGATCGAATGGTGAGTTTTGCTGAGGTTGGGCGGGTGCCAACAATTACTATGAAAAGAACCTCCACCGGAAAGGAAAAGGTCTTCTTCCTTGGGACGTACTCTTCCTTCTTCAGCTGGTCGCTCATCGCCCAGATAGGAGGCTTTGAAGAGAAAGAGGACAAATTGTATCGTACAGCTTTTGCAAAACATTTTTGTGCACACAAGCAAAAGCCCAAGACATGGTAAAAAGGGAGGAATAAAGAATCTGAGATCATATCTATGTGCTGAAGGTTGGCTGGAAATTCCATTTCCTTTTCAGGTTTTAAAAAATGGGGAGGCAACAGTCGCTGCGGAGCAAAGCAGTTCACTTTGTCTCGGATCTCACCACTGTCTTCCTCAACCCCATCTCTGATAAACCCTCTAAGCCTCGACCTCATCCCCCTGTGAGTCCCCCTCTGCTCTGTCTTCAGACTCCTTCGGTTTGTTGTCTTTTCTGTTCTTCTTTAATGGTTAATCCTTTTTCTTGGCCGTTCATTTCTTACTGTTTTGTTTCTTTAATAGAACATTGATAGCTCTAAGCATTCATGGGTTTATGCGTTTTTTCCTCGAAATGATGCGGTTTATGAGATCTTCTATTAATAATTAATGATAAATGGAAGATTGTTCGTTGTAAAACAACCAAAATAGAAAAAGTCTAAACCCTAAATTATGTTATTTATATGAGAATCGAGCTAGTCTCCAGCTCCTTTCCGAATGAACTTGTAAATTATTTGTCAAGACCAAGCCCCAGTTGCTGTCTTTGGTTCTCAACACTTGACCCGGACCCAGGCAAGCATAAATTTTGACCCAAGATCGTGTAAAAAATATTCTAGACTTGAGACTTTGAAGTACTAGATTATCCGCCTAGGAAGCAGTATAAATTTTTGTTGAATGTTGATTGTAGTAATGTTAACTTTAGACTTTTGCTCATGTTGTTAAGAATGTAACGCCGGTTGTTTTTGTTTTGACAGGAAGATGAGATCGAGTCAAAAAAGAGTCAACCAGAGTCAATTGATGAAGGGGTTACTGAAGACATTGTAGATGGGCCGGATACTTCTTCTCTTACAGCATTTCTTTACTCTTTACTATCATCCTCCGATTCTGGGGACAATTCAAAGTCAGGTGAGCAGAACAATGTTGGAATTGAATCAGACAACCAACAACCTGAAACTGTTATGAAGGAAAGTGGTGGGAAGAAAAGTTTATTTTCTAGGGGGAAACAATCTCTTGGTAGAGCTATAGTCAAAGCTGCTAGAATTGGTGGCTATCGAGATCAAGATCGCAAGATTGACGCTGAAATGGAAAGTGAAGGAGGTGATAACGGATCTGCTGGAGTGCAGATGAAGGATCTGCAAAGCCAGAAAGAATCTCCAGTTGTGGTAGAAGTTGCTGATGTTTCAGAACCTTCGCTGCTTCTTTCAGAGAAAACTAAGATTGCCCTCTATGCTTCAGTCCCTGCACTTGTTCAGGGGAGGAAATGGTTCTTGCTCTATAGGTGTGAAATCTCATTTGCGTAATCAAAATTGGATCTTGTGGAAATTGTGCAGTTATGTATTCTCTGAACAGTTATGGTAGTTTTGTATAATAGCCATTGTCTTCTGCAGTACATGGAGGCATGGCATATCACTGTCAACCCTGTATAGACGGAGCATGCTTTGGCCTGGACTTAGCTTGCTGGTAAATAACTATTTTCATCTGCCTGGAGATTTACTTGAAATTCAGATATTTTATCAGCAAGCCTGCAAGTTGAACATCTTAAAAATTTTATGTAGAAGTTCAAAGCTTTGAGTGAAGGTGTTTTTATTGGAATGGAACCTAAAGGAAAAACTCAGTTATGTTTTCTTGTGCAAGTTTAACTCCACTGGGATGGTAGTAAACATGCCATTTAGTTGAGAAAATGACCTCTCGTATTTCTAGTTATTAAGCTAGGTCTTTAATGTGTCTTCTGGAATTTGTTTGCTGTCACTTACCACATGATCTTCATACTCTTTTAGGTTGTTGGAGACCGTAAAGGTGCTGTATTTGGAGGCTTGGTTGAGGCACCCCTTGTACCAACCAACAAGAGAAAATATCAGGTGTTGCAACAATGCTTTTTTTTTTTTTGGTTCATTTGGGAACTATTTGATTTTATATATATCCTGCTGACACTAGTTGCTGAACAGGGAACAAATAATACATTTGTCTTCACTAATAAATCTGGTCATACTGATATATTCCGCCCCACAGGTACTTTCATTTGTATATTGGCTCTACTATGTATCGGTCCTATAATTTTATGACAATATCATTTTCTGTTGCTATCATTCTCCGTATAGACGTGCTAGACAAGTTTTAGAATGGAAGACTTAATGGTGTATATACTGGAATGACCCTCTGGTTTGTTCTACCACAGATAGGCTTATAATAGATGACGAGTGATTATGTGTGTGGTGAAAACATGATGAGGGATAATACATTCAGGCAAATATTAGACATAGAGATGCAAACAGCAATGTGGTCCTGAACCTAAACCTGCAATGAGATGGACCACTTTCGCAAAAGGCTCGCTGGTTTTGGTGCAACCATCTCGTTGGGTTTGTTATGCAATACCACTTTCTGTCAAATGACTTTGTATGCTTGAGCAGGTGCAAATCGATATTTCACTCTGTGCTCCTCCAACTCTCTGGCAATTGGTGGAGGTGGTCACTTTGCCCTCTATTTGGATGGTGATCTGTGAGAACTCTCTGCCATTTTTCTTTTACCCTCCGTTCAGAACAAAGGAAATCTTGATGTATCAGCTCCATAACAATTTTAATTTTTCTCTTGAAGGTTGACTGGATCAAGTTCTGTTTCGGAAACATATGGGAACCCTTGCCTTGCACACTCTGAAGACTTTGACGTGAAGGAAGTTGAGGTCTGCAGAAACCCAACCTTTCTCTCACGCATGGATACACATCGCTGTCCACAGTTTTTCTGACCAACTCATTGATCTTATTTTGACACTACTGAATTTATACTGAATGAACAAAACCATAAATTCTTCTTGTAATGCAGTTATGGGCCTTTGTATATGCTTCGAAGTACGAGGAAATACTTTCTTTAAGCCGAACGGAGGCACCCGGGATTTGCCGATGGTAGGATGCTCCTCAAGCTCGTCATGATAATTGGTCAACTAGTTGATCGGGTAGATGCGGGCTTTGTGGTCTTGGGTGATGCTGAATGCGTTCCAGGTTCACATCAGAAAGTGGGAGGTGTTTGTTTGTACATAATTGTGTACCCGTGTACATACAAAGACGGGTTATAATAGGTTGTGAACTGCTAGGTAAGGTTGAATTTTGATGGGATACTGCTTGATAATAAGGTGCCGTTTAGTCCGGGGAATACCCAAACTATGTTCTTCTAGGCATGCCCATGTATTTCTTGTATAGTTTTGTCTTCTGTAATATTTCCACTTACAGAAAGAAAGGGATAGTATGAGTTGGTAGCTCCAGTACTCTTGGTCTCTTTTGCCGCCTGAAGAGAATGAAATGTGTAGTACTTGCAATGCCAGCAAGCCATCTGGGACTTCATTCTCAAATTTTCAGTCTTTTTTTAGTAATGCATTCCTTTTAATCAAGGTTTATTTTCTTCCTCATCATTACTTCTCACTTTTCAAGTAACGAACAAAAACAGAGGTAGCGAATAGAAGCGAATAATGAAAGCGTATCAAACAATAAATAGTAATTCCATTAAGATACAAACAAGTAGTGGATGAAGTCGTTACGCTGATAGAAAGTAATCTGCAGAAAGGAACCTAGAAAGCACAATCTACGTAACGTGATGACAAGCACCGCATAGTAACTGGTGGGATAACAAACAAACAGTTCAGCAACAGCCGTAGTGGCAAATATCAAAAGGGAACTTCACAACCACAATCCTTTTTGATGATGCGTTATTAGCCGCAAAAGACCTTCTGCTGGGTATCCGAGAGTAACCAAGAAATCTGGCAGCTATCTCATCAAGAACAATGTCAGCAATCATGAGAAATGATAATATGAGGAAGTCCCATCTCAAACAACTGTTGTGACTTTGTCTACAAGCCCTTGTAGTTTCTATGCGGAGCCATTTTTGAGGTTTGGACTCTGTGCAATTACTTCTTCCTCATATGCAGCTGCATGAATACCAAGTGCTGCACGACCAGATGGATCGGGATTTTTTGACCATGCAGCATCCCATTCCACAGCTTTTGCTGTACTGCATGCTACGCTAGGACCTCCAGGAACTGTTGACCTAGCAGCATTCTGTTCCGCAATCACAATTCAAGAAGTAAATTTTTGAGATAGAATTTACCAAAACAATGCACACAAAAGCGAATTTGGAAAAGAGCATGGCGGAAAATCTAATCCCACTTACCAGTTGATAAGAGTAGATAGTGATCAACAGAAACAAACAAATAAATTTCACACAACTCTAAAGCACATTAAAAAAACTAGCAAAAACCAACCTTGGGAAAGAACTTCTCAAATATAGTTCTGTAGTAGTATGCTTCCTTTGTCGTAGGAGTGTTTTCAGGGTAAATAAAGCTTGCATGCATCAACATTGCATCTGTTACCTGGCCAATAATAAACAGAAGAATTAGACACAATCTTAGACAAAGAAAGAAGCATATCTTGTATTTCTTGAGCTGGAGCAAATCAAAGTCAACTACAGCTATAGTTCCAAAACGGAAACAACTGATGAAGAAATACAAGTTATATCACCATCTCGGGAGATCAAATTACACATACATGTTTGTTTGCATGATCTCTTAAGCCGTCGATCCAACTGTACCCAACACCATCACTGAACTGTTCCTTCTGCCTGTATAATATGTGCTATAGCCCAAAAATACACAGAAGAATAATTTTTATGAATTCTTTGTGGGATATGTATTAAATAACTAAGGGAGTCCCATGAAATTTATAGAAATCCTACAAAAAGATAGATGGAAAGAAAATATACGAAATATTTCAAAGTTAGTCTGCCTTAGGTTTGACTGGCTTAATGGCCTTGAAAGCAGAAAAAGCACAAAATTCCAAACCTTTGGCAAGTATGGTTTCTTTTCATCATCAAATGCATTGCGTAAGATCCACTTCTCAATTCTTCCAAGATCAGGTCTGACCTGTCATAAGAAATATGTGGATGTAACAGGTATTAAATTTCAGAGCAGTCTTCTATTTGATCCGATAAATGGACCATCAGTATAATATAATATTTCCTAGACCTGAGACAATTGTTAACCAAACATCCAGATGCATTGATTAAGGGAAGTCGCGATGAATATTCAGGCACATTGGTACATAAAGAAGGGAACCAAGGGATAGAAAGTGACCCATGTAAATCAAACATTGTACAATGCAGTGATATTCATTAAGCCTTAAAAATATAAAATAGGTAATTTCCTATTTACTGGCCATGACTCTTTTTGTGTCTTTTTTTTTTTTTTTGTTGATACCGCAGCTTCTTCTTGTCTTTGTTTATACATGCGAAGCCACTACCCTTTAGTAGCATATTTGAAATGCTCCTAAGTTTAAAAACTGGGGAGCATCGTAGAACAAAAGCCAAAAAGTGCCAATACCATTTTCCACTCAGGATCAATGCTCATGGCAACATTGAGGAATTCTTTGTCTAAAAAGGGTACACGAGCCTCAACACCCCAAGCTGAAGTTGATTTATTGGCCCTCAGGCAGTCATAAAGATGAAGAGCTTTAATCTGTTGCAACATCACAGAAGCCGTCAAAAAACTTGAAAAAATTGCAGTTTAGTACAAAAGAATCCAGCAATTTTCTAGACATGCAATCATCCACTGAAGAACAAAGAATAAGATGCAGTGAGATACCTTCTGGCACGTTTCTTGGTGAAATTCCTCCTTGTTAGGTGCCTTATGGAAGTACAAGTACCCTCCAAAAATTTCATCTGAACCTTCCCCAGAAATAACCATTTTCACTCCCAAGGATTTAATTTTTCGAGACATAAGAAACATTGGTGTGCTAGCTCTGATTGTGGTAACATCATACGTTTCAATATGGTAAATGACTTCCTCAAGTGCATCAATGCCTTCCTGGCATTCAAAGATTAATCTTTAATACTTGGGATGCACTTAACATATCCAAGTCTTTTCCGGTAAAAGAAGAAAAAACTGATCACCTGAACAGTGAAGTAGAACTCATGATGTCTAGTTCCAAGATAATCTGCCACCTCTCTGGCAGCTTTCAGGTCTGGAGACCCCTGAATATTTCAAAAGGAAAATATAGCATTTATGTCTATAGAACATAGACCAGAACTAAAAATATTATTAGACTCAATTAGAGGAAAATAACCCAGTAAAACATAACAAAAACTCAAAAAATGGCGACTTTTGTGTGTCAGAAACACCAAATTTTGCATGCACAAAACAAACAATTAACGGCAACAGTAAACTGGTTATTTCACTTTGTTCTGCATACATCATAAAACACTTTACAGAGGTCATGCCTTGAATCCAAGTCAATGCCATCTACCCAAATACCAGTAGAAGCTCTCAGGCACAATTTTTTGCAAAATACTTGAAAGTTTCACCTGAATCGTCAGGCATAAGCCAGACAATAATCACCTTTATCAATTTTATTAACAAGCTTATCAACACTTAATTGTGAATAGATAATAACACTTAGTCCAGAGACTCAACACAGTAATTCACAACAAAAATAGATATTGGTGACTTGCCATTTAAGTACTAGATAAATAAAATAAATATTATTAGGTCCTCCAGTGTAGTGTTAATTTTATTTAACTTAACATTCATAATAGAGTTCTTCTAGTTTATACCCTTCGAAAATAAAATGGAACTCCTATAAATAGATAACCTTAATTCAATGTGTGCCAGACTTATCACGTCCAACATTCTGCAATCAACATTCAGAATGTCACATCAATGTGAGCATAATTGGGACTTCTTAGCGGAAATATGCATTAACAACATACCAAATCCTGTTGAAAACACACTATTTTATTTTCCCACGTAAAACTTTAAGTACTAGAATCATTGAAGTACATCCTAGGCAAACAAAACAGAAAGAAGAAAAGGGGAAGGACTAAAATGATTTTCTGACACGAGAAGTATTATGACCTTCAAACCAATGCAAAAGGTGTGCAACTGTGATCCCCATTGACATACAGCTTCTGATTCAGCCAAATAGCGACCAGCCACAGCAGCAACAAGTGAGGAGTCAAGACCTCCAGACAAAAGCACACCAAATGGTACATCTGTCATAAGTCTCTTCACCACAGCCTGCGTAAATTGGAGACCAAATCAAAACGATGAAGCTAGAAGCACTGCATAATCATGACAATAAAGGTTGACAGATATCGGTTAAAACAGGAAATCAGCAAGATCCAGAGATTACCAAGAAAATAAGAAGATGCAAACTTAGATTTTTAAGAAAAGTGAAAAATAAAAAAATAAAACTCTACACCCAGTAGCTGCTCATTTAATAGAAAAGTCCAAAGAACAATAAATGCCAACTCTAATTTTGTTTCATTTCACTTCCTCTTCTCCTCGATATATCCCATTGCATGGTAACATGCGTCTTTCTTAAAACAGCTGTCCTCCTATTAAAGAGGACACAATGAACATTCAAGAATCGGATTTGAGTGCATGAAAGCAATACTCGAAAATAAATCTATGCCAATTGAAGAATTTATTTCCTCAAATGAAACTATCTAGCTTCATTTGGAATTGATTGACGCACAGATATGTAAACACATATATACATACATCCACCAATATGCATATACAACACACAAATAGACTCACATAAAAATTTAGCTAGCCATCTCCGTAAAAGAGAATCAAACTCAACCCATCCATTATTCATATGAGACACAAAGTACAAGACAAACTTTTGTCAATCAAAATGAAATATTTCTACGTAAGTTTCACAATCTGCACAACGAATTTCTAAGAACAAGAACTAAAAGAAAGGGATAAACTAATTTCCAATAACAAGTTAAGAACAAACGTAAAAGAAATCAAGTTTAGACAAGGGTAAATCCAGGGCATGCCTTTTCAAAAGCCTCACGTAAAATCATGGGATCATATGGAGTTGAGGGTATGTTCTCAGAAAACCATGGTGGGTTGTACCATCTTCTCAGCCCTCCTGTAAACATTTCACAGATTATTTAATAAGATCCTCATACCCCATCAAGAAAACTTCATTAACGCATGCAAAGGTTAGACCTATCTTCTTCAAAAAGAAAATGTATTTTACAGCCAAATCCAAAAGCATCTTGTGCAATATAATTTCAAAATGGAACAAAAATACCTTTGAAAGCATTTCCAACTTTTTGAAAAAAAGTCTTGTGCTCTCCCAATGTAAAATCAAACCGATCCTACTCACATTGGACTTAGTGCCCAGGTGGTTTGGCCAATAGTGGGTCAGGAACACAAACTTCATGGGAAAAGGGAAAAGAAAAAAAAAGAAAGAAAGATATTGTAAGGTTACAAAAGATTGAAATACATTTTACAATTCATTGTATAAATAATAGTTTTTCAGAGTGATATTTGAAAACATTACATAAGATGTGCCAACAATAATCTTCATTACCAAAAGAAAGTTGGTGCAGGATATTAGTCTCCAGAAATCCAAAACAGATTTGAGAATTTAAAGCCACCAGAACAAACATTAATCCATCACTTTTAGAATGCATAACCACTACCTCTACTGAATACTTCCTCAAAAGAAAAAGGAAAAAAACAAAACTTTTGCTATTCACTAATTCATAGATGCATACCCTGTTTGCTAGAATATATATGTCCAGGGAGAAAAGATGTGAATCTTTCACAATCGTCGCTCAAAGCCTTCATTTCTGAGGCAAACCAGACTGAACCTGTAATAGAACGAGCAACCCAGTAAAAAGACATAAACTCCTCAATAAGATTCAGAATTTAAAAAAAAAAAAAAAAAAATAGTACTAGATGACATGACAAGTTCTAGATAAGGTACAAAATATAAACTTGATGTACAAGCTGAGGCAAAAGTGGTTGACTTCCTATTGCAGCTAGTCTAAGATCTCAATTAAGCAAAGCAAACGAGAGCTTCCTAAGTGCATGAGAATTGCAGGTTTTTTCTACAATAAAGCTCATCATGTGTCAATTAACCCGCTAATTAGCAATGATCAAAATCAAAAAACATTGACAAGAACTTTACAGAGGTTTAAAAAATAAAAACAGAATATAGGTAATCAAGAACAGGAATGAATGCTAAAGTAGTAGAAGACGAAGACTGCTTGATAATGAAAATGCGAATATTTCTAAAATTAATAGTGTTCACTGAAACAAGTAAACATTAGGGCATACAAATGAAGGGGAACAAATATACTAACAAGATATACATAGTAGAGGTCTTAAAAGATCAACATAGACCGGAAGACAAGAATGAGCAAAAGACAAAAACCATTTCTAACACCATAAAGCTTCTTGGAACCTGTAAGAGTTAATATATCAAAAGTCAGCATTAACCAATTGAAAAGAAGTATCTTGAAATCACGAGCCAAGCAAAATTATACAAGGCTATGGACATCTCATCTACCAAGTTTTTAAACAACGATATGATTTATATACAACAAACTGTAATGATACTTGCCAAATGGTGTTTCCCCATGCATGTAAGAACAATTCATGGGGTTATAATTCTCAGACTAATAAAAGAAATGCAAACAATGATCAACAAGAAACGAAGACTGAAGTAATTAAGAATGTTTCAACTGAGATAATAAGTGACAAGAACATTCTTCATGCAAGAGTGAAATTACATACCATCAAGACCCCAGCCAATGTAAAGTGGGGTGATACCAATAGCATCACGAGCTGCAATAAAACTTTTTTCTCCAGTGTCAAGAAGGACGAAGGAGAACATGCCATCCAACATGTCCACAAAATCTTCCCCATACTCTTCATACTGAAAAAGATAAGTGGCTAAGTTCTCTGTTTCTTTCAAGATAGGCAACAACTGTGGGCATGAGATCTCAATAGTCTCTCAGTTACTTACAAGATGCGCGATCACTTCACAATCACTTCCAGTACGGAACTGATGAGACTTCAGCTTTTCTCTTAATTGTTTGTGGTTATATATCTCACCGTTAACCTAAGAAAAAGCTCCAAAATCGCTATGAGGCTTTGCAAAATATTAAGAAAAGGTTTTCACCAATTCTTTCAGAAACACTAATCAAAGAGTAGAACTATATCCACGGAGTTATCATTATACCCCATTCAGGTTAAACTGAAAGTACTCACAATCCACAGGGCACTACCATTAATAAGATATACCGTGACAATGATTGTCTTGTCTTCATTGTAAAGTGGCTGATCTCCGGAAGCAGGGTCAACAATAGCCAAACGTTGATGAGCAAGATAACAATCCTCATGACAGTGCAAGCCACTCCAATCAGGACCTCTATGGCGCAACCTGTATTTTCAAGTCATTCTATTAGGTATCTGCTTTCTCTTAAAACCAGAGAGGTGGGTTTGTTGGAAGAGGGGGGTGTGCTAGGCATCCCTTTAAAAGTAAGAACGGTTAAGACATCAGAAGAAATTTTTTTTATTTTTGGTTAACAAAGGCTTCAAGGTATGCTATAAGCTGTTCCCTCGGTTTTCCTCCCAAGCAAAATAGAGAAGGTATTAGAACCCAAAAAAAAAAAAAAAGAGCACCCAAAACTTCCATTTTCTTTTGGGATAATTAATTAACCCCCTTAAATTGTTAAACCAACACCGTTATACCAGAAGCTTAACGAATATTACGATGTAGCCAACGTAAGTAATGATATCTGTTGGTTTATCTAAAATGACACTAGCTGTTCAAGCCCAAAAGAAACTCCGCTTGAAAAGAATGATTGGCAACGAAGGACCGTAACCGATTGCTATAAATCACATGCAGTATTGGAAATGGCGGGCATTGCATATAACGCCTCTGAAGCGATAGAAAGGAACAGTGAACTGGTTTGGTTTGATTAACTAAACCTCATTCCCGACCTACAAATCCACTTTCGACTCAAAATGTGATTCACAGAAGAAATAACATGCAAAACTTTTGCACGTTTTGAGTAAGATCAAAATCATCTACGTCCAACACAAGCAAATTTGATTAACAAAAAAAAAAAAAAAGGGACTGACCTCCTAGACAACTCGATGATACGGGAACGCCTGGCCTGAGAAGTGTCGGTGCAACCAAAAACCGCGAGTATTCCACACATGGCTGGCGGCGGAGAGTGCTCTGTCTCTCTCTGAAACGGAGTCTGAGCGCGCGCCAGAGACGAAAAGGATAGCAAATGACAATCGAAGAAGCCAGAAATCAGGCGGCTGTCCTATATTGAGTCCTCTCGATCGCAGCCGTCCATTGTTTCTGACCAATTTTCAAAAGATTCCAGATTCTCGTTTCCAAATATAAAATAACACACACTAGGGTTTCGGGCCTCGGGCCTCGAATCTATGAGTTGAGTCCTACCAAGTAAAGCGAATAACGCGTGCGTGTGCAGTATCTCGTTAGTAAGACTTAACTGGTATCTCGTTCGTAAGCCCACTCCAGATTCCATTAAAAATAATAAATTGAAGAATTCCCCACAGATTTCCTCAGTTTGAGCCCATCCACGGAAGAATCAGCCCCGCCCCGCAGATTTTTGTATCTTTTGCGTGCTGTGGGTCCCATCCTATGTGCACGTTGAACTTTCCAATGGCAGCCAGGGCTCTCATTTCTTTTTCGCCACGTCAGCCCACTATGACTGGGAGAATATTCCATGAGGGCTTGAATCTTCTCTCCATTTTTTAATGGTGAAATTTCTAGTTTTATCTGTGGTGTATAATAAGGTCTGAATTAATTTTTAAGATACATTTTTTGGAAGTTTTCATTTTTCTCCATTTTTGTTCTCCTGAAATTGTATTTTTGCGGAAAATGAAAATAAAAACTTATAATTTGAATTTTTATGTGATTTTCACTTGACTCATATTAAGAAGGTGAGATAAAAAGGAACAAAATTCACTATTTGTGGCCTTTAGACTCTTTTGCAAGGAAAAAATAAAGCCAAATACTCAAAGTAACCACATAAGCTTATGTCGGAAAAGGTTTTTTTGTGGAGATGCAAAAAAATTCCAAAAATTCTTAAATTCTTCTATTAGTTTTTCAAATTGCTATATCCAGCATGTTATTGTTTGCAAGCATTGTTGTTAGACCTATAACATGTTACCGAAAGACAAAACTTCTCAATGAAAGCAAAAGAATTAGAGAAAAATCACATTTCATGTGAGCTTCACATAGGAAATTCTTTGCTTCGTAAGGATTGAACAAAGAAACTTGCACATAATGTAAATCAAATTAACTTCCTTCCACGGTGCGCTGACTTGAATTTCCTAAGTTCACATCCATGTTTCTACTTCTCTTTTGAATGATTCATGGGATTGAAAAACAATAAAGGAATGTGAATGTTCAAAAAGGCTGAGCATAGAGGAGGCAAGGGAAGGGAACATTATAAAGCATCAATAGACACAAATGTCTACGCTTGCCTCTTTTTCTTTACACAGCCCAACGTTCTAACTTCATGCAGCACATTGACTTTTCGCCAGCACACGGGTTTTATCTTTAAATTTCTAGCAACTTAAATCTGTTTTTTGCGGGTATATTAGGACCAAAATCCTAAGGTCGCAGAAAACTTTCATTTTTACCGCAATTAAGGATTTTGTTACTACAAAGTACTTTTCCACTAAATCCAGGGCTGCATTCAACTCGTATTGTCTTCAGGTTGTGAGCCCGAGGTTCTCTCCAGGCCTGATGACAGACAATTGTTGTCGTTTGAATGGAGTAAGTCTATGCAAATTGATGTTAAGTTTATATTTGCGTTCGGCCGTCATACATCCCAACATATTCGTATTTAGGTGTCGGGTTGGGTTTATATTTGGGTTGGGCCATTATACGGCCCAACATATTCGTATTTGGGTGTTGGGTTTGGGCATGTCCAACCCAGCCCATGATCGCGTCGCACCGTCGCATCTTCGACATATTTGTTTAACAAATAGGTTTATTTTTTCCTTTAATCAAGTTTATGAGAAAATAGGTGATCCCTGAATTTTGTTGTCTAATCTCGATTCCTTAGAGGTTTTTTGATTCTTAGAGTTAAAGATTATAGAAGTTGGTTTTAATACAGTTCAACATGATATTTTTCTCTTTTAGTCAGATAAGTTCTCTTGTTTTTACTTTCCTTGAGCCCATTAAATTGTTCTATAACACCTGCAAACTTGATGGTAGGTGTAAAAGATCTAGTTTCCCTATATAATTTTAACTAAACTAGCAAAGTCCACCATTTTCTGCCTTTCCATTATATGCACCATCCATTACTCTTATTGTTAAGCAAACCCAAGAAGCATTTATACCACCTCTAGAGTTACAACCAAAATTGCTAATATTGAAATTTAAGAAGAAGATAGACGAATGAGAATGTCATAGTTACATCTTTCTGGCTATTGGGCTACTTGGATTCAACTTAGTTGGATTATCTTATTTTTCAAATCTATCTACCATATAGTGTATGTGTATCATTTTTAGGAATCATCTTGGCAAGTTAGCAAATTATGCAGAAGCCAAATACTCCACTTAGTCAAAGTGGAAAAGCAAGAAGCATGCTAACTATTACTAGATCATCTACAAAGTCAGTGGATAGAAAGATGGCATCTACAATGTGTGAGATCACTTGGACTTTTGGGCTACTATAAGATCAAAAAATCAATGTGGAGAAACCAGTGAAGCTGTTATGCAAACAACAAAGCAATGATACACATAACTACTACAATCTATCACAAACACACTAAACAAATTGAAATTTATTGTCACATGATTCAAGAAAAGATAAAATAAATAATGATACAAACACAGCACATTAGCACTTAATAGCAGCAATGGAACTCCTAATGGAAGTACTAACCAAACTACAAGTCGACATTGTTATGCAAGCTGTGTCCTTGATGTGTAATGGACCTTAGTTAAAAAGGGGGTGTTACAACATGTGAGAATAGTTGCTGACATGAAAGATGACAAGGGACATGAGGTGGCAAATATGGATGTTGGAAGACTTATAACCTGCCAGTTACTTTAGAAGAAAAAAATGTCCAAACTCGGGCATGCTGCAAAAGTGCTCTATAACACAGCTTAGGCTTGCTTGTTACCAAATGGTTCATGATGAAGTTTTTTTTTTTTTTCCCTTTTTGAAGCAAAGAATGGGTTCATTGAGACCCACAGATCCTATTAAACTCCAATATCAAAAGACCAAATTTCCACATGAACTAGTTCTTATTCCAACTTTGTGGACTTTCCTAATGAAGAATGTTGTGATGGAAAGCCTATAACCTATTTCTTCTTTTAAGTTCTTTTTTTTCCCGATACATAGAGTCCCTCCCACTATCCACAGAGTTTTAGCTTTAAATTCTAGAGCTTTCTTCACCAACAGTAGAGAGTAAAAGTTATTTGTTGATCCTGGCTTCTAGTGCTGGTCAAAAAACAAAGAACGATGCACTGCTAGCTTTCTTGATTGTCAAAATAACCTAATATTTTGGGTGAAAACTTGCTTCTTCATTGATAAACAAGAAAAGCCCTAAATACAAGCTACCTGCAAATGGGTAATTGCTCCATTGATAAGTTTTTTGTAAACTATACAATCCTACACAAAGGGAAAAAATAAAAAATAGAAAACACCAATCAGTTAGTAAGCTTCTGCATCATGTCTCCATCCCATCTAGCCGGGCTCTCTGTAAGTGAGAAGACTGCATAACAGCTACGTGTAGCTGCTATCTAACTATCTAGCATGGCAGCCACAAGTGATGTGGTTGCCCATGCTTCACTCATTTCTGAACATTCCACTCAAGCTGAAGGTCGATAAGAATTAATGACATTCAACTTGTCGAGGAGATAAGCATGTTGATTTGCTCTTAAAGCTTTGGTAAAAATATTCAATGGCTAGTCTTTTGTTCCAACATGTTGGGTTCTAATGAGGCCATGTCTGTCTTTTCTTTAATGAAGTGACAATCAACGTTTATGGGCTTAGTTCGCTAATGCACCATGAGATTTCTTACTAGCTCCATTGTAGCCTTATTGTCATAATACAAGGTCACTAATCGCAGGACTTCGACCCCCATGTCTCCAGAAGACTTAATAACCAAATAACTTCATATGATGTGACAGTTATGGCTCAATACTTTGCTTCTGTGTAGAAGAGAGATACCACTACTTGTTTATTTCTTTTCCAATAGATGAGTCCCTCCCTAAGCATAACACAAAAGCTGGTGATTGATTTTCTACCAACTTTACGAGTGGCGTAATTTGAATCACAATATGCTCTCACTTGTAACCTCTAAAAAGGAGGATGAATAAATCAATGCTATGACAACTCTTTAGGTTTCTTACCAATCTAATGGATGCTTCCTAGTGAGATTTCTTAGGTGAATGCATGAATTAGGCCAAATTGTGCACTGTATAGGAAATGTCAGGTCTAATGATGATGAGATAGTTCATTTTTTCTATAAGCTGCTGATACTTAAGTGATTCACTCAAAAATGAATTATCATCTTGAGGCACTTGTGCTTCCTGATCTTATTTGAAGTAAGTCAATGACAAGTTAGTGTCCATAGGGTTATCAACCAATTTACTACCCCCAAGTCTCATCTCATCTATCATCTTAATAATATACTTGTGTTGACTCAAGTGAATGCCTCTATCATCTCTAAGGACCTCAATCTTAAGAAAACACTTGAGATTTCCAAAATCCTTGATATGGAAAATGGAATGAAGGTGTGTTTTCAGTTTTGTTACGCCCTTAGTATCACTACCAATAATAAGTATATCATTAACAAAAATCATGAGGATGATAATAAGGTTACCATTCCATTTGACAAACAATGAAATGTCATGCATAGAGTCTTGATAACTAGTTGTAAGCAGTGCTTCAGTGAATCTTTCATACCATTGTTTGGCTACTTGCTTAAGCCCGTAAATGGACTTCTTCAACTTACAAACTTTTCCATTGTTCTCTGCTAAATCACCTGGTGGAAGTCTCATGTAAACCTCTTTATCGAGATCTCCTTATAGGAAGGTATTGTTGATGTCCATTTAGTGGATGTCTCGTTTATTATAAGTTGTCAAGGAAAGAAATAGCACACCTAATTGTAATATGCTTTACAACTAGAATGAAGATTTCATGATAATCCACTCATTCTTTCTGACTATATCTTTTTGCTATCAATCTTGCCTTGTACCTTTTCACTAATCCGTCAGCTTTATACTTGATCTTGTATACCCATTTACAATCAATGGGTTTTCTTTCCTAAGGTAAGTTTGTTATCTCCCATGTGTGGGTTGCCTCCAAGGGCTTGATCTCCTATTCTATGGCCTCTTGCCATTTAGGATTGTCAATTGCCTTATGGTGATGGGTTGGCTCAACATTAACAAAAATGGATGCAATAAAATGTTGGTTATCTAATGGAAGGTGGCCATATGAGATGTAGGTTGAATGAAGGTAAGATGAGGATTCTGTTTTGGCTACATTAATAGTAGGATAGATGTAATCTTTCAACCATAGAGGTGGTTTGATATTTCTAGTAGAACATAGAAGGGTTATTTGTGGTTGCAAGTCAAGTAGGTCATCTAATGTGAGTACGGTGTCATCAATGTCATCATCGGAAAAGATATCAAGAGGTTCAACTGAAAGTGGTGGTGGTGGTATAGGTGTACGAGTTAATTCTAGTAAGAGAAATATCTCTGATTGGTGGCCATTTAAATCAACCGATGTAGATGGTGAATGTGTAGGGTTAGAAAGTATCACAATATCATTCTTGGAGCCTCTGGAGCAAGTTTTGTTAAAGGTACATATATGGTAGGATATGATTTGGTCTCTACTTGTGAGAAAAGAAAAATGTCCTTATGAAATTTTACCCTACTCATAAAGAATTTATCTTTTTCCGGGTCATACAGCCTATAACCCTTTTGACCTTGAACATATCCCATAAAGATGCTAAAGATTGCTTGGGGGGCAAATTTGTCCTTTGGTCTTATAGTGGTATCACAATATCATTCTTGGAGCCTCTGGAGCAAGTTTTGTTAAAGGTACATGTATGGTAGGATATGATTTGGTCTTTACTTGTGAGAAAAGAAAAATGTCCTTATGAAATTTTACCCTCCTCATAAAGAATTTATCTTTTTCAGGGTCATACAGCCTATAACCCTTTTGACCTTGAACATATCCCATAAAGATGTTAGAGATTGCTTGGGGGGCAAATTTGTCCTTTGCTCTTATGGTGGTAGCATGATATAAACACCCAAAGACATGAAGATGTGAGAATTTATGTAACTTTCCAAAAAAAATTTCAAATGGTGTGTTTCCATGCAAGACCATGGATGATATTTTATTGATGAAATAAGTAGCCATAAGTATATACTCTCCCTAAAATTTGTCGAGCATTAAGCTTTAAAACTTCAAAGCTCGCGTATCATCCAAAATATGGCAATGTTTGCGCTCAACTACACCACTTTGTTGGTGTGTGCACATATGAATTTTCATATCTAATGCCACTAAGAGATGAATAATTGTCCTATGTGTTGGTTGAAAAAATTAAGTGCATTGTCAATTCTAACGCACTTAACCTCTGTGTCAAACTAGTTTTTAACCAAGTTAAGAAATTCTTACAACCGTGAATAAGTTTCACTCTTGACTTTTATTAGAAACATCCAAGTTTCATGTGAAAAGTCATTAACTAGAGTGAGAAAATATCATAACCCATCATGATTAGGGATTCTATAAGGTCTTTAAACATCTACATGAACTAAGTTAAAAATCCGTTGTGTTGTATGATCACACATAGGAAAAAGATTGTGAGTTTATTTTGAAATAGGACAAATCATGCAAAGCTCATATTGAGAGAATTTTGCATATTTAAAGTCATTAGTATATTGAAATTTCTTATCGAATATATGTCCAAGACTACAATGCCTAAGTTTGGAATTTAAAACATTACATGTTGACATTGTGTTTACAAAAGATAGGACATGTCCTAGAAGTTATATGACATATTTCCTATTGGAACATGTGGCAAGATAGTAGAGGCCATTTTTAACTCTACCGAGGCCTTTGACTTTACTCATCCAAAGGTCTTGAAACACATAAAATTCAACATAAAATATGATGCAACATTTATTTTCATGGAAAGTTTAAGGTAGATATGAGATTAAATTTGAAATCTGGTGAATATAGCACTATGCTTAATTTCAAGGTTTTGGATATGCATTTGTTAACAAATATTTCTTACCAATGCATTATCACCATTTGAAAATTTAACTTTCCTAAGTATAGAAGAACATGGAACAATTAAATTCAAGTATGACAAATTTGCAGTAATATGGTCACTAGCACTAGAATCAATGATCCAACATTTGTTTAGAAAGTCAGACGTACCTACCAAGTAAGCTTGGCTATCCTAATTTTTTTTTAGAAATTTCATGAACCGTTAATAATCTATTAGTGATGAAGACATTGTCTAAGTCATCTATCACCAAATTGGCTTTGGCCTCTTCCTTGTAATTTATGTGCCCCATGGGATAGTAATGAAGTTTGTAGCATTCCTTTTTCCATGCCCATATCCTCTACAATAATCACATTGCAGGTTCGTCACTCGATAGCATTTCTCCTTTGTATGGCCTTTTTTTCCACAAAGGGCACATTTGTCATTTTCTTTTCCCAAAACAACCAGTTGTTTTGCGTTGCCTTTAGTGTAAATGACATGTTGTTTACTATAGCTCTCATGAATGGTAGGTTGTTTGCTGCAAGTTGTTCAGCATTTAAAGTCAACCCCATAGGTGCACCGGTTACAACGACTCATGACTTACCTTTTAAGGTTGTTGTGTTGACATGATTTTTCACCATAACAAAGGCAAATTCTCCAGTCATCCTCCTCGATGAGCTTCACCTATTTACGGCATTACAAAGCATTAAATACACTTGCAAAAGGTCCAAAAGAGGCTACATAACCAAAAATTTGCTCCCTTAGTAGCAAATAACACTCATAGCTCCGAAACTGATAGAACTTCATCTCATCTTCATGCTCTCACCAAGGCTTGAAAGTTTCCATTTAAGGCCTCCTAAGCTTAGTTAAAGAGTTGAATTCATTCCAGAGACACTTCAACCGACCAAATAGGTTGAAATTGACTCACCCCCTTGCCGAATTAAGCACAATTCAGTAGTTAGGTTGAAAATCCTAGATAGGTCGACTTGTTGGTACCAGGCATGAAGCTTTGTGCACATTTCAACCCCATTTTTGGTATAAAGCAATCTGTCGTGGAGGTGATCACCGATGGAGTTTAGAATCCACCCACAACAAAAATCATTACAATGTTTCCATTACTTTCGGGTTTAGGCATTGTGTAGGATTTATTGACGAACATGAATTTGTTCTTAATTGATAAGGCAATTGTCATTGTCTCACTCTAGCCTACATAATTTAAGCTTCCAACAACTTTAATTGCTACAAGCGTCATCAAATTGGTGTCTCTAGGTGGCAAATAAAGGGGATCAGAATAAACTAGGGTTTAAACCCTATTATCTGGCTCTTGCGGTGGTGGAGTGGCCGGAGGTGTGTGATGGTAAGTGCGAAAACCAATTCTACTTCCATCACTACAATGTGGCAGCACATAGGGCGTAGTTTGGCCAGAATCTGCTATCTCAACGGTCAGAGTAGAGTTGATTCAAAAGCAACGTCATTGAAGGTCAAATCAATGGAAGAAAATGATGTCATTGCAAGTTTTGCACGACCATGCCATTTTGTTGTTCAAAGCATGTGACAACATTTGGGAAGTTGATAATTTCAACTGATGAATGATGTTATTGTACTTAAGGTTAAGAGAGAATAAAAAATGTTGTTGTTTTGGCTTCGTCATTTTAGGAGAGATCAGACAACCCAAAACTATGCCGTTTTGTTTAGGTATGATTTAACGGAATAGGGTTACCGTCCAGTTGGATGAAAAAAACATTGAAGGGCCTTTTCGCAATCGGTTTTGATCGGAAAGTAGCTAGAAAGCTTCGATTTATGCGTTGTGAGTGGAAGCAAATTTGGATCGAAAGAAACGGATGAGTTTTAAGCACGATTCGTGAATAACATGGTTTAGAAAACTTGAGCTCTTGATGCCATGCCAAAATACATTAGTATTTTGGGTGAACAAATACTAAAGTGGTAGCTGTTCCCATGATAAGTTTTTTATTAAATATTTTTGACATGCTATCATTGCTTTTTCATTACTCTAAATATCAATCACTGAACTTTGAAGATTGAGACATGAAATTGTAAATGCTGAGTCAATTTTGTAAGAGTTTTGTCTGTTATTTTCGAGTTGTAATTGTTCACACAGCAATATAGACAAAGCGTTCCAGCAAGCTATCGTTCTCTTTTTTCCTTCTTTGCAAACCATAAACTTTACGCATTTTTCTTCAAACTGATCACATTAAACATCCACATGAGTGTTCTGAATCCAATAGATTTTAGCAATGCAATTTTCCTTGATTTTACCCTCTTCGATTCCTTTAAATCATACCTTAACTGCTGCAACTTAGAGATAGGTGTAAAAGATCCTGTCCCGGCTTTGACCAAACTAGCAAAGTCAACGCTTTTTTTCTGCCTTTCCATTATCTGCACCATGTACTACTCTGATTGCTGAAAAAATCCAAGAAACATTTATAACCCTTCTAAAGTTGCAGCCGGAATTGCTAAAGAGAGAAATAATAGAAAAGGGATAGATAAACTGGGAATGTCACAATTACATTTATTTGGTTATTGGGGAACTTGGATCCAACCTAGTTGGATTACCTTGTTCTCCAAATCCACCAACTATTTAGCCGATTCAATGTACCCACACATATTCTGTTTTGCATGCTTCAAGAGGATGCCAAATGTTCCTTGGGCCTTAGCCTGAGTTGTTCCCATTAGCAGCCATGGAGGCTTGTGCATCATTTCCAAGAAGCATCTCGGGAAGCTGGCAAGTTGTCCAGAAGCCAAATACCCCACGCACTCAAAGTCAACTTTTCAAAACTTTGAATTGATCAAAAGTCGGCTTATGAGCTGCCAGAGGAAAGAAAAATAAAATGAAAGGGATGACTCTAATGATAAAACGTTTTAGCTTATATGCTTATATGACAAGACTTTCTCACTTTAACTTTTTCAATCACCGTAGAGAACAGATTGGCATGCTTGAGGCCTCATGGTTTAACATTTTCATTTTCTAAAGGCTACCAAAATGGAAAGGAAGTATTGTATGGTAATACTGACCTTCATGATCACAAGCCACCTTCCCCTCCAACGCCATTTTGCTCTATTTCTGAAGGCCTGCAAGCATGCTAATGGTTGTTGCATCAATTGAGTAGGAACTGGAAACATGGGTTCGAGCTGATAGCTCTTGTGCCACATATCTCATGGTGGGTCGTGACTCTGGATTGGCGCGCACGCACATTAAGGCTATGGTCACCACCAATGCCACCTCCTGTGCAATTTGGCCTGTTGGTGGTGGGAGTCCTTGGTCCAACACATCCTTTAGAAGAACTTCTGTGCCATCCAAAATAGATGTTGCTGTCACTGATTTGGAAGATGTCAGGGAAGATAGAAGATCCCTTGGATGGTTTCCCATCATAACTTCTAAAGCTACCACACCAAAGCTATAAACGTCACATTTATCTGTTATCCGCATTGTAAGGGCAAGTTCTGCACATCAATAAAACAAAATCAACATCTCTTTGATAACAGTTAAAATATGAACATGAATACATATAAATTAGCCATAGGATAACAAAAAAGACTGCCTGATATGAGAAACCCCTTTTTTGATTTTAGGAAACTTTTTGAACTATAAACTTGTATTCTGTTGAACTTGTCAATTTCTATACTCTACCACCTAAGACAGTCGCTTTCGCCCGCGTCCTACTCATCCTGTATAATTGTTGATGGAAAGCATCCTGTCCTGAGGAAAATGACTGAGCTGACAGCAACATAAAAACAGAAATTAGATTATTAGCTTACCTGGGGCCATGTAGCCATAAGATCCAGCAATTGTTGTCCAATTACTTGTATCTGGATTCAACAATCTTGCAATTCCAAAGTCTGAAAGCCGTGGCTCAAACTCCGATTCAAGCAATATATTGTTCAGAGTCACATCTCGGTGCACAATTGGGGGAGAGCAGTCATGGTGCAAGTAAGACATTGCATGAGCCACACCTCGCACAATTCTCACCCTCGTAACCCAGTCCAGTTCTACTTTCCCTTCTATCCCGTACAATACTTTTCCCAAACTGCCTTTCTCTACATATTCATAAACCAAGTACATGCAACCCGTGATGGAACAAAATCCATAAAGCTTGATAATATTGCGATGCCTAACTTCTGTCAGCATACGGATCTCATTCTCAAAACTCTTGCTACTGGCTGTTGGGGTGTCATTAGAGTCTAACATGTTAAGTCTTTTAACTGCAACAACCTGTCCTGTTAGCAATGCTGCTTTGTAAATGCTTCCAAATCCTCCTTTTCCAATACAGTATCTTTCATCAAAGTTCTCAGTGACCTTCACGATATCCCCAAATGTGAATTTACCCTCTCTTTCCCATATCATCAACTCCGCCTTCTCATCATTCAGTCCAGTTCTTCTGCTACCTTCATTGAGTTTGTTCTTCCGGTAAAATATTACGAGTCCTACAACAATGGATGCTACCAGTAATAGGCCACATACAGGAATGAGGACAGCCAAAAGAATCGCAGTGGAGTGCTTTTTCTTTCTGGATTCTATGTAACAAGGAGTTATTCCTTCTACATCTCCACATAAACCTGAATTTCCAGCATAAGCATTTGCAGGTGCTCCTTCAAAAACTGCACTGCTTGGGATTGGGCCTGTTAAGTTGTTGTAGGAAAAGTCAACAGAGCTGTTACGTAAACTAATCATGTCCCTAAATGATGACGGAATCTCCCCTGAAAGTTGGTTATGCGAAACATTAAAACTCTCTAATGATACAAGCTTTGCAAGGCTATGAGGGATAGTTCCTGAGAGTAAATTGCTGCTAACGTCAAACCAGTACTGCAATGTCATTAAGTTACCCAACTCAAATGGTATTTCACCTGACAGGTTATTGTTGCTTAAGTCCAAGCTCAATAGTTTGTCGAAATTCCCAAGTTCTCTTGGTGTCTTCCCTGTCAAACTGTTCCTAGACATATCAAGATGTTGAAGTGCACTCAAACTGCCTAGACTAACAGGAATATTTCCCGTCAAATGATTCCGGCTCAGATTGAGCTTGTACAGCAGGCTTAGATTTCCAAGTACACTTGGAATCTCCCCAGACAATTCGTTGGAGTCTAGTTCTAAAACCTGCAGTTGAGTCAACTTTCCAAGGTTTGCTGGGATTATTCCTTTCATTTGGTTTCTGCCCATCTGCAAATTGGTTAGAGATTCACACTTTCCCCACTCTGTTGAGATTTGACCAAAAAATTGATTGTCGCTAAGAGAAATGAAATAAAGGTTTGGATGAACTCCAAATGCATCTGTAATGTCACCTTCAAATCGGTTCTGTTCAATCCGTACTCTACTCAGTTTTGAGCAACTTCTCAAGCACTTTGGCAATGGCCCTGTAAAGTTGTTGCCATTGACTGTGATATTTATAAGAGTAAAGTTACTGCACAATTCAGGTGGCAATTCTCCAGAGAAACTGTTGTTTGCAAAGCTAACATAACTCAAAGGACTATACCTCCCAAGGTCACTAGGAATGGTGCCCCACAAGTTGTTGGTGAAAAGGGAAATAAACGCTAAATTCTTGAGACCAGAAATTGTGTCTGGAATTTCCCCATACAGTTGGTTTGTGCTTAGATCAAGAGTTTCCAGCAGTGTCATATTTCCAATCTCCGGTGGGATTGTGCCAGTGAGATTGTTGGAAAAAAGTTGTAAGGCTTGAAGGTTTGTGAGATTCCCTACAGTTGGAGGAATTGGACCAGAGAGTTGGTTTTTTGAAATGTCTAATTCAATCAAATCTTTCAGGTTGCCAATCTGAGAGGGAATAGAGCCAGAAAATTGGTTAACATAGAAATAAAGGTACTGGAGCTTTGTCAATAGGCCTATTTCTGGTGGAATTTTTCCCCTAAAAAAATTATCCTGAAGTTGCAAAGAGTTTAACTTGGTCCAATTGGTAAGGAAATACGGTGAGATCACACCAGAAAGCAAATTGCTAGATAAACCAAAATCTGTCATTTGAGTCAGGTTTGTCAAAGACAAAGGCAATTCCCCGGTGAAGTTATTTTCAGCCAAGGCCAAGAAGCTGAGGTTAATACAAAGCCCAAGCTCAGAAGGAATTGTTGAATTCAAGCCATTAATGCTAAGATCGAGTTTCTGGAGCTCCTTGAGATGGCCTATTGAAGAAGGAATTCTCCCTATTAATGAATTGTTGTGCATTTCTATGATTTCAAGATTAACCATTGCTCCAATATCATCAGGAATTAGACCACTGAAATTATTCAATCCAAGAAGAAGATGTTTGAGGTGGGAAAGTTGCGAAATGTTTGGTGACACTGGTCCTTGGAATTTATTATCAGTAAGCTTAAGGTATTCAAGCTTTCTCAGATTCGCAAATACCACTTCTGGGACTGGTCCGGTCAATTGATTCAGGGACAAATCCAAAAATGTCAGGTTCTGACAAAACATTATAAATTCTGGGAAACCGGAACTAAGTTCATTCTGGTAAAAGCTAAGATAGGTCAATAAAGGCATGCCAGAAAACTTAGACCAGTCAGGACTTACTAAGAAGTTTGATCCAAGGTCTAAATGCCGTACCTGCTTAAGATTGGTAAACTGGTATGGGATTGCACCCTCAAGGTAGTTGTCCAGAAAACTTATGTATTTAAGCTCCGTTAACCAGCCGACCTCTGGAGGTATTGGTCCCCTCAGATTGTTGTGGCTGAAGTCTAAGAGGGTGAGGTTGAGGAATGGAGTGAAGTTGAAGTGCTGTAGTGTTCCACTGAGCTTGGCACCTGAGAGGTTTATTTCAGAAACTGTTCCGGTTGCATCACATGCAATGTTTGTCCAGTTGCAGAGCTTGTTGACGTTGGTGAGGGACCATGAAGTGAAATTGGCGGGAGGGGAAAGGCTGTTTTTCCACTTGACAAGAGCTTCTGCTTGTGCTGCTGGGGATGCTGTGATCTGTAACGGAAGTAAGGAGAACAAGAAAACGCAGAAGAGAAGTAGAGGCTTGGGATATCTTGCCATGCCTGTCTTTTGACTTTCACATGTTTTCTGAGCTGGGTTCAATGTATTGTAGTGGAGAAAACCAGAGAGAGGGGGAAACAAGAAAATGTCAAAGCCTATCAGCTCCATAGCAAAATCCCGACATCTCGGTTTACCGGAAATGCAGAAATATCTCCATAGATGGGAAACAAGAGTTCCTTTGACTTCACTATTCCCCAGACTTTGTTCAAGTAAGGCGGCTTCTTATTGCTTTACTAGTCTCTTATACGGCAAATTCTCTACGCTGTCGATGAGATTGGGATATGTTGAGAAGCCAGTCACACGTCGATCGGTGCGTCAGATTAGGCCTTTGTGCATTATTAATGTCTGGGACCCGCCACATATGTGTCTGAGATGGCATTTCTCAGACCTTTTTAGCCACGTCGCTACACGGCTGCATTATTCTGGCAAGTGTGCGAAAGTGGAACACGGCAGCATTTTAGGCCCATTCCACACTTGAAAACCATAGGCTAGGGCCCCCAGCCGCCCCCCCCCCTATACAGGTCGTTTCCCACTCTTGGTGCCGATGTGGGACTCAACAGGATATCGTTTCCCTAACTCCTTTTTGTTTATTACTAAGACGGAGCTTTTAGAACAGTCAAAAGCCAGATTAACGCATAAGCATTCAACTCCACACCTAACCTGAGCAGATTTTTCCTTTTTTAAGTACTGAGCATTTTGATATTGTTTAAAAGAAGAAATCCTATGGAAACTTTAAATATTACCACTTGCATGGCTTGATTCACAAAACAAATTATTTGATTAAGCTATTCTTTACGTGAAACCAGACAAAGAGACCTCTAAAGATTCCTTTTTTAGTAAAGGGACTTGTTTTCTAAGTAAAGACCTCTACAGTGTCAACCTCACTGGTCTGTTTTAATGTCTTCAAACGGATTATTGGGGTATGATTAGTCCTATCGCATTCATTCCAAACCTGCAACTTGCAGACAGTAGGATTACTTGGCCCTGTCTGCAAGTTGCAGCTTTGGGAATGATAAGTTTTTGAGTGGACAAAAGAAATCCACACCGACTTAGTCAAAGGCCGGCGTTTGAATGAACATGTTAGATGGAGATGGGAGAGAGATTTTGACAAATATGGACGTCTAACCACAAGTCACCAATGCGACTGAGAAAAGATGGTGACTTTGTACTCTGTTTTTCTCTTATTTAGCCTGCAGACTTTTGTGGCAGCTTTCACTCTTTGACTTGAATCTGTATTTAATTTTTTCCTTGGACTTGATGTGAACCGACAAAATCCCTTCATTATTTTTTCAAAAACTTGCATTTAAAAAATAATTTGTGAAGGTTCATCAGCCCTATCCAGACTCGAAGAGGATAGGATGGCCCAGATATACATAAATAAGTACATCAAAAGGTGTAGTTTTGCACAATAGGGGCAAAATGACATTGTTTCGTTCCAAGATATACTTGGGTAGATTTGCACAAGGACCAACTCATGCATGCCTTTTGATTTGATGTCGTCTCTAAACTAAGAAAGAAACTAAAGAAAAATTGAATAAAAAATAGTGAAGATAGCGAGAGATTGCTTGAGTTTTTCGGACCCAATGTGGACGTAAGAGCAGTTTTACTCGACCACCTTACATTTCTTATCTTGTATGCATTTGTTTGGGGCACATATTTCTTGGCTCTCGATATGCCAACAAGGAAATGGAAAAAGACCACCAAACTTTTTTTTCCATTTTATACAAATGGAACTTTCCATTGAGGAGGGCAAATGAAGTAGGCTTTCTGTTTTATCCTTTTGGGGTTTAGTATTTGCGAATTACCTTCTCATTTTCTTAAAGTTGAAGAAGAAAGCTAAGCCCACCTTGTGAGGTTGAAAGGTCGATATCATTAATTTTCCATCTCGATTAATATGTATCTCTATGCATTTCAAGATTGTGGGTATTCAGTTCTCACTGTGGATGGTATCTGCCAATGCAAAGGAGCCTAATCCAAACTTTCAATGACCATATGAAATTGCAGTAAAAAAAAGGTGGGGAAAATTCTGTTCTATAGTGGCGTGCCAAGAAACTCCAATCAATATTTAAATGCGTGGATTAAGACATCTACAGACTTTGAAGCATATAAAAGTATCAAAGAGAGTAAATTGTTGTGTATTTAAGGACTGCTTTACCCTAACATCCGCAAGCAATAAGAACTTATTTTTGGAATCATACGGAACAGTTTCCATCAAAGTGAGGCCTATGGTTTAGCAGCCACGGTTTAGAGGATGTAGCCATGAAAAAGGTTTAAAATTGTGGGGCCTATGGACCTCTAAAAATTTCCCTCTTAGTAAAGGGGTTTGTGTTCCAATGTCATTATCATTAGATTGATTTAATGTCCTCAAACTTATTACCGGGGAATGATTAGTCTTATACTATTCGTTAATCTTTTGTCAGAACTATGAAACAAAATAAAGAGTCTCCCATAAACACATCCTCAATTTTCTCCCCACTACACAGAAGTTTTATGTAGTAGAAAGTAAATGGACAGTAAACCAAAGCGTTTTATTTCCTAAAGTAACTGAGAAGTTCTATTCTCTATTTCCAAATAGTCATGCTGACCTTTTTCTGTTGGTCCTATCTAAATGTTTCGTGTTTGGTGAGGATGGAGTTTGGGAGACAAAAAGACAATCTACACCCACTTAGTCAAGGTTCAGCATATGAATAAACATGTTGGATGAAGATGGGAGATAAAATTTGGTAAACACGAAGTCGTTCTGACACACTCTTATATGGAAGTCGTATATATTTATTTCCAGTCCGTTTTTCTATGCCTGCAGACTTTTGTGGTAGCTTTATTCTTTGATTTGATTCTGTGTTAAATTTTTTTCTTGGACTTTATGTGAACCGATAATATTTCTTCAGAAGTTGACAAAAACTTGCATTTAGAGAATAGTTTGTGGAGGTTTATCTGCCCCACCCAGACTCAAAGAGGATAGGATGGCTTAGATATATGTGTTGTCAGGTTGCTAGTTTTGTTGTAAGTGTGTAAAACAGTGTAGTTTTGCCAATGGGAGCAAAACGATGATGTTTTGTTCCGACATATAGTTGGGGCAGATTTATACATACAAAACTTTTGTATGCATAACCACTACCTCTACTTAATACTTCCTCAAAAGAAAAAGAAAAGAAAAAAAAAAAAAACTTTTGCTATTCACTAATTCATAGATGCATACCCTGTTTGCTAGAATATATATGTCCAGGAAGAAAAGATGTGAATCTTTTACAATCGTCGCTCAAAGCCCTCATTTCTGAGGCAAACCAGACTGAACCTGTAATGGAACGAGCAACCCAGTAAAAAGACATAAAATCCTCAACAAGGTTAAGAATTAAAAAAAAATAAAAATAGTACTAGATGACATGGCAAGTTCTAGATAAGGTACAAAATATAAACTTGATGTACAAGCTGAGGCAAAAGTGGTTGACTTCCTATTGCAGCTAGTCTAAGATCCCAATTAAGAAAAGAAAAGGAAAGCTTCCTAAGTGCATGAGAATTGCAGGTTTTTTCTACAATAAAGCTCATCATGTGTCAATTAACCCGCTAATTAGCAATGATCAAAATCAAAAAACATTGACAAGAACTTTACAGAGGTTTAAAAAATACAAACAGAATATAGGTAATCAAGAACAGGAATGAATGCCAAAGTAGTAGAAGACGAAGACTGCTTGATAACGAAAATGCGAATATTTCTAAAATTAATAGTGTTCACTGAAACAAGTAAACATTAGGGCATACAAATGGAAGGGGAACAAATATACTAACAAGATATACATAGTAGAGGTCTTAAAAGATCAACATAGACCGGAAGACAAGAATGAGCAAAAGACAAAAACCATTTCTAACACCATAAAGCTTCTTGGAACCTGTAAGAGTTAATATATCAAAAGTCAGCATTAACCAATTGAAAAGAAGTATCTTGAAATCACGAGCCAAGCAAAATTATACAAGGCTATGGACATCTCATCTACCAAGTTTTTAAACAACGATATGATTTATATACAACAAACTGTAATGATACTTACCAAATGGTGTTTCCCCATGCATGTAAGAACAATTCATGGGGTTATAATTCTCAGACTAATAAAAGAAATGTAAACAATGATCAACAAGAAACGAAGACTGAAGACTTTCGTAATTAAGAATGTTTCAACTGAGATAATAAGTGACAAGAACATTCTTCATGCAAGGGTGCAATTACATACCATCAAGACCCCAGCCAATGTAAAGTGGGGTAATACCAATAGCATCACGAGCTGCAATAAAACTTTTGTCTCCAGTGTCAAGAAGGACAAAGGAGAACATGCCATCCAACATGTCCACAAAATCTTCCCCATACTCTTCATACTGAAAAAGATAAGTGGCTAAGTTCTCTGTTTCTTTCAAGATAGGCAACAACTGTGGGCATGAGACCTCAATAGTCTCTCAGTTACTTACAAGATGCGCGATCACTTCACAATCACTTCCAGTACGGAACTGATGAGACTTCAGCTTTTCTCTTAATTGTTTGTGGTTATATATCTCACCGTTAACCTAAGAAAAAGCTCCAAAATCGCTATGAGGCTTTGCAAAATATTAAGAAAAGGTTTTCACCAATTCTTTCAGAAACACTAATCAAAGAGTAGAACTATATCCACGGAGTTATCATTATACCCCATTCAGGTTAAACTGAAAGTACTCACAATCCACAGGGCACTACCATTAATAAGATATACCGTGACAATGATTGTCTTGTCTTCATTGTAAAGTGGCTGATCTCCGGAAGCAGGGTCAACAATAGCCAAACGTTGATGAGCAAGATAACAATCCTCATGACAGTGCAAGCCACTCCAATCAGGACCTCTATGGCGCAACCTGTATTTTCAAGTCATTCTATTAGGTATCTGCTTTCTCTTAAAACCAGAGAGGTGGGTTTGTTGGAAGAGGGGGGTGTGCTAGGCATCCCTTTAAAAGTAAGAACGGTTAAGACATCAGAAGAAAATTTTTTATTTTTGGTTAACAAAGGCTTCAAGGTATGCTATAAGCTGTTCCCTCGGTGTTCCTCCCAAGCAAAATAGAGAAGGTATTAGAACCCAAAAAAAAAAAAAAAAAAAGAGCACCCAAAACTTCCATTTTCTTTTGGGGTAATTAATTAACCCCCTTAAATTGTCAAACCAACACCGTTATACCAGAAGCTTAACGAATATTACGATGTAGCCAACGTAAGTAATGATATCTGTTGGTTAATCTAAAATGCAACTAGCTGTTCAAGCCCAAAAGAAACTCCGCTTGAAAAGAATGATTGGCAACGAAGGACCGTAACCGATTGCTATAAATCACATGCAGTATTGGAAATGGCGAGCATTGCATAAATCGCCTGTGAAGCGATAGAAAGGAACGGTGAATTGCTTTGGTTTGATTAACTAAACCTCATTCCCGACCAACAAATACACTTACGACTCAAAATGTGATTCACAGAAGAAATAACATGTAAACCTTTTGCACGTTTTGAGTAAGATCAAAATCATCTACGTCCAACACACAAGCAAAGTTGAAAAAAAAAAAAAAAAAAAAGGGACTGACCTCCTAGACAACTCGATGATACGGGAACGCCTGGCCTGATAAGTGTCGGTGCAACCAAAAACCGCGAGTATTCCACACATGGCTGGCGGCGGAGAGTGCTCGGTCTCTCTCTGAAACCGAGTCTGAGCGCGCGACAGAGACGAAAAGGATAGCAAATGACAGTCGAAGCAGCCAGAAATCAGGCGGCTGTCCTATATTGAGTCCTCTCGATCGCAGCCGTCCATTGTTTCTGACCAATTTTCAAAAGATTCCAGATTCTTGTTTCCAAATACAAAATAACACACTAGGGTTTCGGGCCTCGAATCTATGAGTTGAGTCCTGCCATCTAAAGCGAATAACGCGCGCGTGTGCAGTATCTCGCTAGTAAGACTTAACTAGTATCTCCTTTGTAAGCCCAGTCAAGATTCCATTTAAAATAATAAATTGAAGAATTCCCCACAGATTTCCTCAGTTTGAGCCCATCCACGGAAGAATCAGCCGCGCCCCGCAGATTTTTGTTTCTTTTGCGCGTTGTGGGTCCCATCCTATGCGCACGTTGAACTTTCCAATGGCAGCCAGGGCTCTCATTTCTTTTTCGCCACGTCAGCCCACTATGACTGGGAGAATATTCCATGAGGGCTTGAATCTTCTCTCCATTTTTTAATGGTGAAATTTCTAGTTTTATCTGTGATGTATAATAAGGTCTGAATTAATTTATAAGATACATTTTTTGGAAGTTTTCATTTTTCTCCATTGTTGTTCTCCTGAAATTGTATTTTCGTGGAAAATGAAAATAAAAACTTATAATTTGAATTTCTATGTGATTTTCACTTGACTCATATTAAGAAGGTGAAATAAAAAGGAACAATATTCACTATTTGTGGCCTTTAGACTCTTTTGCAAGGAAAAAATAAAGCCAAATACTTAAAGTAACCACACAAGTTTATGTCGGAAAAGGTTTTTTGTGGAGATGCAAAAGAATTCCAAAAATTCTTAGATGCTTCTATTAGTTTTTCAAATTGCTATATCCAGCATGTTATTGTTTGCAAGCATTGTTGTTAGACTTATAACATGTTACCGAAAGACAAAACTTCTTAATGAAAGCAAAAGAATTAGAGAACGATCACATTTCATGTGAGCTTCACATAGGAAATTCTTTGCTTTGTAAGGATTGAACAAAGAAACTTGCATATAATGTAAGTCAAATTAACTTCCTTCCACGGTGCGCTGACTTGAATTTCCTAAGTTCACATTCATGTTTTTACTTATCTTTTGAATGATTCACGGGACTGAAAAACAATAAAGGAATGTGAATGCTCAAAAAGGCTAAGCACAGGGGAGGCAAGGCAAGGGAACATTATAAAGCATCAATAGACACAAATGTTTACGCTTGCCTCTTTTTCTTCACACAGCCCAACGTTCTAACTTCATGCAGCACATTGACTTTTCACCAGCACACGGGTTTTATCTTTGAATTTCTAGCAACTTGAATATGTTTTTTGCGGGTATATTATGACCAAAATCCTAAGGTCACAGAAAACTTTCATTTTTACCACAATTAAGGATTTTGTTACTACAAAGTACTTATCCACTAAATCCAGGGCTGCATTAGACCCGTAATGTCTTCAAGTTGTGAGCCCGAGGTTCTCTCCAGGCCTGATGACAGACAACTGTTGTCGTTTGAATGGAGTAAGTCTATGCAAGTTGATGTCAAGTTTATATTTGTGTTGGGCCGTTATACGGCCTAACATATTCGTATTGGGGTTTATATTAGGGTTAGGCCCTTATACAGCCTAACATATTCGTATTTGGGTGTCGAGTTTGGGCCTATCCAACCCAGCCCATTATCGCGTCACACCATCATGTCTTTGACCTATTTGTTTAACAAATAGGTTTATTTTTTCCTATAATCAAGTTTATGAGAAAAGAGGCAATTCCTGAATTTTGTCGTCTAATCTCGATTCCTTAGAGGTTTTCTAATTCTTAAAGTTGAAGATTATAGAAGTTGGTTTTAATATAGTTCAACATGATATTTTTCTCTTTTAGTCAGATAAGTTCTCTTGTTTTTACTTTCCTTGAGCCCATTAAATTGTTCTGTAACACCTGCGAGTGAGAAGACTACATAGCAACTACATGTAGCTACTGTCTAACTATCCAGCGTGGCAGCCACAAGTGACGCGGTTGCCCATGCTTCACTCATTTCTGAACATTCCCCTCAAGCTAAAGGTTGATAAGAATTAATGATATTCAACTTGTCGAGGAGATAAACATGTTGATTTGCTCTTAAAGCTTTGGTAAAAATATTCAATGGCTAGTCTTTTGTTCCAACATGTTGGGTTCTAATGAAGCCATATCTGTCTTTTCTTTAATGAAATGACAATCAACGTTTATGTGCTTAGTTCACTAATGCACCATGAGATTTCTTACTAGCTCCATTGTAGCCTTATTGTCATAATACAAGGTCACTAATCGCAGGACTTCGAATCCCATGTCTCCAGAAGACTTAATAACCAAATAACTTCATATGATGTGAAAGTTATGGCTCAATACTATGCTTTTGTGTAAAAGAGAGATACCATTACTTGTTTCTTGCTTTTCCAAGATATGAGTCCCTCCTTAAGCATAACACAAAAGCTGGTGATTGATTTTCTACCAACTTTACAAGTAGCGTAATTTGAATCACAATATGCTCTCACTTATAACCTCCAAAAAAGGGAGATGAATAAATCAATGCTATGAGAACTCTTCAGGTTTCTTACCAATCTAGTGGTTGCTTCCTAGTGAGATTTCTTGGGTGAATGCATGAATTTGGCCAAATTGTGCACCGTGTAGGAAATGTCAGGTCTAATGATGATGAGATAGTTTAATTTTCCTATAAGCTGCTGATACTTAAGTAATTCACTCAGAAGTGGATTATTATCTCGAGGCACTTGTGCTTCCTGATCATGTTTGAAGGTAGTCAATGACAAGTTAGTGTCCATAAGGTTATCAACCAACTTACTGCCCTAAAGTCTCATCTTATCTATCATCTTAATAATGTACTTGCTTTGACTTAAGTGAATGCCTCTATCATCTCTAAGGACCTCAATCCCAAGAAAACACTTAAGATCTCCCAAGTCCTTGATATGGAGGATTGAATGAAGGTGTGCTTTTAGTTCTTTTACACCCTTAGTATCACTAACAATAATAAGTATATCATCAACAAAAATCATGAGAATGATAATAAGGTTACCACTTCATCTGACAAACAATGAAATGTCATGCATTGAGTCTTGATAACTAGTTGCAAGTAGTGCTTCAGTGAATTTTTCATACCATTGTTTGGCTACTTGCTTAAGCCCGTAAATGGACTTCTTCAAATTGCAAACTTTTTAATTGTTCTTTACTAGATCACCTGGTGGAAGTCTCATGTAGACCTCTTTATCGAGATCCCCTTATAGGAAGGTATTGTTGATGTCCATTTAGTGGATGTCCCATTTATTATAAGTTGTCAAGGAAAGAAATAGCACACCTAATTGTGATATGCTTTACAACTAAAATGAAGATTTCATTCTTTTAGCACACCTAATTGTGATATGCTTTACAACTAGAATCCACTCATTCTTTTTGACTATATCTTTTTGCTATCAATCTTGCCCTATACCTTTTCATTAATCTGTTAGCCTTATACTTGATCTTGTATACCCATTTACAATCAATGGGTTTTCTTTCCTAAGGTAGGTTTGCTATCTCCCTTGTGTGGGTTGCCTCCAAGGGCTTGATCTCCTATTCCATAGCCTCTTGTCATCTAGGATTGTCAATTGCCTTATGGTGATGGGTTGGCTCAACATCAACAAAAATGGATGCAATAAAATTTTGGCTATCTAATGGGAGGTGGTCATATGAGATGTAGGTCGAATAAGCGTAAAATAAGGATTCTGTTTTGGCTACATTAATGGTAGGATAGATGTAATCTTTTGACCATATAAGTGGTTTGATATTTCTGGTAGAACATCGAGGGGTTATTTGTGGTTGTAAGTCAAGTAGGTCATCTAATGTAAGTACAGTGTCATCAATGTCATCATCAAAAAAGAGTTCAAAAGGTTCAGCTAAAAGTGGTGGTGGTATAAGTGTACGAGTTAATTCTGGTAAGAGAAATATCTCTAATTGGTGGCCATTTAAATCAACCAATATAGGTGGTGAATGTGCAAGGTCATAAGGTATCTCAATATCATTCTTGGAGCCTTTGAAGCACGTTTTGTTAAAGGTACATGCATGGTAGGATATAATTTGGTCTCTACTTGTGAGAAAGGAAAAATGTCCTTATGAAATTTTACATCCCTACTCATAAAGAATTTATTTTTTTCAAGGTCATACAGCCTATAACCCTTTTGAACTTGAACATATCCCATAAAGAAGCTAGGGATTGCTTGAGGGCAAATTTGTCCTTTGGTCTTAGGGTGGTAGTATGATATAAACACCCAAAGATACAAAGATGTGAGAATTTATGTAACTTTCCAAAAAGTTTTTCAAATGGTGTGTTTCCAAGCAAGACCATGGATGATATTTTATTGATGAGATAGGTAGTCATAAGTATATACTTTCCCCAAAATTTGTCAAGCATTAAGCTTTAAAACTTCAAAGCTCGCGCATCATCCAAAATATGACAATGTTTGCACTTAACTACACCACTTTGTTGGTGTGTGCACACATGAATTTTCATGTCTAATGCCGCGAGAGATGATTAATTGTCTTATGTGTTGGTTGAAAAAATCAAATGTATTGTCAATTCTAACGCACTTGACCTCTGTGTCAAACTAGTTTCTGTTGGAATATATAGGATCCAACAGTTTTTAACCAAGTTAAGGAATTCTTACAACCGTGAATAAGTTTCACTCTTGACTTTCATTAGGAATGTCCAAGTTTCATGTGAAAAGTCATCAACTAGAGTGAGAAAATATCATAACCCATCATGATTGGGGATTCTATAAGGTCTTTAAACATCTACATGAACTAGGTTAAAAATCCGTTGTGTTGTATGATCACACACAGGAAAAGGATTGTGAGTCTATTCTGAAAGAGGACAAATCATGCAAAGCTCATGTTAAAAGAATTTTGCATATTTAAAGTCATTAGTATATTGAAATTTCTCATCGAATATATGTCCAAGACTACAATGCCTAAGTTTGGAATTTAAAACATTACATGTTAACATTGTATTTACAAAAGATAGGATATGCTCTAAAAGTTATATGACATCTTTCCTATCGGAACATGTGACAAAATAGTAGAGGCCATTTTTAATTTTACCGAGGCCTTTGACTTCACTCGTCTAAAGGTCTTAAAACACATGAAATTCAGCATAAAATATGATGCAACATTTATTTTCATGGAAAAATTTTAAGGTAGATATGAGATTAAATTTAAAATTTGATGAATATAGCACTATGCTTAATTTCAAGGTTTTGGATATGCATTTATTAACAAATATTTGTTACCAATGCATTATCACCATTTGAAAATTTAACTTTCCTAAATATAAAAGAACATGGAACAATTAAATTCAAGTATAACAAATTTGCAATAATATAGTCACTAGTACTAGAATCAATTATTCAATATTTTTTTAGAAAGTTGGACATACCTACCAAGTAAGCTTGGCCATCCTAATTTTTTTTTAAGAAATTTCATGAATCGTTAATAATCTATTAGTGATAAAGACATTGTCTAGGTCGTGTGTCACCAAATTGGCTTTGGTCTCTTCCTTGTAATTTATGTGCCCAAAGGATAGTCATGAAGTTTGTAGCATTCCTTTTTTCCATGCCCATATCCCTTGCAATAATCACATTGTGGGTCTGTCACTCGATAGCATTTCTCCTTTGTATGGCCCTTTTTTTCACAAATGGCATATTTGTCATTTTCTCTTCTCTAAACAACCAGTTGTTTTGTGTTGCCTTTAGTGTAAATGACATGTTGTTTACTATATAGCTCTCATAAATGGCATGTTTGCTACAAGTCGTTCAACATTTAAAGTCAACCTCATAAGTGCGCCAGTTACAATAACTCATAACCTACCTTTTAAGGTTGTTGCGTTGACATGATTTTTCACTGTAACAAATGCAAATTCTCCAGTTGTCTTCCTCGATGAGCTTCACCTATTTTCGGCCTTACAAATCATTAAATACACTTGCAAAAGGTCCAAAAAAGGCTACATAACCAAAAATCTGCTCCCTTAGCAGCAAATAACACTCATAGCTCTGAAGAAACTGATAGAACTTCATCTCATCTTCATGCTCTCACCAAGGCCTTCTAAGCTCAATTAAAGAGTTGAATTCATTCCAAAGCTACTTCAATCGACCAAATAGGTTGAAATTGACTTACCCCCTTACCGAATTAAGCACAATTCAGTAGTTAGGTTAAAAATCCAAAATAGGTCAACTTGTTGGTACCAAGCATGAAGCTTTGTGCACATTTCAACCCCATTTTTGGTATAAAGTAATCCATCATGGAGGTGATCACTGATGGAGTTTAGAATCCACCCACAACAAAGATCATTGCAGCGTTTCCATTGCTTTTGGGTTTAGGCATTGTGTAGGATTTATCGACGAACATGAATTTGTTCTTAATTGATAGGGCAATTGTCATTGTCTCACTCTAGGTTGCATAATTCAAGCTTCCAACAACCTTAATTGCTACAAGCGTCATCAAATTGGTGTCTCTAGGTGGCAAATAGAGGGGATCAAAATAAACTAGGGTTTAAACCCTATTATCTGGCTCTTGCGGTGGTGGAGTGGCCGAAGGTGTGTGATGGTAAGTGCGAAAACCAATTCTACTTCCGTCACTGCAATGTGGCAACACGTAAGGCGCAATTTGGCTAGAATCTGCTATCTCAACAATCAAAGTAGAGTTGATTCAAAAGCAACGTCATTGAAGGTCAAATCAAAGGAAGAAAACGATGTCATTGCAAGTTTTGCACGACGATGCCATTTTGTTGTTCAAAGCATGTGACATCATTTTGGAAGTTGATAATTCCAATTGATGAATGATGTTATTGTACTTAAGGTTAAGAGAGAATAAAAAATGTTGTCGTTTTGGCTTCATCATTTTAGGAGAGATTAGACAACCCAAAACTACGCCGTTTTGTTTAGGTATGATTTAACGGAATAGGGTTACCATCCAGTTGGATGAAAAAAACATCGAAAGGCCTTTTTGCAATCGGTTTTGATCGGAAAGTAGCTAGAAAGCTTCGATTTATGCGTTGTGAGTGGAAGCAAATTTGGATCGAAAGAAACATATGAGTTTTAAGCTCGATTCATGAATAACATGGTTTAGAAAACCTGAGCTCTTGATGCCATGTCAAAATACACTAGTATTTTGGGTGAACAAATACTAAACGGGTAGCTGTTCCCATGATAAGTTTTTTATGAAATATTTTTGACGCGCTATCATTGCTTTTTCACTACTCTAAATATCAATCACTGAACTTTGAAGATTGAGACATAAAATTGTAAATGCTGAGTCAATTTTGTAAGAGTTTTGTTTCTGTTATTTTCGAGTTGTAATTGTTCACACAGCAATATAGACACAGCATTCCAGCAAGCTATCGTTCTCTTTTTTCCTTCGCTGCAAACCATAAACTCCACGCATTTTTCTTCAAACTGATCACATTAAACATCCACATGAGTGTTCTGAATCCAATAGATTTTAGCAATGCAATTTTCCTTTATTTTACCCTCTTCGATTCCGTTAAATCATACCTTAACTGCTGCAACTTAGAGATAGGTGTAAAAGATCCTGTCCCCGCTTTGACCAAACTAGCAAAGTCAACGCTTTTTTTCTGCCTTTCCATTATCTGCACCATGTACTACTCTGATTACTGAAAAATTCCAAGAAACATTTATAACCCTTCTAAAGTTGCAGCCGGAATTGCTAAAGAGAGAAATAATAGAAAAGGGATAGAAAAACTGGGAATGTCACAATTACATTTATTTGGTTATTGGGGAACTTGGATCCAACCAAGTTGGATTACCTTGTTCTCTAAATCCATCAACTATTTAGCCGATTCAATGTACGCACACATATTCTGTTTTGCATGCTTCAAGAGGATGCCAAATGTTCCTTGGGCCTTAGCCTGAGTTGTTCCCATTAGCAGCCATGGAGGCTTGTGCATCATTTCCAAGAAGCATCTCGGGAAGCTGGCAAGTTGTCCAGAAGCCAAATACCCCACGCACTCAAAGTCAACTTTTCAAAACTTTGAATTGATCAAAAGTCGGCTAATGAGCTGCCAGAGAAAAGAAAAATAAAATGAAAGGGATGACTCTAATGATAAAACTTCTTAGCTTATATGCTTATATGACAAGACTTTTTCACTTTTACTTTTTCAATCACCCTAGAGAACAGATTGGCATGCTTGAGGCCTCATGGTTTAACATTTTCATTTTCTAAAGGCTACCAAAATGGAAAGGAACTATTGTATGGTAATACTGACCTTCGTGATCACAAGCCACCTTTCCCTCCAAAGCCATTTTGCTCTATTTCTGAAGGCCTGCAAGCATGCTAATGGTTGTTGCATCAATTGAGTAGGAACTGGAAACATGGGTTCGAGCTGATAGCTCTTGTGCCACATATCTCATGGTGGGTCGTGACTCTGGATTGGCGCGCACGCACATTAAGGCTATGGTCACCACCAATGCCACCTCCTGTGCAATTTGGCCTGTTGGTGGTGGGAGTCCTTGGTCCAACACATCCTTTAGAAGAACTTCTGTGCCATCCAAAATAGATGTTGCTGTTACTGATTTGGAAGATGTCAAGGAAGATAGAAGATCCCTTGGATGCTTTCCCATCATAACTTCTAAAGCTACCACACCAAAGCTATAAACATCACATTTATCTGTTATCCGCATTGTAAGGGCAAGTTCTGCACATCAATAAAACAAAATCAACATCTCTTTGATAACAGTTAAAATATGAACATGAATACGTATAAATTAGCCATAGGATAACAAAAAAGACTGCCTGATATGAGAAACCCCTTTTTTGATTTTAGGAAACTTTTTGAACTATAAACTTGTATTCTGTTGAACTTGTCAAGTTCTATACTCTACCACCTAAGACAGTCGCTTTCGCCTGCGTCCTACTCATCCTGTATAATTGTTGATGGAAAGCATCCTGTCCTGAGGAAAATGACTGAGCTGACAGCAACATAAAAACAGAAATTAGATTATTATCTTACCTGGGGCCATGTAGCCATAAGATCCAGCAATTGTTGTCCAATTACTTGTATCTGGATTCAACAATCTTGCAATTCCAAAGTCTGAAAGCCGTGGCTCAAACTCTGATTCAAGCAATATATTGTTCACAGTCACATCTCGGTGCACAATTGGGGGAGAGCAGTCATGGTGCAAGTAAGACATTGCATGAGCCACTCCTCGCACAATTCTCACCCTCGCAACCCAGTCCAGTTCTACTTTCCCTTCTACCCCGTACAATACGTTTCCCAAACTGCCTTTCTCTACATATTCATAAACCAAGTACATGCACCCCCTGATGGAACAAAATCCATAAAGCTTGATAATATTGCGATGCCTAACTTCTGTCAGCATACGGATCTCATTCTCAAAACTCTTGCTACTGGCTGTTGGGATGTCATTAGAGTCTGACATGTTAAGTCTTTTAACTGCAACAACCTGTCCTGTTAGCAATGCTGCTTTGTAAACGCTTCCAAATCCTCCTTTTCCAATACAGTATCTTTCATCAAAGTTCTCAGTGACCTTCACGATATCCCCAAATGTGAATTTACCCTCTCTTTCCCATATCATCAACTCCGCCTTCTCATCATTCAGTCCAGTTCTTCTGCTACCTTCATTGAGTTTGTTCTTCCGGTAAAATATTACGAGTCCTACAACAATGGATGCTATCAGTAATAGGCCACATACAGGAATGAGGACAGCCAAAAGAATCGTAGTGGAGTGCTTTTTCTTTCTGGATTCTATGTAACAAGGAGTTATTCCTTCTACATCTCCACATAAACCTGAATTTCCAGCATAAGCATTTGCAGGTGCTCCTTCAAAAACTGCACTGGTTGGGATTGGGCCTGTTAAGTTGTTGTAGGAAAAGTCAACAGAGCTGTTACGTAAACTAATCATTTCGGTAAATGAAGACGGAATCTCCCCTGAAAGTCGGTTATGCGAAACATTAAAACTCTCTAATGATACAAGCTTTGCAAGGCTACGAGGGATAGTTCCTGAGAGTAAATTGCTGCTAACGTCAAACAAGTACTGCAATGTCATTAAGTTACCCAGCTCAAATGGTATTTCACCTGACAGGTTATTGTTGCTTAAGTCCAAGCTCAATAGTTTGTCGAAATTCCCAAGTTCTCTTGGTGTCTTCCCTGTCAAACTGTTCCTAGACATATCAAGATGTTGAAGTTCACTCAAACTGCCTAGACTAACAGGAATATTTCCCGTCAAATGATTCCGGCTCAGATTGAGCTTGTACAGCAGGCTTAGATTTCCAAGTACACTTGGAATCTCCCCAGACAATTCGTTGGAGTCTAGTTCTAAAACATGCAGTTGAGTCAACTTTCCAAGGTTTGCTGGGATTATTCCTTTGATTCGGTTTCTGCCCATCTGCAAATTGGTTAGAGATTCACATTTTCCCCACTCTGTTGAGATTTGACCAAAAAATTGATTGTCGCTAAGAGAAATGAAATAAAGGTTTGGATGAACTCCAAATGCATCTGTAATGTCACCTTCAAATCGGTTCTGTTCAATCCGTACTCTACTCAGTTGTGAGCAACTTTTCAAGCACTTTGGCAATGGCCCTGTAAAGTTGTTGCCATTGACTGTGATATTTATAAGAGTAAAGTTACTGCACAATTCAGGTGGCAATTCTCCAGAGAAACTGTTGTTTGCAAAGCTAACAGAAATCAAAGGACTATACCTCCCAAGGTCACTAGGAATGGTGCCCCACAAGTTGTTGGTGTAAAGGGAGATAAACGCTAAATTCTTGAGACCAGAAATTGTGTCTGGAATTTCCCCATCCAATTGGTTTGTGCTTAGATCAAGAGTTTCCAGCAGTGTCATATTTCCAATCTCCGGTGGGATTGTGCCAGTGAGATTGTTGGAAAAAAGTTGTAAGGCTTGAAGGTTTGTGAGATTCCCCACAGTTGGAGGAATTGGACCAGAGAGTTGGTTTTTTGAAATGTCTAATTCAATCAAATCTTTCAGGTTGCCAATCTGAGAGGGAATAGAGCCGGAAAATTGGTTAACATACAAAAAAAGGTACTGGAGCTTTGTCAACAGGCCTATTTCTGGTGGAATTTTTCCCCTAAAAGAATTATCCTGAAGTTGCAGAGAGGTTAACTGGGTCCAATTGGTAAGGAAATACGGTGAGATCACACCAGAAAGCAAATTGCTAGATAAACCAAATTCTGTCATTTGAGTCAGGTTTGTCAAGGACAAAGGCAATTCCCCAGTGAACTTATTTTCAGCCAAGGCCAAAATGGTGACGTTACTACAAAGCCCAAGCTCAGAAGGAATTGTTGAATTCAAGCCATTCATTCTAAGATCGAGTTTCTGGAGCTCCTTGAGATGGCCTATTGAAGAAGGAATTCTCCCTATTAATGAATTGTTGTACATTTCTATGATTTCAAGATTGACCATTTCTCCAATATCATTAGGAATTAGACCACTGAAATTATTACGTCCAAGAAGAAGATGTTTGAGGTGGGAAAGTTGCGAAATGTTTGGTGACACTGGTCCTTGGAATTTATTATCAGTAAGATTAAGGTATTCAAGCTTGCTCAGATTGGCAAATACCACTTCTGGGACTGGTCCGGTCAATTGATTCAGGGACAAATCCAAAAATGTCAAGTTCTGACAATCAAGTATAAATTCTGGGAAACGGGAACTAAGTTCATTCTGGTAAAAGCTAAGATAGGTCAATAAAGGCATGCCAGAAAATTTAGACCAGTCAGGACTTACTAAGAAGTTTGATCCAAGGTCTAAATGCCATACCTTCTTAAGATTGGTAAACTGGTATGGGATTGCACCCTGAAGGTAGTTGTCCAGAAAACTTACGTATTGAAGCTCCGTTAACCAGCCGACCTCTGGAGGTATTGGTCCGCTCAGATTGTTGTGGCTGAAGTCTAAGAGGGTGAGGTTGAGGAATGGAGTGAAGTTGAAGTGTTGTAGTGTTCCATTAAGCTTGGCACCTGAAAGGTTTATTTCAGAAACTGTTCCGGTTGCATCACATGCAATGTTTGTCCAGTTGCAAAGCTTGTTGACGTTGGTGAGGGACCATGAAGTGAAATTGGCGGGAGGGGAAAGGCTGTTTTTCCACTTGACAAGAGTTTCTGCTTGTGCTGCTGGGGATGCTGTGATCTGTAACGGAAGTAAGGAGAACAAGAAAACGCAGAAGAGAAGCAGAGGCTTGGGATATCTTGCCATGCCTGTCTTTTGACTTTCACATGTTTTCTGATCTGGGTTCAATGTATTGTAGCGGAGAGAACCAGAGAGAGAAGGAAACAAGAAAATGTAAAAGCGATAAGCTCCATAGCAAAATCCCAACATCTCGGTTTACTGGATATGCAGAAATATCTCCATAGATGGGAAACAGAGCTCCTTTGACTTCACTATTCCCCAGACTATGTTCAAGTAAGGCGGCTTCTTATTGCTTTACTGTCTCTTATCCGGCAATGACTTCCTTACGCTGTCGATGAGATTGGGATATCGTTTCCCTAACTCCTTTTTGTTTATTACTAAACGGAGCTTTTAGAACAGTCAAAGGCCAGATTAACGCATAAGCATTCAACCCCAACCTAACCTGAGCAGATTTTTCCTTTTTTTAAGTACTGAGCAATTTGATATTGTTAAAAAGAAGAAATCCTATGGTACCTTTAAATATTACCACTTGCATGGCTTGATTCACAAAACAAATTATTTGATTAAGCTATTCTTCACGTGAAACCAGACAAAGAGACCTATAAAGATTCCTTTTTTTAGTAAAGGGACTTGTTTTCTAAGCAAAGACCTCTACAGTGTCAACCTCACTGGTCTGTTTTAATGTCTTCAAACGGATTATTGGGGTATGATTAGTCCTATCGCATTCATTCCAAACCTGCAACTTGCAGACAGTAGGATTACTTGGCCCCGTCTGCAAGTTGCAGGTTTGGGAATGATAAGTTTTTGAGTGGACAAAAGAAATCCACACCGACTTCGTCAAAGGCCGGCGTTTGAATGAACATGTTAGATGGAGATGGGAGAGAGAATTTGACAAATATGGGCGTCTAACCGCAAAATCACCAATGCGACTGAGAGAAGATGGTGAGTTTGTAGGCATACATTTGTTTGTACAGTGTTTTTCTCTTATTTAGCCTGCAGACTTTTATGGCAGCTAACATTCTTTGACTTGAATCTGTATTTAAGTTTTGCCTTGGACTTGATGTGAACCGAGGAAATCCCTTCATTATTTTTTTAAAAACTTGCATTTAAAAAATAATTTGTGAAGGTTCATCAGCCCCATCCAGACTCGGAGAGGATAGGATGGCCCTGATATACATAAATAAGTACATCAAAAGGTGTAGTTTTGCACAGTAGGGGCAAAATGACATTGTTTCGTTCCAAGATAAACTTGGGTAGATTTGCACAAGGACAAACTCATGCATGCCTTTTGATTTGATGTTGTGTCTAAACTACGAAAGAAACTGAAGAAAAATTGAATAAAAAATAGTGAAGATAGCGATAGATTGCCTGAGTTTTTTGGACCCAATGTGGACGTAAGAGCAGTTTTGCTCGACCACCTTAAATTTCTTATCTTATATGCATTTGTTTGGGGCTCAAATTTCTTGGCTCTCGATATGCCAACAAGGAAATGGAAAAAGACCACCAAACTATTTTTTCCATTTTATACATATGGAACTTTCAATTGAGGAGGGCAGATGACTTAGGCTCTCTGTTTTATCATTTTGGGACTTAGTATTTGCGAATTACCTTCTCATTTTCATAAAGTTGAAGAAGAAAACTAAGCCCACCTTGTGATTGAAAGGTCGATATTGTTAATTAAAAAATCTCAACTACTATGAATCTCTATGCATTTCAAGATTGTGGATATTCAGTTCTCACTGTGGACGGTATCTGCCAATGCAAAGGAGCCTAATCCAAACTTTCAATGACCATATGAAATTGCAGTAAAGAAAAGATGGGGAAAATTCTATTCTACAATGGCGTGCCACGAAACTCTAATCAATATTTAAACGCCTGGATTAAGACATCTACAGACTTTTAAGCATATAAAAGTGTCAAAGAGAGTAAATTGTTGTGAGTATAAGGACTGCTTTACCCTAACATCTGCAGGCAATGAGAACTTATTTATGGAATCATACGGGACAATTTCCATCAAAGTGAGGCCTACGGTTTAGCAGCCAGGGTTTAGAGAATGTAGCCATGAGAAAGGTTTAAAATTGTGGGACCTAAGGACCTCTAAAAATTTCCCTCTTAGTAAAGGGATTTGTGTTCCAATTTCATTATCATTAGATTGTTTTAATGTCCTCAAACTTATTATCGGGTAATGATTAGTCTTATACTATTTGTTAATCTTTTGTCAAAACTATGAAACAAAACAAAGAGTCTCCCATAAACACATCCTTAATTATCTCCTCACTACATAGAACTTTTATGTAATAGAAAGTAAAATGACAGTAAACCAAAGCGTTTTATTTCCTAAAGTCACTGAGAAGTTCTATTCTCTATTTCCAAATAGTCATGCTAACCTTTTTCTGTTCTTCCTATCTAAATGTTGCATGTTTGGTGAGGATGGAGTTTGGGTGACAAAAAGACAATCTACACCCACTTAATTAAAGGTTCAGAATATGAATAAACATGTTGGATGAAGATGGGAGATAAAATTTGGTGAACACAAAGTCGTCTTGACATACTCTTATATGGAAGTCGTATATATTTATTTGTAGTCCGTTTTTCTATGCCTGCAGACTTTTGTGGTAGCTTTATTCTTTGATTTGAATCTGCGTTTAATTTTTTTCTTGGACTTGATGTGAACCGATAGTATTTCTTTAGAAGTTGACAAAAACTTGCATTTAGATAATAATTTTTATCTACACCATTCAGACTCAAAGAGGATAGGATGGCTTAGATATATGCGTTATGAGGTCGCTAGTTTTGTAGTGAGTGTAAAAAGTGTAGTTTTGCCAATGGAAGCAAAACGATGATGTTTTGTTTCAACATATAGTTGGGGCAAATTTATACATACAATGGAAACTCATGTGTTTCATTCATAATTTTGTTGAAATGATGTGACTTGACTTACGTCTACCTAAACTAAGAGCAATGAAGAAAAATTGATTGAAAAATAGTAAAAGTAGTGAGAGATTAGTTGGGGTTTTTCCAATTGATGGTGAATGTAAGATTGTTTTTGGGCAAACCACCTTTAGTTTCCTATTTTGAATGTGTTTTCTTGGTTTATTCACATATTTCTTAGCTTTCAATATACTAACAAGGACGCAGAAAAAGCTGTTAGGACCGGCCTTAAAAGAGGGCACGTGGCTGCTAAAGGGCAAAATGGATAAATTACAAACGGGCAAAATAGGCAAAAGACCAAAAAAAAACAAAAGAAGTAGAGAAAAAGGAGGAGGAGAAAGGAAGAGAAAGGAAGAGACAGGAAGAGACAGGAAGAAGGGGATGCAGAAACTGTTTTGTATCTTCTTTCATTTGTAATGTAGTTGTTTATCATTCCAGCATAGTTTGCCTTGTATTTCAGTAGCTGCAGAACTTGTTGTGCTAGAGTTTCGTTAATTGTAGTCTGTGTTGTGGCTTGAACTACATTATTGTATTCAAGAAAGTGCTCATGAAACAAGGGAAACTCCGTCAAAATTCTCCTAGATTTGTGTTTTTCTTATTGTGGTGAAATCTTGGTCTTAACAAAGGTATCCAGAGTCATTGATCTGGCGAACCCCACCTCCATCCGCACCTGTGCCCAAACAATGGCCGACCATGACCTTTGCTTGCAACGCTTGGAGACCCGCTTTGACCAAATGCTTGCTCTCCTCCAACAGCCAACCCCTGCCTCCACTCAACCTTTGCCTGATCCAGCAGCTCCCATTACCGAACCTACCTAACTGGAACAAACATACCCGGTGGATCCATCACCTCCCGCTGCTCTGACTCTACTACCGGTCACTACCGCCGATCGCACCTAGATCGTTCCGGACGTTCCCTCTTCATTTGTCACCGTGGAAGACTTGGACGGCAACCCACTGTCGTCCCCCGGCCCCCCAGTGGTAGTTCTTTACACCGGCGCCTTCGGGTTGCCCCAATCTGGCCTTGAACCGCCTCCAGCCTTGGACGCTGGCACTTCAGCCACTCTTGCACTTCCACCAGTGCCCCCCCGAGGTGACCCACTGCCTAAAGGTAGGCTAGAGGACATAAAACAACAAACACGAGACAAAATAAACAACGAAAAGTTTTTATGTGGTTTGGCAAATTTAAGCCTACATCCACGGGAAATAATTTTACTGCAGTTGTGGAGAAAAAGTTTACGGAACTTAGCTCTCGACCTTGAATCTTGACACCATTTCTAGCGCTCAATTTTCTGTATCTTAAGAGTTTTAGCTCACAAAATACTCTCTACACTCTCCCATGTGCTGCTCTGCCTCCACCTATCTTATGCTACTTACAACTCCCACATTTACTTTCTAAGCAAAGCTCTTCAGCAACTTGCACTTCATTGGTAGGAAAGCTTCCTTATTGGTAGAACTTGAAGCAAGCAACCACCTTCATGACAGCCACAATGTCTTCTGAAATTTTCCTCTTATCTCAGCTACAATAGACTCGGCATTTAAAATTCAGCTATTTATTTCTATTAGCTGCTTTACGCTGTGTTGGTGAGTTTCTTACACCATATGGAAGGTTGTGAATCACGGCTTCAACATCTATGCACTTTAAGATTGTGGATATTCAGTTCTCACCATGAATGGAATCTGCCAAAGCATCGGCGTGCCAAGAAACTCCAATCATATTTAAATACTTGGATTAAGACATTTATAGATATTTTGGCATATGAGACAATGTATTTGTTTGGGCATGAGCTTATGTGGCAACCACGACTTATGTGACTGTGTTAACACAGTTGGTGTTGTGGGCCTTGCTCTCTCCCCCTCTATATGTATGTTATTGGGTATGAGACTATCTTGTGGGTCTAGCCCGTTCTATTCTTTTCCTATTAGTTTGGAAGACACATGATTCTTTCTTTTTTGAGAACTTTGAATATACTTGCTTTAAAGCATTTCTCTCAAATCTCCACTGCATCATGGTTTGCTGCACTTCAACTAATATGTTCTTCAGCTTTTTCTTCATCTTTTCTCTTGGTTAGCTTCGTTTTTCAATTACTTCATGTTATATATACATTGTGAGGGGTATTATGGGAAAACAAATATCTAGTTAGAAGACACTTGCATTTTTTTCCATTTAAGTTGGATTTCTCATTGGTTTTTAGTTTTTGAAACAACATCTCACCAACTTAAATTGCAACTCATCATTTTTTATGATTCTACCCCTTGCTATTTTTCAATTTACAAACTATGCCATTTTGACTAGTGATTTTATGATTTTGCAATGATAGAATTGTAATCCCTACTGTTATCCATACTATCTCTCTCCCATAAACATGCCCGAATCTAGTTTGGTTACCAATCTCCTCAAGAATGACTCCAACTATGATTTATGGAGTCATTAGGTCTGAAATCAATTGATGGGAAAAAAATAAGTGGGGCTATGTTGATGGAAGTATTCCCATCCGAAGAAAGATGCCAAAAAAGGCTCTTTTTTACCAATCTTAGGTTGCTCTCATTAGTTGGTTTGAGAAATCAATAGACCCGTCTTTAGTTTCATTCATCTTTTAGAAAGGGAATGTAAAATTGTTTGGGACCATTTCAAGGAGAGATTTAAGGAAGTCCCTTTCACCCAATGATTTAATCTTAGACAAAAACAATTTGAGAATCAACTTGCAAGAACTTCCATGACTAATTATTACTTAAAACTTTTTGATTGGTGGGTTGAAATACAAACTATTAAGACTCCTATTTGTTGCAAATTTAGGGGTTATAGTTGTGGAGTAAATGAACATCTAAACAAGAGAACAAAGGACCATAACTTGATGAATTTTCTAATGGGTTTACTTAAAGCTTTCTAGAATTTTAGGACCAATGTCCTATCCAAAGACCCTTTTCCATCAATTAGCAAGACATTTAATTTTGCAAAGGAAGATTGAACACCAATGCCATAACAATGAAACTAAAGGGAGGAACTTTGAAAGTGTTGCTCTTGCAACTTTCTATCACACCTAGAATTTGCATCAAAATTTTCAAAACTTTTCACAAGCTACTACTGTTAATGTTGGAGTGAAACTATACTCTAAAGGGTGAGCTATCTACACCCATTGTCACAAGCATGAACATAGCAAAGAGAAGTGTTACCAAGTGGTTGGTTTCCCTTTTATTTGGCTATCCAAAGGGAAATGAAAACAAATTGGGTAGATTTTTCAAGTTAAAGGAGGAAACCAAGAAAATTCTCAATGTGGTTCATCCAATGCTATTGGACAAAATTTCTCTAGTAGGACAAATGATGGGGACAATATGTTGGGTCAACAATGCCCTGTGTGTTTCACCTAGGTGCTCATGGCCCAATACTTGTACAATACAAACCAAACTCTTATAGGTTTCGGCAACAATTAGGATCCAATCTTTATGGATTGCATCATAACAAGCCTCTCTTCATGAGTAACCAAACTTGATCCAGCATGAAAGGTCCCTAATTACCTAAGAAGGGGGTTGAATTAGGTAATAAAGGCTACAAATTTTCTTTTTAATTATTTCTTTTGGCTAATCACAATTAATTAAAAGAAAATAAACAAACAAGTAGACAGCCAAGGAAAATAGCACACGAAAATTTGGGAGGTGGTTCGGCCCACAAGTTGGCACCTAATCCACTCTGCTTTCATTTCCCCACTAAAGCCCTCTCTCAAAAACGGCTATGAATAAGCCAAATTACAAGGGATTCTCAATCCCCTTTAAACCCAGAATACAAAAATTTCTCTCCCCGAAATTTCCTATTCTATAGTTCTTACAATATCAAATATTAATCAAATACAAAACGTATGATTTCAAAGAAAGTCCTAAATCACAGTTTCTGAATAATAAGCTCTAAATCGATTTACACTTAGACAGATTATCAAATGAAGATCATAGTGTAAAATCAATGCAATAGAACTTAATACAAGCAAGTATGAAACAAAATCACCGAGTAATCAGAGTGGCGTGATTCAGAATTTGTGTTGCACTGCTTGATGTAGCTTTTCGAGAGGTGCCTTTGAAATCAATCGAAGCAAATCCTTTATAGACAAATCCTTAACCTCTTCCCAAAATTCTTGTCAATCCAACAGCTAGATTGCAAGATTTTAGCCATTAACTTCTCTAGGGTTTCCTCGGAATGGAAGGCAAGTAGGAGAGAGGAGATTTGCGCTTTAATTGGAACCTTCGAGTCTTTATGAAACAACGTCATTTCCTTTAATGTTCCAAGTTGAATATAATGCAATCCCTTGTGCTAGAACGTGTTCACTCTTGACTTGTTAAGTCAACCTTTTGCTGATGTAATATATGGCGATTCTTTTGCCATACACTTGTTATGACTAATCCGTATTGTTATACCAATAATATGCTATTTCTAACCATAATTAATTCCAACAATATTTGAATGATTATATCTATAAATGTAAAATTCAAATGACATTAACTCTCATAAATATTCCTTTATGATTTGAAAATCAAATCAATCATAATAGAAAGGAAATATTAGTTATATTCAAATCAAATCGTAATTCAATTTACAATAGAACATTTATAGAACAAATCAAATAAAGAAACGAATTTAAAATTTTTGCATTTGTTAAAACCGAATTTTCCCAACACAGCAAACAAGAGTCCATCTTTTGTTGGATTTATGATGCAACCCATGGATCAAATGATGTAGTCTCCAGCAATTATCACGGATCAACTCCAAGGGATGTTTAATGCTTACAATTTGGTACCTCAAATGGACCCATTAAGGAATCACATAGGTACATCACAAACCTCTAAATCTTTTATCATTTATGCATCCATGATTATCAATTTAGGTGTAAATGACCATATTATATGTGATTTAAACTACTTACAATCTTGTTATTCATTCCCACTTGAATCATTACCTATTAAGTCGCCTAATGACACATCTATATACGACACCTGCTTTGGACAAGCTTAATCCACTCCAATGCTTGATTTAAACCAAGTTTTATTCATTCCTTATTTAAAATTTAATCTATTATTTGTTAACATCTGACCATAATTGTATTGTTATTTTTTTATGATTTTTCCATTTTTTGGTATCATACCATTGAGTAGGTGATTGGACTAGGTAAAGTAGAATGAAGATTCTATTTTTCATAACCTAGCTTAGATGACTTTCCTCGCTATATTAATCATATTTTGTACACTATACATTCATTTTTGACTTGTATGAATATAAACAATTCGTAATATTAGTTATAATAGTAGTTATATTTTGTAATATCGTAGGCTTAGGCATAGTTCCTAGAAAACTTATTTTATGCATCGAAAGTGAATAAAATATCTAAAGTTTTTCACATGTTCAATATGCCCATTAGCAAAACAAACACATTTTGAATTCCCACAACATCAAAACATTAGTCACACTAAGTTTGGCCTTATTTATATGGACTTATGAGGTTTTCATAAGACACCTAATTATGATGAGTCATGTTACTTCTTGACTAACGTAGATGATTTTTCACATGCAACATGGACCTTTTTACTGTGCTTTAAGGATTAAGTATTTCTCACCATCCAGTCCTTTGTTTATATGGTTGAAACTTAGCATGGTGCCAAAGTTAAGTACATTCGCTTAGATAATGGTATTGAGTTTTTTTAATTGCATGTATCTCTTTTTTGACTTCTTGTGGAATTATTTATGAAAGTTCTTATGTGTACATTCTCTAATAGAATAGGGTAGTCGAATGTAATCATGTCATTTATTGGATGTCACATATGGCTTGCTTCTTCAAGATAACATGCTTTCACATTTTTGGGAAAAATGCATCCTAACAGCTATATACCTTATTAATAAACTTTTAAGTGCAATACTTAGAAATTGATCTCCTTTTGAGTTATTTTATATCAAACCATCCTCTTTAGATTACTTACAAGTTTTTAGATGGAGATATCATGCATCTATGTTGCACCCAAGGGATAAATTTACCCCCAAGGTAATTCTATGTGTATTTTTTTGTGATCCTTTATTATAAAAAGGTTATCATGTTTATAATTTTGATACTGAAAAGTTTTTTATTGGTTGGAATGTTGTATTCTATGAGTATGACTTCTCTTTCTCCATTAGTTAGACCTTAGAATTAGTTGACCACTAATCCTCATATCAGCACAACCCATGCAAGACATCATTCAAACGCACGATCCTCCACTAGTCAATTTTATGTATATTTTTTAGTGATCCTTCATTATAAAAGGGTTATCAAGTTTATAATTTTGATACTGAAAAGTTTTTTATTAGTTGGAATGTTGTATATGAGTATGACTTTTCTTTCTTTATTAGTTAGACCTTAAAACTAGTTGACCACCAATCCTTAGATCAGCACAACCCATGCAAGACATCATTCAAACGCATGATCCACCATTAGTTAATTTTATGTATAGTTTTTGGTGATCCTTCATTATAAAAAGGTTATTAGGTTTATAATTTTAATATTGAAAAGTTTTTTATTGGTTGGAATATTGTATTCTATGAGTGTGACTTCTCTTTCTCCATTAGTTTGACCCTAGAACTAGTTGACCACTAGTCCTCAGATTAGCATAACTCATGCAAGACATTGTTCACATGCATGATCCACCATTTATCATATTGAAGTCATCTCCAAGGTCATCATCATCACCACCTACAAGCCATGAATAGAACACACTTAATCCTATTCTAAACATAATCAAAAGATCTCATTTAGCATACATCATACCTATATCTTTTGATTTTGTGTCTAAAATATGATCAACTGTGTTCTATTCATGGCTCATTAAGTGGTGATGATGATAACCTTGGAGATGGCTCCAGTATGATGGATGGTAAATCATGTGTTTGGAGGATGTCTTACATGAGTTGTAGTTGATCTAAGGATTAGTGCTTAGTTAGTTCTAAAGTCTAACTAATGGAGAAAGGGAAGTCATAGAGTATAACATCCTAACTAACAAAAACTTTTCACTATTAGGATCATAAACATGATTACCCTTCCATTGAGATTAGGCACTTTGATGTCTCTAATAAATTGTCCTTGGGAAATTGGGCCCTCAACATTGTTGGCTTTAAGGGAATTATGGTGAAAAACCCCAATATAAGGTTTGTAGTAGTTGGATACTAAGCATTCGCCTGAGTTTTACTTAGGTAGATTGGGCCCCTAACCTACATGTTGCCCATGTGTATTGGACTCTTAGCCCATTTGTTGTCCTTGCAAATTAGGCTTCCACCTAACTTGTTATCCATATGGATTAGGCCTTCAATTTGCTAATTTTCCTTGTAGAGTAGGCCCTTAGACTGCTTGTTGTCCAAGTGAATTAGGCCCTTAAATCTAAGCTATTAGTGCAAATTAGGCCCCCAAGGTACTTGTAGCCCTTGTTAATTAGGCCTTTAATTTAGATATGGCCCTTGATAAATGGACCCACAACATGGTGTGGACTTATAGGTAGTGGGCCTTTGCCAAGTGGGCCCCTAACCTATGTGGCAATGGCACTTAATAGGTTGGAATGGCACCACTTGCCATAGAATCAACAATAAGGCAACCCATAGTAAGGGGTGGTCATGGTGGTCATCATAAAACTCACTAGCATCCTTGTGTGATGGCTTGTGGCCATGGGAATGCACAAAATCACTCGTGTGATTCATGTTTGTAAAGGTGTATAGGTTGTTGAGTGACCTATGCCCTTGCTCAATGAACATTAGGTTAGTGGCCAATGGAAGAATGTCAAGGCCTTTCTAAGCACCCTAGGATGGGTCTACTTGTGGTATATGGCTAAAGAACACTTAAGTTAAGGGGTTGACTTGATGAGTTAAGGTTTGGGATGCAATCCAACCCAATTATGTTGTGGATATTTTCTGTTGTTTGGTAGCCACTAAAGGATTGGTCTAACCTATCTAGCTCCTCCATGGTGACATATCCATGGTTTTTGTCTAACACATGCCATATAGGTGTGGTATACGACAACAACACCCAAGGTAGATGGGGGCCCATGGTTGTGAAATGAAGCCCACCTACACGTTAGCAAGATCCATAGTGGTTTTTGTGCATTAACCAAAATGGTGGCATCTCTAATCGGTGACAATGGTGGTAGTGGTAGCAACGCATGGCTAGGTGGGCTTTTTGGGTCATCTACAACACTTGCAACACCCTTAAAATTTCATCTTTGTTTATGCACATAATTTTGATTTCATCTTGAATGGCGCACATATTTTTTAGTTTAGTAGAAGTAGAATCCAACCACACCCAAAATTGTTCCTTTAAGGTGGGTATCATGCTTTTCATTGCTACATTGCTTTAGCCTTTACTTTTACCATTGTTGTTACCCCTATCTATGCCCTTATTTTTATCCCACTCATGCTTTTCATTGCTATCTCTAGATACTATTGTTAAAGCCTAAGCCTACCAAGAACACAATCTCGAAATACTAAAATCCTTAATTGAAAAATGCCTCCTTTATTAATGCAAATCACTCTAGAAAAGAACAATAATCAAGCCACAAGTCTCAAAGCAATCTCAATGAGAAACAATAATCCAAAAACCATAATACAAACTATAAGAATATTAAGCTACTTTTATGAAAGTTATAAGAACATTTAAAACTATGCTAAAGAAACTATTATAATAAAATAAGTTTTCTTTAATGGCGTGACTCTTCTAAAGGATGAGAATGCCTTATGTAAGCATGTTGTCTTAATTGCTCTTAAGTCTTGAAGTCTTAGTTACACTAGGTTTTGGAGTCCTAATTGTTATGGAGTAGGCCTCCTTTTTGAATTATTAATAGGCTAAGCCTAGACTTAATACAAGAAAAGTTCCTTTTGCTTTACCATCTACTTCTTTAAGTTCTTTTTATTTATTACTAAGACAAAGTTGGTAGAACAGTCAAATGTGAGATTAACTCAAAAGCATTCAACTTCATCTCTACTCTAAGCAAGTTATTCTATCTTTCTCTCTCTCTCAACTTCCAATGGAGTTTGATATTTTTAAAATGAAGAAATCCTATTTTATTTGACTCAAAAAACAAATTACTAAGTTTTTCTTCTTGTAAAACCAAACAAAAAGACCTTTAAAGATTAGTTTCTTAGTAAATGGATTTGTATTCTACATAGTCATTCCCATTGGATTGTTTTAATGTGGTCAAATATATTATCAGAGAATGATTACTCTTATACTATTCATTAATCTTTTATCAAAACTAAAAAAACAAAAAAACATGCAAGTTTAAATGAAGGAAATTCTTTTAACTTTTGATCTAACCTTTAACTTGAACTTTAGGCCTTTTAACATAATTTCAAACCCCAAATTAGATCTTACTTTTATCCTCTTGTATGACATTTTACTTTTACGACAAACTCTCAATATGTGCCGGGTAATGAAGACCATAGAGTCCCGCACCAAAGAGTATAGTAAAGTTTAAATTAAAAAGTTTCTTCCAACCAATAAAATTGTTAAACAAAAGAAGTAACACTTGAAGGCTTGGGAGGTTCAAAAACTAATAAATTATTTGAAGCGCATTTTTTTTTTCCCTTTGTTTTGAGGAAAAAGGGTGGATGTTAACATATATTTCTTCAGGCTAATATATTCTCACTTCCTTCTATGCTTTTTGAATCGATAAACTGCAATGTTCCGTTCCACAAAACAAAAAATATACTACTTTGTCTAATTGTTTGTAAAATTTAGTAGAATTTCGACATCTTCACAAAACTTACTCTTGTTTCAAACGCTAATTGTAAATCATGGACAACAAATGATTTTTATTTTTTTTTGGATTTTCTATCATTGAACTTTCTCATGAATTGCTTGTGGGAAGCTATGCAAATCCCTAATGATAAATAAATTCCTTTAAATGATAACATATTGTTTTACTTTTCTTTGTGTTTCTTCAAGCCAACGGAATCTCTGCATTCTTCGTATCTCCCGCTTGGCTCAGCTATTGCCGGGGGGCGCCGGCCGATATCGAAAAGACTGATTTAAGGCAGCTAAACAAAAAATTTACTAAGAATGGAGAAAAGAGCGGTTGGCCGGTTTTAAGAATAAGGGATTGGTCATCCTTGTGTAGTGGGTCACGACGTCGTTGCACTTGTCTTCCCCAAGCCAAAAGCAAAAGACAAAATTCTCTCCTCCGTGATCATCAAAAAGCCGGAAAAGTTTACCGGTGTCGCCAATAATGTCGGCGACCAAGTCCCAAAAATCTACGCGGATCTCGGAGAAGATGAACGGAAGGGTTTGGCTCTACTCAGTCCTGCTCACCCTGCAATATGGTATGCAGCCTTTGATCTCCAAGCGCTTCATCAGGTACCTTCTCTAATTCTTGGACCAATTATCTGATCGAAATGGTTATGTTCAGAAAATAAAGTTTCCGCAATTTTTCATTTTCGTTTTCGTTTTTTATTTTTGGTTTCTTTACTGGTGCTACTTGGAGTGTGGGCAAGTTAGGCGTAGCGTTTTAAATTTGGGATTGATGGGAGTTAAAAAGCTTATGACTTGGTTTTGCGGTTTCGGAAATGCTGATTCGGTTGCCATAGTGGAGCTATCTCCACAATTTAGTTGTTGGTTTGCATGCTGCTTTGCTTCAATTGTAGGCTTTATAGAAGAATTGGTGGTAAACGCCTACAATAGATGGGCGCTCGTGATATGTGGAGCTTATACGAAAGACCCCTTTAAGTATGAAAGCTCTTCGATAGTCCCTCCTGTTTACTAAGATTATCTTGGATTGATACGTGCATTCCGTTATCGAGGTAGTATTCTGGGCTCGGAATATGGAAGCAATTTTTGGTAGACGTTGGAGAATATGTTTGCTCGCTTTTTTTTCAAGGGGTTCGTGGTCTTGTGGGAGCTTTCCTTGAGTATAACATGCCTCATTTGTAACTGTTCTAGATACAACACAAAACTCCTGCTATGTGATAAGGACCCTAGAGTTTTCATTCAGGACATGTTTGATCCGTCGTGATTTTGCTACACGTCATCAGCTATTTGTGTGCACTTTCTTGTAATTTGTTCTTTGTGATGTTTGCTTCTTCTTCCTTTTCCCTTTTTTTTTTTTTTTTCCCTTTAAACTCCCACTTATGAGAATAATGAGCGTAATGTAATTTGCTTCTTCGAAGTTTGCATTGTCGGAGAAGTTACTCTTTGTAGTTCTCTAGCTGCTGGTCAAGAAAACTATTTTTTAAAATCATTCAACTTCTCTTTTTTCTACTAAAATTTCTGAATGTTTAGAGCATCGAAGTTCAGAGTATTGGATAGTCAAGTGAGCGAATTTCTTTAAATTTCTTGCAAAGAACTACCTATTTTACAGTTTTACATTCATTGAAGCATGTAGTATATAATTCCTCACCTCCTCATATTGTTTTCTGCGTTTATTGCTATAAGAAAATAAATCTCCTTTGTTCAATTTTATTACCTTAAATCATGAATAAGTGGTTGTTTTTCTGTACAAGCACATATGAACTGGCACTTATTTTTCTCATTCTTGGTTTTTCTGCAGACGAGAAGTTATTGTGACTTCATCTGTCTTGACATGCGAGATAGCAAAGGTAATGCTTGTACTAGATATGATTTTCTTCTTCCTATCTGTCCTGAGCCTCTTTATATAATTAGTATAGCTATTGTTATTGCTGTATTGTTTTCTGATAGAGAGGAATGTGGTCTTCTCATATTTCCCAGGTTATATTTGCCCTAATTTTCATGGCAAAAGATGGCAGTATAAAGAAAGTATTCAATAACTGGAGTTTGGTTGGTGCATTGACTGCATCAGGACTCCCCGCAGTTATTTATTCGCTGCAAAACATTCTACTGCAGATTTCTTACAAGAATCTTGATTCACTCACATTCTCAATGCTGAATCAGACAAAAATACTTTTCACTGCTTTTTTTACGTACTTGATATTGAGGTATGTCCGAAAGTGGCTTCTCTTTCAATTCTTCTTTTTGTTTTGGTGGGTATGGTAACTCTATCAGTTGTATGGACTACTAGGAACAGAATCTGGAGGGTAAGATATGTTTCTGTTCATCTGGCTGATGCTTTCATGCTATGCTGCATTTAATGTGTAATGTTGATGGAAGATACTGGATTGAGACTTGCAAATGACTTGGTCAATAATTAATGCCTTATGTGCATACACCATTTAGTTTCATGATATGAGATTCTAAGAACCGTGCAGATATTCTAATTGTTGTAGGGGACAAAGATGTCTGCTAGTACCCTATTCCCCCATTTCTTGATGGTGTAAGACTTTCTTTAAGTACCATTTTGTTTTCTTTTTGGTACCCTGTAGACTGTCTTTTCTTGTGGCTTTTAGGATAGTCCTATCTTGCAAGTACTTATCTTTACCCTCATTTGATAACTTTGTCTACATTAGCAACATATAGGGGAGTATGAGCACTTAATGATGCCATTGTCCGTTGTTAATGGATTGCTTATCCTTTGAAGAGAATGTCCATATTTAGAGTTCTATGGTTCATTTTCTCTTTTCCCACAGCTTTACAAATGGAAAATTACTTCTAGAGTTGTGTGCAAATTTTGATCATATGGATGTTTGTTAATGAGAAAATCTCAGTTGTTTTTAGAGACAGAATTGCACATGATTGTTAATCCTGTTACAAAGAGATAAAAAAACATGCTATGCAACTTTGACAAGAATGTAATGATAATTCATTAGCTTCTATAGATATATCCTAGTTAGGTTGTGGTTTTAGACTGTAACTGAGCTAATTTTTGGGACACAATGTGCAGGCACAAGCAATCAATTCAACAAATTGGAGCCCTATTTTTGTTGATTGTTGCAGCTGTCCTTCTAAGCGTTGGTGAAGGCTCTAGCAAAGCATCGAGTAATGGCAATGCTGATCAGAAATTATTTTATGGGATTGTTCCTGTTTTGGTTGCTTCTGTACTCTCTGGACTGGCTTCTGCCTTGTGTCAATGGGCTTCTCAGGTTAGCAGAACATTTCGCTTTCTCTGATTTGAGTGACTGTGTATTTGTCAATTTCTTCCGTCATTACGTTTTCTTCTATGCAGGTAAAGAAACATTCATCATATCTGATGACTGTAGAAATGTCTTTTGTTGGAAGCATGTGCCTGTTGCTCGGCACCTCTAAGTCTCCAGATGGAGAAACTATCAGACGACATGGATTCTTTTATGGCTGGACTCCTCTAACTCTGGTAATGAACTTCTTTCTCTATTACGAGACTGCCAAAATCTAACAATGTTTATGCTGGTCTTTCTATGACTTTGCTGTTGAAGTAGCACCTACCTAGGTACTACTATGACTGTCTGATAGTTTGTAGGACCCTAAAGTGGGAAGAATTTACAGTTTATATTAATGACTGTAACACTCTTGCTTACAGCTGTCAGTTTGAAGCAGAAAAATTTGTCACATGCCTTTCAATCATCTTCCTTTTGTTCATTTTCTAGATAGGCTAGACTTAGCTTGTCGATTTGCTGACTAAAAGCTGAACCTTATACATAAAGTTGATTTTCTACTTTACTGGGATAATTAAACACTCGCGATTCTTTTGTTTGGACTAACTATACACCTTAAAGTTGCTTCATTCTTTACTTCGAGTCATGGTAGGTGAGTTATATTTAATTGCAGATCCATGGAAATGTCAGTTTTCTGTATAATTGGGCAGATATATACATGATTTTTTACAGTTTGTAAATATCTTTAGGTCGAGCAGCAGAAAGTAGAAATTTCCCAAAAGTTCATTGAGAAACATAACCATGCTTGCTCATCATTTTGAGAAGTATTTTATCTGCTTTCATTTGAAAATTTTGTTGGGAAAATCGACGGGTGTATTCAATGAGATCCGCATTTGAAAAATGTTTGCTATAGAATCTATTGGAGAATTTTTTTTTATTAAATTTTAATATTTAGTGTTTTTAAAAGAAACAAAAACTAAACATGTCTAATTACAGAAAATATCTGTTTCTTATCTCAGGTAAAGTTACTTGAAAATTTGTTGAAAAATAGAGGGTGTTGTGAGGTCATTTTCAAGAGAGGAGAGGGTTGCAGCCTGTGGGGCCATCTCTATAAACATGTAATTAAGTAACCATATAGTTTCTCAAAATGTGCCAGTAGTAAGTTGTGGAAATTTTTTTAGAAAGTATGTTTATTTTTCTAAAAATGTTTTGCTTTATAATGATTTTCTGAAAAGTGTTTTTGGTTAAAGGTGTTTTCAAGATCATAGTGTGCAAGGTTTTTGATCTTTCAAATTCGTTAACAAAAGAGATACTGATGACATGATTATTCACTGAATAGTCATGGCATTTGCACGAGTATTCAAACCATAGAGGGAGAGAGTTCAAGACTTATTTTGCAATATGATAGGGTGCAGGTTGACAGTCAGCCTGCAAAAACTGTGGGATTTGGAGATCTTTTGATGTTACAAACCCCTACCCCTACCCCTCCCCCCAGTAGGCGGGTCAAAAATTTTGGGGCAAGGAAATGAAAAAGAGAAGAGGGCCAAAAGAAAAGGAACCGTCTCTTCTGCCCTCAAAGAGACCTAAATGGACGCAAAGTTCTCAAAACATTGTGGATACTAATCTAACTAGATCTGGCAAGAAACGTGACGGGTGTCCTTTCAATACTGCACTTGATATTCTATGTTATTGATGTACGCAACCTGAAACCAAGTTGGTTGGTTTTTTTCATTTCAGGTTCCAGTTTTAAGCAATGCCCTTGGAGGAATTCTTGTTGGCCTAGTTACAAGTCACGCTGGCGGTGTTAGAAAGGCAAGTTTGACTCCATAACAGTGTAGAGTAATTTTAGCCATGCAAACTGCGATGATAAGAAGATTGTTGATTTGATTTCCTCTTGGCCACTATCCGCTTTAAGAGTACATCACAAAATGACCAGTTCATTGAACAGAAAAAAGAAAGGGAAAAATCAAATAATCACCTTAGTCATACATGCCATCAAACCATTATCATTATGAAGGTGCTAACTCTAAAGTTATTTGTAATATGATTGCAGGGGTTTGTCATTGTTTCCGCACTTCTTGTGACAGCTTTGCTGCAGTTCATTTTTGAAGGGAAACCACCTTCATTGTACTGTCTTCTTGCTCTCCCACTCGTGGTTTGTAGCATTTCAGTATACCAGAAATATCCGTACCGTGTTAAGAAGAAGGAATTGTAGACTCATCACTACAGCTAGATTAGCCCAGCTCCTCCCAAGTAATGATATTTTTCATTTGGTCCAAACAAATTGCAAGTTGTAAATGGAAGAGTTGCAGGAATCTTCTGCGAGTGTACTCGTACTGCTAATCAAGTGAACTGAGAAGGCATTAGCTGCTGCTTTCACCAAATCCATAAGCATTTAAATGTGTTATCGTTATGTCTTTGAGCAGTGCACAATCTTGTCTGAAGAAGTTAAACCTTAGGCAATAGTTTTCTATGCAGACCTAGAGCATACATGATCATGGTAATATTTTTTGGAAAATTCGTAAATCCCTACTAGAGATTAATCAGTCCATATTTGTTACAAAATTAAAGATTTTTGTTATATTCAAAACAGAGAACAAAGGGGAAAAATAAAAAAAAGGGGTTGGGGGGGGGGGGGGGGGGGGGGGGGGTTGGCCGCAGAAAAAATTGAAAAAGCGGAAGAAGAAGAAGAAGAGCGGTGATTATTGCTAAATCCTAACGGACTACCGCTCTCAACCTGGCCCACGTCCATTTCTCTCAGCCCATTAAGCACGGGTCAAAGCGAGGCCCAGCCTGGTTCAATCCAACCCTTCCCTCCTCAGGGCGAACTGCGAACCGTCCGCTTGCTTTCACTCTGGAAGTACTCCACAGCCTTCGCAGACTTGGAGGTTCAAAGACAAGAGATTCAAAGATGGCTAGCAGATTGGGAAGACGAGTGGTTCACATGGCGAACCTTCCAATCAAGCTCTTAATGCCCAGCACCTTCACCAACATCAAAGAGATCGCTCTTAAGACCATACCTTCCGCGTCCAAGATCGAAATCAAGCGCGTTCTCGAGTCCCTCTATGGCTTTGAGGTCGATAAGGTTCGCACCCTCAACATGGAGGGCAAGAAGAGGAAGCGTGGAGGGATGTTGATCGCGAAGCCAGATTACAAGAAGGCCTACGTAACTTTGAGAAATCCGCTCTCAATCTCTCCGGAGCTCTACCCAATTCGGATCATCGAGGAGGAGAAGCGCCAGATGAACAAGCAGTCCAAGTCGAGCGTAGTAGAGGACGGCGAGGCCAAGAGGCACTGGCTCGACGAGAAACCCAGACCTAATGAGAATGAAGGTCGGCGAGTCAGCGATCGCGGTCGTCGTGGCGAGCGGGAGGGTAGCGGCGTGGCAAAGTTTCCATGGAGCAGTATGAGGTCTGTCGCCGGTGGGAGGTAGACTTCTGAGAAAGTGAAAGTGATCCATGTTATGGTGCTTGTGTAATGTCTTTTTTTTTTTATTATTTCTGAACGTTTTGATAGACTATAATAAGTAACTTTAAGAGTAAAGAAGAATTCGACAACCTTTTAGATGGTATGTGGGAGCATTGAGATTCTGATAAACAGATCACTAGTGCGATCGGAATTGGTACTCGATTCATGAAACATTCATGATTGTTTTATCTCCACATTTTTTTTCTCTAAATTAAATGCAGAGCACAGATGCATTAAGTTTGATATCTTGAAGACGATAGTATATAAACGACTTGTCTTTGGCGTTTCAATCTTAATTTTGGAAAATGATTGTTGATAGAATGGCCTTTTAAGTTGGTTTTGGAGGGTACAGACTGACGAGTAAACGTATGGGTTGATGTGCGATCACTGTCCTTGTGTATTATAGCGGGACAGTGTCGCCACTGCCGAGCTGAAAAATCCATGATTAAAGCTAATTTTAACATGGTTATTAAATATTGTGGAATAAGATTTGGTCTAACTGTTAAGAATATATGTAATGAGACTAGATTAAACCTAGAAATGGTATGCAACTAAATGCAAAATCTTCTTTTCTTTATTGTCTGCTGAAACAAGTTCTATGGGCATCTGCTATATTTAGGCTGGAGACTATAATCATATGCTGAAACGAATTCTTTTCAGCTTTCTTTAAACCTTGGTAAAGAAACTGGCCACAAGCTGGAACAGAGATGGGGCTGAACCTTCCTTAGGCTATTGAGTGCATTTGGCATTTAAAATACAGGATGTTGGGTTCTAAGAAATTTAGGACATGGATGCCCTTCGTCTCAAGCGGTGGGGTCTGTGCAGTCCATTTCCAATTTCATACTCGTCCACCTTAGCTCCAAAAGAGCTCTTGATCTTTCTCCAACTGAAACTCCAACCTGACGCAGCCTTTGGCTTGTTGCTTAGCTTTTCATATTCCCGTAGCAGATCAGAGTAGTCACTCTGCAGCTCTGCCATCTTCATCTTTACAATTTCAAGCTCTGCCTTGAGATTTTTGATCTCCATGTCTGTAGATGACTGGTTTTCCTCCTGGTCAGAGATATTTCCACTTGGTGCTGGTTCCTTCTTTTTTATTGCTGCCCTCATCTTTACTTGCTCTGAAAATAGCACCTGCATGTCTCGTCTTTCTTCCTCATGTGAGAAATTTTAAGCTTGATATGCTTCATACTTTTGGGCATTAAGTTCATCGGCTTTATGTCTGTTTAGTGCATTTCTTGCCTATTCCTCAGTTACGTGACTGTTAATTTTCTTATTATTGCATCGTCATAAGTATTTGTTAGCACTTGCCTCTTAGCATCCATTGAGAGTAAGACCTATTCACTCTTGTACGATAGAACTAGTCATAGGTATTACTATTATTATTTTATTGACAAAGTAGCTTGAGTAGTTTTTGCAATTTATGATGCATCTTTTATGTCATTTATATTTACAAATGATTGCTGGTATTACTTTCTAGGGCTGATGATATTCGGCGGCAGAACCATTCTTAATTCAAAAATATCTCATTACAAGCCTGCATCTACTTTCTATTGTTAGGTGATGATATATTTTCTGCAACTTAATCCTTTTCTAGAATAGCAAAGACTAAGAGCTGTTAGTCATTAAGAGTAACTACAAGGCATATGGAAGACAATGTCTTGAGTTCATTAAGATTTACCTGGAAAATAGTTCTTAGAGGTAATCGATCATTTTGCGCTGCATGCATACTTGCGTCAAGAGACAGTTTCTCACAGTTCATTATTTTGCACAATCGTCTACGGTCATACTCGGATAGTGAAGGATGAGTCTGAAATGTAGATCATATGGAAAGTTTCATAAAAAAGATTATATGGCACAAAAATAAAAGGTAAAAATGAGTGAATTTAGCAGGTAACCTTCAGGTAGGTGTCGATGGCTCTGTAGAGACCATCATCACATGCTCGAGCTTTTTGTGGCAATGATTCTGCTAAAACTTGAAACTTGGTGATAGAGAGATTTGGGTCTTTTGCAATCTCAGCTAGGTAATTGTCTAAGAGCTTACTGATATTAAGTTTGCCAGGCAACTGCTGCTGCTGCTGTTCATGCATCAAAAAATATTCCACTATCCTTTGCACGACGTCTATGTCATGCATTGTGCATTGCTCAGGTGAACTGCGCCAGCAATTAGTGAAAACTTAAAAGCGATTTAAATCTAGTGAGATCAGTTATTATTCATTGTAGTGATTTTCAAAGAACTGTAACCAGTTATGCAAAAACGCATTCTTTAAACATTTTTCTGTAATAAGAAGTCAACGTCATACAATTTACGAAGAGAGAAGTAAAATATACTCACTTCACCAGGTTCAGTTGATTGGCATTTTTATAACTAGGGATCAGAAGATCATTTACACTAGCATCTTCCAACATCATCCCCACTCTCTTCTCAAGCTCTGAAATCAAAGCAGGTGTTGCAGAGTATACCATTGCCATCTTTAACATCTTGAATAGAAACTTACATGAAACAGCCTCTTTTTGAGGAGGAAGTATACTCACTAGGCTTTCAATAATTGTTTTTTTTTCCTTGTTAAGCCCAAAGCCCCCTTCCTCCTTCCCACTATAAATACTCAACTGCAGCTCATTCTTTGCTTGTCCATATCCTCTTAATCCTCCTAATTCAGTGTCTATGTCTGGCAACCATCTCTCTGCATAGCGCATGACACATTTACCTATGATCTCTGGTTTTGTTCCCTTTGTCCTTATAGCTGTTATAATCCTTGCGAAGTGATCAATACGAAGGGTGGCCAGATCATCAATCCACCATTCTACGTCATAAGCTGCATCTCCTGTTGAGATTTCTGTAGAAGCCTTCCAAGCTATTGAGTCGCAGCATCTTCTGACAATTTGTAGATTTTCAGCCCATGGAGAGAGAGATTCACATGATTTGAGGACACCAATAGTGTCTTTCCATGAGGAAAGGACTACAAATGTGAGGAAAGCTTCGGTCTTGGCAATGAGATTTCCATCTTCTAGTTCTTCATTCATCTCTAGAAATCCCGATGCACATCTTAGTGGAGCTATGTTCATACTGTTTAAGTCCACAGGGAGACCATAACAGAATTTCAAGACTATTTTGAATGTTTCCGGTCCTCCTGGAAAGTTATCAAGCTTGAGGTCGCACCCTGGATTTGAGTTTGAAGGCTGAAGTTCTAATTGAGCTATGTAGCCACATTTTGACGCCAAAGGGTACTGTTTCAGGTTAAATAGATGAGTTATGAAATGAGTTGTTCTAAGCTTCTCACCCTCTTATACAATCTCAATTCATATGAAAAGTTAATATCTGGCCCCTAATAGAAAAATCAGCGATGATAAAAAATATGGTGTGTGCATTTGATTTTTCACATGATCTCACCCAGTAGAAGGGGAAGAGGGACTACGTCTTCACATTGCTTCACCAAGTGCGTTGTCATTCTTTTTTCTTTTTGTCCCCTCCTTTTAATGGGATTAGAGATTTAAGCAGAAAAGGAGATGTGAATAACTTAGGTATTTATGAAGAGAAGTACTACCTCAAGGATCAAAACTCCAATCTTTTAAATACTGATCTATCTTTCAGGCAAGAAGAAAAACATGATTCTTTCTTTTGTTTTACCAATCATGCGACTTCTGTTCATTTTATACGAAAGCTATCCATCATATCATAAAGTTACATCCAGTGTCTCTAACAAAGCAAATTATAAGGAAGGTGAAGTGGAGCCTTGACTTACATGACATTTATATATTTGACCAATATATTTTTGGTTTTGAAAGACTTGGATTGCAGCTTTTGCTAAACTTGCTGAATAAAGAAAAGAGGTTTAAGACATTATGCATCTCATTGAGTATTGCAATATGCTTTCTTGTCTTATTTATAGTTACCTTGTGAACTTTAAAGATCGTATCTTGAACTTGGATTGAGAAATCAGTTTGGATTTGAGAATTGTGGATAAACCTGCAAGAAAGAAACATTAGTCATAGAGATAAGCAGTTGAAAAGTAAAAGAGGATCAGAGGAAACCATGCAAAGAGAAACAAACTCTCGTATTACAGTGAGTTTTCCTTTTCGAAGCCATCAGCTATAGCATTGAGTTCAGTGGAAATTATGATGCTTTGGTTTTGAACTTGATCAGTGCCACTGGAGTCACTCCCTGGGCTTCGTGGCCTGGTCCCTTGGAGAGACTTCATCATGGTGACTCTCTAACTGGAGAAATGCTATGAGTGAGAATACAATGGATAAATAGTGTGTCATAGGAGAAAGGGATGTGGTCTAAATAAATTCCTGAGAATTGAGTTTGTGGCTGTAATAGGATTACCATTATGATGGTTGGTGGTTATTGTTTATATTCCTTGTACTTTTCAACCGTCTCGCACAATTCAATGTGATAGAGAAGCGAATTAGGCGGTATCTATGGAGCACAGAGGATGTAGGCTATGACATGTTCATTTTGAACACGTAGACATAGACTGCACCAATAGATGGCTGTGTGGTTCAGAGGAAGTTTCATCTTTCTGAGATTTAAAGCATGCAGACAGGATTACTTGGCTGGGTGTTTTCTTGCAGTAGAAAGAATGCACATATTTTGGGTTTTTTCTATTTTTTGAGTGTATGCTTGTTTGTGCGGTGGGATTTGGAGGTCTGGTATTCTCATTAGGTGAAGGTTGGGTTGTTTTCGGTTATTTTGTACAATCTTCAAAACTATTATGCAGGTTATGGTATGGTCTGAAGCTTAGGCTGTTCTATTTATTTTGTTTTTCTATAGTTAGAAAAGAAAATAAAGGAAAAGAAAAAATAGCTTGTGTGTAGTTGGCTAAATAGAAATGTATTCAGTGGATTCACCTTGTGGATCTGGCAAATTTTGAGAACTGCCTAGCCATTGTATGTTCAACTACGGTTAGCAAGTCCTTGTCGACAGCAGGGGCAGGTTGTTTTATGACCACATTTTTTCTTCTCGATGTCTGTCCATTGTTCCTGCCAGATACTGACGGCTGCATATAATGGGAGCCCTGGAATTTGAATGATGAGGCTTAAAATGGTACTCCCCAGGGTAATTGCATTGACTAGGACGCGCTTTCGCCCCCTCTGCGGAGAAGGGGGTTCCTCCTGAAGGTACTTTAATCTTCTAGTTTCGTGGCCTTAATTTCTGGGGGAAGGCCTTGTCATCCAACGTTCGAGTCAGGCTCAGGCTCAGGCTCAGGCTCATCTTCTAGGGAATGGCTTCAATGGGCTGCTTGTCAAATCATTCTGTGCATGTACGCATTGACAACGTCATGCACGTGTTGGAGTAAAATTTACACAAATTTCTGTTATTCTTGCTGTGATCACATGATTCATTCATACCCAGGAAAATATGCGCAAAGTGATCTGGTTTCAGGCCTCAAAGCGAACATTTCCTTTGCGCTGGCTGCCACCCTATCGGGCTTAATTTTCAGCAAATTATGTTGCTCAAATTGGTTATACTGTTGGAACAAACAAATATTAATTATAAAAATAGGGGAAAAAATACAGGAAATAAAAAACTCCTCCAGATAAATATTCATGCGATTATTAAAGAGGACATGAATGTTAATAATAAATAGAGTCAACTGAGGCAAGAAGGACGTGTTCCGCTTCAAAAGGCTTGAAAAGTTAATGCCTTTTGTGTAGAGTGCACATTTCTATTTGCTTAAAGTTGGTCATGTGCACTCTACAGGGACACTCTGAAATATAATTATTTGATAAATAATAATAAAATGAAATACAATATACATAACTCTGATATGTGCTAGCACATTAATTAATCCTTTATATTCAAAGTCTTGGTCTCGTGGATTTTTTCCATTGGCGTGCACGTACAGCTTCATGCACGTCTTGGCGTCAGATCCACCCAATCCAATCCCCGGTCAACCCCCACTACAGCCTCAACAGTATTCATGTCTAAGGATTCAAGAGTTGCAACAAAATAATAAAAATGAAAAAATAAGAGAACGTAAAGTGGCATGCTAGGCAAAACAGCTTGCATCTTTCAAAACTCACTTTAAAAATAAACAAATGAAATCTTAAATAAATAAATAAAAAAAGATAAATAAAAGATGAGTCATGATGATTTAATATTTTTATAATTGATATCAGTACCTAGTTTGTGAAGCAAGCGTTTGTTGTCTCTACCCTTGAGTTTTCCAGTAAAAAAATTAATAGCTTAAGTATCATTTATAAGATAATTCTCTTAAATCATCTCCAAGTTTCATATAGCTAAATAATCTTCTTAAAGTTGAAATTTAATTAAAATCCTAACTGTTGTTAAACTTTGTGTAGAATTGCCCCATATTACAAAGGTATAAGTTTGTAAAGTGATTTATATATATATATCTTTATTTCCTTGAGTTAGCTTTTGTAAAAGTATTAAATTTTCTAATAAGTACCAAGTGATTCTGTAAATTTTAGCTATTAATTATTATTTCTGAATTAGGTAGAATTAGTAAATTCCTATAAACATATATAGAAGGGAGCTTTATGTAATTTGGAGAAGAAGCAGTGGCAAACGCGTTAAGAAGATTTGACTTGGCCGGCTGCGTCGTGGTTGGCGGTTTCTTCTACAGGCTATAAATGGAAGAAGACCGAACTCAAACATTCTTCGTTTCCCTTTCCGTCTCTCTCTCCACATTCATTCTCTGAGAATTTATTTGTGAGATTCAGATCTAAGCACATTTCTCGTCACCTTCACTTTCCACAAGAATTAGCTTTGATAATCTGAGACATGGCGACGGTGTCCCCTCTCGCCAAATACAAGCTGGTGTTTTTGGGCGATCAATCCGTCGGGAAAACCAGCATCATCACCCGCTTCATGTACGACAAATTCGACACCACCTATCAGGTTCCGCAATACCTCTCCATCCTCTCTTGTAGTTTTCTTTTTGGTTCAAATTCAAGGCTATGACGTCTTCGAATGATAATTTGATTCGGTTATCCGAAGTTTGTCCTGTGTTTTCAACGCCGTTCTTGGAGTCCTTGTTATGAAGTTTTATAAAATTTGGGCTTATCGTGATTGATTAATTTGATAGTGATGAGGTTTTGGAATTGACGTGGATCAGTTGAGGTGATGGTCCTGCATGTTATTAGTCTGAAAGTTATGTTAAAAACGTAAATAAGAGATATTCAAATAAGATATGCAAATGACTACGTAATCTGTTTTTTCGTCTTTGTTTAAAAGGTATATGTTGGTCAAGAGTTAATCGTTGAATAGATCTCCTAGGGTTCTTAACCGAACCGGAATTTTGAGTCTTCAGTGAAAATCATCTTTTCCCCGGCTAAAACATATTTTTGGTTAAGTTGCTACAGCTAGAAAAGGATAGACCATTGAACGCAAACTATTGCATTGCTAATCCAAATCGAGGCTTTTGGCGCTTCTGAAAGTCTACGATCTGATTGCTCACTATTATTCAACAAGTATTTATGTTTTTATACTCTGGCACTTTATTAGCATTTTCTATAATTCTTTGTCTTTTATGAAAGATTCTTAAACTTGGTAATTTAGTTATGGACATTAATTTTTCATAGCAGCAAGCTTCTGCCTAACATTTGGCTACGTAAATTGCAGGCTACAATTGGGATTGATTTTTTGTCCAAAACTATGTACCTTGAAGATCGGACTGTTCGTTTGCAACTTTGGTAGTATTATCCCAATTTCTTATTGATTCTTACAAGGAATATGATTCTTATGCTTGCCTGTGCAGTGTAACCACTTGTTAGGATTGATTCATTTTAGCTTCTATGTATAAGCGATGTATTTTGACGTATATATTCATTTTGTTAACTGTAAAATGATATTGTATTAACAGGGATACAGCTGGGCAAGAAAGATTTAGGAGTCTCATACCAAGCTACATTAGAGATTCTTCTGTTGCTGTAATTGTCTATGATGTTGCAAGTGAGTAGTTCAGCTTAAAAGAAGTTTACTGGCTCTTTTGTCTATGCTTCAACGTGCGTCTGTTTACGAGAGAGAGAGAGAGATTCATTTATGTTTCCATGAATATTGTTTGGTTGTACCATATGTAGTAGTTATGTGAATAACTGTCTCGCGCAGATAGGCAATCATTTCTGAATACTAATAAATGGATTGAAGAGGTGCGTACAGAAAGGGGCAGTGATGTTATCATCGTTCTTGTTGGGAACAAAACCGATCTTGTTGACAAAAGGTGAGGAATGAACAGATTAAGTCTCTCTTCTAGTACTCAATATCGAACTGTGAACCTCACTTGATTTTGTTTGACTTCAAAAAATTTATCGAGAAGACGAATTTTGGTTTCTCTCCTGGAAGTTGGTGTGGCTGAGCTTTTGTCATAAGAAGAAAGAAACTCAATATTGGTGTCATTACTACAAATTTATTTAGGACTACTTAGGAATAAAGACGAGTTATTGCAGTTAATATTTCATAAACACAGTTCGGAATTTACTTTTCTAACAGTAACTGTGCTTTTGAGAAGTTGTCTTGATTATGAATGATGGTTTGGTGCTCGAACAGGCAAGTTTCTATCGAGGAAGGAGATTCTAAAGCTCGCGAGTTTGGAGTCATCTTTATAGAAACCAGTGCAAAAGCAGGATTCAATATCAAGGTGAGGAGTGGGGAAAAGAATATCCATATTTACTCCTTACCTCTTGCTTTCTGGGAGTATCCATGCATCGAAACTCTGGGGTGAAGGGTGGTCTACCGTCTGATCATGAGTCATGGCACTTGTAGAATGTCTGACTGCATAATTTCTAGTAGGAAATTTCAACACTGAACATCCTATCTAGTCTGGGTGGTCTTTGTTCTTCTGATGGAAATAGCCCGGTCTGTTTTTGTTTGACTTTGTTTGTGATTGCTCACATCTCTAATGACTTACCCATTTTTTACAAATGCAGCCTCTCTTCCGTAAGATTGCTGCTGCTTTGCCAGGGATGGAGACCCTGTCTTCCACAAAACAGGAAGATATGGTTGACGTAAATCTGAAGCCCACTGTTAATACATCTCAAACAGAGCAGCAAGCGGGAGGGTGCTGGTGCTAGAAAATATGTTCATAAAGATGGAAGAGAAAAAGCAAGTCAGGTCAAGAAGTGTGAAATCCGACGCTTTGAATTCAATGTGTCATCAGGTTGCTTCCTCGTATTTAGGGAGCAAAAGATAGCAATGGAAATTCCAACATATTAATGTTGACATTTTGAAATCCCTATACCATTCTTTTGTTTGCCTAAGTCTTGAAATTCCGACCACTGTCGTTGGCGTTCTAAACCACATTCAGAATTTCATTTATAATAGAAGATTTTCCTCAGATTACTTACTATAAAACTCGGTTGGTAAATGATATTTTGGTAGGGGTTTCAACATACGTTGGACCGGACAGAAAAAGCATTGGCTTCCGGTGACAACATGAAGTTTCATCGTGCATCAGTGGTGGCGCACTACTTGTTGCATAGTATAGAGATTTTGCTGTGTGCATGACAATTAGAGTGATATTTCTCGATATTCCGCATCAGATAAGCATGGCGCAGTGGGTGCCTTGCAGGAACGTGAAGACTGAGAAAAGTTTATGGTAGTTGCTTGTTAGAGAAAAACAAGTATAAATGTAGATGATGCTACTTATGTACAGAGAAGGCATGAAAACATGTTTATATGGACATTATGAAGGGAGCTTCAACGGTAGTTCTCAAGAAAACTTCATAAAAACAAGAAGCATGAAATGGAGGGCAAGACTATCAGACATGCACATAACTGTCTGCACTCTGCCTAACTCTCAAAGTCAGGTATATCAGCACCAATGTTCCCAAACTAGACCTGGAAGGAAAAAAATACATGAGTTGAGTCATTGACCGATAGAGAAAGAACTGAAAAGAGTAATCGAAGACAAGGCATACAAAGTTATGGAAAGCGTTCACAGCGGCTGTTACTTGACAATGTTTGGTTCAAAGAAAGCATCAAGTTCAGTAAAAACCCATCCATCAAACATGGAAGTTGAAATTTTCCTCGTTTTGAAAGCTATAAAACATTTAATTGCTGTGGAATGTGTAGAGGGAGTAGAGCTTCATCCTGTTGTTCCAAGCAACCAGAAGGCAGTTCTAAAATTTCTTAAGTGACAACCAATATGTGTCTAAACGTCTAACACATTAATAGACCAAAATCTTATAGCTTTTTTCATAAACTCCAAACAGCATGACAATAATTCGGCCAAAAACTGGAAAGTGATAGGAAAAAAAAAAGACATAAAAGGCAAAGAGAAAGGATGAGTTGCACTCGACTAAACTAAGCCTCAATTCCGATTACTTAAAGTCCTGCATCACAAAGACTCAGCATAATAATTTTTTAAAAAGAAAGTTCCATATTTGTTGCAGCATTTCTTCACGTTGCATACAGATTCTGATCCACCAATGATGTCCCCTAACATTCTGCCCCCCGATAGTCAAATCTGTAATAGCTTTTGACTCTTGGCGCCACAAATTATATTTTGATCGGTATTACAGATCCAACCATAAGATTTTCACCTTTTATGGCTTCCCCACGGGCATGAATAAATCTAAAAGATGAGAGTTAGCAGCATTCATCTTGATTGCAAAGAAGAACCTTTTGAACTTTTGATAATAGTTGCTCTCTGGAAATAGGGACAGAGATTCATTTTGGGGAAGTTAATTTCAGTCATTGCTCTATATGGTAAAATCAGTTGGGGCTTCACAGGTGGCGTTTGAACTTATGGTGGATGTCCGCACAAGTCAATTCACATGTTTGCTTAATCATCAGTATTACACTCCATAAATTCTGTTTTGATCCTCCTAACTCTAAAGCAAGCGTCTCTAAGCAGAGAATGTGTCATGAGAATCAATGGAGAACAGACTTCAAACCTAACACCGAATGTTTGATGCTCAAGACAGTACATGGTATGACTGTTTAATAGAAGGTTGTCCCTACTCTCAGATGTCATGGTACAGTTCCACAATGCATGTCTTTGATCAACTCATTGATTTAATGCTCTCCCATATAGCCATAATACTTTACTAACGTTGTGACCATATTAACAGCACTGAGTTTCAGTTACTGGAAGGTATCCTTTGAGTTATCAGACCAAATCTGATATTAATCTTTCGACATATCCAACAACAATAATAACAGAAGAAAAACCTAGAGTTACGAGATAAACATGCAATGATATTCAATTACGTGTGATCTGGGGCTTACAGGATTGAAAATAGGAGAACAATCGTTCTTGAATCGAAGATCTTCCTTGAATCAAATGAGGCAGAACGTTTATATCTTCTCCATCGGTTATTTGGATTATCATGGGCCCTCTCACTCATTGATTTATCTGTTTAATGGAAATGAAAGTTGGAAAACAAATTGAGTATCTAGTTGTCAACCACTAGAATCATAGATGATAGACTGAGTGCAAGAACTTAAGTACATATAGACTAAGGACATCATAATTAGGAAATTCTTTCAGGTCGATGCATAAGAGAAATGTAGAGAAATAGAATACACACACACACACACACACACACACACACATATATAGCAAATCAAGAGAAGTTGACTTAATTTTAAGATAAGCTACTTTGAAAGATAATCTTGCATATAGTAACTATGAAAGGTTTACTATATGCAAAGTACTGTTATCTAAGATATGTGATAGCAAAATCTGCTGACATATGCTCACAAGCTATACTATTATGAAGAATTCGGTTTCATTAGCCCTACAAGGAAAGGCGACCAAATCCTATGATTCTATCTTCAAGTCCAGATCAACCATCTCCTAAGAGTTTTTAGTTGTGTCATATGTATAAGAGACGGATATTCTCATCAAAGAACCTCAGTGTACTTTGCCCATGCCAATGATGTGGAAAATAGACATAACATGCATTTCTCTGTACTTTATCATGTCTCAAAGGAGTCATACTAAATCCACATAGCTAGAAGAAGTTTTAAATGTGTTCAGCAGGAGGAAATTTTCATGGGAATGACCCCCTTTAATTCTTCCTAAAAGGTTTTCACTATGCATACAAAAAACATGTTTATTTACCAAGCCAACAGGCAATTTGATGTATGATTGCTCTGAAACAGCTTGCTTATTGACAGAAAATTATATTCCTTTCAACATGTATGGACTAGTAGAGGCTACAAGAAAAATGGGATATAAAGATTACAAAAAAGAAAGGCAAGTAAACAAGGGTAATATAAATGCATAAATACCTCTTGAAGTGCTGTAGTTCGTCAAAAGTTGAGTTAATTTTCCACCAATTTTAAGGCTTGCTTGTCTCCACAACACCTTCTGCAAATGCTTCAGGACACAGAGTACAAACATTAGAGACAGGAAAATAGTAACTCTCAAAAACAAAAAGAACAACTATGTAATGAAAAAGTCCACACATCAAGATAACGTTTGTGGTTTGCACAATTAGTTTACAAAATCTAAATGCTGTAGTATAAGAAGATGAGCCGCTAAAACTTACAGTTAGCAAACCCTTGCTCTTCAAACTTTCAACAGCTTCATCAGTGGATTCAGGTATTTTTGAGTATCCCATTTCGATATTTATATCAACAACGCAGGGGGGGATTGCCTCAGCATTTTCTGTTTTCAAATCAATGCAGTTGTTACAATTCAATTGTTCATCTAAACACGTATGGGTTTTGGATGGATTAGCAACTTCCGAGAAGCTTGAAAATGCCAACTCTGGAGCACATTGCGGACTGTTGCCTTCACCAGACAACACTGAAATGCTGTAGACATCTTGGCGCTGCAAGAAAAGAAACATCAAGATCTAGAAACATATATTTTAACACATTTCCAAATGCTCGACATAAAATTAACCATTTGTTTGTTAGAATAAAGACATCAAAACCAGCAAAGTTCAGGTACTTAGTGTCTACGGACTCACTGACTAGAAGTATGGTAAAAGGATGTCTCTTAAGGACAAGAATGATTACCACTTACATATAATCTACAAACAAGAAAGATGACTATTGATGTTAGCTAGGGCATTATCGACGTAAAAATTTCATCACACATTTCTCATCATCTCTTCCTAAAAGCAAAAAGGTAAGTTTAAACATGATTTCCATTCCCTATAGTATACCCTCTAGGACAACTAGCCTTCAAGAAGTTTGAACCTTACAGGAAGGCCTAGTATACATGGATACTTCTCCTTGACTCCAATTATAATGTTTTTGCGTTCTTGATGGATAAAAAAGACAGTGATGTCTGTTTAATCATATTCCTAAAAGTAATTCAGTGAAGAAGCATTCTAAAACACATCCAACATCTGGACAGCAAAAACCTTAGATGTCAGTACCACCCACCAACTAAGGATGATACACTTTAATAAAACTAAAAAGTGAATGTAAAATTAAACTTAAAGTCAAACATGAAACTTTAAGTTCTAGGTGTACAACATTCTATAAACATGCATCAAAAGATGTGTCCTGGCACTTCTCGTATAGCTAATATTGAAAAATGCAATTACTTTTCAGTACCAAATTCACAGTCAGGGCAATAAAAATTCACTAGTTCAACACACTACAAGTAGGAACTCACATGTGAATTGTGAAAGGAGCAGTTCAATCGATCTGGTAATGAAGCCTCCTCACGAGGAATCGGCAGAATATCTGCAATAAAGTTTTCGATATAACCATCAAAAAGATGTTCTCCTAAATAAGGTATATTACCACAAAACTGATCAAGTACAGTTACCTGTAGAACACTGCTGGTTGACCTCATCGAAACTGGGCTTTAGTAGCTTGAAACATGGACAACTGATAGGTATAGTGCCACTTCCGTCCAGAATGCCCTGGATGTTATTTTTGCCCCGCTGTTAAATGCACATATAAGAATCGCACATGAAAACTTCGATTCAAGAAAGATAATTACCAAATAGCATATGTTTTTGCATTAAGTATGTACCTATTCATCGTACCACCAAAAAATAAATAAAAACTAATTACTTGAGCAAAGAACTAGATTAGAAACTAATTAGAGTCGTAGACCAGGCTGCTTTTGAATTTTAATTATGTTGAACAAAAAAGGAAAAACTCTCCAAACTCACCAAATTCAGTGATCAATTTAAGAGAAGCCACAAAAAATGAAATGGAAAAGTTAAGGAATATAAATTAGGTCTAGCCACACTATTCTTTCATAGAAGCCATTGGCAGCTAAAAAGCTCAGTGACAATATTTTTTTTTTTCCTTTTATAAGTGGTATGTTGTCGTTATGTTTAAAATAGAACCAAATTAAAAATTAAAAACTTGAGTTTTCTTTTTGCTTTTCCTTCGATTTCTGAGAGACTAAACAGCGCAGCTTGGTGCCCGAGCACTTGAATTGAAACGAAAAGCGCAATTAGAGAGCAAAACTCCAAATGCAGCTGAAATCAATAGGCCAAAGCTTGCAATAGGTCGAAATCATCACTCAGAAGTAGCTTGAATTTGAAAAAGAGAAGGAAAAATTTACCTCCTCGAACGGATTCGCTCCCATTGCGTCGAAAAACAGCGAAAAGAGACTATCTCTATATGAATGCGATCAGTTCGGTGACCAGAGCAAGAGTGAGAAGAGAGAGAGAGAGAGAGAGATGGGCGTGAACGTTGCGTGGAAGGGAGAGCCTTTTTATTTTCTTTTTACAAACGGCGCGATATGCCCGAGATGCTCTTGACTACGACATCGACGATGTGACAAAATAAGTATGATCTCTCTCACTCGCTTTGACGAAACTGGCCTCCGCTTTTTATTCACCCTTTTTGATCTGCATGCTTGCATTTTATCCAACAAATCTCTATATAAAAATCGTTGTAAAATCTTAACTTTTTTTTAAAAAAAAAATGATTTTTAATATATAATATTTTTAGACTAAGGTATTAGAATGTATCGACATTGATCATGTATAATATTAAACTGATAATAATAAATTTGACGAAAATGACTTTTTTGAATGTCATAAAATTTCATGATCCTAAATCTTTTAAATAAATACCACAAATGAAAAACAGACATGTGTCAAATATTTTATTATTAAGTAGTTATGACAACCTAACTTGATTTAATTAAATGATAAGGTGGTTATAACAACAATATCATAACTAAATTAAATGGCTAGTTTGTTATAACAGCTTTAGGTGAATAGATTTGTTAGTTTATTATAACAGTTTTGAATCAATAAAGTTATATTGAAAGAAAATATTATTTATCTTGGAAGTAGTTTGTGAATTTTTCAAAATATAAGAGGCTGCTTCTGAAGGCGTAATTTATGAGCCAACGAAAATTCACCTCCACTTGGTCAGGGACTACGCGCCAAGGCGAAAGGCACATGGGAGATTCTGCGAAAAGTGAGGGCAGGTCGAGAAATGCAACGAATCTTCGCTGAGATTGTCGTACGTAGTTCTGTCTGGACCGTCGGGAATAGCTCTGCATGTGACAAAGCAAGGATCGACACCACTTGACAACGACACAAAAGTCAATCGAAGGGAGTCACGGGCTGTTTTACTGCTCAGAGCAGAGACCCAACTCTGCCTGTGACCCCCTGGTGGGACGTCCCAAACAAATTTGCAGACTGACTTTCGGGGCCTTAGGTGGTCGGTTCTTGGCACTATTATGGATCTTGCTTTCCGCCGTTGAACGAATTGGAAATAATATGTCGTTTTTTATTACTTATTTTTCTATTTTGGAACTAAAGTTATCAATTGCAACAAAAATTTAAATATAACATAATAATTTTGAATATTTTCAGACTTCCACTGCCAATATTTATTTTTCAAGAGAGACATGAAACAATAGAATTTTTTGAGAAAAGTAGAGCTAGATGAGTCTAAATGACGATATTAAAACTAAATAATTTTATAATTTTTTATAGTAATATATAATTTTTAACTCTTTATTAAAAAAAAATGGAGCTAGATGATCCTGATGGGCTGCAGCTAAGGGATTTTAGGGGCGAGTTGGTGATGGGCTTAATATGCTAGATGGGCGGAACCACAAAATCTAAAAAGCCACGTTTGGGCCAGTGGAGCCTTATTCGCTCGTACATCTAGTGTTTACTATAAATTATTGTTGTATTATTGTGTACATTCTTAAGCTTGAATAAATTTTTCTTTAAGTATTTTCATTTCCTTAGGTTGTATTGTTTGAGTTCCTAAACTACCACTTATCTACTTTACAAAATTAAAGGTGCATTGCTCAATGGTGGTGTCATATAAAAGGTAGCCAAATACTAGAAACATGTTAAAGATACTTTTTTTTTTGTTACGCACGACACTCTTAAAAGGAAAAGAAACTTTAACGTCAGTGGAACTATGGATCAGGATTTGGCTTAAAAAACATCAAAACATATTAAAAGATAAAGATAGTCAATTTACTAATAATAATAAAGGGCTAAAGGCATCCTCAAGAGGAATATATTGCGGGAACAAGATGCAGAAACGCAGCTTTAAGAGCCCACAAGGCTCCTTTTTGAATGTTTTTTGTTATGGAAATGAAAGGCAAAGAGAGAGAGAAAGAGAGGGCAAGTGGAAAATGGGGCAACGTTTTTCGACACGTTTCGACCAACGTGGACTGCAGCTGAAACCCCCGAGGAAAAAGGACGTGCCCAAATTGGAAGGACGTGATCACTTTTCTTAGTTAACCAAACGCATCCACTGTCGACTAAGTACTGGGCAGAAAGCGTGACATGGTCGACTAAAGAAAACTGTGATGAGCATGTCTGAGGAAAAGGCCGTCACCAACTCCCAACACCACGACGAACGCAATCCAAGCGTGCGCCGATGGAATTAGAAACCAGTCACCATCACTTTAATCCCAATTCCTCTCGTCACTCTCCTTCACCAAATCCCATTCCATTCTCTCGTGTTCTTCAAGTTTCTCCTGCGGTTCCCATTCCTATTCCCATTCCTATTCCTATTCCTATTCCTACCTGTTGTTTGTCAACTGGCCTCTGCAAGCTCTAAATGTTGTTGAAATACGAACTGCATTTCCAAGAACCCATACATTTCCCGAAGCCTCGCTCTTTCGCTCCTGGAATTTCACCGCTTCGCAATGCACGATCCGAACCGCTGGTTAACCCACCTGATCCAATCCGAGTCGTCCAACTCGTTCCTCCCCCTCGGCGGCTTGTTCCTCGACCAACATAATGTCCCTGCTTCGTTTGTTAGGTTGATCTCGCCGGAGAGTTTTTCGGGTTCGTGTAATTTGAGCCTTAGGTTTGAAGCTCCAAGGAGAGGAAAGAGAGTCGGCGGCGGATTTTTGTCCGTGAGTCTGTCGATAAAGCAAGGTGATAATGGGGACAATGGGTACGTCCGGGAATCTGGGGATGTGCTGGAGGAAAATGGAAATAAGGGTGTGGAGGAAGAGGAGGAGGATACGGCGGCGGCTGTTTATAAGGAGGAAGAGAAGTTACAGAGGGTCAAGGGTGGAGGACCTCGTGCTATGAACGTGACCAAGCATCTCTGGTCTGGAGCAGTTGCTGCCATGGTCTCAAGGTTTGCCTTTTGCTTTTATTTCTTCTTAAGTATTATTCTGAGTGCCCACTGGTATTTGCTTGTTAACTTGTTGCGCTCTATGAGATGGTGAAGAGGAGTTCAAATTAGTGCTTGATGGTACCTTCTGTATGTGCTCTTCTCTGACCCAAGATTATCCCTTAGTTTGGTTTCTTTTGTAAGCCTATAAACCTGGATTAATTTTCTTTCTGTCCAAAGGATCGCCCGTTGCGTCTACGTTAGACCCAAAATTAGATCGCTCAGTGATCACTACATAGTCCAGCTCCTCTAAGTACAGCAACCGTGCCATGTCTTCACGATCCATCCACTAACAGTGAGCGTTAGCACGTAATCTTTATGAAAGCAGATTACTATGTATTTTGGGGAGAAAGAAATGAAGGATAATAAATTCGATTTTTTTTCCCTAATAAATGCATGATGACATCTTGATGCCCCGTAGATGTGTTTTTTTGTTGTTAAAGTCGCTTAAGCATATTTTATCCTGTTGATTTAAATTTTTCTTTACATTTCTTTATGATGCTGGATCAGAACCTTTGTTGCCCCACTTGAGAGATTAAAGCTGGAATATATGGTTCGTGGGGAGCAGAAGAATCTTTTTGAGCTTATCAAGACAATTGCAGCCACTCAAGGGCTGCAAGGATTTTGGAAAGGAAATTTTGTCAATATTCTTCGAACTGCACCCTTTAAGGCTATCAATTTCTATGCGTATGATACTTACAGAAGTCAACTGATGAAATTGACTGGCAATGAGGAAACCACGAATTTTGAGAGGTTCATTGCTGGTGCTGCATCTGGAATCACTGCTACCTGCCTCTGCATTCCTATGGATACTGTATGTGGAATCTAAACATTCATTTACTATTATTTTTTCTCTTTTGTTTTGTTGTGACTTACTGCTGTGGGCATCCCTTTTACCCGGCGAAAGTTTGTTACTTCGACACTGAATAGACGCATTGGAACATGTACACAGATTTCTACATTCATTTACATTTTGAATGGTAGGAACATGTACACAGATTTGAGATGTCTTTTTCATATAAGTTACTACTGCAGCTCCCTTCACAGATCATAGGAGAATATTTTTGCTTGCAAGTGGAATAACTTTAGCCTATGATGGGGGTATGTTAACTTATACCACTAGTCTTTCACGATTAGTGCTTAAGTTGGATATATTATGATCATTTGTATCCAAACCTTATATTTATTTGGACATTCATCTTATTTTCATCTCATATTCAGTGAGTTTCTGATGCTTACGGGATTTGAAGGAGGATCATATCATGGTTGCATATGCATCAAGTTTAAGTTGATGTTTTTATCCATTTTGTTACAACTAAAATGGGCTCAACTTGGAGAAAAATTCTGTTAAAATGCAATCGAGTCTGGTATTTTGCATAGACCAAAGTGCAGATATTTTTTTAAAAGTCGATAGAAATGATATTTTGGCAACGGACATATCATCAATTCCTTAAGGATTTGGATAATTTTATAGGCAGCTATAGCAGAAATTATAGGATAACCAGTTGGTATATGTCTTTTCTCTTGTCATTCTAAAAAACTTTACGCAATCATGGCACTGGAAAAATTATTAATGGAATGAGCATTTGATATAATTTTAACCAATTTATTGTAATAGTTTTGTGTACAAATTTCATTCGGAAAGAAATAATTCATAAATTTCATGCTAAAATTTGAAATATTTTAGATCAGGACAAAGATGGTGGCACCTGGTGGGGAAGCATTGGGTGGTGTTATTGGTACTTTCCGCCACATGATCCAAACAGAAGGATTTTTTTCTCTTTACAAGGGCTTAGTACCCTCCATTATTAGCATGGCCCCGTCTGGTGCAGTGTTTTATGGTGTTTATGATATGTTGAAATCGGCATATCTGCACTCACCAGAAGGGAGAATAAGAATCCAAAACCTGAAAAGAGAAGGTGATGAGCTGAATGCTTTGGAACAGCTGGAGTTGGGTCCAATGAGAACATTATTGTATGGGGCAATTGCCGGTGCTTGTGCTGAAGCTGCTACGTATCCCTTTGAAGTTGTAAGGAGACAGCTCCAAATGCAAGTGCCGGAGACGAGATTAAATGCACTGGCAACTTGCATCAAGATTGTTGAGCAAGGAGGTGTTCCTGCTCTCTATGCAGGGCTAATTCCGAGTTTGTTGCAGGTACGATTTATATCTATGGAATATCTTTTGTTGCTCGAAGCTGTTTGGTTGTTGAGTCACCGGATGTCCTTAAAATAATAACCTGGTGGATCAATGCTGTAGTAGACCATAAATTTGAAGTGGGTGCCTTGATTTTATGCATTTGCAATCAGTATTTGGCACACAAGTGGCTGTAGTCCTGCTAGTAATAGGATCTATTAAAAGATGAAGTTTAAGATAGGAAGAGTTATGATTCCCTTCCCTCATTTTCAATTTTTCTCTACCGGGGTGAAAAGATTGCTGAAAATATTTAGACTCAAATGCCTTCTGTGCGCCTTCGGAGGTGTCCATATCTTGTTTTGTATAGCCTTTGACACAAAGTAAAACAGGTAATTTGTCCCGCTGGTTTCGGATTTCTTGTTAGCAATCGGTCCAACTAGTTAGTCTGCAGCTGCTCCTAGTTCACAGGGAAGTTTATTTTAATGGAGGAGCTTTACTTAGTTTGGGATATATCTGTGGTTAGGAAAGGCATAGAACTGAAGTAAGCTATCTCAAATTCAACATTTAATTCGAGTTTGAGTTACAATAGTTTGGTTTGTACGCAGCTCCCATGGGTACAAACCATCTTGTGGCTGGCCATCAGTCTCAGAAGAAGGCCTTCCAACTTCTAAGAGACTTGTTGGTTGAACAATTACCATTACCATCACACACGTCCTTGATTTTTCTTTTTGCCCCTCTATCACTCTAGTTAAGACACTTCAACATTATCATATTGATGAAAACTTTATTGCCCTTCTTCAAGTAAAGACCACTGTAGCCCCCTATCCTATATTTTGAAACTTTATCTACTGCATACTTCGAATTAGGAAATCTTGCCTCCTACTTTACCTGGAATTGGGAATAGCTACCTCCTATATTAGTTGGATTACATATCAGTGCAGCTATCTCTTTATTTCCATTACCTATGGACCTTATTAATTCGTTTTTTCCTCTGTGGATGAGAAAATTTTGAATCTGAGTTAAGAGTCTCAGCTTTGTATCACATGATAAAGTTTGATTCGAGTGTAATCTTGTGGAGACATGAAAACATCAATTTATCCTTTCAAGTTCTAACATGATTCTGCATTGTCTTTGATTTGCAGGTTTTACCATCAGCTGCCATTAGTTATTTTGTGTACGAGTTCATGAAGATAGTTCTCAAAGTAGAGTCCACATAGACAGCCTGCTCAAGTCCACTATAGAGCGCCTGCTGTATTTGGATTTTTTTTGGCTCCTTTTTGGTTTATTTTTTGGGATAAAAGAGGGGTTAAAGTGAATTGTACTTGATTAAGTGGAGTAGTTGAATTTTTTGGGTTGTGACTCCGCTCAAGTATAGTTCTCTTAGAATCAAGTAGAATGAACTGAGCAAAAAAATGATTTGTAATGAAATGAAAAGAAAAGAATGTAGACGAATGTTTTGGTGATCAGTTAAACCTTAGTTTTATTCTCCAATACCCCGTTGAAGATTTTTCTGTTTCATGCTCTTTCATTTAAATTTTCAAGGTAAATGTTACCAAGAGTGTTTTTGGGCTGTCCTCAATCACAGTTTTTATTGTGTTTCTTTTGTCTCCAAAGGAATGCATGTATAACTTCAATTATTGACAACAACGAAAGGACAAAGAAAAAGACGATAAGAAGAACAGTATTTCACTGAGGCGTTGATCCCTAACCTACAGATGGCGAAAGGCTTTCAGTGATCAACAGGGTCTACTTCTACAAAAACTGACCACCTAGACATCATATATATGGGCTCCAATGTTTTTTCAGAAACCACTTATTTAATTCGGTGCTTCTGACTAGGTCCAACAGTGTTTCTTGAGAGAATACTATTGTACTTTGGCATGGCAGCCACATACTCTCAAGAAAGAAACCATCAAGGGTTAACTTCACCATCTTAACACAGCCATTCAACATCATTCCACAGATAAATCAAGGCACAGAAAAAGGCCCCAAAATTATACAGCATTTTAAGGTTAAGAAACAATGACTAAATTAGATGCCGACGCCAAATTCATTACAATTTCTCTGTTCCTCTTCCACAACATCTTTATTCAGTCAAATTATCATCTTAATTCCAGGTATTGTCTCTCAACTATCATTGCTGCCAACCATATTGTTGATTCCGATTACCACCCATAGGATTTGGACCCCTACCACCAGCTGAGCCTCCAAACTGACCACTTTGGGAGTAATTTGGAGGGCCAACTCCATAACCACTGGCAGCTCCTCGTTGACCTGGAGCAGGCATACCACTCCCAGCATATGGTGGTCCCCGCCCTTGTGGTGGATATGGGCCACCACTGTAGCCTCCAACTTGAGCCCCACGACTTTGGCTATACCCCCCACTCTGGTTTGCACTTGGAGGGTACCTATTTGGACCTCCAGGAGGACCACGCGGCCTTCCATATTGGTGATGACTAGGTCCTGCAGACACTGGAGGCTGCGCGTTGTTGATGGGATGATTAGGCCCATGCCAATGAGCAGGATGAGCTTGTCCAGTATGTTGAATGGGAGGTAGACGGGTATGCTGCTGAGGGTGCTGCAGTTTCTGCCTCTTTGCTGTTTCTTCATTCTGTCGTTGCTGCTGCCTTTTTTTCTTTGTCTGGAACTCATGCGATGATTCGTACTTGGGCAGGCTACACAATTCAAAGACAGCATGGTTTTGTCAACATATTATAAAAGCTAAAAAGATGAACCTTCATGTGTTTGATAAGCAGAAAACATTAGAAAGTGGAAACTTTAAAGGGAGTTCAAGCAGAAAGGGACAAATCTAAGCAAGCAAAAGAAGAGATAAAAGGAAATCCATTGCAGAAGGTGGCACATCTCAAACGAGCATACCATTGGGAACAACAATGATACCTCCATTTTTTATTTATTTGAATGAAATGTGCAATTGACATTGGAGTTCCTATGAAGCATACAAGAACTTAAAGATGGGAACCATACCTCTTGGGATCGCATGGTAAAGGATCATTCCAGAAATACTCAGCAACTAATGCATCTTGAGCAGATATTCTCTACACAAACAAAGGATCAGTAAGAGAAGAGGAAATGCGGGGAAAACAAGGACAATAAAAGTAATAGCGAGATAGTGCAGTACATTATTTAGGATATTAGAAAGAAGGCGGCTTCTTCTCTGTGAATAGAGGATACACCTAACACTAGGGACTCAGCTACTTGCAGTGAGATTCTTACTCCAGAGTTATACTTCATATTTCTTTTTAACTTCTATTTTATATACGTAGCTTTTGTCGTATGCTTCAAATTCAGAGGGTGATGTGGATGTTACCCAGTTTATTGTTTTGCACTTCTGTTTTGTTCCTTTTTAATCACCTATCCAGCTTAAAAAATGAAAAAAGAACAAACAATGGAGCACATTTCCTTTGATCTGCTTCCGTTAAAATAACAATTACTACCCTACATGTTTTATACGATCTAGTCCCTATGAGAGTGACTAGAAAGAGTGGTGGCTGCATGTTCAACCCGTGACTCCAATATAAAGAACCAACTAGAAGATCCAGCCTTTGTGAGCCAGCCCTAAGAAAGAAATAAAACGACAAACAGCTTTATTTTTATTATGTACGTTACCATGTTCCATAGCTTGATTGGTATGTTCCTTGTGACATATCAAAGCACTGTAAAGAAAGAATGCAAGCTCCAAATACGAGGAGCTAAAAGAATATTGGAAGCAAATAATGGTGAAAACTCATACTACAGTAGAATTATAATAGGGAACCATAATGCTGTAATGATCAGTTTAAATCAGGAGTGAAACAAAACAAGATGTTCTACGGTACCTTTTCTGGATTAAGAGTTAACATGCTGTCCAGCAAATCTAACGCATGGCGGTCAAAACTGTCAATCAAATGAATTACAAAAAATCAGGATTAAGAAATAAGTATTCCAGCATACTTCAGCTGTCTAGTCTTTTCCTTGATTATTGAGAAAATATTATTCTTGATTACTTACTGTCTGAAGACCTCTCTGATACGTCTCTTCATGGGCCTTGATGGCTTGAAATTATTGTACCAAGGCATTTTTGAAACTCCAGGCCAGTTAATCTCATCGGGAGATCCACAAAGCTCAAATATCTTGTTCAATTGCTCAGGCTATAGTATATGTGAAGAAGTATAACATTAAAAGAAGTTTATCTCAAACCAAAGTTATCATCATTCAATTTGATCTTGCCTAAGCTCAAAGGTTTCCCAAAAACTTTTAATGCTTTACTAAGTGTAACTGACAATTTCACACTTAGGTATAACCAAGTCCTAGTCAACTGAAGATTGAATAAGCTCCTCCCATAACGAGAACCTTGCCCTTTACCGAGGATTTGGATACTTGTGCAAAAGAAATTATGACACTAAACACCACAATGCAAAGCTAATCTTCTGCTTGTTAATATTTCTTTTAATAAAAAATTACATTGGACAGAAATTCAGCCTGAAATAAGCAGACGCAAAAAGGTCAATCTCTAAACAAAAGATACTTAACTACTAAAAAGTACAAATCACAATTCAGTGAGTTCTAGCATGAATACAACTCAACCCGAACTACAAGTACTTATAATTTGTATGGCAGCTGTCTTTACAGTGAAGAACCTAATCATTTAACACAAGCTAAAGAAAGAAAGTTCCAGATCCAAAACCTTACACCACTAACTGGAATGTCATCATTTAACATCTTTCACACACTTAAGAGTGCACATGCAATCCAGTATATCTCGCAGGATATATAAATAAATTGACAGTCCTGTGTATGAGCATTCACCATAAAAGTTCATAGAAAATCAATTTGCCCGTGAAGTAAACTTTTCTAAGAGAATAAATAAATAAGTTTGATGAACAGGCTTTCTATAGACATCAAATTCAGGAGATAACAATTTGAAGCATGCCATTCAAAAATTTTCAGAATCCTTCACAACAAAATTCCTAATAAAAGTTCCTCTTGGAATTCAAAGGCTGAGTGTTTCCACAGGAGATATAATTTATTCTCCGTGACAACCTTCGGGTTTCAGTTACTTAAATCCCAACCCCACCCCCCTGATTGCCAAAAATCTTACTGTCTAGTTCCCACTTCTTTAAATATGTGATAGTTAGGTCAAAAACCAGCTGAACAAGCTAGCCCCAGCCAAAAAATCCTCAATGGGAAATGTAAAACATTGGCTATCACTTAGGAAACCAGTTTCAATAATACTATTGCAGAGCAGCCCAATTTTGACAATAACTTGCCAAAACAAGCATGCAGTTGGTATTCCTAGTATAAAAAAGCAAAGATTGCAGAGCATGTCACAATCTAGGCCTACATCAAAGCAAGATAGAAAGCACAAATACTTCAACTAAGTGTGACTGGAAACTGAAAAGAAAAGAAAAATTTTAGTCATCAAGAATCTAATTTTTAAGCAGTCGCCAACCCTTTGACAGGAAAAAATTACAGCATTCACAGTTTCACGAATGAATTCTGCACCTAAAGGGCATTTTATAAGTAAAGCTTAGAATGCAGTTTTTCTTTTCTCCTTTCTCACAAAACATTCTGGTTTTTAACCTTGATGCGCCAGCCATGATTTAAAACTGGATTGCTATCAGATTAGAACTAACCAAGAAAAACCACATACTAAGTCACACTAAATTTAAAGCAACTAAATAATTAGAAGTCAGATAGAGGCAATTTAAAACTGAATCCCAACACAGTCACAGTCACTACTGTATTTGCACCACCAACCACATACAAAACTAGAAACAACCTACTTATGCAGTTCTGTCTCACACTAACTATTACACCAAAAAGAAACAGCAAACTGTATCACCTCATTTTTCCCAGGCAAGATTGGTTTTCCATTCAAAAGCTCGGCAAAGATACAACCAACAGACCACATGTCAACAGCTGGGCCATACTTTGTGGCTCCTAGCAGCAACTCCGGTGGCCTGCCCAAACCATGTGAATGAACCCATTTAAAAGAAATGGAGATGTTCTTGAAAAGAACAAGGCTCAGTACAGGAATAATAACACATCAGGAAGCTAAACATGATCTATTGGTAAGTAAAACTTTACCTGTACCACAAAGTAATAACACGATTTGTTAGATTCCCTGTGTGGTCAGTAGAAAATGATCGTGCAAGACCAAAGTCTGCTAGTTTCAAATTTCCTTCATTATCGATCAAAAGGTTCGAACCTGCAAGAGAGACTTCACTCAAACTTAATCCCAATCATGTAATACTAACAAGTTCCAACAATTCCAAATATTAACACGAAGAACCACCTTTGATGTCTCGATGAAGCACTTGATTAACATGACAGTAATGGAGTCCAGTTAATAACTGTTTCATATAACACTGAATTTGAGGGGGAAAAAAATTAGTGAACTGATAGGCATTGACGTTTGATAACATAAGAGAAGGGCACACTGGGGGGGGGGGGGGGGGGGTGGTGTTTGTCCATAAATTTTCAAATGTAAAACACCTTGATCTGAGGAACAGTAAATCTCAGCCCAGGACGATCAGCAAGGCCAGTCAGGTCATGGTCCATGTACTCAAAAACCATGTAGATGCCTCCCTTAAACTTATTACCATCTGCAGTTTCAACATATAACTCATGTCAGAAAATTCCATCTACAACAGAATATAGGTACTGGATACATTAAAATCATATATACAACACCATAGGAAAATAACAGGGATGACAAGGAAGTAAAAGTAAATCAAGCAATGAACTAATCTTGAAATCATAAAAAGAAAAATGCTCACCTTGATTCCCTTGTTCATCTGTCTCAGGACCTTTACAAAGTGACAAAATACAGAACGCAATGAGCAAAATAGATTTGATATTGTTGTTAAACCTCTAGCAAAGATGAAAGTCTTCAAATCAGAGAAATGTAGAATACCTGGAGATGTCACAATCTCTTTCAGCTTAATAACATTTTCATGATGAAGCTTCTTCAGAATTTTTATCTCCCGAATGGCTGTTATGGGAAACTATACAAGCAAAGCAAATATATCAGACAAATTATTTCAAAGAAAACTAAAATGTGTCATCAGTGTGCACACGTCCACATGTTGTTTGGTAGCATAAGCTTTCCCAATTGGTGGGTTATAATCTGTCATAAGAACGAAATAGTAATAAAATGAAACTTACCCCTTCTTTTTCATTGTCCATACGTATCTTTTTCAATGCAACAATCTCTCCGGTTCTGATTTCTCTGGCCATGTAAACTTGACTGCAAAACAAAAATTAACAGAAAACAAGCCAGCATCCAGATAAGCCTCAAGAACTGTGCTGCATCTTACAGTAAATCACATAAAGGCTTCAATTCTTACGAACACAAATATACAACTCACGGTACCTATAACAACTACTAAGTTAACATCAGCCCCTTTGCATTAAAAAGAAAAAGAAAGTCAAAGAAAAGGACGCTTGCATATTGTTTGGAACTCTATTTGGGTCTTCTTAAGCTTACGGGCAAGACAAGCTCAAACATACAGTAACTTAATTGACTGTCGCTAAATGGTCATTACTGCGCCTCAGACAAGTGAGGCCAACTAAACTACTAGAAATATAACCAACAAAAGCATCGATTTGAGAAAAATATTCTAGTTACGTTCATTGAGGATCAACTAAAAGGAGAAAACTTACTAACAAATCAACCACCTAATCACATCTTTTCATATGGTGAGATGCGAAAAGCTACAATAAAAGGTTTGAAATCTAGAGATATACCGCAAAAATTAGTCCCATAACCATTTGGCAATAGTTCAACCCTCATTAGATCACTACAAAAAGCAAATTCATGAACAAAACCAATTAAAAAGATAAAACCTCAGGAAATCCAAAAAAGATGCAAATTGGACTAGAAGAAAAGAAACGGGATGCTAAAAGCGTGGAACTTCAAGCAATTTTTCTTAGTATACTGATACATACTGCCCCTCAACTGAAAACTCAGATATGCCGTCAAACCCACCGAAAACGAAGAACAAGGAAAAGAAAGCATAACCTTTCTCACAAAATTCTTCCTAGTAATACATGTTAACACATCGATAACCAAGAAAGCATCGATCAATACCCAAAACTACCTCATCCGAAAATCAAGAAAGAAAGAGACCAGCGAAAACACATTGCAAATACGAGAAGACGCACACAACCAGAAGACACTCCGCGCTAGCCGCAAACCCAACTAGAAAAACAAGCAAGACAAAGGAATTTCTCCTAAGGCAGAGAACTAGAAACAAATAATCAAAGAAGAAGGGAATTGTGTATGGGGAAAAGACTGACCCATAGGTGCCTTCACCGATCTGCTCCAATTTCTCGAAGCAGTCGACGCTTCGGGAACCCCAGGACGGGTACTCCTCAACGTTCAGCTGCCCCGGTCCGGCGACCGCCATCTCTCTCTTGCTTACTGCTCTACGTTTGCTTTTGCTTTGTCTTCTCTCGGGGAAAACCACAAGCCGCGTCACCTCCGCTTTCCTCCTTTTCCCCTTTACTTCAGTGGGGTCGGTGCGGACTCCATGAGTTCGGCTTGTTTTTCCTTGATTCCACCTCTGTTTCGAGCATAACCCAATATTTTGCGAATAAAAACACTTTTCGCACTTTTTATTTTCTTAATGTGGTATTTTAGGTAGGAATAACGCATAACACCCTTGAATTCCGGTTTTAGGATAAGAGCATAAGGTTGAACGAACTAAAAAGAAAACTTATTTACACGCCCAACATAGTTCAAAGAATTTAAAGTTAAAAAGTAATTAAGTTAGATCAACCTAGATTTTAGTACTATACCAGAAAGCATATTATTTTTAATTTATATATAAATGATTGTATCATTTTTATATAAGACTTTCATCTTTGGTGGAAATTATTGCTTACATACTTGCTTTTGACTAGCATTTCCAAGAATAGTAAGTAGTCTTAGTATAAGTTGCTTCACCATTTTTGGCTAACCAATTTATACATTTTGTTGATGGCTATTGATAAGATAGAAAAACTTCTCAAGGAAGCTTGATTTAGACATAATGAAAAACAATGTTTTGCTGCAACACCTATTAGCTTAATAATAAGTGAGTAGCGCCATTGACCATTAGTTTAGAAGTTTGACACTAGATGCATGAATGGATGGATATGTGAGTTTAAAAGAAAAAAAATTGTTTAAACTAATAATGTTATGATTAGTTAATGAGTCTCATATTATTAATGAAGTTATTAAAAATCATATTTATAAGATAGTAAGTTATTATATTTATTGAGTTGACTTTGGATTGGATAATATGCCTATTAATATGGTATTAAAGCTCAAGTTCATACTATTAAGATACGAACTTATAAAGAAGTTTATATGTAAAGAAATACCAAATCCCCTTGAGTTAGCCATTGTACAAGGATTGAGTTCTTTAATATGATATTAGAGCTTAGGTCTTACTTGAGCATGCAATAAACTACCTAGTTAGCTACATTAACTTCTAGTTCATCCATTAGTGGCAAGTTTCGAAACTATTGGACGCTACCATTTTACTTGTTTTTTTGTTGCATTTTATATTAGATAGAATAAGGATAGTGCTTTCATGTTTTAGGGGAGTGTTATAAGAGAGGTAAATAGTTTATTTTTTGTACTTGCAATTTAGGAAACTACTTTGTAACCACTTAGAGGTCTTGAGTTCCCTCATATTGAACTCATTCAACTCCATTTAGATTTCCCTTCAATTGTGAAAATTGGTAGAAAACCTAAATGAATTAGGCAACTTGATAGAGATTTTGACCTAAATTTTATTTAACCAATTACACAATCGTTCACCAAGGAGAATCATGTGTTGCTAGACTATTGCAAAGTGAAATCATAGATGACAACAAATGATCATCAACAAGATTTGGAGCTTGAAAGGAAGCTTAATTCACTCACTAAAATGATATAGCAACTCTTTTTAGCTTTAAATGCAAAAAATTGATGGAGTGGCAACAAGAATCAAACCATCAAAGGAGATAAGAGAAAGTTTGGCTAGACATATAAAAGGAACTAGGAGTAATGAAGAACGGTGAAATTATCTAGGTTGAATTCAAACTCACATGGTGCAACTTGAATTTCCTAAATATGAATGAGAAATCGTGCAATTTTTTTTCCATGACACTTTGGAAGTGAGTAGCGTAAGGATCACATTATGGCACCTAGACAGTGAAGCTCAATTGGTTTATTAGTTAGTGTGGAAGGAGAATAAGGGAAAGGTAATCTCATGGGAGGCTCTACAAATGAATTGATGAAACACTTTGGTTTAACACTTTTCAAGGATCATTTTGGTGAGCTCATCAAGCTTAAGCAGATTAAGTTAGTATACAATTACCAATTTCAATTTAGAAAATTACTTTTAAGATGTGGTGGTTTAGATGTTGGTCATCAAATAAGCTATTTTGTAATGGCTTAAAAGAACAAATAAAACTAGATGTTATGGCACACAATCCACCAATACTATATATTGTCGTTGGTTTTGCTTAGTTGTTTAAAACCAAGGAAGTAGCTAGTAGAAATAATGTGGATGTACATGGGACAAGGTAAAATGTAGTTGGTAAACAAGTGAATAGAATGGGGGAAAATTGAAATGGTTTACTTGTTAAAAGATTAACTAAATTTGAGATTATGGATAGGTGGGCAATGTTAGGTATAATGGCCAACCAAGAAGGCATGGGGGGGGGGGGGGGTTGAATTGGTTATTTAGCTTTATGTCCATCAATCTAGCTTCTTACAACCATAACAAGCTCATATAATACATCAAGTAAGAATATAGATAGCAAATCAAAACAATCATAAACAACAAGTACAAACACAAGATTTACCATAGTGGTTCGGCACTTACACCTACGTCCATCCTATTCTTCCTTCAACTCAACCAATTGAAGTCCATTTTACTCACTGATTTGGAGAAAATGTTCTCTTAATCCTCCCAATTCTTCTTCAAAGGAATCATAAAACTTTAGGGTTACAATCAAAGGTTGTCTCAACTTTGTTACAAGAGCAAATCTCCAAATGATATATAGTTTGTGAGAGATTTTGCTAATCAGAGAGCTTATCTAAGATATAGAATACAAATCCAAGCTCTAATCATGAAACCCCCAAATTGCAACAAATTAGGGTTTTAGATTTATAACAGAATTTATGTGCAAATATTAATCAGAGTTTAATCAACACATAAATGAGTGTATACACGAGTATATAATCGCAAGAATATGATTTACAAAGAATATCACTAATACTCTACATAGAATCGCAATGTAGAACACATTGTTGATTTCTCAGTTCGATTTCTCAATAATCTCATCAAAAGATCCTTTGAACCATAGAATAGAATCCTTTTATATGAGATTCAAAACAATAGAAGTTGATTTGAGGTTTTTGTCAAATTTGACAACATCAGAGGCTTCTTCTCATTGAAAGACTAGGACGGTTCCATCACTTTACTACTAAGGCTTTGATTTAAACCCATAATCATCACGAATAGCCTTTCTGACACTCGGTCACTTCTTTGCAATTCTTCCCATTGGGAAAATAGCTGCAATTGTTGTCTTAGTTGATAAAAGCTAGGGCTTCTTTCAAGTTTGCTTAATTCACAATAGCACGGGTTAGACTTAGCATATGTGAGCATAAGTCACTCAAGTCAGAATTAATCATCATGGGCCTTAGCTTCTAAAATTAGGCTTTAAACATCATAGGCTTGAGCTTCTTATGTCAGACTTTAAATATCATGGACCTGAGCTTCTCAAATCAGACTTTAAACATTATAGGCTTGAGCTTCTCGAATCAAACTTTAAACATCACGAGCATAAGCTTCTAAGTCTCTCTAACTAAGATTAGCTACTTAGTATTCTTGCAATAATATTCCAGCATAAATTCTCTTTAATAGAAAATATTATGCAACTAATATTTTCTCTCTTCCCCCTCATATATTGTAAAGAAATATTCTGTTGGGACTTGAATAAGGTTGTAATATATAAGAATGTAGGAACCCAACTACTTTATAATATCATTGATTGATATTATATTTGCACACCTTTTACTTCCTTTAATTCTATTTTTCACATTAACATATGAAAAACATTTGTATGCATTTAACAACAAAATTTGTCACAACAAAACATATCTTTTTTCAACAAGCAAGGGGGCTTTATTATAACAATGATGATAGATACATCATTAGGGTTGGTTATTTGGGGTGTGTGATATCTAGACAAGGAGTAATGGTTGAGGTTGATAAGGTGGTGGTTATAGTTAATTGGCCAACACCAACAACTATTAAAGCTTTGGGACTAACAAGCTACTATTGTAAGTTCATACATAATTATGGATTGATTGTAGCCCCTTTGACCATATTCCTTAAGAAAGATGGGTTTCTTTGGAGGTGGGAGGCTGAGAAGTCTTTCAATGGGCTTAAGAGTGCAATGATAGTAGCATCGATGTTAAGAGAATTTGATTTTTCCTTGCCTTTCACAGTGAAGTGTGATGTCAATGGACTAGGAGTGGAAGTTATTTTGACATAGGAACAATGATCTTTAGCTTACTTTAGTCAAGCATTAAAGGGAAATAACTTACTACTTTCCACATATGATAAAGAGTTGTTGGCTTTAATCCTTGTAATAAAAAAATGGCGATAGTATTTGTTGGGTAAGAAGTTTATAATTAAGATATATCAAAGGAGCCCACAACATTTATGGAATAAGAAGATTACCACACTAGCATAGCAGTGCTAGCTGATGAAATTGATAGGCTATGATTTCAAGATTCAGTACAAAGCATGAAAAGAAAATGTAGCTACTAATACTTTATCTAGAAAGGAAGAAGATTAGTAACTAAAATTTATGGGAAAGTCATTTGTTGAGTAGTTTATTAAGCCCAAGGAACTACATAATGATGACTCTATTGAATTTGAAAGGGTCCAAGGAGTAATGGTTGAGGAGGGAGGTAGTGTAATGATGATAAACCTAGAAGATCAACATAATAGTATTATGCTTTTTGGAATGAATCACAAAAGCTAAGTATATTAGTTGCAAGCAATGTCTACACTAGTGCTTGAGTAGTTAGATACCATATGGAAGGAGGTTGTTAAGTGTATAGAAATTCAAGAGATTATCAATAAGTTAAGTGTAGGGGAAGCAAGATAAGTTTGGTTGTATAAGAATGGGGTTTTATTTTACAAATAAAGAATATATTTGAATAAACATTAAGTGTTAATTCTAGTCATTTTAGAAAAGCTACATAGGGCTACACATGATGGCTACTTCAAGACCCTTCTAAGAGTCAAAGTGGTATTTTATTGAACCAAAATGAAGTAGACAATGGTACGATATGTGAGAGAATGTAGTATATGTCAACAAGTTAAGTGTAAGAGCATTAAACCAAAAGGGTTGATCTAGCCATTATTTATTTTGAAACTAGTTTAAGAGGACATGTCAATAAATTTCATTAATGGTTTGCCAATCTCTAAGGGTAGGTAAGTAATAATAGTTATTATGGATAGACTTCCAAAGCTATCTCATTTTTTGGCATTGGCTCATTCCTATATAGTTGCAAGTATATCACAAGCCTTCTTTGAAAATGTTTTTAAGCTTCATGGGATGCCTTGCAACATAGTGTGTGATAGAAATTATGTTTTTATTAGTACTTTTTGGAGATAACTATTTAAGTTGCAAGGAACAAAGTTTAATTTCTTCCTTGCATATCACTCCTAAACTGATGGATAATTTGAGGTGGTGAACAAAACTTTAGAGGTTTACTTAAGATGCTTCATGTTTTATCATCCTGAAGAAATGGGTTAAGTGGCTTCCTTTGGTTAAGTAATATTATAATACTACCATTCATGACATTATTCAGAGATCTCCTTATGAAATGATGTATGGTAGGGCTCCTCCAACATTGCTTTCTTACTTACTAGGATCTTTAGCATTGAAATTGTGGATAGGGAGTTGTAGAGTAGGGATTTGATGTTAAAGGACTTAGAGGAAAGACTGTAATTGGCTTAAAATAGGATGAGGAAGTATTATGATGTGAGCAAAAAGGAATAGCAGTTTGTGGTTGGTGATTCAGTATATTTGAAGCTACAACCCTATAGAGGTAACTCAATGGCTTTAAGGAGAAATTATAAGCCTTCACCATGGTATTTGGTCCACTTGAAATATTACAGAAAATAAGAGAAGTTGCTTATAATTTGAAGCTACCTAAGGGGCCTAGAGTTCATGATGTGTTTCATGTTTCAATGTTAAAAAGAGTAATAGGTAAAGACATTTAGGTCCAAATTGAGTTGCCTTCTTATATGAACAATGAAGATATTTTAAATGCCCAACCCCAAGCTAATTTGGAAAAGGAGGCTAGAATTTCTATTGCATTAGCAAGGCCTACATGTACAGGAAGCTACTTGGATTGATGTTGTTCTCTTTAAGGTACACAGCTTTTAACCTTGGAGACAAGGTTGTTGTCAAGAGGGTGGGAATGTAGCAAATTGCCTAGTTAGCACGTCAACTTCTAGTTCAAGCATAGGTGGCAAGTTCTGAAACAATTGGATGCTACAATTTTACTTGTTTTTCTGTTGCATTTTATATTAGGTAGAATAAAGGGAGTGCTTTTACGTTATGGGGGAGTGAGATAAGAGAGGTAGGCGGTTTGTTCTCATTATTTGAAATTCCAAAAATTGTTTTGTAACTGCTTGGAGATCTTAAGTTCCTTCATATTGAACTCTCATTCAATTCCATCTAAATTTCCTTTCAATTGTGAAAATTGGTAGAAAACCTAAATCAATTAGGCAACTCGATAGAGATTTTTGCCTAAATTTTGTTCAACCGATTACACAATTGTTCACCAGGGAGAATCCTATATTGTTGGACCATTGCATAACACCCTTATGGATATGAATCAAATATCCACACAATTAAATTGGCACTGCAATGTAGTCTAGGTTTGGACCTTTGTAATGAGGGGGCATGTTAAATAGATGATTTGAAATTATCCCACATTGTTAAGAATTCCTTTAGCATCTATATGGGCTTTTATTGATTTAAGTCCAAATATTGTTTAGGTAACATATCATTATCATGATCTAATAATTTAACTATCATGATGAGGGGTATGTTAAGACGTGGACATTGAACCTTATATTCCTACGAAATATGTTAAGAATCTTAGTTAAAAGATAACGATTATACTACTAAACCCCTTAAAATTTTAAGTTAGATATGAACTTTTTTTTATAAAATTTAAGAAGATGATATCTTAGTGAATTAAGAGTGTTGAAGAGTACAAGTCATATACTGGAAAGAAGGAAACCTATAGTTAGTTTAAATGGGGGAAGTTTCTTTTAATTCTTTAACTAATTTTTAGGTTAGAGTTTAAAATCTTTTAACAAATAAGCCAACAAATAATGCTGTAGAAAAACGACATTGTTTGCAATTGCCAAAGGAAAACTGTAGCAAAACGCGGAAAAGAAAAAGTGGAGTCGTTTTGTCAAAAGACTGTCATAAGGGCAACGCGATTTCTTGTAAGGCGACTTTTTTGGCTCCAAATAAGTGTCTGATAAAAAAGAATTACCAGCATCTTTTGAATATCATGAATAAATAGGATAAGGCACCATAAGCATCTCGTGTTCCTTTTTTCCAAAGAATCTCCCGGGCTTGTTCATTTGTCCTTGTAAGAATCATATTGTAATCTTTGCATTAACAAGTTGCTTCTTTCCGATGATAACATGGGAGAAAATAACCACAACTTTTCGGAGCACTTAGTGTTTAATCATGGTGTTCGACACGGGCGTAACTCGTCTCATGGATTGAGTTCACGCATCATATCACCGTGACTCTTGGGTTTCAATTACAAATTGACCCATTGACCAATAAATGATCCAGAAGAGTGTGAATCCCGGCGATAATCTGCATTTTGTGCGTTGAAAATGCCTAAAAGACGAAAGCAGCAAACACCCGTCCTCTTCTCTCCCGAACGGATGGTTGCCAAAGAGCTGCTTAATCCTTTTGTTACCTATTTAGCTGCTCAGTATTTGTTTCTTAGTGATTTTTTCATTATTGTCATTATTAGTTTCGGTATTCGTACAATGAACAACACGAAGTGCTGAGATGGGAATGACGTGGAAGGTTGTAGTTTTCCCGTGTTGCACGGCATTTCCACGGGCCTTTTGTCGAACTGTGCCGTAAGTCTTTGACGTTCTTTTCACATTTTCACTCTTTTTTCATGAACTTGAAGTGATGCCGCGAACTTGCTTGTCACTCATCAGTGTATGAATCCCACTTCCTCTCCGTACTTTGTTTCTTCCGTAGCTTCCTCGGCGTACCCATTCTCTCTTTTCATTCTTGACCCTCGCAAATATCTCAAACTTCTTTTGCCTTTCCGGGCAATATTTTTTGATCACAACTTTCGTACGCGCTTTTCAACGCCGTCGCTTTTCGGGTCAAGGAACTGTCTCTAAGTCGTACTAGTGGTTGAGATGACTGCGTTCGACTGCTGAACCCAGAAGGGGTTCATGGCGGAGAGCAGGCGCTACAGTTTTGGTGACCAACTAGGTTAGGTTTTTCGTTCAATGGTGTTTGATGTTTCTTAGATTTTGATTCAAGTGGACTCGTTGGTGTTTTTAACTGTTTCTTTTTCACTTTTTCAACTTTAAACAACCGTTTAATGTGCAGTTGTCTTCAGTAGGAAGTATTTGTAAAATTTTGTCTTCGGGAAAGTTTGGATTTGGAATTTATGTTGAGGAATTACTGAATTTCTGCTGTTAATTTTCTACAGATGATGCTTATATGCTGGTTTCCATTGAGTTGAAACTTTTAGGGGGTTGTATCGGTGGATGCTTTGACTTTCTAGATAATTTGGCAACAATGAATCATTATACATCCATGAGAGAACAACGCTTAAAATTGAATATGAGTTTAGAATTTAGACATGTTGTATCCTTTCTTGGGTTCTAGAAGACGTTGCTAAGTTCCGCATGGAATATGAAGAGTGGTTTATAAAGAGATGATTTCTTTCATTTAATGTTTTAAGCTTTTAAATTAGACATGGGCCATTCTTTGTAATTTCAAACGTTGTATGATATATTAGCCTATGGACATTATCCCCATAAGCTAATGCTCTCTCCCCCCCCCCCCCCCAAAAAAAAAAAACCTCTTAGGTGAGGGGCCATGTTACTAACTTGAGATAGTAGTTTATAAAGAGATGAGTTCCTTCACTTAATACTTTATGATTTTGAGCTGGGTGTGAATCCTTTTCTATAATTTCTATCACTAAGAACAATACTGATGACTATCGTTTTATTGGAATTTTGTATCATAATTGACAACCTCTTCTTTCTAACTCGAAGTTTAAATTTGGAGGAGAAAATGAAACATTTATCTGCACAAATTATCTGTGCTCATTTATAATGCTTTAGTACTGGCCCATACCCATAGATTCAAAACCCATTTTTAGTCACCTGCTCTCTCAATATGCCTGCTTTTGCATGATCTTTAGCACTTGGTGTAAATGAGTTTGCATCAATTTGACATTTTAAGAACTACTTTGTGTAAAATTAATCTGTAGCTGCTAATTTGAAAATGAAATTATGAGGTTTTGTGATCAAATAAACTGTGCAAATCTTATCTGAATGTGATTTGGTGGAATGCAGATATGGAGCAAATACTCCTAGAAGCACAACATCGATGGCTACGCCCAGCTGAAATTTGTGAAATTCTTCAAAATTATAAGAAGTTCCATATTGCTCCACAACCTCCAAATAAGCCAGAAAGTATGACTCCCAACTGCAATACTCTCATTTGATCTTGTGCACCATAATTGTTAGAAGTTACTTCTACCAGATAACTCAACAATTTTATTATAGCTGAGATCAAGCTTCAGTAATTAAAAAGGACAAAAAGCTGAGAGATCTTCTGCAACTGGTTTAATTGATAATTCATCAATGCCTGTGATTCTAATTAGTGGTTTCTTATCTTGTTTCTGATTATCATCTTTGGTATATCTTTTATTACTACCTTATTTCTAGTTATCTGGATCAATCTGCTTAGGGCTTCTTATATATGAAGCATATTTTCTCATTCTGCTGCCACATATCCAATTTCTCCTATTGCTTGATAGCTCTTAGATTGAATATCTATATTCATGCCTAAATTGTTTTCAGACCTAGCCGTGAAGTATGTTACCATGGATTAGGCTGCCATGGGTTCTAGCTCCTAAGTGAGGTGGCTCCTATCACTCAACAACTAAAAGCAGAAAATTATTTTGTAAATTAATTCCGTTACATAGGCTATTTATTTCTGATTTCTCATACAATCTCTGGACTTTATAGAACCTTGACTTGTTCAGCTTTCAAAGAATTCCAGGACATTATTGAGTTGTTTCACTTTTAGTTCTTGCGGCTTGTTAAGAACCTCTGTGGTTGAATTTAGAATCGTTTCTCTCTTTACTTATCCATTAACTTATTTCCCTCTTTTTTCAAATGTTCCTTTTCCCCCCCCCCCCCTCTATTTTGGTGAAATGTGTTTAGAGAGCTAGAAGAGAACATCCTTTATTAACCGTTGTAATAACAAAGTTTCTTATAGCTTTTGATACATTTGGCAGCATCTAGTCTGAAAATGAGGCACTTCTTGAAAGTCTATTTTCTTAATTGTTTGAAAGTTCATTCTTCTAAACACTTCTTAACTGGACATGAATTCTAATTTCAGGTGGTTCACTTTTTCTTTTTGATCGGAAGGTGCTGAGATACTTCAGAAAAGATGGCCATAACTGGCGAAAGAAAAAGGATGGGAAGACAGTGAAGGAGGCTCATGAGAGGCTCAAGGTAGGCATTTGGGCAAAATACTTGTTTAAAGACATGTAAATGGTGTCACTGCGTGCTGTTTAGTGGATCATATTCTTTTTTATTCTTCCTTATTTAGGAAGAGATGTGTTAAGATTTTTCTTGCTTTATGATTAAACGTGTAGAGAAAATTGTATTTCCTTTCAGGCTGGAAGTGTTGATGTGTTGCACTGCTACTATGCCCATGGTGAAGACAACGAAAATTTTCAAAGACGCAGTTATTGGCTGCTTGAAGAGTGAGTGTGTAAAGAGTAATTTGTGTGGTGTTTACTGAATACTTTCTTTGAATTCCATTAATTTGCACTCTATTTTCCCTGTCTGTGTCAACTTCTTAATCTTTGGATATGTCTAAAGTCTCCTAGTTAGACTGGCATTTCATTTATAGTAGTTTTGGAATGTTTGTAGCATCTGATTTTGAGCTTCTGTTTTCCTTACTTAGACCATTAAGGATCTCTCTCTTTTTCTTTCTTTGGCCTTGCCATGAATTGATTTCTTAATGAAAACAAAATTGAAGCATTTCCTGACGTGCTTCTCCCATACCACACATGTAGTCATAAACAACCAAATGCAGTATACCTGTCTTCATGTTTGATGGAGAGGGGAGAAAAAAATACTCTCGGATTGGCTATGCCATACAACCATTACATCAAGGTGGATTCTTTCTGTTAAACTAGTATCCCAATCACTCTTGTTATATGTGAGCACTCAATAAAGTTAGGCTAAAAATCAGGGAAATAGGTATAAGTTCCTAAAAGAGTTGAAGTTAACCAACTACTACGAAGGACAACAACCATTATTTCTGATAGACACAAGAGGACCATGGCTCTTCCTTATGCACCTTCTCATTCACTGGAAGTTATGCTTCTAGAAGGAAGTTGGATTCTTCTCCACATTCAAGGGAAATTAGAAACTCTGGAAGTTGAAACAGACGGAATGAAAAAACTACAAGGTTTCTGGGCTGAAATCCATTTTTCTGTCAAAAGAAGTTAAAAAAGGGACGGTTCTCTCCCCAACACTTGAAAAAGGAAAAAAAGTAAGTCAGGAGGAAATCCTACAAAGTGTATTGAGCTTCTATGGTTTAAATCTTTAAACAAGAAAGGGAAGCACATTGATGATGATTTTAATTCTGTTTCCTTTATCCTTTTGCCTCATCTATTGCAGCCTTCAGAGAAGATATTTTACCATGCCTCTCCGTGGCACTATTTCCTTTTACTTTGCTCTATTCTTTACCTTTTGGCCACAACGTCAGTGCTTATTCAACATAAATGTTTGCGATGAATCAGCAATATTTTCAGTTCTAGTTATTAGCCTAAAACAGTTGTTATCTTGCTGTTTCAAAATGCCATAAGAGTTGCTGACTTTCCTATAATTTCAAATCTTGTGGTTTGGGATTTTTCTTCTGCTACTTACCTAATTCACCTCCTCTGCAGTGACCGCTCTCACATAGTTCTTGTCCACTACCGGGAAGTAAAGGTAACCCATTATCCTCTCTAAGTGTTTGCTCAATCAGGTATAGATGGATAAATCATCGCAATTGTTGATCCTTCTTGGTTTTATTAACTTAATTATTCTATTTAAAGATTGTGGTGGTCATTGTGGTATTACTGTGTTTATTTTTTGTATTGAACATTCACTTCTAGTGACTTTTGTAAAGCCTTGGATTGCAAGGTGTGATTTCTTAGGATAAATGGATCTGGTCTTTGATGTGGAAAAATAAAGCATTTGAACTGAGGTTTTCCCTTTTAGTGGCTTGATGCTTAAGTCATGCATTCCGTTCTCAGATTAGTGGTTTTAATTCTTAAAGCTGATGTAGTTTATTTTCATGTTTGCTATTGTATTGTGTTATGATTATCATTTATAAAATTTAGCTCAGATGCTTGTCATAAACTTTTCAATGCTGATGTTGATTTTAATCTCTTGATTATTTCTGCACCTGCATTTATGTTTTTCATTCTTTCTATATTTTCCAACTTGGTCAGGGCAATAAGAATTCAAACCACATTAGAGGAACTGAAGATATTTTACCGAATCCTGAGATTGATAGTTCTGTGTCCTCTAGTTTTCGTCCAAATAATTCACAGGTGCCTTCACAAACTACTGATACAACAAGCCTTAACAATTCCCAGGCATCAGAATGTGAAGATGCGGAATCAGGTAGACTCTTTATAATGCCTTAGTTTTTTGTTGATTATAAACTGGGTATGTTACTTCATAGACAATATTTAATGGATTTGGTGAATTTTCATTGGCAGCTTATTCTATGCTTCCTCTAACTATGTGCAAACTTGATGTATGCAGCATATGATCTCCAAGCAAGATCTGCATTCTACTCTTTCTCTGAATCACAACGGCCAATGCTGAAGACTATTAATATTGGTCTTACTGATCATCATTTTCCTGCATCAATTTCTAGTAAGTTGTTTACATTGTTTCAATGTATCAGTTTTCAGCAATGATGATATCAGTTAATTTTGATATTACTGATTGTTATCTGATGGGGCATACCAATTCATTGTGATACTTTATTAATAGGTGATTATCAGGGACAATTGTCAGCCATTTCCAGCATAGATTTTGTTTCATCCTCTCAACAAGATAAATTGAAAGAAGGTAATAGTAATGGATTAAAAGACCTAGACATTGCCTCTTGGGAGGATGGTGTTGCAAATGATACTTCGAGCAGTCAAACTATGCCTCTTCAGCCGTCATTTCTGGAAATTCTTGGAAACCAAGGTAACCAGATACTTGGGCAGCTTTTCACCAGCAACTGTGGTGAAAGGGAGGAGTCTAGGGGTCACTCACAGGTCCAGGAAGAGCGGCAGGTATAAATCTATTTACAATTTAGAGAAAACAAAATTGCCCTCAATATGTCTTTTGCTAAAATAATTTGGAAACTATAGTGGTTGTCTTTGAGGGTTACAGTAAATTGGAAAATCCTCGTTGATTTTATGTTACAAGCTGAACTCTGGAATTACAAAAGAGACATGAAATGATGGCATTTTTGTGTTATTGGTCAGTGTCTCATGATCTTTCCCATATAAATTCACTACTTACATCTAAATTCTTGTTTCTGGGGTGCTTATGTTTCCTCCGATTGGCGACCTCAAATACGATGCGGGTGTAAATATGATTTTGTTTCTCTATTAATAGAAGCAATAGCCAGCCCAAATAACTTTCTCATCTTCTGGTGGTAAATTGTGGTGATGATCTCACGTAGTGCACCCCAAGGAAATGGTGACCTCACCTTGCCATGGAGACTTAAAGTTGAATTATTTTTGTTTCTTTTTGATGTTGGGCAACATGAGGATTTTGTTTCTATCACTTTCTACAATATTAATTATTAAGAATATTGCATATAAAAGCTTGGTGCCTGCAATTGGATCATTTGATACTTAATTATGTAGTGGTTGATTATTTGGAAATCTAGGTTCTTAAAGTCTTCACAATGTTTTCCTTTCATATTGAACATAATCTTTGATAGAGGCGATGTTGCTATTAGTTAATAATGATGTGGTTGCAGATGTGAAAGTTCTCACATGTAACTGAAGTTCATTAAATTGTTGTTAATATGTGGTAGTTGCGTTTAACTAACGGAGTACATGATTATTTTTATGTTTCCTTGTCTCCTACTAATCATGTCCAGATTTTACTTTGCCTTACAAACAGACTTCTGAAGGCAAGTGGCCCTTGGATAGGAATCATGACCAAGATGTTAGTCGGACCAATCTACTCACTTCTTTGGAGCTGTGCTTAGATCGTACTGACAAGCAAGAAAATTGTCGAATCCAAGATAACCTTCAAGTGGAGCTTTCAAATGCAGAACTCGGTTATGATCCAGATTCAGGTCAAGAGAGCAAGGCGATCCTAGGGGGAAAAGCCAACAACTCTTTTGCAATGAGAAAACCTCTGTTGGATGGCTCTTTAACTGAAGGAGTTCTGAAGAAGATTGACAGTTTCAACAGATGGATGACTAAGGAACTTGGAGATGTAAATGAGTCACATATGCAGTCAAATTCTGGGGCCGATTGGGATAGTGTCGAGGGTGAAAGTGGGGTCAATGAATCCAGTATTTCTCCTCAAGTGCATTTGGATAGCTATACTCTGGGTCCATCTCTTTCCCAGGACCAGCTTTTTGGTATTGTTGATTTCTTCCCGAATTGGGCATATGAAGACTCTGAAGTTAAGGTACCGCGAATTTAATCTGCCTTCTTGGCTGCAGCAATTTCAACTGTGTCATCTGTTTGCTGAACATTTATCTACAAATCTTATCTTGTTTATCATTTTTCTTGGCTGCCTGATATTTAATTTTTCTCTCTTATCCCACAACTTAAACAGGTCCTGATTACGGGGAGGTTCTTGAAGAATCAGCAGGTAACAGGAAGTTGTCAGTGGTCATGTATGTTTGGGGAAGTGGAAGTTCCTGCTGAGGTAATTGCTGACGGTGTTCTACGATGTCATGCTCCCATGCATCAGGCTGGGAGGGTTCCCTTCTATGTGACATGTTCCAATAGGTTAGCATGTAGTGAAGTGCGAGAATTTGAATACCGAGTTAAATGTGTTGAAGATGTGGATATGATAGATAATTATAGTGGCAATGGAAGTGAAATTCTTCAAATGCGATTTGGAAAACTATTGTGCCTGAGTTCTGCCTGCCCTTCTAATACTGATCTTATCAGTCTCAGTGAGAAATCCCAATTCAGCGATAAAATCAGTACATTGCTAAAAGAAGACGATGATGAGTGGCTCCAAATGTCAAAGCTTGCTTCTGAAAAGAATTATTCTCCTGAAAAAGTACAGGAGAAGCTGGTTGAAAAGCTGCTTAAGGAGAAGTTACATACATGGCTCCTGCAAAAAGCAGCTGAAGGTGGAAAAGGCCCTTCTGTATTGGGTGAGGGTGGCCAAGGTGTGCTACATTTTGCAGCTGCTCTTGGCTATGATTGGGCCCTTGAACCTACAAATCTTGCAGGTGTCAGTCTTAATTTCCGTGATGTGAATGGATGGACTGCACTTCATTGGGCAGCATTCTGTGGCAGGTGAGCACTTAAAAAAGTCTTTTTGCCTGTTTCTTTGTGGTATCTTTACCTGTAAATACTTCTGTCCATTCTTTCTGCCTCCACGTTCCTCCATTCAGGACATAATATTCTAGGCGGAAATCTCACTTGTGGGAAAAGGGGAAAAGGGGAAAAGTTCTTGTATCATATGTGAAGATATAAGAAGTAAACTAAGTATGCTACGAAAGCCAATATCAGTGTAGAGAGAGGGAGATTAGTTTGGATAGACATCTGATTCAAGTTGAAGTATACCTTACCTGGCAGGGATAGACCTGAACAGCAAGTGGTAGTCCTTTTGAATTTTTATGTAATGCTAATACTAATCATGAACTTTTTCTTCTCCTTCCAAGTTAACTTCTCGTTTGAACTTGCTTTTCCAGAGAGCGCACAGTTGCTTCCCTTGTCTCTCTTGGTGCCGCTCCTGGGGTGGTGACCGATCCATGTCCCAAGTATCCTTCAGGTAGAACGCCTGCTGACCTAGCTTCAGTCAATGGACACAAGGGAATCGCTGGTTATCTTGCAGAACTTGCTTTAAGTGCCCACCTTTCATCTCTTAAGTTGGGCACCAGGGAAGGTGATGCTGCAGAGATCTCTAGAGCAAAAGCTGTACAAACGGTTTCAGAAAGAAGTGCAACACCAGTCAGTGTTGGGGATTTACCAGATGGATTATCACTGAAGGATTCACTAGCTGCTATCTGTAATGCCACTCAAGCTGCTGCTCGCATTCATCAAGTCTACAGAATGCAGTCATTCCAAGAAAAGCAGTTAATAGAGTATGGTGATGACACATATGGGATTTCGGGGGAACAAGCTCTTTCTTTTCTTACTGTTAAGACCCACAAATCAGTACAAAATAATCTGCCTGTACATGCTGCTGCAATACGGATACAGAATAAGTTCCGTGGCTGGAAGGGTAGAAAAGATTTTTTAATAATCCGGCAACGAATAGTTAAGATTCAGGTACATTTCTGTGCTTTATTTTCTCTGTTTGGTTTATTTGCTCCTTCTTTACTTCTAGTGTCTATTCTTCTGTGTAATTGTTTTACAAGGTTTTCCTCTAAATCATGAAATCAAGCCCTATTCATGAATACTAACTAGTACCTTTCATGAGGAAAGGCCCATGTAAGAGGCCACCAGGTCAGGAAGAGCTATAAAAAGATAACTTGGTCAGTTGGAATTTTGGAGAAAGTTATTCTGCGTTGGAGACGAAAAGGAAGTGGCTTGCGAGGATTTAAATCAGAAGCTCTTACCGAGAGCCATAGAATGGAAAATACATCTTTGGAGGATGACTATGATTTCTTGAAGGAGGGAAGGAAGCAAACAGAAGAGCGATTACAAAAAGCCCTTGCTAGGGTGAAGTCCATGGTTCAGTATCCAGAGGCGAGGGATCAATATAGTAGGTTGCTGAATGTTGTGGCTGAGATACAGGAAACCAAGGTACTCAATTCTGCTTTTAATTTCCCTATTTGTTTTTCTCCCTTCTTCCATGTAACAAGATCTTTTGCAAAGGGCAATTTAAGGTTCCTTTAGGAATATAATGAGTGCTTCATTTAGTGTAAATATCTGTGACTGACTCATTTTTAGCAGCCTGTGGGGGTCTTCAGTGCTGGTGAGAGTCTTACAACGCTTTCTGTTCCTGATCTTTGGATTATATTGGTTCTTATTTGTGAAACGAAACAATCTAGGATGAATGGGCTAGTTTAGATCACCTGGAAAGGGTTATCTGGAATCTCCAAAGATTATGTGCATCATAAGTTTACCTTGTGGTTGGTGCATGGAGGCATGAAAGCGATGTTGTATAGGAGGAAGTTTGTCATCGAGTTGATACACTGAAGTCTTTCCATCTCACTTCCTGTTGTTCTGCAGGTCGATGATAAGGCTCTAAACAATTCAGAAGGAACAGCTGATTTGGATGATGAGCTGAGAGATCTCGAAGCGTTGTTGGACGAAGACACACCCATGCCTTCAACATAGACGGACCCCCCTTTACTTCATTAACTTCCTTGCAATACAGTAGGACTGATGTTTATTGCAGTACTAGGCCTTGCCAGGATTCTCTGTAAATGAAGAACACTACCATTCCATGTAACCAACCTTTGGTCGTATAAAGCTGTTGTTGTATATTTGATTTTGTTACTCCCGACTCTGTTGCACTAGAATGTGCACAGAATTATACCGTCAAACTTTATATAATAAAGCCGCAAAGTGTTTGTAGTATAGTGGCTTTGCTTCAACGATATTAATACTGGAAGAACGGTGTGAGCTTTAATTTCTTGCTTCCTTGAAAATTGGCTGTAGAAAAGCTTCAGAGAGAAGGATGTTAGAATAATCAATTTTTTTTTTTTTTTGGTTGTCTTGGTCGGTCTTTGTTTCTGAAAAGGTTTTCCTTTGTTTTGAGGGTTGAATGGGAATCTCATCCGAAACGCAAGGAGCAACGCCGAAATCAATGGCAAAACGTCCTCGATAGGGAAAATGACACTTGTAGGCAGATTCAAATCTAGAGTTGGAGTCCTTTTCTAGCAAATAGCTCATGGACATCTCGCAAATAGCTCTGTTCTTCTACCTTCGTGCAAGAGTGTGGTCTTTTAAACTGCGCCCGTTGGTATAGTCTTGTTGTATTACAGTGTCGGCATTCCAAATGAAATGGGTTGTTGTATCACACCTCTATTTATCATCACTGGCTAAGATGAGAACCATTGCAACAGGAAGGCAGCATTCACAGACTATCTTTATACCAGCAACAACCTAAAATTGGAATATAAGCTAAACATTTTGTTCTAGAGCTGTCGTGAGCAGATCCATATGCATTGCATTTCTGATGTCAACTAAACATTCTCAGTCTGAAGAATACAAACTCTCTCTGCGAAATTCTCTCACACACCATATACACTGCTCTTTTTCTTCTTATTGTGAAAATCCAAAAGGAGTGTGCTTCCACCTTCCACTGTACATGGCAAGCACCCTAAGTATACATCTTTCACAACCCATAACATCTCATTGACATTGGACATCTCCTTCCCATAGGTTGAGAAAGGGAAAAAGAAAGAAAAAACATTACAAACAGAAGAAAAATGAGTCCAAGTAATTAAAATATCTAACCAAGTAAAATGAAAAGCCCTCTCCTTAGCTCTTGCTACTGGTGCCCAGGCTCTCATAGAATAAAATGTACCCATGATCGGTATTACTCGAATATTCCTGCGCTGACCCAAAGAATGTCTGCACAAACGACTCATCAATCATCTCAACATTTTCGTCATCAAAAAATAACCAATGGTTGTGGCTTTTCACAAGGCAGACATAGTGGCCATGGTTGGGCCCACTTCCAACGTGGACAACAACCGCAAACAGAGAATACTCAGAGTCTGCATCTTCCACTGTGTTGCTCAGCTTCAGCTCAAGTGGGAAGACAACCCGGTACGATAGCTTCTTGTAGCGACCCAGCTGCTCAATATATTTGAAACGCTTTAGATGGATGACCAAAATGTGAGGTGGCTTCTTTATCTTCATCCTTTTCTGTGCTTCTTGCAAACTACATGTGATAGTGATGTCAGCTTCCAGTTATCATACAAAAAAGTAAAAATAAACTTAATTGCATAGAATTTCATAGTATCTTAGTTCTTTCGACTGATCTCGCTATTCTGACAGAATAATTTATAGAAGCTCATACAGAATAAAACCTCAAAGAATTGGTCAATACAGTCCACAATTAAGCCAAGAGGAACTTGGGGGTGACTGCACTCATAGACATGGCATTTCAATGTACGAGACAATATAGGATGGAATCATCAAATAATAGGCACAAGACAAAATAGAATGAAGTTATTGGTGGACACCATCACCATATCCTGTGAATAATCTTACTATACATATAAGTAGCCATGCACTTAAAGAGGCAAGTGGAAGATGGTTTTCCCTATCAGGAGAGACAATGCTCTGGGGTGATAGTGGGAAGAAAGCTATAAAGAACTTGAAACTCTCAATTTATCAACCATTGGACTTGATTAATCACTTTTCTTGGCCAGATTGAATGGTTAGATTTTTCTAAATATCTGACTGATACTGGAGCCGTTCAAGTGTCAATAATGCATTACTTCGACATGATTTTTATCAGGAAATGAAACAGATAGAAATTTTAAGCTTAAGAACCAGTCCATAGAAATTTATTGTGCTGCTCATAACATAGAACGCAAAACAATCGAACTTCTATGTGTTGATGCTAATCCTATTTTAAGTGCTTCTGCATGTTATGCACATATTGTCACTTTAACTATCATCACCAAGCTGATGCCTAAGGCAAGCACTTGGGGGTCAAGCCGCACAAAATGCCAGCTATTAGCAGACAATAGTCCGATAAAACTGCCTCATCCAGTCTACTCTGAGAAATATGTAGTAAAAGCTAACATCATATAACTAATAAGAAGGTAAATGAAAAGGAAAAAATCAAGACCAAAAATGCCATAATTAAGTCAGCAACGGCTACCTACCTACAGCATTTGTCACAGAAAAATTTGTCCTCCGCATTCAATGTCTCTGTGGAGCTGAAGTTTTTCAAACAGCTAGTAATTGAACTATTCTGTTCGATATCCAGGCTCAAGTCAAAAAATGTCTCATCCCTTGCAGTCACTGTCTCACATCGCAGGCACCTTGTTTCATTGGTGAGTATTCCCTGACTCGAATAGCCATAAAACTTATAAGAATCTCATAAATGGGCAGCAAAGGAAACAATTTCTACACCATCAATCCCCTGCTCATCATTGTATTAAGGGGAACTAATATGCTGCTACTGGACACAACAGCAGAAAAACAAGATGTCCTTCTCCATCTTCCTCTTTTACTCGGAGAAGTGGAGAGAGAAAAACACTTCAATTGAGTACATGAAATGGCAGAGCAAAGTCACCTGAAAGTTTTTGTGCACCCAAGTAACTAAAGGGTCTTTTTGAGGACCATTGGCAAGAGCATTCTTTGGCCCATTTGCAGCTTTCTCAGAAGGTGACAAAGTTTCGGGGTCACTTTTTGCAGCCTGGGCCTCTTTCTCCAGAATGTCAACAAGTTCATTCAGCAAAAAGTTCAAAAATTCATGGGCATCCTACAAAAAAGGAACCACGTTCATTTATACAGCATAGAAGATAAAGAAATTAATCTTACAACAGATTTCATACATCAAAACAGGTAACATCAAAGAAATTCAACCAAGATACCAAACAAGATTGGGTTAACATCACATTTCAACTATTCCAAGAGAAGTAGCAAAACACATTCTCATAAGAGAAATTCACTTTCTCGAATTTAGCCAATCGGACCATTTCATTTTTTACATGGATATGTCTAAGCATAATCACATTCTCAATCCTTTACAAAAGTTAAACATATATGCAAAGTTTGAGCATCTAGAGGAAAGAAACTTATATTATGATAATAGCATGTGCCAACATGCAACATCTGCAATCATGCTTCTGCACACTGTCTGCTAATTGTATTGACTAACAACAGAAAGTTTCTGCCATTATTCAAGTTGTGAGATGGTTTAGAATTACCAAGCATTCATAATCACTTAATTAGAACCTTGGTTGCACAACCCAACGAATCTATAATTGACCTACAAAGCAAAACGGTTCTCCTACTTCCAGATGTCAAGATATGGAGCTTGTCCACTGGGAATGAAGGACTGAGGATTATTCTGTTAAAAATTACATAAAAAATACTTTGATTACTGTAACTTTCTCCCCAAGCTAAAGATCATTTTGCTTCAGAGTCATAATATTGGATAAATACCTGATGCATATAGCTACGGAAAAGCTCATTTTGTTTCTTCAATCTTTGTACAAAGCGTTTTGGGGCAATAACACCTGTTTTCTTCTTCTGCGAACTTATCTACACAAACGAACACTGAGCAGTTGGGCCACTACCATGGATTAAAAGTAAAAATCAAATATATTTTCCATGCTAAATATAATAACAGAAGGGAGAATTGCAAGATTTGGTCTCACATAATGAGGATCAATAATCGTGGTGTGTCCTGAAGTATGATTACCATTTAGACTGAGCCAGGCATCTAGAATCTTTCAATCATATCATATCATAAAGAAGCTAGCTGGCAGCTGTTCTGCTACCAGAATTTTCAAAAATACATGTGGGAAAAAGTATCACTGTTTAAAATATTTAGTCCTATACATATGCCCTTGTAGGTGTGTGTTCTCAAACATAATTGCATATCTTTTGCAAACCCAAAACCGAACCTTATTCTCTGTGTGCGTGTGAGTGTGTTGCATTTATATAAAAGAAAAATAGATATTTGCCTGAGTAAATAGGTCTGCCAAGCATGTTAACAGATTTTCTTCTGCATCTCCAATGTTTTTGTTGTTCGCATAGTAGTCCAAAAGTTGTTCACGAAATGGGACACAAAAATAAAGAGCCTGCATGAACAAAAGAAGGAAAAAGGTAAAAAATCGGAAAATACTATTGAACATGAAGACAATAATGAGTCCAAAAACGTTTCAGCAACTCCATGGGACACAAAAATAAAGAGCCTGCATGAACAAAAGAAGGAAAAAGGTATAACATAGAAAAATACTATTGAACATGAAGACAATTATTTGTTTAACTATCATTAGCAATAATGAGTCCAAAAACGTTTCAGCAACTCCATGGGACACAATTATACAGAAGAAAAATAAACGCAAAAGCTGCTGGGCTTAGAAAGGAAGTCCAAATCAGGTGTATAAACATTGACGGAAACATTACTGAGGTATTGAGTTGGTAAACTAACAGAATGTGATAACTGAAGAAGCAAAATCTAAAAGACTTTACAAATTTCCAATGGGTAAAATAGTGGAGTCTATGGAGCCAAGTTACTATGAAGAACATACGTACACAACAAATATGTCGTGAATAGAATGGCAGATAGTATACGTAATTACAATTATCAGTAAAATTTGAGCATTCAAAGCAAAAGAAGCCATTCAGCTACTAATTCTCGTACAACCAACTCATTAGTCATCATCTAGCAACTGCTGAGCTCTCATGAAATTTAAAATTACACCAGGCATCAATTAGTTTAATTTGAGGAAATATTTTAGGTATTGTCAAAAAAAAAAAGAAAAAAAAAAGAAATACAAGGGTATACGTATGACATACTACATCCAAATTTGGATGTGATTTAGAATATACCCTCTGATAAGATAGGAACTGGCCAAAACCCTCTTTAATAAATCCTGGTTATTCATATAAAACATACTCTATCAAAACTAAATAAGAAATGAAGCAGCATTTGTTCTATAGAACATTCCACTTGTAACTATATTCACAATCTGATTATAAAACTATAAAGTGCCACTAGATATGGCTAACAAGAGTATAAACAAGACCAAGGATCCCATGTCAGTGCCAAGGTTGCACAACAAGCCCGAATGACTTTCATCTTATTTGGGTGAGTAAGCAACCTGATAACGAGCAAAAGTGCCTAAACACGTTCACAAGCCAGTACTCAGTATCACATATGAATAGCACAGCATTGTGTGGTAAGAAAACACTCGTTCAAACAGAGTTCCTTTTCTCTTTCATTTAGACTACAAGATGATGGATTGATCTTGCATACAATTAGACCTACAAACCATTGCCAAGTGACATTATCGCCTGTCACGAACAGTTCAACAAGCAAAGCACGTGCTCTTCTAGCAAACCACCAACGCAAAACAACGACATCAAATTTTTACAACTCGCCATCCACGCGAACAAGCAATCAGAAGCAACCAAACAGCTAAAAATTTGCAAAACAAACTAAATCGATTGTTGAAAATAAGGTCATATCCTACCAACCCCTATAATTCTAAACAATGACGCTATGTATAGCGCGATCAACGCCTGCTACACAAAACAAACCAAAAAGAAAGAGTTACATATTCCATCTGATATTAAACCCTAATCCAAAAATAAAACAGAGATTAAGACATTGGATTCAATGAAAATGAACCTGCAAGACGCTGTTACAATAGCAAGTGTTGCCGAAATTCTCGAGGCCGAAGTAGCGCTCGCCTTCTGGAAACTGATCTCCGAGAGCCTTCTCGAGCTTGGAGCCCGCGGCACCCATTCGCACACGTCAAACACTAGTTGGACTTTGCGAACTCAGATCCTCTATCCCGTTGAACTCAGCAATTCTATTCGCGGTCCATCCAAGACTGGCTCCGAGTTGGTTTATCTTTCGCAATCGTCGGGATTTGTTTGCGAAGTCAGTTCCGATGGTGGTCGTGGGTTATTATGTTTTCTTGGGAGTGGAATGGAAAAATGAGGGTTTCCTTCGAAGAATGGAAGAGAGAAAGACGAAGAAAATGAAGAAGCAAATTCTAATAAATAAATACATTTTTTAAAAATAAAAATTAGGATAGAATAAGCTGCTGACGCTACACGTCACGATTCACGTGGCGTGACAATCTGTAAACCGGCGAAGATTAGTTGTAATTGTATTTTGAGACCTTCCAAAGCCTTCAAAAAACCATCTTTTCTTTTTTTATTTTTCCGTAACAATTTTGGTTGACCTTGTAATTCTTAACACACCCAACACTAAGCCTTCAATGCTTTCTTTTGGAAAAATAATAAATAAATTAGTCATTATATCTTTTCTATTCAAATAATTAATATAATTTGTCAAATCACTTGGGCATCCATTATTTTCTTCTGAAATTATGATTATCCAACATTAAAAAATTGTTTTATATAAGGCTGAAGCAAGCATCTTCCCTTCTTTCTATCCATGGCGTGAAGGAAAGTGCTTCTACCTCCTTTATGATTGAAAAGCAATCCTTCACTTAAAATTTATGTTTTAAGAAGATAATTATATAGTTTCCTGCTGAATGATGACGATCCAAATTTTTGTTAATTTTTGCAAGATCTCTTTACTTAAGCAAAAAGGAAAACCATCATAAGAATATATAAAAATAACTTTAACGACACAATCCCTAATAACCATAAAGAAAGGCTTGATTCCTCTTAAAAAGTTCGTTGCTTGAAGTGCATTTGCAGGCCCAAGGCAATAAGGCTAATTTGGATAAAGAAAAGAAAAGGGAAAAAAGAGGAATCTAGGACATACGCCTTATCTAGTTCATTGGAAGCTGAAGTGCTCAGAGACTAGCTAGGAAAGAACACGATGTTGAGCCTCCCAGTTCCGTCGTCTTCGACCATCACCTTCCCCTCGAGACCCCAAGTTGCAATCCCTAAATCCTCTTTCAATGGCATCAGAATCCAGCACCGCTGCACGGTGCCTCCCATGGTAGTGTCATCTCGGACCCCGGCCTCGTCCGTGGTGATGATGGCGAAGCGAGAGGAGGAAATGAAGCAAATCAGGACTATGACGACGGAAGAAATCAACGAGGAGGTGGTCGACCTCAAGGGTGAGCTCCTCATGCTTCGTCTTCAGAAGTCCGCCCGCAATGAATTCAAATCCAGCGAGTTCCCTCGCATGCGCAGAAGGGTACTTTCCTTTTTGGTTCGATTTTGGATTTTGTGTTAGTTCATTTATTTATTTATTTATTTTTTCGTGTAATTTTTTTCCTTCACTTTGATAAATTATCGGTTGCCACAAGAGCGTAAGCTGGCGTAGGAAATGGTGAAATTGATCGCTTAAGCAATGTCTACAATCCGAGAGTGGAGACCTACACATAGAATGTTTAACTAAAATGGGAGGTAAATTACGGAGTCAGAACTAGGAATTGAAGTCAGAGTCGTAGCTTTGATTCTACCATAAATCTTGGTTTCCGGGAAACTTTTAACTAACAGGAAATGGTGACTTGTACGTTACTATTCTCACTCTTCAATGCGATTCTCTTTGGTTGAGTAGGGGTGGTTTGCTGGAAGTTGAAGATATCTAGGGACTAGCAGGTTTGTTTAATAAGAACTAGATGGGAGGCGAACCAAGATTTTCAGGTTTTCGTGGAAGTTTCAGAATTTGCCGCTATCAGTTGCATTCTCAAGTGAGTTATGCTCTTAATTCCTATGATACTGACGCATTTGGTGAGAAATGATGTGGGATTCTGAAATCCTGGCAACCTGCTGTATTTACCGTACTTCCCTGGGCTTAGGCTGCTTGATAATGATACTAATGCAGGTTGTGGCATATATGAGTTAGCAGCTAGATAATGTTCTGTTGTGCTTACAAGATTATATAAGTAGGTTCTGGGCAATTGGTTAGTTTCAGTTTCGGCAGTTTGGTATCTGTTCTGTCGAGGTTTGAGGGTAGGATTTCCGTTTGAATATTTAGTAAAGACACAATATTTGATAGGATGACTTCGAAGAGTCCACCTCTGGAGGCTTCTGGTCCACATTGTGAAAGAAGTTATGGTATCTGTCAGAGCTGGAGCATGTGAGTTGGTGAAGTGGAAAACCAGCTGCTAACTTCCCATAATAACAATCGACGTTTGTTTAAATAATACTTATGTACAAAAAGAAAAAAAAAAAATTAGGAAACAGTTATCTTCATTGGCTCAAGCTGCTGACTCCATGCTGAGAACTGTGTTTTAAGTTGTTTGTAACTTTTAGTAGGGAAGAAAAGAAGGATATGGCCTGGAAAGTAGTGCCATTATGCTTACTTGAGCATCTGGAATGAGCGAAACATTAGTCTTTGAAGGTGTGGCTTTGTCCTTTTCTTGTTTCTATTGACTTACAAAAGCCTTAAAAAGTTTGGTTCAGGAGATATAAAAGGACTTGGCCATCATTGGAACAAAGTTTCAAGTTCTGTTATTCTCAAAGCTTCAATTTTTATTTTTATTTATTTGTTTTTTTGAGTCAGTCTCTTGGGTACAGTATACAGAGATTGAAAGATTTAGTTGATATGTGGTCAGGTCCTTTATGTGAGTGCCTATTGGTTTATGTCATTATATTTGGCCACTGTGAAGTGTCTGGCATTGGTTCAAATCCTAAAACTGTTTATGTCACTTACTTATGTGTTATGTTGGATATTTTTGGTTTCTAGGTAGGATGAGTAAGTAACCTAGTACTTAAGATGTTATCTAGAGGGTGGCAGTGAGCTATCAAGCTGTAACAAGATACCGCTAACCATGTTTATCTTACATGTGGGCAAGGGACTGAGACAAAGTGCAGGTGGCCAAATCTTCTAACATATAAAAAGGCATGCCTTAATTTTTACTCATTCAAATAAGTTCTCCTGTGGAATTTTAGCAATATATGGATTAAAACTTAATGTGACAGTGGACCCAATAGGATTTTTGCATGTCTTGCAAATCTGAGCTCATAGTTTAGATCCGACACCTTTTTCTCTGTTAATAGTTTGGAGGTGAGTTGCTTGCTCTTTATGAGATATCCAATTCAGTGCTCTTTTGTAAATGTGTTCTTTTTGGAGTTTATGCATATCAGTGACCTTGACATCAATTGCAGATTGCTCGCATGCTTACCGTTAAACGGGAAAGAGAGATTGAGGAGGGAATCAACAAGAGATTGTCAAGAAAGCTAGATCGGCGATGGAAGAAAAGTATTGTGGTCAGACCACCTCCGTCCTTGAAGAAGTTGCAAGAGGAAGAAGCAGCTGCAGAAGCTGAGAAATCTGCCTAAGCCAATCCAGAAGTTGCATTTCTACTTCAAGCCTTAATTTTTTGATGAGTGTCTAATGCAGTACTTGTGGTGTTATATGTGTTTCCTCCCACCCCCCTCCGTTTCTTGTTTTCTTTTTAAAATTTTTGTTCTCTAAGATCTACCCTCGTTAGAACGTTGGACGGCATTGTATAATCCCTGTTTAGCATTTCTTGAAAATATGGAGTAAATGCTTTGCTGTATACTGCTTATTGATGCCTCCTTCCGAATGGCTCTGTTTGATGTATAGGAAACATCTTTGTGCAGTAGGAACAAAAAGCGAGATTGACAACGGGGAAGAGATGGACAAGAAACAAGTTTTTTGACCTTCGACTTCATAGGGAGCACTTATGTTCTTTGATGATTTTTCTTATAGTGCTAAAACATTTATGACTTGCTCGTGAAAAACGGCCGAAGAGAGCCTTTTCCTGCTCTCACAAAGATTTGGATTGAGATGAATAATTAATGAGAATGAATGAATTTTCAGCACCATCAGTCCAAAGAATGGCTTGGAGATCATTTACTTAGGCTAGATGGTGTGATTTCTAATCAGTTGGTGGCGGCTATCATTCCCTCATCTGTTCATGTCATTGATTTCAAAAATGCTGCTAGAGTTGTAAAGAGGACAACACAACCAACGTTGCCGAAAAAAGAGGGTGGGAAGGCTGTCGAACATTTCTCCAGTTTCGGAACAAGAAAACGGGGATCAAACCTTTGCCAGTTGCATCGGTAATACTTTTTCGTATCCCCTGGAATTTGACGTTAGTTTGTTCTTGCTCCCAAAGGCAATGGAGAACGATGATGAGACGCTCTCTCTCGCAGCCTCAAACCAAACCCTTTCAGACCCAACTCTCCACCAAAAGCACCTCTTAATGCTCGAACGCCTCTCCAACCGCCACCAAAGTCGTCTTGACGACTCACTCGCCCGCCGATCCGACCCGGACTCCAACTCGCCTTCTTCTGCCTCCGCCTTCCTTGCCCGCTTCTCTGACTCCAAGCGGTCCATTGAGTCCCAACTCGCCCAATCCCGACTTTCACACCCCACCGATCCGATTCAACTCAGATCCCTTCTAGATTCCATCTCTGCTTCCATTTCCGATCTCGAAAAGCTAGTTGCTGAGAGCTCCTACTTCTTGCCCTCTTACGAGGTCCGCTCCTCGCTTAAAGCCGTCTCCGATCTCAGACAATCCCTCGACAATCTGAGCTCCGAGCTCATCCCAAGAAAGAGATTCGCTTTCAAGAACAAAGCCACAAAGAGGGACCCGATTATTGAACCCAAACTAATCAAGCCAGAAGAACAATCCGACTCAATTTCAACTCCGAACGAGAAATTGAGTTTCACGCTGAGGGATTCGCCGGGTTTTAGGGAGAAAAAGGGTGAGATATTGGTTGAGAATTTCAAGGGTTCCGAGATCGGAGAGTTCACGGTTTCTGATCTTGATTCCTGCGAGGTGAAGTTGATTGGTTCGGCGAGAACGTTATTTGTTCATAGGATAAGGAATTGTAGGGTTTATACAGGGCCTGTCATTGGCTCGATTCTCATTGACGAAGCTGAGGGGTGTGTGTTTGTGATGGCGTCACATCAAATTCGGATCCACAATGCGAAGGAGTGTGAGTTCTACTTGAGGGTGAGGAGTAGGCCGATAATCGAGCACTGTACCGGAGTGAGGTTTGCGCCATACTGTTTGAGCTATGAAGATATTGAGGAGGATCTGAGGGATGCGAATCTCGAAGAGGAAACGGGAAATTGGGCCAATGTGGATGATTTCCTTTGGCTACGTGCGGTGCAATCCCCAAATTGGTCAATTTTGCCGGAAAATGAGAGGGTTCAGACGGTTAAGATTTAGGATTTGAGACAGGGGATTGAAGGCACTTAAATTTGGGTTCAGCCTCTTGTATTTAGTGAGAGTTTGAGGGTTTTAGTTTATTTGATTGCTTTGATGGGCTCTTTGTAGCTTGGATTGATGCAGCATATATGATTACCAGTTTTTTCAGGTACTTCATTTTTGTTATAATGCTTTTAAGTCAAATATGATAGTTTGCTATTTTTTTGAAGTAGCTTGACCATTCTTAGTTCTCTTGTACATGTAGACTCTAGATTTTTCATACAGTTGAGACCTAGAATTAATTTCTGTGGTACTAAGTTCTGTCGTGAAATAAATAGGTTATCTTGCAAGATGGTGTTAAGCATGGATTCTATCAATGGTTGGTGTTTGAGTTTTGACCCAGAGACGTCTTTCTAATGTGACTCTAAATCTTCTCCTAGCTGATGTAGTCCTCTTGATGTGGCTTATTATGATAATGCTGTGCTGAAGGATGCTTGCCGGTCTGTGAAGGATGATAGGTGTCTCTTAGCTTAGTCTTCAGTTGTTCCCCGTTTATCTTTTGCTCTGAACAGTCTGTTATTCATAGCTTTGTCAAGGTGCACCAAGGGAGATATTCAGCTGTCTGCTTGAATGAGTGAATCTTGAAACTTGAATTGTTAGTGAAAGAATTTCAGAGTTGCATTTTAATTAGTTTTTCTTACAACGGTTCTATTTTGACATCCATCCGCATTAAATTAGTGCTTCTTTTCACTGAATTATATTCCCTGCAATCAGCCTTTTCCCATTTCACAATATTACTACACGTGACATTCTGGCTATTGGAGGTGCTTTCCCTAGAATAATAAAGGGGTGTAGCATTAGTGCTTCTTTTTTGAATGCTTGGGAATATTAACTGTTTTCTTAGATCTGGGTTCCCTGGAAGTTCCCTGTGATATAACGCATCTAAAACTTATTGGTTCGGGTTTCATTTGTGGCTGCTGGATTGGTTTCTTCAGCAGTCTCAGGAGTGATCTGTCCTTCTTAACTAATTTGATCAATTCATGGGTTGAAGCCGTAAACTCTGTATACAAAGAAGTGGGACAATTGATGGTGATGAAATTATGGACTTCTCTAGTCAACTTTCTAAAGGTATTCAGATTCTTCTAAGCAAAAGCGTGGGGAGACAGTGTGCTGGTTTTATTTCTTGCTTCCTTCTTGTAGTCGCTCCTTTTTTCAGTTCCACACAATATACTCTTACAAGCAGCTCTGAACATATTGTTATGTTCGTGTTAGGATCCAAAGAATTGACACAATCTTCTTGTTTCAGGTCGAACGAATTTTTGTTTTTTTTGGGTTAAAATTTTCTAATACATTTTTTGTTGGCACAATTCAGGTAGAAGTGGGCTAGAATTGTAAAAGTTGTTAGCCAGGATAGTGGATTTTTTATGCCTTTCTGTACAACTGTTGGCATTAAAGCTCGTCCTTGAGTTGAGAAATCATCTGGAGTGATAATATAAGATTCCCCTGCACCTCTCCTCTCCAGAAAAAGAATTAACTTGCTGTATAACGTTTATTGACGGTTCATTTTTACAGGATTTTCTATTCCCTCCCATGCTGGAAGGAAGAGACAAAAAGGTTGCACTTTTATCACTGCCATGGTGATGCTTGATGGAATTTGAGATGTTCAAAGCTTTGTATTATTGAACATATAAGGTCACTGAAATATTTTGATAAATTTTTGAAATTGAGTGCATTGTATGCGAATCATCAACTATGGAACGTTACTTGAATTTTTATTTGCTAGAAGGTTATCTCTGTTCCTTAAGATGCCTGAAATGAGTTTTCATTTTATCCTCTGGAGGTTTTTGCATCTTTTGCATATTGCCCTTATTATGTTGGATATGTAGTGTCCCTTAACACCAAATTCTAGGGTGGATTTGAAACCTTTTTCACTGCGTCAGATATTTGTTAAGAAAAATATTTTTCTTGATTATATTCTTTAAGTGCGCATTTTCTGTATCTTGTCATTCAGAAAAAATAAAATAACAATTTTTCACTTATTATCATGCTTCAAAGTGTTCAAAGCTTCAAAGGGTTTTAAGCTTATGTACAGTTCCTTTCAGCTTCAGTTTGCGACTTGGATTTTATATTTCCTCTTTCTTCCAATGACATAGCGGTTCCCTGGACAGCTTTCAGGTACAAACATAAATCCTATCTAGCCCCCATTACCCGCGTTGGTTTTGAAAAACTCCGGGCTCAAAGTGCTGTCTGTTTCCCATGCTCCAAACAATATTACAGGAGATAAGTCAATGGAGATGGCTTTGCGGATTTAGTCATATATAAGTTCCCTAGTAATTTAGAGTCGTCCATCGAATTCTTTCAATGGAAGTTGTATCATCAGAGGATGAAAATAGTACGATATTGATCTGGTCATTTCATGGGAGAGCCCTGATTCTTCTAATTCATATTTTCGCTTCAACTATCAGATTATGAAACAAGCACATGAGCAGTGAATGGAGATCTGCACATTTGTTGTCTCTTAATTGAGTGTTTCTAATTTGATCTCTACCTCTGCTTTCAAGTGCTACCTAAGCTTGAAAGCTTTCTACGGTTAAATGCATACTTTATACCTGTGGTTTACCATTGTAGTAAAAAAAAGTATCTTGATTTTATACCTGTGGTTTACCATTGAAGTATCTTTTTATTTGAGGTTGAGACATTCAATTATTCAAAATCAAGTTTCAAGGTAGTTGGAAAATTTTGAATTACCATTAAAAGATAATCCCAAGTTGGCCACATGACTCCTAAGTCAGGAGAAAATTGAACTACTTTTTGAAATTTTTTCAAAAGTGGTTAAATCATCCCTTCAACGAGGGTGTGCGTAGAATTATTTTAAGAACTTCATAAAGGAGTAATGTTGGATGGGACTACAACTGCCTAAAAAACTTCATAAAGGAGTGGATGAGAAAATCCTCACATTAGAGCTGAAAAAATTACTTAAAAAAGACCAAAAGAGAGATTAAATATCTCTTAAGTGATAAAATGGTTTTGTAACAGAGTGACAAAAGCCACTTTAAAAATCTCTTCAACAGTGGTTGGATTATCCTATGAGATTACAAGTTGTTAGACTCTACTCAATTTTTTCTTTTTTGTTTTTGTTTTTTTTTTTTGTTTTTTCGGAGGGGGTTCGGACCATCTCTAGCATTCCATCATTTGTGTTCTTTTCTCTTTTAAGGATTTTCCTTTTTCAACTATCAGATTGAGTCAATATCTTATGTATCTTTGAAAGATGATTGCATCCCTTTTTAGGTTAAGGTTGGTCTAAACCAACCTCAATTACATTTTTAAAGGAGTTCAAGTCATTTCAAGTGGTAGAGAAAGAAAAAGTCATTATTCCATTACTTAATCAATCTATATATCTATATCTTAATTTTTTGTTTTAAATTTTTTAGTTGGGTGTCAAGTTAATGTAATTGAAGGATTGGATTAATGCTTTAAATATGAAAATAGAAGAAAGTAACTTGTAAAATTCAAATATTTATTTTGTCATTTTCTCAAAATCGAGAACCTTAAACAAATAAATGATAAACCACATGCATCAATGAAATATATAACTTTTCTTTTCAACCAATTGAATAACTTGGATTTGACTCTATTTTTGGACTAGTAGATGGGAATCTTGCGTGTTCAGTCTTAACCTTTCTAATTAAGGAATTGCACGCATGAAAATTAAATGAGTTAGAAGACTATGGTAAACAGCTGACTTGCTCCCTTTGAAATTTTGATCCATTCTCAGAACTTATGTGGAGGTCCCTGTGAGATCTAGATTTGATCAAGTTGCTTGTCAAGAAATCAAAGCTCCCTCTGAATACTTGCTGCTTTCCAGCCCATCCACTGTTGTCTTCCAGGAAGTGATAGACAAAATGCTCCTCACCATTTTCAGTACCTTTTTCATTGACATGTGCTTAATCAGGTTCGTTGGTGCAGTACGTGATATCCACAACCAAATTTCAGCTGAATATTTATCGCCGTTTAGATCAGTATGTGATTCCTTAAAAAGAGATATCACAACTCTTTGCAAAAATCGGAAGCAGATCTCATAGCAAAATTATGAGGACGATCTCATGGTAGCCTCACTTTTACCGCTTTAAGTAAAGAAAAGGAAAGCCTCTCTGTTATCCACCATGCATGGTTTGTTTTCAAATCCCTTCTTACCAACTCCAATCTTGGGCTAAGTACACAGCATATTAGAAACCATTTCACACGACATAAAAAAGCATTGACCAGGTACTTTTTAGGTTCCCGTCCAATAAAGTGATATCTTCATGAACAGATCTGGTGGTGGTAGTAGTCCTTCTGTTTTTAGTTCCCATGTGACCTGCTTTTGCACCCAGCATTTTCTGATCCTTTGACTGGATCTTTCGTACTGCCAACTGTGATGTTCATGCAGCAACAGTGATGGATCAGTTGTTATCTTACAACATCTGTTATTCGGAGAACACTCGTTGCATCGACAAGACCTTAGCTTCTTACACGAAAAATAATTACTTATAAGTTCCTTACAGTTCTTCCTCTCGATCGTCCTTCCATTCGGTTAACATCCTCTTCTATGGTAGAAGACGACGATAATGTGCAGGATTAGTGCCGTTTTTAAAGGTATGTTTACGCTTATCTAATAAATCACTGAAGCTTCATTGTCATGTACTGGTTTTCTAAGGAAATAGTATCAAACCGAAGCTCATAGTTTCTACCTTCTTTCTAATTTCAAAATTGGGAATTGCCAATCCTGCACGGAAAGCAGGGCCACCAGTTCAACAATCCCTTCACGAAAACCATCCTTTTGAGGATAACAAAAGTTGATAAAGTTGTCTTATTTGCATCATGATGAGGCTAGAAGGTAAACCCTACAAACAATGGTTAATTGTTTGGGTTCTTATGGACTTCTGTATTGGTTTTTGACTCAGGCGTGAATTCATGGTTGACATTGACTTAAAGGATTGAATCGGACAACTGCTGCTTTAGGGAACGCTTAGTGCTGTACGTGCCTATTCTTAGTTGCATTTCTTCCTTTGTCCTTGAGATCTCCAGGTATGTCAAATACGATACTACGTATTAAATAAAGGTGCCCAGATGAATACAGTTTTTGTTATGTCATGTGAAAGTAAGTCATAATCAAATCCTTAAGTAATGCCAAAGTTTATTTGTTTGGAGGCAAGCCATTAGAGATGATCATAATTTGGGTGTTGTCTTTTTTGTTTGTCATGAATCTATATACTCTTTTGAATGAATGCTGTTTTGAATGCTGTGTGAAATAGGTCAGAAATAAATGAGCCTAATTTGCTAGTTGTCTTCTACCTCTGTCAGATCATACAACAAATGGGGTCTTAGTTGTTGTTGGCTTTTGGCTGTACTGGAGCTGCTCTTCTTATTTTGAACAATCACGATCATCTTTAGCTTGATACTTTATATGGCGTGTGATGCCTAGCAGCCTATGCTCAATATCTACAATTCCTCCACCATTTATCTAATAGAAATTATGTACCGCTACTGGTGGGTTTGACACTTACCAGAGTTAGATCCAGACACTAGCCTAGCATTTCTTTCCAGTTAACTCGTAGCAGTTACACTTACTAAAGAAAATGAATGTATAAACTCTCCTCTTGAGGGATTAGAGAGATATAGGTTTAGTCAGGCCCTAAATTTCTAGATTATGACTTTAGTGTGCGGATTGGACACAATGATGTAGCGGATAAAGCTCGGAACCAACCCTGGTTGGGATCAGGATATGCACAAATTGGACAAGAGCAAAGGACTGATCTGTTAGGTTGATTCCTGGTGACCACCATGAATGGAATTCGATCCCAATGAATCTAGCTCCCAATCATTGACGAAGGAGGTGAGTAAACTGTTGGTATGCAAATATTGTAGAATATCTCCAATAGATAACGTCGTAATAAATGGATGTAAATATTCTGGAATATCTACCTCATTCTGGAATACCTCCAATTGATTTCGTGAATATAAAGGGAGATTAGACAACAATAAATAGAAGGTTAGTTGATACCAATTAGAATGGTAATATTGCGTAATATTATTTCCTTACTTAGAAAGATTACAACATTATTGTAATTCCTTAGATAGCCACCTCATATTTGTATAAATAGGACGTGTACACGTTTATCTCAAGCCAATAGAATTCAATTCTCCTTTTTCTAATTATCTTTATCTTTTTTCCTGGACATACTGCCGGCTTCTTCCCATAGCCTTTCATTGCCTTCATAATTGTAACTTGTTCAACCAAAAGAATAAACTTAGACAGCTCCATAGATATGGTGTTGTGGCTCCTGCAAAATTTGAAAGCGTAAGTCATTGCCCGGCAGGATCAGAAGCCTATACACCACAAGAGTCAAGTGTCAAGACCTAATAGATACTAACCCTCTACGTATCTCATGACTCATATCAAGATCACATCAAGTGCTGTGAGACATACTTCTCCCTTTTAAGTACAAATAGAGATACCCTTTGATTGAAAAGCATCATTTGAGCCTAACCCGCCTTGTAAACTACAAACCTTTTTGTAGTTTTGGGGTTAATCAAAGAGAGACTTCTGCTGAAGAAGAATTAGAGAGTCTTAAGTTAAAAAACGGTTATATGAAAATAAATAAGCTTCAATAAAGAAGAATTAGAAGCAATGAGAAAGAAATAAGAAATTAAAAGGAAGAAATATATAGTCTCAAACAATGTTTTTAGTCTAGAAAAGACAGAAATAATTAGGCAAATAAAAAATAATTTGGGTAAAATATCAAAAATTTAATTTTCCTTAACAAGTAAATAAAATTATTATTGAAACAGATTTTGTACACTTTTACTAGATATGTTTTAAAACCTATTTCTGAAGCCTCTATTTTTTACAATCGGATCGGACCTATCTAGCGATAGGACAACATCACTTGCTTTTAATTTGGAGGTCAAATTTAGATAAAAATTTTATTGCAGCCCTTAAGTATGGATGATACCCTGAAGGCCTGTAGGAACATTCAACATATTTGATCTTCTGATTTGGAACATAATTCTTTTTTCAGATGCTCTTAAATTTTAGGCATTGAGTCTTTGGTTGAGCTAGATTTCTTTTGTATACTTCCCCTAATCTTGTTGTCCTTTTCCACTTTTCGCCAGAATCATTTCAAAGAGAAAACTTCTAAAGTTTCTAAAAAATGCATACATTATTGGTCAGCGACATTCTTATAGTAATTAATTCTTTTTTTTTTTTAATTCTTCAATGTCCATGTTTGAAGCTAAGCTAATTTTTTTTTTCCATCTTATTTGTAGACTAAACAAAGCAAACCCTACATACAGAAACAGCCAGTTAAGTGACATAATTTGTTAAGCTATAAGAAAAAGTTGGGTGTTTGATTATCTCTTACATAAGCATAGGATAAATATGAAGCTTTAAACCTTAGTCAACAATGTGAGGAGATATAACTATTTTTGAGTTAAAGGGCTAGTTATATACATAACTGCATATGAATTTTTCACATTATTCATTATAAATTGGTATAATCGGTCTTTGTATCAGCTAATGAAAATATAACTAATTACGTTAATCATCTCACATTTTCCATGAATTTGCTTCTATGGATATCAGTTTTTGCAGAAAGAGGCCTCAGTTTCTAACTGATCTTCCCCCCTTCCCCCTTAAACCAAATCTTTTCACCCATAAATGACAGTTAATAAGCTTTTTGGATCCCTGGACCCTGAAAAATAATTGTGCTTAAACTCCTCCAGAAGTGAAAAATTGCCTCAAGGGCTTCCCTTAGAAGTTGTGGTCTTGTTTATGTTCATATATTCAATCAACTCCATGTTCTGTAATCTGGAAGGAAATATGACGAAGAATAATAGCAACAGGTATTCTCCAGGGACATCATGTGAGGGATCATTTAAAGTAAGAATTACATTTGCGATTTCCCCGTCTACTAGTTGCTAAATTTAGTCATTTTCCTAAAATCATTTAGAGATACAATAGCATGATAAATGCTAAGTTAACGTCAAGCATAAAACAAATGACGATGATGATTATTAGTTCCATAAAGCAAGTAAAATTCATGCAGCAATTTTTTAACGTTGCTTGAGAAGAATATATACGTAGTTCTATATCCATAAGGATAGCAAGAAGAAAACAAAGTGGTAGCTCAACGTGGTCAGTGGTCCGAACAATAGAAAATTGATGAATCCCACACCTTATCTAACTACAAAAATTGCTTTGAAACCTACCAAGATCCTCAGTGAGATTAAGGTCCATGTTGAGGCTAAAAATTCAAATCATGGACATATAAATAATACCCCTCCTCACACACGAAGATCCATGCTTGAATCTTCTTCCAAACTCTAAGAATCTATATCGAAGAGGACAGAAAATGTCTCTTGTTAATATTATTGTTGTATAAGGAACTTCATTGACTGTATATTGATCCTTGTCCTGACTTTGATCAGCAACTCAATCCGGAGGACAATGACAAATCTCAGTTATTCAGGGACAATAAACAAGTAAGGTCTCTAATTATACAATTCCTTGGCATGAATGCATGAGCTTGATTGAACACCCTCCCTTGTTTTAAGTGAAATGCTTCCAATGAAAGATATTTTTAAGTTTGAAATATTTTCTTGAGAATTATTGGTTGTTTGCTCAATTAAGTAAACCCGAAAAGAAGATAATTCTACAGAAAATGATTAGGAACGTTGCACTAAAAAGTGAAACCCAGCTGAGAGTAGCCAGAAGCCAAAACCTAGCAAATACGGAACAAAAAACCATAACCAGCCAGTTTTAACATTTTTTAGCCAGACCCTAGTTGGAAAATCCTTGTCAGTGGTATTAAGATCAACTGTAGTGATGATCCAAGGAGCCAAATTAGGTGATAGTGAGCTTGCTGATGCCGCTATTGTGGATCAAGAAGTGAAAGAACATTCGTAAGAGGGGCTCCAAATGCACAGATGGCGATGGTGTCTAGGTCGTACGGCACCATGACGAGATTGGTGTTTAGGAGATGAAATCAATGCCATAGACCAGTTCCTTCGTGTAGTAAGGCGACGAGGAGGGAAAAGTCATAAGAGAACATATCCGCAGATCTTTTAGGTGGGTAGGCGAGCTTTCAGAGATATCCCTATAGTGACGCTGCGTTGTAACTCGGATAGGTTGGAAATCGCTGCCAACGGTGATGGCGGAATGGTGTGTCGTGGAAAACAACTTAAAATCCATTATTTCGCACTTATAAAAAAGGTTTTTCCTGTCGATCTATGATCTTTGGTTGTACCAACATCAAAAGACCAGAAATATATCTAAAGAATACTTTGAACTAGAACAAAGACATTCTAAGAGGGTAATAAGGTTTCTCTGCTTCAACAAAATAGCATGGCTGACTCAAGATCCTCTACCAGAGGAATCTAAGATCTCCTCCGAACCCAGAAAGAGCAGGTTCCCTTTCTCAGATCTCCCAGTTTCTCACTATGGAAGAGCACCTCCCCAGTCCAAATGTTAAGTATGAATGGGATGGAGAGTACAACCACGCGATAAGTGATTAACAAGATGATTTTCGTAAGTGTTTTATTTGAATAAATTGAGATGCCTAACATATTTGTTCAATATATAATGATTAACTATCAGTGTCACAGGCATAGCTGTTAAGGTGATGTCACAGCGAATGGAAGTTAAGCCAACATGCAAGATGTAGTGGTTGATTGCTAAACCAATTATTTAATAAAGCACTTGATCTAATGAAGTGGTGAAGGGCATATGCTCAGAGATAAAACCATCAAATCAGACGGTATTCAATCGATGATATATTTTGTATCAATTCCTAATATATTCCTGATCTTTTAGTGTTGGTCGAGCGGTTGAGAAAACTTGAAGCGATCGCGTAGCTAAGAAGTCATTGGGAAGCTTCAGTGGTGACTAATAAGAAATTTGAAACGCAGATTCAAAATCATGGTGTAGTTGTAGAAGAAATCGGGATCTGCCCTCGTCTTACTTATGTAAGCATCTTATCATTAGGTGAGAAACTGTGTCGATGCTTGGTTAAAAGACCAATGGGGTTCAAGGCTAGAGCACCTTTAAAAAAGGGATGCCTTTCGACTTGTAGTTATCATTGAAACGGTAAAGATATGATGAAATTAGCATAGATTTTCTCGATCCCACATCATTGTCTATACTTTGTTTTTCAGTTGTTTGGTTATGAATAGTTTGGAAAGGTTGAAGTTGGTGCTCTGCGTATGCCCAAAAATACAATTCACGTGTACTAGACGTAATGAAAGTATCGTTAACTACTTTTTTGTTGGCCTCTTGGTTGCAACATGTATTTGTTTAATCATCTGCTTAACGACGCTTCGAGTCACTATCACTATCACTGATAGGGATGAGAAAGACCATAGTATTTTAGGTCATTCTCCGCTGATGTCCTTGCATTTTCCATATAAAAAGGAGAATAATTGCTGAAACGGAGCCTTCAATTTTCTTTTCTCCCTCTCTCTCTCTCTCTCTCTCTCTTCTTTTTAATTTCCTTAGTAGGTAGTTATAGTAATCCTTTTTCTTCATTAAGTTGTTCGAGCATAATGGAATGTTTTGAAGGGGCCAAGAAGTTGATAACTTTCTGGGTTGTTCGATTCTACACTGGCCACTGCTAGGTATAGATGCATTAATTGAAGGGAGGGTTACCGGACCTGCTTACTGATAGTGGATACTTCATATTTACTTTGGCAGCAATATGAGTTCTCTTCTGATGTTTTCTTCCATGTTTTAGACCATTTATAGTTAATTATTTTGTTTCGTAGAAGGTCGTGCGAAAAATGGAAGTATACAACCCAAAGGCATGGGAAATAAACCCGTTTGAATAGGATCCCCTTTTCTCTCCTTCTTCCCAAGAATCTGTTTCATTTTTCACTAAAAATTGTGCTTAACTGATCTTTCACAATTTACTTCGCTTTTAAGAGAACGAGTAAAGTAAAAAAGAAGTGCTGATAATTTCAGATAACGAACCCATTTTTTCCTCGCGATTTCCAATCTCCCTCCTCTTAATATTCGCGAGTACTAGAAGAAAATGTAAATTGTTTGAATGTTACGTGGGCACATACGTGCCGACGTTAATCATAAAATATGGAGTCGTGTTTTCTTCTGCATGCAAAGGGAAAGACAAAAACCATATACGTGGCCTGGGAAAGCATAGAAAGTCCGAGTTTTAGATGTATTGGGTAGAAACTTAACTGAGCAAGCAAATCAGTTGTTTAGCTGACACTACAACCAGGATTTTTCTATTGAGTATCACACTGTTAAGGTGACATCACGACTCTCTATTATCTTTATAAACCTGCTTTCTGTTTGATTTGAGAAGATGGTCCACCGGACAAGAAACCCCTGTTGAAGAAGCAATGTTTGCTCTGTATCTTTGTGTTTGGACGTAAAATCTGTCACTACCATTTCGTGAGAAGGTGGCAATGAGTTCTTAGTTTAATTCTGACCTTTTCTTTTTCTTCGCTCCTTTCTCTAGACCGTAAGGAGCAAGTTTAATTTTTTTAAGAGTTAATAACTTGTGCCGACAGCGAAATATTAAGAGGGAGAGAAGATGGTGCTCACTTGTCGTCCTTGTTACTTTGACTCTATGTTGCCATTGATGTGATGCTTCAGTATGAGCCTGTGTTTGAAAATATACCTTAAGAAAATGGATACACGATACACGATCTCTCTTTGGACGAAATGGACCCTGTACTGTGAGATAATGTACGAAATGGCCATCGGCTAACCTTTCTTGTATTTGACGTTCTACTTGTAGATATGCAATTCAGGAAGATCCTGTCGGGGTACAGTCTTTAATATCAACCACTCAAACAACGTTTCTATTTATATATTGACATTTAGAGATTATTGGCATTGATCATGGGGGAAAACCCACATGGTTGTCAAACGAGAAAGTGAGTTACAGTAATTAGTTCTTCTCTATGCACATATATGCGGAGTATTAAGTACCAGTATTTTTTCTGCCAGATCCCAACTGCACAGGATACAAGCCTTGCTTCTATCATCTTTCTATGATCAGAATGGAAGAATCTTTCTCCCTCAGAGAAATAATCCATCTCTGTGATGAATCTCTCAATGCCGACAAAGACTAAATGACGAAGGTACCAACAAATGCCATTGACAAATTCTTAGCCTTAAAGAAGATTGTCTTGTGGTGTCAAACGTGGTAGAAATTTGGGTGTTTGCTGCACCAACTTCTGTCTAACTAGCACCCTCAATGGTCAAATGGGTCACATCCTTTCATGTCCCTATCTAGGTAAGTTCTGTGACAAATCCTAGGCTATTTTGTTACCCTAGTGTTGAACATCTCATGGTTATATTGGATGTCCATTAAGCAGGTTATTTCGTCCCTAATATTCTAGCATTGATCATGTCAGAAGGTTATGTTGAATTCAAAGTTTTTTCAAAAAATAAGAAATTAAACCGAGAGAGCGAGATAAAACGACTGAAAAGCAAGCCGTTGGCTAGCAGCCAAAACTGTGATGCACAATCGAAGCCAACATGCTGGAAATGCTTAGGAATGTGGGGTATCGTGTATTACTTATATGAAGTATGCGCACATTCTCCCGTCTGCTTTTAGTTGAGAAATACTCTTCATAAATGTCTTCTTCTGCTCTTTCTGATCTTAATTTCCTCAGTGCAAACTGCGCAAGAATATCGAAGTGAACCCCTCGGCTTGGCAGGGTGGTTCATGAAAAATCCTGGAGCCCCATCGCTCCCCGCCATGGTAGCTAATCTAACAATAATGTCGTCCCTAAGAGACAAACGTAGGGACAAAGTAGTTGCAGAAGTGAAATGGCAGCCTAAAGACGGGTAACAAAGATACTTTCAAACATTTGTATTTCCCTCCCTTATCCTTCTACACTATTATTTGTCAACATGTGATTCGTGAGGTCCATAGCAGCTGAGAGCGGTGCACCTAGACAGGAACCAAACACCTTCGAAAGTGGGCACTACGTCTACAGCGTAATCCAGCCAGAAATTTCATAAAGCATAAGAGGACCCATCCATATAAATACGTAAAATGATTATGAGAGCCATGCAATCAGTGACGAAATAGGGCTATTGTTGCGTGCATGGAATGGGATGGACCCTATGATCAACGACGACGTGCCACCTGTTCCCTGACGTTGACACCCAGTTCAAGCCAAATTTGTCTCCGACGTAGAATATGTCATGATAATTAATCAGTTAACCAACTCTGGAAACCCAATGTTGTCCTCACACATTTGAACTGTCACTTTTTATGGTTTCTCTTATAGACTGATTAATATTGTTTCAATGGCTTTCCATGCTTGCAATATCTATTGAGGCCTCGCTTGTCACCTTTATCAAGTCATCCTTCTTAGTTCCTCGATGGAACATGAGAAAGGATTTGAAAGAGAAAATAAAAAAAGATGGAAGCACATATCTCAAACCAAAACTCTTTCGTAGTTGAAACTTTTGTTGTTCTTTATAGAGATTTATGAATTTTGCTTTAAGACCAAATGGTCCAGAGTTTAAAGCGTATGATCGAGACCAGAGGCTGCTTCAACGCCTTATTAAATGCCTTGCTGCGCGACAATGTTTTCTGCCTTGTTTTGGCTTTAAAATGCATGAATGCCTAATATTTAATGGTCACTGAGCACATTTTCAAACAGTATGATCATGATGAGAAACAAAAGAAGGGATTTGCCAAGCTCTCGCACTAATGTTTGGATGCAATATGTTCGTGGGTCCGCGACAAACCCAAAAATCAGGGTCAATTTAAGATTATTTAAAAAAGGAAGCTAAAATCAAGTCAATTTATAGAAAAGAAATCACTGGAGGAAAAGGCAGGGTACATGTGTCATTGCAGGAAGAAGAAAGGTCTAGTTGTTCTGCAGGCAAATGGGAAGCGGGCACGTCAACTGCCTTTATAATTATGTTTTGCTTAAGCCCAGGGAAGCGAGCAAATGTCTATATATATGCATCCTAGAAGACTAGAGTTTCTAGGTTGGATTTGCGGAAGGCAATTTGATCTTAAGAAAGGTCGGATTTGAGGGAGGCAGCCAATTCTTAGAGAAAACAAGAAGACAAACTCATAATGGGAAGGCCTCCTTGTTGTGACGAGAGTGGCCTCAAGAAAGGCCCTTGGACACCTGAAGAAGATCAGAAGCTTCTGAACCATATCCAAGAACATGGACATGGCAGCTGGAGAGCTCTTCCCAAACTTGCAGGTAAGGATCCATGACGCCGTTTCCAGGTCCCTTAGTCTCTTTCTTTGTATCTCTCTCAAGTTAATCTTCTTTGTGTTTTTTCCACAGGGCTGAACAGATGTGGGAAGAGTTGCAGATTAAGATGGACGAACTACTTAAGGCCTGACATCAAGAGAGGGAAGTTTTCCCAAGAAGAAGAGCAGACAATTCTGAATCTCCATTCCATTCTTGGCAACAAGTAATTTCACCAATATTTATCTTCTTTACTGGAAAAGTTCATTTCTTAGTAGTTATACCTAGTCTATAACATTTTCTCGTTTCTCTCTCTCTCTCTTTTTCTCCTCTACAGATGGTCGGCAATCGCAGGTCACCTACCTGGTCGGACGGACAATGAAATCAAGAATTTCTGGAATACCCATCTCAAGAAAAAACTTATCCAGATGGGTTTTGATCCCATGACTCACCGGCCTCGAACCGATATCTTCTCAAGCTTGCCTCACCTTATAGCACTGGCTAATTTGAAAGAGATTATAGACAACCAATCATGGGAAGAACAAGCTGTGAGACTACAAGCAGAGGCTGCTCAAATGGCTAGGCTTCAATACCTACAATATCTCCTCCAACCTGTAGCTGCCAGTGGAGGTGCCACGAATAACTTAAGTAGTTTCTCTGACATGGATACTATTAACCTTTTGAACTCACTTTCTTCAAGTAAAGATCACTTAGGTTTGAGTTCACCCCAGTTGGATACGCCGGCGTCATCTCTTGGAACTTCCACCCTTCAACCAGTCCATGATTCAATCCCTTTCCTTCATTTGCCTGACCTCCAAACCTCCTGCAACTATCAAACACCATTGAACACTGAAAATATGGTTCAAGCTACTGAGTTAACAGCGTTTAGCCAAGGGGAAAACGCTCCCAATTCTCCGTGGCTTGCTTCATCCTCGAGTACTCCATCTCCTTCTGTGGCTCCGCCTGTGACAGAGACTTCCATCAGCAATTTAGGCGATGCTTGCAGTACTTCGAGCTTTGGAGGAGCGTCTACTTTTGTTTGGCCTGAACTTCTCCTCGAGGACCCTTTGTTTCGTGAGATTTCTTAGTTTTAGATGTGTGTGAAAGCTTTTTCGTTGCACCACCACTTTACTCTCTGTAATATAAGTTCTGAGCAGATCTGTGGTTTTCTTAATTATGCATACTCCTCATGAACAGCCTGGCTCTAGTTGTCGAGTAGGATCGTACTCGAAAGGATGCCTTCCGATGAAATGACCTGCTTGAGCAAATTAGGCGTCGATTTTATCCCTTAGAAAATTAACTAGGACATGCATAGCTCAAAAAAAAAAAAAAAAAAAAAAAAAGATAAATAAAGATAAATAGACGTGGAAAAAAAATAGAAAAAAGAAAAAAGATTCAATATCTTGCTTATGCTGTAACAAAATACCAAGTCTTGCGATCACTTTCTTTTTTTCTTTTGAGGTGAATGTCATTCACTTATATACGGTTGGAATGGGTGGTTCTCCCGCTGTATTCTTATAATATAGGAAACAAGACATCATTTGATTTAAAGATAATTGAAAAACGCCGCAAGAAAATAATGTGCCAAAGATATGGTCAAAAGAACATTAGCGTGCTAAATGACTTTCCACAAGTTCCCATTTGTGTTCAACCTTTCATGGCATACAATTTGTACAAATTATGACCGAAAAGAAGGCAACAAAACACAAAATGTACTTTAATGCAGCCTTTGAGAATTAGAGGTTTCCTCAAGTCTTGATGTTCAGACGGGAAAAGTGGCTTCCTTTTGTTCTGCTCTTTTTGTTTTTGTTACTTTATTGTTATGCAGGCTGTGTGAATAGTGTCGTCTTCCAAGAGAGAGAGAGAGAGTTGACCAAGACATTAATGTCAAAAAAATGACGTCGAACGATTCGCAATCATAAGAGGGACCCAAGTAAGTTAGGAAACACGACTGCTTTCAGAATTTTCTGAGTCGCAAATGACAATGGACGGATTTCTCCGCTCCCTGCCCTACATTTTACTGCATCATGCAATTCCACACAGTCATAATCTTTTTCCGGAGCAACAGTGGCTGCGTCCAGGAAATGAATGCTTCGGAAATGTTGGCGAGGCGCAAGGATCTGCAGTTGCTTCAAAGAATAATAGAACGAAGGAGCTAAATGGTGATATTCATATGCTTAGTTTGCATTGCTTGTCCACAATCGAAGTCAAATCGATGTTTGATTTTGTTATGCTTTTTTTTTTTTTTTTTTAACACTAAACGAGAAAGGTATAGGAAGTGATAATAACTCCATTAATAGTGCTAATAATTAACGTAATACAGATTAAAGGGGTGTCTAAATTATTTGAAAAATATATATTTTTATTCTTGAATGAAGAATTTTGAACTATTATAATATCAAGGTTCATTTCAAAATTTTAAGATATTAAATGAAAAAAATCTCAACATTAATAAAATTAAGAGTTCATTCTTTTGATTATGATATAAGACAATATCCACCTTTGAAACAAAAGTATATACTGAAAAATTTCATGTCACTTCACAAATTGAACATTGCTCTGGCTTGGTTAAAAGCCATGTGAAGGATCGCGTGGAATCGACTGTTAGGTGGTGACGTTGGGATGGAAGCGAAACGGGGCTGTATGAAATAGCAGCCAAGCCTTCCAATCAAAGTTAGGTTTGTGAACAGATTTTGAGTATGACTTGATGCCAGACATATATAAATATATCTTTATAAACTTACTTCTTTTCCCAGAAACGTGACCGTGAACATGAAAGTAGGCCTTTGGGACTCAAGTCAGAGGCAAAGTTCTGCTAATCATGTTCTTTCTCCAAAAAGGAAGTCAGTGAATCAATGTCTTAAATGGGATAATTACTCGAGTATTAAAGACTAACGGAAGAATACCGTTTAATTTTAAGAGTTGGGTAGTACGCTAGTTAATAGCAATCCCTCTATAGGTGAGAAAGATTTGAAATAAAGAAACATCCGTACGAATATTAATGCTTCACGCAAGGGAAGGGCTAAAAGAAACTGGAGACCACTATTTCGTAAGTGAGTAGTTGCACTTCCTTACTTTTCCAACAAGAGATTGACATAGTTGCTTCGATTTCCTGACCCATTAATCTGACGGATGAAGGTCATTTCTTCCAGGGGTAGAAAACAGGTAGCGTGCACCATTAACCACGATATTACTGTTGGGTGATGAATTAAGTCCTTGTCAGTAAGCAATATTTAGGGCTGTTGTGGAAAAGAGAGGAACGTGGTTAAAGTCAAAACGGTCATGCTTGTCAAAGCAACATGGAAAAAAAAAGAACCCTAAAAAGAGATGTTGTCAAGTCATAAAAAGTTTACCACCTAATCCTCTTCTCTTTCGTTGGATGATGACTAATTTTCCATTATCAGGATCTTTCCTCCATAATTTAAACTCTAAAAGATGCCGTGTTGAAGTTTAATATTCATAGATCTCTATGCTAAAGCACCTAGACTTAGATCCTATATTGCCTGTTTACTTCATATAAATGGCTAAACCGACTTAATATTTTGACTTGGCATGATTAAAATTCGAATGAAGTCTCTGTATTCATGGTGTAAACTTTGGAATAGAATAACCAAATTAAACCGTGCTAAATATTCCTTTTTCTTGAGTTTAAAAGAGCTATAGACTAGGGATGAGGAAAGCGCAGGTTAGGTTCTAGAATTAAGAAAGCGAAAATATATGTAGAGCTTGGATTGAATGTGGATGGATAAAAATCTCTCCGTCAAGTTTAAGGTTAACGTTGTTCACATATCTTGCATACTCGTCTTGAACGTGTAACTCAGATATCTTGCATAATCTAATTATTTAATCAGAATTGGTGAAAAATAATTGTTGCTACAAGTAGCAGGTTTGTATGGGACATGTTTGCAAGAAGTATGCAGAAAATATTTTCCCAACTACAACCAAGCTACCTACCAACAAAAAGATTTTAAAAGTATTGCTCCTGTTATAATTACTTTCTGGTTCATATTGAGGATTATGTACAATTGTGGGAGAAGGATCTTTGACTAATGAAGACTTGTCATCTTATACTATAAAAATCAATTTGAAGCCTAGATTCTTTGCTATTTGGTAAACTAGAAACCTTAGACTGTTTTTTATTGCTAAAAATGTTATTAATTACCAAGTGTTAATCTTTTAAAAGCAAGATCTTAAAGTTTAATATTTTGCATGAAGTAGTAGTTAACAGTTGAACCTACATGCTTTTCTACACAGGAACGAAACCACGATGTTTGTCTCATAGGGACTAGATATAATTATAAAACTCCAAAATTTTATATTTTCTGGTAATTGATTTGTAATTAGATCTTTAAATATTGTTATGTAAAAGATGTCTCATGTATTATTACTTGTATCTGGCTATGATACTATTACATTAAGTTCATATGTGCAAAGAAAAGAAATACCTAATATGATATTAACTTATACGACTTTATTGGAAAATGAAAAATGAAAGCCAATGACAAAAACAATGATGCCATTTGATTAATTCAGTTAAACAATCCAAATATACTAGTAACCACCCCTAGGGTATCATCCAATTGGTCTATTCCCAAACCAAATGATCAATCTATTTTAGACAAGAATCTGGTGCATAGAACTAGTTTCCTAGATATGCAATGTATTTCTCCTTAATAAAAGGTGAAAGCTATATTTTCTAATTATGAAAAAGCACAATAATGCAATACAAGTTAAGAATTTGACTTAGTCAAATAATAGGTTCATGGACTATAAACTTTAGGAAGTTTGTTATAGTCCTGGAGCTTTTACTTTGTGTTAGGAAGATATATTAGGGTTCACCGTAGATAATTAAGACTATGAGTCTTGATCATATGATATATATTTTTTTTGTTTAGTCAATTTTCAATGATAAAAGTGTCAACTGACAACTTTCCAAGCAACTTCTTCTCTAAGTAATACCAATGACAGGTATGTTAAAAAAATGAATGTTAATAACATATTCTAAGCATGTCAAAAAATCGTGTTATTATATCATGTTTATCCCAAAGAATGACAATAAAGATAAGAAAAAAGAAATTGAAGACATACAATGTATTTCTCCTTAAGAGATCCTTTTACGGATCCATTGAAGGTCCCAACCTCGACGAAATGAAGCATGTTCCATAGCCTACCCTAACAGAAAGGAATAACAAAAAAGATTTCAGTAAGATTGGATATTTGATTGTCGCTACATGGAGACAACTTTGAAAGGAGTAGATGGAGCAGTAACTTGTTCTAAACTCCATCTTTTTTTACGTGAAGGCGATTTCTGTGCATAGATACTTGTGAAACGATGAAGGATTCAAGCAATGCTGCTAAAGTCATGCGGTGTTCTGAAGAAAATGTTCGGGTTCAAGAGACAGGCAAGTTGGGTTTTAAACATTTTGTTGCCCCAACTCGAGTACGAGTAGGAAGAAATTGCTCCCTTAAAATATTCTAATTCATCTTTAAATAGTCAAACAGTAAAGTTTATTTTTTATTTTAACCGAGTTGCGTGTGATAAAGTAGGCACAATATTTGGGCAATGCGTAAAACTTTTGGGGTCAAAACCTGCTTTACAAGCTGGGGAGAATAGAGTAATCCAATAATTAAATGGGCCTCTATTGAAATCTGCGGCTGATTGTTCCACAGGAAAGGACCAGGTCTATTGGCCGCCTTCTTTGACAGCCATGCCTGGAGATGCTCCATTTTGTCACTTTCTCCATTTTTCGTTTTCTTCTGGAAGACCCTTACTTTGTTGTATAGAAAAACTTGAAACTTACCGTTGACGTTAACCTTTTTTTTTTCTTTTTTCTTTTTCCTTTCTTTTTCTGAAATCAATCCCAAGGCAGGTTAGAACTTGTAAGCTCCGTGTTCTCATCTTTAAAATGTTTTCATCTTTATATTGATGTTTGCAGAAGGCAGGCGCTGACAAATTCATATGTACAGCATTTCATGTGTTATATTAATTACTTATTTTTATTAGCTTTTGAAAACAGGACTTAGCCTCTTTTTATATTTTGACTTAGCCTCTTTTTCTATTTTTCTCCCATGTGTATGATCATTAGAAGCTGTAGCATAAACATTTTAAATAACATATGGACCATCCTAATTCTTCATTTTTATCGTTACTGTTATTGTTGGAATAATGATCAGAAAGGTACCCATCATAATCCTGTCTAACGGCTTTAAAATACATGTAGTTGTTGAGAAAGACAGAAAAAGAGATTCCTTTTTGCATTTCAGTCATATATTAATTAAAAGGCATGTCGTTTTATGGTCTAGCTAACCCACTTTCTATCTCTGACTGATTCAATTCCCCTAACTTGAATGTCTTTTGCTGTAATTTTCTGGTGGCAAGTCTGATTACATGATTGAACTAAGATTTAATAAACCTGCAATTATTGGTGGTTCGTTAAAATCTATTTTCCTGCACTTACTACAGCGTTTTTTGGCTGTCTGCACGATGAGACTTTGTGGGATAACGCAAGTAGTCGAGTAATGAATGATTGCCTCGATTTACATACAACACTAGAATATAATAGGTGTATGAAAATGATCTTTGATAGGCTTAAAATACGTGTACATACCTCATTCTCATACTTACAACGTGGAATAACACTTACCTTTAATACTCTCTCTCACTTGCATGCTGACACAAACATTACAAATGGACTGAAATCCAACTATGGAAAGAGAATTACAAAGTAGAGGCTTATCCCTAACTCTGATACCATATTACAATATGAGAATTCATTACAAAATCTTAAGGCATTAAATAAAGAAATCTTATCATTTATAAGTTCAATAGTTCATTCTCACACTTTTAATGTGGGACAACACCCATTTTTAACATTAGAAGATTTATGTAACATACTTCATTTTTTAGGTTGAAAAAGTAAATGACATGATTTGGTCATATAAGAGAATTTGATTACTCCTTTTGGATTAACCTCTTAGAATGAAACCTAAGCCCATGATATTTACAATTGTTCACACCTAATAACAATGGCATATAAGAATAGGCCTTGGACTTTCTAATTAAAATTATTAAGAGGTCTTTCTCAATAAGATAAAAATAAATTAAGGTAAAATTAAAAGCAAAAGAAGAAGACTGTCACTCTAATCGTTGCATTCCCCACTCAGTGGAAGAACAAAAGGAGGGCGCTAAAGAGCGGCGCAAAGTCTCCCCGTTCAACATAAGATGAATGGTTAATTGTTGAGAATGAAAACTTTGTTCAAAAAGAATACCCAAACACTTTTAGCAAGGCCCTGGACCCATGGACTCATAAGTCGTTGGGTTTGTGATGGGCCTAATAGGGGCTGTAACCTCGTCACTTGGTGTTTATTTTAATTGGGAATTCTCAGGTTTACTAATTGGTATCTGATAAGACTTTAGGCAACCAAAGAAATGGGTATTGAATTAGGTTCTAACTAATTTAAAATTATTTTTTAAGGTAAATTATAGTTCGATGAGTAGATATTATGTTTAAAGTATATTAGCAATTGCTTTACTCAATGATTAATGATATTGAGGAAATTTTCAACAAAAATAAATATTCAATCTAAATTCAGAAATTATAAGAAAAGTTCAAGTGTAATAAATAACTTAGAAACTGTATTCGTAAAGATTGCTAGGTTTAGGAAAAGAGAAACAAGTATAATCACAGATAGAAAGAGAAAAGTTTCTTCTACCCATTTCAAACATTAACTTTTCAGATTACAGCATGCATGCATTAGAGAGAGTGACGAAACCCTCTATCTCTACTCTGAATGGGGCAAAGTAAGGTTTTCCTCTTTGTATTGAACGACGTCCTTCGTATAAATATTCTACTACCCAAAACGCACCTTCTTTCATTGTTTCGCTTGATATTTACAATTATTATGACGCTCTTCTGATTTCGATGTTATAGGAGTTGTGAAATGGTGTTTCAACCTCGATGTTACTGAACTTTTTTATGTCACCATGCTGTTGCCACTACAACTGCCGAAAATTCAAATTTAGAAAATCAGTGCGGAATATTCTTGAATTCCATGATAAAGATAAGGGAATAAGTCAAGATGCGTATTCTTGAACATTCTAACACAAATACATATATTTAATCGTTGTTCAATTTGAGAGCACACGAATTTATAAGTTATAATGTTATATGGTCATTATTTAATCACAGAATTATTATCATTAACGAATGTAGGTATCTTGAAGATATAATGCCACATTGGTTCTTCCAACATGTTTGCTGTTGCATATATTCCTCAAGCAATTGTAGTTTCTATTAGACTGTTCTTTCTTATTTACAAAATCAATTTTTAATTGTTGATAAATATCTGACTCAATTGGTAATAAATATTATTTGAGACCTCTTGATTTTAATTTTTAATTTCTTCAAATGCTTGCTGTAAACAAGAACGTAGCACATTTTAGTCCGACCAGTTATGACTTGATCTGTGAAAGGAAAGCTGCAAATTTTGGTAGATTTGAATTGTTACAGGATCTGCAGGCACTTGTATGTTGACAGAATAGCTAGCAACTGTATGAATGTTCTACAAGGCACGAGAGAAAAAAGCTTCTACATGTAAAGAGAACCGCAAATGTTCATAAAAAGGTGAATATTTGATTTGTTGGCAGAGGAAACTTGATCTCAATAGCTTGGATAGTTCTCAGTTTAAGTCCAATCATGCCAAAGCATATGCCCGCGAAATTAAAAATCCAAAAGAGGAAACAATTGTTTTAGCGACAAGGAAGGGTATCCATGGGACAAGTGATTCTATTATGGTCTCAAATGGTATTAAGCATGCCAAAGGAGTGTCTAAATGTGTGGGGATAGTATGGAGCTGCCATAACTGAGAAAGATGGGCCGTTGAGGACGTTGGTTGTGGAACATGATAGAATGTTAACGATTTTTAAATTGTATTGAATTCGTCGTACTAACAAGTTTAAGTTTTTGGCTTAATAGTTGAGTTCGTGACACTTTCACATTTACAAACCGGAAGAAGAACAACTTGAGCTTCAGGGACAGACCCACAGGGGGTACGTCATTATCTCTCTCAGAAAACGTAACAGAGTAACGTAGACGTGTTTTTGTTCAGAGTAGCTAGAAGGACCCCGCAGCTAGAGAGGAAAATTTTGTTCAGAGTAGCTTCCACCTACTTTATTAATTTCTTCGTAGGCGAACACTTCGAAACCATCTTCCTCTCTTAGATGCGTCACTCGTGCAATCACTGCCTTGTTTCTAGTGTTGATTTTCTTCTCGACAAATCTAACAAGGACTATTTGTTTGATATTCGTTGATTTATAATCTTGGAGAGGACAATCATGCCGGGAAGAAAACAGGGATTTGTTCATAGATTCCTGTTTTTCTTCTTCGCCTCTTGACTTTTCCTGCCTCGATTTAATATCTTATTGCCAAACGGAAAAAGAGCGGGGTCGTGTCTTTCTTTATCCCATACCGTGTGGACCCGAAAAGTTTACGCAAATAATGGAGCAGAAGTAACTTTGGTAGATACAATGAACATCTTTGAGCTCCATTACAGAAGACCAATTCTAAGCTGGTCACTGGCCATAGTTTTTAAAGAAGATTTACTCGTGTCAAAGTCGGAACTTCCAAGATGTTTCACCATAATCGGAAAAATCTAATTATATTAAACAAAATACCCACACGTTTCGTGCACCGACCATTTTGACCTGAAAGTTTGGGCAAATGGCGCAGGAGTTTGTTTTGGGACGTATTTTCTTTACCAAGCAAGGAAAGATTATGTTAGCCGAGCAAATTCAATTCAAAGCATGTTTCCTTGCAGGAGCACGTATAAAATAGTCGAGAAAGTTCAAACCCTTACGCGCTTGTGCTCGTTTTTCAAGTTTTTCTTGACAATTTAGGGAAATTCTCCCGTAATCCTCATTTTGGCTTGCTGTCAATAAAAGATGGGTTTTGAATTTCATTAATCTATGAGTTTATGTATAAGAACATGTTAAATTGGTCTCATGTGGAAATATAAAAAATTTAAAAGTAATTTATAAATAAATAATTTTTTATTTTATATCTTAAAATTTTAAGTTAGATATAAATAATTCTTCATAAAATTTAATATGGTATCAAAGCCTAATTTTCATTTAGCATCACTATCAATATAGGTAAGTTTGAAATTCATATGAAGAGTGACACAACGAGATGATATAAATTACATTAATATGGTAAGGGGACATGTTAAATAAATAAAGATCTTTTATAGAAAATGTTGTTCCATACTTATAATAAAAGAGTTGTGTTAAGATCCACATAATAAAAATAAAAATTTAAAAATTAATTTATAAAAAGATGACTTCTTTCATTCAATATCTTAAAATTTAAGTTGAGTATCAAGTTTTTTTTATAAAATATAAGACATCTTATTCTTAATAGCAAATATGGAAAATGACAATTTGTACGTATTAAACTAATATGAAAAGATTAAAGCATTAAGAACAAGCAAGAAACCGAAAAAAAAAAAAAAAAAAAAAAGAAGAAGCACTAAATGGGAGAATGGGTAGAGGTCCATCTTCACTTTCTACTCTGTGATGACTGATTCTCTTTCCCTACAACCCATTGAGAAGAATGGATGCTCATCATGTGTCGCAGAGAAAAATTAAATTTGTTATCAAACATTAAAAGAACCAGTGTAATTAGAAACTGATTCTCCAAAATAGAGGAAATAAAATCCATAAAAACAAGATATATATTCTGTAACAATCTTCATAGAACACTTATACTGTTTCTTTTTATTCACTTATAAACTTTAACAGAATTTGGTTGATTATTCTTTATTCACGATTAATGTCTCCTTACCTGATGATTTCCAAACGATGAATTTTTATTTCTTTTCATATGCGGCCGAAAAGAAAGGATTTTCAACTCTTTATACACTAGTTATAGTAATTTTGTTACACCTTTTCTAATTTGAAAAAATAATTTTATAGGTTACTATTTATGCGTAGAACAACATAAAAACTTTATAGGAGATATTAATGAGTAAGGTAGTCAAGGATGTAAATAAAAATAAAACAAAAAAGTATTTGAGAAATCGTTCTTAATCACTCAGTTTCTAAAAAGAAATCAACCGTCGAGGAGGGGATGCTCAATGCCGTGTCAAACCACGCTTGCTCGCAACGGAGATTAGTCAAAGCTGGTCCGCCAGCCAACTCATCAAAGTGCAGTCATATCTTTTAAACGAAAAAGACAAAGAGGGCAACCCGATTTTATCGGTCTCTGCACGCCCAAAGCACCTTGCAACCTCATGGGTGACGTCACTTGCCTTGGCTTCACCCCACATCATGTCTTGTCTTCCAAAGAAGGATTTGATTTCTGTTGGATTGTGACAACGAATTTCCATTGCATGCATGATCCGACGTATTAAAAATCTTTCTTCTTCTTTTTATGCACGCCGGAAAAAAAAAAAAAAAGTTTGCCGCCCTAGCTCCGGAATAGCATCCGGCAAACATCTTTGACTTCAAGGAAACTAATCTGGTTAATCGCATTATGTTATGGGTTTGGGTTTATATGTCAAGCCCAAAATTATTTAAGTCAAGTTGGTCAAATCCATTAAATTTTTTTTTCTCTCTCTCTTTAAAAGGACATAATTTATGTGAAGGGAGGATATCTTTATTGTAATCTAAATTATTGGTTTTGTCTTTAGAATATAGTTTTGATTTGAGCATTCTCAATGAATCCCACTATTGATGTAAGTTTTCTGACCTAAAGCCTACTCTATTCTTTGTAAGAAAATCTTTTACCATTCCTCACAAAATATAACATCATCATATACAAACGGGAAACAAGTGTACTTAACCCCACTTTATTATTTGTGAGAGAATCTTTTACTATTCTTTACAAAAGATACCTTGTCGTATACAGACTGGCAACATATTACACAAAAGAAAAGAGTTCAATAACCCTCTTAATACATGTGAACTTACTCGTAAAAACTACCGTTGTTGGCAAGATTGCTACTTATTAGGAGATTATGTCAAATATTATTTGAGTAGCTCCTGTAAGTGAAGTAACAACGAACGCAGTAGCCCCTGATAAGCACCACATTACTAGATATAATTTATATTTAACTTGATACACGTCCCCTTAGCACAACAATAATGAATGCACGTTCCGGTCATCTAGGTCGTCGTACTTTCGAATAAAGAAACGCCCTTCGTAGTAACAGCCGAAGCATCCCGGAAGCAGCTGCTTCTGCTGCTGCCATTCGTCTGCTGGGAGAAGAAACAATGGACGTCAAGACAAAGCGGGTCCACATTCCTCCACTTACCGCAACATATAACGACGGAAGAACTTTTTCTTGGTCGATCCGTTTCCTTTTTATCTAATTCCACGGCTCTCAGAATGCATAAAGGGTGGAGCAACGAGCACGCCGACAGCTCCGTCTTTGATGTTTTCTCTTAAACTGTCTTTTCTTAAATTGTTTTGTTTTTAAGTAGGCAAGTAACTTGGACCTAAAAAATTCCAGAAATAATTTCAGAGATTACTTTTGGGTGGTTTAGGTGTTAGGCAAGAGATACTTGTCAAGGCTTATTTCACATAGGGAGACCGCGACCGCGCTATCGGAAGCTCGCGGAGGCGACTTGCTATAAGCACGCCCCTGCCATTATAAAAATCGGATTAAGTGGGCCAATGAATGACTAGGAACAAACCATCATTTACCCTACAGCCACTGTGTGACGTATGTTCCACTTTCAACGGTCGAGATTAGTTAATCTGAATTCCACGTGGACAAAGCCCAGTGTGTTACACTCGTTCGCTTCGTCTGTTGGTGCACTCTTTTTTCAGTATTTTCAAGTCTCTTAAAGTCAAGGCATCCTCTTTCTTCTATTTAGTTCTGATCTACCGCAGTAGCCCTCTGAGTCTTTCATTTTTCGTGCTCGCAACACAAATCCTTTCAGATGTTCAACACCGCCCAATCTTTTCTGATGCCGGAGGAAAATTCCGCCAGGCCGGCGTCCGACCACGGCGGTGTCGGGATCGGAGGCCCGGACCCACGGGTCCCGCTAGGGAACCTCTCCATGGTCCGAACGAGGATGGATTGCCTGCAGCACTTCCTATCGGACTCGGTCAACCGCAACCAGCTGATGAGCCAGGAACAGATGGACGCGGTCTCCTCGGAGATCGCCTCCGCCATCCAGCAGATCATAGTCAATGGTAGCGCTCTCCTCGCCTGCAAGCAACCTATCGAACGCGCACCACCCAACCCGACGGCCCCTCCGAAAATCCCGGCAAATTCCTCGGGTTCGTTGAAGGTCGAGACTATGGACGAGGAATCGAAAAGAGAGGATCTGGGTAGCGAGCTGGACGAGTCGGAGATTGTGGAGCTGGACGCGGTGGAATTACTCGCCGAGCACATTCACTTCTGTGAGATATGTGGAAAAGGGTTCAAGCGCGATGCGAATCTGAGGATGCATATGAGAGCGCACGGTAACGAGTACAAAACCCCCGAGGCCTTGGCCAAGCCGGGCGGGGGGTGTGGGGGGCCTAGCCGTAAGACCAAGTTCTCGTGCCCCTACGAGGGGTGCAATCGGAACAGGCAGCACAAGAAGTTCAGGCCGTTAAAGTCGGTGATCTGCGTGAAGAACCACTTTAAACGTAGCCACTGCCCGAAGCTCTTCTCCTGCAATCGCTGCAACAAGAAGAGCTTCTCGGTGGTGGCGGACCTGAAGAACCACCAGAAGCACTGCGGGGAGGCCAGGTGGCGGTGCACATGCGGCACGAGCTTCTCGCGCAAGGACAAGCTGTTTGGGCACATGGCGTTGTTCGAGGGCCACATGCCGGCGGTCGGTCTAGAGGACGAGAGGCCCGCGGACCCTCCGGCGCCGGCAGCGATGGAGGTGGACAGTGAGTTAGCGGTGGCGAGTTCTTCGGTTGACGAGTTCTTCGATGGGATATTCGATGGGTTTGGCTCGATCGAAAGCTTTAGCTTTCAGGATGTGTTGGCGTCGCCGATTGGGTTACATGGTTTATGATTAAGCGAGGGTCTGTGAGTATCATTATTACCATATCTGCCTTGATATTGCGTATTTTTTCCGATGATATATTTATGGACTTTGTTTACATTGCGGCCATAGTCTGTGCTGCCGCGACTTCTTTTACATTCTTTTCCCACTTTTGTGTTGCTGTAAAAAGTTACATAGTCGGATATTTAGATGCCCTTTGATATAGTTGTTTCTTATCCCCAGTTTTCTTGAGACAATTAAAGTAATTTTAACTTCGATTTGAGATTAAGATCTGGTTTTTGCGGATATGAATTGGTTCGTTCTGGGAAGACGGTCATCTCGAAGTAGATTGGAAAAGTGGTGCAAAATTAGGCCTTAGGAGTGTAAATATCCGAGAAATTGGACTTGGGTTGAATCAGAGTCCTCTGGTTCATGAGCTCCTGTTTGGGTGTGGGGAGGATTAACTGGGCAACAAACATTCCCAATGCTGCCAAAACCATTAACTTAAAAAGCCAAAGCTTCTTCAGCCTCTGCTGCTAATGGTGACCATAATTCTACACTGGGGGGAAGAATTGATCCCATGCTGTAACCCCTCCTCTGATACTGGAGGCTCTCTTCTCCGAAGCCCATCCTAATGCTTAAGCAAATTATAAGCAACAGGATGTGGAAGACGCCGCTGTCTCTCTACCCAAATAGAATCGAAGCTGATTCCACCTTATTAATCGAAAAAACATCCAATGGATATGTCAACAGAAGCAAATTCTTGGATCTGCTTCTGTGCTTCATTAAACCCACAGCTTGAGCTAGTTGATGCTTCTTTCTATACATCATAAGAACAGTTATTCCACGATGTCATGACTAGGGAGTGACACTGTGGTTTGGAATTTGATTTATTATTATTAGATTTTTTTTTTTTAATATATTAAATTTTAATATCACTTCAATTGAGGGAAAAAAAAAAAAATCGAAGGGAGACACCTGGAAACATTGAATCCAGCAGTAAATGAATTTAGAAAGCCTTCGAACAGTAAACAATATTATCATCTCTTTCTTTGAGATTGGAGTCTTTAACTTTTATCAATCACCAGTTAGATGCCAAGTATTGGAGATGGAGGCTTGGCGTGGTAAGATGCCATTGAAAAATGACACATAAGGCAGCCACCGCGGATGGTAAAAGAGAAAAGATTGATTTGAAGAGGCAAAGACGACCTCCCCTTCCATCATGATTACAGTGCAGATACCAAAAAGGAAACTGCATGTTCGTTGCCTGACTGAGGGCAGGTCTCCTCCACACCGACCTGCCTGAGGATGCTCAGAAGACCCTTCTTTTCAATGGAAGGAAGCGCAGCTTTTGCCTGTATAAGGAATGGATGTATAGTTGAAATTTTTCAAAGCTTCTTTCCGGTTTGAGCTGGGTTTTCCTTCACCCAGTTCTTTGCTTTTCCTATAAACTGATTCACTGATTAACACAAATCCACAAACGTTTTACACATGGCTTGATTTTCTACAAATCTCGACAGTGCCTCCTGTTTTAATAAACCTCCCAGAAAAAGGCTTTGGTACAGGGTGTCAATTAACTCCATCACACAGAAAACATCAGCAACAGTGTGCCACAAGCGTTTGGTTAACGGGAATTTCTCAAAAAAAGAGAGAGAAACAATTATGTAATTTAGTGAAACCGCGTTAACATCAGTTCCAAAGTGATGAGCAAGACAGGCTTATCCTTAGTCTACTTTTATGAGGAAACTTCATTGTATCTGCGGTTTAGATCTTTTACTTTGAAGATTTATCAGAAACCCATTTCGCACTGCTAGATTGGGAATTCATGTTGCTATATCTTAAAACCCAAGAAAAGTAACCAATGAAAACGGGCTCACATGCTTCAGCGTTTAATCTAAAACTTGTGAGAAGCAGATGGCCTTCACAATAATACAGTAAAAAAAAAAAAAAAAAAAAAGGAGAAAAATATCTTCTCCACTAAAAAAAAAGAAAAAAAAAAGAATAATGAATATATTCTGACAGTTATTTACAAAGATTCGCAGATTGTGGTCGTAATACATGTCCGACAGAGAACAAGAGGAACGGGTGTTGAACAACTATATAACGAGCGATTCCCCGCTTTTTGGTAAAAGCAAGGAACAATGGTTGATAAAAGGGAAAGGTGTTGTGGAACTTTATAATGACAAAACAGAAACTAGAATAAAACAAGATTAAAGCTTTTGGAAAGTAAAAGAATGGTTGAAGCTTCTAGAATCTGCAAGTAGGGGAAATTGATTAACGGAAGACCCTTTTGTATTTTCAAACAATTAAAACAGCAATGCACTCCAAGCCCTAGGTGCAGTTGTGGGTTGGTTAAAAATAATTTGAAGAGTATAATTTTTAAAATAAAGTACATATTTCATTCTCACAGGTTAACTTTCAAGAAAAAAATTAATTTTCTTAACAAGTACTATCTTAGCAATTACTTGGCCATAATAATATTAATAATAAAAAAACTTATCATGCCTCAAACAACAATATGGTCAAACTCTAGAGCTTCATCTTAAGTATCAAGCAGTACTATAATAAAACATGATTCTGAGAATAAAAGAAAAGGTTGTAAGCTGGCCAGCCTTTTAGAAGAATTTAATGTGTTGGGACTTTAGGCCATGCCATGCTTGCTTTTTACATATTTGCCCGAGGTAGCCAATCTGCTCATGTTAAAAATCTTTAAGAGTCCATCATGAGCTGCTTGTTCGAACATTATCTTAAAAGTAAGGAAACTGTGACGTTTGATGCTATTTCTCCAAGAGGCCGCTTACATAGATGTTAAAGAATAAAAATAATTATATACTTAGAAAGGAGAGGGAGAAAGTGTGTATCAAGGGGCAAAGGGCTAAACATGAGAAGCTTTTATAAGAGTCAATTAGAGTATGAGAGTTCATCTTAAAATCTTAAGGCATTAAGTGGGTAAATCTCATCACTTATAAGTTTAATGGGCTATCCTCACGCTTTCAATATGGGACAACATCTACTTTTAACACTCTTTCTTACTTGCATGCTAATACAAGTATTGTAAATAGATTGAAACCCAACTTCAAAGCATAGAGGATTACAAAGTAGAGACCAAAACTTGGCTTTGATACCATATTAAAGTGTAAGAGCTCATCTCAAAACCTTAAGACATTAAATAAGAAAATCTCATCACTTATAAGCTAAATAGGCCATCTTCACGCTTTCAATTTGGGATAATGCCCACCTTTAACGGCCTAAGATGTAAAACCAGCTTTTGAATCAAGAAAAATGTTTAAGGAGGTCCATTTTTGTTAGTATTCTTTGGCAAGTGCATATACGAGCTATCTAGTCTTCAGCCTCCAGCGGAAATCTCGTGTTCATCACTTGTCCTTCAATTTCATTGCCTTCAATGAGATCCGTTCTTTCATTTACTAAGATGGTATCAAGAGCACGAACGATCTTGTTTCTAGTTTCCTATTTTTCTTTCCGCTACTTATCATGAAGTTAGTTTCGGTCTTTCTTCTCAGTTCAATTTCGTCCTCTTGCTGCTAGTTGCTATTTTTCTGGGTTTTTTGCTATTTTCTTCTCAGATTTGCTTCAGTTCACGCCGTTGGTTGCTGCTCTTCTCGGTTTTCATCCTTGTTGTTCTATCCCCACTTCAACGACCACCATCGTAGACCTGTAACTAGGTATCTCTCTCCAGTATCCTTTCTCAGTTTAGACACTGTTAGGATTCTTAGTGTTGGTTGAAACAGTGTCGTTTTGGGATTCTTTGTGTTGATTGAAACGATGATGTTTTGAGATTCTCTATGTTGGTTGAAATGGTGGCGTTTAGGACCTTTATTTTTTTGTTGGTGAAATGGTGTTGTTCCTTGGAGTAAATAGGACGGCTTCGTTTTGAGATTTGGACATTTTCACCCCTCTTTACTCTTTTTTCCTACCCCTAAACTATTTACAATTACACATATACCCTAAACTATTTGAAATTACAATATTACCCTAAACTCTTTTGAGTATGTTTTCTAGGACCACAAGAACTACCACCTCCTTAATACCATGACCAATGAATGGTTATCAAGAACTACCACATTTCTAGAAGACGAAAATAGAAAAATTAGTCGATGAGTTAGTTATGTTCAATGTCATAAGGCCTAGTAATAACATGTTCAACTAATGTGTTTTTGGTTTGAAAACATGATGGTTCATGAATGCTTTGCATTGAGTAATGACTGTTACATTGATAAAATATTAGAAGACAAATTTTTAATCTTAACAATTGATGACTTACTTAATGAACTTCATGAGTCTAAGTGCTTCACCAGACTTAACTTATGATTGGACTACTACTAAGTTAGGATGCATTTAGGTAATATTGCAAAAAGTGCATTTCCTACTCATCATGAGCACTATGAGTTTTTGGTTGTCTTTCGGTTTAATAAATGCCCTTCCACATTCTAGTTGCTTATAATGTGGTATTCAATGAATTCGTTCCAAAATTTGTGTTAGTGGTTTTCAATGAGATTCTTATCTATAGTCAAAATTGAAAGAACCATTTATGTAATGTAAATGGTGTGTTGTCAAATTTGAGCCTCGTCGTCTGTAAGTACAAAAGGTCAAGTGTGATTTTGGTTAAAAGGAGGTTAAATTCTTAGGGCACATCATTAGTGGCTAGGGGTTAGCTATGGATTAGGATAAAGTAACCACAATGCTTAAGTGGCCCAAATCGGAGACAGTTAAGGCCTTGGGGCAAAGTGTATCTCATACATATTCTTATAATTTCATTCAAATCCTTTCTATTTCCTTTAGATTAGAATAGATGTATTGTAACATATACTTGAGAATAAATTAGATATCTACATGGATATGCACTTTAGTAGGAGAGTTTCATGGATTGTTAAAAATACTTTCATTTTTCTTTTTTTATAAATTGATCAATAACAAAAAAAAATTTCAATGAAAATGAAAGTATTTTTTAACAGTCCATGAAAATATGAATCTAAGTAACAAGCAAGATCAGAATTTGTGAGGAAAAAAAGATGAACAATGGCAAAATATATCAAAAAATTGTAAATTTTTTTTTATTCTTTTGAGAATAGATATTCTTTTTAGAATCTAAGTAACATATTCTTATGATTTCATTCAAATCCTTTCTATTTTCTTTAGATTAGAATAGTTGTATTGTAACAGAAACTCGAGAATAGATTTGATATCTACACGGATATGCACTTTCGTAGGAGAGTTTCATGGATTGTTAAAAATAATTTCGTTTGGTTTTTTATAAATTGATTAATAAAAAAATCAATGAAAATATGAATCTAAGTAACAAGCAAGATCAGAATTTGTGAGGGAAAAAAGATGAAAAGAAGATGAACAGCAGTAAAGTATATCAAAAAATTGTAAATTTTCTTTTTTTTATTCTTTTGTATTACTAGTTTTGGGGGACAATAAATGGGGTTCTATCATTTCATGACGATATAGATAAGACTATGATTTGGAATATAACACTACCCGTTGCATTTAATTGATGTAAGTATTCTTTAGATGTTAATAATGACACAGAAGTAGATAGCTCTCTTCAAACTTCTCTCATCGCCTTTGTTTCTACTATTTGTAAGCTTTTGTCCTTTTTATTCTATGTTCTTCATCATAACTTCTAGATGTTAAGGTAGTCATTATCTTCTTTAGCATACTATAGTCAGATCCTTTAAAGAAAATGTTGGAGCGGAGAATACAAAAGTAGTTTATCAACAACCAAAGCTTACATCATGGCGGTGATAATCACCAACAATAGTCGTACAAGCATGACATCAGTATCGCCTATGCATTTTACTTTTAAGAACGAAAGATAATGCATTTTTCATGATTTAATCCCGTACGACTCGATTTCTGTCTGTATTTACAGTTGAATAGAAACTTCAATTTTGATTGTAATGCTATCCCGTGATTGTAGAAATTAAAAATGATTCTCTTTCTTTTTTATTTGATACATATGTAAGGGTCATGTGTTGAGGAACCTCGTTATCAACACAACTGAATTAGCTTGCAAAAAATCTATAAAAAAAAGGCCAATAAATTGAGAGAATTGGTGTAGCTACAGTTTGCTAAATCATGTCTGTTTGATTAGAAGCTTTAGCAATGGCGGGAGCAGATTATCTTGAACTTGCTGCGAATGCCGAAGAGTGGGAGCGGAACCCGATGCAGACTCCACCCCATTTACTAGTAGAAGAAAAGGAGAAGGAAGCGAGGGTCGGAAGGGACGACAGGTATGTCTATCCCACTACCCACCTCTTCCGGGGCTACCATGTAGAAGATAACGAAGGTGATGATGATAATGAACATAATAGTGTCGCTATAATATGTCAATGAACATGTCTCGGTGGCATTATAGCTGCATGGTTGAGATCGAAAAGATTGGTGGTGAGAGCCATTATGAGGTTATTGATGATCATAAGGATGGATGTGGGAAGAGATTGAATCCTCGTTACCAACACAGAACAAGTTGATTATTGGATCAGATATTCAGTAAGGCATTCAGAGCTTCAACTGCCAATTTTCTGCACTGTGAAATGACCTTCTGTATAGATGCGATATTGATTAGATCTCTTCTATCTTCCTTTTTTTTTCTTTTTCTTTTTTGTCTCTTCTAAATTAACTCTTCGGTCCATACACTTCGATGCCTGTCCTGACTACTTTCGGTAGCACTCGGAGAGTATATCAAATGTACATTATAATTAACTAAGGATTATAATCTAATATCTGAAGATTGATTGTAATCATGGGGTATAAACTGTAACTCAAGGGCCATATACTCCATAAAGAGAATCCGTACATGGCTGCGTTCCACTATAATGGCTAGGTTCAAATTAACAAGCCGGTTACTTAGAGGCTATGTGAAATCTACAGCTACGTGCCTCCACCGTTAATCAGGCTGCTTAAATTGTATACAACTTCGTCCTACAAGAATAAAGAACAAAAGGTCACTAAAGATTTAAGATGTTATTAATTCGCGCTGGACTAGTGCAATAAATTCAAACCAGATTTCTTTTTTTCTTTTCTTTTTTTCGGTCAAAGTTTATGTCTGACTACAAAAATGAACCACGGTGGAATCTCTTGCAGCGCACCTTTGAAAATCCCTTTTAAACAATTCTTTTCATGGAAAGATCATATATCTTTACAGAAGACGTAAGAAATCAGGGGCGTCGGATATCAAATTTGTGATAGGTACTCCGATCATTGAAATCACGAAAGATTTTTAGATTATTAAGGTGGTGGGGCCTATGAGGGGTTCAACAGCAATAAAATGGCTTCACTTCCAGAACAATAAATGAAGTTCCTTTTGGAAAAATCACGTTTCTGTGATTAATTCACGCCAATAGTTTTTGCGGATACTATATTCCTATATTTTTAGTAGTCCTATACAAAGGTGCCACAGATAGAGCATATAGACAGGTAATAGTTGACCAACTGAGTTGTCAGATGCATGCATTCTTTGATAGAATATTCAAAAGAAGTGTGAAAATAATATTGAAGTCCCGTTCTGACTCGGTACTCTGGTTATACCTTAAATCTTCATACATTAAATGTTTAGAATATAATTTTCAATTAGAAGGTCGTTACATAACAAAATACGCCAAGTTTAGGATGCTTGACCACGCGGGAAATATAGGAAGGTCAGTCCTTGAAAATGGTTGGCTCGATAATGACTACCTAACTAGCTAGTGTGAAACAAAAGACACCAAATCAAATTGACAACCGGTTATCACACCCATAATTTAGACTTTTGTTCTGACTGATCTGGTTATTTACCGATGGCTTGTTCGAACAAGGGCGGGGGGTAAGAATTTGTTTAGTTTCTCCATCTTTAACACCAAAAAACTGCATATGCTATTCAGGGATACGAAGACAGACTTGCAAAAGAGAACTAGCTGCTCCTCAAGAAAGTTCACTCAGCTTGTCGGCTATCTTGTTACCCCCAGGACCGACTATCATCTTAAACCAGAAAAGTTCATGAGAGATTAGAAGCGCAGTAAATACACATAATAATTTTTTTTTAAAAAAAAAAACTTAAGAATTTAAGTGTATTTAAGAAAATTTTCTCATGTCCATGGAGTAGCAACTAATTCTTTTCCAATTTCATAATTTTATAACTTTTCTCTCTAAAGCACCTACGCTCATGGGTTCTCTCTGGAAGCTAATAAATCAATATCTTTCTTCTAAACAATCACGTAGGTTTCCTAGGACCTATTTATAGGATATTCCAAAAAGTCTAACTTATAAAAGATGTTTTATCCCTTCTGTGTAAAATTATCATTTTTCCCTTATTTCTAATTTTAACTCAACAATTAACAGCTTTGTTTTTGACCGCTTGTTAATCAAAGCTTTCACAAAACTATGCTAAAATTAACTGTGGGCAGCACATTCCTCGAAGATGTTGGAGAGTTCCTCATGTTTGATTTTCCAAGTCCCACTTCAAGGGAGCCTGCACGGTTAATTCTTGGTCATTGCCCGACCCTTCAAGTTGCTTCGACAATCCGTGATACGCAAAGATTGAGTTCACATTTGGGACGACATAAATATCCAGTTTGTGAAGGGCTACGGAAGTTTCTGTTCACGTGTGCTTTTGTGAAGGACTACCGAAGTTTCTGTTCATGTGTACTTTTGTGAAGGACTACGGAAATTTCTTTTCACGTGTACTCTAAGATAGTGACGGCGCTTCATTGCATATGCTGTGAGCCAAGGTCCTCTCCCAACTTTATACGCAGATACGCGTAACTCTGTGGTATATTTTCTTCTGTTCCTTTTCCAGAATCCACGGATGAGTGTTCTGTTTCAACTTTTTGATGTCATAATAGACAGTTTTTCCTTCCAAGACAAAATGCAAGTAGATACATATTAGAGAAGGAAATATCTATCGACACTCTAGCAATAGCAGGCATACGTTACGAAGAATGAGGTATCAAGCTTTAAGAATGAAAATGTACTAATGGTGCTGCTGCAATGAGTGAGACTGCAACACTTAGAATATGCAATATTCGTAGGAGCTAATTTGTAAAGCCATGGTATTTTCAAAAGGACAGAAGTAGAGAAGCAAATATCAGTCTAAGATATGACAATCACCAAATAAGAACTGAAAATCAATCGATGATATTATAGGTAAGACACCACATGGATGCAACACCCCTTTGTTAAGACCATCTTGAATAGGGAAATAAATTTCATATGAGATGCATGCTAACTCTCCATTGTGTTCTATCCACATTGATATGCATGGATTGTATAACACTTTGCGTTACAAGAATATAAGGACAAAGGCACATGATAGATTTTAAGTAACTGAATGCGTCAAATTAAACATGTAATGACGATTACAAGCATAATCTAGAATTCTGTGCTTGACTAATGTGGCAAATTCAACATAGATCTTGAGTTAAATATTTTACTTTTTGATGATGATGCTAGATAATGTCTGTTTGGGAGGTTAGTAGTAATTTGAATGGTAATAATTGTTAAGATATCTATGATATTTTGACAATAACAACTAGAGTTTAAAATACAAGATATAAATGATTTCCTTAGGAGAAGCAGAATCATCCCTGCTGACTAAGAGGTTCTGGATCATTTCCTTTGAATTAAGCATCACTTGTTATAGCGGAATAGTTTGTTGCAAAATAAAGCTTCCAACTCCTACCTGTAATGGCAATTCCAAAAAATAAACAGAAAAAAAAAAAAAGAAGAAGAAGAAGGATAAGAAGGAGAAGCTGGAAGCATAATGACGTGTGATGGTACATTTTGATATTAACACTATGATTTTTTTTTAACAAAGAGAGAAATAAATAAAGGAAAACCTTCCTCTACCGGATTTCGGGTAGAGAAAGGGTTTTGCCAAAATTGGCAAAACTTTGACGCTGCTGAAAGAAGGACAATTGAGAGCTTCAATTAGAATTTTTCAATTAGTCAACATCGATAAGATTCAGTCTGTGTTCTGTGCTTCAAATGCAAGGAAGAAGGGCTTGAATGAAGTAGTCATTGTGATGAAAAATCATATGTCCGTTTTCTGTTTAAGCTTTCTTCTTGTGCGTTCAGTAGATTCTCTTGTTTATCATCTTGTAAGCTAAAATATTTCACTCTAATCTATTGAGTTACAAAATTGTAACATTCAAATTAGATTGTTTCTAGTGTAAAATGACAGCATGGGGAGGTAATCCTTAATGTTTTTAAGACACAGGAAGTACCTTACTGCTAGAGATTTTTTGAGAGAAATTGTCCTATAGGTTTGGGGACTGTGATCCTTGTTTAATTAATTGTGAACTGATTAGCAGAAAGGAGAATCTAATTATTTTCCAATGGGAAAATTGGTGTAGATGTCAATAAGTTTGAACAGAACCACTCAATTTATTGTGTATTTTATATTCCTCTTTTCCTTTTAAATTGATGCAAGTTGTTTAATTATATTAACTACTGTTCTCTTCGTTAAAAATAATTAATCACTACTTGATTTGCAATCTTGCTGAGCATTATCTTTATCTACCTTAGTGCATTCCGTATAGAATTAACTATCATTTTGTTTCTTAAGTAGTTAAATACATTAAGAAACATGAAAGAAAATTAAACCCTTTTTTGGAGAAAATTAAACCCTTTTTTGGGTTGCCAAGGCAATAAAAAATAACAACCGTGCAATCGGTTGAAGCATAGGATAAAACGACAGTTTATCAGCTGCCGAGCTTGTACCGAGGCTATAATTATAAGCATGACATAAAGCATGACTTCAGTACCAATACGTATGTAGGTATTTTGAAGAAAAAAACTATTCAAAGAAGGTCACGGGAAGAATGATTCTTTCATGACGGTATCCTATGCCTCGCATCTGTATCTCGCTCCGTTCGTGCAGTTGAATAGAAACTTCAAATTGATTATTATGCTTTCCCGTGATTGTAAAAATGAAGAATGATCTGCTTTTTCCTTTTCTGGGTTGCATTATATAATGGTGACATAGGTAGGAACCTGGATGTCAAAGCAATTGAAAGCATCTTAGAAAGAATCCAAAAGCCACTAAACGAAGAGAAGTCTAGCTGCAGTTTACACGATCATGGCCGTTTCATTGGAAGCGTTAGCAATGGCGGGAGCAGATTACCTTGAATACGCCGTGGATGCTGAAGAATGGGAACAGGACCTGATGCAAGCTCCACTCCATTTACTAGCAGAAGAAGAAGAGCAAGAAGCGAGGGTCAGAAGGGACGACAAGTATGCATCTCATATCACCCATATCTTCCGGGGCAACCGTGTAAAAGATGATACTGATAGTGATGAAGATAATAGGTCCGCCGGCAAAATTGTAGGTACATGCTTGACGTCAATAAGATTGGTGGTGAGAGTCATTGTAAGGTTATTGATGACAACAAGCATGGATTTTCTGAAGAGATTCAAATCCTCATCTGTAACACCTATAATAAGTTGATTATCCGATCAAATATTTCACAAGGTGCCCGAAGAATTCCATTTCCCAAGATCTACCAACCTGTTTGCGTTGCTTCCACTCCTGCTTGGAATTGCAGTTCTGTCTTCTATTCCTTTCTTCCTTTTATTTTTATATTCTAATATTATCAAAAAGTTGTAGGGTTGGGAGAATACTGTTTGGGGTTTCGTTTTAGCTTATTGGTTCTGACTCCTTGAAACGATAAAAGAAAAGAGTATAGGATGGAGATGTGTCGCAGTGGAGATAAATTTATGAACTCTATGAAGACGGAAATGCTCGGAGCGTCAGCTGCCATTTTAATGTCATATTCAAGTCTTTGTAATTTTTCCTAGAATGTGAAATTAACTTCTGTACACAGTGATTTTGATCGAATTCCTTTACTTTTTCTTTTAATGAACTTTTAGATCCATACGTTTAGATGCTTGTATTGACTCCAAATTAACTTATAAATGTGGTTCTGTGTTTTTCCTGGACTTATCTCTGGTCAAAGGCAAAACACAAATGAGATAATCCAGAACGTCCACCTCAGAGAGTTGACGAGTGGCAAGTCGAATTCAGTGTATCATGTCCAACTCAAATCTAAGAAGTTATTCATGGCTATGACCAGAACTCGTATAATACCATTAAAAGGAAAAGAAAAAAACTGACGTAGAAACTGAGGAGACAATGAAAGAAAGTTGGCGGCCAACAGGTATTACCACGGTGACCCAGTACCCATGTTTACCATCTCAACCTTAGGTTTTCATTTTGAATTTAATTTTAAAAATTTGTTAAATTCAAATGTAGAATTTTGAATTCAGTTTTTGAAAATTTGTTGTATTCAAATGAAGAGTTTTGAATTTAACTTTTAAAAATTTGTTAAATTCAAATGTAAAATTTTGAATTCAGTTTTTGAATTTGTATAACTTTATATAAATAGAGCATACTTAATCTTTTTAAATTATTGTATAGTTTATAAATTTCAAATTAGGATTTGTTTTAATTTGAAAATTTCATATTCCCATTATCAATCCTACTGGAATTAACCTTTTTTTCAACAAGATTATAAAGACGAAAGCTCTCCAAAGATTTATGAAACAGAATGCATCGAAGTCAACATGCAGCCTTTATGGGTGTTTATATCAGAACCTTCCACGCACTATTCACAAGTAATCACGCAAGAACGCGAATTTTTAACTTTGTCCACCAACAGACGGCAGTAGCAACACATTTTTGTTACGGGTTTTCTATCCCAAAAATGCTAGACAAGTGCCAACAACGAAGTCATCATACAAGGAAATGACGTCATCTCACAATGAAATAAGAAAGACCAAATAAAACACAAACGACATCATTTTAAACGGAAATTATGAGGATGACTCTACACTTACGAAGCTGTTCCAAGTATGTTCTACACAACAAAATGAAGCTCTTTTGTCAACTAATTATTCTGGAAACCTAACAGCCATGATTACTGCACACTTCAGAAATTGTGTTTGAGTAATGTCGTAAATTCAACCTACAAATTTCTTTTTCCTCAAAGCTTCGAGTTTAAAATTATGTATGATCAATCTTTCATTTTACAATATTATATATAATACTGAAGCAATAATAAATGCATGCAAAAATACATAAGGGATGACAAGACTTATATGTCACGTATAATTAAACTGGCCGTAATTGTAATAAAAATGAATATAATAATTTTTGGAAATTCCAGAACATAAAAGGGCGTATCCCTTTTAAGAAAAAAAAAAAAAAAAAAGAAGCTACTGCATTGTTTAAACCTTCAATTTGAATTAGGGATTCCTCATACAAATACAAGTAATCATTAATTACATATACGCTTGATCTGATCAGATATGTATTACAAATTACAATGAAGAAGGGGGACTCAAAATGCGAGATGTAAAAACATATATCTCCATGGCTTTGCTAAGTAAGTACTTTATGGTTCGGGTCTTTAGCCGGTCTATTGATAGAGATCAATTGTTTATTCCCGGATGCGTTCTTGTTATTGATATGGGAAGGGGTGAAGAAAATTATAGATATAATCAAATATCTGCGATTAATACCTCTCCCAGTCTTCTTCTTTCTTTTTCTTTTTTTTTTTAGAATTTTAAAATTAGAATAAGTTCCAAAATAGAAAGAATAAAAGTGGACTCAACTTCAGTAAAACTATTGTATTACTTAATCTTGTGCAATTTAATTTAAATTAATAAGATAAGAGAATGGGAATGGAGATATAAATTGAGGATTCTAGCAATATCATACAAAACTTGAATTACAAATAAATACGAAATTGAAATATAGTTAGAAACTATTGTATTACTTAATCTTGTTATATCTTACTCTTCGTATATATTACCAATACTATGAAAATTATCATCAATATCCAATTTGGGTTTAGCAACATCTATTGTTTTTATTTTTTGTTCCTTTCTTCTCTTTGGAGCAGAAATAGTTAGGTGAATAAAAAATACAAAGGTTTATGGCGATGGGTAAAGATGTTCAAATAATCGTTATTTTGAAATGTACAAGTTATATTCAAAACATTGTTAATAAGAAATCAATGAGTATTGGTATTTCCAAATATATTACCCAAAAAAAATTGACATAATACACCTAGTCAATTGGAATTGAGAAAATTCTGTTATTTTTGTTACAAACATACAGTTCAGGGGAGACAAAAACAGATCGAACCGATCCGATCGCTTTCAAGGAAGATTAAAAATGACATATATTATATGTAATATACATTTAAAGACAATATGCAAAACAAAATCCTCCATTGAAATAGGAAATTTGGGGCAGGAATAAACAAATCATTGAAAAATCCAAGTGACTTTGTATTAAATCCGAGCAATCTTTTCGTAAGCGTTTGCCCCCAGTTGGATTGGGGAAAAACATTATCTCGACAAGTAAATAGGTTAAACTTAAAACAACAAAAATTAATAGCAAGCTCATATTTTATCTTTGTTACCTTTTCTTCTTTTGATTCTTTTGATTCTTAATAATGAGAAATAATTTGAAGGGGGTGAGTCGACCACTAGAACTATTGATCTTAAGCGAACTCCATTTCAAATTTAAAACTTTCCGATAAATGGTTTCTAATACATTTATTTTTATAATCTCATTGGAAATAACTTATTTTATAATCTTTGAGGATGACAGGATTTGAACCTTACGACAAACCGGATCAATCTTAGAAAATCGATGCCGAGAAGCACAATTGCAAGTAGAATCTCTTATTTTATAGGCAAAGAGTGACAACAAAAACAATTTACTAAGTATCTGAATGTAGTCTTTCTTTTTGGCTGCACGATATGGTATAGACTTACGTTACGTAAATTGTTCTCTCTCCATTGCTGAATGAGAATGCTTTCGTTAGTATATAGATGGTTAAAGAAAGAATGATGCCAACAGAATATAGACTAAAGCATTTATTGACTATCGTGAGGACTCCAAAAATACCAGAAAATTGATACTTTCCATAAGGTGCAAGAGAAGTCCGAAACAGGAGGAGAAGGAGATACCACACTAGATGAAGATGCTGCGGTTTCATTTACTGATTTCTCTCCTTCAGGGCTAAATCCCTCAAAAACCCTTCTCTCCTCCGTAACCTTCTTCTCTCTCCTCTTTTGTAAAGGTCATGTTGCTATGGTGATTTTACTTGTTCTTCTTGCCACCAGCCAGAATTCGTTGAATCTGAAGCCCCCTGCTGAAAGCTTGGTTGAACAGTAGCCTGGTCTGGAATTCGGATACAAATGGGAACCAGGCCAGTACAGCCACAGGCACAAAGATTACCAGCCCCATGATGTGTTCATAACCTCTCGCTAGAGCTTTGACAGAACCCCACATTCCAAGGCCCTTCACCAATGGCCTGCATGCTTGTGATATCTGTCATAGCAAACCAACGCATCAGTGAAAGTGAAACATACCTACCGAGAACAAGAACACTAGGACTGAATACCGTATCACGTACATGGCAACACTAAATCAGTATGAAAGGTTCAAAAAATTAGAAATCGACGGGAAGATAGAGTCTATACTAATATGAATCATTTTATGAAACAAAATCCCAGTTAATGTAAGTTGTTTTAAATCATAGAACGTTAAAAACTCATTCCAACCTGGCTTCGTATCAACATGAAGTTTCAGTATGCTGACAATCATTCAAGATTTTATAATGCAATTATTGAATTATCTCAACATGTTACTCGATTCAGTTAGTAGAGATAGCATGTGCACATATCTACTATATGGAGAACAGATTTATTTGAAAAGAGAAAGAGAGAGAGAGAGAGAGAATTAAAATGAATCACGTACCAGCAGAATTGCCCATCCAGTTGGCAAGAAGGCCAGAAGGCTCGCAAAGATGTCTCCAACAGTGAGATTGAGAACAGTAAATAGGACAACAACAGTGGCTATGCATCCAATAAAAAGGATTAACTTCAGAAGACGGAACATCAGCTGGAAATCCGCACTGAACTTCTGTCTACCCATGGACACAATCTGCAGTCCAAAGTGGCACCGATAAGAAATAGAAGCAGTAGCCATGACCTGAGGCAAATGCTTTACATTCGTAGAAACTTTTGGAGCTTGAGACTAACCTTTAAGATGATCATGACAGCTACAATGACGAGCCATGACAGACCATAAACCTGGAATCATAAAGCATGTAACAAATTAAGTTTCTATGCTAGGATCTTATTTTGCACTACTTTTAAAAAATTCCCTGGTACAAGATTTTCTAAACCATGTCAAACAATTTCTCAATTTGAACTTATCGATGCCTGGAAAAGCAGACAGCAGGATTTATTTATTTATATTGTCTAATTTTTTTTTCTCTTCCCCAAATTATAGAAGCAATTGCATAGCCTACTGAGATCATCCTTATCCAAACATTATGACTTTCATATATTTAGCCAGATGCTTTTTTTCCATGCATTATGGAGCATCAATCATAAGCATTTGGTTTACTATCCCTTCTTTTACTGAAGGATTAAATTTTAGTGACCAATATCTTACTGAAACTATAGAATCCTGGACATCAAATTCAAATAAAAAAAAATACATTTAGACATGACACTAAATGGTAATAGGCAGCAGGAAAACTTACTACAATGCTAGTCTCTTCTTTTACTGCATGAAGATGAAATACAATTCCATACTGGTAGAGAAAGAAGCGAACAGAAAGAATGATCTCCCAGAACCTTCCTAACAGTCCAGTGCTTTGCAAGTGTTCCTGTTCCTCATCCCACCAGGATTCCCAGCTCTTGTTTGCTGGTACACCAATACCGCCTCGGCTGCTTATCCACTTTGTCCAATCATCCCAATCCTCTACTATCTTCTGCCATTCAAATCCTGAAGGGTTAAAAAGGAAAGGAGCAAACAACCAAGAGACTACTAAGAACCACATCGAGAATGTGAGGAGGGCATAAGATAGAGAATCAGGAGCTGCTGAACCATAAATCCGATAAGCTATAAGCAAAACCATAAGCTCCAGCCCTTTCACAAAGTGGCTTTTTGAGTATAGCCTGTAGTTCTCTGCAAACTTCTCATGCCGGACAACAAAACCACGCCCAGTTGCTCTGTACCTTGCCCCACCATGCAGGATGGTGCGTCCATAATAATGGATCTTTGTTCCAAGTGAGAAGGTGAAGAAAACTGCAGCTAGCTGTAGCTGCATAATTATTATGTCACCTAATGCAGTCCTGAACCCCCTCTCTAGTCCAATCTCCATGACCATGGGCAAGGCCATCAACAATCCTATTTGAACAAGGGATTGTGAAGCCATGGCAGCCTTTAGTGGATCACTTCCCTTGTTCCTTGCATATTTAACTATCTCCTTCTCCAATCCACTCAATGACAGGTAAAGTCTTCCATATAAGAAAACATAAACTGTGAAGACCACGATCTGCATAACAAGAGTTCTTTTTAGCTGAAAATGCAAAATAAATTAGTAAGCTTTCTAAGTGAAAACCTAAACACCCTGCGCTTAGTTCCTCCATCATATCTAGATTTTGTTCTCATAATGAATGGATGTAAACGGTAGACAACTTGATTATAGAACCATTATTCTCTACCTTTACAATCTATATCAAACTGAAAAGTACATTTTTCTCGTTTTAGTTTTGATTTCAGCGAAAAGAGTAAGAATTGAACCATGGTCTCCACTCAGCAATGACCTAAACTATCGAGCAAAGAAAGGAACTTCTCTTAACTAAATGAACGTTAATTAAGTACCTCCAGAATCATTATCTTATTTTCTTTTAGCCAAGATTACACGTGAAATAGGATTACCATTGAGCTGACATAGAATCCTACTGTCGTGAAATAAAACGACAGCATGCGGAAAAAGTCAAAACGGTGCCCCAGTCGATAAACATCCCTGCTCAGTGTCTGCTCTCCATTACCACAGGCCACTTTTGCTTCAAAAAGTGAGATTTGGTTGAGCCCAACATCTCGACCCTTTCCAACTTGGATGTACTCATGGTGAGTAACATTTCCCCGTCTTAATGTTGAGTTAAAACCTGCATAGAAAATGAACAAGCCAGGAAGTAAAGGAATTCAAATGTCTCACTGAAGAAAGGGATGTTTTAAATTTCTACCTGCAAAGATATCCTCGCTAAGATTGACGCCACGAGAAGCCTTGCTGATGCCACCACGGGTAATGTGGAATATTCTATCAAATACATCTGGATGACCATAGTGGAATCGAATCCTAAAACCAACAAGAGTTTAGACCACAATATGAGATATTGCATTACCTACTTAGATGATAAAATGATGGCAAAGAAAAGAAATATTTCTTATTCCTGCTTCTAATGATGCAAGAACTCCATTCAAATAATTAAGCATGGTTTAAGGGGAAAGGTAATTGGAGACTGGGACAAAAGAGAGAGGAGATTAGGGTCTCCACTACGAAATGAAACTTAAAAATTATTTTGAACATACATGAGAAACATTTCCGATAATCTATTTTTAAATTTTCATCTTTACAGTTAACACTCCTCAATCAAGATATAACACCTTTCATTTATCATACATATATTCTCAAAATATGTAATAACGATTACTGCTGGCCGTCATGTGAGCACGAACTCAAAAAAATATATATCTTTGGAGTACAATTAATACAGAAGGGCAGGAGATAACATACTTCAAAGGTCTTGCAAGAACCCTTTGACCTATTGTAACAAATGATGTCTCTTGATTCGACATAAACCAAGCCAATGAAGATACACTGCAGCGACGATTTTATAACATCTCAGAAATAGCAAAGACAGGATTCAAACGTTAAATAAGAAAAAAAAAAATTATGTATCTGAATAAACAGAATTTCATCCAACCTTCCAGTAAAGATATGCTCACGAACACCCAAAATTGTAGGTGAACGCACTCCATGATCCTCATTAAATTCTTCCAGAAGGTTACGCATCTTAAAAGCTTCTTCCAAATAGTTGTCCTACAAGAAATTAAATATCAAAGTTTAGCCCAAAGAATCAACCGTGAACGTCTGCTGACCTCAAATTTCTGTTGCTAAACCTGGTTCATGTCAATGGTCTGAAGAGCTTCCCCTCTTGTAAAAATTATAGCATGATTCTGATTTTCTGGCTTCCCTTCTCCTATCTTTGCTGAGCCCGGCAATTTTATCCGATAGATTTCCTGTAAAGAAGATACAACAATAATCAGCTTTATGTTTGTAAATCAATACAGTGGTCCTCAGCACAGAAAGAATAACAATTGCCTGATCAAGATTATCGACCCCTTTGACCAACACAGAGTAGTAAACCTTCTGCACTTTTCCACCTTCTCTCTCTTCAACTTCATCAATATATGCCACACGAAGAGAGGGATTACTGTATTAGGCAAGAAAAAAAGTCAGGAAGCAGATTCTAGAACAAAATTTACACAGCGATAAAATGTTCAAAGAAATCAAATTGCATAAACCTATCATGTTCATCAGAAGAAAAACATACTTAACCATCAAATTAAGAATGTCTGTTGCACGGCGTTCTCCACTCCGCTTCTGATTCCCATAATTCTGACAGGTAGCAACATAGGTGAATTTCATGTCAGCCACAGCCTCTAATTGAGCATATAGGGATCTCTGACTTTTCTTGTCTTCCTCCGAGGGAACTGTGACCGCCTTGTAGCCTTCCAGTATCTCTGTTCATGGTAAAAGAACTCAGAAGTAACCATAATTACATCCAAAGAGAAGTACTTCAAGGCTTAAAATAAGTAAAAAGAAAAGGCCTCAGATTCATGTCAGAAAAACAATTAGAAATCCAATGCCCAATACATGATTAACAAGCTTGGTTAAATGTTATCTTAAGAATAAAGCTATAAGATACTTACCCTTTTCATCAGCCATGTCAAGAAAAGCCTGAAGCTTCAGAGCACGCCGATAGTACATCATTCCCCTAACTTTAATGCTAAAATTTGTCAATACCAAAAACGAGAATTGATATATATAATTAACAGAGATAATAATGCATCAAATACCTGTCCGGCAGAGAGTTTGTCCCCTTAAGGAGACCCAATGACGAAGCTGCAATATGTTCTCTTCATTATCCCACATTTCACTATCCTTTTTGCAATTTACTCTCTCCATGAAGTTATTCCACTCATCTAAAGCAGTCGATATGATTTTCTAAATTAGTATCATGGATCACAATGAAGGCACTTTAAACGAAGGTAGCCACATTAAACAGTGTTAGCATGATATTCACAGTAGTATCACAAACCTGGGAAAATCTTTTGGAGGTAATATATGACTGATACCCCATCTTCATTTTCTATGGCAAGGTCAGCCTTGGAATAGACAGTTTCCTCGCTATAGTATGGAGTCAAGACACTTTCAATGGCAAGAAAATAATTTAGCAACTATGTGACAGAGTAATGATTTCAAAAGAATAAAAGCTTCATCTGCTATCCAGGAATTAATTTATTGGAAACCCGGCGGTAATTGTTGTATTGAGAAGAATAAAGCTAAAATAAATTTCAGTTTCATTTGTAATTGCATCTAACATGGCAAGCAAAATTCAAGCATTGGTATCAATGGAGAGGTGAACTCCTAGGTGCACTATTCATTTAAAGTATAGTTTTTCCCCTCATAGTTTGTAACATCTTTTCACTCATGTTTTTGGGCTGTACAACTTGAAAGTTACAATATTGAGCTTTACATTTCTGAGCAAAGGCAGGTCTATAAACAAAAGGAGGATACTTCATATGACTCATTATCTCAGAAAGAAAATACCAAACCATAGTTGAGAGACATTCAAAGCCAAAATACATAGGACATAAGTCAGACCTGAATGAGAACATCTTCCGAACTAGTGGAGCACGTGGCATGTCCATGAACAATGAGTTTGTGAAAAATGAAATCCTTCTACGTGCTTCGAGATTTGTTGGTACGTCAAGAGCGGATTCCTTTTCTGTCAATAGTAGATAGAGCCGTCTTATCTGAAAAATGTAACAAGCAGAAAATTGTCATAGTTATCAAAAATTTAAAGACATCACTGCCTTATAATTGTTGAGCAATATGAATTAGTGATTTCGTTGCTATAAGTTAACCTAAATATTGTACCTGTTCTTCCCATTGTGCGGTAACTACAGGGGGAAAAACTATAGCAGGTTTTGCATCCGTGCCAGCAAAAAGTTGCCTTCCAGAATCCTTGCTACTATGACCAACTTCTACCAGATCGCTGAGGAATATATATAACATTAAAGTAAGAAGCACAATAATCTTCATGTGGAACAAAAACACTGACATCCCTCTAAATTAGTAAAATAGATTGGTATAAACTCAGAACAACAAAACCAACCGTATCTCATTAACCATCATATCACGAGTAACTACTTCTAGCATGTCTTGTAGCAGAAGCACCACTGCATCTTTCTTGGATGGATCACCATCTTTCTGCGTAAGTAAAGGGAAAAGAAGAAAGTTTTATTCGGTGATCATCACGTATGTCCAAAAACAAGTTGCAGAAATGAAAAGTACTTCTCCGTAAACACTTACCAAGATCCCCACAAGCTCCACAAATTTATTGCAAAGAGTAGGCAAAGGGCCCATTCTAAAATTTACAAGAAGCATATTCTTTGAAATGTTACTTTCTACCTCTTTAAAGATGATGCCCATTATCCTGTTACATTGCCATCGAAGTTAGAGATTCCAGCAATGATAAAAAATGGGAAAAAAGATCTACCATGCTTTTGTTTATACAAATATCATACACAAAAGAATCACAATAAGATTGATATATTATGGTTTCCTTCTGTCAAATTTTATCTTGCATGATACAATGTTAACCTTCTATATGCTTCAACAATTACCAATAATGTTCATGTCAAGAGACCGAACGGAATTTTTGTAGTGTGTCTGATATATACACACTGTAGGGAAAATTACATCTCAAATTTTGTTTAATTTTGGGAATTATACAAGAAGTATCAGTTGAAGATATATGTTCTATACTTATGGCCATAGTGACGTAAATAACAAACCGTTTCTCGGTTTCACCAACCACCAGGGCGTTCAGAACATGTTTGAATGTTTCGTAGCATTCAATCACAGCACATTTCATATATTCATCCGCACATATGCGCCTCCAAAGGTCAGAGTCCCTGGATCGAAATTGAGCAGCCATGTCCAACGCTATTGGGATCTTCATCGTAGATAAACAGTCAGCAATAAGCAGAGGTAACAAACTATAAATTTTCAGAAGAGGATTATGCTGACCTTGCTAGCAAGCAAGAACGGTGGCCACTGAATGATTTTAAGGCTGGGGTCTGATGAATAAGGAACTATCAAAAGGTCCATCTCCCTGTACAAAAAGGACAACACATGATAAGGTAAGCCACTGGTGAGCACATTGAACTATCCATGCGGCTGATAGCCCTCACAGCCCATTCAGTTTTAAATGCACAATGGGTAAAACGATACTTAGGCTGAAAAGAACAGAAAGTTTGGTTAGGAGGCCTTTCCTATCACTTAGTAGATCTTCCTCGCGGAAACTACATATTACTTCATTCCATAACTGAGCAAACTTGGCAGCTTCACTTCTCCTGCTTGCCGTTATCTATGAAGGCAACTTAATTAAAAATAAAGGGAACAATTTTACACTAGTCAATTCAGGGTATGAAGCATAGAAATTTTAGAAGCATGAGTCTGACCTCAGCAAAACGCTTCGATAAAGAGAATCCTCTTTTCTGAGACTTATCAGAAGGCACCAAATATGTGTTGAATGCACCAGGTAAAGACTGGAACCTTGACCTTAGCATGCCAAGAGTTCGTATCTGTAAAAATTGAAAAGAAGATGAAGATAAATTGGTCTGAAATTTTATGTCACAAACATTATTACAAGTCAATGAACCATAGTTGCTGCAATGCCCCCACTGATTTCATACGATAAGGTCAATCTCAGTATTTCCCCAGAAAACGAATTGGGTATCTCAATTCTAAAAATCATATAACTGGAAGACTGTGATTTTCAAAGAAATTGAAAGAGGATGAGGGTCAAAACTAGATGTTTGTTAGTTTAGTAAGAGCTCCAGCCAAAGTATGTCTTCTACATATTCAGATGCGAGCATGAAAGTGATAGAATGTGTGAGAGAGAGAGAATTCAATGAAGCCTGGAATACCAGACTAATCTCATATGTAGACATACTTGTTTACCCAAGCAAAATATACTTTAAAAAATAAAAAAATAAAAAATAAAAAATAAAAAAAGGAATGTCATGCAGACAGATATGTTTGACTTTCCTTCTCCAGCAATTCTCTTATTACTCCTCGATAACTTGATGTGGGGGGTGAATAAAAATGATTTTGAAAATATTGGGTAGCCCATGTTTCTATTCCTATAGTTTAAGTATGGCTTTAGTTTATGGCAAAACAAATTGTCCCATTGCTCATACAGCTATCTAGCCATTTCTGCTCATAAAGCCTTCTTCAGCTTTGTTTTAATTCCAATTCATTGAATTCCTTCACTAATGAACATGACCAACTGCATTATATGAACTTTGCTGGCATTGGTAGTTTTTAACTTCGGCTGAAGATTGGCATTCCTTCTTTATTGGTTTACATCATGGCATCGGTAAAGTTAACCAATCCTTAGCCCTCATAGAGCCACTGTATATACTGGATCTCATGTATTCAGGAAATGACACGACCTTGAAGGAAGAGAGATAACCATATTAAATTGAGTAGAAGAAGTTTTTTGCCAGTAAAGTTTCGGATGTACAAGGCCTTGGGTTTTTCATGGTTTTCCACCTTTTTTTATTTTTTTATTTTCATAACATTTTGCTTGCGGACAAAGGCCTTTGTTCCTCACTCCATAAATTTTTGTCCTACAATTATAGTTAATTTTTTCTTCCTCTATTTTTCTGCATTTTGCCATCTATAATCTTAATTTGTCCTAACATGGCAATTCTAGGTTTAATTATCATGAGCCCCGATAAAGAGTTGTTGTATGGAAGAAAGGATGGGTGAGAAACCCAAATTAATCTAGCCCAGGGCAACATGCCATGATCACAAAGAACTCAAAAGTGTGACAGCAAAAAAAATATGAGTAACAATTCAATTCAAAGATATACATTTAAACACCATATAAGATGAGAAAAAATTTCATGAATAATTGATAGGGTCACCTCTCCAAGATGATCAAAGGCCCCCAGAACACCACCATATAAAGTTGAGTAGACGGAATACCAAATTTGAGTGTCCATAAAATATACCTGCATTAAACTTGTAACATAATTTAGGAGGTGTTCATCCCCCCACAAACTGTAGTAAGTCGGGAAGAAATAAGACCAAACAGAGGAAAGATATAGTAACACACCAAGATCACTGGTGCCCAGAGCGACACAACTGCTCCATAGTTATGCTTAGCTGCGTTGACAAGATAATCTTCAGCACAAAATTGGAAGCTAACTTGAGAAAAAAATAAAAGCAGCAGTAGCATACAGATACCTTTAGGAAAAAGTTCGTGCCATTTATAGTCAATATTCCGAATACTCATTATTTGTTGTGTTGGCTTCACCAGAGGTTTTATCTGGTGGAAAAATACAAAAGGTTTTCACAAAATCCAACAAGCCCACATATCTCATTTGCATAGAAAGATAGACGATTATTGAACAAACAATTACCTGGATAAAATAGCTGAATGCGATTTTGGAAATCAGAAGTATCACCCAAAAAAGAGTATATCTGAAATTGGAAAATTAGTCAAGATAATGAGGCACATTTCGATCCAACAAACAAAAGAAAAACAGAAATGCAGGTTGTTGTATTACTTCTATATGTTTTACTCACTTTATCAGAGCAAATTGACTTTCATGCATTCCTCTTCCAACATATATTCTTGGCTGCGTAGAAGTAAGCAAACATGTAACGGCACGTATTATGGCTGGGAGGATAATAAAACATGTTTCTCGTGCTCATGCTAGCACAACAACAGAAATATGGCTTGTGTCGAGATTCCAAGAGTAGCTTCCGGATTAATATGGTCAAGATGCGCCAAACAAACAAACAAACAAACAAAAAAGAAGGTTTTCCAATATCATCTTAGTCTATTAATTTGAAGACTAGAGCAAGCAAAAACTATTTCCAAATAATGGTTTTGGTAAAACATAATCTCATGGAACATGATTTGGACCTAATTCTGGATGCAACCGTTTTAGAGTCAAGTGCTTATCTATCAGAAATATTGCATGCCTTACATTGATCTATTTCTGCACAAACGGAAGCCCAAAAGAGTAAAGCATGAAAAGAAGAGAAGGCAAAAGAATGCAACTCGATCCTCTATGGTTGCAATTAATATAAGCAACATCAGTCTAAGGATTCCAGACTTCCGGACCCAAAACTAGGGCCTCAATATAATGTCTTCAGTTGAGGACACAGCAGAATCTTTTTTTGCACCTTTTATTTCAGAAATATTTACTTTGGTGAACCTTTACCAGATTTTCTCATCCTTAGGTCTCACAAAGTTAGTTATTTTAAGCACTGTATCTGGTCAAATATTAGTAGTACAACAAAATTTCCTGCCGGTTAAACATTTAGGCAATTACAGATGAAAGATAATGTAAAATCTACATGAAACGTAGGAGAAAGAGAAGTTAAGCAATATGATTACCTGTGACCACCACAATAGAAACCTAATGATATGCCAATCTGAGTTTTCGATCCAACGGCGAAGCATTGGAAAAATGAATAAAGCAGCTGCCAGTAAATTTGGAAGCAAATAGATGGCAACAGCCAAGATATATAAAGCAGAAATGCCTTTCGCTTCACCAAGAAATGACAAGAACTGCTTAACTTCTTTAGGGGCCCATGTAGACGAGTGCAAATAGAAGACTGGGAGAATGATGGCCCATGCAAGACTAACAATTAACTTGAGAATATTTCTCAGCACACGAGTAAACCTCCACCTATGATATCCTGGGAAGTTCAAAATTAGGTCCAAAATACCTAGAACAAAACAAACAAAGAGGGAATATTAGAAGAAAAACTTGTCCAAATACTTGAACATCAATGTGACACACTGATGATGAATACCAAGCTTATATAATTTACAACCTACGCAGAATAAGATGAACATTAAGTTTCTGCAATTGCAAATACATGCACGGCAGGAAACTTCAAACAAATAGCACCCCAGCTGGAAAGAAAAGCGGCTACAGGACTCAAGGCAAACACCAATAGAAACCTCAACTTAACAATGGTTATCATATATTGAAAGCTAATAGCTTCTTCGTAAGCTCAACATAGGTTACTCACTCTCACCTAACAGCTTAACATATTAGCCAGAGAGAGCCTACTAAACTTAAATTTGAATCAAACTCCACAACTAATTAATATACACTCTTTTTCACAAGTGGACCAACCAGAAGTAGAATCAAAGACTTGAACGACACGAAATCATTTTATACAAGGGAAGAATAACAAGGTACTGAAAGTCATTTGGCTTTCACAGCCAACTCATATAAGACAAACCTACATGGCCACATCTTTCATTTTTGCCTACATCTTTCACAGTGGAATGGACATTAATAATGAAATTGACACAACATGATAGTAAAAATTGAATCATAAACGATAGCATTTTCTTAAATTTGGAAAAAAAATTAAATCAAGTATAAAAATAGTTCCTAATAATTAGATGTATTATTTTACTCGCATATGATATCAAACTACTTTCTACTTGCAATAGGGTCACAATAGATTCAGCCTAGAAAAATTGGAAAACTCTGAGACATTTTTTGCAACTCTGGCTTATCTGTGTATGTATATGGAGTTAACTTGCGCATGTTTGAAACAAAATTGTCTCCAAATCCCTTATTTTAGTGGCTCAGAAATAGAAATACACGAAACTTAAGAATCAAGGTCTGCTGCTTCCTGTTTCATTGAAAAGTCGAATCCTTAAATTTAAGAAACACAATTTTGTCAAATTAAAAGGTCAATATTAATACAAACAATGTAAATTTGTCAAATTAAAAAAGCCAACATTAATCCACAACACTGCAAATTACAAAATGCAGAAAAGAAAAATAGATCAGATCGCTATCCAATCCTCAAAATAATTTAGTTCATAGATATAATCGAAAACCTTTGCAAATATCCAGGTAAATTTGGGTGCTAGAAATTATTTGAAAAATATTTCTAACATTAAAATACTGCTTATTACGACCAATTTGATTCCAAAAATTAGTTGGCCAGAGTAAATGCTTAGAGAAAATATTAAAACACATCATTAGACCAATAATACAAATTCCATATATATAATGATGGCTCTTCAACTGTGAGAAATCCCATTCATTGTTCAAGACAGTAGCACATACGATAAATTCAATCTCTTTCCTATCTTTCTTCCTTTTACCTCCATCATGTGATGCAGAGTCAAGGCTCATCCAGACATAATTGAAAGAAATAATTCATGACAAGAAGTTATATTTCTCATATCAATAGAATCAATTATAAACTTCGTGCCAAATTTAATTTTATTGTCCCTAGCGGTAAGTAGCATCTTTAAGATATAAGATGCTCAGGAGACATGCAAGCTTCACAACATTCAAAGAGACTACAAATCTATATTTTGTAAATGACCATTGCGGCTTAAAGTGAGCATATCATACTTTGGAGGACACGAAGAAAGGCTGCTGTGATGAATACAGTGGATAGATCAAGTAAGACATTCACTCGAAAGATATCTGAAAGCGCAACCTTTTTCCAGGCAATGATGACCATTCCCTGTAAAAAAGACAATTTTCTTTTTTAGTATTGATGCAAGCAAATTAGAAAAGGAGCCAACAACATGAAAGGTCCACTTTGGTGCAGTTAAGTACCTGCAGAGCCAGTATATAAAAGGTCCATAACCTATCAAAACTTCGAAAAATGTGCCAAAACGTTCGGGTCTCAACAAAGTATGATTTTCCAGTAGTTCCAGATTTTCTTCTAGAACCCTTTCTTCCCTAGCAGAGCAGTTACATTAAGAAATGAACTAACGAATTAATCTGAGATATTTGGTAGAAACTGCAAGAGCATATGAGTACCAGTGCGTCCTCACGCGTTGTTTTAAAAAAGTCACCATCATCACGCATAGGCCAACCAAGAGAGAAGCAATCGGAGGACCTAAAACAATGTAAAGAAAAATCACATTTCAAATCGAATTAAGAGACCCAAGCAAGCAATAAAATGTTAACATCCAATCTGAGATATGACATCGAACCAGAAGTACTCGTTGAGATCATCATAATTGCACCAAGCAGAGTGAGAGGCTGTTCCATTTTTGTTCTTCATGGCTTCCTGGAATGTCATTGCCAGCTCGCTCATATCAGAAAGAAAGATCTGAAGTTAACAAAGAGTAAACATGATTCTCCCGCAACGTACCATTTCAATTACACGGTACAGTGGTGTTATAACCTTCCGCAGGAAAGCCTCATCATCCCCACCGTAAGAAGGCTTAATGTTTTCACCGGTAACAATGCTGACATTTCCAGCCAATAGCCCATGGAGTTCATATGCCATCTGCAAGTAGGGCGTATGTCATCACCAAAGAAATACATATTCAACTGATAAGATAGAAAAACCATATTTAGATAGATGAGCACATACATTATGAAATATATAGCAAAGACATTCTGGCATGAAGCGGACATTAGCTGCTTCACCCCAGATGAGAAGATATAGACCCATATAGAGCAACTTCCTCTGCTGTACCTCTTGATGACCCTGAGGGAGCCTATATTTAACGAGATGTCTATTTTAGCATCAAAAAATTCAGATAATGCAGAAAAAGCTCAAACTGAAATTTTTGGAGTATAGACACTGGTAAAGCTACCGTAAACTGTGCTTTCGTCCCAAAAATTTGCACCATGTTTTGTAATTCTTGAAGAGCTTGCTCATGACAGCATCAACGGCGCGTTCATCAAGCTGGATAAAAATTAAAAAAGAAATTAAAAAATGTTTTAACTACACATAAGATGGTGCTCAAACAAATTCGAGTTCAAATGCTCATACAACTTATTACACTCGCTCATGAAAGTGACAGTTTATGGAAGGTCGAGAAATGCATACAAAAACAAAAATCAAGACTCTGATATTGATGCCTACCTTATTGAGAGGTTCAGGCTTCGGATGGAGCCTTATATGGGCATTGGCAAGAAGCAAAATCAAATTCTCCCTCTGGTTCCTGACATTGTCTCTCTGTGACCACAAAATAAACCAGATGCATAAGAAAACTCCCTGAAGATCATGAGGTGACTAGTAGCTACAGCATTTACGTTTTTTATTTTTATTTTTTTTCTTTCTCTTTTCCCCTCTTTCGTTGAGTTTAAAGCGTACCTGGAACCCGAACATGGCCCTCAGCCAATCAAGAACGTCTAAATCTCCTGCTTTCTGCCTGTGTTGCTCAAACGCACTGGGCCAGCTCAAGCCACGAGTATTCCAAAGAGCACCCACAGCAGCCTTAACCTGGTATAAAGAGATGCAAGAAGTTTGAATGACAGACCAACTCGGCGTCGGAAAACAGGATGCTGGAGTCATTAACCGCAACAGAGGGATACCTCTTCAAGTTGCATGATAGACTGTGAAGCACCGGCGGAATCCAAAGGAAGAATGTTATACGGTGCGTAAATTTCCGTCTTTTCCTGGACATCCCTGGCGGCCGCAATAATCTGCTCATAGAGAAATAATTGCGGACATGCTCATGTGGGATCGTGAACATTTGCGTGGAAGAATGATAAAAGGCAACGCAACAAACCCCCGGCTTCCAGAGAAAATTAAAATAGAGTGACAATTAACTGGACTAACCTCGGGAGCTACTTCTTCAACTTTCTCAGTTTTATTAACCGCACAAAGCACTTCAAAAAGCACTCCTGCTGTCGTGTAAGCTTTTCCAAGTTGGGCTCTGTCAAGAATATTGGATTACACAAGCATATCATTGTGCTTTAAACGTCCAGCTTATCATATATAGAAGGACAAACAATCAAAAAGAAATGAAAAGAAGTGAGGAAAAAAAAAACGAAAGAAAAGAGCAGAAGTGCAACAATCGTTGAATACCTGTCTGCCTGTTCCCCCTGATCAAGAGCTCTAACATAGTGCTCGTAATACTGCTGATAAAAGCTTTCAATTTCCCTTGCATCCGTCTTCTTCACCCGAGAGGCGAGACTAGAAGCATTGTCCTGAGTCAAATAAGAGTCGAAACAATTGTGCTTACTCTTCAAATAGATTATGATAAAAAAGTGGAACTGAGTTCTTGAGCCTTAAATGAAAGAAATGAAAGTCAGGCACAACCGCATGAGCATATAACTAGGATGTATGCTATTGTTATTCAGCATTAGGCGTCCCCTAACTCTCTTACGTGATCTCACAGGTCGCAAGCGAACATCCACGCGACGGAGAACAAGTTTATCTTGGACATACGTACAGGTATGTTTTTCCTTGTCCCTGATCAACTTCTAAGCGATGCAGGATTTACTCAGCTGTTTCGAAAGAATGGTGTTTCACCGCCAACCCCTATTTTCGAATCTGGGCCAATAATATATTGAACTTGGGCTTTAAGTTTTGTACTTAAAACACTTAACTATTACATCTGTCCTGTTGATTTAGAGCATCCTTGGCAAGAATGAGAATAAAGCAAGAAATTAAAATTTAAAATTTGTGTAAACTCTTTGTACTCGAAATATTAAATTTTATTATGTTGTATTTATTTATGTGATGTATATGCCAAATTTTATCATATTTCTCTTTCTTTTAATTATAATCCATCAGCTCTAGGGTGTGACAATAAAAATTCTAATTCTAATTTGTCTGGAAATCTGAGTCAGGAAACTGCACCCTATCACGTTCCTGTTTTGACCGCATAAAATCAATTAATCTAATAGGTAACCCCGGAAAAACACGGAAAAAAAAAAAAAAAAAGTGTTTACCCTTTCCAATCTTTGCAGAAGCGCCGTTTTGAACTGCCTGACCCCGCGCCCACTCGAGCTCTGATCAAGCCTGTGCGCCTTTTCAAACGCGTAGAATCGACCTTCCAAAAATCACGAACCAAAGAGCAGTTTCAGAAAAAACACGTAAACACTTGCAGCTCTCGGTTTCAGCCAAATACGCTTGTTAATAAATGCACTATCTTCACATGCATGGACATAGAAGAAAAACGGAGAGTAATTTACACAGATAGGCCACGCGGGGTCGCTCGTTCTCAATCTCTGTGGCGACGCGGAGGATGGGAGCGATGGAGGCAAGGGAGGAAGGGACGACTTCGTTGTCGAAGACCTCCGTCGAGAAGGTGGTCATGGCAGCACTGCGAGACGGTCTCCTCGCCAGGGCCTGTTGGCCCGAGTCGACAGTCGACATTGCTCTTTGGCTTCCTCGAACGAGGAAGGAAGTTTATGGACCTTCCCCGGTTCTAATCTCTCCCTGCCATCCATAAACATCAGAAACGAACATGCATATGCTTTTTTATAAATAAATAATCGAACCCTAGATTCATGAATGATGAAGATTTCTCATGTCTAAGATTTTAAGCTCTCCGTTTGGCATCCGAGAAAACGTAGGAAATACGAGAAAAATTTAGAGAAAGTTGATGCTCGAAACGAAGTCTTGGAACAAGAAATGAATTTCAAGCTTGCAAGTCGTCGTTTCTTTTCCATAATAGTTTCTCGGCAACCAAACAGACCACAGTAAAACACGAGATGCTGTACGATCTCCGATAAAATAGTTAAGAGACAGAGATCGATCTAAATAATCCATCAGCGTTTAGAAAGATCCATGAAACAAAATGACGAGTGAGAGACGGAACATTCAATCATTTGGTGGTCTGGAAAGTTGAAGAAAACAATCTTTCCATCTCAAGTCGACGAAGCTTACGTGTGATTTGCTTGAACACCAGGCTGGCCTCGCTGCTACACAGCTCCTTCGTCTCACTGCAGGGACCCAAAAAGCAAATGGAAATCAGACAACCATCGTCAATCTTCTGGCCCGGTAAAACAAAAGAGAATAAGAGAAAGAGAGAGAGAAAAGAGGAGGGAGAGTCCGTACGGTTGGGCAGCGAGCACGTGACGACAGGAGAGAGGGGGATGAAAATGTAAGAAAGCTTCGAAAAGAGGAAAGAGGAAAGAGAAAGAGAAAGAGAAAGAGAGACAGCGATCCCGGAGGCGTAGAGAAATCGTTTGGTTTTGAGCGCTTCTCTGCTGGGATGACTGGAGGTCCGGTTTTCTCTTCTTCTCCCTCCCTTAAGCTGGCACCACTACGTATGATTAACAGTCTGTCTCTTTTGGGTGAAGATCATTGTTTTTTGGATTTGAAACCACCTTAACCGCTTCACAACCCCAGGTGGACCTTCTCTCTGACGTGGCAATACCCTGTACGGCCCGAACCATATTCCGTTTTGCCTCGTAAATGAGGTCACGGTTCCGTGGCTCCTTCCCAGCTAAGCTAGCTAAGCTCTAGCTAAGCCAGCTAATTGCCGCAGCATCAAGCTTTATGTTTTTCTTTTCCCAAAAAACAAAACTTAATGGCAAAATTACACTTGTGAATGACAAGCCAGCAAAAAAATAAACATTTGTTTCTGAAATTTCGGTGTGCAACTTTTGCCAACTTTTGAAAGTTTTGTAATCTCTTTGAATGGAAATCTCTACTCAAACTACCACCCAAGAGTCCATTTGTGATAAAATAAGAAGCAAGCGATTTGGATAACTATCAATAATAACAACAGAAATGTATGCAATGCGGTGTATAAGAAGAATTGTTTACATTTTGGTAATGTAGTATTGAACTTGTAAACATAGTTTGGTCCAATCATATGCTCCCAGGTACCTGATGAGGTGATGAATCTATAAAGAAATCCTTTATATGATATGACCTAAAACTTATGGTATAACTCAAAATCACATGCAAAGTATAAGTTGATGATTTTTACAGTTATGTGTAAAATTCAATAAAAGGAGAGAGAAAATAACATTGAATATGCTAATTGAATAAAAATACCATTGGAACTTTAATAAAATCCACCATTTAAATAATTAAGTTATTAACTTTTCAACTTTGTGTAACACTTAGTATAAGTTAAGTCCTTGATAATTTGTAATATTTTATTTTTTAATCAAATCATATGTATGAAATTTCTGGATTACAATACATGATTTGTCAATTTGAATAGATTTAAAATATTTTTGGTTGTTGCAACCAATAGCTTGCTTCACCAGCTCAATTAGTTTTCACATGGGAAAAAATGTTCTTCATGGACGGAGAGGACACAACAAACTGGACAACAAATAGTCCTCGTTAGAACCGTTTGTTTTGACCACAAAAATACACCCCCATTGATGCTAAACGAACCTGCAAAGGCCAAAGAACAACGATAGAAGTAGTTGCATAACAACTATGATGAACCTTGGATGGTAGATCAAGCTGTGAGCAAAAGATGCCATTCTTAATTGACGAGGAAGACTCCAGCGAGCGGCATGAACAGCATGGACGAGGTTTTTTCACTGCAAAAGCCATGCGCGTCTTCTAAAATCTCAAAAAGCTTTCATTCATGGCGTCGGTCGACTCCGATAACATTAATAGTTTCACCCATCAAAGAGTGTGTCAATTATTTCTCTCTCGCCACTCCATGAACATTGTTAGTTGTAATTATTTTGTTCTGGATTATTCTCACTGAGCATGCATCTTTCAAGCATTCATAAAACTCTCTTAAAAGAAACAGTCACTTTAAGCAGAGCTATGCCTCGCACAAATTAGTGACCTCGGAAGTACTCAAAATTAACTCTAAACTTTCTGAACGAGTACATTATCAGAATATGTGAATTATGCGTTCTTTTGTAAAACAGCAAGCCACTTCTATGTCTTACGTTGGTTCAACTAGAGTGGTCTTCTTACAATTTCAAATATGCAAAAGAATCCAATCATTAAAGATCTCTCTTCAGCTAAAAGAAAATGTTATAAAACCTAAAGTGGATCTATGGAAAGTAACTCATGTGCGTCATCTATATATCATAAACCCTCAAACTTTGATGGTTCTAATTATAGAGATTTGAAGTCCATGATGAGAATCTATGTGATTGGCCAAGACCCTAATGTTTAAAAGGTTATTATCAAGACAAAAATCTTATATTGAGTATGCAGCAGGCTGCTACACAGTCTCACTCTTTCTACACAATTTCACGCTCAAACTCTCCTTTCTCTCTCCTATTTCTAACCATTAAATGATCTAAGAAGGGTATTTACAATATTATCCTTTTTCACTTATTTTAATCCAAATATCCCTGAGGTTAGGAAGGTCATTTCACCTTCACCAACTATTAACTGCTCAACAACCCCAGGTGGACCCACTCTCTGACGTGGCAATACCATGTACGGCCGGCACCATATTCCCTTTTGCTTTGTTGATAAGGTTGCGGTCCGTGGCTCTTTCCTAGCTAAGCTAGCCGGGAATGAACTAATCTTTAGATGGAAACACATAAATCAATAATGTCGCATCATCAAGCTTCATATTTTTCTTTCCCCAAAAAAACAATAGTTCCTTTACACATAATCAACTAAGAAAAGTATTCTACAAAACTTAATGATACAATTACGGTTGTGAATGAGAAACCAATAAAAGAACATTGTATTTATGAAATTCATGTGTTCAATTTATCTGTTTCAATAGAAATTTCTCACCTTTTGGTAATTTGGTATTGAACCTGGAAGGATACTTTGGTCCAACCCTATGCTTCAAGATGTTTGTTGAGGTGCTGAATATATTAGTAAAATAATGCCTAAACGTTTAACTCTTTCTATAAAGAAATTCTTTCTATGATGTGGTCTAAAAATTATGGTATAACTCAAAATCGCATATAAGGTATAAGTTGGTGGGTTTTTTAAGCTGTGTAAAATTCAAGAAAAGGATAGAGAGAATAAAATTGATTATGCTAATTGAATCTGAAGCTACTTAAATAAATAAAAGTACCAATAAGCACATTTAATATTGAAACTTTAGGTAATTTCCTTCTTAATATAAAAACTAGATGAATTCAATTAAAATAACCTTTTACTTTATTTGGAAATATTATCTTGGCAATCTTTCTAGTTAAAAAAACTGCTCAACAACTATGATTAAAATAGACAAAATCTAAATTACCAAAAAACTATGATTAAATCCATTGTTTAGATAATAAATTTTAACTTTTAAGCTTTACCAAATACTTAATATAAGTACACTCACGGATAATTTGTAATTTTTAAACGTTTAACCAAGTCGCGAGTATGAAAATTTTGAACTATAATGAATAATCTGTCAATTTCAAATAGATCTAAAATATTTTTGGTTTTTGTAACCAATTGCTCGCATCATCGGCTCTAGGAAACTAGATAAAAACATAGCCTTTAAGATTGTTATAAATGAAAAACAATGATTCTTATTCTAATGATGATGTTGCCTTCCTTGCTTGAAAAATAAGTAAGTTTTACAAATGGAAAGGTAAAACTACTATTAAGGTCATTGATGACATTTGGTTCCAGTGTAAGAAACGAAGGCATATTCGAGTAAATTGCCCAATTTTAAAAGCCAAAAAAGTGAAGAAAGCACAAGAAGAAGCCATTAGCAACTACTTAAGATGATGATAGTTCATCCTCTAATGAAGAAGTTGAAGAAGTAGCTAATGTGTCAAGTGTCTGACTTCCATTTCAAAAGGTTAATCTAATAAGAAGAATAGTCAAACTTTATTACATGGCTAGATCATCTCGCTTGTCTTTTAAATGTAGAAAAATGAAATTCATTACATGTTTCACCACCCAAATCCACATCACCCTTGATGTGGATGGAGTCTTTTGCCTACCTCACACTAAGGATCTGTCCACTATCTAGGCTCACATTAGGGGATAATATTCGCAAGCACCACTAAGTGGGTCCACTACCTACAACATGCTAAGGGATAATAGTCACAAGCCACTAGGTCAAGTCATAGTTTGACTCTAATACCACTTGTCACAAGTCTAAGTTCCATCCCAAAATGAGTAGTTAACCTTATTATATGACCAATTGTCTCGCTTGCCTTTATGATGTAGAAGAATAAAGTCTATTGCAAATGCATGTTTCATGGGCGTAAAAAGATTTGGTGAAAAATAAGAGTCAATGCCAACTTGGGATGAGGATAGTTCATCTTTTGATGAAGAGTCCAAAGATACTAAATATGCCTATTTCGTGGGGATGGAAAACTATGATGATTGTGAGGTAAACAACTTTATTGGTTGTAATAATTAGTCTTTTCAACAAGTTGCATGAAACTTTTACTAAAACAATTAATATACTAAACACATTAGAATCATAAAATAAACAATTAAATGATAAATGAGAAAGGTATGAAGAAAAAATAACTCAATTAGAAATGATAAGAGAGGCCAAAGCATGCTTAAAGCATAATGTGAAAACATGAAAAAGGAGCCGAAAATTTCACTAGACATAGTTAAAAAGTTTACCAAAGGAAGTGAAATGCTAGATAAAATAATTATTTTATAACAAGAAATATATCACAAGCCTATTAGGACACAAATTAGAACATGAAAACAAATCTTTTGTAATGTGTAAGGTTGAATCTAAAAAGAAAAAGGATATTTGCACGATGAATATGCCTAAATGTAATTTTTATAAAAATTTGAGTCACTTGCATGAATTCCATTCTCTTAGATAGAGAAGAATATTTAGAATTAGAAAAATAAGGGATAGAAAATATTTAGACTTAACTAACCCACTTGGACCCAAAAGGAAATTGGGTACCAAAAAAATCAACCAAAAAAAAAAAGAACTGTACTATAGGAACTGAAATCAATAAAGAAAAAAGGTTATGGCAAAGAATCATGGATTTTTGGACAATAGATGCTCCAAACATATGATTGGGAGTCCCATCCTATTTTCAACTATCACTTCAAAACATAAGGGAAAGGTGTCTTTTGGAGATAATTCTTCTTGCAACATAAAAGGTGTAGGGATATCATCATCTTTTATTATTGATGATGTATTTTTAATTGTAGGACTTAGATATAATCTTATTAGTAAATTGTACGATAAAGATTATAAATAAAGCTTAGGTCAAAATTTTACAAAATGGTTAGTAGAGACAAAAAGAAATGTAATACACCGAAAAAAGAGTAGAAAATATGTATGTATTAAATCCTACACACTTCAAAAATAAGGAAATATGTTTGGTTGTAGATCTAGAAACTACTGACTAACTTTGGCACAAAAGAATGGCTCGTGTAATTATGAAATAGCTTGATAAATTATATAGAAAAGAAAAAGTAAAAGGGCTGTCAGAAACAAAATGTGACAAAAATATTATGTATGATGCTTGCATTAAAGGAAAACATTCAAAAGCAAATTTAAATTCAAAGGACATAGTTATTACAACAAGGCCAGTTGAACTAATTCACATGGTTTGAACACTGCAGTTCAAGACCATGGTGACATTGCTCCTGACCCATCTAAGGTGGGTTTGCTTTGGGCCACGCCCATAATTGAACTTTCTTGGGGCGGCGTCCATTTAATTTGGGCTATGAACAGAGCAGGACAAGTGGGATGATACAACAGAGACTCTTCAGTACTGTTCATACATTTTCTGACAACGGATATGAATAGCTTTCAAGCTAAAACAATCTTTTAGGAGTTAAACTAAAGCTTATTGTACATTTAAAATAAGAGCCTCTATAGTTGATATGAACAACAATTGCCTTGGAGCTTGTTTCCAGCGACTACTTATCTATATTTGCAGGAGGCCATTTGTGTAGCATATTTATTTGGAGTTCAATTGTCTGATTTGAGATGCCTCGAAGAGAAGCGAGTAAAATTATTTAAGGCAATAATATAGGTAAATTTTATAAATGTCCAATTCGAAGATTCTATGATTATTGGTGGAGGAAATCGTAATCCTGGGAAATGATGGATAGTTTGTAAGAGCCATGCCATCACAGTTTCTTGCAAACGATAAAGACTGCACAAAAGCCAAAACAAACTAAATATGGTCGCAATCTCCTCGACAACCCCACCTACCCAGAGAAAAGATATCCACTAAAGAACTATGCAGATCCTCGAAAAGGTTCTCAGACCCTTCTTTTCTTCTGGGGTTGGAAACAAAAAGATTGGTAACTGCGTCCGGTAAAATCTGTTGAGATAATTGAAAACCGAATCGTCAGTCCATAAACAACCAAAACAAGTAAACTGTAGTATTTCCTTGCTGATCCCATTGATTTGACAGGAGACCATAAAATGCTGGCAATACTCGGGATACTACAAAAGGTCTTTTCATACAGGGAACTTAAATTCTCAAGGCTATTGAAATCTTTCACCTCACAAGAACAATCATGAAACAATCGGATAAGTTAAAAAGTAGAAATCCACCTCAAAAATCGATAGAAAAAGGAAAAAAATTAATTACATTTAATCAAACATACAATTCTAATTCTTAACAATTGTAAGACTAAACATCCACATCATAATATAAACCATTCAACAAATGAAGCTTTAGAATTTTTTTGTGCTTGCATTTTCTAGCTCGCTTAGTTCTCAGGTTTTATACAACCCTTTTTATAAGTCGCAGAGGAAGGGAATAAAGGACTTTGGAATCTAAAATGTCAATGGATTTGTGGGCAAGATTTGTAAGAGATAATATCATCCTTTATGACCAGACCAATGGGGCTTTGTTTGTAATTTTAGCTTTATGTTTGAATTAAATGGTTCTTAAGCCTAATTAAGTAAAATCCCAAAATACAAAACCATGGGTTTATGGTGATTGCTGATGATCATTCATTTCGCAGAAAAGTTGGTTTACAGGAACATAAACATCCCCAGAACCCACCTGTATTTTTACACCCTCCCTTCCCCACCCTCTCCCCGCTTTTCCCCTTTTTTTTTTTAATCCAACCTAATCAGAAGGTGGCTGATTCCCAAACAGATGGTGCCAATTATGCCCCATTTGCATGCCCAATTTATTAATGGGGTCCTACTTTATCCGTCACTAATCATGGAGGTAGTTAAAGCAGTTCATCTAATCAGAGCAATAATATCGTAATAATCTCTTGTCCTAATCATAAGCACTATTATACGCAATATCATTAACTTCCTGGCCAAAGATTGTATGATTATATCTTGAATTGTTGTCCCATACGAAATAGGTTATATTTAAATGTACATTTATTTCTCTAACTCATAAATTAACTTTTAAGTTATACTTTTGAATGAAGTGCCATTGCCTAAATGCTTCCTTCTTAGGCTTCCTTGACTTTAACAAAGTTTTGCAATTTCCTTACTAATGTCTTCTCAAATTTCCAAGAAGCTCCCATAATTTGTTTAATAAAAATAGATTAAGGATGACCACTGTTTTTCTCTCTCTTCTTCTTTTTAATTCGTAATACAGAGGCCATTTGTTGACCAAGGAAGCCTGCGGCTCAGTCCTCTTGCCAGAGTTTGCCATGTGTGACTTCGTCAACAATCAGGTCAAAGAATTAGTCTGCCCGAGTAGTGCACCGTACATGACTGGTAGTCCTCCTTTTGCTAGACCTTGTAAAAGTCTACCGAGTCCAAACATGGAAAAATTCAGACCCTTTTCTTTCCACACTTGATTTAGACTTGTTCAAATCGCAGTTATTACATTAATGTAAAAAAGTAAGCTTTTAACAAGAATTTATGTTCTATGACCGACATTTAAGAGGTGTAACTTTCTGGGAACAATTTTAAAACAGTAAATTTTATCTTTCACTTTACTTTCTCTCTATGTTATCCTTAATCATAGTCATGTCATTGCAAATTCCAAATTTCAATAGTTAAAGTGATTTCTAACTACAATTACAACAGTAAAAATAATTTAATTATGAGACCAATATCCTAAAATAAATTTATAATCAATAATTGAGCAGTTGCTTAATTATGTTGTTACATCACTCTTTCTGGGAGTCTTGCGTATGCAGGCTGCAAATTAAATACCCCACCCCTGTCATCAGATGCCAACCTCAAGATATTTGTCTCATCATTTCATCAAATATCCATTGCATTTACTGATCAGGGGGTCCACCTCCTCCTCTTTAAGTTGGAAATATCGGGAAGACTTTTTAGGTCAGATAGACTTCCCCGCCCATTGGCGGCTTCAATTGGCAGCCAATAACTTTTTATTTATTTATTTATTTTCTAAAACAACCTCATTATTGCAGAATCAAGTCTACAATAATGATTTGAAACTGACTTTTAAATCCCTGTCCTTCCCGGCAGATTAGCCATTTAATGTCAATTATATTAAGCTATAGATTCAATTAAGTAAGGTTTGAAAAAAGAAAAAAATTGAAACGATTGTCTCCCTTTAGAACTCATTTTTATTTATATATAACAAATATTTTAATGGAAAAGAATCTAAAGATCAGTATAATGTCTTATCATCCTTCAAGTTGATCACACTAAAACCAAGAGATAAGGCATATTTGAATAAAATAAAAAACAAAAATGGATTTTATCCATCATTCCATGCATTGGGATGACTTGAAAATCACATGGACCATCTAGGAGCGTTGAACCTGAAAACCTAAATCAGTAGTCCTTGTCAAACTTTTGGAAGTTGCCGCTGCAGCTGCCCACTGACGACAATCCTTCAAATCCTTAGGGCCGGCGCTACATTTCCGATGTGGGGCTCCAAAATTTTGCCTAGCCCATGTATTACATTATCCATATGCTTTATACATATTGCGCTTTTATCAATATAAATACATAATTTTATCTTACATTTTTTGAAAAAAATTGGCTAAATAAATCTCGCGAGTATTTTCTTTACTCTGAACAGTGATTGATGGTCACTTATTGTGAGGCTTAGACCATGACACGGACGACGGGGTCGGAGGCCGGCCAAAACCTCGGAAGAGAAAATCAATGTTGGTTTTGTTAATTCTGAGGCTGGAAACAACGGCAGAGACAACGGCGTCGGCGGACTGCCAGAATCTCGAAAAGGAAAATCGATAAACTAATATAATTGTCCCATCAAATATTTTTTTAAAAAAAATAGTAGAACTTCGTAAAAATAGCCTTTTTATTAATCAACTTGTCAAGAAAAAAAAAAGGAAAAAAGCTGCCAGTTTTTGGCACTATTTTTGCCAAAATATCAACATTGTTCTCCAAAATAGGAATTGTACTGGTTGACTTTGTCAGATCTGGTTTTTTTTTTTTGGTACATTTATTGAATTTTAAATTCAATCTTGTAAGTTGTATTCTATTAGTTTGTATTAAATCGCCATTTTATTATGGCGAAACGTGCACCAGGAAAATGGAGAAAGAAATACCGCCCACAGACTATAGAGCTCCAAACGAAGAGGGATGCCACGTGGGCACAGCAAGTGTTGGGGCCCCCACATGAAAACGGTCGTTCTGGTGATGTTGGGATTGTGCATTGCTCGGTTTTGTCAATTAAGTGAAGTGTCCCATTCGCCAGACCAGCGACGAGATATTGTTGTCGTTTTGCGGGGATGGAGAAAACACGCAAATTGCAGAAGAAACTAATCGATCCGCCCAACCAAACCAGATCGTGACATGTGTATATTTGGAGGTGTGGTGAATTTAAATTTACTTATTTATTTATTTATTTAACTCAAGACGCGTTGTAGACACAGGAAGTCGTGGAAGTGTGTGGGCTGTATCACCGTCAACTCGCATATACACGGAAAAAGTAAAAAGGATCTTTTTAAAGTGGTGGATAACGTTTCTAGAATAGTTATTCCTGACCTCGCAAGCAAAGCAAATGACACGGCAGGTGACGCAGTGGCAGGGAGTACAAAATTCCCAACCCCCCCCATTCACCGTACATGGTTTTCGCCGTATGTCCAAATTAAATAATAAAAAATAGTTTCAAATATAAATCCATAATGCCACTTGTGGACTCCCAATGCATTCACTTTGCTTCTCCGGCACGAACCCTTGCTTGGGTTTTTTAGATTTCTTTAAATATAATTTATCTTCTTAAAATTTGGAAATGAATATAAATTCATAACAAAGTATTAAAGGTGGGTTGGTTATTTTCTCATATTAAAAATTAGAGGAAAAGACTTTGAACTTATAAGTAATAAAAAAAATTTATTTATTAGATTAAGGTTCTAAAATGAATAATTATATTTTGATATCAGATAGATATTAGATAATTGAGTTTCTTTTAACGTATAATGTTTATGTTAGGATGTATATGAATGGAAGTGTTCAATACAAAGCTTTTTGATTAATCATTATCAGTTTTTAAGTCTTCATTATAGAAATAAAGATTTAAAAATGGACCCAAGTGAGCAAACTACAAAAAAACAAAAAGGGAAATGACCGGCTTGGATATCACCCCATGAACACTAATGAAAACGGAGATGCCGTGGATTGGCTGTAAACTGCTGACAGGGAAGGGCAGGCGTGAAGAGTCAGTCCGTTGGTGTGTCCGCGGCCTGGTGGGTGGGCGCAGGGGGGAGAAAGAGCACAAAGCACCAGGAAGATTCTCTTTCTCACTGCTTTTGTTTGGTTTGGGGGGACGTCAGCATGCACATCTGAACAATTAAAGGCAACCAATACAGAGTAGGCACGTAAACGGAGAACACGCACACTTACGCACGTTGACACACTTACATTTTACATACATGCACAAATGGCCAGTCTTCCCCAGTTTTCTCTCTCCAGGAAATAGCCACATCATTTCGCCCTTCTTTATCCAACCACCGCCTGCCGTCCTCAAAGTCTCTCTCCCCTTCTCTCTCAACTCTTAGCTGGTCATCACTGTAGCCGCTGGGCCCGCGTTCTCTTCCTCTTCCTCTCTTCTTCTTCTCCTCCTCCTCCTCCTTCCTCCCTTCTTCCCTTCTTCCCTTCTTCCATGAGTAAATAACATCACTATTCCCCGAACCTATAGTTTCCCTCTATTGAGTTAAGTTCTTTATCATCTTCTTCTACACTCTCTGCCTCTCTCTGTTGTTGACTTAATAACATGCCTGCTTGGTGGGGGCGAAAGTCCGGCAAGAACAAAGATCAAAACCCTCTTAGCAACCACCTCAAACAGTCCAAATCCTCAGTCAAAAATGACAAGCCTAAGGCTAAGGATAAGGAAAAGGCCAGCAGCTTCGACGAGCTCTTCTCCAGGAATTCGCCGCGGACCAGCAAGGAATTCGGCGGCTCCTCTGGATTTTTGGGCTTCGACTCCGATGGCGGCGACAAGGTAGGCCTTCCGCTCCCCCGGCCCTCGAATTCTTCGGCGGCCGATCATATCCACGCTGGTGTGGTCGGGTTGGGATCTGGGTCGGGCTCGGTTTCGAGTGTCAGCTCATCCGGCTCATCGGAGGATCAGCCGGCTGCTCAAGAACATGGCCATGTCGGTCAATTCAGGTTGGTTTTTGGAGCTTTGAAACACTAGGTTCTATGTGATATTTGGTTCGTCAATTCTAGGTGTTTGATTGATTAATTGGCCATTTCCGAGGTTATTAATGACGTTTATTTCGATTGGTTTGAGAAATTTAGGAACTTGCAATACAGTTGATAAGCCAAGGGTAATCTTTGTTTTTTTTCCTCTTAACTTCTGATTACAAAGTCCTGGCTGGCTCCAAATTGGGGGCTTTTCTAGTTCACAATCCAAATTCAACATGTGGGTGCTTCGTCCATGGGGGTTTTGAGCTTCCAATCGAAATTCGACATACGTGTTTGCTGTCTTTTTGGCTGCCAGCTTTTTCAACCAAGCTTTATTTCTCCACTCAATTCTCTCTTACAGTTTCTTCTTTTGTTAGATTCGGTAGCTTTACACTGGGGTTTCCATCTTTACTACGAGCACAAACCACGGGGATTTGCTGTCAGTTTTCTTCTCTGAGCCTCTCGACTTAGTTTCAGCGTTGTGCATTTCTGTGTTCTCTCTGTCCCTGACTTTGACGGCCTATCTATGCTTTTGCCTTCTCTTGGCTTGTTTCCCAGATGGATGATTATGTTCAACACATAGATGATCGGAAGTTTTGAGTTCCATGAGAAATGAAGCTGTAGTCTTGCAAGCTTTATATTTCCTGGACAATTCACATAGATATTATTCTTGACCCGAAGGACTATTAATTCATAATTGTCCCTGCATCTTGCGTCTGTTAGCAACCGTTTCAGTTTGTTCTTATCATGCGTGTTTCAATGAACCAGCTCATTAACTCTCGCTCTGCAGAGAGATGGCTAATGGAATTTACTTCATTGTAGGTGTGATACATTAGCAAGCCAATATCTAACCAACCAATGAACTTAGCGAATGATTTCAATTATGCTTCTCTAACACAAGTTTGAATTATAACCACTGTATATTCTTGTTTGTAGAGGACCTGCTGATAGCAAGTTTAACATGAGGTCAAGAAGCCCTGGACCGTGTTCCAGGGGCCCCACAAGCCCCGGTCCAAGTTCAAGGGGACCTACAAGCCCAACTTCACCTCTCCACCTACGGTTATCTGGCTTGAGTTTGGATTCCCCAACGGGAAAACAAGAAGATGGGAAGAGTCAATGCCATCCCTTGCCTCTTCCTCCAGGTTCTCCTACTAGCCCTGTGGCCTTGGCAAACACAAGAACGACTGGAGTTGTTGAAAACACTACGGAGTCCAAGTGGAAGAAGGGAAGGCTTCTAGGAAGAGGGACTTTTGGGCATGTATACCTTGGATTTAACAGGTAATTGTATTTCTTAAGATATAATGCCTGGTGATTAGTCTATCGTGAAAAGGGTAAAGTGTGCGTGCATCTTCTGTGGTTTGATGCAGTTCCATTGACGAGTCCTGGATTTGCAATTGTTCCAGGCACCCGTCCTTTGCTCTGTATATTGTTTTTAGCAAGATTTCCTGTCCATTTGGAAACTTAACAGAAAAGAGTGAAGTGCAATGGGACCTTCTGTGTTATCTTATGTTTAACAATTTATGTTCTTCCCATCATGCTTTTTATTGTGTTTCCTGCATTAGGCAGTGTAATAGAAAGTCTAAGGTGTTACGAACATTTGGGGGTTAGGGGGAAACAAGCAGTAGTTCGCTGCTAAATGGTAGAAGATTGATGTAGGTTTATATGTACTTCAAACGGAGTATTTTTCTTTTCATTTTTAACAGAACTCTTTAAGTTTAATTTGGGGTCAATGTCAGAGATATGAAGTGGGGTGGTGTGAGTGGTCTCATTGGTGTTTCGCATTAGATATTACTATCTTGGAATGTCTGCATGGACATGGATATAACTGATAACAATGTCAAAAAAAGAAAAAAAAAAACATAATAATAATAATTATAAAATTGGAGTAAATGTAGCCTGTTTTCCATTTTCTCACTTATCTAATTGTTGTATTTGCAACTGCAACAGTGGAAGTGGGCAAATGTGTGCAATAAAAGAGGTCAGGGTTGCTTTTGACGATCAGACCTCAAGAGAATGTCTCAAGCAACTGAACCAAGTAATATTTTTACCAGTATCTTTGTTCTATTTCATTTTCACTTTGTTTTATATTTGAATTTGCACTTTCGGATTGCATATCATCTCATAGTACGCAACATCTTGACTGAAATTTTTTTTTTCCCCCGTCAACAGGAGATAAATTTGCTCAGCCAGCTGTCACATCCAAACATTGTTCGATACTATGGGAGTGAAATGGTAATAGTTTGATCTCATAAAGGTCAATAATATGCACACAACATACCCAGAAATGGACAGTAATGTAGTTAGAGAGATAGGGGGAGAATTTGAAGGATTTTTCCTGTTCAATCTCATAACTAATTGTGAATACTGGTAACAATTCTGGATTTCCATTTTGTCAGGGGGAGGAAACGCTCTCAGTTTACTTGGAATATGTCTCTGGTGGCTCAATTCACAAATTACTTCAAGAATATGGTGCCTTTAAGGAACCTGTAATTCAAAATTATACCAGGCAGATTATTTCAGGGCTTGCCTACTTGCATGGAAGGCATACAGTGCACAGGTACCAAGTGTGTTGATCTTATAGTCATGTTCCCTTGTATTTTGTTACTGGCATTGCAGATTTGTTAATTTCTTTGTCATTATTGGGTGAAATGTTTTTCTTGGCAGGGATATCAAGGGGGCTAACATTTTAGTAGGTCCTAATGGTGAAGTCAAGTTGGCAGACTTTGGCATGGCTAAACATGTATAGTATCTTCTCCCGTAAACAGAAGTCTAATTCTAGAAGGCTGGAGGGAATTGTCAGAGTTCATGTCATTACAAAAGCAAATGACTCTCTTAAATGATAATGTAGTCAAAAATTCTATTTTGTGCTGATGGTAACGAAAAATCATTTTGATTTTCTCCAACTGTTTTAACTGAAAATTTTCATAACATTGTCACTCTCTCTCTCTCTCTCTCTCCCTCTCACACTCTCATATGCATAGTTATTGATGCATGCATACCCCTGTTTTTTGTGTAATTGACTAGACTGAAGGGCGTATAATTTACTAAACCTGACATATTGTTGATCCAGAGATAGATTTGAACTAGGAATGGGGAGATTTCTATGTTGTATTCTTTTTTTATTATTGTTTTCAGTTGATTGTCAAAAGCAATTCTGAATTTTGGTCTTCTGAACCAGATAACAGCGTGTTCATCAATGCTTTCTTTCAAGGGAAGTCCTTATTGGATGGCGCCTGAGGTATATATTCTTTCTGTCTCACTCCCGGCTCAATTCCCTACCTTCTTCTCACTCACATGCAAGCTATTCTCAGTTTCTTTTTGCCTTTTGAGCCTTTAATTTTCCAACGAATGTTTCACTAAGGTGTATGTTTCTAATGTTTTTATCTTGTTTTACAATCTCAGGTTGTGATGAATACGAATGGCTACAGTCTTGCTGTAGATATTTGGAGTTTGGGATGTACAATTCTCGAAATGGCAACGTCTAAGCCACCATGGAGCCAGTATGAAGGGGTGCGATAGAGGATTTCTGAAACTGTTTCACATCCTGTTTAATCCTTTTTTAAGCATTCGTAGGATCAAAATTGATATGATATATTGGGTTGAGCAGGTGGCTGCAATATTCAAAATTGGAAACAGCAAAGATATGCCTGAAATTCCTGAAAGCCTTTCAAATGATGCGAAGAGTTTTATAAAGCTATGCCTGCAGCGAGACCCATCTGCACGGCCTACAGCTTCAAAGCTACTAGATCACCCTTTCATTCGAGACCAGGCAACAACTAGAGTAGCAAACATTAATGTTACCAAGGATGCCTTCCCTTGCATGTTTGATGGAAGCCGCACTCCGGTAAGGACCTGAGATTCTTGTCTTTCCCTCCAATGCATTTTTGGTTCTAGTTTTATTATTTCTAAAACTCTAATATTGGAGGCCACAATTTATGGTGCCTGCTGAGATTTCTTTCTTTCTTCTTACTGTGACTGCATAATCGTTAAGAAGAAACCTGTGGTACTTGGATTTTTCTTTTTTCTTTTTAAACAAACTTTGGGACTAGTCATTTTTGGGAAGGGAGACATATACCAGCTTGTGGATTATTTGATTATTCTATTCTGGTTGGTTGCCAAAGAAAGAAAAAACATCTCAGGTCTTCCTCTGGTGAGAATTGTGCTTGTAAATGGTTTTTACTTGTGTGTTAATATGTTGATGCTTTGCTACGTTGAACCAAAATGTACATGTTGTGGTTGTGATATTCTTTGGAATTTTCAACAAAAGGAAAAATAGAAAACATTGTACGTATGTATCTTGTGATTTTGACTGTTTTAATTCAAGGGTCATATAACCACCAAAATATGTATGACCCAAACACGAGGTAGAACTCCATATATCTGCTAACTACAATAGATAACTGTAACTCTGGTGTATTAGTCTATTAGTCCTCTGACAACCCAGGAATATTATGTGTTAACCTAATACACCTTGAATGGATAGAAAATAACATGTAAGTTTTATTTTGACATGTAATTTATGCTTTTCATTAACCTTTTACATCACTGGCTTGAGTTGGATTGAAATTAGAATTGTCATTCTCTTATAGAAATTTCAGAAAAATAAAGATATAAAATGTAGGTTGTTGAATTTCACTGTCTTTTCTAGTACATCATGAAGCTCCTCACTCGCAATTGAGTTGGATGAATTTGAATCTATATAGGCATACAAATTTTCTAAGCTTATGTTTTATTTGCTTCAACTTTCTGAGCAGCCAGTCTTAGAACTTCACTCAAATAGACCAAAGATCACTTTCGGTGATAGAAATTATGCAACAATGCCAGTGTTCAACACTTCAGGAGCTTCGAAAAGCCCTAGGTAATTACATGCCGTCCTTTATTTTCATTCATGCTTGGCAACTGTATGGCATTATGAAAGTAACATAGCTCTCATATTTTAACGTGCAGCGATAGTATAAGAGCGATTACATCTTTACCTGTATCTCCCTGTTCAAGTCCATTACGACAATATGGAACTTCAAACAAGAGCTATTTATCATCTCCTCCGCACCCAGCTTACGCCATGATGGGACAAAATGGCTATAATTCGATTGAGTACTCATCATATACAGCAATAAGTCCAAACACAACGTATAATTTTTCTCCTTGGAGAGAGACGTCTCCATATAATAGAGCCCATACGCCTGGTGGGTCACCAAGAAGAGGACCTTTTTGATTTTTGTGAATACCAACAAAAGCATAAGTCTTTCGTAGTCTCTCCAGAATGCTTCGGGGAGTGCCACACTTCTGCATTAAGAGGGTACAGAATTCCTGGACCTTTATATCTTTCGGACACTTCGGCAGTCCTGTTTTGCTTACCTCATCTAGGAGTGACTGGATTCTTTATGCATGGGAGCTTTGGGGAAGCAATAAGAGCACTAAGATTTCTTTGCTTTTGCCTTTTTTTTTTTCGGTAAGTAGAGCGCCACAATTTCAGTGCATGGGGCAGATGCTGGATTTCATCATCTTGTAAACAATCTCGTGATTGTTGTAAATGAAAGCTGGTTACTTTGTCTGTAACATTTATGTTGTATATTGGTTTATGGTTTAAGATTATTGGTTACACCAGCACCGGAAGCAAGTATCCGTGTTGATGAAATTTTTAAGCTTAGTAGACGTTGATGACCTGTCCTGCTGTCCAATGCCATGGTCTGTTGACTATTGTTCTATTAAATTCTGGAATGCAAGCAAGGCCACGACATTGTCTTCCTTTTGGAAATCAAGAAAAAACACGAAAAACAGCATCTTTATCCCACTCCAAACAGCAAAGTGGGATCTGCATCCTCGTCGAGACTTGTATGAAGTGGAACCTACCTGAGTCAAAGTTAAGGATCATTCCATCCAAACATGACAAGATGAATTTGGGTGTGGCACCATTGTTGGCGGCGTCATCCAATTGCCGGCTCTGAATTGTGGTGTCTTGTTCCTTCATTTATCTTTGTTCTTTCAACCAGTCCAAAAGAAAGTTTCAGCCTGCTACGTTGATGTCCACGATTCAACAACCAGGCTCTGAACCCTCGAAGCTGCCTCTTATCATCATCCCTATCCTCATAATTGCATTTTTGTTTGATAATATATGGCCTGTTGCTTTCAATCACAAGGGTATGGCTTTGGGTCTGCATTTTTTTTAAAACATCTCTCTCGCTTTGTCTTATCTGTTAAGCCGGCATTCTAAGCAAATCGAGCTTCCCACAGTTAATTGCAAAAAAAAAATCATTGTTTATACCAGCACTTTAATCCGGACATTGGTAATTGTTCATCATCATACATTCAATTGTATTTGTCGTGTATATGGAAGATTCTATTTAGAAAGTTGGAGTGGTTAGGTTGGCATGCCAACTTATTCTGAAAGTTCCTCTCACCTTACATAAACTCAATGGTTGTGTTTGTTGTTGGAATGATCCCACCAAACATCCACGTGGGGCTGCTGGTTGAAACTTCCATGTACGCAACAATTCTCAGAAGCAAATTCAACCCCATAAAGAATGTTTTTCACAGGAATTTTTTTCAGCTTATACAAAACTTACGCCCAACAACAAGCTTTTGACTCTACAAATAAAAGGGTCATACCAAGATTGTCACTTAACCAGGCATTACCTGCCTGAGATACAAACAATAGATCTGAAAATTATAATAATAGTAGTAATAAAAAAAAAGTCATACATACTTGCTACGCCCAACAGCGCAGATATAGGCTGAACCATCTCCGGTCCACTTGCGTGGTGTTTCGGCTCTTCTTCTCTATACTTTTCAACTTCAGTCTTTCATCCTCCACTAGCGGGAAATCAATTGAAAAAGAACGTTTGGATGAGGACTGTGCTGTACAAAACAGGACGAGAGTCGTTTTCCTAATCTCTAATCGAACCACCTGCTTCTTTTTTTGGGTCTTTCTTTGTCAAAAAGTCTCAACACACAGCATTGAATTTGATAATTTTTAGCATGCTTCAGAACAGCACCTTTATGCAGTACTTGCAAAAATTCTGCACAAGACTATGCTTCGCTCACAATAAGAAGAAAAGAGAGACCATGCACAAACAAGCTGGGTTTGGGATTAGAAATCCAAGAAATCCAACGTTTCCCAGAAGACGAGAATAGAAAGGGCAGGGGGAGTAAGACGAAATAAAAGCAACAACGGTATAAAATTATCCTAAAATGTGTGGAACTCAAAATGCCAAAAAAACCAATGTAGGAAAATGCCAGTTCATCTCGTTACAACTCCGGAGGTTCCTCCAATTAGCTCCTGAAGGTGTTTTATGGTAATAATTAATATTTACAAGTGTATGGCTCGATTGGGAGTACATGTTATTTAAAACCTTTTCATCTTAGGTTTGACATTGAATTCAAGTATGGTATAAGATGAGAAAACAAAAATGTAAAAAGAGTATGTATACCATTATAAGCCCGAAATCTTTTTAAAAAAATTAATAATATTTTTTTCTATTTTTTTTTTATAACTCATTAACTTATATTTGTATGTATAGCTTTAATATGAATATTTAAAAGCATCTTATTTTATTTCAGGATTATAGCTGCTCAAAATAAAAATTCTAGATTGATCCCTAGATGAATGTGTTGTCGCTTGTTGATCTTGTAACAATCTCTGGATTGTTGAAATTGGAAATTGGAAATTGGCATGTATATTGTATATAATTTCATAGTATAAGTGGGGTTAGTTATTCCAGCCAGCCCTTTAAGATATAGTTAAACGTGTCCTTTGCATGGAATCAGTCTTCATAGCCACGCTTTAAGATTGCCATCGTGGTCGTAATCTCCTTGGTGGAGCCACCAATTTCTTCCCAAATAATAGCTTGATGAACTTCCTTATCTTCATAACAACTATAGCCATCTTCACTTGGTCTTCTTGATGTTGTTTATCTCATACTATGTAGTTCCATAATTATCCTCAAAAAGCAAAGAGGGGAGCCACCACTTATACATAGAATCACGTATCCACACATATACACATACACACAAAAACAATGAAATAAATGTTATTAACGACGTAAAGTGAAAGAAAAATCACTAGTAGACAAATTAAAGGGAAGGAAAAAAAGAAATCACATCAAAAAGACATTTCTTATTTTTAATACTATATTAAGTAATTCTATAATTATTTTCAAAAGACTCCTCGAGAGGCACTACTTAAAAAGCATAGGATTTGTGAAAAAAATTATTAACATAAAAATCAATAAAATAAGGCTTGTGACTTATATTTTCTTTTTTTAAGGTATAACAGTCTCTTGAGCACGATCCTACTTGTCATGGTTCGAGGCCCTCTCCTTCCCGTTGCATGTGTTATAAATAAACAAAAGAATAAAAAAAAAAAAAAAAAAAAAACAAGACATATTGGGGATTCACGTGCTAGTCATGTTTTCCGCCGTATAACTCGGGGATGGCTGTATCACACTCCGTCATTGGAAGTCACTCTCTTGAGGCCACGTCACAAAGGAAGGTCTTTCCCGTCGTTGCGTCGGTTGGAGGAAATTTTGTTTCTTTCTTTCCCTCCCCATGTCTTCCCGTGGAAGCTTTGATAGATCTTCCATAAAAACTTCCTGTCTTCAGTATTCTTTCTTCCTATTCTCAAGCCCATTTCCACCAGAACAAATCTCCAAAGGAGGAAAGAGATGCCAATTGAATTGCCCAAGGGGCTACCATTCTCGGTGGACACTTGGACTCCATGTTCAAAGAGAAAGCGGCACCATTTCTTAACTCATGCCCACAAAGACCACACGTCTGGGATCTGCACCCACTTCTCTTTCCCTATCTACTCCACCCTTCTCACCAGGACCCTGCTTCTCCAATACTACTCCCAGGTCTGTCCCCTTTATCTGCCAGTTTTTTTTCCTTCTTCAGACATGCCGGTAGGCTCTTTTTTTTTTGTGGGTTTAATTTGTGGGTTTTTTTTTTTTTTTGGTGCAGCTTGACGAGTCGTTGTTTATCGGTATTGAGGTGGGGCAATCCGTGGTAGTCGATGATCCTGATGGGTCTTTTACCGTCACCGCATTCGATGCGAATCACTGTCCCGGTAAGCGTTCTTTCTTTTCGGGTTAGGTTACGGTTTTATTTTGTTCTGTTGTTTTGGGTTCCTTCCTCATCTTAGTATGGTGGGTTGGAATTTATTGAAAGTAGAACAGAAGCAAAGTCGGACAGGTTTGAATTTATTCTTCTAACATTTTTTATCATAACAAAAGTAATCTTTGTTATTTGATTCATAAGGAAGGCAAGAGAGATGGATGAGAGCGAGTAGATATGTACCTTCATTTCTGTGAAGGAAAAATAGTGTTGGACACGCAGCGAAGTTCATCGGAAAGTCTATCTTTATGGAATATAGGGTAGTTGGAACGAGGCTTAGACCCTATGTGTGTATGCGTGTTGTCGGGGGGTTTTAGGGGGGATTAAGGTTTCAGCTTGCACTAGTTTTACATAGTGTCAGAGACCTAAAATGATTTGGGAGAGCTTTATTGACAGATCATCCCTTGTCTGGCATGGATTCGATAAACTTCAGGAGCTGTAATGTTCTTGTTTGAAGGCAATTTTGGTAACATCCTACATACGGGAGATTGCAGACTCACGCCTGAGTGTCTACAAAGTTTACCAGAGAATTATGTTGGCAAGAAGGGAAAAGAGCCCAGATGTCGACTTGATTTTGTTTTCTTAGACTGCACATTTGGGAAATTTCATCAAAATTTTCCCAGCAAGCATTCAGCAGTCAGACAGGTACCGATGGTGTTCTTTCTATTCATTTTTTCTTCTATTTGTGAATGTTCTTGGAGATGGTGCACATTATCTAATTTATGACCTTAGTCTAGGCCCTGTACACCTTTATTTTGGTTTTATCAGTTTAGCATGAAATCTAAAAGTAAACACTATACAACTGTAGGTCCAGATAAGCATTTGGCAAAATCAAAATCTTTCTTTTCAGCCAGCTGCCCGTTATATTGTTTGTTATCCTCCTCTGTTGTTTTGATCTGTTTTATGTTTAAGTAATCTCTGAAATTTTTTGTTGACAATATCCTTTTATTGGCTGCATATCTAGCCTGGAGAATCATGACCATTTTTCTGCCGATAGCATATGTTTAAAAACCCGATTTTGGGTGTTTGATTAATACATTAGCATTTGTAGTGATCATATTCAGACATAAGATTTATCCCATCTATTGCCTATTCTAGGAAAAGATGCTTAATCGCGTTCTAACTGTTGCAGAAAATCTCAAGGTTTAGAAGTGAACACTGATTTAGGTCTTCTGGTGTTGTTTTCTTCATTTTAATGGGCAGTGAATACAAATCCGAAGTTAACATTGAACTTCAATTAGTATTCTAAATTATATAAGAAGGAGCGCTGAACTCTGATCTTGGTCCTTTCCCTAATAAAAGGATGACTAGTAAACCTAAATCATAGGTGGATTTTGTTTTCTTCATTTACTTCTGCTTGCGATGTTTGTCACTCACCAGACACGTGTTCATCATAAAGGCACTTGACTGGAACTTGGAATTCTTGAATAGAACTTTCATGTAGATCAGCTATATAGTCCATAAGTACATCCAATAATTGAGGTAAAAAAAAGGGGTTCCTCTGAAGTTGTATTTGAACTAAATGACCTTTTACCTCTCATTGTTATGATCTCAATTATTGTCAGTCTAGCAAAATCGGATAGTTTTTATTTTTATTTTTTATCTTGTTATATTTCTTAGTTGCGATTGTACTCTCTCTGCCTTCCTCCCTTGCTCTCACACCTTTGTTTGTGTAGGTTGAAGCTTCTTTGCTGTCATGTATTAAATGTTAGTCTTATTTCTTATGCCATCTATCGAAATAACTGCAACATGCTTCTAACTTCAAATTTACGCACCCATCAATGAACAGGTTATTCATTGTATATGGAAGCATCCAGATGCTCCTGTGGTGTATCTGACCTGTGATCTTCTTGGTCAGGAACAAATACTGGCAGATGTGTCCCAAACGTTTGGATCCAAGATATATGTTGATAAAACCACTAATCCAGAATGTTTCCAAGCTCTTAAACTTACGTTTCCTGGAATTATCTCTGAAGATTCCTCTTCCCGCTTCCAGGTTTTAGATGGATTTCCTAAGCTGTATGAAAGAGCAAAGGCAAAGCTTATGGAGGCCCAAGCTAACTTCCAGTCCGAGCCTCTTATAATCCGCCCATCAGCACAGTGGTATGCATGTGCAGAAGAGTACTCAAATAATGAAAGTGAAAAGAAAATAAGAATGAATGAAGCAGTAAGGGACCAGTTTGGTGTTTGGCATGTTTGTTACTCCATCCACTCATCGAGGGGAGAGTTAGAATGGGCCCTGCAACTCCTTGCGCCTAAGTGGGTTGTTTCAACAACCTCCTCCAGTTGTAGGGCTATGGAGCTGGATTATGTTAAGAAATACTGCTCTAGATTAGTTTCAAATGACCCAATCTGGAAGCTTCTTGATATCACTGAAGCTTCTCTAGGTATAGACGTGTCAGGCAAAGCTGCTAGTAGTTCTCCAGGTGAGGAGCACACCCAAGCAGATGCAGAGCTTCAATTCGGACTAGTGAAAGTACCTTCTGGCCCGAAAGGACTCATAGAATCATCCCCTCCAAATAAAAGGGTGACGTTATTTGGAAGAGCGAGACATGGTCTCCAAGATTTTAGTTTTTCACATGAAGAGTCAAGAGTTGTATCGATCAATAATGACCCTACACAACTAGCTGCTGAAAAAGTGAATGAATTCTCTTTAAAAGAGCCTGCAGAAGTGAAACGCCAGAAATCAGAAATTAAGACAGACATGAATGATACTGAAGAACAGTGTCAGAATTCAGTGGATAAAAAGACAGGAGTTCGTGAGAATGCTTCTTTTTTAGCAATTGGATCTTCAAATAGCTTTAATGAGAAATTTAGAAAGTTGTACAGGTCAATGAATATTCCTGTACCTCAGCCTCTTCCATCGTTGATGGAACTTATGAAAGCCAACAAGAGTGCCAAGAGGAGGTTGGAGCTTTAGCCTTTATCTTGTTCCTGCAATCGATTGTTTTCAGTTTGTCAAAACTGACAGGAATAGAATAAATAGTGGGATGGAGTCCGGGATTGGTTTCCTTCTATTTGTGCACTGTACCCTTCATTGAGTTACAGCGCTTTGCTAGGAGGAGGTGAACGTATACATTTTATTAGCAGAAACTGGTGCTTAGCAATACAACAAACATCATTGTAATTTATGCCCTTTTGTGGGGCGAGAGTAATTTATTTCTTATTCAATAAAGGACGCATCAGATTGGGTGCTTCAATCAACTTGAGTATGCATTCAGATTTTGGGGTGCTTGTTGAAGTTACTTCTGATGCATTTATCGATCAATTTTCTCCATCATGATACATCATGATAGTTGTTCAACGTACACCATTGTTAGTTTGAAGTACAGAGAGCTCCTAGTTGCCAGTGGTTGAAACAGAGCTGTGATGGCAGCACACAGACTGCCTATTAATGGTGGGCTAATGTCTTTGATTGTGTAAGCTTTGACTTTTAAGAACAAAGGTTGATACTTCCTTCTTTTCTTTTTTTATAGCAAAATCTCTTCATTCTGATGGATGGGTAAACTTTGCTCTTTGTGTAACTCACAGATTTGAATGGTTTATTCCCGTAGACACGGGACTAATGAAAAAGAAAAGACTGCTGATTCAGTTTGATAAATGTCTAGAGAAAATGCATGAAAGAAAGTGAACAGTGTTCGCATTTTATTTGCTCAGAATAAAGTAGTAAGATGATTTCTCTGATGAATGGGTTATTTCAAAAAGCAGTACAGAAGATACACAAAATATACTGACAAAAAAGGTAAGGAATAATGTCCATTGTTATCTTTGGTTTTAGTTCCATTTTCAATATCGGGTTTCAACTTTCTTCAACTTGCAGTTTAAATTTTTCAATTTTCTTTCCATCCGCATCTTCATAAGATCTCATGTTATCTTCTCAATAGAAAGAATCTTAATTAAGTCTTTAAATGTTTACAATGTCAAATAAGCCCTATTTTGAGGTTTATTGATGTCATTTTTTATATAACGTGCATATGAATGTTCTATAGGCGTATATGATGTCCTTTCAAATTCAGTCGAGAACATTTTCACTGTCATAATTGTAGCATGATATAATGCACTGTTGACATGTCTGCATGTCTTCTGTATATATTTTTATGTTGAGTGCTTTGTATTTCAGAACATGAAACAAAATCTTAAAAGAAAAATGATCTCAATTATCATCTTTTCTCTCTACTAATAGCGATGTAATTGATGTCGACAAAGTTACAGTAAGAAGTTGCTGGTGGAGGCCAAAATCAAGAGTCTGCAGGTGCAATTTCACATAGCAAGCGATGGCTTGTGCTTCAGTATCTAGATCACATTCTCTCGTAATCGAGTTTATCCGACTGCAAGCAAACCAGATTAAATATGAAGCTCCTTACATAAAGTCTCGGTATCCAATCAAAAAGATGTGTTAAAAATACCTTAATAAGCATGTCTGTTGGAAGCCAAGCTGGTGCAGTTGGAATCCCAACCCATGCAATCTGTGAGAATTTAAGTCTTTAGTCTGATACAACATTCCAATCTATCATAACCAGACAGAAGAAACGAGAAGAAGAATCACTTACAAGTGCATACTCTCCCGTCTCAAATATACGAAGATCCAAGACCTAAAAGAATAACACACTGCTTCAGTCATAACTGTGAAATGGCCATAAAAAAAGCTCCACTTGCAAAAGCAACTTCTGAGCCTCACATTACCTCACCACGATCTTCATAAATGTAGTCCAAGCCTTTGTAATAAGGTGGATGACCCACAGACAGATACTGAAATTCGAATCAAACACCTCAGTATTCCGCCTCATTACAAAGCCAAATCTAATGAGTAGACGTCTAATTCAAAGGCATTAGATATGTAAGATGAAATTGTTTCCTAAGCTTGAGTTGGATTTCCTCTTTCCTTCCTTTTTCGTTCCATCCTTGTAAATGGCCATCCTTTTAGAATGTTAGAGTTTCAGAGATATCCAATTCTACTTACATTAATGCTGTTGAGATACTTCTCCTTGTCCACCCTCACAATCTGACCCTTCTTCACTGCCAAGGCGAAAAAGACAATGAAACAATGAAAACCAACGTAGAGAAACAACAACCATTTCCTTAAAATTTTAAAACAAGCAACAGAATTTGATCAAATTTCGTAGCTTACTCGAATACACAGGCTTTTGGGGGCGCTTAGGAGACGGGGTTGATGGTTGAGCATTGGAAGAGTCTCCGCTCTTTGTCTCAGTCTGCGTAGTATTTTCTTTCTCCGGCTCAGCAGCGTTCACCACCCTAATGGACGGAAACCGATGAGGGCTTCTTCTTAAAGTTTGAGGGAACTGGGAGAGGCATGAGAAAGAGTTTTGTGAGAGAGTTGCGGAGAAAGCCATGGAAGAGAAAGAGACCCTGGAAGTGTCGCAGTTCTCTCTATTCAGATAAGGGATGATGATATGCTCCTATTTGCTAACGGCCAGATTTTGAAGACAAAAATATCCTGGTTCCCGGTAACTGCAGGCAATCACAATGTGCCACATCAGAAAGATGGTTAGCAATTTAGTAAACCTTTAGATCCTCTGCATTTATGATCATCTTTAGGGTTCCGATCCCATGTCGGAAAGGGTTTTTTTTTTTTCCCCTTAAAAATTGCATTTGATATACAACTTAAACCAAGTGATATGGGATTCTTAAGAATTACATTTTCTCTATAATAAAATTCCTTGACATCCAATATGTGAGAGTTAGAAAAGAGAGTAAATTTAGTAAAGAAAAATCAATAAGTAAAAACTTAATTAATAAAATATTGTTGATCATCTCTTAATGTTGGAGATAGTTTACGCACAGTTTATTGAATTTGTTTTGATATTATATAAAAACCGAGTCTATTTACTTAAAATGTCTTATAAAGAATAGGGAGATAGTAGAAACTTGGCATTTGGAATTGGTGTGGGACTACCTCTAACACTTAATTCAAGTGGTAAGTTAGCAAAATTTAGGGTCAAAAGTCTTAAGAATTGGTCTATAAATGGGAACGTGTCTCTTCCTCCCTCTCTCTCTTATTTATTTTGTTTTTTTAATGTCAAGCATTTTTCAAGGAGTAAATATCTTATTTGAAGAGGGAAACGAATTAACAAGGAGACGAAAAAAAGAAAAAAGAAAAAGAAAAAGAGGGAAGAAAGCGACGAGACCAGAAGCGAATGCAGGGTTGAATGCTCGTCTCCTCCATTCCTCTGATTAGTTACAGAGGAAGGAGGAGTTTACAAGGGACTTGCTACCCTTCTAGCCCCTCATCACCCACCTAGGAGAATCCCCTTTCATTCATTCCATGTGAGACCCCCTGATATTATCCATACCGTCCTCATCCTTGGTCTAAATGCTACTATGAAACTCTCTACTCTCTTACGCGCACCTGCTCCTCTTTTCCCTCCTCCTCACTCCACCTCTATCTCCAGGTCTCAACCCCTGTCCACGCTCTCTCTGCCTCTTTCTTCCTCTTTTATACGCGCATATTTCAGCTGGGCAATTCTTCGAACGACCGAGTGTGCTTCCATTTTAGTGGCTGCCTTGCCTCTTTTCTTTGTGGTTCTCTTATGGTTATATTGCTCTCTGTATTTACAGGACTAACGTTACTGAGAATATTGCCATCGAGGGCCGCAATCTGAATTTCTCGATCAAGACGAAGCAGGGGAAATTGGTGCCTATTCTTCAGGATTGCTCTCTTCGAATTCCTTCGGGAGAGTTCTGGATGCTTCTTGGTCCTAATGGTTGTGGAAAATCTACCCTCTTGAAGGTAGAACAATTATCACTTTGTCGTTTCCTTTAATTTCTCCTGCTTTTGTAAATATTGTAGAGCTTTTAAAACTTTTTTTTAATTCGTTATATCGCTTTCACATCCATCAATCAATGAGGATGAGAATATCGGGTGAGGTGTTTTTTCGGATTCTATTGCTTGGAATTTGAGTTAAGGAACAAAGGAAGTGATATGTATCTTTACTTACGGGTCTGCAATATCGAGAGTAATGCAGATTCTGGCTGGTCTTTTGAGTCCGACGGGCGGAACTGTGTACGTCGAGGGATCCAAGAGTTTTGTTTTTCAAAATCCAGACCATCAGGTGCGTTAAGGATCGAAATTTTTCATGCCTGGTTGTAAGTCCAAGGTTGAGATGTTAAACTCCACTAGATTGCTGCTCTTCTCTGTTACTGATGAAGAAAGCTCCTCTTAGCTACCCCATACCAGCTTGCTTCCCATACTGACCCGGGATGAACTTCATTTATTATGTGTATAAGGAATCTCATCAGACTCCATGCCAACAAATAGCCTATAAATATATTTTGCTCCCTCTTTGTGCTGCTTTACGGTGGCTGCTTATCATGCTTTCTTCTCCTAGGTCAAATGATCCAATTTTATTTTCTACGCTTTCCATAAGAACGTTCTCATCACATATTCTTGCCTTGCCTGCAAGCCTAGCTCTTAAGTTCCCCAGTTTTTCCAAGTGTAGACAAGCGGACTTGGCGTGTGTCTGCCTGAGGTTCCAGACAGGGAAGGAAGAAAATAAGAAAGGGAGGGGAGAAAATGATTTTGGAGTTTGCATTGTTGATCATTCCTGCTTGAGGTTGGAGTTAGCGGGCAATGGCCAACTCTTGTGGTTGAATGTCTTTATTCTTTTTATTTTGGGACCGATTACTGAAAGGTTTAATGGGTAATAGCAGAAGTCGAGGGATGAATTTCTTTCTTCGAAAGGCTTCCTAGGACTTTTCAATTTGGCAGAGCCGAGATATTTGGTTATTCTAGTGTTAGTTTTCTTCTAAAGCATTTTAAATAAAGGATCGCATAAGTGTCTTGATATCTTTATTCCAAAATGAGACTCTCTTTTTGGTGTCTGAAGATAAACGAAGTCTAATCCTACTGAGAGATTTCAGAATGCCATAGTTGGAGCATACAAACCTGCTATCTTAGTTTGTTATGCTTAAAATGTGTATGGCAAACGAGTAGAATCACAGGTTTGAGGGTATATAGAGAAAGAAATTTATGTATTCACGTTTGTTGTAATCTCATTCAGATGTATAGATACTGGTATGTTTTCATGTTTTTTCTTTGGCTTGTTATGATCATATTCACGTTTGTAGAGAGAACATGCCTTGTGCTCAGATGCTTTTGTGCATAAGTTTTCTTTTCAAAGTTTTGACATTTTCTTTTTTTAGTGAGATTGGAAAGAGAACGTCTAACTCTGAGGACCCTCTTTTTAGTGAAAATTTGCGCCAGTCATATTGAGCTTTCTAATTTGAGATCCAAATTAAGGAAATGAAGAGAAATTATCGGAGATTCTATATCTTGTCTAATCTTATTCCAATTGGGATTTTATTCTTGGTGCTAACTGAGTTGTAGTTTCATTGAACTTCAAGATTGTAGCTTTGTTTCTTGAACTTATGCATCCAGATTGAAAGTACAAGATACAAGTTAGCTCTAGTTTATTTTCTGTTGAGGCATCAAATCCCCCATAAAGTCCCTTGAGTGGTAACCCGCAAGGAAAAACTGATGCTTCAAATTAGCAGCTATACCATATCTGTTTGATACAGGTCTGACATGAGTGCATAAATCAGGATATTAGTTTAAATTATTGTATGACATGGATGAGGCTTGTATCCATATGGTGGTGGAAATTATTATTATTATTATTATTATTTATCTTTAAAGAAGGAAGGGGTTTGAAATGTAAAGTACAAGGTTTATGTTTTAGAAAGTGAGGAAACTTCAAGTTTCTTAATTTCTATGTAAGTCAAAAATGGGTTCTTTTGTCGCTATATCTTCTAAAGTAGTCTAATTATCAATAGATACTTTCATGTCTTTTATCTTTTTTTATTTCTCTCCAATTATTAATTCAAAAAGTGATGATTTATTTCTTTTTCTTTATTGATCTATCCCTGTCTATTAGAACGAAAAAGGATGGAGATAATGGAATATTAGAGTTATTCAATTGGATGCTTAAAGGAGGTCAAAATGTTGAAAACGGATCATCTTGAGGTTTTTGCTACTCACGTTGGTATCTGTAGATGATGTGATATTAATCTCTGCATTTTGCTTTCAAGATGAAATCGTAAGCATCCCATCATAATTGTTTATTATCAACCTCAAGAACGCATGTAATCGTATAAGTCAAGATTGAAGACTTGGATGATGGGAGATGAAATTAATTTCTAAAACAGTTTACTTGTTGATGTCGCTAGAGGTTCCTTAAAAACGTTATCACGAGGTGCTTATGACGGCAGTCCCTCCTGCATTGCAGGTAGTGATGCCTACTGTAGAAGCTGATGTGGCATTTGGCCTTGGAAAGTTCAACTTGACAGATGATGAGGTTCGATCCAGGGTTTCTAAAGCATTGGGGGCAGTTGGAATGTCTGACTACCTGAAGGTAATTTATGTGCATCAATATCTTTCTCATTGTAAAAGCGTTTGATTGGAGTTTGACACCCACTGAGCTTCTTTGTTATATTTTTAGAGGTCTGTGCAAACTCTCAGTGGTGGTCAGAAACAGAGAGTCGCAATTGCTGGTGCTCTAGCTGAAACTTGCAAAGTATTGCTATTGGATGAGCTCACAACCTTTTTAGATGAAAGCGATCAGGTATTTGATATGATAGACATATGATGGAGTTGTTTCAACCTTTTCTATGTAAAATGAACTGCATCGAGAAAAAAGAAGATTTTACAACAGCAGCTTACCGCTTTTTAACGTCATACATTCCTTTCTCATTGGTGCCCAATAGTAGTTTATCATCGATGTTGAAAACATGGTTCTACTTTTTGTGCAGTGATGTGTGAACCTTTTCACTCTAATAGTTAAAAGTTGTTCTATTACTTGAGTAGATCGGGAATTTCTGAAATAGGATTTACTTTCCATTTTCCAAATCAGTTTGGGGTGATTAAAGCGGTTCGGAATTCTTTGGATAGCTCTGAAGATGTTACAGCATTGTGGGTGACCCATCGTCTGGAAGAGCTGGAGTATGCGGATGGTGCTGTTTATATGGAGAACGGGAAAGTTGTCTTGCAAGGTGATGCAGCAAGTGTAATGAATCTTATTAGAGCAAGGCAATCTGCTTACATCAAACAGATCAACTGTTGAAGAAAATTTGTCTTATACTTAAATTGGATTTTTATGTTACCCCATTCTTTCTTCAAGAGCAAGCATTTCTTTCTTCCCTTATGTTTTAGTCTTTGCAGAGTTATGGGCAAAAGGGTTATGTTTTGCTGGGTTAAAAGGAATCAAATGAGTTTAAAGCCTACTTACACTCTCAAACTGTGAAAAGATAAATCAAGACTATCTGAAAGATATATATATCCTGGTAAAGCTTAGCGACAGGTTGCTCTGGGAGACAAAATTCTAGGCCCGCATTTGTGGCCCGAGCAAGCTGGTAGGTTTCTCTCAATTTCAAGTCTAATCAAACTATTAACCCCTGCTGTTTAGCAGGGTAAAATATCAAAATTTTAATTACAAGTGGGATTTTCAAAATTTCCAGCTCCAAGTAAGAACGCCACTTGTCATGTTCAGGAATCTTACAATGTGAAACATATTAAATTTATTTCTCTACTATTAAAAAAAAAAAAAAAACCAACCGAAAAAGGGGTTCAAGACATGGCCATGGAGAAGACCCATGATAGCTAACCTTTGCGATCATGTCAACATAGGGGGATCAAATTTCGATAACAAAAGAAATAAATTGACTTTTAGAAAAGATACTGGTCACGAGAAGCTGTGGGACCAGAGAGAAGTGAAGCAAGGAGATGATAGTGACAGCCACCACCCCCGAATCCCATAAATCCGCCTTCTTTTTAGACCCTTTTTCTTTTGCTTCTTCTTCTTCTTCTTCTTCTTCAGGTAGGAGATTGACGAGTCCAAACCAAGTGCTGTTGTCCTTTATTGAAATGGGACTAGTCAAAACTGTGGCCTTCATCCACTCCACCCCACGATTTTGACTTTTTTTTTTAGTTGAAGGCCAACTATAGTTGGTCGGGTGAGCAACCAATTTCATTCACTTTATCTTGTGGATCCTGCCAAAGTCATCCCAATTCTTCTCTGACTCTCAGTTGGAGTCACATGCTTCCAAGAATATACTAAATGTACTTCAAAACTATAGAAATGTGTAAAAGGTGGATTATAAGTGCTTTGGGGTCCATTCTCTTCTGAATTCAGATTGCAAGCTGTACATGCATTTAATTAACAAGCGGCTTCTCTTTCAATGGATTGACTGTAAATTATGGCTGCTGTCACACCCCATCAATAATTATTAGAATTGTATTAAGCACATCCCTTTTTTTTTTTAAAAAAAAAATTAATAATAGGATTTAAGCATCACGATCCATGATGAAAATAAGGAGTTGTATTCCAATAGGTTCATTTTCAGTTATTTATTAAACTTATTCTATTTCATTAATGTTTAACAGAGGAATACCAAAGCTTTCAAATATAGAATTGAGGAAGACAGAGTCTAAGTTATACATCGTCTGATTGAAGTGAATCTGATTAGCGATTTAATAGTTCTGGAATGTAACGAAGCAAACGCCCAACACCGTTGACCAGGTGCTACACTGCGCAGCCATTGAGCGGCGCATGTTACCACCCAGTTCCTGAAAATTTGTGGAAAGTCCACCAACTTAAATAGCGAACACATCTTAAAAAAATAAATAAATAAAAAAGGAAAAGGAAAAGAAAATTCAAACGTCAGAGGATTTAAAAGCCTCCAGTTTGGAATCTGAAAGATGGTCGGTTTTTTTTTTTGTTTCAAACGCCCATCCTGCTGACCCTCAAGTTCTTGTCCTAGTCCTTGTGATTATCTCTGTCTTGAATCGTTCTCTTTGTCTCTTCGATTCCTAAAGCTCAAAGTTTTCTCTCCCAAACTTGTCGGGTTTTCTTGGTTGTAGTGTATCACTGTTGTGATCCCTGATTGGTTTTCGGTACTTAAACTACCTGTATGTTCGTCGTATTTCCTATTGCCTTTGGAGCTTTTGAGGTCTTGGCTTAAACCAATTCAAGGTGATCTCTCTCTTCTATCTTGTGGTTATTGTAAAAATTCGGCGACGTACTGGATTGTTTTCAACTAAACATGAACTGGGTAATTATTGCTTTTCTCATTATGACACCTGACGGCTTATAAATTTTTAATTTTGGAAAGGTGACATCTGATTTGCGTTTACAGATTTCTCGTATTCAAAATTTAAACAGGGAAGAAGACTTCTTCTGGACCTCTAACTCTGGTTTTTAATTTTGGAAAGGTGACATCTGATTTTCGTTTACAGATTTCTAGTATTCGTTAACTTTTACCCGACAACAGAAATTTGAACACGGAAGAAGACTCTTCTGGACCTCTGTAACTCTTGTTTTTCGCTTTCTCCTTTCTTTTCCAGTGAGCCTGAATTGAAACGTTCTTCATTTGATAAATTGGGTGATATACTGAATTGCTAGCTTTCGCGAAAGTTATCTTTGGTCAGTGAGAAACGGAATGAGTGGAAAAGAGATCTTTGAATTCACACACCAGACACAAGAACTTTCTATAACATCGAATACTAAAGGAACCTAGGATGAAAATTAGTTTTTATGTGGAAAATCAAAAGGTAACTTGTTCCAATATTTTTTTGGATTTTCGAGTTAAATTAGTAACCAAATATTTGATTTCCTTAAAAAAGAGTTCTTTATGGGGGCCTAGCACATAACTCTGAGTCCTTGTGGTCTGCCTTTTGTAGTCGATGATAACGTTGGATGACTGCTGAGATGCTGTGTAACACTTTAGCCGTTTCTTTTTCTTGACTGAAAATTTCATGTTCCTCCATTACTGGAACCTACAAGAACGAATCTGCTATAGAGTTTTCCTGTGAGACCACCAAAATTCTAAATCTGCCAACATTTCTTGGAGAGGTCTGAGGACTATTCAATAGCTCATTCCTTGTGTTCCCTCATATTTAAAAGAATAAAAAAAAGAATTTTTATATTCTTGTGAAGGTAGGGAAATTATAAATTTTTCTTGCTGGTTTATCAATTGTAACCAGATTATTTTCTTTTCTACCATATCAATTGGTGGAAAGTGAAAATTAGTTTGGCAAGAAGTGAATTTTTTTTACTGTAATAGGTTTTTAGTTGTATAGGCCTGTTTCAGTTGTGAACCATGGACATTTTCTAGCTGCATTGCAATATTCATTTATATTCAGTGTCATAATACTTCTTGAGCTGTTATTTTTATTTATTTTTATTCTTTTTATTCATGGTTCAGTAAGATCTCTAGTTGGGAGTTTGAATTGATGCTTTTATCTTCTTATTTCTACTTTTTTTGTATTCGAGGTTAGGCTTTCAGGAGCTGGCTAGATATTCTTCTGATCTGTTTCTGAAAGAACTCTCACGGAAGGCATAAGCAACTTTGCTGAAGGGTGCATGAAGCCTCAAATGCCATGATTCAAATTGGGCTCTAGATCTGGTCTCCATTGTTGAGTTCATTAAGAAGTGAAGTATTTTACAGGTTTGCTTCACTCAATCAAGTTTCAATGTAGTGTACTTTATGCTGGGTCTTAAGGTCTATAAATACCTAATTTCAGTGCTTGAGATTCTAACTTTATTTCAAGTTAGCACTGCTGTGGTATTTTTGCTTGTTTATTCTGTTATCCACTCTGTTGTTTCCTGGCATTAGATGCGACTGATATTTTTATGCTGCTTGGTGGGCATGTATCTAATTTTATTATTAGTTGGTGGAGTAAGCCATTTTGAATTACATAGAAATAGTATTGTGAAAAACTTGACATAAAGTTCAGAAGGAACGTAGTCAACCCCAAGAGTTCAGGATTGGGCTCAATGTATCAGAAACTTTGGAAGGGATTGGTTTAAAAAACCAAATTAGCGTACAAAATGCATTGAACTCCATTTATTCTCTTTTAAATGGAAGCCGCAAGCTTTGCTCTATTGGCACATTTTTCTGGGAGATTGTGGGGGAGAAAATGATAATAAATCTTCCAATGATCTTTGTGAGCATATTTCAACCCGTTGAGCCTGTTTGTCAAGGAATCAGCCGTTAAGTTGGATTCAGAGGGTTTTCAGGGAGGGTTCCTGTGCTTTTCAATTGGGGAGACATATTTAACTTTTTAATGTTTAATCTTGCAAAGAATCACGAAAATCATTTAACTCTGTCTATACGTGTGATGTAGATACTGACTGAAATGATTGTATCTTTACTTCTACTTCATATATTCCAAGTTCTTTAGGTTTAAAATTTTTCTGAGCTACAGTGCGTGTAAGGGATTGAATTATTACAGTGAAATGGGAAATATTGAGGATAGAAACCAAGAAAATGGCAACAACGTGGGAAACTTTGACTAACTGCACTCTGACTTCTGCTGATGGAGTAATCTTCTGTTGATATTAGGTTTGGGGTAAATTGCTTAAAAAAAACATTGAAGGGAAAGAAAATATAAAATATATTCTTCTTTAGAACCAAGCCGAACTAATCAGCCACTGGCCCAAACTATGGAAGTTTGGGTTTTTATGCTGGATTCTAGGAGGTGGTGGACACATACATGACCTGATTCCCTGGTCTACTATCAGAAGTTAACTGAGAGTTTTCCATGCATACTCGCTTGAATTACTATCTGTTTAGTGTTATTTCATTCTTCAATAGTTTTTGTTTTAGATCTTTTAGGCTTTTAGCACCTGCTTTTATCTCATTTATACTTCTTATCTGATTCTTAAGTTCTCCTCTGCTTTTCTCCTACCTCTATCACTGTGCCCCACTTTTGTACGGATATCTCTCTGAGTCTAGCCCCCTTAAAATCAAATTAGCGGTTTCTGGCAGTGTAATGGGGGAACCATTTAACTTCAAAGAAGAGAAAACTGTGATGATCTAATCGCTGGTGGATTCTTTTGTTTAGTTAATGACAATATGGTTTGTTCAGCTGGAAACTATGAATTGTCCTGTCAGGTTTTTTTCATGTAGTGGACCCTTTTTGGGACAATATTGGAATTTTTTCTTCTGCTTGTCTGGTGACCTACTATTTCTCCTGTGATGTCTGAGAGTTAAAATTGTGATAAGTTATGAGCAAAAGTTTTCTTTTCTGGTGGGGTCTTTTTGAGCTATTTAAAATTGCTACCTTTGTCTGTGAACTAGTCTAATTTTTGGCGTCAAAATATGGTCTTCGTGGGGGCATATTCTCTCAAAGCTTTTTAGGTGTACTGGGTTCCAGTTTTCTTATGCTTTTCTGCTCAAGTCCTGGTGAAAGAGGTACTGCTGGCTAAAACAAGAAGTGGTAAAGGAGGATACAATAAATAGGATGGTGTAGAGGGATGTGAATGTAGATGAGATAGAATGGTGGAAATTGCACGCGATGGACCACAACAAGTTGAAAAAAGGATGCATAAAACTGCTGTAATTAATAGGGATGTCACTTGCGTTGAGTTGGTTGAAAGATAAAACTGGATATTTTTTGCAGGGAAAATATTTTCCTTATTGGAAAATTAACGTCCAACTACTATAAAAAATGAGTCCCTACTGCTGGCCTAGGAAATATGAATAAGGGAGCGGTGGAATATGCAAATTAGGACAGGATTTTTTAGTTTTTGACAGCTTCTGTAGTACATTGTGAGTGCTTTTGGGGGTTCTTGGAGGTGCAGAGGTCCTATGAAGTTGCTTTTGTTTCTACTTTATATTTCCTGCTTTGACCTTTAGGAGTAAAAGTTTGTAATGAGCTTTATTGTACATTGTTTGAGTTATGAGGGATTGGGTAGAAAACATTTCTGAAGTTAGTCAGTTCTCCTTTCTTAGTGGTTGAATATATATGGATTCTATCAGCGTCCTCTCAGCTGATTTTATCCTTTTTGTCTTTATTTGAGGGGTGAGGCCCATTGGAAACCAGATCTTACTTTGATATTGCACTTGAATCTTTCTCTCTCTGGTCTTCTCTCATTAGCTTTTAGGACAACAAATAATCTTTTGGACATTGCTACGAGCTAACCCATCTACTTTCCTATAGGTCATCATCTGCAATGAAATCCTTTCAAAAAAGTGAAAATGACTTGGAAAGTGCTAAGTTGAATAAAGACAGGGATAAAGCAGGACGAAGTGACAGGGTGCCCAAAATACATAATCAAGCCTTATTGGCTGGCCTTGCATATTGCCTTTCCTCATGCAGCATGATACTAATCAACAAGTTTGTGCTTTCAAGCTATGGTTTTAATGCTGGGATATCTTTGATGCTATACCAGGTTGTTCAATTTATTTGCTGCTATACGAGATTGGATTGTGATTTCCCAATTATTTCAAAAAGAAAAAATAATTTCTCTGGATTTACTTAATGCCATGCAATAAAATGCTCTGAAGGTCGTCTTTTATATCTAGCAAGCACTGACATAAACTTCCTTGGGTGCAGAATCTCATTTCAGTGATTATTGTCTCTATATTGAGTTTTCTGGGCATAATACAAACAGAACCATTAACATGGAGATTGGTTAAGGTCTGGATACCAGTGAATGTTATTTTTGTAGGCATGCTCATAACAAGCATGTTTAGGTATGTTTTCTTTTCTGAGCTTATGTGCTTACGTTCAAACTGCTTTTTTAACAAGACTTTTCTTTTTTACTTGTTCCTTGAATATGATTAATTGTTTCTGCAGTTTAAAGTACATTAATGTAGCTATGGTCACTGTCTTGAAGAATGTTACCAATGTGATAACTGCTGTTGGTGAAATGTATTTATTCAGCAAGCATCATGACAACAGAGTCTGGGCTGCTCTGTTTCTTATGGTACGTTCAGTGACTGAAAATGTGCTTTTGGGAGTTCTTTATTTCTAGAAGTACAAAATTGGGATGCCAATTGAGATACCTTTTATTTCATTTTCTATCTTTGTTGTTGCTTGCATCTAATAGGTGCCTGAAATAGTTAAGTTCATTTTGGAAATGTTATTATTTAAAGTTTTATCGTTACATACAAAGTATATTGTAGTGGAGTAACATAGCCAGAATGTTCTATCAAATGACTTTTATTTTGTGGCCAAACTTTGAAATACGTTAATGAATGAAGGATGAAGATTGAGAAAGAAAAAAAACAAGGAAATAAGATGGTTTGGTCCTATAGATGTATATTTAGCATGTATCCTTGGGGCTAAAGTCTTTATTAGTGCAATACAAAGAACTTATATTTATAAAGGGTCTTAAAGGTTTTGAAAATGAAAGTCAACTCTAAGCTCTTTCTGAGTTTGAATATGAAATCAAACTGTTTCAGTGTCAGAATAAATCTTGACAACCAATCCTTTAGTTTAACTGTTTCAGATATGGGAAGTTGATCATACATCAAAGTACGTATGCCCTTTTTCCTTTTCAGGGAAGAGGGTAATGAAGATATGAATGCCTTGTAGAGGACAAAAGATGTGTCCTTGCAGCTTAGAAGGTTCTTGTGATGCTAACATAGTGATTGCTGATGTACTATGTTGACTTCTTATGGACAAGATATACGTTTGAAAGATGCTTTTCAGCATGTTTGCTGTTGTGATTTGTCTTAGTATTGATGCATCATTGTTTACGTGTGCATTGTTCGCAACTAATCTGGTTCTCTTTAACTTTAGATTCAAGGTCATTATTACAGGATTTGCACTTCTCAAGATATTCTTTTGTTATATAGATTTGCTTTATTTGCTTCTTCAAGGGCTTTGTAAACAAATATTTGAAATGCTTTTTTACGGTTGGTTGTGCAGATCATTTCAGCAATTTCAGGAGGGATTACCGATCTATCATTCAATGCTATTGGCTATGCATGGCAGATTGCTAACTGTTTCCTTACTGCTTCATATTCTGTGAGTACACAATTTGGACACCTTGGTTATGCATCATAAGCTTTTGTAGCTTTGTTTGCATTGATGACGGTCTTTGGGCAGCATCTGCCTTTTGACTTCTTTTGCAATGAAATTTCTCCTTTTCTCTCTAAAACAATAAAGTCTAGAGTCCTAAAATATTTGTTATTGGGTGCTATACAGCATTGGGTGTGGTTAAACCTTTGACATTAATGTGAACCAAAACCCTACATCGTGTACAGCTTATCTGGAGGTTGTGATTGGCTGAAAGTTGAAATATTGAACAAAGAATTTGTATTTATATAAGTTAAGTAGCCATCTTGGTTGCACTGTGGAATGCGTAGTTTTCCTGCGGTACTGTAGTATTTTATTTCCCTCACTTTTCTTAAAATGTTCTTGTGCAGCTGTTCATTTAAATACTTGGGTGGCTACTGTGCACTCACAAGAAAACATTAAATAGGAGAATCACAAAGTAGAGGGTGAAGAATCAAGCTTTGACTTCGTCCACAATTTGACAAATTTACTAAATTATCCTAGATGTTGGCATACTATTTATAAGTAAAATGATTAGGTCACAGTTGAAAAGTGATAAATTTCAGAAAATAACGTTACGTTATAATGTTGGAATTTCTGTGAAGGGCCAATGAAGAGGGACAAAGGGGGTTATTGGTTTGTTGATCTATCAAGTCTACTTGTTCCTTTTTAGCTTTAAGTCTTAAACATGGCTGATCTATTATTTTTTATTTTATTTTATTGGTGCAGCTAACTCTACGGAGGGTCATGGATACAGCAAAACAGGTTACAAAATCTGGAAATTTGAATGAGTTCTCGATGGTCTTGCTTAATAACACCTTGTCATTGCCTTTAGGGATTCTTCTAATTGTTATTTTCAATGAGGTGGATTATCTCTCCAGAACGTGAGTTTTTTCTATATTTTTTATTTTCTTCCCCTGTTCTCTCAAAATTTTCTTCACTGTTTCCAGCTAATAAAGCTTGCCCTCTGTACCCAATTCTTCCTATTTTGTTGTTGATGTATGCGTTTAATGTTTTGCAATAGTAATTAATAGATGTCTTGAGCTGATGTTGTGATGTCACTGAAATCAAAGCAAACTGAGTCTGACATACTGATCTATTTTGAAGCTGAACGCAACATCTTACTGAGGAATTAGAAGAACTTTGTTTAATTTTTTTCTCTTTCACTCTATGTTTTTGTTTTTGGAACCCTCTGATTTCACAGCTCTTTTCTTCCTGTCTGGTCTTATCATGACCATCTTATTTGGTCCATGCAACATTTAATTTAGATGTTATTGGCTGCAAGTAGAAGTGGGAAATGCCTATATATCTATGGTGTCAGTACTTAAATGTGCTGCTCTATTGAATGAAAATTGCCTTTTGCTGTTGATATTTTTAGAGATAAACTAGAAAGCCAGATGTTGCCTTATGGCTCTGGAAGATTAACTGGAAATCTTGCACCAGAGATTTGCTTCTCTGACCCGAACCATTATCTGCTATGTCTTGAAGTATTGTGACAATAGAGTGGTTTTGATTTAGTAGAATTTCCATGCAATAAAGAGATTCTATACAAGGGACTCGCTAGTTTCATATTGTCTTCTCTTTTTTTTCTCGTCTTTCTTGTCCTTTTTTATTCATCTGTTCATTCTTTCCTGCTTCCTTTTTATATAGATGCCTGTGCCTCGTTGTCTACTTTCTGTCTTGTTTATTTAATATGCCTTATGCAAAGGGGTAGCCCTCTGGCAAGAGTGCTACAAGTTCAGAACATTGCACTGAAATTTTGCTGCAATGCGTGCTTATGTCTTGCGACCAGATTGCATTATATCTTACTCAAAGATTAAAGCACCGCCATCTGACAACTTTTCATACAAGTGTATTTTTCTTGCTAGAATTTTAATGATTTATTCAAATATCTGCCTTCTTTGCAAGATAGTGATTGTTTATTGCAGCTATTTGTTAATCATAATTACTTTCAGTGGACTTCTTCCTTGGGATGAAACCTTCCATTTTTACAATAACAGCCTAGGCAAAAGTTCATTTTTCTTCTGCACCACTGAGATGCACTTTTGTACGAGTTTTTTGATGTATATGATGGATTAACTTTAATTACACTAATTTATCTCTTACATGATGATGTAATGCTACAACATGTAACCTTTTTCAATTATATTAACACAACCGAACACAATATATGATTAAGCTATTCAAGACACCTCATGAACATCTAATTTGCACAGGAAATTGATTTTGCTTTTGTTCCCTTGTCAAAATTATCATCTTGATGTTTTAATGCTGAATTGAATTGGCAGGCCACTTTTGAGGCTGCCAACCTTCTGGATGGTAATGACATTAAGTGGAGTTTTGGGACTGGCAATTAGCTTCACTTCAATGTGGTTTCTTCATCAAACTGGGGCTACAACATACAGGTAAGATGAAGAATACTTGGACTCTCTCAACCACCTGTCTGCCTCAAGATGAAAAGCGAAGAATAGATACATCAGCAAAAGAAAAATAATACTTGACATGAGGGTGTTCTTTTTTCTTTCTTTGTTTATTTCTTTCTTTTTATTTGAGACCCAAATGATCCCAAACCCGGTTTCAACTTTTCTTTGCCAGTAGATTTCGTTTGCCTGAGTGAAGAAAGTGCAAAGTGAATGGGGGTTGGATTTGGGCAGAGTTGAGGCTTTGTTCAAGTAGCCACCCTTAGAGTACAATGTTACCATGTAATGAGTAGTTTCATCCGGTTGATGTGGGTTAAGGGTTTAAAAGTTCAGTTGCTCAGATTTTAGGCTCATTACAAACTCCAAGTTCTCTTTAAACAAAATGAATTTGGATTGAAAATTTTGCAAGATCAGGTCTTTTTTGTTTCTCTTTCAAAGAATAGATTATTGGTTTTAGTTTGACTAAACCATTGTGCTTACTTTAGGGGCGATGCTATTATTGATCAAACATGTTTATTCGATACGATCTCTAATCTCTGATGGTATCCTGCAGCCTAGTGGGGTCGTTGAATAAGATTCCTCTGTCTATTGCTGGCATCCTCCTTTTCAATGTTCCTACCAGCTTGGAGAACTCTGCAAGCATATTCTTTGGTAATTTCCTCTCTCGTTATTCACTTGACTATGTTTAGGTGTTCTTGCACAAACCCGAAGAAGCACAATTTGGATTTTCATTTTAGCATTACTGTAAACAAACTTTGCTTTCTGTAGGTCTGTTGGCTGGAGTGTTCTTCGCTAGGGCCAAAATGCGAGAAAGATATCAAGCCTGAACAATTAGTGAAAGTTAATGTAGTTTCACAATCTGTAAATGGCATCTGAGAGCTTGACCATCTCATGGAATCATCAGTGATAGTTTGTCAGAGCTGTTTCCTATGGGAAATAGGAAAAAAAGAAAAAGATGAACAAGATCTTGGCCTGTTTTGCTGTGCCGTTCTCTTGAATTTTCCCTTATTACAAGGCAGAAGAGCAGTCTGACGGAATTGAAGGGGTATCTGGGATTGTTGGATGGAGGGGCAGATCTGCTAATTTTTTCTTATACATGCTATATCATATCATGTTACTAGCTCTTCACCTGTATCATTATTGTTTATCTTATAAATTATTATTACACTGAATTTGAAACCTTCAGGTAAATGAAAGGAGGCACTTGAGCTGATGAAGGTTGATTTTTTTTTGGATAAACGTGTTGCTTACCATTGTATTTGGTTGGAGTTTAGTTGCTTTTGTACTTAAAAAATCAAATGATGTTTGATGTTGGTTAATTTAACATATCAGGAAATCCAAAATTTCTAAAGTTGTGATTTCAGTATTCTAGTTTGAGTTGAGTTTGTGTTGGTAAAGTTGTGTGAGTTGTTTCATAAGGCCCCCAATTACGAATCCCAATACTTTTTAAGATAAATAACAATTTTGTACAAGCTAAGATATCTTTATATTATTTAGTATAATTATTGAGAGTAATCAATATGTATATTCATCAACCGACCATCCATATATACCAATCAACAATTAGCAGTACTTGTGGATTTTTTGTTAAAAAAAGAAAGAAAAAAAAGGAAAATATAATTTAAAAAGATAATAATAGTTGATGTACAGTCGGTTCATATAGCACACAAACTCGGACTATCCACTACGACGTCGTGCGGGCTGCCTTCGTTCCGGTATGACGAGTCTAGGACATAAATGGGTGAATTTCACGTCAACACCGCGGCTCGGGGTTGTGACAGAGAAGTCCTAATCCAACCCTGGAGCAGACGAAACGACACCGTTTCGAAGCGCTACCGACCGAGACCAATCCAAGAGGGTCGTGCGGGGGGTGGGGGGTAAATGGAGACTAGCTTACAAGCCGATCCTACCAACGTCAGTCCTAATCGTGTCAATATGAACGACCAGAACCCAGGTCCTCCCCGGAACTCAATACTATCAGGAACTTCTCCGATGTGGCCCACCATCGACGGTCCGCTGGGTCTCTCCGAGGAAGACTCGCTAAGCTACGCGAGGAGATTCTACCAGTTCGGCTTCGCACTGCTGCCTTGGCTTTGGGCCTTGAATTGCTTCTACTTCTGGCCTGTTCTCCGCCACTCCCGCTCCTTCCCTCACATTCGCCGCTGTATGTCACTCCTTCCCTCTCTCCCTCTCTCTCTGAATGTGCGTTGATTATCTTGGTTTTGTGAAATTCAGGTGAATCTTCTATTATCAAATTGTTCGTGTTGAGTTTTAGGGTGCGTGTTTGTCGGCTCTGTTTGTATTTAGATGTGTGTCTATGGAAATATTGACGATTTTGTCGGCTTGGTATTTTGAAAAAGGTTATCTATAACCCTTAATTGAGCGTCTCTAGTTGACGTGTTGGAAATAAATCATAGGTTGAACTTCGATGTTGAAATGTGATTTGCCTATCAGAATTGAGGGCTGATCTTCTGGTTTGAAACAATGGAGTATAGTTGAAGTTATGTAATACTTGTTGGTTCCGAAAAGAGAAATGGTACTTCCAAGGAAGGTCTGGATGTTGCCGTGTATTAAGTTAAACAACCTTGGAACCCCCTTAAGCTGGAGGAGAATCGGTTTTTGATTGAAGGCTATGAAAAACGGAAACCTATTTTCATGGAAATATTCTGAAAAGAAAACGGGTTTAAATAAAAGTAATTAGTAATCTGGTCCAGTGCTTCAATATAGTATTCATGTTGGGTTAACAGTAGGGTGGTTTACAGTATAGGCGTTGCCTCACTATTGAGTGCAGGTAATTAGGAATGAGTTGCTTATCTATTATAGAAAAAGTTGCTACTTTCATTATTTATAACAATGTAAAGGGAAATTATATTTTTCTTTTCTATAAATGCTTTGTCTCATTCCTTCAGCTGAAATTATAGATTAGGTTTCGTTGGTTACCTATATATTCTGAGAGCAAGTTTAAGACTTATCTCTGATCATGCTGGCAGCTTCTGCTTGGCAGGATGCTTCCCAAAGAACTACTAAAACTCTGCTAACAAACACAAATTTTGCTCACAACAACATTTTTTCAGGTTCTGTAATGTTATAAAACCTTTTCTTAAAGCACGGATGCAGTTCTCTTGCATACAGATTGTTGTACCACTCTTGTTGCAAAGCGAAGAAACATTTAAATCTCAAGTGAAAATTTTCATTATAGTTGGCATCTCTCAGAGTGTAGGTTGAACTGTTGATTTATGGTACTGGGAGTAACTATTTAGGTTTGGACTTGATCATATTTCTGCTCAATGACACTTGTTCACAAATACAGGTCTTATCTTTTTATTGCTAGGGTTTACATCACACATGAAAGGAAATAAAATCTCCTGAAGATGCATTACTTATTTCTCACTCTTTTTATTTTATTTTTTATTTTTTTAATGCTGTTCCGTGGCATATTGCATTTTATCCTATTATGTTGATGAGCTAATTCATTTGAAAAAAAAAAAAAGGACGTTGTATGTGTCTGTAAATTTGCTCAAAAACTGAAGCTAATACTTGGCTTAAATGTCATGCCTTTGATCTTTGTGGTTTTCGTTTGTATTGCTTTTGGAGGTGAAGTTGCAGCATCTCTCTTTCTCCAGATGCTTGAATGAGAGCTTTTTTCCTTATCTCTTTTGGGAACCTTTTTTTTTTTTTTTTTTTAATTTTTAAATTTTATGAGCACACTGCCTTGCAAACTCTGATAGAAGTTTGTAAGTTTTCTGCTGGCACATGTCTCTATTATATTCTTTTCTGCTGGCACATGTCTCTATTATATTCGTTTTCTGCTTGAACATTTCTCTTCGTTCATTAGGTTGTGGCAGTTTTTGAATGATATCTCCAAAATTAATTAATTTGATGAACATTTTGTCTTTAGATGTTGTTCGATCAGCCGTTGGGTTTGCTGTATTTACTCTTCTTCTGTCATCATGGGCTTTTACTTTCGCGATCGGAGGGGAGAATCTCTTTGGACCTGTTTGGGATCAACTTGTGATGTACAATGTTGCTGACAAGTTAGGCTTGACTGGTTGGAGCTAGTCTTTTGCTCCTTTGTGAATTTCATATCGCACATTCTGGATTAGCCTTCTTTCTTTCATAACTCCGTATTTACCCTTTTGTGCTTGCAGCATGACAGGTGTTCTTTTAGTTTACCATGAACACACCCTTCTTGTATATAGATTTGCCATATTTGATGCTTTTACAACCATTGCATTCTGTTATGAAGATATTGAAGCCTTTCTTTATCATGTGTTGGACTAATGTTTGATGTTAAAAGCAGTAGCTTTTTCTGCTTTTAACCGAATAATTGTATTAGATGGCAGAAACCGAGTTTTCCATTACGATTATCTGAATAATCGTAAATAATCGTAATGGCCTAAAAAACTTTGCTGATTACAAATTTAGTTTATTGTTATTGTGGGATACCGTATGTTGATTCATCTGTCTGAATTTTCACATTGCAGAAATTCCAGATTGTAAAAGTTGTCTTAGGTTAAATTAGTGATTTTACAAGTTCCAAATCATAACTTTTGGCAGTGCTATTGGGGTACAGCTTGTAGGGTGTGTTGCTGGGGCACTACAGTGTAACATAGTCCGTTTGTGTTTACATCTCTTATTCCATGAAGGAGTTGGATTTTATTCTGAACCATAAATTTGTAGAATGTTCAGTGTAGAGGTATGTTTTGTTAATTCTTATAGGATAATAATTACAAGCAAGATAAAGGAAAGCCTAATCGTCAGTAAAGGAGTATGTGATTACTATTTTTTAATTCAGTACCCAGTGAACGCAAGAAGGTTGTCATGCATACAACCTATTCCTAGATCTCAAATTCTATTTAAAGCTAAAACTCTTCCTCATCGGCTAAGACCCGAGAAACCCTCATTCCAAACAGTGTGTACGTATTCTCCATATTCCATGCAAGAGCTAGAACACGTATGAGGTATTTAACAAAGCTGGTTTTTTTGAGTCGCATCCCACATTAATCACTGCATGGGTTTTTACCGCTAAACTTTTATGTAAGGAATCAGTTCCAATGCTGAATGACTTTTTCGCATTTTTATGTTCGAGAAGTAGCATCTCATAGAGATGCAGCAGTTAACAAGTTGATTCCAATTTGTTTTAAAAAGGGCAGTAGAGGTCTTATAACAGATAATTGGGGCAAATGGTGGCACTCAAATTCTGGGAACAAGATCAGAGGCATCTGCGATCAAGTTCTTCACACGGTCTAGAGTCCCAGGGGCTTTAATTCAGCTCCCACCTGAGTCAAGGAATAGTTCAGAAGAAAGAGTAGGAGAAAGGCCATCCGTGACTTGCGGATCTAATCTTGGTTTCGATAGACTTGGCGTTTTGAGCGGATTCCAATACATGCTAGAGGATGCGTATGAAACTGAGTATACTTAAATGAAATCCTTCAGCCTGCACCCATTAAAGTAGCCGTTGATCACTTGCCATAACTCTTGCCAATTGAAAAGTCTATTCTACTATTAACCATTCTTTAAGCGAATGAGACAACCGTTGAATAATGAGGCAACCATAAAAGTAGCTCAACTGTCGTTTTCGTTTACCATTCAGTTATGGTATATATTCACCTCTGAGGCAAAATGAACAATTGGGTATGTCTATTCACAAATATGACTGGGCAAAATGAAAAAGAAAGCTAATAAATGGATCCACCAAGCCCATATCGTTATACAAATAGCAATGGATGGGAGAGACAGCTTTCACAAGCATGGAAACTTGAGAAGTTGGTTGTCAAAAACCAATGTGATCATTTGACAAGGTCTCCTGTTTGACTCCCCGGCAGAGACTTGAAGAATCCTCTGGTCGAATCTTTTTCTTAAACAACTGGGTTACTGCTTTGTGCATAAATTTTCAACCTTTTTCATATTTTCAATCAAATCGCCTTTCAACCCTGCCCATAATTAATTCCTATCGTCCCGGTATTGTTCCACAAGTTACGTGAAAAGGAAACACTCCATTTGACCATCATACGTTTTTGGGTATGTTTTATCTTCTTAGGAATGTCTTCTGCGTTCCTTTATTTACTTTGATAATCTGCAGCACCAACACCTAGATTTGTTGAATATTTAATGATGTTGGAGGATTCTTCAACTCTGTGAGGCAACTACTAAATTTGTTGAATGTTTAATGATGCAACTTCTAAATTTGCTTGATTGTAGTTGGTTTGGCTTATCAACTACAGATTGCCTTGACTCACCCTGACGTCAAAAATGGACCAATTGCACTGAGGAAAAATGGGTGATTTGAATCAGGCAATAAAGGTTGGCGTTGTAATGGGCTATTATATAGAAGAATATAGCAGACCTTATCGCGTGAACAAATAACAAAAGTGACTTGTCATCTGTAATTACCGAACACCTGACCTTTTCTTTCGTATGCCTTCTTTTCCTCTAGCTCCACTTAGCCCGGCTAATATGAACCTTCGACTAGTCATCTGTTCGAACTTCATGTTTCATGCTATGTGTTTGCTTGCAATAAGCTTTTTTGGTATGGTTGCGGCAGTTGACTAGTACAGGAGATGGGAAGGCCTACAAGCACTAGCAGTGATACTGGGAAGAGGGCCTACAGAGGGCACTGGAAGCCGGCAGAAGATGAGAAGCTCCAAAAACTCGTTGAACATTATGGTGCGCAGAATTGGAATTTTATTGCAGAGCGTCTTGAAGGAAGATCAGGTAACATATGAACGTTTAACTCATTGCTCGTGGTACTGCTGAAGCTGAAAGAGGTTGCTTGTCAAACTAATGCTGTCTTTGTAGGGAAAAGTTGCAGGTTGAGGTGGTACAACCAGCTTGATCCTAATATTAACAAGAATCCATTCACAGAAGAAGAGGAACGTAGGCTTCTTGCCGACCATCGTATTTATGGAAACAAATGGGCTCTTATAGCTCGTCGTTTTAAGGGTAGAACCGACAACGCAGTGAAGAACCACTACCACGTTGTCATGGCAAGAAGAAAAAGGGAAACCTTCACACCCCATGATCATACTAGTGACTCTAAGTTAGGGTCTCTACAGTTCCAAACTTATGAAAACATGGGAATCTTCTCCTCGAATTCATTAGGTTCTTTAAGTTTTAGACAACCTGCGAATACAACAGCTCCATTGAGTTTTGGCGTTTTTGGAGGAGGGAAAGATCATATGGGTTCAAGTACTTGTTCATCTGCTAGTAGGGGATTACATGGTCTGAACCAGTCTATTTCTCGTTGCAAAAATTTTTTTTGTTCTTTTTTTTTCTTTTTTTTGTTTCTGTCTTAGGTAATCTCTAATACCTCGTTTGTGACAGGAACCCCTAATGTCCGGAAGGTGGCTCGTCATTCGTTCGGATTCTTAAATTTTGCAGAGGATTATGAGAGTGAAGATACAACCAAGTTAGTGAGACTCGACGGCAACATGGTTGCATTCTGGAACTCCAAAAAAATGGCTTCTCGGAGAGAACAAGGAAATAGATCACCCGATCCCAAGGCTGTTCCCTTCATAGATTTTCTTGGAGTAGGAAGCTCTTAGTTACGGGAGCTCATCTCAACTAGTTTCTTTAATGTTTATAACCCTGCAATAATCGTTCCCCTTAGCTTTATGCACCCAATATATTAGGACTGAACTTAGTTTCAAATTAATTACATTGTATTTTCTACTTTTAAATTAATTACATTGTATTTTCTACTTTTTCCATGTCAATAAATGAGGCTTAAGGATCTTAAAGTATTGCACGTTGAACTGCAGTGGATATAATGTCCAACAGATTAAGATTTTTTTTTTTTTTTTTTTTTCTGTCAGTCATTGACGTTATTAGTCAAGCATAATGATTTTGACAAAAGCTATATGTTGCTCGGTTTCAAATCCTTCAGTTTCACATGAAAGCTAGTACAGCACCATGAATACACTGCTCGCAGGGATGTATGGTAATTGAACTTACCAATCACCAGCTTGTCTGTTAGTTGATATAACCAAACCCTTATTTGAGGATGCAGTTCTACTCCAGATTGAGGATGCAAAACCAACCATAGTTGAAAGAAAATGGAATAGGATCGATGTTGGAAACCTACGGTCACTAGAAAACACAAGAAGAAGATAGACGGAAAAAAAAATCTATGTTTTCTATTGAAAAAATTCCCTGATAATAACATGATCAAAATCAAAGAATATAAAACATTTACAAAAGGAGAATAAAATTTACAAAGGAATCAAAACATAATCAAATCAAGTTCCTAGTGGTGCCTGAAAGAAATTGAGAAGGGAAGGATTGTTGGAACCCTAGATTGGTCGAAATATTAGAAAAAGGGGAAAAGAATGGCAATGGAAAAATTCTATGCAATTCTATTGATAAAATTCCCAATTGATTACAATTGATACATTGTATCATTCATTTACACTTTACACTTGAACAAATAAGGAAAACAAAATTAATTACAAAGAAATCTATGCAAATCAAGCAAGAATTTTCGATCAATGTGATTTGGTAGAACTAGGGTTTTGCGGTAAAGGCGAGCATGAAGTTAGGTCACAATGTGGGTTACTAGTGGGTTGTGGATTGCTATGCAGGTTGGACTTGGGTCAGTCTTGGGTCAATCTTGAGTTGCTTTTCTTTGACATGCCCCGACAAGTTGAAGGGGCAAAATGAACCATAAGCTTGGAGTGAAGGAGCCAAAACTGTGTAAAAGATAAGCCTTTGGTGAAGATATCAATAAGTTGATCAACAATGGAGATGAACTACAAAAAAAGTTGACCACAAGCAAGATGCTCTTAAATAAAGTGAAAATCGATCTTAATATGCTTAGTGTAAGCATGAAAAACCAAGTTGGTAGTTAGGTAGAAAGTTGATAAATTATCACACTAGAGCGTGGGTGGTTAAAGAGGAAGAGCATGAAGATCATGAAGGAGATACTTAATCCACATGAGCTCAGCAGTAATGTTTGCCAAAGATTTATATTTCACCTCAGTGCTAGAGCGAGCAAATGTACGTTGCTTGTGGGAACTCCAAAAGATAAGATTATGACCAATGAAGACATAATAACCCCCAACATAGCAACATTCATCATGGTCACCAACCTAACCAACATTGGAGAAAGCATGAAGAATAGTGGAAGGGGTGCGGGTGAGGTGGAGCCCAAGGTAGGGGGTAGCAACAAGGTATCTTAGAATGTGCTTCACAGCTTACTAGTAAGGATAGGTCAAATGGTGAAGAAATTAACAGATAGTGTTAATAGTATAGGTGATGTCTTGTTGGGTAAGAGTAAGATACTGTAGGGCACCCACAATGTGACAATAAATGCTAGGATCATCCATGGGTTCATCATTCAAAAGAGAATGGGGCTTATCAATAGTACAAGAGTGGAGATTTTCTTGACACCAATCATCTTGGCCCGAGTAAGGATATCCTAGGAAAACTTGGCTTGATGTAAAAGAAGCTCATTGAATGAGGGTTAATCCTCGACACTAAGGAAGTAGTGAAGAGGATCAAGAAATTTAAGAGCAAATTCCTGTTGAAGCACCTGAAGAAGCTTGAAAAAGGGAGCCTAAGAAGAGTCAATGAGAATAATATTATCCACATAAACAAGAAGAATAATGTTATACCAAGGGGTGGGGTGAGTGAATAGGGATGTGTTAATAGCAAAGATGAGAAAACCAAGAGAGTTGAGGAGCAAGCTAAGGCGCTAATACCAACATGTAAAGCTTGCTTTAAGCCTTAAAGACAATGGTACAAGTGACACACATGAAAAGGCCGAGTATGGTCCACGAAATTTGGCGGTTGTTCTATGTAGACAATTTTAGTAAGATGATCATGAAGAAATGCATTAGAAACATCCAACTGGTGAATGGGCCACCCTTGAGAGTAGGCAAGAGAGATCACAGTGTGGGTCGTGGCAGGCTTGGCAACAAGACTAAAAGTTTTAGAGAGGTTGATGCCTTCCTATTGGTGAAAAACCTTGGCAACAAGGCGAGGCTTGTAGCGTATGAGAGAACCATTGAGATTTAGCTTGACCTTGTAAACCCATTTATAGCCAATGGGACAAGCACCAACAGGTAGAAAGACAAATGCCCAAATGCCATTACAAATCAAAGCAGTGTATTTAGTAGCCATAACATCCTGCTAGTGTGGGTCATGAACAACTTGAGTAAAGCAAGTACGCTTAGGGAACATTTAGAATATGCAATGGCTGCTGTACTAAAGGGGCTATTGCAAATGAGTGAGACTGCAACACTTAGAATATGCAATATTTGTAGGAGCTAATTTGTAAAGCCATGGTATTTTCAAAAGGACAGAAGTAGAGAAGCAAATATTAGTCTAATATATGACAATCACCAAATAAGAACTGAAAATCAATCGATGATATTATAGGTAAGACACCACATGGATGCAACACCCCTTTATTAAGTCCATATTGAATAGGGAAATAAATTTCATATGAGATGCATGCTATCTCTCCACTGTTTTCTATCTACATTGATATGCATGGATTGTATAACACTTCGCGCTACAAGAATAGAAGGCAAAGGCACATGATAGATTTAAGTAATTGAATGCGTCAAATTAAACATGTAATGACAATTACAAGCATAATCTAGAATTTTGTGCTTGACTAATGTGGCAAATTCAACCTAGATCTTCAGTTAAATATTTTACTTTTTGTTGATGATGCTAGATTATGTTTGTTTGGGAGGTTAGTAGTAATTTGAATGGTAATAATTGTTAAGATATTTATGATATTTTGACAATAACAACTAGAGTTTAAAATACAAGATATAAATGATTTCCTTAGGAGAAGCAGAATCATTCCCTGCTGACTAAAAGGTTCTGGATCATTTCCTTTGAATTGAGCATTGTTGCAATAGAAAGCTTCCAACTCCTACATGTAATGGCAATTCCAAAAAATAAACAGAAAGAAGAAGAAGAAGAAGAAGCTGGAAGCATAATGTCGTGCGATGGAACATTTTGATACTAACACTATGATTTTTTTAAAACAAAGAGAGAAATAAATAAAGGAAAACCTTCCTCTACCGGATTTCGGGTAGAGAAAGGGTTTTGCCAAAATTGGCAAAACTTTGACGTTGCTGAAAGAAGGACAATTGATAGCTTCAATTAGAATTTTTCAATTAGTTAACATCGATAAGATTCAGTCTGTGTTCTGTGCTTCAAATGCAAGGAAGAAGGGCTTGAATGAAGTAGTCATTATGATGAAAAATCATATGCCCATTTTCTGTTTAAGCTTTCTTCTTGTGCATTCAGTAGATTCTCTTGTTTATCATCTTGTAAGCTAAAATATTTCACTCTAATCTATTGAGTTACAAAATTGTAACGTTCAAATTAGATTGTTTCTAGTGTAAAATAACAACATGGGGAGGTAATCCTTAATGTTTTTAGGACACAGGAGGTACCTTACTGCTAGAGATTTTTTGAGAGAAATTGTCCTATAGGTTTGGGGACTGTGATCCTTGTTTAATTAATTGTGAATTGATTAGCAGAAAGGAGAATCTAATTATTTTCCAATGGGAAAATTGGTGTAGATGTCAATAAGTTTGAACAGAACCACTCAATTTATTGTGTATTTTATATTCCTCTTTTCCTTTTAAATTGATGCAAGTTGTTTAATTATATTAACTGCTGAAGCGACCAATAGAGCATATTTTGATGATACTTCGCCACGTAAGGGTTTGGGAAAAGTATAGTGCGGGCGGGTTCACAACCTGCATGGAGAATTTGGGGTCAATTCAGATCATGGCTTTAGAGTGGATATAACATATCTGTCGGTGATTGACATATGACGTGGCAGAAAACGGCCCGATAGTACGGTATGTGAAGTAGACTACACCACAGAGAATTGCAACCTGGAGTCTCCGGTTCCGCAGATGTAGCTGCCACCCAAGGAAGAAAGGTTCTGCCATTCTAGATAGCGGCACACAGCCCTAAGTCGCCTCCTATCTCCACACGCCTCTCCGGCCCTATGACAACGTATTCGTCATACGCATAAAAATACCCTAACTGCTGCCAATCCCTCCCACTCCTCTCTGAACCCTTATCCGAGGCGCCGTTGTATCTGAATGCGTGACCACCATCGTCGCCATTATCTCCTGGCGTCATGTATATAACGGCCTCGTCCTCGTCCTCATCGATCCTCAGGGCCGCTTCTTCTTCTCTTAGAGCGAGGTTCTTTTCACCCTCGCTTTCCCGCACTGTCTGCGCTTCTTCGCCTACCCCGACCCCCCGATCACTCAGCTTGTAAAAGATGATACTGATAGTGATGAAGATAAGAGGTCCGCCGGCAAAATTATAGGTATTTTAATGTCAAATTCAAGTCTTCGTAATTTTTCCAGTGATTTTTGATCGAATTCCTTTACTTTTTTTTTTAATGAACTTTTAGATCCATACATTTAGATGCATGTATTGACTCCAAATTAACTTCTAAATGTGGTTCTGTGTTTTTCTTGGACTTATCTCTGGTCAAAGGCAGAACACAAATGAGATAATACAGAACGTCCACCTCGGAGACAGTTGACGAGTCGCAAGTCGAATTCAGTGTATCATGTCCAACTCAAATCTAAGAAGTTATTTATGACTATGATCAGAACTCGTATAATACCATTAAAGGGAAAAGAAAAAAAAAACTGACATAAAATTGACATAGCAACTTAGGCAACAATGAGACCCAGGTTTACCCATTTAACCTTAACCCGGCACCTATAGGTCGCAATTGGGAGGATGTTTTTAAAATTGTAAGTAAATATGGCGTTTAAGGACAGGGGGGACCTCAACCGACTGAGAGGAATCCACGTATGCTTTTATTTCAGCTGAACTATTTATCTTCCTACTTGGCGTTTGCGGCTAAGTCTGTATGTACCCACCACAGGGAGGAGGCGTCATAAACCCTAGCGATTGTGCAAAACCCTATCCCCTTCTCTCCTAAACCCCCCCTTTCTTTCTCTCTTTCTCTCTCTCGTCCTCTCCTCACTTCGCATTTAAATGTGAAATCCCACTCTCGCAGTCCTTTCACTCGGTGTCACGGATTCTTTCCCCCATTCTTAGCGATCCTTCTGATGGACTCGTCTTTAATGCTTGTAGCTCTGTTTTCTCAAACACTCACCGGAGGGGCTATGTGACTGTGTTTGAATGAGCTGAGAAGTTTAGCTTTGTGTTCTGTGACTTTCTTGGTTCTTTTCTCTCTCTTTTTTTTTCTCTCTCTTTTTCTAGTGAGCGTTTTTGCGGGTTTCGGATCTGAACCTCTTTTGCATTACGTGTTTGTTTTCTCGTAATTCTGGGGAGAGTAGTACTTTTGATGAGTAAGGATGGAGAATTTGAGGCAAAAGAGGTCCAAGATTGGAAGCATTGCTGATCGGAGCTCCGGCGAAAGGTTTTTCTCGACGGAAAGACCGCACCGAGGAGGTCAGATCCATTTTCTTTTGGATGGTTATTTGATTTGCTTTCACTTTCTTTGATCGCCGGGAAAACCAAGCAAGAAAGCAACCAGTTCGAAATTAAAATTTATTTATTTTTTCAACTTTTTCTTGTTCTGCATTGTGTGAAACTTTGCTAATGTCTCAATCGATGATGAACATTCAACCGGTAAAGACAAAGATGAAATTGATAATCTCTGACAACGAGACCCTGTTCTTTGAGTGTGTGCACGCGTAAAATTCATCATAAAATGGTATCCGAGGATGAGATTTGCCTTTATTGGACAGTTGATATGGGTTTCTTTTGTACCTGATATTTACAGTTCGAATTGATTGTATTGAGCTATGTTGAACTATGACATGCTAAGTATGTTTAAGCCCGTATTTAAATCTGAATGATTAGTCTGGCGTAAAGCTGCCCACTTTCTCATGGGGTAAGGTTTAAAGGATTTTTGTACACCCCTAGCTTCCATAAAGTGCTGTAGATTTGTCAACTAAACCTTGGGTTATCCCGTTAAAGAAAAAAAAAAAAAGAAAAAGAAAAATTGTTAGGTTTAGTTTGTTTAGGAAATGTAGAATTACCAAGAGCAGCTTTCAGTTTGACAAGTGTGTACATGTATAACTAGTTTTAATGTTGTGTGGGTGATCAATGAAGAGAATATTATGCCTTGGAGGTGCCTTTTAGATAGTAAGGTCAGCTTCATGAGACTTCTGTAATTGGATTGATGAACTGTTGGTATCTGAGAAATACAGGACATAACCTAAAGCTGAAAATGGAGCGAGTGACTTTTGATCAGTTTATGCTGCTCCTTAGGTGTACTAATCCACTGGCCAAAGGGAGTTCGAGAGTATTTTGGGCACAAATGCTCTGACATTCATGTTTATGCAGATTTTAGGTTTATTGAAGTGCAGCTTGCAGCTGTTATCCGTGAATATTGTGTACTCAAGTTGATTGAGAATGTTGATACTGCTGTTACTGAAGAATGGTGCAGTCAATTGGCTTATGTTGTACAAACCAATTGGCACTGCTAATGTTAGGATTCTTAAATTTTATATGGATTTGAAAATTCAATTGGGTATATGACGAATCTGAAAGCATAAATCCTGCTACTGAGTTTATTGACTAGAGAGATTCGGATAAAGTAGGATTTTTAAGTATCTGATCAACAAGACCATTGGGAACTGTGAACTCAATCAAGGTTTGAGTTGGATGCCTCCTTTTTAATAATTATAAGAAGACTGAATACTTGATTTTCTTGTTCATTTTCATCTCCCATAGATTCTGTCAAAGAAAGAGATGATACGCCAATCCATCTTGAACTTCATGTGATTATTACCAAACATGAACTTTTCGTTTGATTGGACTTTGTCCTTGTTTCTGACCAATTTTTTCTGATCACACCAAAATAAAAGTTTTTGTTAAAAGGATGTATATAGTAGCAAATGGTAATTATCTGATTAAATTTGCTGTATGCACATTTGCCTGTTTTTGAATGGTTTGTCTTTCTTCATTGGTTAATAGTTCTTTAATTGCACTTTGTTTTGCAGATAATCTGATGCTGATTTTGAGCTAGTATCTCTATTTATTAGTTGGTAGCAATTTATAGAAAATGGCTATTGTAGAATCCATACTTGATCTCCCAGTGCAAGATCCACCAGAAGAGGAGTTCTGTGCGGTGGATTTGACCTGGACAAAGTTTCGTACTCCTGAACGAGAAGATGATGTTGCCCTGATTCCTTATGAACGTGTTGATGCATTTATAATTGGTGAATGCTCTAACGTAGAATGCCCAACTCGGTTCCATATTGAGAGGGGAAGAAAACGAACTTTGGGAAGCTTGAAGGAGTACAAGGATGATGAATATTTGGAATATAGGCTGTAAGTTATTGTGTGGGTTGGAAACTTCATCTCCTCTTTTGTCTTTTAATTATTTACTTTTTGGTTAATGGTAGAATTCCTTTCTTGCAATGTCCTTTACACTATGTGACCCTGACAAGTCAATTCTCTTGATGGTTTAAAGCCTTCAAGAGTATGAGCAGTTTCTGGATCTGGCGTGAAATTTTTTTCAAGATTTAAGTTGTACAAAACACAGAGAACTGGCCACAGCAACCTTGTTTTTGTGTGTGTGTCAGTTCTCTTGATGGTTTAAAGCCTTCAAGAGTGTGAGCCGTTTCTGGATCTGGCATGAATTTTTCAAGAGTTAGGTGGTGCAAAGCACAGAGAAGTGGCACCAACAACCTTGTTTTTGTGTGTGTGTGAGTGAGAGAGAGTTTTGAGCCATGAGAGGGTCTAGATGGATAAAAAAGTGAGCGATATAGACAAACTATTGTTCATTGACACAAAGCTTACTTAACTCTTATCTTGAATTTTCTTATTGTGATTCGTGCAGGTACTGGTGCTCTTTTGGTCCTGAAAACTATGGGGAAGGTGGAGGTGTATTGCCTAGCCGGAGATATCGACTTAACACCCGCAATCGTGCTGCTAGACCTCAGTCCATGCGGGGCTGCACATGCCATTTTGTGGTGAAGCGCCTGTATGCTCGTCCATCACTTGCACTTCTTATTTATAACTACAGTGACAGGCGACATGTAAACAAGTCTGGCTTTGTCTGTCATGGGCCACTTGACAGAGATGCTATTGGCCCTGGTGCCAAGAAAATACCATATATCTGCAATGAGATTCAACAGCAGACGATGTCTATGATTTATCTTGGCATTCCTGAAGAAAATGTGCTAGAGAAACATATAGAAGGCATTCAACGGTACTGTGGTTCAAATGCAAAAGTTAATAGTCTTGCTTCTCAGTATGTCCACAAACTTGGAATGATTATAAAACGATCTACCCATGAGCTGGATCTAGATGATCAAGCTAGCATCCGGATGTGGGCTGAGCGCAATAAAAAATCAATTTTCTTTTATCAAGATACCTCAGAAGCAGATCCTTTCATTTTAGGCATTCAAACGGAATGGCAACTGCAACAAATGATCCGTTTTGGCCATCGCAGTCTCATGGCTGCTGACTCAACATTTGGCATAAAAAGACTTAAGGTATTTAATTCATTGATCCTCATTCACACTAGCTTTAGAAGAGTTGGTTGAGAGGACATTTATGCCATTTCATTATTTGTTGAATTGCAGTACCCCTTGTGCACACTTCTCGTGTTTGATTCAAGGCAGCATGCCCTTCCTGTTGCATGGGTTATCACACGCAGCTTTGCAAAGCCAGACATGACTAAATGGATGAAAGCTCTACTTGGCCGAGCTCGTAGTCTTGAGGCTGGGTGGAAGATCAATGGATTTTTGATTGATGATGCAGCAGCAGAAACTGATCCCATAAGGCAAGAATGACTTGCTCTTACATTCTCTTTCGAAACAAAAATGTTCAGAATTAGAATGGTGTAATTTACAGATACTGTTGGCCTTTTCTCCAGGGATATATTCTGCTGTCCTGTTCTTTTTTCCCTCTGGCGTGTTCGTAGATCATGGCTAAGGAATATTGTCAAGAGATGCAACAACATTGAAGTCCAGCGTGAAATTTTTAAACGGCTGGGGAAGATAGTGTACAGCATTTGGGATGGAGTTGACAATCTTGTTGCCTTGGAAGAACTAGCCCAGGATTTTGTTGATCAAACTACTTTTATGGAATATTTCAAGGCTTCTTGGGTGCCTAAAATTGGTTCGATTTCTCTCTCTAGGACTTATAAATGCACATGCAAAGACATTTATACTGATGATACAAGACACTTTACATGTAAAATTGCCTTGGAATTTTTTGTATCCAACCTTGCTTGCTCTTTCTTGTGCAGAAATGTGGCTTTCAACAATCAGAACTGTTCCACTTGCTAGTCAGGAGGCATCTGGTGCCATAGAAGCCTACCATGTGAAGCTTAAAGCCAAACTGTTTGATGATACACATCTTGGTGCACTTCAGAGGGTTGACTGGCTAGTGCACAAGCTGACTACTGAGCTGCATTCAAGCTACTGGCTTGATCGCTATGCGGATGAAAGTGATTCTTTTCTAAGCGTAAAGGAGGACTATATTGCTTCAACATCATGGCATAGGGCACTACAGATTCCTGATTCTGCTGTTACCTTGGATGATCAGAACCAGCTCTTTGCCAAGGTTTTGAGTCAGAGAGATAGCGATCTAACTCGTCTAGTGTGGAATCCTGGAACTGAATTTGCATTCTGTGATTGTGCATGGTCAATGCAAGGAAACCTTTGCAAGCATGTAATCAAGGTCAATATGATGTGCAGAAATTACAAAAGTTATCAACCTTCCATGTCTTTTCAGTCATTTAAAGAGATACTGATGAATCTATGGAGAAAACCCATGGATGATTCAGTTTCACTAGATCTGTCTATGGCCTGGACTCACCACATGCTTGATCAAATTCAGAAACTTGTTGAACTGACAAGTGCTAATGATATTGGGACTGTGGTAAATAATCTGCCATTGAAGTGGGTTTCAAAGAAGGGCAGAACATATGTTGGCAAGCCATCATCCGCTTTGCCTCTTCCATCTAGTTCTAAAGGTATGAAGACTCTTTCTGCTCGGAAGAATCAGAAGCGGAAAAGATTGTCAAGGTTAAGGTAAATTGCAAGAGTGGATGGATACAGGGTTTCTTCTGGGGTAGTTCTGATTGAAGCAAACTAGATTTAACTTCACAGTTTTCTTTATCTTCAAATTGTTTGAAGTCCTGATTACTTGAACTCCATTACTGGTGGAGTTAAGCTTTTACCTCCATCATAACCTAGGATGATATATGCTCTGCATTATCAAAGAGGACGAACGGATTGGCAGAATGAAAGATGACATGAGCTAAATGAAAGATTTATTTAATTTGACAGTGTTGCACATTCATGATGGAGTGCATTTCAAGGACACCTTTCCGAACAAGTCATCTGTACAAAGATTTTCATTGGACTTAGTAGGTATACTTCATCTTGTGTCACATTCCTTAAATCCCTATCCATTGTAATTACATTTTTTTGTGCTGTTTTTCTCCTCGGATACCTTGAAGTGTATGTATGCTTTGAGAGAGTACAATGCTGAAAATCCTTATTAACATATTTGTATTTATTATCTTCATTTTCGTAGATCTACGTAAGACATGTATATTTTTTGGTTGTCAGATACGATTATTTGCATGCAGATTAGTTGTAAGCGACTCTCAAGTTAGAAGAGTTAAACGTTTTGGTCTCTTCCTGGAAGATGAAATTGACCGTGGAGAATATTCACCGGAGCTGGACATTGATGCATATCAGTCTTGACGGATTGAGTAACCGGCTGGTTGAGGGGAACAATTTTGACTAGTTATTGGTCTGCCTCTCAACTCAGCTTAATTTTCACATGTTTTTGGACATTTCAAGTGAAGCAATTATGAAGGTCTACGAAAAGGTTTAAGATGAATATATATGATGCTGCTTCTAATGTTCTAGTGGTATGACCACCTTCTTAGTTGACGCAACGTCTTACGCGAATTTTACCATTGAGAGAGCTATTCCACTTTTTTTTTTTTTTTTTTTTTTGGGTGCAGAAAATGCAGAAGCTTTACATTCAGTTGTTGGGTGTTTATACTGTTTTATGGGTCATGGGTGCACTCTAATTTAATCCAGAATTAATCGTTAGTTGAACATGGAATCATTAGTAGTTTGTTGGCAAAAGTAAATACATGTTGGAAAAGTCACTTGACACCACCCTCTCATTTAAAAAAAAGCGTCGATACACCATCCATACACAAACTTGTATATAACAATATTTTTGAATTAACACAACATGCATAAACTGAGTATCTTTCCAAATGTCACTTGAAAAAAAGAAGAAGATATAATCAAAAGAAAAGAACTAAATGTAAAATGAATCAATGGTGATTTAAAAATCTCATGCTTTAAAAACTTAAGTTGAATTTTCATTCTCTTTTTGACACTTCTAGGAAAGGGAAAGGCTTCACTTAAAAGTTTTTTTTTTTTTTTTTCCATTAGGATGCTAATTGAAGCTTTATCAAAACACTAAAATTGTTCCTCAACAAATTTCATAAAATATTGGGTTGTAGCACGTCTAAGTTTGAGATTTTATTAACACCAAACTTAGACAATTAAAATCCTTTTCACCCTTCATGCTTGACAATCTCTTAAAAAGCATCTGATTTTGTGGGAGCAGCCACAAGTTTTGCACAAATGACCAATACTTGGGTTATTGATTCTCATTTCCCTTATCTAAACAGAGAGATGCCAAGCACAAAGTTTGATTCCCAAGTGGGACCAAAATTGGAGGTCACCACAGAAATTGGATGCCTAAAATAGCAAGAAGAGCATCGTTTGCCAATAGGAGTGAGGAAATCTCACCTTATCCACACTCCCACCACAATCTCCAATTGCATTCATTATCACATTGCACTTTATCCAATATCCACTTATCCCAAATACACACGCTACCAATTTAGAAAGAAAACTGAATATTGTTTTCCTATTGCACCCAGAGTTGCAGCAATGGCAGCCATGAATTCTAGCGTTTTGGCCTGTAACTATGCCATCTTGGGCGCTGGATCGTCCGAGCTTAATACAAAGCTTGCTTCGGTGCCTTCTGTTGCAACCCCAGTTGCGCCTGGTCATAAGTTGCCCGTCATAAGGGCGCAACAGGCTAGAGTTTCCGAAGCAAAAGAATCCAGAGGAAGTGAAGGAAGAAGGGCTGCTCTGCTTTCCCTGTCCGCCGCTCTTTTCGCAACTGCTGCTGCTGCCGCCAATTCCTCTGCCAACGCCGGGGTCATTGAAGAATACCTTGAAAGGAGTAAAGCTAACAAGGTTCGCTATGTTGCTTGGTTATGCACTTAATGCTCGGTCATATTTGGTTTCTGAACTGGGACTTAAACTAAGATTGAACGTTGTAATAGGAGCTGAATGACAAGAAGAGGAGGGCGACAAGTGGTGCAAACTTTGCGCGCGCTTACACAGTTGAATTTGGCACTTGCAAGTTCCCTGAGAACTTCACCGGCTGCCAAGATCTTGCCAAGCAAAAGGTTTGATCCTGTAATTGAAATCGGAGTCATTAATTTCTTGGTTTGTTTCCCCATTGGATTTTGTTTGACTGGTTCTCCTTGATTGATTGTGGGATGCTGCAGAAAGTGCCATTTATTAGTGACGACTTGGAGTTGGAATGCGAAGGGAAGGAAAAATACAAGTGTGGTTCCAATGTTTTCTGGAAATGGTAAAAAGGGTCGTCCTTTTCTTTCTCCTTGTAATTTCCTCCAACTTGTACCTAAATTTCCATTGAAGAAACTCTACATCAGTATGTTTTGCAATCTTCTTTCTCAAGTTCAGCTTTCCTTCTGAACACCCAAAGCTTGTTTTCATAGACTAGAAACTAAAGTAATTGTGTTCTTCAACCCCAAGAGCCTGCGATGGTAATATGATTTTCTTTCTTTTAATAAAATGTAATCATATGATCATTCAAACAAGATAAAAGTAATTGAACATGATCATTCAACAAACTTATAAAATAAAAGTGACTGCTTTTATTTACTTGCGATTGACCAACATTTATTCTGATTAGGTTAGTAACTTTGAAAATGATTTAATGATCGCCTCTTCTCTTTTTATTTTATAATTGAAAATAATAAATTAATATTCATTCTGAAAGTATCCTATAAGAATACTGAGATAAGTTATTTAAAGAATACGTTGTCTAATTTTTCGATTAAGTGATTTGTGGCATGTGTTTCAAAAATTATATTGTTTCTTAAATGTCTTATTAAAAATGTGTCTCTGTATTTTAAAACAAAAGATCTTTCTGGAAGCTTAACAAACAGTTTTTTTTTTTTTTTTTGATAAAATCATTCTTCTTTTCCCCCCTAAAAACTCCTTGTGTTCAATAAATCCAATATTAAATAGGTACGAATATTTAATTTATTCTTCAGCCAGAAATATGTTTTTCGTATGGTCAGAAGCACATCAAAGACGGCAAATTTCAAATAATAACAAGAACTTTTGCATCAATGAAATGAATAACAATTTCCATTACATTTCACTATGGATCTCTATAAATGCTTAGCATCTCTCTCTCTCTCTCTCAAGGTCGATTGTGTAATGTAAGTAATTAACAAAAGAACATTTAAGGATTCAAAGAAAAAATTTGCAACTGTAACTCAACCTATAGAATCCAGAGATCATCAGTAAAACCTGTCACGACAAGCAAGTTCCAAATTCACAAGGAAATTGCTTTTCTATTAGAATTGATGACTGATATCCGACCCGTGGTGCTCAGCAAGATTATAGACACGCCGGTCCATGTCAAGGACATAAATTCATTTGAACTGCACAAGCTGAATCCTGAAAAGCCCACGATGTGTGCCCTGATTCAACTCTCCCATAGCGGGATCGACCGTGCGAAGTAGTTTTCAAGAGAACCCCTTCACTTCTGACTTCTAATTTTGAGATGTCAATTCTGATTTTTCTCAACACCCAGTCCTTGATTTGTCCAAAGAAGCTATAAGTTGTGTGAACACCAGGAGGAAGACCCATTATCTTGCAACTCTGGACATGGCCTTGGATACACCTTTCTGGCAAATCCCGAAACAGATTCACAATGCCATGTTGCTGAGGGAGATAAGCCAACCAGATTGACATTTGTTAAGCATATCTCTTGAAATGACGCACCCTTAATGCCCTCCAACAGAGGTGCTTTCGTTGAATTTAAACTAACCACGTTACTTATGAAAATACCCTTTACTTTTGGTAGAGCTTTTGGATCCCATCCTTCGTCGGGATGGTCATTTGAGCCCCTACTGAACCTTATGGGTATCTTGACTCTCTCCAGAGTGATGTTACTAAAACTAATATTTGCTATATATCCCCCTCTACCTGTGTCTGATTTTATACGCAACCCAGCTGCCGAATCCCAGACATGTAAATCCTCGACAGTTACGTTTGATATCCCACCAGACATCTCACTCCCAATTCCAACCCCAGAACAGGTAGGGGTAGTGCCTGAGACTCTTCTGACAATAATGTTAGAGCTTGGACGGGACATGGCCATTCCATATTGGTCCCACCCACTCTTCACTGCCACAAGATCATCCCCGCTCTCTATATAACAGTCTTCAATACACACATTGATGCTCGAGTCTGCATAGTTGTATCAGAAATTAAAGCTCTTCATCTTGGGTTTTCTTTCTTCGATGGCACTGGGCAACAAGAGATTTAAAGCAATGCAGAGTACGCAGAATGCGAGAAGAGGAATCTTTTAATATACCTGGGTCTATACCATCAGTATTTGGTGCGTTGAGAGGAGCCAAAATTGTCATGTCTTTGATAACAACATTACTGAAACAAATACAAGGTAAATAGTAAGTCCAACTAAAGAGTAGCATACCAGGGAAGAAACCAAAGTGATATAATCTAATCCATTGAGATTATGTTAGTTATTTGAATTCTACTCAATGTAGAATCAAACCAACACACCTTTTATCCTTTTGGCCTAAGGGAATTGGATCTTATGTTAATATCAGAGTTAGATTTTACATAAGAATTAAAAGCATATAAAATCAACAAGATAAAAATAACTGGGGCAGGAAATTGAACCTGCAGTAAACAGGATGAATGGTCCAAAATGGAGAATTAAGAAAAGTTAGATTTGAGATGAGTATGTTGTTAGAGTTCATTAGCTCAACAAGGTGGCCTCGAGTATGTTCCAATGTTCTATTCCACCATAGGTCCCACCACATCTTCCCTTGGCCATCAATCGATCCGTTATGTCCTGCGAGATAAAATAGACCAGATACCTTTAAATGTCAGATGGAGACATCAGATACAATGTCTACACGCACTAATAATATACATATAAGATCATTCAGATAATTCTTCATACTGTATGATTTGACGTGAAACCTAGCACTAGTATTTGACAAACAATCTTTAAATAAGAAAATAAGTTACATTAGAAAGGAAAAAAAAAAAAATGAGATGATGCCTCAGATCCTCCTTCCCTCCCCTAAAATATACGATCCTGATAAAAAGAAGAAAGCAATGTGCAATAATAAAAAAGAATCATTTGAATAAGAGTGACCTCTACTGCAAAGTTCTGCTGTTTCCACTACTATTTTTGATTCATATTATTACAGAAAAGTGCCGCTTGCTTAGCTGTTTCCGGGAAAGTTATGATGCATAGCGTGCTCTCTAATATCATAAAGAAGCGACAACATAATGACTTGGAAATAGCATCCACACAAAAGATTAAATGTGCGTGTTAAATAAATATGACATTATCTGCTTGATAAATCCTTCTAACTTAAAAAAATGACTTATTTTGTTCCCCACCGCACTCAGAATAAGACCTACTTCTTACCCATGCATGACATGAAATTAAGATAAGTATCTTCTAGGAAAAGGTCCCCTTCCATTTTTATACATACTTTCAGTGTCACTAATGACACTGGAATAATAAAAGTGAGCATCAAAAGAAAAGAAAAAAAAAAAGTGGGTTATGGTACCTGTAATGACAACATTAGTGAGACCATCTCCATGTAGAAGGCTTATGTGTCTTCCTCCTAATCTCTCTCTCCCTCTTCCATAAGAAGGCAGTGGCTCTATAATTGGCCATTCTTCTGGGTCCTACAAACATTTTAGAACGAAATAAAGAGACAAAGAAAAGGGATAACTTAGCGAACGCATATTACACACACAAACGGGTACTGACTGAAGTTATGGCCCCCCGCTTAAATCATAAAAAAAAAAAGTACTGTCCGAAAGTTCATATAAATGAGAGAGGAAGCCAGCTCTTAGGTGATAATTACACACGCAAACGGCACTTGACTCGGAACAAATTGAAACGGGCACGAAATTTCCGTCCGCTACTTTAGCTCAACGTTTCAAACTTTCGTACACCTTTTCCATTCAAAACCCGAATGAACACGACAACCAAGACAGGCTTTCCCTAGTCACGGCCTTACTCGGTAAAAGGTGAACCCACCTTTGCAAGAACGTCAAAGATAATACAATTTGATCGATATTTGCAATTAAATAATTCAGACTCTGCTCTATGGTAATAAGAATATAAGAATGAATTCTGATATTAAATAATTTTTTTTTTAACGTACCTGGGAGCCAATAATTACAGCGCCTTCTTGAAGAAAGAGGGTGAAATTACTGGTGAGGTTAAAGCTGCCAGTGAGCCACCTCCCCCGGGGCACGTTCAGCTGGGATCCCCCTTTCTCGCCGAAACCCTGCATGGACCTAAGCGCCCTCCGAAAGGCTTCTGTGTTGGACGTTTTCCCGTCGCCAACTCCTCCGAACTCCGTGATCGAAACCACCACCTTTCTCCTCGGCAGGTCCCCGAAAAACCAAACGCATGTTCTGGGCTCATCCGCTACCTCACCGGGTTCGGCCAACCCGGATATCAACTGCGCCGGGAAAAAGGGTCCCGTTGAGAATTGGACGGAGAGGATGGCCAGGAACGTGAACAACAGAATCAGAGGCACCCATGCGGGTCTGATAAAATTGCCCGTGAGTACATCCGAGAACGGTTTTTCGGAGTTCATCTTTTGCATGCAGCACCGGAACTCCCGAATACAGATAAAAACAGAGAAACTAACCAATGGAATATCTAGAAGGGATGGATATACAGAGATGTGCGTGAACTGGCGGTGAATACAACAGTGCGTGGCGAACACGGGGGTCAGGATTACAGGAAGACGGTGTAAAGAACGTGGGCGTGGAGATGTACGGAGATGTCGAAGGTTGGTGCGTGCTGCGCGTGACGGCCGAATTGGAGCGTGTAAGAAAGCGTGGGGTCCGGATCGAAAAAGTTCAACGTTTGTCCTGGTTCATTATCGCATACGGACAAGACCATTTTCTAGGAGAGACTCGGCCGGCTAGACTACGAAATATGGTTTGACTTGCGTGCTTTGACGCAACGTGTCAGAGGATGCACGCATGATGGGAGAGAATCGACGCGATTTGGATTGCTTATTGGTCGATGTGGTGGGCAGGAAACGCCATTCACGGGGATCTATGGGAATCCACGGACTTTTTTATTCACTTTTGTCGAAAGGGTTTTGATAAGATGTCCCAAGCGGTGGATCATGAATTGCTTGAATGAAGGACCGCGTGGACTTGGTACTGGTTTTTGTCCGATCTCGATCTGGAAACGGGCGGTCTCTACGACACTTGATTTGATTGGTACTCAATATGGTTTTCGTACAAGTCTTAATGCAAAAATTTAATTAATCGTAACGCGTTATATTGGACCTTGTTTGGTGGACTACTTGCTGATTATTTCAAATTTAAAACTAAGTGCAGAAACATAACCTATTGGGCCCAAAGGCCATAATATTTTGACCGTGGGCCTCCGTGTGGGACGGGGGTGCCTGGTCAAAGTTGGGCTGCCTTTACGTTGTCTTCTTTGACGGGGATGTTGGAAATTATACAAAAGAGAGTAATAATTAAAGCTTTCCTCAATATAAAGTTTCCTTGCTGGCAATTTCCTTGAAGACCAAGTTCAGTCGTCTGTAGGATCTCGGCAGCTTATAAAGCTTACCTTCTTCTTCCTCTTTCTTTGTAGACGAGAAAAAAAGAGACCATGGACAGAGGACAAGAAGAACTGCGGGTTCTTGGTTTCTTTGGGATCTTTAAGGAGTCCTTTAAGATTGTCTTTTCATGGAAAAAAATCTTCAGCCAAATCACTCTAGCTCTTATTCTCCCCTTCTGCTTTATCTACCTTTTTCACATTCAAATCTCCGAGCTTCTTTCCGGCAAGATAAACAGGGCCCGTAACAGGGTCTACTTTTGGCTCTTCGAAGCTGTGTATTTCATCTTCCTTCTCATCCTCTCCCTTGTTTCCACCTCCGCAGTTGTTTACACCATCGCATCCATATACACCGCAAAGGAGGCGACTTTCAAGAAGGTCATAGGCGTTACCCCAAGGGTCTGGAAGAGACTTATGGTCACTTTCTTATGGATTTTCCTTGTTCTTTTCGTCTATGAAGTCATTGCTGCAGTACTATTTTACTTGTGGGCACGCTTCTGCGGATTCTCTAATGTTGGACTTGGGATTTTCGTTGTTCTCGTGATCTTATACTTGATTGGGCTTATATATATATGCGTCGTTTGGCAACTGGCAAGTGTTCTATCAGTCTTAGAAGATGCCAAAGGGATTAAAGCCACGAACAAGAGCAAGGCCTTGCTAAAGGGAAAGATGGGTGTTGCAGTTGGCGTCTTTTTGACGCTAACTTTTTGTTTAAGTGGAGTTCAGGTATTATTTGAGATGGCAGTTGTGCAGAATTGGGAAGGAAACAAGGGAATCAGCATCCCAGTTGCAATTCTTTGCCTGTTGTTGCTATGCATAGTGTTTCTCTTTGGCTTTGTTACCGAAACTGTTCTGTACTTCGTCTGCAAATCACATCACAATGAAGATATCGAGAGGTCCTCATTAGCCGATCATCTTGAGGTCTATCATGGAAATTATGTTCGTTTGAGGCCCAAGGGTGTCCAAATGGGTGAAGTTAATGTCTAGCTGTCCCTGTTCCAGTGATGCAAATGCTTGTGAAATAGTTGTTATAGAATTTGGAGCTTTAAAAGTAAGATTATGTCTCAAGGGTTAGGATTTCCCTCATATCGCAGATATGTTTTTCTTGTTTGCAGTGAAAGTATCATTGATGTTCAATACGGTGAGCTGGTTTTTCACATTATTCTCTGTACCATGTTTCTTCTTGTCTCTTCCACCCGATTTTCTACCCACTGCTTCATTGACATGAAATTTAATCGATGAATGACAACAAAAGTAATCTGCGAATTAGACATGTTCACCCAATTGTCTTCAAGAAACAAAAGAACATTTAGAAATGTTCCCTCTTCTGCTCCCGAAATAAGAATAAGACCGAAGACAAAACAATAAAAAGGTCTTTCTTCAAACTCCTTTCCTCTTCCAAACCTCTCTTTACCGCCGTTGAAGATGGTGAAGCCTACCAAGAGAAGCCGCTGATGGAAGGTAAAGGTAGATAGATACCATTCTTCGATTTGACAGGCGCTGATCTGATGTGGGTCCATGGCTGGTGGTGTGCCTAAGCCTTGGAGTCTCCGTTGGGCAATTAAGGGGATAGATTTAGGCAGGCTTATAAGAGTGAGTTCCTCACCTAGCAAACCAATTTTCAGGGATGAGTTCTCCCACGCCCTGAAACACATCAATTGGCATCAGAGCTACCCTTTGGGCCCGTTGCAGTCAGGTGCCCGTATTGGTTGCGACTAGGGTCTCTTATGGCTACTTGCAAGTTTGCTTAGCGGACGAAGGTAAAATTACAACATATTTTTTGTGGGTAAAAGTCAACAAGAAAAGGACCTACAACGACGAAGAGAAGTAAAACTATTTTTGGTTCTCTTATTTCAAAGCCAATAATGGTATTACTATTATTTTGATATGGGTTGGATATCTTACTTTGTTGAGCTTTTTAATGATAGTTTTAATGATAATGTTAGGATTGATGAATCTTTATGGAAGGTGTTTTCACCTAATAAGGATTTAGTTGCAGAGCTTCCTTAATTAAATTTTTTGAAATTAACTTATTTTTACATATACTAAATTGATTGTAATTGTTACCATTAAATTGACTGTAATTGTTACCATTTGGATAAGGAAATTACAAAACCCTATCTAATAAATTTGCAAGTTGAAGGACAATTTTTGATTGTATGCTTTTACTCGAGAATGTTATGTTTCAATGATTTAAGATTGAATTTATGAGTGTCACTTAAAAAGTGTTTGATACCAAAAGCTAATTCATTTGGTTGAGGCAAAGGAGGAATTGAATATAACCAAAACACATACAAGCACATAAGTGCACACACGCACATAAATATATCTTTAGAAGTGGCCAACATCTATTCTTGCTTAGCAAACAACCTTTGCCTTTTACCTTGACTCCCTTCCCTCCTCTCCCCCCCCCCCCCCCCCCCTCTAAGTCCCCCCTAAATACCCAAAATCATTACTTTTTAAAGATCTATAAAGGAATAGGGAAGTCAAACACTACAACGTGTCTCAAGAAGAACCTAATTTTAAGAAAAGAAGATATAGACAATACAAGTTGCACTATAAAATTCTTGCTAAAGTAGACATTAACACTACAAGTTGCACCATACAATTCTTGCTAAAGTGGACATTTGACTTTTATGATTACTACCAACTTTGACCATTTCTCTTTCAATTCAACATGAAAGAGTAGTGTTCACATCTTTTAAGTGACAGACAAGAAGATGTGATATAAAATGCCTATTTCTAGAGTTTCATGTTTCATATATTGTTTTCTCATTTTTCAAGAACAATCAAATGTTTAAACTTTATGATCCAATGATTGAAAGTAAAAAAAATAATAAATTGTCCTTGTTTCATACCATATGTATAATAAAGAAATTTGTTAATTTTTTTGGCACTTCTTCAAAATTTGATCTTCCTAATAATTAGAACAAGTTGCTCTTATAGAAACAATATATAAGGGAAACAAGTTCCTCGAAAAGAATAATGAATTAATTGTCTATTCAAAAGTGCAACGATTCAATATGAAATGATGCACTTTATCTTTTATATTTCAGCACAATGCTCTTTTTATTTTTTAGTGACCTTATTTTGTACCTTTTTAAGCCTTTAGAAGCTTATTCAACCTCATTTGCAATCTTTTTTCTTCTAACATGCATTACTCAGTAAATCTTCCATATTGACACAGCTTTTTAAAACTTCTTTTGCCCTTTTTGGTCCAAGCTTCAAAGTGCAGGATCAATTAACCAAAGGTATACCTCTAAAGGGAGCAAATGGCCCTATGGGTCCCTGGATGAGCTACATAATGTGATAAGAAATGGATTTGAAGCAGAAAACATGAAACTGTTGTATATATGTAGAATGAGAAAGATACAAAATCTTTCTAACCTAATACAATGAGCTCTTTGGAGCTTATAAAGAATTGTGAAGGGAAAAACAAATGGGCTTATATAGTTCTAGGTCTATGTTAGAAGCCCAATAACAATATTTCAACATCCCTCCTCAAGTTGGTGGTAAAAAAAGATCATAGACACCTAGCTTGCTTAGCAAGAAGTAGTGTTGTTGTATTTCCAATGCCTTTGTTAATAGGTTTGCAGGCTGATCTTTTGTGGAAATGTGAGTAGTGCAAATAACTCTAGTAGCTATCTTTTCTCTGATGAAATGATGATCTATCTCAATATGCTTGGTTTTCTCGTGAAGGAAGAGATTGATAGCTATTTTCATGGTAAATTCATTATCACAAAAAAGGGCAACAAGTCTTATTAAGGGTACCTATAGATCTTGAAAAATCCCAAGAAGCCAGATTATCTCGCAAGTAGTTGATGTCATGGCACGATACTCCAATTTAGTAGAAGATTTGGAGACATGTGATTGCTTTTTGCTCTTCCACAAGATGAGCGAATCTCCAAGCATGATGCAAAAACCAATAGTAGATCATTGACCCATAGGATAAGACCCATGTGTAGCATCACAATAAGCACATAATTCTAAGCTGTTCTGAGACTTCATGAGTAGACCTTGTCCAAGTGACTTTTTAATGTACCTAATGACTTAAAGAGCTGCTTCTAGATGTGAATCCTTAGGTGCATGCATGAACTGGCTTAATAACTAAACAACAAAGTAGCTATAAAGTCAGGTGACAGTGAGATAAATTAGCCTACCTACCAAACGTTGGTACTTACGAATATCTTTTAAAGAGGTGTCTCCCTCCTTTTCCAAAAACTCATCATACTCTAAGCTGGTATACTTGACATTTTGTTCCATGGGTGAATTAATAGGCTTGCATCTAGAAAGTCCATATTCAATCAACTCAAGAGCATATTTCTGTTGGTTCATCACAAGACCAATGGGGGAACATGTCATCTTAACCCTTAGGAAATATTTAACAAGTCCAAGGTCTTTCATTCAAAAGGTGGAACAAAGATATCTTTTCAACTCAATAATCCCTTATTCATCCCCCTTATAATAATCATATCATCAACATAAATGAAAACAACAAGAAGTCATTTACTTGTTTGCTTAAGGAAGAGAGAATGATCATGTTGGGAGTGATTGAAGCCAACTCGGAAAAGGGCATCAGTAAATTTCTAATACCACTATCGTGATACTTGCTTGAGTCCATATAAATATTTCTTTAGCTTGCAAACTAGTGATCCCCCCTTGCACTGAAGACCTTTTAGGAGACGCATATAGATCTCATTATCTAGATCACCTTGAAGGAAAGCATTATGGACGTCCATTTGATGCAAGTCCCAATGATTAATGGTAGTTAGTGCGACAAAAATGCGCACAGTTACAAGTTTCCCAACAGGGGCAAATGTATCTTTATAATCAACTGCCTAGCATTGGCTATAGCCTTTGGCCACAAGGCGGGCCTTATAATGGTCAATGCTACCATCCAGGTTATATTTTATCTTATACACTCATTTGTTTCCAATAGCACAGTAACCTGTAGGCAAAGAAACCAAATCCCATTTACAGTTTGATTCTAATGCCCTAATTTCCTCAGCTATGGCATCACGCCATTTGGGATTAGAATTAGCCTTAAGGTTAGTAGATGGCTCAACTGTGGCTGATATGGAGCATATGAAATGGTGATGTTGAGGGGAAAGCTGATGATGTAAGAGGACATGAGAAATAGGGTGTGCAGTAAATAAGGTAGAAGGGACATAGGAAGAGTATGCATGGGAGCATATATAATCTTGAGTCCAAATAGGAGGTTTAGGAATTCTACCTGAGTGTCGTGAAGGAGACAAAGAAACTTCAATGGGAAGTGAAGGAGGAGAGATTTCATATTGCAGAGTCGGGGCAGTGTAGGGGACAATGGCAAGTGAGTCAGAGTCCTACATATCCATGTCAGATGATGATGGATGCATAATATCAAAACCTGGAAGAAGTATTACAATCAAAAGGGAATATAGACTCATGAAAAATTACATCTTGACTCACAAAGAATTTTCCAATAGTGATGTCAAGAAGACAATATCCATTTTGAGCATGGGGATATCCCATAAAAATAGAAGGAATGGAGCAATGACCAAACTTGTCCTTTTGAGTCAAGTTTGTAGCATAGCATAAACATCCAAAAACCTGTAAATGATTAAATGAAGGGGGTTTGCCAAAAAATTGCTTAAATGGTGTTTTGCCATTAAGAATAGAAGTAGGTGTATGATTAATCAAGTAAGTCACTGTAAGAAGACATTCACTCCAAAAATGGATGGGGCCATGAGACTGAAAGCGCAATGCCTTTGCAACATTAAATAAATGTCGATGTTTTCTTTCTACTACCCCATTTTGTTGAGAAGTGTAGGGACACGAGCTCTCATGTATGACTCCATAAGAGTCAAAGAAAGAGATACATGAGGAACTAAAAAGTCTTGTGCATTGTCTGTGCGAACACGCTTAATATTGACTCCAAATTGAGTCATGACCATGGTAAAATAGGATTGGATATGGTCAAGGGTTTCTATCTTATGCTTCACAAATGTCCAAATAGCACGAGTGTGATCGTCTATTATGGTAAGACAATATCTAGCACCTGAATATGATGGGGACTTGTAAGGTCCCCAAATGTCTATGTGTATCAAGTCAAAAGAGTTGATAGATAGAGATGTGCTAGTGGGAAAAATAGAAAGTGCATGTTTTGCAAGTGAACAAATGGGACATGCCTTAATTTCATTCAATGTGGAAGATGAAACATCAAAAACACAACAAATAGCATTAAAGGATGGGTGGCCTAAATGTTGATGCAAGATATTACATGTAGTAGAAGGGGAAAATGAATTACAAACATTGTTCATCTTCACAGAAGTGAAACTATCTACTACATAGTTTTGTAATGTAGAACAAAATGCATTATCAAAAGTACTTGTAAAAAAATAAAGATCATGCTTCACTCTACCAAGCCCCGTCACTGTCCCAGTTCTTAAGTCCTAAAAGTAGCAAAAATGGGAGCATAGTGTGATGACACAATCATTATCACTAGTATCTACCAAGCCCCGTCATTGTCCCAGTCCGTAAGTCCTAAAAGTAGCAAAAATGGGAGAGTAGTGTGATGACACAATCATTATCACTAGTATGTTTGGTGGTGGACAACAAATTAGCAGTAAAGGCAAGCACATAAAAGACATCATATAAATAGTATCAATTTTGTAGGACAACAGTGTTGGGTTTTATGGCTTAACAAGAAGGGGGGTTGAATTGTTAATCTAACAATATTATACTTTTGTTTGCGGTAAAAAATTTAATCCGATTAATTTAGCAATTGATGGATTAATAAGTAGCAAACATTCAGAGTTATTTAAATCAATAAAGAGCAAGAGAACAAAGACCCAATTTACCACGGTGGTTCGGCACTCAATCCTTGAGTCTTATGTCCACCTTTTTCTCCTTCAATCCAACCTATTGAAGTTTCCTTTACTCAACCAGATTTGGAGAACACGTTCTCCCTAATCCAAATAATTCCTTCTCAAAGGAATTCTAAGTCCGAATACAAGTTATGATCAAAAGATCATGTACAATAGCAAATCCCCAAATAATATGATAGTTTAAGGGATATTACTAATTAGAGGAGCTATTCAAGTATATATAACAAGATGCAAAGCTCCTATCACGAAATCCCCAATTTGAGTAAATTAGGGTTTTGGATTTTCCTCAATATTTATGTGCAATGAATATTTTCAAATGTAATCAGCACATAAATAATGTTGTACAAGCTATAATCAATTAGATAGTCGAAGAGTAAGCCAAATAATCAAATATCACCGAACCCTTGTGAGTCATCGAGAGATGAGCAAACTTGAATAAAATAATAAGTGAGCTTAAGAGATTTTCTTCGAAAAGAGAACACTTCAAATAGATGTAGATCATCAATCTCTATCTTCACGCATACATATCCTTTAAATAGAGAACAAATCTGGGGCTTTTTAGATCAAACCTGAACCATAGCCTTCTTCCCATTAGGAATAGTGACCCATCTATCAAATCAACCTCATATCACTTCTCAGAGCTCCAATTCGACTGTTCTGACATCTAGTATCCTTCAAAATCCTCCCATTGAGGATTCGGTGCTCGAGAGAATAGAGGTGACATCGGAGACGTGTTTTTTTCATCAAAGAATAGCGGCTAGGGCAAAATGATCGAGAACCCTCTTATGTGCGTCTCTCTGTTAAGTGAGACAATGTCATGGCAAGCGCATCTCTGGTAAGTGAGATGACACCGTAGCGAGCATGCCTCTAATAAGTGAGATGACACCGTAGCGAGCGCGGGTAGGCCTTCTTTAGCAAGGTCGGGCCGTAGCGAACTCGAGCCACGTCACAAAACAACGGTCTAGTAACAAAAGGTCTAACAGATAAATACAGTCCAATATCAACAGGGTCCATAGTCCAATAATGTAAGCACGGTCCAAAAATATGATCTTTTATAAAGTTCATATTTTTTTGTAATATATATCTTAGCTTTGAACTAATATCAAGCTAGAATCAAAGCTCTTCATGTTCCTACAAGTGCATAAAGCCAAGTATCATATTTCTTAATAAAATGTTCAAATATATTTTTGGCATCATACATAAATATATTTCTCAAAAAAAACTTTAGGAACATATTTTATGAAGAAATGTAGGAATCCAGTTATTTTATAATATCATTAATTGATATTATAATTTGTACACCTTTTACTTCCTATAATTTTCTTTTGCACATATAAAAAACATATTTCAAGAATTATATTTACCAAAATATTTTTAGTCACAACAAAACCATATTTTCCAACAAACAGAACCAATATGTGTAATAGGGATGCGTTTGTTATTAGGTAATCTAACAGTCCTAAGTTCATGTGAACATGACCGAGGAGAGACAAGGCAAGTAAAATCTCCCGTAATATGGTCGCTGGCTCTTGAATCTATAAGCCAATGTGTGTAATTACAACATTTAGGGAAAATACCAACAATGTGAGCAATGTTGCATATGCTATGCGTTGTATGAACAAAAGGCTTCTTCTTTTTACTAAGGATGGACATAATCAACTTTTAGTCCTTCTTGGAAAGGACTGATTCATCACTTGAAGTATCATCAACATTGTTAGCAGTAGAATGGTGTATTGCCTTGTGCTGTCTAGCCTTTGCTTTCCCTTTCCATTGCGGTGGATGTTGAGGCTGAGGCTTGCCATGAAGCTTATAACACTTGGCCTTCGTGTGACCAAGAACCACACAATGACCATATATGGTGAGCATAAGACAGTCACTATAATTATGTCCAGGCTTGCCACAATGGGTGCAAGTGTCACAACGAGATGCTTGATCAATAAAGCTCATGTGAGCTTCAATGTGGCTTAAGCTTGAATGCCCAATATGCATATCAGCTCCTGGAACACCAAGAGCAGTAGAAGTAATAGGATAAGCTCGTCCATGAGTAGAGGAGGAGTCTGGACTAAGATGCAAGCCAAAATCACTAGCAAAGGCAAGAGAATCTACTCGGCCAGCACTAACAATGGAGGGACGAGCTTTTTCTTCATCCCATATCATGCCCACAGCTTGGGAGAGAGGGGGCATGGGACATGTATTTTGGATTTGAGAACGAGCAATGGAAAAAGTCTCATCTAACCCATTCAGAAAATCCACAACTTTACCCGAGTCCAAAAACTTCTGAAAATCAATATCCTTGCTAAGCCGTGGATAGCAAAGATATAAGAATCATATTGATTCCAAAGGCTTTCCAAGTGGTAAACATACTTATCAACAGGTTCCCCTTGCTGGATAGTCTTACCAAGATCCCATCTCACTGCACATATTTCAGTGGTGTCAACTTTCTGAAACTTATCACAGAGATAAACCCAAAAACATGAGCATCAGAGGTGTAAGTGAAGGTTTTATATATCTCTGGGGAAAAGGAAGTGAGAAGCCATGATAATACAACTCCATTGCAACGTTTTTAGAATGGAAACAATGAAGAGTCAGGTTTAGGGGGTTCCACATTAGGATCAACAATGTCAAGCTTATTTTTCCCAAGAAGAGCCACTTCCATGTCACAGCTCCAACAAGCATAGTTCTGCACACCAAGGAGTTTTTCGGAGACAATAAGAACACTGGTTTGCTCACTTGGATGGAGATAAAGGGGATGACCAATAGTAACAAGGGGAGCTGTAATTATAGGTTTGGGTGGGTTACCTGAACACCCATGAGAGTGTCGATGTCAATGAGAGTGAGGACAGCTCTTGCGTGCTTGTCTGTGGCGATCGAAATTGGTACTGGAGTCCATAAAGATGAGAGTAAAAAAATGCAAGAACAAAATGCCTACTAGGGTGCTCATGCAGAAAAACCTGCTGGGGTGCTCAGAACTTGAACAAATCTGGGTGCTTACACAGAGAACCTTCTGGGGTGTTTGTGTAGAAAAAACCTATTGGGTTGCTCGTGTAGAAAAACACACCTGGGGTGCTTGTTTCGAGAATGAAATAAAGCATTGAAAAAGAACTAGAGGCGATCAAAAATGGAATAAAGCGCCAAAAAGACACTGGGTCATAGCCAACTGTTGTTGGCCTTGGGTTCCAGTCACTCTGATAAGTTCTGGTTGGGTGAGGCAAACAAGAGTCGTGCAAAAGCCAACCCATGCTGTTGGCCTATGTAGTGTTTGATAAAATGCCCCAACGAAAGGGCAAAGAGAAAAAATAAGCAAAGAAAAATTATAGAGGTGCAAAAGCGTAAATGAATATAGAATTTATGCTTGCTCATGATATCATGATAAGAAATGGATTTGAAGCAAAAAAACATGAAACTGCTGTATATATGTAGAATAAGAAAGATAAAAAATCGTTCTAACCTAATACAATAAGCTTTTCGAAGCTTATAAAGAATTGTGAAGGGAAAAAAAAATGGGCTTATACAATGTAAGACTATAATGGGCCTATATGGTTTTGAGTCTAAGCCAGAAGCCCAACAATAATATTTCAACAATGGGGTTGAAGCCTAGTGAGGTTAGTAATTTCTTATTCTTACTTGAAAGGGTACAATATAATGTGCTTGGATTCAGGGTTTGGTGATGGGTTTTTGAAAAGGACGGTCGTCCCACATATGGGGATTTGTTTGTTTTCTTCTACCTATTTTGGTTTAATAAAGAATGGAATTTTCAGGTGATTGTCGTCTCATTAAAGGGAAATAAAAACTTCCTAAACAAGCTTAAAATTTTCTATCCTTCATCGTCTCCCTTGTTTTGGTCTTATACTATCCAAAATGGTTACAAACAATTGCATAGTGCTAAGAGACATAATCAAACTGAACATAGTTACATACAATTGCTACATAATAAAACCAAACAAGCCATATGGAGGTCCATAGAAACATAGTGGAAGAGTAAAATAAATAAACATAAGATAGTTTAGAAACCATATCAGAATCATGGCTGCCAGAGTGTTCCTCCAATTCTTACATGGTGTATGTCCATGTGAGGCCTTGGAAGATCCTCAGTTTGCAACATTCAAATGGATCCTACCCTCAAGTCTCGCCAAGTTGAGATAGGCCATGTAATATTCCTCCTTAGTTGAAATGATCCTTGTCCGCAAGGTTGAGCTCGGGGAATTGTTCTATTCGCAAGCTTCACAAGTGGCATCAACCGAGGACATTCCTCTCTAATGGATTAAAAGCCTTTGTTTGTGAGATGTGAAACATTGAGTGGACCTTTGCCTCCTTCGGTAAATCTAACTTATTCACCACATATTTGATTTGTTGCAAGATTTGGTAAGGATCATAGAAATAAGGTGCTAGTTTCATGGAACATCGAATTGCAACAAAGGATTGTTAGTAAGGTCTAAGATTAAGAACCACTCACCTTATGAGAATTGAATGTCTTTATATTTAGAGTCATCAAACTTTTTCATTTTGGCATGGGCACAACGAAGCTACATATAAATTTTTTATAATAATTCATCTAGACTTTTAAAGTTAGATTTGGATCTTGGTTCAAAAGAAATGGAATTCTAGCTAGATGCTTAACTAAATAGGTTGCATGTCCACCTTTACAGCTCCACTACCTCTATTTTGGATTTCTCTTGTATGTTTGTTAGAGGTGTTGGTGGAGTATGTTCAAAGACTATCTCCTATGTATGTGTGTTTAGTTGTAAAGTGGATACTTGTATTATAACAATGGTCATCCTAAGACAACCATTGTATTTATTTCTTTAGCTTTTCTCCTATGAAGCATTTTAGGTATATCTCCAAGGTCTTGTTGACAATTTTTGTTTGCCCATTGGATGGTGAATGATATATAGAAAAGAAATTCATATTGGTACCCTACAAATGAAAATTTTCTTTAAAGAATAAACTAGTAAATGTAGGATCTTTGTCAGAAGTGATGGAAAGTGACATTTTATAAATGTCAAGGATATTGTCAAAGAAGATGTGGGTAATAATGGGCATTGTATAAGGTTGTGAAATGGCTGAATTTTAAGAAACATGGAAGGTCATTTATAAAATCCATAGATATATTTTTCCAAACTTCATTAGGAATGGATAATGATTGTAAGAGGTTAAGTGGTTTGCAACTCACATTCTTTTGTTTTTGACAAGTGATGCAATTATGGAAGCCCATGCGATAGTTGTTATAAAATTTGACAAAATGATAGGGAGAAGAGAAGACTATTTGTATTAGTAAATTTTCCCTTTGAAGATTAGCATGCCTTTAAGGTTCAATGGCCCTGCTACTTCTCCATTGTTAATGTTTTTTACTATCTCCCAAAGGGTAGGGCTTTGCTTAGCTTCTTCATGAATTGGCTTTGGTATGGGTAGAGAAATAGTCATGCTTAACTTTTTAGAATTTCCTTTGCTTTTTATTTTTTTATTTTATTTATATTTTTTATCCAAGCTTTAGAGTGCAAGATGAACTAACAAAGGTATACTTCTAAGGGAGCATATGGCCTATGGGTCATTAAATGAGCTAAATAATGACGTTGAAGCCTAGTTAGGTTACTAGTTTTTTATTCTTATATGAAAGAATGTTTCCAAAATGGATTATATAAAAATTGAAAAGCCCTAAGTATTAAAGTGTGATGGTCTAACTCAAAATCTTAAAGCATTAGGTAAGGAAACCTCATTTCTTATAAGGCTAACAGCACATTTCATGCTTTTGATGCAGGACAATGTTAGGTTTTATGGCTTAACAAGAAAGGGGGTTGAATTGGTTAAGTTATGACTTGGTCACCACTTTTGAACTTCTCAAATAGTTTTAAGTGTTCATGTAAATTATACAAATGGAGGAAGCATATAGCTAGCAAATTCTAAGCAAGTAACACACTGATTTGCAACAAGATAGCAGGTTATTATCAAGTAGTTGATAAACTAATCAGTAAGTAAAATGGTAAGCTAACATCAAGTAAAAGATAAGGTAATTAGCAACAAACAACACGTAAGATCCGAGTCAATAGAGGGAAGAAGAACACCAAATTTACCACGGTGGTTCGGCACTCAGTCCTTGAGTCCTACGTCCACCTTCTTCTCCTTTAATCCAACAATTGAAGTCTCCTTTACATAAACCAGATGAGGAGAAAATGTTCTCCCTAATCCAACAATTCCTCCTCAAAGGAATTTTTAAGTACAGTTACAAAATATGATCAAAAGATCATGTACAAGTACAAATCCCCAAATAATGTAATAGTTTATGGGATATTGCTAACAAAGTTATTCAAGTACGAATAATGAATATCCAAGCTCCTATCATGAAACCCCTAAATTAAGACAAATTAGGGTTTTGGATTTCTTACAATGTTTATGTGCAATATATATTTTGAATGTAATTAGCACATAAACAAAGACATATAAGGTACAATCGGTGATAAAATTAAAGAGTAGAGTGACTAAATAAAAATCACCGAGAGCCTTGTGAGTCACCGAATGATGAACAACTTGAGTAGGTAACTGAGTGAGCTCAAAGATCATTTCTTTGTAAAGAGAATGCTACAAATATTTGTAAATTCATAACCATCTCTTCAAGAACAAACTTTTCTTAAATAAAGAAGATAAATCTAGGGGTTTTCAAATCAAACCTCAATCGTACGGTTCTTCCCATTAGAAATAGTGAGTAACCCATCAAATTGAGCTTAAGTCATTTCTTAGAAACCAAATCCGACCATTTTGACACCCCATCTCCTCCAAAATCCTCCTGTTGAGGATTCAGCACTACAAAAGGAATAGAGGCTTCTCCAGAGATCGTTTGACCCGAAAACATCAATTAGGGCAAATAATCAATCAAGTCTTTTAAGTGGTCTTGACTTCAAGTTGAATGACATCGTTTTGATAAGGGTCATAATATGAACTTGGGTTAGAAGTAGGTGGGGCTTCTAAGACAAGTGCGGGCCTTGATAGATTTAGAGAAACAACGAGCCAACTTTTAACAAGCTTAGTCTAGCTTTTAACATGCTCGGTCTAGCTTTTAACATGCTCGGTCTAGCTTTTAACAGGCTCGGTCTAGCTTTTAACAAGCTCGGTCTAGCTTTTAACAAGCTTGGTCCAGCTTTTAACATGCTCGGTCTAGCATAGAACAAGCTCAATCCAACATCCAACAAGAGTAGTCCAACATACGTTTGACCAGTTAAGGCTGATCCAATGATCACAAAGTAACTTGAGTTTGATCTATCACACGGCTGTAAATTAACATCAAGCTTGGATAATACTTCTCATAGAATGATCTTTGCCTTTTGATTAATGTTCCTACAAGTACATAAAGCCAAGTAATATTTTTCTTAAATATATTCAAATATATCTTTTTAACATCATCCATATAAGATACTTCTCAAGGTTGCTTTATAAAGATGTTCTATTAAGAAATGTAGAAACCCAACTACTTTATGATATCATTGATTGATATTATAATTTGTATACCTTTTATTTCCTATGATTTTCTCTTGCACCTATGAAAAACATTTTTCAAGAAATAATTCACAAATAGATTTTGTCACAGCAAAACCCTTATTTTCCAATAGACAACACCCACCTTCAATACACACCCTTATGTGTGTGTTGACACAAGTACTACATGTGAATAGAAGCCTAACTCTAGGGCTTGGAGGATTACAGAGTAGATGGTTATCTCCAGCTTTAATACTATATTAAAGAGTTGTGAGTCTATAAATTTTCAAAAATTAGCTCAATAAGGAGTTCTTATCTACAACATTTAAGTTTAAGGATTTATCTTCACACTTCTGATGTGAGATAACATTCACTTTTAATACTTTTCCTCACATGCGTCCTAACACAAGCACTACATATGGAGAAAAACTCAACTTTGGGGCCTAAGGGGTTACAAGTCGAAATCTCATTCCTAACTTTGATATGTAAGAGCTCATTCCAAAATCTTAAGGTAATAAGTAGGGAAACTTGGTCACTAATAAGGCTAAGACCCCATTCTTATGCTTTTGATATGGAATAATATCTATCTTTAACCTTTTTCCTCACATGCATCTTGACATAAATATTTCACATGGATAAAAGTCCAACTCTGGGATTGAAGGATTACAAAGTGGAGGCTCATTTCTAGTTTTTATATCATATTAGAATGTTGTAAACTTATACATTCCTAAAAAGTTAGTTCAATTGGAAGTTCTTATTCAAAATACTTATAAGTTCAAGGATATATTCCCAAACTTCTAATATGAGACAACATGCACCTTTAACACTTCCCTTCACATGCATGTTAATACAAGTATTACATGTGGAGAAAAGTCCATTCTAGGGCATGAGAGATTGCAAAGTTAAGGCTAATCCTTGGCTTTAATATTATATTAAAATTTGATTGTTCATCTTAAAACCTTAAAGTATTAGGTGAAAAAACCTCATTACTTAAAAGGAGATTAATAGCTTATATTTACATTTCCAACATGTGACAATACTCACCTTTAACACACAACTTCTTCCTTCTATAATCCAAACTAAGTTAAAGTTGGTGTAAGGTGGGAGAAAGACTTTTTTTTTAACAAAAGTAAGAAGTGTGAAGCAATTTTGTTATAAAGACTTTTTTTTTAACAAAAGTAAGAAGTGTGAAGCAATTTTGTTATAAACTTCTAAATATATTTTCAGTGATTAACAAAAGCAAAAATACTAAAAAGTTTATCAACCAAAAAAGGCTTATCCATATTGTTTGGTTGAAAAACCAATATGCCATAATAGCATATACTTTATCCTAGCATTGTGTAATTGAGGTTCTTCTATTGATTACCCCAACCATGTATAGTCTTATGATGATCAACAAGTAACTGAGGTTTTGTAATATCAAAGAATTGTAGCTTAACAAGTGATCACAAAATGTGTCTTTGGGGATCCAATTGACAGAGTTTTCTTTATTGATTGCCTCTCCAATTGATGAAGTTGTTTGTTTTGTAGGATCTTTTCATAGCCTTAATGAGTGGCAATAGGTAGTCAAAGTCTTGACTTGGAAATCGATAAAGTCAATTTTTTTGTGAAAAAGTTGAAGGTTACCCTTTAAAAAGGAAAAAGAAAGAGATCAATTCTTGGTTGCATACATAAACTGTAAATCAATAATTGGGTAGTTAAGCTGATTGGAGTTGGAAAACCATATCCATAAGTCAAGTTGATGTAGATCATCCAAAAGTCTTAGTAGTGAACAAAGCTTCTTTCCATATGCATAGGATTAAAAAAATATTTTAATCAAGAAAATACTAGGGATTTTGTTTCAATATCAAATAGGTTTAGGCCATTTACTAATATTAGTGCTATTTTTTTCTTTCAATTGGAAGATATTGATTGTTATACTTTTGATCCTAGCATAAAACCCAAGGAATACTAAATAGGAAAAAAAATCATACACATAAAAGTAGAGCTATAGCATTTGAAATATTTAAATAACATAATCCTCCACCAAGTGAGATTCACATGTGCATTAGGGGTGACTTAAAAACTTAAATACAATTGCTTTTTAGTGGTCCTAACTTAGCATTTCCAACGGCAGCTAGATTGATTCTAATTTTTATGTATTTATGATAATTCTATTTTTATAGAGTTATTTTGATTATTTTATGTTACAAATAATAAAATTTTTGTGAGATAATATTTTAGTTTTCATGTATTTATTTAAATTCTTATTATTTATGTCATAAACCCTAGAAGAGCATGACAAGCAAAAAAGGCATGAAGAAAAAAAACTAGGCACGTGAGGAATGAAAAGAAAAAGGGAAAAAAGAAAAGAAAAAGAGAAAGGGAATGTGCAAAATAGAAGGAAAAAGACAAAAAGGACAAAAACATAAAAGAAGAAGAAAGAGCATGCATTGTCAAGAGAGAGAGAGAGAAAGAAAGAAGAGAGGAAGAAAAAATGGTGCCACCAAGACCAAGAGAGAAAAAGAAAAGAAAAAAAGAAAAGAAAAGAAAGGAGAGGCTCAACAGGTTACTCTACTTCATATAATTCTTGATTTTGGTTTGACTTATAGGAATTTTGCAAAGAATTCTTGAAAAGAAGATAGTATGGTGACAACTTTCATGTTTTTCATTATTTAAGATGTTTTGTTTAACTATCATTGTGTTGATTTGTTATTACATTATGTTTTAATTTTCTTTTGTTAGAGTGATGATATAGCCTAACTATGATGATGTAAATTTTAAAATTTTCTATGCTTTACAAGATATTTTATTTATGTGAGTTATGTATTATTATGCCTAATGTTTTTAAGTGATTAGCTACCACTTAAATGATTTGATTTGCATATTTGAGACTAAAAGAAGATTATATGTAGTTGCTTATTATAATATATAACCAAAATTAAATATTGATAGACATATAACATATTGTTTATGTGACTTTCGATGATAAGATGGTTAAAAGATTTATTGTAAACCAGGAATGTTCATAGTTCCTAAAACACTTTATTTCTCTTAATTCACATAGAAATATAGTGAATTAATAAATAGAGTAGGTTTACTATACTTAGACATATGATAGTAAATAAATTAGGAAATTTCACCATTACATAGGTATTATCATTGTTACAAGTATAAATTATAGAAATTTATATCTAATAGTTATGGTGAAATCGGATGCTCTAACATATTTCTCATATTGATCTTTCTTACCTGGATTTAATTTCATTTAGTCTTGAAATTTTGTTTTGAAAATCTTTAATTTTAATTCATCAACTTTCTTTTGATTTGCTAGATAAATTTTAGAATTAGTTTATTGTTAGTAGTTAACTAATCCAATATTCACCAATCTTTGTGTGACGGTATACTTTCTTATCATTATATTACTTGTTCAACATGTTCACTTGCATTTAAAATTCCATGAACAATTCAACTTTTCATCCATTTGTGTTTCTTTGAAAAAGGTTTTCCCTTCTCCTTATCTTAAAGACAATAAATAGATACATTAGGTAATTCGAGTTAAGACTAAGGGTAGTTTGGTAATTAGTAGTCAACTCCTCTTCTTTTTTGTGCACCATTCCACACTAGGACTTGATCATTCGAGGAGATGGAGGAAAGAGATCATGGATAGAGAATAAGAGGACCTTCAATTTATAGGTTTCTTTTGCATATGTAGGGAATCCTTCAAGATCATATTTTCTTGGAGAAAAATCTTCAACCAAATCACTTTGGCTCGCATCCTCCCTTTCTCCATCTTCCTTGCTCACATCCAAATCTTTGACCTACTCTTTTTCAATATCCTGCACAACAAAGATGACTTAGATCATACCCAAAAGAACATTACTAGGTATGAGAAGCTTTCTGATGTCATCTCCTCTAAATGGATTGTTTTTTGAATCTTCAAAGCCACCTACTTGACCTTCATTATCATCCTTTCCTTTCTTTCTACATCCACCGTCATTTATACCATTGCGTGCATATACATGACAAAAGAGATCACCTTTAAAAAGGTCATGAACGTTGTTCCAAAGGTTTGGAAAAGACTTATCATCATTTTTTTTATGGATCTTTGGGATTGTTTTGGTTTATAACATTGTTGCAATGGTATTATTCGTCTTGTGGGAGCTCTTCATTAGAGGTTCTACCATCAGGATCCTAATCTTTGTAGTACTTGCTATCTTATACTTGATTGGGTTTGTGTATATAATGGGAAAATAGAGGAGAGATGGATCTTTGTAGAAGAGAGAAGAGAGAGAAAGAGTGGAAAACAAAGACTCTAGGTCATTGCTCTATTAATGTATGTTCAACTAAGTAAGAAAAGAATGTAAGTGCATTTTGTATACTATGTTAAATGTATATGTAGCCAAAAAGAATCATAAAAAGTGTGTAGAAAAGATCTTGGCAGAAGGGAAATTGGAGTGGCTTTACTCCTAGCTTGTCTTCTCAAGACATTCATACCTTTTCAAAGAACCTTTGATGCCTTGTTGAGTTTTTATTGTTTTTTAATTTCTTGTTAAGAGGTTTGTTGTTGTCATGGCTAAAGCCTAGTCCACATGCTCCGGATTGTCAAAGTCAATAGGCCCCCCCAAACTAGGTGTAATTGCTCACTTGATCAAATGTGTAAGGAAGAGCTTTGGTAAGCAAGTTTACTATATGCTCACTTGGTCAAATGTGTTATGTAACAACATTTTTAAGTGCCATTTTTTCATTAATAAAATGATAGTTTATTTCTATATGCTTGGACTTAACATGAATGATTGACTTTGTGGTGAGATATAAGGCTAATAGGTTGTCATAGAATAGAATTATTGGTTTAAATTATGGTACATTGAGGTCCCTGAGTAGGAATGAGATCCAAGTGGACTTTACTATAAGTGCTACTAGGTAATAGTATTTAGCTTTTGTTAACAATCTTGATATTGTTAGTTGTCTCTTTGCAAATGAGAGATCCAAGCAAGTCATTGTGAGGTATTGTAGTGCCTCTACAAGATTGTGAATCAAAGAAGGTTCCTTGGTTGCTACAGGTGTTGCGATGGGTTTGTAATGCTCCATACGTGCCTGTTTTAGGATGTCAACTGCATACTATTTTTGAAACAGTAAAAGTCCATTTGCAGTGTGAGTGACTTCAACCTTTAAGAAGTAATGGAGTTATCCAAGACTTTTAATAATGAATTCTCAATTAGGAGCAACTTTCAAATATGTAATTAACTTCTTGGAATTGCTGGTCACTATGAGATCATCAACATAGAGCAAAATCAATATCATTATGCCATTTTGATTGAGTAGATAGGGGTCATGGTAACTGCAATGAAAGCCTAGTGAAAAAAAGAAATTTGTGAACTTATCATACCAAGCCCATGGGGCTTGTTTAAGTTTATATAGTGCCTTTTTCAATTGACATACATGGTTTGGAAAGTGAGAGCTAACAAACCTCGAAGGTTGTTCCATGAAAATAGGTTTAATAAATGGATTGTGCAAGAAGACATTGTTTATATCATATTGAAGTAATGGCTAATGTCTCATAGTAGCAGTGGTAGGATGAAACAAATTGTGGTGTTATAGATAATAGGACTAAAGGTTTCAACAAAGTCCACACCTGGTTCTTAATGGTAGCCAAAAGGCTACCAATCGTGCTTTCAAGCAATCTAACTCTCCATTTGGTTCAAGCTTTTGCTTCAAGACCCAATGAAATCCATGATACTTTGTGCTTCTAATTGGGGGACAAATTCCTAAGTATTGTTCTATTTGAGGGCTAGCATTTCATCCTCCATAACTCATCTCTAACCTGTATGTCTCAGAGCTGAATATAGGTTTTCAGGGAGTCAAGGGATCAAAGGAATGAGAGCCAAAGCATACTTGGGGTTTGTTTTTGGATTCTAGATTGACTCCTAGTTTGCATGGTATGGGTTCAAGCATTTTCTTAGTTTGTGAGTGGGAGAGAGGTTAAGGACTATGGATGGTTTTTGGTACTTTGCTAGCTAGATTCATGTGAGCAAGGCGAGGGTGCCATTGAAGCTTGTTGTTGGCTGGGTTTATGTGTGAGAGATTGTCAAGCAGTAGAGGAAGTTGTGGGTATAAAGGCTAAAGATCAAGAATGACTAACAACATGTTGTTGGTTGAGTTCATGCAAGTAGGATAAAGGTTTAGGAAAAGTTTGCTACTAGATGGGATTATGCAAGAAGGACAAACAATCATTGGAAATTGGACTATCTGACGTAGACATGTATTGGCTTAGAAATTGATGTTGTGAACTGCTTAGTTATTAGGTAGGTCAAGATGTTTGGCATGCATGTATGGGTGTGGCTGGTGACATTTCTTACATTTCGGCTTCACTTGTGAGGGACACAAGTGGTTTATTGCTCTGGGAGCACTCCATGTTGTCTTGTGTAGTTGAAGGTGAGACATTCATGGGTGAAACAAGTGGCTCATTACCCAAGTTGTCCTTAATCATGCTGATTTTGGAGGGCTTCATCAGTAATGAAGGCATCATTTTATAGCTCACATTCATTACTGATGGATTAGATAATCATCTAGTTGGAGTCACGATATTTGTGGGGCTTATGGCTTTTTATAAAGTGGATGGAAAGGCAGGAATTTACGATGTTGCAAGGAGCTTGTGGCTTCTTATAAAGTGGATGGAAAGGCAGGAATTTACGATGTTGCAAGGAGTGGATCATTTCTAGCCACATTGCTTGATGCATGTCCCAGTGGATTGTCAAGCATGACCTTATTCATCCTATCAACAAAGCTAGTAGGTTCTTCTAAGCTTCGAGAAGTGCAAACTACAAAGGCACATTGTTTAATGGACTTGATTTAAGCTACAAAAGGAAATGAGTCTTCATTAAAGATGACGTGTCTGGAGACAAATGTTTTCCCAGAGGCTATAATGAAGACACCTTCATCCCTAATGTTATGGGTTATAGCCCAAAAAAACATATTTCAAAAGATTTGGGGGATAACTTCTTAACAACTTAATGTTTAGGATGAAGAAAGCATGAACACCCGAAAACTCTAAAAAAGGTGTAGTCACATTGCTTCCTATATAGTATTTCTAAGGGAATGGAGTTGTTTAGGGATTGACTTGGAAGTTTGTCACTTAAATTTATTGTAGTAAGAAAGGCATAAACCCAATACTATTTTGGAATATTACTTCAATTGTCATAGTTCTAGCCAACTCTACGATATTTTGATGTTTCCTTTCTGTAATCCCATTTTGTTAGGATGTATATGGGTAGGACATGTAATGTAGAATTCCATTGGACTTAAGAAAGAAAAGAAAGTCATTGCTTAAATATTCCCCACCATTGTCAATTTGCAAGATTTTGATGGGTAAACCAAACTAAGTTTCTACCATTTTCTTAAAATCCTTAAAAAATACCAAGTACTTCAAATTTTTGCAAAAGAAGAAATATCCAAGTAAATCATGAAAAGTCATCAACAAAGGATACATAACACCGTTAATGTTGACATGAATTAATAAGTGAAGGCTCAATTACATCTTGTGAACCTTCTTAAAAGGGGAAAAGGTTCTAGCGATAGAGTTTGCAAAAGTGAGGTTACAACTCTTGCTTATGTGGCAAGATTTACAAAAGTTAAGAACAGAATTAGATATCACACTAATTCTGTCTTGCTAAACCAAAATTTGACTGCTTGTTCATGAGAGTGCCCTAGTCAATGATGCTAAGAATTCAAATTTACTCTTTGTATTGTTGAGAGAACAAGGCCATGTTTAAAGGGTCTGGTAACAAGTAAAGGTTTCCTGTTTTAACCCCTTTCAACAAAATCCATCCTATTCCCAAGTCCTTAACATAGAAATGACGATTATCAAATATCACAAGGCAAGGATAGTCTTGTTATATTGGGAACTATTAAGACGTAGTTTAGAGTGAACATACCGTTTCCCAAAGTAGCATTACTAATGTGAGTGATGGCTCTTTGTTGTCCATTACCAATAAGTATGATGTTAGTTCCAATATAAGACTTAACGTTTGTTAACTCACCAGTGCACATGAGTAATATCTCCGTTGTTATGAACCTAACCTCCTTCTAATGGTTCCTTAAGGGTGAGCATTGCAGGCACTTGAGGGACATCATTCACTTGGAAAGCATGGTCATTGAAAGGCATTGTGGCCCTTCTTGGAATAGATTTGGCACATCATGGGTAGCACCATGTCTTTCACCTAAGTGCTAGCGTCAAGTTCTAACCTGTAAACATAAAGTCGTCACCGATGATAGAGCGACCATTAAATAACCCTTAGTGGAGGTCCTATTTGGTAAGAGCATACAATTTCTACAATGAAGGCACGCTTTTGCGAGACAAGATAGTGAAGTGGAGTGTATCAAAATCATCAGGGAGGGCAAAAAGCAACTTCATCATGCGATTGAAGTTTCTTATTCATGTGACAAGTGCAGCTGCTGCAATCACACCAAATTGGCAGTCTCTACAAGGCAAGATTAGTCCATAAATCTTTTAATTGGATATAAAAAGCAATAAGTTCAGAGCTAGAAGCATTGGCATGGAGTTTCAATTTGCTAATGGCCTGCTGAATCGAGAATTTATGGGACCCAACTACATGATGAAGCTATTTTAAAGTGTTTGCCAAATTTTAGCAACAATCAAAATATGAGAAACCGTGGCTTTGAGCGATGAATTAATGGAGTGGGTTAGCCATAGTTTTGCTACTATGTGATATTGATCCATTTTTGGGCATTGTCATGGGTGTTGGTGGGACATGGTAGTTTCCCAATGAGGAAGCCCATCTTGTTATGGGCGAGGAACATAGTTTTGACCTAATTGGACCAAACATTCCAATTTGATTTGCCAATGAGCTTTTAGGAAATGATATTGCCAATCTACAAATTGATAATGGAAAGCTAGTATGCAGTGGCCTAAAAAGGTTAGGAGGTATCAAAATTATCATTATGCACAGCCATTGCAATTGGCAATGAGGGTAATTCAGGAATTAGAGAAAAAGGGTGGCTAGGGTTAAGGATTAGGGCATTGGGAGAACAATGAGGTCAATGTGAAAATAGGGAAAGGGTATGGGTGGGAAATATATTTTCTCAAAAAATGAGGGACAAAACCAAAAATACAAGGGTTGCATGGGATTTTTTGTGTTTAGTTTTTTTTTTAAAATGAAAAAAAAAGAGTTGAATTCCTCCAAACTTGTGAATGATGGTTGCTTTTTTTTTTTTTTTTTTTATGGAAGCAATAGTTCTTAGAGAAAGAAGGTTGTGGTCTCATGTAAAGAATTGAGCTATAAAGAATTTGTACAATCTAAGCTTGAACTTATAGGCTTGAGCCTTATTCTAAGTAAGGAACATTATTAAATACATGGTTATACACATAATAATATTGGGAATATTAGGTAAGTTGCTAGTGTGAATGTGGGGAGCCTCTCCATAACATAGCTATAGAGCTCTTTGAGGAACCGTTTGATCAAAGAATATCAAAATACTCTAGTGTCTGACATCAACATAGTTGGCGTATCTTTATATTAATCTAACAAGTTTCCTTGCTGGCAATTTCCACGAAGATCAAGGCAGTTGGGCACCAGGAAGTTCACTTCTCTGTAGGGTCTTGGCAGCTTATAAAGCTCACCTCCTTCTTCCTCTTTCTTTGTAAACGAGAAAAAAGAGACCATGGATAGAGGAGAAGAAGAACTACGAGTTCTTGGCTTCTTTGGGATCTTTGAGGAGTCTTTTAAGATTGTCTTTTCATGGAAAAAAAATCTTCAGCCAAATCACTCTAGCTCTTATACTCCCCTTCTCCGTTATCTACCTTGTTCGTGTTTAAATCTCTGAGTTTCTTTAAGGCAAGAACAATAACGTTTGTCATGGGGTCTCTTTTTTCACCTTCCTTCTCATCCTCTCCCTTCTTTCCACCTCCACAATTGTTTACACCATCGCATCCATATATGCCGCAAAGGAGACGACCTTCAAAAGGGTTATAGGCATTACCCCAAGGGTCTCAAAGAGACTTATGGTCACTTTCCTATGGACTTTCCTTGTTCTTTTAGTCTATGACGTCCTTGCTGCAGTACTATTCTACTTGTGGGCACACTTTTGTGGATTCTCTAAGATTGGAATTGCGATTTTTGTTGTTCTCTTGATCTTGTACTTGATTGGGCTTATATATATAAGTGTCGTTTGGCAATTGGCAAGTGTTCTATCGGTCTTAGAAGATGGCAAAAGAATTAAAGCCATAAACAAGAGCAAGGCCTTGCCAAAGGGTAAGATGGGTGCTGCAATTGGCATTTTTTTTACGCTAACTGTTTGTTTAAGTAGAGTTCAGGTATTATTTGAGATAGTAGTTGTGCTTATTTAGGGAGGAAACATGGGAATCAGCATCCCAGTTGGAATTCTTTGTCTGTTGTTGCTATGCATAGTGCTTCTCTTTGGCTTTGTTACCGAAATTGTTTTGTACTTTGTCTACAAATCATATCACCATGAAGATATCGAAAGGTCCTCATTAGCCGATCATCTTGAGGTCTTTCATGGCAGTTATGTTTGTTTGAGGCCCAAATGGGTGAAGTTAATGTCTAGTTGTCCTGTTCCAATGATGCAATGGTTTGAAATAGTTGTTATAGAATTTGGAGCTTTAACAGTAGATTATGTCTCAAGGGTTAGATTTCCCTCAATATAACGGTATGTTTTTCCTGTTTGCAGTTAATGTATCATTGATGTTCAATACAGTAAGCTGGTTTTTCACGTTATTCTCTGTACTGTTGATAACTCTATTTTTATAGAGTTATTTTATCTATTTTAGGCAATAAATAACTTTAATAATTGTGAGAAAACATTTGAACTCCTTTTTATTTACCTAAATTTATCTTGTTTATGTAGTACAAGGAGATAAGGAGAAAAGGAATGAACATGGAGAACCTGATGCTTATTGTGTGGCAAAATCGTAATATCAAGATCAAGAGAGTCAAGATAGGCTTGGGCTTTGGATGATTGTTATTAGATTTTCTATTATTGTTAGGTTTTCTAAATAAATAGAAAACCCAGTCATGTTAGGAATTCAAATCCTAATTAATTTAGAAGTTCAAAACCCAATTGTTTTATATCTATAAAACCCAATTCTATTAGGATAAGAGGTAGGTCTAAACCTAAACCTTATTTAAGATAAGAGAAGAGGCAAAAGAAAAGGAAGAGGAGGAATTGAGCACAACTCAAGAAAGAGGCCAAGAATTCAAGGTTTTCTTGAAGAGAAAACAAAAAGGGTGACAGACTTCTTGTTCTTGGATTCAAGATGCCTTCTTTATTTCTTATTACTATTCTTCCTCATTATTTCTTTACGTTTTAGTTTATTTTTGTTAGAGCTACGATGTAACCTAATTATGATGGTATGAATCTTATGATTATTATGTTTTGCAAGATATTTTGTTTATGTGAAGTTATATATTACTGTGTTTAATGCTTTTAAGTGATTAGCTACCACTTGAATGATCTGATTTGCATGTTTGAGACCGACAGAAGATGATATGTTGGTGCTTCTTGTAATATGTAACCATAAATTAAATATGGATAGACATATACCATATTGTTTGTGTGGCTTTCGGTGTAAACTGGGAATGTTTATAAATCCTAATGCATTTGGTTTGTTTCAATTCACATATAGAGATATAGTGAATTAATGAACTAAGTAGGTTTGCTATACTTAGACATAGGATAGTAAATAAATTAGAAAGTTCCGCCATCACATAGATATTGCCTCTCTTTTAAGCATAAATAATCAATATTAATACCTAGTAATTATGGTGAAATCGGATGCTCTAACATATTTCTTGTATTTAGTTTTCTTAGACTTAGTTAGTTAATCTATCATCTATCAATTTGGTTTGCTAGATAAATTCTAGGAGTTATTCACCGTTGGTAATTAGTCGGTTTAGTAATCACCAATCTTTGTGGGACGATATCTTTCTTATCATTATATTACTTGTTCGACATGTTCACTTGCATATAAAATTCACCGAACAACTGTGGTTCTTCTTGTTTCTTTCGCCTGACTTTCTACCCATTGCATCATTGACATGAAATTTAATCAATGAATGACAACAAAAGTAACTTGCGAATTAGATGCGTTCAGCCAATTGTCTTCAAGAAACAAAAGAACATTTAGAAATGGTCCTGGACTCTTTCAAAATAAGAGATAAAACCGAAGAAAAACAATAATGCTAAATAAAAAGGTCATTCTTCAAACTCCCTGCCTCTTCCAAATCTCTCTTTATCTCCACTAAAGATGGTGAAGCCTACTAGAAGAATTCGTTGATGGAAGGTAAAGGTATATCCCATTCTTCGATTTTACAGGGGCTGACTTGACGGAGACAATGATGGCCATGACTGGCAATATGCTAAGTGACGAAGGTGGATACTGTTAATAGACAGCTGCCTCACCTAATACATTACCATATTAGTGCTTATAATTAGGCACAATGTTATTGTAATTATTGTAAATATTTGGTTTACCTTTCCTAGGCTAGGCTATGTTTCTATAAATGTATAACAAACATTGTAAAGATTATTACAGCAATAGAGAAATCCTTCATGTTCCCTCGCAGTTTCTTATTTTCTTACATGGTATTAATCGCCAAACGATCCTAGCTTTTGTCCTTTTTCTCTTCCGACGAGTTGTGAGCCTCTTGCTGTTTCTTTTTTTCTCTTCTTCCTTCATTGTTTCTCTCTCGCATCAATTCTTGTTAATTGCCCACTTTTTCTTTTCTTCCCTTTCATCTTGTCGTCTTTTCTTCCTCCTTGGTCCTTTCTCTTCCTTTTTCTCTTTCCTCCTTTTTTTTTTTCCAACTACCCGTAAGCCAAGTCTTTTTCTTTTTCTTTGTCCTTTCTCTTCTTCCTTCGTAGTTCCCTTTCTCTTTCCTCCTTTTTTTCCACCTACCCGTAGACCAAGTCTTTTCTCTCTCTTTGTCCTTTCTTTTCTTCCTTTATAATTCCCTTTCTCTTTCCTCTTTTTTCCACCTACCTGTAACCAAGGTGTTTTTCTCTCTCTCTTATTCCTTTTTCCCTTCACTTTAGTCATGCTGTTCTCTCATCTTTTTCACCTCTGTCTTTTTCCTTCTTAAACACACAAACCTAGCCGTCTTTTCCTTCCTTATTTGTTTTTCCCTTTTCTTTTCACGTCAACCCTAGCCACCTTCTACATTGTTTTTCTTTTCCGTCAACCCTAGCCACTTTTGCTATTCCTTTCTTCATTTACCAAATTACCCTTATCCTTAATTCCCTCCTTTAAAACCCTAGCCGTCTTTATTCACCTTCCTCATGGCCACTACCAATAGCTCCACTATCTCTCCTCTCTGCGACCCATACCATCTCACTGCTGCCGATCTTCAACCGACATGCATTGTGTCCCAGAAGCTCACCGGCAAGGCCAACTGGCATGTTTGGAGCGAGTACATCCAAACAGTGTTTTGCTCATAATAAGATGGGTTTTCTTACTGGTAAGCTCCTATGCCCCACTGGCGATGGTGATGTTGTTGACCATTGGGACCAGTGTCATGCAGCTGTGAAGACTTGGTTAACCCACTTCGTCGATTCCTCACTCGAGACTATGGTCTCCATTATTCCCAGTGTCGCCGATGTCTGGCAATTGCTTCGATATAGCTTCGATTGGATTAGTGGGACCCAAAAAGTTTCCCTCAAACAGGCCATCGGCACTCTCTCTTGTCTCCCAGTGCCTCCAGCGCTGAGCTCACATCCTTCTACCTCCGTTTGAAGGAGCTTTAGGTGCTTTAGACACCCAACAACCTCCTCTTCACTATTGTTGTGGCGGCACTTGTGACACTAGTAAGCAATTTCGGTGCCATTAGGCGGAGGATCGATCCCTGCAACTTCTTTTAGCCCTGCCAGATAAATTCTCTACCCTTCGCTCCAACATCATGTCATGCGACAAGCTACCAAGCGAGGAGAAGCTTTACTCGCTGGCGAAGCAAGACTTGCTCCAGAGCGCTGCTGCCGACAGTTGTTCCTCTCCCGGCAGTGATGCTAGTGCATTTCAGATGCAATGTTCCAATCGCACCCTAGTCGGGTCAGGTGCATCTCTGGCCCAAACGGGCTAGACCCATGATTTGCAATCTGGGGCCCTATCCTCGGGTGGGGCCAACAGGCCTACCCCGCCTCATGCTCAGCAGGCACCTCCCACATCCAAGCCCATTTGCAGTCATTGCAAGCGGCCTAGACTCTTGCACGAGTCTTGCTACCAATTAGTGGGCTACCCCTCTGGCAATAAGCCCAAGCAATGTGGTAATAATAAGCGCAAGCCTACTAGCCAAGGGCCCTTAGCCCATAATGTTGCCGCATCTAATTCTCTGCTTTCACTTGGCTATGACCCAACTTATCCCCCAAGTATGGACTTCATTGGGGGATCTTCTTTTCAGGGCTCTTCAGGCTATCTACCCATACCCAGTTCAGATATCTTGGCCTATCATCCACCTAACCCAGGTAGCATATATGGCGGATCCACTGGACTTACTCTCATTGCCAATCAACAGCACAAGCTCTTGAATTTCATCAACCAAATGGGTTCCTCAGACCCATTCTCAGGTATGGTTTCTTCCCTTTCTCCCATTTCATCCTTATGGATAATCAATTCAGGGGCTAGCGACCATATCACTTGTAATTTATCTCTTCTTGATTCATTTTCCCCATGCGTTGAACCCATTCATATTACATTACCTGATTGCTCACTTAGTCCTGTCACCCACATTGGTTGCTATCAACCTTATCCACAATTGCATCTCACCAATATTTTATATGCCCCCTTGTTTTAAACACAATTTGTTATCTATTCAAAAATTAACTTGTGATAACAATTGTGTAGCCATTTTTTTTATGCTTTTTTTGTATTTCAGGACCATACGACTAAGGATCTAATCGGGCTCGGCAAGGCTGATCAAGAACTTTATTTTCTATGTTCCACTTTTCCAAAAAATTTTAGTTCTGTTTTCTTTGAATATTTAAATTCCCTAAAGTCCATTGTTTGTACTTCCGAACAGCGATCTTTTTGTACTCCAATTTTTATTAATAATATTAGTTATGATCTTTTGCATTAACGTCTTGGTCATTCTTCCTTAAAACAAGTTTCTTCTTCTGATATTTCTATTTCTTATCCTTCTTTTTCCTGCCCTATTTGCACTTTAGCTAAACAAACCCGCCAACCTTTTCCCATTAGTCACACCCTGACTCACTCCATTTTTTAGCTTGTCCACATGGATGTTTGGGGTCCTCTTCGAACTCCCACCCATGACGGTGCACGTTATTTTCTTACCATTTTAGATGACTTTTCCCGTGCCACTTGGACTTTCTTCCTTTAATTTAAAAGCCAAGTATTTTCCAAAATCCAATATTTCATCTCTCTGGTTCATACCCAATTTAATGCCACTGTCCGTCGCATTCGTTCTAACAATGGCTCTGAATTTTTTTCTTCTAAGTGTCGTTCTTTCCTTTTCATGAAGGACATTTCCCATGAGACCTCATGCGTTCACACTCTTCAACAAAATGGAGTTGTTGAACGCAAACATTGGCACTTATTAGACATGGCCTATGCTTTAATGTTTCAAGCCCACATCCCCCCTCCATTCTGAGGGGAATGCCTTCTCACTGCCACCTACCTTGTCAACTGACTTCCGTCTTCCTCTCTTCATGGTCTCAATCCCTTTGAAAAATTATTTGGTAAACCTCATGTCCTTGACCATCTTCGTGTTTTTGGTTGTCGTTGTTACCCCACCACCTTGGGCCCTCAAGATAAGTTTAGTCCTTGCACCTTTCTATGCATTTTTATGGGTTGTCCTCCTTCTCAAAAAGGTTTTCGTGTCTATGACCCTTAGTCCCACAAATTTTTCGTTAATCGTGATGTTGTTTTTCAAAAAACTATTTTTCCTTTTTCTTCCTCTTCTTTTTCTTCTTCTTCTTTAGACAGTGTGGCCCTCTCGTCACCTCTAGTTGTGCTGGATCCTGACATGAACACTTCCTCATCATTGCCTGTGGATCTTCCTGAACCAACTCCTTCAGGTACGATTCCCATTGCCCCACCTCTCCCCTCCAACCTTTCGTTGGACACCCCTAATCTTGCATCGCCACCATCCCCTACCCCACCTCCCCAACCTACTGACACTACTACTGCTCCTTCTACTGAGCCTCCCGATCCTTCACTTCGTCGATCTAGCCATCCCACTCACCCTTCTATCTAGACTTCTGACTACATATGTCCTACCCTACCTCTCTCTTCCCAAACCTCCCTTTATCCAATATCTAACTATATCTCCCTCTACCACTGCAACCCCCCTTACCAGCACTTCATAGCCTCCATTTCCGCCATCATCGAACCTACCACATACCATGAGGCCACCTAAGACCTCAATTAGATTACAAACATGGATGCTAAACTTATTGCCCTTCAGGCTAATCACACTTGGGATATTGTTCCTTTGCCCCTTAGTCGTCGTCCTATTGGATGTAAATGAGTTTATAAGGTGAAGTATCGTGCTGATGGCTCCATTGAATGTTACAAAGCCCGTTTAGTTACCAAGGGCTATAATCAATGTGAGGGCATTGACTACCAGGATACTTTCTCTTCCACAGCCAAGCATGTCACTGTTTGGCTCATCATTACCATTGCTATCGCCCATCATTTTCCCCTTTATCAGATGGATGTCTAGAACGCCTTTCTTTATGGTGATCTTTCGAAGAAGGTCTATATGGAGCTTCCCCTCAGATTTCACAATCAGGGAGAGCATCTTGTCTGTTAATTGTGGAAATCCCTTTATGGGTTGAAGCAAGCTTCTCGACAATGGAATGCCAAGTTCACTGGTGCCCTGATTGCACACGGCTTCAACCAGTCTTACCATGATTACTCCTTGTTCACCAAGAGGAAAGGTAGCTCTTTTGTGGCTTTACTCATTTATGTTGACGATATCTTGATTACAAAATACAGTCAAGTAGCTATTTCAAACCTCAAAAAATATTTTCATGGTGCATTATTCATAAAGGATCTTGATCCCTCGAAGTTTTTCTTAGGGCTTGAAATCACTTGATCTCCAAATGGTATTTTGTTAAGTCAATGAAAGTATACATTGGAACTTATTTCTGAAGTAGGCTTAGCTGGTTCGAAGCCATCAATGATTCCCATGGAGCAGAACAAAAAATTCACAAGCCTTGAGTATGATGCTGGATTGAAAGAACAAATGAATAATCCTCCTCTTGATGATCCTTCAGTCTATCAATGACTAGTTGGACAACTGATTTATCTCACACTAACCAGGCCTAACATCACATTTCCAATCCAACTTCTTAGCTAGTAAAACAATTTCACATGGAAGCTGCTTTGAAAGTTATCAGTTATCTTAAAAGCTGCCTAGGCCTTGGTCTCATGTTCCCATCATCTTTGCCATTTGAGTTGCGAGCATATTGCGACTCTGATTACATCACATGTCCCAGGACAAGAAGATCCACCACATGCTTTTGTATAATGTTGGGAAACTCTCTGATTTCATGGTGCTCCAAAAAACAACTCATTGTATCTTTATCATGAGCCGAAGTAGAATACAGAGCTATGCAACCTACCATTTGTGAAATAGTCTAGATCATTGGGTTACTTAAAGATTTTGGTTTTTACATGAAGCGTCCGGCATTACCCCATTGTGACAATGAAACCATGAAGAAGATTACAGCAAACCCTATATTTCATGAACGCACAAAGCATATTGAAGTTGAATGTCATTATGTCAGAGAAAAGCTTCAACAAGGAATCATTACGACACGACATGTACCAACCAAGGAACAACTTGCTGACCTACTCACTAACGCACTCAACAACAAACAACATTGGCATCTTCTTTCCAAGCTCGGAGTATTTGATTTATTCAAATCTCTAGCTTGAGGGGGAGTGTTAATAGACAGCTACCTCACCTAATACATTACCATATTAGTGCCTGTGATTAGGCACAATATCATTGTAATTATTGTAAATATTAGGTTTATCTTTCTAAGGCTAGGCTATGTCTCTATAAATGTGTAACAAACATTGTAAAGATTATTACAGCAATAGAGAAATCCTTCATGCTCCCTCTCAGTTTCTTATTTTCTTACAGATACCACGAGGGTGCCGTCTATCTCCATACCGTGTTAAGTGCCTTGATAAAATTATGAAAATTTGCGAGGGTGCCGTCTATCTCCATACCGTGTTAAGTGCCTTGATAAAATTATGAAAATTTTGTATCTTTAATTTTTTATGCGGATTAAAACAATACAACATTTTTTTTTTGGGTAAAAGTCAACAAAAAAGGACTTACAACTATGAAAAGAGGTAAAAATATTTTCGGTTCTCTTATTTCAAAACCAATTAGAGATTGCTATTATTTTGACTTTGTTGAGCTTTTTGATGATAATTTTTAACGATAATGTTAGGATTGGTGGATTTTTTATGGAAGGTATTTTCACCTAGTAAGGATTGGGTTGCAAAGCTTCCTTAACCAAAATTTTTGAAATTAACTTACCCTTATATACACTAAATTGACCGTAATTGTCACTATTTGGATAGGGAAATAACAAAACCCCATCTAACAATCTTGCAAGTTGAAGGACAATTTTAGATGGTATACTTTTACTTGAGAATGTTATATTTCAATGATTTAATATTGAATTTATGAGTGTCACTTGAAAAGTGTTTGATACAAAAGCTTATTCATTTGGTTAAGGCCGAGAAGCAATTGAATATAACCAAAACACACACACACACACATATATATATATATATATATCTAGAAGTGGCCGTAGACTTTCGAAGGATGACTATTCCTGCTTAGCAAATGACCTTTGTCTTTTACCTTGAGTTTTTTTTTTTTTTTCTCCTTCTTCTTCTACATACCCAAAATCATTACTTTTTCAAGAGCTATAAAGAAATAGGAAAGTCAAACACTGCAATGTCTCTTCAGAAGAACCTAATTTCGAGGAAAGAAGATATAAGCACTACAAGTTGTACTATAAAATTCTTGCTAAAGTAGACATTGACGCTACAAATTGCACTATACAAATCCTGCTAAAGTGGAATTTTGATTTCTATGATTACTACCAACTCTGACCATTTCTCTCACAATTCAACATGAAAGAGTAGTGTCCACAACTTTTAGGTGATGACAAGAAGATGTGATATAAAATGCCTATTTCTATTGAGTCTTATGTTTCAGATATTGTTTTCTCATTTTTCAAGAACAATCAAATGTTTAAACTTTATGATCCAATGATTGAAAGCAAACACAATAAAAAAATTTCTTTGTCTCCTACCATATGTATAATAAAGAAATTTGTTATTTTTTTTTGGCACTTCTTCAAAATTTGATCTTTCTAATAATTAGAACAAGTTGCTCTTATAGAAACAATAGATAAGGGAAACAAATTCCTCGAAGAGGATAATGCATTAGTTGTCTATTCAAATACACAATGATTCAATGTGAAATGATGCGCTTTATCTTTCATATTTCGACACAATGCCCAAATTTTTTTAAGTGACCTTATTTTGCACCTTTTTATGCCTTTAGAAGTTTATTCAACCTCGTTTCCAGTATTTTTTCTTCTAACATGCATTATTCAATAAATCCTCCATATTGACATAGCTTTTTAAAACTTCTTTTGCCTCTTTTGGTCCAAGCTTCAAAGTGTAGGATGAACTAACCAAAGGTATACCTCAAAGGGGAGGAAATGACCCTATGGTACCTTGGAGAAGCTACATAATGTGGTTGAAGCCTAGTTAGGTTAATAATTTCTTATTCTTATTTGAGAAAGTACAATATAATGTGTTCAGATTAAGGATTTGGTGATGGTTTTTGAAGAGAGCAATTGTCCCACTTATAGGAACTTGTTTGTTTTCTTCTACCCATTTGGATTTAATAAATAGAGAAATTTTTAGGTGATTGTTGTCTCATTAAAGGGAAATGAAAACCTCTTAAAAAGGCTTACAATTCTTCTCTCCTTCATAATCTCCTTTTTTCTGGTCTTATACTATCTAAAATAGTTATAAACAATTGCATAATACTAAGAGACATAATCAAACTGAACATAGTTATATACAATTGCTACATAATAAAGCCGAACTAGCCACACAGAGATTCATAGAAATAGAGTGGTAAAGTATAATAAATAAACATAAGACAGTTTAGAAACCATCTCAGGCTCATGGTTGCTAGTGTTTATACTATCTAAAATGGTTATAAACAATTGCATAATACTAAGAGACATAATCAAACTGAACATAGTTATATACAATTGCTACATAATAAAGCCAAACTAGCCACACAGAGGTTCATAGAAATAGAGTGGTATAGTAGAATAAATAAACATAAGACAGTTTAGAAACCATCTCAGGCTCATGGTTGCTAGAGTGTTCCTCTAATTCTTATATGGTGTATGTCCACGTGAGGCATTTGAAGGTTCTTGGGTTGCCACATTCAAATGGGTCCCTACCCTTAAGTTTGGCCATGTTGAGATGGGCCACATAATATCATTCCCTGATCAAAATGATCCTTATACACAAGGTTGAGCTCGGGGAATTATTTTGGATTCAATTGCAAGCTTCACAAATGGGAATTGGGTTTATTTAGCTCATCATTTCTCTTGTACTCAAATGAGACTAATCAACCAACTTGTAACACCTAACACATAGTCAGGTATAACACTTCATGCTTACCCATGACTTAGTGTAAGCTGTGCGCTGCCAAGAGTTAGCTACAAAAAAAGGTCCAAGTGGACCTAATGCAAAAGGCGTTCTATGGGCTAGCTTGAGTACCAGAGCCTAAGTGGTTAGCATGACATGTATAAGATTGTTAAGATAACAAGGTAGTGCCTTGGCTATCAGTTATAACTTTTGGTCTAATGGTAGTGCCTAACGATCTTAACAATGGTGTCAACCAAGGACATACCTCTCTAATGGATTAAGAGTTATTGTTTTTAAGATGAGAAACATTGAATGGACCCTTGCCTCCTTCAATAAATCTAACTTATGTGCCACATATTTGATTTGTTGCAAGATTTGGTAAGGACCATAGAAACAAGGTGCTAGTTCCATGGAACATTAAATTGCAACAATGGATTGTTGGTAAGGTCTACGTTTGAGAACTGCTCACCTTCTTTAAACTAAATGTCTTTATGTTTAAAGTCATGAAAATTTTCCATTCTGGCATGGGCATGTTGAAGTTAGATGCAAAGTTTTGATAGTAATTCATCCCAACTCTTAGAGTTTGATTTGGTTCCTAGTTCAAAAGAAAGGGAATGCTAGCTAGTTGCTTAATCACATAGGCTGCATGTCCACACTTACAGCTCCACTACCTCTATTTTGGATGTCTTTGGTATGTTTGTTAAAGGTGTTGGTAGAATATGTTTAAAGAGTACCTCCTATGAATGTGTGTTTAGTTATAGAGTGGACATTAGTATTATAAAAAAAATGTTCATCCTAAGACAACCATTGCATTCATTTCTTTTGCTTTTCTCCTGTGAAGTATTTTAGGTATATCTCCAAGGTCTTAATTGAAAATTTTTGTCTGCCCATTGGATGGCAGATTATATGTAGAAAAGAAGTTCAAATTGGTACCCTACAAATGAAAATTTTCTTTCTAAAATAGATTAGTAAATGTAGGACCTTTGTCAGAAGTGATAGAAAGTGACATTCTATAAATATCAAGTATATTGTCAAAGAAGATGTGGATAACAATTGGTGTTGTATAGGATTGTGAAATGGCTGAATTTTGAGAAATAGTCAACAACAAACAAAATGGTTATTTTTTCTTTTGAAGGTGGAAGGTTATTTATAAAATTCATAAATATATTTTCCCAAACTTCATTGGAAATGGATAATGATTGTAGGAGGTTAGATGGTTTGCAATTCTCATTCTTTTTTTTTTTTTTGACAAGTGATGCAATTATGGGTTATTCCTTGCATATCCTTTTCCATACCTTTTCAATCAAAGACTTAATAGGCCCTCTATAAAGATTCATGGAAGCCTTTATGATAGTTGTTATGAAATCTTAACAAAATACTGGGAGATAAGAGAAGACTAATTGTCTTGGTAAATTCTTCCTTTAAAGATTAGCAAACCTTTTAAGTCCAATGGCCCTATTACTTCTGCATTACTAATACTTTTGACTATCCCCCAAAAAGAGGGGTCCTACTTAGCCTCTCCATGAATTGACTCTAGTACGGGTAAAGAATAGTCATGCTTAACTTTTTAGAAATTATTTCTCCTTTTTTAATCTAAGCTTTAGATGGCCTATAGGTCATTGAATGAGCTACATAATAAGGTTAAAGCCTAGTTAGGTTAATAATTTCTTATTCTTATTTGAAAGAATGTTTTCAAAAAGGATTTATATAAAAATTGAGATACCTAAAGTATTGAATTGTGATAGTCCGTATCAAAACCTTAAGACATTAGGTGAAGAAACCTATTACTTATAAGACCAATAACACATTTTCATGTTCTCAATATAGTATAATACTTACTTTTAATACTCTTCCTCATATGTGTGTTGATACAAGTACTACATGTGAATAAAAGCCTAACTTTGGGGCTTAAGGGATTACAAGTGGAAGTTTATCTCCAGCTTTGATACTATATTAAAAAGGTATGAGTCTATACATTTCCAAAAAGGTAGCTTAATAGAAAGTTCTTACCTATAACATTTATAAGTTTAAGGGTTCATCTTTATGCTTCTAATGTAGCACAACATTCACTTTCAACACTTTTTCTCACATGCTTCCTAATAAAAATATTCCACGTGGACAAAAATCCAACTATAAGGCCTACGGGATTACAAACCAAATGCTCATTCTTAACTCTAATATCATATTAGATTATGATGGTTCATCCCAAAATCTTAAGGTAGTAAGCAAGAAAACCTCATTACTTATAAGGCCAAGAACCCATCTTCATGCTTGATGTCGAGCAACACTTACTTTTAACACTTTTTCTCACATGCATGTTGGCACAAGCATTGCATGTGGACATAAGTCCAATCTAAGGCATGGGGGATTACAAAGTAGATGCCAATATTTGTCTTTAATATCATATTTAAATATAAAGGTTCATCCTAAAATCTTAAAACATTAGATGAAAAAAATATCATTACTTATAAGACTAAGGGTCATATTTACATTTTTGATGTAAGACAACACTCATATTTAACACACAACCCCTTCCTTTAAGAATCCAAACTAAGTTACATTTGGTGGAAGGGTGGCAAAAAGACTTCTTTTAACAAAAGAAATAAGTGTGAAGCAATCATGCTATAAACTTCTAAATATAGTTTCAATGATTAACAAAAGCAAGAGTACTTAAAATTTTATCAACCAAAAAAGGTTTAGCCATATTGTTTGGTTGAAAAATCAATATGCCATAATAGCATCTAATCTATCTTAGCATTGTGTAATTGGGGTTCTTCTATTGATTACCCTAACCATGTATAGTCTTACCATGATCAACAAGTAACCGAGGTTTTGTAATATCAAAGGATTGTCGCTGAACAAGTGATCACAAAACGTGTCTCTAGGGATCCAATTGACAGAGTTTTCTTTCACTGATTACCTGTCCAATTGACAAAGTTGTTTGTTTTCTAGGATCTTAACATATTTGTTCTTGATAATGTTTTCAATGTGTTATAAGTTTTTGCATTGTGGCAATTAAAAGATCTAGCAACTGATATACTCATGAACCCCTCAGAAATTTGAAGTAAAATAGCGGAAGTCTTTTCAGCTATCTCAGAGCATTAGAAACTCCGTTGAAACAATGCGGTGTTGTGGGCCTTGAGGAGTTTTGTACAGTTCAATGGTGATAAATAGGGCCCTTTCCACTCCTAAAGCAGCTGTCATAAGAGGGAGGTACTTCCCGACTTATATGGCCGATAACTTGGCCATCCAGGACCGATGTGGGAGTGATAAATAGAATCCCAACTTGCCCTCTCTCCCAAATAGATGGGGGGAGAGATTAGGTGCTAGGCCATAGGCCCAACATCAGTCCGGATCTTAACTTTGCTTTGATACCAAGATAAATGGGGCCCTTTCCACTCCTAAAACAACTGTCATAAGAGGGAAGTACTTCTCGACTTATATGGCCGATAACTTGGCCATCCAGGACCGATGTGGGAGTGGTAAATAGAATCCCAACTTGCCCCCTCTCCCAAATAGATGGGGGGAGAGATTAGGTGTCGAGCCATAGGCCCAGCATCAGTCTGAATCTTAACTCTACTCCGATACCATGATAAATGGGGCCCTTTCCACTCCTAAAACAGCTGTCGTAAGAGGGAGGTACTTCCCAACTTATATGGCCGATAACTTGGCCATCTAGGACCGATGTGGGAGTGGTAAATAGAATCCCAACATGCCCCTTCTCTCAAATAGATGGGGGGAGAGATTAGGTGCCGGGCCATAGGCTCAACATCAGTGCGGATCTTAACTCTGCTCTGATACCATGATAAATGGGGCCCTTTCCACTCCTAAAATAGCTGTCATAAGAGGGAGGTACTTCCCGACTTATATGGCCAATAACTTGGCCATCCAGGACTGATGTGGGAGTGGTAAATAGAATCCCAACATGCCCCCTCTCCTAAATAGATGGGGGGAGAGATTAGGTGTCGGGCCATAGGCCCAACATCAGTCCAGATCTGAACTCTGCTTCGATACCTTGATAAATAGGGCCCTTTCCACTCCTAAAACAGCTATCATAAGAGGGAGGTACTTCCCGACTTATATGGCCGATAACTTGGCCATCCAGGACCGATGTGGGAGTGGTAAATAGAATCCCAACAAATGGGGCTGAAGACCAACATATGGGTCCAGCTCTTTTTTCCTTCTTTTAATTCTTGCTTGTATTTAAGTTGTAAAAACGTTAAACATTATTCTTTGACAAATGTGAATACAGAAGCACATGGTGCTCTTTCACAATGGTGCTTTTTCTGCTTTCTGCACTCACAATGCACTGCATATCAGTGATTTCTTCAAACTCTTGTTACTAAGAATGCAAAGATCATTTATCATCTTTTTATGGAACAGATGGGATCTCAAGTAGAAGTTTGAAGGGTCCTCCCTACTTGATTTTGGTCTAGAATTACCCGAGTCAAAGCCATGGTGTTGGCAGCGAATTGACATAGACCCTGTAGCGTTGGGGGCTTATAGTGACCCTGGAGCATCAAGGAATTATAGTGACGCGCAAAACCAAGTCATGGGCAGGTGAGCATAGCGATGTTGTTTCAACATTTAAGTGAGCACTCTATTTGCTGTAAGATGCTGGTAGTAAGGAAATTGGGCTCCATCGTGGTAGATAAGAAGCATGGGTATGAATTTTACTGTAAAAAAAGAAAAAAGAAATAGAGGCTGCAGTCTTGTGCTTCTGTAGGCGCCAACCTCGCGGGGGCATGCTAAAAGTAATTGGGAGGTGATAAAGGGAAAGAGAAAAATATCTGTGGCTCGTCCAGCAGCTTCGAGGCACTTTCCTTACCAGTGCGAGCCAGCCATGACCAAGCTCAGTCCAACTACACACGATCCACGAGACCAACACATTACAACACGTGGACGTCTGATCTGATCAGATCTTACGTCGTGGGTTGACGACGGCTTAGATGCTCCTCGCATCTAGAAGCTTAACAGAAAACATCTGCCGATAATCTAGCAGCTTCGAAGAGAAAGTCGTCCAGCAGCTTCGAGGCTCTTTCCTTACCAGTGCGCGCCAGCCATTACCAGGCTCAGGCCAACTACACACGATCAACAAGACCAACACATTGCAACACGTGGACGTCTACTCTGATCGGATCTTACGTCGTGGGTTGACGACAGCTTAGATGCTCCTCGCATCTAGAAGCTTAACAGAAAACATCTCCCGATAATCTAGCAGCTTCGAAGAGAAAGTCTTCCTTTGCATTTAATACTTAAAACTTCTATAAATATGCGGGGAGGAAAAGAGAGAGGCAATGTAGAATAGTCTACTTCTCAGCAATGTTCTGCTCTGTATAGTGTTTGATCAGGGCTGATGGTCCTGTGAATATGGTTTTCAAATTATGTTTTGATGTTTTAACCTCCGTTTAATATAAATATTTTTTTGTTACTGTATTATGTTTACTCACTTGCTGCGTTCAGCCATGCATGATTTTCTCCTGTTATAGGATTTTTTAAATTTGTGTTTAATGTAAATCATTTAGTTGCTTCACCTTGTAATTTATTTTTTAAGACATGCAGTGGAATTTGCTTACGCAGACCCAAGCTTTGACAACAGCCAAGCCCCAATTATACCCCGAGGAAAGAAATTCTGAGTGATTGGACTTTAATTACTCTTCTTTCTCTTGCTCGTTGGCCAAGAATACCCTAAACAGTAATCTTGCTTTGTTGGACATCCGATGAAAGAGATTCATTACCCCTTTCTTTATCTGACACTTGGTTACTTTCGGCGCGGATACTGGGCACTGCAGGAATTGTCGTCCAAAGGATGCGGGGACCTTACGAAATCTAAGGAATTGCGGTCTTTTTCAACAGGGATAAAAATGGAAGTCAATGTTTGTGTTAAAACATAAACCATGAATCACACGTTGTTAAAAATTATTAAGATTTTAGTTTGTTTGCTAAAAATATAAGATTTTTGTTTGTTTGTTAAAAATTTATGATTTTTGTTGTTTATTAAAAAATTATGAGGAGCATATTATGATCGTATATGAGTAATATGAAAAAAAAAAAACATTTATCATGTCCTTTTACTATAAAGGTGATATTCAACTTAAAATTAAAGGATATTCCATTTTAAATTCAACTCCGACATCACGCTTAAAAATAGTTTCATTTCTTAAAATCAGTTTTGAAGAAAAGATAATATTTTCTACACATGAGAGATATAATATATTAATATTTTAACAATCTTGCGTAAATAAAAGATAACATAGCTTTACATTTAGAAAATTATGAAAAAGAAATCTGACTGTATCCTGGAGCGCCTAGCACACTGATTCGTTGAAGATGAACTACCTGTGCGTAGAAAGACGAGCACCTTTCTTCTTTTCCTTCCTACTCTTTCTTATTCAATTTTATTTCTTGTGAGTTTCCTATGTTCTCAACCTTTTGTTTCATCTTTTTGATCATATACAAGCTAAAGATACGTTTATTATGTTATTTTATTGGAATTGATATGGTCTCATATTGCGACATTGCAACTTTTATTAATAGAAAGAAAAGTTATATCTTTTTTCCTTTTTCCTCTATTTCTTCCATCTTGCATTTCCTGCTCACCACGTTGTCAACCCTTTGTTTTATTTTTTAATGACAAACAAGCTATGTTTTCCAATATAATAGCCTTTTTATCAAAAGTGCTAAAGCAAAAGCGTGGATATAAAATTATTTAGTAACAAATCTTACTTAATACAATAAAATGTAGGACTTGTTAAGAAACCTAAATTGCCTTTAGTAGCTTTACAGTAGCATGGTAAGATATTTAGACGTGAATCACCCTTCCTTCTAATAGATTGGAGCGAAAAATATCTACATATAAAAATATAAATAATTAATATATATTTATTAAAAATTTTAAATTTAACTTACAAGTTAACTCATAAAGTTGATAATTTTTTAAAATTTAAATATTAGTCAATAATTGTATTTTTTATGTAGAATTTTTGAGTTTAAAATTGAATGACAATGTGGGTAGATCAATCTAAGCTCTAATATAATATGACAAAATTTAAATTTTAACTTATAAATTAGTATATGAACTAATAATATTTTTATATTTAAATATTACTCAATAATAGTATATATTTTTATGTAAAAGGGTAAGAAAACTTATTTCAAAATGCTAACTCAACAAATGAGGGACATTGCATCGTTATAAATCTCAAAATATTTGTCTAATTACTTAATATGAAATTCATATTACTTCATTCTTTCTTCCAATCTAGCTCACGTCATTGTAAAAAAGACAAATCCCACAAGCTTTGCCATACTATTGAGGAATTCTTGTATTAAGAATATAGCTATCAAACACTTGATCGCTATAAAAACAGCTATGACATTATTCGGTACTGTTAAAAGGAGAAAAAACTTGTCCAAAAAAGTTAGCTCAACTTAAAAAAAAAGGAAGGTACTCTATACTTTTAAGTTTCACAATATCTCTCTAATTGTTTGATGGTATATCTTTTTAAAGATGCTGATATAAGATGAACTTTTTTTTATAACAAGCTTTAAGATATTCTTATCATGATTTTTTATTTTTATTTTTTACGCACACACATAGAGGGGTTTCGAACCCATTCTTTGACTTTTTACAATTAAGCCAAGAGGATACCCCTTTAAGATATTCTTATAGGGATCGAAACCGTAGGTTTCACTTTAGGCAGAGCAAGGATCTAGCTCAGCATAAGGGATAATGTCCGCCTCGAAAATAATTGTTTTTTGGTCTGCGTGGAAAGTCGGATGCTGTTCCGCCCGTTGGGACCGACTACGTAAGGTCCCACTCGCGACTAGGGGTAAAGACAATCGACATCGGCTCTTCTCTCCAGAACAGCAGCCACGTTTCTTTACCGATATTCCGAAACTGTCCTCGGGGTTCCCAGCAAAGGAGGTGCTTGCCGCCCTCCTCGCATTTACCATACTAGCCTCCCGATATTTGTTGGGCGCTTGGCCGCCCGGCAGTAGAACGGTGATTTGAGTGCTTATGCGAGGGTAATATCGCCTACATGTTCTACTTTTACAATTTTTAATACATTTGCGATTCCAAATTCGCACGCTACCCGTTACATTTGCGGTTTTTTGGGAGATTGGATACCGGAAAACATTTGTACGTAAATGATTGAAGTCCTATGCATGAATGCGAAACAATTATATGACATCATAAAATTATAGCATAATTATTAAAAAAATCACCACATTAGGTTTGTGTTAAGTGATAAAGGTATTATATGTTATGATGAATAATAATTAACTTGATAATATAATATGACATGATAACATCATAATAACAATCTTAATTATTATGATTTGTAAAGACAATAATCTTTGGATTATATTGTGAAACCTTGGTATAAAAATTTAATAATAGTTACTAAAAGCTTTAATTGTTACTTCTAGTTATTCTAGTTATTCTAGTTATGAAGCATTGTTGTTAATTTGCTAATCACTCAATGAAATTATCTCTTTAAAAAATTGTCATGTTATTTTTTACACTTTTTTGCCTAACTAAAAAATTTGAAGTATGGTTAAAGTAAACTTGCTTCTAGTAATAAATTATACTTGCAGTGAGTTATTTGGATTTAAGTTATTTCCTCTACTTTAAGATTTAAACATTCTTTCCAATGTATTTTGAAGATTAAAAGTTGGAAGCCATTTTGAATCTTAAGGCAGGAAATCATTTTACAACTAAGAGGGAATGGTTTTATTGGCAAATTGACATTTAGTAAAAGAATGAAAAGGAGACTTTTTTTAAAAAGGAGAACATTTAACTTTATTTTTTCAAATTTAAAGAATTGTTCACCTAGCTTATTAGCTCAGTGCCAAGCGTAAGGTGATTGTCTTGAGTTTTGATAGGTTAGTTAGTGGTAATTAAAAAAGAAAAGACTTTTCCTCGAGGGGCGTGGCGCGTGTCGCGTGTCGTTGTCGTTATTTTAAGGACACTTCCTCTGCTCAGTTCTTCAGTTCTTCAGTTCTCTGATCTTGGCGCTTTAGGTTTCGCGTTTCACTCTTTATTCTGTTGCTGGAGTCAGATTTGAAGGCCCGGCATCGTCATCTATCTGTAGCTTTTCTATCGCGCTTTCTCTCTGAAGCTGGTATCTTGTTTGGTTCTGTAAAGTGTTGGTTTGATTGGTGTTTTACTGGCTTCGATTTAGCGCTTTTCGTTTTGTTTGGTAGGGAAGTGAGGGTGTTTCGATTCTAAGACTTTGATCGGAGTCAGGGAAACATGGACCCGTTGTTGAGGGGCAGCAAGGGGCCTGATTGTCTTTGGTCTCGGTCTCTGATGCGGCACCAGACCGCGGAAAACCTCGAGGAAACGAATTTTGGCGGTGAGGGTGTATCGTCTGTGCATACGACGATCGTTCTATTTCTTCAGGCTGCCAATGAAGTAGAAAAAAGCAATCCCATAATGGCTAATGGATGTGAGTTCATGCTTATTTTTGCGAAAAAGTAGATCCTTTTTATTAATGTGAACCATCGGATTTTTTTGAATGTTTGTTCGGTAAAATGATTTGACTTTAATTGTTCTTCCGTAAATGTCTCCGGTGTTTAGACGCTCTTAAATGTTGTAATCTAATGATCTTGCGTGTAGTTCACAACTCTGACGGATTTTAGCTTTATTTTTGCTTTCCATCTATGCATTGTGGGCACGCGTGCTTATATTTTCTGTTTTATACGTCCTTACTTGTGTATTCCGTAGCGCTTCTGATTGTATCATTTGGTGCATCTGTACGCGTGCATGTGCACTAGCACCTCTCCTCATCTGCGTCTGGGGGTATGCATTGTTGGAGCTGAGTGATGGATGATCATTTCATTCATTCACTAAACTTTCCTAGACGGTATTGGCTTGAGAAAAGAGTGTATCCCTTGACTTGTTACTTTTTAGTCATTGAACTGGAAAATAGGGGTGAACCCTCCCAATCCTGTACCCCTTCCTATCCATTGTTGCCCTGGATGGAGGCAGATATCCGCGCATGCCTTGGGGCTACACCTTGGTACTTTGGTAATTTAGAGTTTCAAAAGCTTGTATATAAGTTCTTTGCATTCTTCAATACTTCTAGGAATTGTTTATTTATCGTTAAAGTAGGTATTCTCTGAATGAATCTTTACGCCATGAGGTCCTCCTCCAGTCTCTTCATATGGTGGGAGTATGTGCCATTTGAGCAATTGTGGCTGTTACCATAGTCTCTCTTCATGGAAGAAGTAGTAATAAATCACATTTTTAAGAAGTAGAAATTGTCTTGGCTTGTAGAGTTGTAACACCATCATAATATTATAGTTTGCAATCTTGTCCCATGGGTGGTGTTGAAAAGCTCTTAATTGTAGTATTAAGTTATTATGAAACAGTTACATGTTCGAATACGGGAATGCTTTTTCATTGGAATATGCCGTTGCTTCTGAATTTGAGAAGCTTGATATATATATAAAATATTTTCAATCGCTTGTTTGCAAAATATTTTATAAGAATCCCTTACCATGAAACCCTAAACATTTAGTTTAATATTTCTTCACCTGCTTACACATGGGTTCAAATTCTCCATCGATAAGTGAGGCTTAACATGTGAAATATTTTAACTGAAATTGGAGATAAATTTTGTATTCAAGATTTTAAGTCTAAGTCACTGCATTGAAACCATATTAAATTACCACTATCTCAAAAGTTTAAGTTAATTGGAATAAGTGAATTAGCCATTTAATTTAATTTCCTAATGAGGTAATTGCTTTATATTTGCTTTTTCGATAGGCATTATTACTTTCAGGTTCTCATCCTGCATTCTAATGGTTTGACATATTGCTCGTCTGTTTTGGCTTTAATGTAGGCCGACGTGTTGCCTTTGAAGTGGCTAATAGATTGGATCCAACATCTAGTGGAACTGATGTTTGTCAACTTAAAACTGCTCTTCTTCGTCATCTAGAAATAGTAAGTGTTTTTATGTTCTTCATATCAACAATGTCTAGAAGGAAGAAGTGCTTTTATGTTCTTCATATCAGGTGTGGGCCAAGTGTTTATCCTAGGGTGACAATTATTTGCCCATTTGCAGATATCAAACAATAGCCTTTGTATATATTTTCATAGTCTTCTTGGAAATCAGTAAGGCTTCAGACAGTTATGTAGTGTTTCCTCTCAAGCAGTTAAAAAAAGAAGAAAAGCAGTAGTGGGTGCTGTTAACTGCTCATTAAAAAAAGGTTTAATCTTTGGATTTCTCATTGGAACAATGACACTCTGGCATGAAAACAAGATTTTTGTTCTCAAATATATACAGGTGTCAGAACACTGAACGTTGGGCAGGGCTTTTTGTATATGTGGTCCTATCTTTTCTATGCTACACATAACTGCTTTTGAGTCATATTTATGGAGGGTTAAAGAAGAATATGGTGGGATTTCAAAATTGGGACATTTGAGTTATGTACATGTTAAAGTATGTAATTTGGGTTCTTGGAGTGCACAAAAGGTTATGTTATTTTTTCTTTTGTTTATGTAATACTTAGCCCATGTGTATTTGTGGAAGTATCTTGGGTTAAGGACCTACGTGCTAATTGTTTCTGGTTAGGTGGTTTGCACAGTGATAGTTTCTACTGTCGTTGATTGATAAACAACAGATTTGGTGCCAAATTTAGGTCTTAAGTAGAATTCGATTGTATTTTGCCATTGAAGATAGTGCCATGGGGTAACTAGCCTATTAGAAAAGAAAAAAAAATCACACTTAAACTAAACACAGTCATGGAACTTAACAAAACATGACAATGTATAGTTCTGTGAATGGTAACAATTCAAACTTAATGGAGAAGTTCCATCTAGTCCAAAGAAAATAGCTTTAATAAGCAAGACTTCGCTTCAGCAAATTGTTATTTTATTTCTATTGAAGGTTGCATTCTCTCTGATGGCACTGCTTTGCATGGTTAAAATATTATCCTTCTATAGGTTTTAGTGTAAAAGGTTTAAAATAAAATAAGCAAGGAAAAACGTTGATATAAGAATGAATTTCAACCATACTGTTTATTAAAACCCTGAACCACCTCTTAACAAGTTTAGTACTTTTTTCTTGTATTTTTAATTGCCTTTAGTAAGATTTGTGACCGCTTACAGCACTTTTTGTCGTTAGTTAGATGTTAGATTTTTATCTTCTTTTTTCTTTGCCATATTTATTTTTCATTGGAAAATAATAACTATCAGGAGAATGATCGTACATCAGTGGGGAAAAAAAGCGATGTACAAGAAATGGAGAAATTTTGTGAAAGCTACCACAAAATTTTAAACCAAGCTTTGGCAGATGCTACTTGTAAGGCTGATCGGTAGGTCCACAAGACTATATCAGTTCTTTATGTGATGCTTGATTTACTTTCCTACTAGGTTGTCAATTTTCTGTTTTACGTGCAGTATGCTGCTCGAAAGGCTGCAACAAACTGGAACTGTTCTCTTAGATACTCTGATGGCTTTGCATGTAAAACAATCACTTGAACATGAGCGTGAGGTGAAACTATCTGAACTCTATTGAGCTGTGATATCTAGATTTTTTGTTTTGTGGCAGATGATTTGTTAAGATTTCTGCCAATTACTGGACTATAATAAAGCTTTCAGTCAGCTTTAATTTCAAGCTCCTGCATGATGTTGCATGTGTGACTGATACCTTAATGATTGACACTTGGTTAGATTTTGGATGTTCAGGATAAAGTTGCTGAAATAACAAATTACAATATCCTTCCTCTCGGTCCAAATAGTGAAAATCAAGCAATTATGAGAGTCTTAGAGGTGTGTTTTCTTAAATTTTCATACTTTTGCCTATTCTTTTGTAAGGTGATTTTCTGTACCATGAGAGTAGACATAGATGTTCTTTTTCGCCTTATTTTGCAGATCCTGGCTGCTGTTTTTGTGCTTCAAAACATTGGGGGTCTCCCTTGGCCTAAGTACTACTGGAAGAAGGGAGAAAGAGACGTTCTGGATTGGCTTCAGGCAGTGTTTGGGTTTCAGGTGAAATAAATGGCTGGAACCGTATCCAGTTTTATCAGTGCAATTTGATCCTACATGATTGTTTCAGAAATAAGCTACTTGGAATGATTAAAAAAAAAAAAAAAAAAAAACTGCTTTTATTTTCTTAATCTGTGTACATGGATTATGTTGAAACATATGCAGACAGATAATGTGGCAAATCAAAGGGAGCACCTGATCTTATTGCTCGCAAATGTGCACATGAGACAGTTTCCAGAGCCTGAACAGCTCAAGGTTTGTCCTAAACAAATATTTAGTCTGAGTGGACAGACTTATGCTACTTTACTTTATGTCCCGTATGTGATTTGGTATTACCTGTTATGTTCATCTCAACAGTAACATGTAGTGACTAGGTTCTATTTTTATGTCCAAGTTATACATTTGAGAACTTGTTGACTTTCAGCAATGTTACAGTCCACCTCTACAGTTATTGCACTAAAACCCCCCCTGTATTCTTGCTTGTGATAGTCTTCACCACTGTCTTCATCACTCAGCATTTCTGGGACTGAGTTGGGAACTCTGCTCCACGTTCTGGCCAAGTTCTGGCCAAGTTTTGGGCCTTTTGCATGCCTCTGTTGGGTTAACTGCTTTTTTCATGCTATTAAAACTAGTTCACCCTCAATGCTTATTTTGCTTTACGAATATATGAGGATTGGACAGAGTTGAGTAGATATACAAAGCTCAAAAATGTCTGCAGTGATGCCCATGTGCACCCCCCCTCTCATGGGCTGTGGCAAAAGCAAAACCCCTTCCTCCCTGGGGAAAAAGGATCGCCACAAGTGATTTGGGCTTCAAAAGATGTAATGCTGCCAAATCTGGTAAACTTAGCGAGGGAGAATTATCTCCTGTTTCACAAATTTGGTTCCTCCCAATTGAGGGAATCCAAGTTATAAGGGGCATTTCCCTCAACATTAAAGGGATGAATTTCCAAAATTAACTTTCAAAACTTGGAATTTATACGTTAGTTCTAGTCTCCCATTATGCAAATTCGTGGCAAGTTATTACTTGTCTTCTTGCCAGGAAAATAAGTTAAACTAAACTAATTGAATCCAACTTTTCAAGGGCATTACCCCTTAAAGCTCAAAATGTTGAATTACTGGTTCCTTTCCTGGAATCCAGATTTTGAGGCCTCCCCTCAACATAAAGTGATAAATTTCCACAATTTATTTGCAAAACCTTGAAGTTGATAACTGGGTTGTGGTTTTCCTCTGGTGCGAATTGCATGTCAAAGGATTACATCTCTTCCTACAGGGAAAAAGAAGTTAAACTGAACTAGTTGAGTGAGGTAGTCTGAATGTTGGTCAAGTCCCTTATGAGTAGGGACCCTTTTTGTAGGGACCTATGAGTCCTTATTTGTTCTTATCATGGTGGATTTATATATTTTTCACTTTTTCTGATAACTCTGTGGTAGGGTTTTCTGGTAATCTTAGGAGTACAATTTTTTGTCTAGATGAGGCAAGCATTAAACCTTATTTTATGAACCTCACTCAGTTCAACAATGTTTTTAAAGAGAGTTTCTCTTTGTTTTGTAACTGTTGGTATTCTCACAAACGCACAAGTGTTAATAGATTTGATCCTCATACTTTAAGAAAATCAGTATGTGAAAGCTTTTCTTCTAAGATATGTATGGAAATCAATTAGGTCATAGTAAAGGGTAAAACCATCCCCCCGCCCTTCTTCTCCCTCTCTCCTCTTTAGTTATACACCTTGAACAAGTACTTATGTTGAGAATGATATTACACTAGTAAAGCAAGACTTATGTGTATATACTATAATTTATACAGGTGAGACAGAAAATTGTCATCCTTATCCTATGCTTGAGATTTCCTGAATTTGAATTGTTTAAAATGGGAAGGGTAATTTTTTCTAGTCAAGGATGTAACATTAATATTTACATGAACATAGCAGTTCAACATTTTTTCTGCCTGTGACATTTTTGTGCATTTCCTTAGTTGGATGAGCGGGCATTGACAGACGCAATGGAGAAACTCGTTGAGAACTACACAGAATGGTGCAAGTACTTGGGTCGCAAGAGTAACATTTTGTAAGCCTTTGCATGTCGATAAATTGACTGATAAATCCACTGTTCACCATCCTTTGCTTCATACAGCCTATTATTTTTTATATGCTAGTTGGGGAACTTAGAATAGCATATATATATTAATCCTTTTGGTATTAATCTAGCTTGGATTGTATTCTTTGGTGGGAAGCTTTAGTTTTTGTTTTTTATTTAATTCTTTTAAGTTCATAAATGCAGGTTGCCGATCATACAACTAGTGCAACAGCATAAACTACTATACATGGGCTGTATCTGTTAATATGGGGGGAAGCTGCAAATCTAAGACATATGCCAGAATGCCTCTGCTATATTTGTCATCATGTATGTTTTGGATATTTCAAGGACTACCTACCAATATGTGTGGTGATTCCACCTCACCCAAAAAAAAAAAGAAAAAAACCAACAAAAGAAGCTTTATGAGCGCATGCACCCAAACTTACACATCTGGGTGTTCAACTTGGTGTTGTCGCAGACAGCACTTGCTCCCAATTGCTCCAAGTGCATTCTCCTTCTAGTGTTAATCCAAGAGGAGCTTTATTCTAAATGGGCTTCTTGCTTCAGCATTTGTCAGTGTTAACATAGAAAATTTCACCTATTTATTACTTTGACCAACGGAATTATCTGCAGATTATTTATGTGAAAAGCAGTTATGTGAAACCTTTGTTATACACTTTTTAGATGGCGTTTGAATTGAATGGGATGCTAGCTGGGAATGTCATTCCACTGACAAGTGAGAATGTAAAGCCAGCCTATGGGGGTGAAAAAGAGGCTTTCTTGATGAAAGTTGTTACTCCCATATATAAAGTGATTGCTAAGGTGTTGTGAGTGGCCCCTTCTTTTTGTCTTAGTATACTCTATTGTTGCCTTTCCTTTTGATTTCATCCCGATTGCTTTGCTTTGCTTTACAGGAAGTTGAAAAGAGCACAAAGGGGAGATCAGAGCATTCAGAGTGGAGGAACTATGATGATTTCAATGAATACTTCTGGTAGTTGCTATTTATTATTAAGAGTTATAAGTTGTGGTCTATAATCTTCAGTAATTAATTTTTTTTATTTAACTATAGGTCGGTTAAGTGTTTTGAATTGGGCTGGCCGATGCGTGCTGATGCTGATTTCTTTTGTTCGCGCAATGAACAAATTGAGAAAATTGGAGTAAGCAATGATGTTAATTTTCTTTTCTTTAATTTGTTTCATTCTTTTCCAAATGGTGGCATGTGTGAAATCTCCTACAATTCTGAGAAAATAAAATAAAATGCAGCATCTTTCTTTCAAAAACATGTCACGTCTGGGGCAAATTTGTGAAGTCCTCAATCTGTTACAGAAATAAGGAAACCAAAGCCAACAATTGATATATCTGTTTGATCATACAAACAGGTCATTAATTTACATTGCATGCATAGTTGTTTGGCTTTGTTTTATGGGAGTCAAGGGTCAGGATAGTTGGTAAATAATTGTGATTTGTGGAATCTTATTATTATTATTGTTATTATTTTTGCTGCATGAACACCTTGCTGTTGAATGTAGAAGTGTTAGAAGGAATAAAGTATTATTGTTCTCTTTAATTTCTGCCTTTGCAGCATAAATATTTACCAATACAAGTCAAATAATTATGTTTAAGTAGGAAAAAACTTACCTCGTTATTGGAGCTTAAACTTGTGCTGAAATTTCAGGATCGTAAGCCTGCTACTGGAGATAAATGGTTTGGAAAAGTTAATTTTGTGGAGATACGGTCATTTTGGCAAATTTACAGAAGTTTTGATCGTATGTGGAGCTTTTTCATTTTGTGTTTACAGGTGCCAATTTGACTTCCATGCACTTTATCTATCAAGTAATTCTTTATGTCTTCAATTTTATGAAAGGGTGCTGAAATTGGCTAGTTTTGACAAGGCTATGATCATTGTTGCTTGGAATGGCTCGGGGCAACCAACTGCAATCTTTGATGCTGATGTATTCAAGAAAGTATTGAGTGTCTTCATAACTGCTGCAATATTGAAGCTTGGGCAAGGTAGGTGATTCAAGTTCCATCCTCTTTACCCTAGATCTGTTTGTTAAAAAGTAATTTAAATTTCAAAGTAATTTAAATGCTGTAAATCCCCATTTAAATTTGAAAATGCTTCTATTTGTTTTACCAATTGGAAATTGTTAACTGAAGATTACTCTTGTACTTGTGCAGCTGTCCTTGATGTTATTCTCAGTTGGAAAGCACAGCAGAGTATGTCACTCCATGTGAAGTTGAGATACATCTTGAAAGTGGTTTCGGCTGCTGCTTGGGTGATAGTTCTCCCGGTTACTTATGCTTATGCTTGGGAGAATCCTCCAGGATTTGTTCAACCCATCAAAAGTTGGTTTGGAAATAATTCAAATTCACCTTCCTTGTTCATTTTGGCTGCCATTATCTATTTGTCACCAAATATGCTAGCTACAGTATTGTTTCTCATGCCCTTTGTTCGTCAACACCTTGACCAACACCTTGAGAGGTCAAACTGCAAGATTGTGAAGCTCATGATGTTGTGGTCACAGGTCTGCCACATTTTCGTCTATTATTCTGTACTTCCTTTTTCAATTTTGTATTTTAACATGATCATTAAGCCTTTCTACATATGTGTTTAAGGTGAAACAAAAATAGATGAACATTTTGTTCGTCAACTTGTGTTGATGCTATATTAACCTGTATCTCTTAAAATTTGCAGCCTCAGCTGTATGTTGGGAGGGGAATGCTTGAGGGTGCAGTTCCTCGTTTCTTGTAAGTACCTAGAACTTGGTTGTTCTGTTAAATTGTGGGTTGGACACTGTAGTGATTCACAGTGGGTGATATCTGTTTTCCAAAATTTGCAGGTACACTATGTTTTGGGTTCTTCTTTTAACAACAAAGCTGGCATTTTGTTACTATAAAGAGGTGATTCATTTACATATGACAGAAATTCTTGTTGCTTGTGTCTACTACTACTCATTAATTCAATGAAAAATCAAATAGACAGTGTCCTAAACAGACCAAAAGAACAAAAGTGTAATTAACAAAGTTCTGATGCCTGAGGCTTTCCTTGAAATATGGTTCGGAGGTTATTCACTATCCATTTTTACACTTTCTGCTGGTCTGTGTTTTCTTACAGATACAGCCTCTAGTGGGTCTGACGAAAACTTTAATGAGCGTTCAATTGACTAATTTCCAGTGGCATGAGTTCTTGCCTGGAGGTATCAGTCATGAATATGTGCCTTACATTTGAAATATTTATTTCATAAAAAGTTGATCTATCATGTGCTCATCTGATCTGCAGCAATTGATGTGGTGATTGCTCTCTGGGCCCCAATTATCCTTGTATGGTTATGCTCTGCTTTGCTTGTTAACCTCTCTTTCCCTCTCAATATCTGTCCCCATATCTTGCATCATATTGTAATGGCTGGTATCACTATATATCTAGGTCTATTTTATGGACACGCAGATTTGGTATGCCATATTTTCCACATTACTTGGAGGTCTTTATGGTGCACTTTGTCGCCTTGGAGAGGTAGTGCATTAATTTTGATCTTTGCAACTGCTTCTATTTACCTATTCATTTTTTTTCTTTCAGTAAAATTTATAAAATTATTCTTTCTGGTCTCTTTGCATGGCAAAATAGTCTCATAAGACTTTTTGGTCACAATTTTCACATTGTAACCAATTAATAATTTATTGTCGTTTCTTTGCTGTTGAATATGAAGTTCCTTTAGACCAATATAAGAACTATCTTATTTTTCCAGATTCAAACACTAGGAATGCTTCGATCTCGTTTTCAATCATTGCTGGGTGCTTTCAATGATCGTTTGATTCCAGCAGAGAATAGTGAGCCGGAAAAGAAAGAGATCGAGGCCACATTTTCTTGCAGTTTGGTGAGGTTAGCTCTTTTTATTTTCATCTCAAACATTTTATGACCTCTTGGAACTTTGAAATTATTATCCTTGCGTTGAGTTTTATATATCATCTCTTACTATAGATATCCAGAAAAGGGGCAGCAAGATTTGTTCAGTTTTGGAACAATATAATCGCTAGCTTCAGGGAGGAAGATCTTATAAGTAATAGGTAATCTGGAGTGTTTTATTGTAAAAACCATAATTGTTATCTAGTTCCGTCAAAGCTATTGGTTTCTTTACTTTTTCTTTGTTGTTGATAGATACACTCTTACTTCAATTCTCTACTTGGTATACTGAACTTTGTTATCATCTTCAGGGAAGTGGATCTTTTGCTTTTTCCTTATTGTGCTGACTGGGATCTTGAACTTATACAATGGCCTCTATTTTTACTTGCCAGCAAGGTTTTCTTCACCACTTCTGTGTTGAAAAATTTAAGATTCTCATGTTGAAAGACTCATCCTGCATGTGCTTTCTAGATCCCCATAGCATTGGAGATGGCTAAGGACAGCAGTGGCAAGGATCGAGAGCTAAAAAAGAGAATTGATAATGATGATTATATGTCTTGTGCTGTTCGTGAATGCTATGCATCATTCAGGGATATTATTAAGTTCATGGTTCTTGGGGTTCGTGAGAAGAAGTAAGTTTTTGTGCATTGTAAAAGGACAGAGGACTTCAGTTTTCTCTGTTTAAGGAATCAACCTCTGATACGGTCTACTATCTTTAACCATTCTATTTCTTTCTCTTAACTGATCTTTTCAGCGTCATTGATAATATATTTGATGAAGTTCGTCGACATATAGAAGCTGGGGACCTTGCATACAAGATGAGTGCTCTTCCAAGCCTCTATGAGCTCTTTGTTGAGCTTATCAAGTGTTTGGTAATATTCTAGTTTTGTTCTATAACTTCTTTAGTCAATAGTTGTATAGTTTAATGAGTGTTCACCAAGTTAGTCTCATTTTTGCAGAGAGTCAATCGGCAGAATGACTTACAAAAGGTTGTGGTTCTTTTCCAAGACATGCTGAAAGTTGTGACAAGGGACATAATGAAAGACAAACCGTCCAGGTGCTACATCTTTATAGTAATTAGTTCCTCAAAGACTTATCCGCATCATAGATGTCTAATTTCAGCATTATTTTAACCTTTTCATTAATAGTTCTGTGGATTCAATCCATGGGGAGAATGATGGAGGGACCCCCGCTGATATTTCATATCAGTTATTTGCATCTAGTGGCGCTATCATGTTTCCTATTAATCCAGTAACAGAGGATTGGAGAAAGAAGGTACATCATTTTTACCAATATGTTGTAAACGAAGAGTTTGATTTATATGTTTAGTTGAGCTCTGTTGTTGATCTTTTGCAGATTGAACAGCTTTTTCTACTTCTGACTGCTAAGGAATCTGCTGCGGAAGTACCATCCAATTCAGAAGCAAGACGGCGTATTACATTCTTCGCAAATTCGTTGTTTATGAATATGCCTTCTGCACCAATAGTTCACAATATGCTTTCTTTCTCGTAAGCTTTCTTTCTCATAAATCATAATTGTGGCTTTTTGTATACTCACATTGTTTGCTGTTGACAAACCTCAATGGTACAAGCAAAAGTAGGCTGAGCCTTTCTTTTCCAGTTTATTTATCTCTTTTGATGCTCTTTCAATCACATTTTCCTTATATTTTTCTTTACATTTTGTTTAAAGAGTTTCTCTTGCATACCTTTTACTTTGAAGCATCTCTTATCACTTTTGCACACATGGTTAAGTGTTTTGAAATTATGAATTTGGAATACTGAAGGTACAGTATTCCATCTAGCATGTTATGAGTGTAGTGGTAGATGTAAAGTTGTAGATTGTAAATGCATATGAAGCACAATAACTTAAAGCATGTGGCAGTTGTCTGAAGTAGAAGTTTCTGATAGTGCTTTGTATTTTATTGAGCTATTGGCTCATTATCTGGGAAATTAAGGTATGAAAATTCAAAAAATATTGAGCGGCTCAAAATTATTTTAGTAGATGGGATATTTTCAGAATGTAATAATCGTTTGATATTGTATCATAACATCAATATAAAAAAAAGGGGATAACATTCTGCCAATTATATGAGATTTTGGTTTTCTCTTTTTTGTTCATAATTATCAACATTAATAATTAATGTTGCTAATCTATTATTAGACAGTGGTAGTTGTGCTGCTAACAGTAAGTGGAACCATGTAGACACCATAAGAATGTGATATCAAGGGGAACATGACAATTTTGTATTAATGTACTTTTGCAATGTTGACTGTACGGGCATTAGTTGCATTTATCTAGAGAAATAATTCAAGCAACTCAAGAACCTGGCTGAAAGTGCATTTTGTTTTTGTGCTGAAACCCTTATGTATATGTCCAGTCGAATTATCCCATAATTGTTCCTAAGACGTTTCAGGAGAAAACTGGACAGGAATGTGTAATTACGATGTTGCATAGCCTCCATAGAATTACCAGTTTTTATCCAATATTTGTTTTTGATGGAATAAGATTTATCTGTAGGGTATTGACTCCATACTACAATGAGGATGTTCTCTTCTCTTTGAAGAATCTGGAAGAGCATAATGAAGATGGTGTTTCAATCCTTTTCTATTTGCAGAAAATTCATCCAGGTTTATTTTGTTTGCTGTTAATTGCCTTACAATGTATGAGATGTAGTGCTTTTTCTGTCTCTGGAAGATGGTCTAGGGTGCATACTAAGTATGCAAATATGCATCTACAGATGAATGGAAAAACTTTCTTGAACGAATGAACTGCCAGAGTCGAGAAGAACTTCAAGAATCACATGAATTAGAGGAAAAACTTTGCCTTTGGGCATCATATAGAGGGCAAACTTTGACAAGAACTGGTACTCTAGCTAATGTTTGCATGTTGGGTTGTGGTTTGACTTTAATAGGGGCTGGGATTTCTTTTTACTCTCTAAATTGTCATGATTTTGATCCGAGCATATGCTTAAAACAATGCCAGTAAGAGGTATGATGTACTACCGTAAAGCCTTGGAGCTTCAGTCTTTCCTTGACATGGCCCAAGATGGAGGTATTCATTCCTTTGTTTAGTCAACCAGGAAAGAAGTTCCGTTTTATTCTTTTGTTATGCTTGTTTTTCGATGTTCTTCAAGAAAGAATATGTTTTCTGCTTACATCACTGTAGTGAGTGTTTTTTCTTTGCCTGGTTTGGTTATTGTGATTTTTTAGCTTTAATGGTTGGCTATAAAGCCGTAGAATCAGAGGATGACTCAGAAGAGGAAAGATCACTGCAGGCAAAATGCCAAGCTCTGGCTGATATAAAATCCACTTATGTGGTATCATGCCAGCAATATGGGATTCAGAAGCAATCTGATGATCCTCGTGCACAGAACATCCAGAGGCTTATGATAGCGTACCTGTCCAAACTTCATGTTTTTAGCTTCCTGTCACTCCAACTCTCATCTGATGGATCTTCTTAACAGGTATCCATCCCTTCGTGTTGCATACATTGATGAAGTAGAGGTGGCTGACCAAGACAGTGCCAATAAGACTAATGAGAAGCTTTATTATTCTTGTCTAGCGAAGGCTAAGTTGCCAAGGTCTAATTCTTCAGACCCTGTGCAGAGTTTGGATGAGGTAAATGTGCATTTGATCATACTCCGTGCCATGTAATATCACTTTTATCCATGGACTTTGATGTAATGCATAATTGCTATGGCTCTTCTAGATGCTTCCGCCTCATGACGAGTCCTCTTCCCATCTCTGTGGGTGATACTTCAAGAAAACTTTGCTGATCCGCAAATGAATACAAACCTAGTTGATTACATTGGTAAATGGCATAACTGATTAAACTAGGCCAATACCTTTGAAGGTTCCCATTTTGGCTCCTACGTCTCTCTGACCTTACTGAAAACTTAATTAGTTCCTGTGCATGTCTAAAGTGGGTTCAGGCTGGCAACTCTCTGTCTATGTTTCTTTTTTTTTGTTTTGTTTTCTTTGTTCTTTTTGGGGCCATGATTCAATACATTGGAGCAAAAAACATGAAAAGTAGCAGTGGTATTACTAGCACTATGAGAGTTGATTATGGTACATGCGTGTGCTAGTGCTTCTTGTATTCAAATGTTGGGATGTGAAATTAAGCGACTGATCGAACATGCACTTGACTGTTATGCAGTTAACCATTCTTTGTGAAATCAATTATCTTTTCATTCCCAGTAAAGATTTTCAAATTCATCAATGACTCCTGTTTTATGATTTAAGTTTCGTTTCAAGTTACGGATATATCACATCTTGAGCTTTCTCTCTATCTTTCTCTGTCATTATAATTAGTTAATTTGACCCTGTTGATGTACAGGTTATTTATAAAATAAAACTTCCTGGACCGGCCATCTTAGGTGAGGGAAAGCCTGAAAATCAGAATCAAGCCATCATATTTACACGTGGAGAAGGCTTGCAAACAATAGATATGAACCAGGCATGTTGATCATCACATCGGATAAAAAATTATATTTCCCTAGTAGTGTGTTTCAACTGGCTAAAAGTGTGTAGATCTGTAGGATAACTACATGGAAGAAGCATGGAAAATGAGGAATTTGCTTCAAGAATTCTCTAAAAGGAATGATGGTGTGAGGTACCCGACAGTACTTGGAGTTAGGGAGCACACATTTACTGGAAGGTAGGTACTAAATGCTGTCGGATGCATGCTGCTTATATTGCAATTATCTGTGTGCTGACTATTCTAGTACAATTTGCTGCAGTGCTTCTTCTGTTGCTCGGTTCATGTCAAATCAAGAAATGAGTTTTGTCACAATTGGACAGAGAGTGTTGGCCGATCCTCTTAAGTAAGTCATTGTTGTTCTTATTTCCCCACAAATGTCAAATGGTGGTAAAACCAGGGTGAAAAAAGTCATTTCTAATTGATCAAAGATACTTTGGATTGTTGTGTTTCATAACTGAAATTAGTACTGTTTTTACATTTTTTGGTTTGGGGATGGGTGGTGTTGGTTTCTTCGCAAATCCTGTTGCATAAAACATTAGGTTTACATTCTAACTTCTGATTAATAGTAGAAAGAGACTTTAGAGAAAGTTTGGGGTTGGGGAGAACAAGAACATTATCATGGTTCCTCCACAAGTGTAGTTGACATTGAGGATTCATACCCAATGCTCGAATTTCAGAGTGTGACTGGATTGCCTTTTTCTTCTTCCATAATGTTTGTCTTAAATTGTGCATCCTGGGTGGAAAATATCTAAAGGGAGATTTTGCATGTTAAATTTACTTATTCAAACAATTGTAAGTGAATGCAGTTCATTCTTTTGCTGCTTAAGGTTCAGACTTTCCACTTCTATGGTTTACTTACTAGGTTCCTCTCACCTTTGGGAACTGGATAATCACTTCTGAACAAGACACTATGTCAAACTAAAGCCAACGGTTAAAAGATCAAATACGAGGGGTGGTTAGCCATATTTTAAAAAGAAAATAATGATTTCTGGCCAGAGTTTGTTGTGCATATAATATGCATGCTCATCAGTTATACACTGACTTGGGTTCACTGGTCATTTACGTAAGAATTATTGCATATTTGTAGAGGGTATGAGAATTGGAATTTCAATTTATAAAATATGGATGGGATCCACATTCATTTTCTTTGTTTGTCCATCTGCGGATGTGCAAGGGCACCTTGTATGCATGTCTTTGGTTGTTTCTCCACATTCTTGTGTTTGAAGGGATTTACCTATTTGCTGTAAACTTATGCTCTTTTCTTGGTTCTTTAAATCTAGTGTCCGATTCCACTATGGCCATCCTGATGTGTTTGATAGGCTGTTTCACCTTACAAGAGGGGGTGTCAGTAAAGCGTCCAAGGGTATCAATTTGAGTGAAGATATATTTGCTGGTAATGATGATATCTAAACTTTTCTAGTCATTTTTTTTTTTTCTTTATGCTTGATTTGGCTTTATTCAATAACTCTTGTTATGATGGCATGCACAGGCTTCAATTCTACACTTCGTGAAGGTAATATTACTCATCATGAATATATACAAGTTGGCAAGGGAGGGATGTAGGCCTGAACCAGATTTCTATGTTTGAGGCTAAGGTAGCTAATGGTAATGGAGAACAGACAATAAGTCGAGATATATACCGGCTGGGACACTGTTTTGACTTTTTCCGGATGTTATCATGTTATTTCTCAACAGTTGGCTTCTACTTCAGTAGTCTGGTTTGTACCAATTTTGTTGACTACTACTTTCAGGTTTCGAAATGTCCTGTAGTTAAGTTGAACATTATTATCTCATTCTCTTATGGCAGATCACTGTACTCACTGTCTATGTGTTCCTTCTCGGTCGCCTTTATCTTATACTTAGTGGGCTTGAAGAAGGTCTGATTACCCAACCAGCAATTCGAGACAATAAGCCTCTTCAAGTGGCCCTTGCTTCTCAGTCTTTCTATCAAATTGGCTTCTTGATGGGCTTGCCTATGTTGATGGAAATTGGTTTGGAAAGAGGCTTTCGAACTGCATTGAGTGAATTCATATTCATGCAATTGCAACTGGCCTCAGTGTTTTTCACATTTTCTCTTGGAACCAAGATCCACTACTTTGGGAGGACATTACTTCACGGGGGTGCAAAATATAGGCCCACAGGACGTGGGTTTGTGGTCTTCCATGCCAAGTTTGCTGACAATTATAGAATCTACTCCCGCAGTCACTTTGTCAAGGGCATCGAGCTCATGATGTTGCTTCTTGTATACCAAATCTTTGGTCAAAGTTATATCTTGATCAATATATCGATGTGGTTTATGGTGGGCACCTGGCTTTTTGCTCCCTTTTGGTTTAATCCTTCTGGCTTTGAGTGGCGAAAGATTTCAGATGATTGGATTGATTGGAAAAAGTGGATAAGCAACCGGAGAGGTAAAGGTGTGCAGTCAGAAGAAAGTTGGGAATCGTGGTGGGAAGAGGAACAAGAGCATCTTCATTATTCTGGAAAGTGCGGTATCATTGTGGAGATATTGTTATCATTGCGATTCTTTATTTATCAGTATGGGTTTGTATATCATTGGAACATTACAAAACGCACTAAAAGCTTCCTGGTAAGGATCTTTTTCCTAGAATTTTGTTTGTGTTTGCTGAAAGATACCAGCAGCTAAATTGTATGTCTTTTCTCTTTTGCTTTTAGGTGTATGGGGTATCTTGGCTGGTGATTTTTCTAATATTGTTCATGATTAAGGTATGTTCAAACTTCAAATTTTATTTCTCTAACACAATTCAGCTGATTTTCTAAGATAACCCAATGCAGCCTGTGGGGCAATTTTTTGTGGATTTTGTCCTCAGTTTCCAATTAATTTTATGTAACTCTCTTGTAGATTGTTGCATCTTTTACTTTGCCCACCATGTTTATCTTATTGCAATTTAGATGACTATCTTATCTCCATGTCATCACTATTTCTGAAAGCCAGTTTCCGGCCTTCTTCAATATTTTATGCGAATTTTTGTTTTAACAGTTTCAGCTCTTCCCCGTACCCCCGCCCCCCCCCCCCCCCTTCTTTTCCACTGTAGACTCTGTCCACTTGTCAAACGAAGTTCGGTGAGAAGCTGCATGTTTTCAGGCTAATCAAAGGATTGATACTCCTAACTTTTGTCACCATTCTCGTCACTTTGATTGCCCTTTCTCATATGACACTGCAAGAAGTCATTGTCTGCGCTTTTGCCTTTATGCCAACTGGTTGGGGCTGCTCCTGGTAAGCTGATGTTTCTGTTCTTCTGTACTTTTGTTTTGCATCAAATTGTGCAGAAGTAATCTCCTGTATTGCATGAGTTTCAAATTTGGGAATGAGAGTTCAAAATAAAGGAAAAAAGAAAAGAAAAGAAGGTATCATGGCCAATATGTATTGGCTTTTGTTATAAAACTCATTTCTTTCTTAAAACCAGTTTTACAAGGAGTATATCTATTTCATTGTAAGTAGGATTAACATAATTTAAGTAATGTGGTATAATCTACGTCATTGTTAATACATCTTTTGTTGGCTGTGGGCTTTTTGTCATTGTAATACATTTCCTCACAAATTACTGTGCGCTACAAGCTTCTCCCAACTATGATACAATATTAAGAAGTCTATTCCTTCTTAAAATTGGCTTACAAGGAGGGTTATGTGGGACATTTTATACCATTTTTAACTGCTTTGTACCATGGTGCAAGTGTAGTTCTATGTTTCTTTTTTCTGTTCTTAAATAACATGTTATCTACTTTTTGCTTGATTGGACCAGATCGCACAAGCTTGTAAGCCAGTTGTTCAGCAAGCAGGGCTTTGGGGTCCAGTTCGGGCGCTTGCTCGTGGCTACGAGATTGTCATGAGTTTGCTTCTGTTCGCTCCAGTTGCATTCCTGGCCTGGTTCCCGTTAGTTTCAGAATTCCAGACCCATATGCTCTTCAACCAAGCATGCAGCAGAGATCTACAAATTTCTCGTATTTTTGGTAGGCAAGGGGCGGATCGATCATTGCGGAACAGGGAGTAATCTTACCAACAGAAAAATCATTGTTTACCAACAGCATACATATGTATTGTTCACATCTATTATAACATGTAATTTTTTAATAGCACGGCTGCATTAGTGCAATTCTGTGCATCATATTTGACTGAACGCTGCTAGCTCTTCTTCTGAGTATCATGAAAGAACATTTTCAGTTATTATCATTATTGAATTTCAACTTGAAACGACATTTCTGACCAGAGTGAAAATACCAGGAGTCACTTCTAATTTTGTGGGTGATCTGGACGGTGGGAAACCGTTCTCCCTTGGTACGAATGTGTGCCATGGATTTTGTTAGATGTTCTCTTCCTTCTTGGAGGAGTTGAAATGCAATGAACATATCAATGAATGATGAGGTTGTTTTAATTACATGGCTTTAGTAAAATATAGAAAATGAAAAGGGAAAGGAAATGAAAAATACGAAGAGGGGGGGCTCACATAATTAGTAGCTCAATTGTAAGGTTTAGTGGTTATGAAACGAAGGGGTCGAATTGGGTCTTAAACTTTTTTGATGTATTAAAAAATGTTGATCCCCAATGCTAATAAACATAATATGAGACACTATATTAACAAAATTTGATATGCTTTATTGATAAATTAAATGCAGTCAAATTATTCACAAATTTATTCGAGAGTTAGAGCAAACAATTTAGTACTATAATGCACATATTCAACTTCTTCTTTATCTTCTCTTTTTAT